>CM076848.1:133550951-134838516 GCA_039519185.1 Astragalus membranaceus | reverse complement strand
ACTAGAAGCCATTTTCAGAAGCTGGAGGAAGGTTGGCCATGTTCTACTAGTATACGCATTTTTTTTGTTCATCAGAATAGTTTAGCAATCCAGAACGCATATATACTTGACCTAAAATCAAATTTTTAGCTTATACTGTATATAGATTAGGTTTATTTTCTAGCAAAAAAAATTATAAACAGAATAGGGGGAATGCTGTGAACCGAATAGATTTAAAAGGTCATTAGTACTGGGAACCGAAAACTAGCACCTTTGAAAATCAGAGGCAAGTTCATCTTTTTTGCTTAAATTCGGTTTAGGGTTTTTAAACCAAATCAAAAAAAAAATCAAGAATCAGAGGAGATTAGGGAAGAAGAAAGCAACACCGTAGAGACAAAAAAAAGGGAGAATCAGAAGCTTACCCTTAGATTCCGACCACCGTAGATGGTGGTCGCTGGCCAAATAACCACCGTCGCCGCCGTCGTAGCCTCGCCGTGAACCACCGTGCGCCAGCGAAACATCACCCCCTAACTCACCACCTCCGCAAACTGTAGCCCCCTAACGCACCACCAAACCGCAGCCCAAACACCACCAAACTACCCCAAACGGCCGCACTACCACCTTTAACCACAACCACGGCCGAACCCTCCTCCACCAACGACACCGAACCACCGAACGCCTGCCCTTAGCAACCATCACCATCGTCCCATGTCTCTCCCCTCCGTTCATCGTCCTCTCTCCCTTCACCCTTCTTTATCGTTTCACTGTTTCTCTCTCGGAGTTCTTTCTCCCTCTCCTCCATGTCTTTGTCTCGTGACACAGTAAAGTGATTGATTAAGTTTAGTGGCGATGGTAAGGCGTAGATTGATGAGATTAGGGTCACTGAGAGTAGAGGATCGAGGATTGGTGGTTATAGGAAGCAAAGGAAAATGAAATCAAGGGTGAGGAGAAAAGGAAGGTGAGGCTAAGGCTGAGAGAGACAGAGAATTGGTTCGGAGATGAGGAGCAGAACAAAGCGAAATTAGGGTTGGGGTAAATGGAGATGCAGCGCCGTGAGAGGGAGAAGAGGATTAGGTTTAAGAGTTTAGGGTTCCTGTTTTTTTAAGTTTAGCTTTTATAATAGGCTTTTTTATTACGTTTGCTAACCAGACCCCTCCGTTTGATGCGTTAACACCCCCTGAGAAGCCCAAGTCTCGTTGGGCCCTTGAACACAGCTGACGACTTGGGCTGTTTATTATTTACACCCAGTTTTTAAAAAATACAGCCCCTATTGCTATTCATACCCATTTTTTTATAACGTGACACCCCTGATAATTACACTTCCTTTTCTATTACAACTCAGTTAGTTTTTTTATTATTACATCATAATTCTTCCAAACCAGTTTTCTCAAATAATTATCCACCAAAATGGTTTGCTATTAATGGTCACTCTGAGCATAGCTTGTTTGACCGTTAATAACAACTTTAGTTTTCAAACGAGCTGTGAGTGACGACCACTCTGAGTTTTACTTGTTTGGTCGTCACGAATACCTCTCCCAATTTCAAAAATAAATAATTAAAAAACACCAACACACAAACATTTTCTACTCCAAGAACTACGTAGCTTTGATTTCTCCATCGCACCTAGAGACGTAGGAGCAGGGGCCCACTCCTGTCAAGCACAAAAAACTAAATTTTTTCTTAATCCTTTTCAATTTTGCAAATAATAAAAAGGTAAATTAGAAAATTTTCTTCAAATTAACTTTCTTTCTACACATTAAATTGAATGGTAACCTTTCTTTTGAAAGGATGTTGTGGGGTGCTAATACCTTCCCCACGCATAATCGACCCCCGAACCCAAAAATAAAGGTTTTTTCAATGTTTTCCTATTTAATAAATATTGATGGCGGCTTCATTGCAAAATGACGAAGAATCCCCTCCTCCGGATTTTTCGGTCGCTACACCATGAAATGGCTAGATGCTCATATTGTATACCCCATCTCAGATAGTGCATCGGTGAGCCCTATGCAGTGCATCGGCTAGATGCTCATATTGTATACCCCATCTCAGATACACAATAAGGCTACTAAGAAACACCATTTCTCATTGCCATTCTTAGATCAATTGCTACAAACAAATTGAAATAGTTCCTAAAGACCAGCAGAAGGCAACTTTTACACGTCCATATGGCACATTTGCATTTAGAAGGATGCCATTTGGACTATGCGATGCTCCGATAACATTTCAAAGGTGTATGATGACAATATTTTCTGTCTTCATTGAGAAATATATGGAGGTCTTTATGGATGAATTCTCAGTATTTGGGGAGACATTTCAACTTTGTTTGACAAACTTAGAAGAAGTTCTCAGCAGATGTGAGGAGACCAACTTGGTCCTAAATTGGGAAAAATTCCATTTCATGTTCCAAGAAGGTATTGTGCTAGGCTATAGAATCTCCAAGAAGGGTCTAGATGTGGATAGAGCCAAGATTGAGGAGATAGAAAAGCTACCCCCTCTTACCAGTGTTAAAGGTGTTAGAAGTTTCCTTGGTCATGCAGGATTCTATAAAAGATTTATCAAAGATTTTTCAAAAATCTCAAAACCATTGTGTCAGCTATTGCAGCATTACACAACATTTAACTTTGATGGATCTTGCTTGGAGGCATTTCAGAAAGTTAAGAAGGCACTGGTGACAACACAAGTGATGGATCTTGCTTGGAGGCATTTTAGAAACTTAAGAAGGCACTGGTGACAGCACCAGACTGGAGCAGACCATTTGAACTAATGTGTGATGCTAATGACTTTCCTGTAGGAGCTGTTTTAGGGTAAATGTATGACAAAGTCATTCATTCATTATACTATGCTAGCAAAACACTCGTTGAAACTCAATTTAAATAATACTGTGACTGAAAAATAATTATTGGCAGTGGTCTTTGCATTTGAGAAATTGAGATCATACTTGGTTGGCAAAGTAATTTTTTTTACATATCACTCTCCCATCAAGTATTTGATCTCTAAAAAGGATGCAAAACCAAGGTTAATAAGATGGGTTTTCCTCCTTCAAGAATTTGATCTTGAAATACATGATAAAAAGGTAGTGGAGAACCAAGTGGCTGATCATTTTTCCTGACTTGAAGGAGAAATTGCAGGTGTACCAAGTGGTGAGATCAAAGAAAGTTTCGCAAAGGAAAAACTGTTAGAACTTACTGTGGCAGCAACTGATGTTGTGGCATCCAATGCTGCATCTCCATGGGTTGCTGACATAGTTAAGTTTCTGGTGAGGAAGGTTGTGCCAGCTAACATGACTTACCAACAAAGAAAAAGGTTCTTGCATATGGTGAAGCAGGTACTTCTGGGATGACCCATTCCTCTACAAGAGGTGCACAATCCAATTAATGAGAAGATGTGTTGCAGAAGAGGAACAACAGCAAGTGCTACAACATTGCCATGCTGCTTCTTATGGTGGCCATTTTGGTGGAGTCAAAACAACAGCTAAAGCATTGCAGTTAGGTTATTACTGGCCTAGCTTATTCAAGGATGCTCAAACTGTGGTGAAAAGCTGTGACAGATGCCATTAACCAACATCTTAGAGGTTGAACTATTTGATGTTTGGTGAATAGATTTCATGGGTCCTTTTCCTCCTTCCTATGGTAATTTGAACATTCTGGTTGCTGTTGATTATCTCTGTAAACAGGTTGAAGTTGTGGCTTTACCCAACATTGATGCTAAATCAATAAGCAAATTCCTCCAAAGGAACATTTTCACCAGATTTGGAACCCCAAAAGCCATCATTAGTGATGAAGGATCTCACTTCTGCAACAAGTTAATTTAGACCCTTCTGGCTAAGTATGGGGTCAGGCACAAAATTGCCACTGCTTACCATCCTCAAAAAAGTGGTTAGGCAGAATTATCCAAGAGGGAAATCAAGAGAGTTCTGGAGAAAATGGTGGGACCGTCAAGGAAGGATTGGTCATTACAGCTGGATGATGCTTTGTGGGAACATAGAACTGCATACCAAATACCATTGGGGATGTCTCCCTACAGCTTGGTGTATAGCAAATTTTTCCACCTGCCTGTTGAGTTGTAACACAAATCTTATTGGGCTATCAAAAATCTCAATTTAAATCTTGACAAGGCAGATGCAACTAGGCTAATACAGTTAAATGAGCTTGAGGAAATTAGGCACTTTGCTTATGAAAGGGCTGAAATCTACAAAACTAATACCAAGGCTTGGCATGATCAAAAGATTCAAAGAAGGGAACTGGTGGAAGGAGGAATGGTTCTGTTGTTCAACTCAAGACTGAAGCTGTTCCCTAGAAAACTAAAATCAAGATGGTCAGGATAATTCAAATTGTTGAAGATCTACCCCCATGGTGCTGTAGACTTATTTGATGCGGCTACAAACACCACCTTCAAAGTCAATGGGCAGAAGGTTAAGCAATACTATGGTGAACATGTTATGAGAGACAAAGTCAACACTAACCTTCAAGACCTCTAACCAAAGAGGGTAGTCTAGCTGAAGACTCTTAAACAAGCACTCCTGGAAGGCAACCCAAAATTTTGGTGACTAACAGACTCTTTTTGTTTTTTTAGTGCTCATTTTGTTGTGCAAGAAAGTTCGATGAAAAGGGAGCCATGGCATTTGAGGCAGCATCAGTGTGGCAACGATGATTGCAGATTTAAAATTTTCAATGACTCACCATCAAGTGTTTTTAAAATATCTGTTGAAGTGTGTGCCTGATTTAAAGCAACTACTCTACCATATGTACTTCGATGTGCCTTCTCTAACCTACTTCAGACCAAACGGTCATATCCAATGTCCAATCAAAAACTTTCCCAACTACCCATAACTCCCATCTCAATCACATAAAATTGACCCTCGCCATCCACATTCATCACCGTTTCCACACTTCATCTCTCCCATTTCTCCAAACCCAAACAGTAACCCCCATCATCTTCGTCCTTATCGAACACAAACCCTTTCTTTTCCAATCACAGTTGCGAAGCTATCGCCAAGAAGCTGGTCGCTCTCAAGTCCCCAAGCAGAAGCTTCGAAGCAATCCACATCAACGTCACCAACCAAAGCTGCAGCTTCCATTATGATGAAGTCAAAGAAATTTTGGGCTATGGATATCCTAGCAGAGCGAGTCTTTAAAATGAACAATGCCTCCCCTTCTTTCTTGTCAATTGTTTCAAACCTAGAATGGGAATCGTTTGTTAAGCACCAGAACTCCTATTCCGTTTCCATTGTCAGATAATTCTATGCTGGAATCCAAAAGGTAAACATGTACCTTACTCTGTATTCAGAAACGTGTGGGTACACTTTGACGCTAGGACAATAAATGATGAATATGATTTACGGTATAATGGATTATATTTTAAGAAAAAGATAGAGCCTTGGGGGAATCAGGAATTGGAAGGAGTAAAGAGTAGGATTGCTGTAAAAAGGGGTTGTTTGGGAAAAGCTTGATAGTATGGAGTTCAAGCTGAAAAAGGGCTTTCTGAAAAACGAAGTAGGCACTTGGTCTAATTTCATAGCTCACTCCCTATTACCCACATCCCACACTTCATCTCTAGAGAAGGAAAGACTGGTTCTAGTGGATGCTATCCTATCTAAGTCAAACATTGATGTGGGAAGAATCATTTCATAAGAGATCTTGAGCTGTAAGAACACAAATGTTGGCTATTTATTTTTTTCTTGTCTGATTACTGATCTTTGCGTCCATGATGGTGTTGATACTGGGTAGCATGACGAAAATAAATCCCTTTTGGGAGCTTTTTCTTCAAATGTGAGCAGGTGAGCCAATGTTGTAGCAATTTATGCTGCAGTAGCAAGCTATGTGGAAATTTCGAAAGAAAAAATTTGATTAGGAAAAAACCATATTTGTGGATCTCACTAGGGGAAAGAAACTGTTGGACGCCCCAATAGTCGTTGTGTGGGTGTTAGAAGAGGAAGAAGAGGAGGAGAAACATGAAGGAGTAGTTGAAAAGAAGGCAAAAGCAATTAAAAAGGCCAAGCAGCCATAAAAGAAACTGAAAATGAAAGCCGTGGAAATGGAAGAAGAGGAATTGTTGAGTTTAGAAGGGATGGAGAACTTGAGTGAAAGTGAGGAAGAGGAAACTAGAAAGATTGTGCAAGAGTTGGAATGGGAAGAAGAAGAGTCTGATTTAGAGGAGGAAAGTGAAGAGAGCGAGGAAGTTGAGGAAATTTTTGCAGAGGAGAACCCTAATCAAAAGAAATCAACCCCACCTAGCCAGACCACCACCATCCCTAAATCACCCAACCCACCAGCCAAAGCACCCATAACCACCATCACTACCTCACCAACTCATCCTAGCCCACCACCCACCACCACAACCCTTCGTGAATCAATTCCAGAAACACCATTCACAGAAACCATAGTTGAGAAAACCACAAAAGATCCCACACCACCACTGAACCCAGAGTAAGTTACCAAAGAACCTCAAGAGCCAATTCAACAACAGGAAAGCAACGTGAGCCTTGATGCTACTGCATCTGATGTTGTGGCATCTGTTAAGAAGTTTAGTGCAGCAGTTTCAAATGTTACACCATCCAAGAGAAAAGTTGAAGAGATGCAGAAGGGGAAAGATGAAAGAGCCACTTTGGAAAAAGAGCAAGAAGTTGAAGCTGCAGCAGTCCAAACAGAAGCTGAAGCTGAAGCAGTGCAAAATGACAGTGATGTTGTAGACCCAATTGCTGCAGCATCCACAAAGCAGCCTGAGACAGTAACTTCAGTGGAAGAGGTCACAAAGAAGTTTGTGACTAACATCCTATCTGCTTTTCAGATAACTGAAATGGCTGCTCAAATGCAACAGGACAAAGTGAAGACGAATGTTGCAGCATCACAGGAGCCAGAAGTGACTAAAGAGGCTAAGAAGCCCATAAAAAAGGAACAAAAGCTGGCCGTGAAAAGGCCCAAAATTGGTCCAAGTAGGGCCAGTAACAGACTCAAAAGTGGACCAACCAAGAAGTAAACCTAACCTTTGTTGTTTAATGTTTCTGTTCTATCTTTGTGTTTTGGTCAGTCCTTTGTAGTCTGGGCCTCTCCCTCTTTGCTTGAGCAGTGGGGACACTGCTGGGTCTTGAGTTGTGAGAGGACCTAAATGTCTTATGTTTGAAAAGTTTAAATATGAATGAATTAGTACTTTACTTACTTTTTACAGTTTTATGAATTAGAAGCATGATCAGCTTTGTTCCCTAATTTTTCAGTAGTAGAACTTGTGTTTTGTGGACTAAACTTGATGATGATTAAGAGCATGTGTATAAAGTAGTCTGCTTGAGCATTAGCTAATCTTATTATTGCTTTTACACTTAGACCCTAGGCTTAGGGAGGAATTTAATGACTAAATCTGATCTGATGCTAAAGCCAGGGTTAGTAGACCTAGATCAATGTCACGTTTTGACTAAAAATTTAGAATAACTTATGAAACTAAGTTTGGGGGTGCATCAGTTGTATTGAGGCCAAGTAAAAGAATGGAGAAGGTCAGTGCAATAAGCTTTTGGCTTAAAAAAAGAAGAAAAAAGTTAATAAATTAGGTTGATTACCAAGTAGGGAGGCCATTCTGTGGGTGACACATTATGGTTTTAGTCAAAAAACAGATTACGTCTGCTGAGCTTCTTTGCTCTACCAGCACCCTCATGACCTAGAAATTGGTCAGCTCTACCGTTACTACCATAGGGTCTTCTTGATTTTTGTCGATCCCTCGGTAGTCGGTTTAAGTGAAAGTTATCAGAGGAAGCGGTTCTACTGCTGTGACTATGGAGTTTATCGACATAGTTCCGCAGAGATACCTTTTTAGGCTCCCATTTGTGTCACCTCCCCCAGCGAACCCTCATGCGATCAAGTTGACTTGATTGTTCGGAGGTGGGGGGTTGTCACCTTAAGTGGTCGTTGCCCCCTTGTTGTTGAGCAGGGGATCCGCCTCTTCTCTGACCTTGGTTGTTTTGTCTTTCAGGTTCCCTTCTTCTGCCTCTGTCCATATACGTCTCGTAGTGTCCAGCCTTGATCAGTTTTCTAATCTTGTATTTAAGGGCCTGACATTCGTCTATCGTATGGCCATGCACTTTGTGGTATTCACAGTACTTCGTGTGATCCGCACCTTGGGAACTTTCTTTCAAAGTGGGAAGGTTTATAAGATTGTTCTCATAGGCTTCTTGGAAGATTTTTCCTCTCTCCACTATGAGGGGGGTGCCCTCGCCTTTCTGAGCTTTGTGATCCCGAGCCCCCCTTTTTCTCCGTTTTTGGTTGGGAGTTGTGAGCAGGGCTATTCCTTTGTCTGTCTTCGCCGAGCCTTGAATCTTGGTCGCGGCTAGTTCCTTCATGTTGATATAGCCTACTGCACGTTATTTGAGCTCGTCTAGGGTGGTCGGCTGTCGGCAAGCGAGTGAATCTGAGAATGGTCAGGGCCTTAGTCCGATGATCATCATATGTAGGGGTACAATGGAGTTTAGATTTTTATCTTCCAGATTTCTTTGTTGAATCGGCCCATGAACGCGTTCAGGCTCTCCCACGATTTCTGCTGTAGGTCGACCAGGCTGATGATACTCTTTACTACAGCTCAGTTAGTGGAAAAGCGAGCTCTGAACTGCTTGACTAAGTCTTCATATGAGCGGGGGCATCCACTCACTAGATTTGAGAACCAACCAAGGGCTGACTTCTCCAGTAGGCAGGGAAAGGTTTTGTCTCTTACTCCTTTCGTGGCCTCGAGAGGCATCATCCGTGAATTGAAGCTTGTTAGGAACTCTTCGGTCGTAGGGCTTAATGTTCGGCATTGTTTTGGGGGACCTTGGTTTCTAAGATCTTTGAAGCGAAGGGGTGCAGCAAGGACAATGTTGCGGGTGAGCGACTTCTTTTGTGCCTTCTTTCTCAGCACCTTCGATGTTTCCGACCTTTGTCTTGCGATTTAAGGAGGTTTTCAGCGAAGAGTAGATTTCAGAGTGGTTGAACGTAGAGCTATTGTTGGTTCTGCTCTCAGAGTGACTTGGGCTGGGGCTCGGGCAGCGACCTCTACTCCTCTTATTATTCTGATGCTTGTCCTTGTGCTTTGTGAGTGGAGGAAGTGCTCGAGGATTGCCTGGCTGAAGCTGTAACACCCCGAAAATAATTTAATTAAATTAATTAACTGAATTATTAATTTCAATTTGAGGCGTGATTCAATTAAATAGAGAGGGAAATGTTATATTTTGTGCAGGAGTGGGAGCGAGTGGCAGTGGGGGTGTAACTGTGAGCCCAGTGCGTGGAAGGCCCACAGCTTAAACCCAGGGGTTAGGAAAAACCCTCTCACGCCTTTCATTGTGAAGAAAAGAAACGAATTGGAGAGAGTGAGAAGAGAGAAACGGCGACGCGAGGGAGGAGAGGAAGAGGAGAGAGATTTCGCAACTTTTTTCGTGAAGAGGAGATCGTTCGTGTTGCGGTGTTTTCGTGCGTGACCATCTTCTTCGTACTAGTAGCTTACGCATTCGAGGTAAGGGTGGGTTTTAACATTTATAATGGGTTATGATGGGGTGTATGGGTAGTCAGGGTTTGTGGATTGAATTGTGATGGAATTATTATATAAATTGATAAATTGAATCTTGATTTGGGTGATTCTATGAGAGTTGGAGTCGAATTCATGTTGTATGGTGATGAGAGCATGTGATTGAGTGGTTGGGGAACGAGTTATGGTGTGATATAATTTTAATTGAGTATTGAGACATATGTGGTAATTAATTTTGTATGATTATGATTGTTTGAATGATACAATGAGATTGAGAATAAATTGAGAAATGTGGTAATAGGATTGAAAGGGGTTAGGTGTTGTGTAATGGCATAACTAAATTGGAGACGAGATTGTAATGCTTGAAATGTGAATTATGGTGTGTTATGTGTGCTGTTGTTGCTGTGTGTACAGGTGTGGCACGCAAGGGCGCCTAAAATGGCTGCCCAAGGCGTGCGTGTGTGCGGGTGTTTCTGGGCGCTGGGCGCCAGGCGCCAGGCGCTGGGCGCCAAAGGCGCTGTGTGCGTGTGTGCGTGTGTTGCTGGGCGCTGGGCGCCAAGGGCGCTGGGCGCCAAGGGCGCTGTGTGCCCGTGTTGCTTGTGTGTGTTGCTGGGCGCTGGGCGCTGGGCGCCAAAGGCGCTGTGTGCGTGTGTGCGTGTGTTGCTGGGCGCTGGGCGCCAAGGGCGCTGTGTGCCCGTGTTGCTTGTGTGTGTTGCTGGGCGTCAGGCGCTAGGCGCCAGGCGCTAGGCGCCATGGGCGCTGTGTTGTGTGCGTGTGTGTGTTGCCTTCTAAAATTTAAGCGTGCTGTTTACTTAAATTCAAGTGTGCTGTTTTTCTCCAATTCAAAGGTGTTGTTTCATAGGTGTGAAATGTTTCAACTATGATGTTGTGAACAGGTGAGAATTACGAGGTAGCTGTGATGCTACAACACGTGGTATTTTTATGAAATAATTTATAACGAGGCACGATGGTATAGTATTTATTAATTAAATACTTTGATTTTGTGTAACTGGTGCATGAGTCATGAGTCATGAGTCGCATTATCATACCGCATGCATATGCCCAGAGGGGTTGCATTGTTGCATGGTTCATATACATATATAACGTGTTTTGGTGCTTCCATTGTGAGGGAGTCTGTGCCTTGTGTGGTGTTATGATGTGTTGACCCTTTTGTGTTACCGTGAGTTACTCGCTGCTTATATACTGTCATCATTTACTTATTATTTCTGTTAAGCTCACCCCTTCTGCTTGGAATGTTGCTCTTATGTGGCAACGCTGCAGGTGATCGTTAGCACTCGTGGAGGATTGCTAGGTGTAGTTTCCTTCTCGTTGGGTCTGTGTCAGCTCTGATGCGTAGCACCGGGGAGGGTCTTAGTTACCGTTGTCGAACTATTATTATTTATTTTTGGAGTTTTGGTTTAATGTTTAATTATTATTGAAGATGTTAAATGAGTTTATGATTCCGCTGCTTAGAGATTAAGTAACTATATTTTTGAGGATTTAATTTAAATCAATTTGGAGTTTTTATGTGGTGAAAAATGTATCGCCCTCGTGGTGACTCTGATAATTGCGTGTTTATTTATAATTAGTAAAAGGGGGTGTTACATTAGTGGTATCAGAGCAGTTCGGTCTGTCCGGCCAAGTTGTCCTGTCATAGCGTCTTATGACAATTAAGAATTGTTAGATTAGTTCTAAATTTTTGTTTGTGCTGCAGTGATAATTTGAAATGGCTGGGAGAAACGATGCTGCTCTTGCTGCTGCTCTGCAAGCTATGGCTCAGGCTGTTGGGAACCAGCGAAATGTTGGTGAAAATGCTGGGACTCGCAGTTTAGCCACGTTTCAGAGGGAGAATCCGCCCACTTTTAAGGGTCGGTATGATCCTGATGGAGCTTTGGCATGGGTGAAAGAAATTGAAAGAATTTTCCGTGTCATGGACTGCAATGATGCTCAGAAGGTCAGGTATGGTACGCACACACTGGCAGAAGAAGCTGATGATTGGTGGATGGAGGTTAGGCAGAGGCTAGAAACTGCTAATGAAGAAATAACTTGGGCTGTATTCCGTAGAGAATTTTTGAGGAGGTACTTTCTGGAAGATGTCAGGGGAAAGAAGGAGATAGAATTCCTTGAGCTGAAGCAAGGAAACATGTCGGTAACAGAGTATGCTGCCAAGTTCACTGAATTGGCTAAGTTTTATCCCCATTTTACTAATGCTGATTCTGAATTCTCAAAATGCATTAAGTTTGAGAATGGGTTGCGAGCGGATATTAAGAAAGCGATAGGGTACCAGAAAATCCGGGTGTTCTGAGTTGGTGGACAGTTGCAGGATCTTCGAAGAAGACATTAATTCCCATTCTAGAGTTATAAGAGAAAAGCAGAAGAGTTTCCCGAGTCGCAGGAAGCCGTATGAGGTTCCAACCGGTAAGGGTAATCAGAGAGCTGCTGCTAGTGTGGTATGTTATAAGTGTGGGAAGGCTGGTCATAAGCGCCCAGACTGTCCGGGTGATGTAAAAAGGTGCTACAAATGCGGGAAAGAGGGCCATATGGCAACTAACTTTGATCGTAAGGATGCACTCTGTTTCAACTGCGGTGAGGGAGGACACATCAGTGCTCAGTGTCCGAAACCAAAGAAAGAAAGATCTACTGGAAAGGTGTTTGCTCTAGCGGGGTCAGATGTGGTAAATGAGATTAGAGGTACGTGTTATATCAATAATTCTCCTCTCATTGCTATTATTGATACTGGTGCCACCCATTGTTTTATTGCTGCCGCATGTGTTGATAGATTGGGTCTTTCTGTATCTTCTATGTTGAGGGAGATGGTTATTGGTACTCCGGCGAAAAGTTCAGTAACTACCTCTCTTGTTTGTGCTAAATGCCCTTTGACGATTTTCGGCAAAGATTTTATTGTTGATTTAATTTGCTTGCCGTTGGATGGGATGGATATTATTCTGGGTATGAACTTGGTAGTTGACAACTGTGTCCATATCAACTGTACTGAGAGGTCTGTGAGTTTCTCTTCTCTTGAGGAGGATGAATCTAGTTTGCTGCCTGCTGGTCAGTTACGGAGGGTGATGAAGGAAGGGGCTCAGTTGTTTTCACTGTTAGCCTCAATGTCTTCTGAGAGTCAGGCAAAAATTGGTGAGTTGGCAGTGGTGCGAGATTTTCCTGAAGTTTTTCCTGACGAAATCCCCGATGTACCACTAGAGAGAGAGGTGGAGTTCTCCATTGATCTTGTACCTGGTACTAGACCTGTGTCTATGGCACCGTATAGAATGTCTGCATCTGAGTTGTCTGAACTAAAGAAATAGCTTGAGGATATACTCGAGAAGAAATTTGTGAGGCCGAGTGTGTCGCCGTGGGGAGCTCCAGTATTGTTAGTAAAGAAGAAAGATGGTAGTATGAGACTGTGCGTGGACTATCGGCAGTTGAATAAAGTGACGATCAAAAACAAGTATCCGCTCTCGAGGATTGACGATTTGATGGACCAGCTGGTGGGTGCCCAGGTGTTCAGTAAAATAGATTTGAGATCAGGTTATCACCAGATAAAGGTGAAAGATGAAGATATTCAGAAGACAGCTTTCAGGACCCGTTATGGGCATTATGAGTATTCTGTGATGCCTGTCGGTGTGACCAATGCACCGGGAGTATTTATGGAGTACATGAACCGTATTTTCCATGAGTATCTGGATCAGGTTCGTAGTGGTGTTTATAGACGATATCTTGATCTATTCTAAGTCAGAGGAGGATCATGCAGAACATCTGAGGTTGGTTTTGGAAATTCTGAGGGACCGAAAGTTATATGCTAAATTGTCTAAATGTGAGTTCTGGTTGCAACGTATCTCTGAATGATAGATGCTTCAGGACGATATTGGTTCTTAACATACCCTTTCAATATTTTCATGTATCGCTCAATTGGATACATCCACCTTAAATAAATAGGGCCACACAATCTAATTTCCCTCACTAGATGAACAATTTAAATTCTTTCCTGTACAATAAGCAATCTTTAGGACATGCATGTATTTTTTTATACTCCAAACCCATAGGACACAATATCTTTTTTGCCTCATAGTTACGGTCTGGTAATGTGTTACCTTCTGGAAGCATGTCTTTCAGCAACTCAAGCAATTCTGTGAAACTTGTATCGGTCCACCCGTTTTTTGCCTTTAGGTTGACCAATTTTATCACGGCTGACAACCGTGTGAACTTGGTGCACCTCGGATACAACGTCTCTACGTTGTCGCTGCACAAAGTATCATACATACATGTTTGCTGAAAAAAGACTCTGATCCAAGATCTCGAATCATCTCTTCTAGTTGATCATTGATATCTACATTAACCTCCTCTCTGGGATGTGCTTCGTATTCCTGACGATTCACCATGCCATATCCACCTTGTATAACTCTTGTTAAAGCCATCACAACGAAGATGATCGCGAATGTCATTAACAACTAGTTTGTCACTATTCAAACAATTGACACAAGGACAATAAAACTTACAGCTAACACAAGGACAAATAAACTTTTCATTATTTTTTGGACAACTTCTTTTAGCAAATTCTAGAAACTCTTCCACTCCCTTCTCGTACTCATCACTTAGACGGCTAGTATTGATCCAACTAGAGTGAAAGCATAGTAGTAGTGGAAAAAAACCAAAGTAATTAAAGATAGAGTAGAGGGGCTTGGAATCCTCTGTAAAGAAGGAAAAAAGAAAGAAACAATCAGCGAACAGCCCCAGTGGAAGCATCTAATAAATAAGAAAATAAATATTGGTAATTGCAAGTTGCAACTAGATAAACTGAAACTGTAAACAACATGACTTCAACAAAATAAATAAACTAAATAAACTTAAGTAATTAAAGATACAGTTGAATCTGATGTCCCAACCTACAAACTATGCAATTTGGGAACTATAATATATGTGTTTGTTGATGTTAACAATATGCTAACCTATTGAACTTTAGGTAGATGAACTATCTTTCTGCTAATATGTTAATTATCAGCTTCTCTCTTCAATTCTAGGTGAAGTTAATTAACCAATATGCTAATAGTCACAAATTGCTCTTTAAAAATAAAAAGTATGCATATTCATTACAGTATGTATTAGTGTTATATAATGTATAACACTATAAATAGGCAGACTGATTTTAACTAAACTAGGTGAAATGTACATTCTTAAATTTACTGAGAAACATGATTTATATATATATATATATATATATATATATATATATATATATATATATATAGACACACATTTATGTGCAACTGGAGTTTTGATTCCTTTCAACTAAGTATATGTGGTGTGATCAGATATCCTAAATCTATTGTAAACCAATTTTGACAACTAATTATTATAGTTTAATATTCAGTGTTCATCTATTTTGCTTTATTTTTCTGAAAGTTTTCCTTCTTGCATTATGCTGTCATACTAATTATTATAGTTGAATCACCAAGTTAGTAGCATGGAACTCCACAAAAAACAAGAAAGTTCTGCAAAAAGCCCCTTTTAAAGTGAGCTAAGTAATTGTGTTAGCAACGTGCTTACCAAAAAAACGTGTTGTGAAAATCAAACCAGCAAACATCAAAGGTGCACAAACCAGCAAACATCAAAGGTGAAACATCAAAGGTGTAACCCTAAAATACACAAATGTGAAAGAAGAGTTTACCTAGTTGCAGCGGTGGTGCTGTGGCGACGGTGGTTCTCCGTGCGAATTCGTCAACGTAGCAAGAGTGAGAGACACAACGAGAGGCAACAACGAGACGCAGTGAAAATATAATTCCTTTGCTTATGAAAACTGAACATCCAAATCTAAGGGAGAGACTCTTCGCTAAACCCTTGTGAAAACAGAATTCGTCACATTTGAGGGAGTTTCTCACCCTTCGCAACAAGTTGTAGCACGCGAATGGTGAGAGGGTGAGATGAGGGAGAGTATGCGCGCGAATGGTGAGAGGGAGAGACGGTGGTGGAAGCGAATGGTGGAAAAGATGAGGGAGAGACGGTGGTGGAAGCGAATGGTGGAAGAGATGAGGGAGAGTACTGCGAATGAGAGTGAGAGGGAGCGAATGGTGGAATGCGAATGAAAACCTAATTTTTTGCGTTTCTATAACGGGTGGTTTTGTGACCCATTAAGGAAGCCTAAATTATTGCACTTTCTATAACGGTTATGGAATGGAACCGATATGAAAGATGTAAGATTATGTTTCTATAACGGTTTGTGTGACAACCGATGTAAAAATTATAATTTTAATTACAAAACTGCCACCGCGTCACTTTTAACATCAGGTCGTTTTCAACCGATATGAATGACCGTTATAAAATGCATTTTTTCCACTAGTGAATATGCAATTTTACAAAATCATTCATTTCATTCCAGTCAATTTACCTTTCTTTAGTTACCTCATGCCATTACATAACAATCGCATTTACTTTATTTCAGTCACTGCGATCCTTTCACCATAATCATCACATAAAACATTGACAATAGTAACTTCGCCTTTCATAACTGGATTCGCGTTTGACTTGTCAAACGGAAATCATATAATGCACTTTGACTTTTAACCTTCACAAATGAGAGGTTAACTCTAAAACCTTGCCACCAAAGTGGAACTCATGGATGCACCATGTCTTAGGGCTAATGCCCACTCAATGCTTAAAACCTCTTCTTCTTATCCTCATTAGTCAATGCACTAACAAAATTTCTTCGCAACGGAAGAAAATTTTGCGACATAACCTTTCAATCTCATTGGAGATACATCGAGTTCTTTGGGTTAAACTCAGGAGCTACCTCTGTTCTCAGTGACTCTTATATTGATAGGATTTTCATAAAATAATCTTTTCACAACCTATCGGGATTGACTATATTGTCTCTATAATCCCCATAATGATAGGATGTCATAAAAATGATTTTTTGTCCACTACCTATCGAAGTCGACTATAATGTCTCAATGACTCATATATTGATAGGATTTTAAAAATACTTTTCCTCTGCCTATCGGAGTCGACTATAATGTCTCAATGACTCACATAATGATAGGACTTTATAAAAATATATGTTTTGCCATGACCTATCAAAGTCACTCTTACCGACTAACCCAAATTACCAGTGGGAGTGAATCTCCATAACTCATGACTTAAACTTTAAACTCAATGATCACAAAATCCGTAATCATAGCATTAGTGCAAAGACCTTTGGGGGGAAAACTTCTAGCCAGATAAAAGTTTCTCTAAACTGGCTATCCTCCTTAATCGAACTTATCTGATATTCTATCACTCGTCCTTTCGGACTACTAGCCCTATTTGGGATTCAACTACCCATACCCTAAGGTACAAAAACTTCTGTACTATAGGGATCTCATTGGTGCGACATAACGGTTTCTTTAAACATAGGGTTCACTAAAATCCTTATAGACTTATTCTTATCATGATGGATTGTCAACTAGTCTAGGTGTAATCATTTACATTTGGATTACATATGGTATTGGGATATTTGTAGCATCAAAGAAATGAGTAAATAGAAAAATTCCTTGACGGAATCAAACGGGCGCACCAGTAACATTCCTTAGGTCCTCCATCTTTCCGAATTCCATACATAATACAGACGAAATCATCACAATTGCCGTAGTCAAACAAACCTGGAAACTTGACTTACTCATGGACGATCAACCTCACTAGGGCACCTACATACTCAAACTCTTGCTTTCTTCAACCTTCAACTATGTGCCTAATCATTTAGGACTTTCACTGAGCCTTAATATTTTCTTAAGATAAAATATTCATACTACTAGCCATTTCCAAGAAACGGCCTCTTTACGACGCCAAAAGGAATATTTCTTGATCTGGGTTTTACCTTCTTAGCCGTACTCGTTTGGAATCCGCTACATGCGTCTTATGCCCAACTAGGGTTTCCATTCTACTAGCATTTAGAACCTAAGGCTTGGGTAGAGTAGAAATACTTTTTGGAACTAGGATAAAACCTAAACCAAATCCATAGGTATGTGTAGACACTTTCGTTAGCTTTCCAACGCTTCCCGGAATACTTAAATTGGAGTTCCGGATCAAAAGTTACGGATAAAACAAGTTGGAAGACTAGCGAAAATTTCTCACAAATGTACACTGACATACTCTCATTCGGAGAGTCGTGACGTGGTTACTTTCCTCACATGAACTATTAGTCTCTTCTTAATAGGAACCCAACTCAGATTTTTGATAAGGTAACTTGTTTATTAATGTTGGGATACTACTTGTCAAAGTGGCAAGCACAATGACGGTTTACTATCTCGGTTTCCTATCTTTGGAAAAAGGACGTTTCTTAGGAAAGAAAATCTATCCGAGAACCTTGAATATCCCGAAGGATCTTACTTGGCTGTACCATAACTCAGAATCAGTTTATGCTCCATAGTAGGGTTGACTACTAGGCGTCATCTGTGTTCTATGTTGTTAACTAGTCCTGAACGAATCTAACATTTCTTCTACCCGAAGGCTCCTCAACTTATAACTCTCTGGGTGACCCTTTACAACTTGCAGGATGACTCAATGGTCAAACAGCTCCTCTGACAGATCGGTCGCCCAAACTTCCTCAAACCAACTCGGATACCTGCTACTTCCGTTGCATACTCAGATGAAACAAGAAGTCCAGGAATCCTAGGGTTTATGGTTTCGGAAATTTTCGGGGCCGAGGCAACTAATTGTCATCATTCTTAGTACGTTGCATGAAATATTGAGCATCCAAACTCAACGTCTCAGGAAAAATACTAAAAGGTTCTGATAGTCAATTGTCGAAGTCCCTAGCTGACTCAATCTAACTAATATTCTTTTGACTGTTAGGTCTCTAAGTCCGACAAGGTCGAACTGCTCTGATACCAAAATGTAACACCTTAAATTTCACCTCACAGTGATCAAAAAGGTATTAACTTAATCATAAATATCAGAGTATAACCTGCTCATAATACTGGACCAACAAAAAACTTAAGCGGATTTAAAACCACTTACATGACTTTGAGAAATAATTTCTCAATTACATTTTCAATATAATACATAACTATGGTCCAAATTACATTACACGGTTATAAAGTAATCCATGACCTTGATATAGTTCAAGGATTTAACTTAACCAATACATATGAAGGGAAAAGCAACATCATAATGAAAATCACCGAGTGATCTTCCCTCTAACTAAGCAGCTACTGCATATGCCGCTTCACCTCAGTCTGCTTTGCTTTCCCTGCACATCTGAAAACACCACAATAATATCTGTGAGATTTACAAATCTCAGTGAGTTCTTTCGCACCCCTCACATATCCTCTCTCGGTGTTTTCCTTTTTATTTTCTTATGAGCCGTTCTCGCTCATACCTGTCTTATCTGTAGAACAACCTCAACTTATGAACCGTATTGTTCATTCCTGAATTATCTTCAAATTATTAAACTTATTGTTCATACGTGTCTTTTAATCTTTTCTTTGGCTTAGCACATTCCGAGATATAATGCTAGACACTCTAGAATGCCCAATATCAATGGAAACCCCAATCTGTATAGCTATACGAATAATGCTAGGGCCCTAGCTTTGGATTCAAGACTCCCCTCGGTTAGGTATGCTCCTCAACTCGGGATCGTCATCCCCCTCAATATCTTTTATTAACCTCTTGGTCGATATTATGTCTCTTTCTCGACACGAAGTCACTTTATTATCCTCAACTCGGACATTAAGTCTGTTACTCGACACGAAGGCGTGATCTTTTATCCTTAACTCGGACACGAAGTCCATTCTTTATACTTATATGTTTTCACTCTCGATACAACCCTTACTCGTTTTGCATTCAAAACATATCATGAATTACTCGTTGTATACGGTGAAACATAAATAGCTCGTTATGTTTTACTTCGGTTTTGTATTTAACTAGTACTATACCCGTGCATCCGCACGGGCCGATCGCGTTACGTCATACGATTACCTCAAATAGAAACGTTAGTTTGAAATCTCATTAATCTAAAATCAATTGTAAAATATAGAGGGTGACTTGCATACGGACAGGTGCTGTCGTGTTCTTTTTAGGAATGAATTTAGACAGTATTTAAATAGTCTGAACATTACCCCGTGAAAGATAGATAGTAGATTATCAATAACAAATATTTATCCCGTGTTTTTTTATATATCAGTAACAATTATTTGTCCTTTTTTAGGTATTAGTGACAAATATTTGTCGCGTGTGTTTTAAATATTAATCAGTTTAAATAGTCATTAAGCCTTCTTGTTTTTTTAGATAGTAGTTTTCAAAAACTATAATTATCAATGGCAAATATTAATCCCGTGTTTTTTTATATATCACTGCAGTTATCCCCGTGTTTTTAATATATCCGTGCAGTTATCTGGTAGTTTCAATTGATTATTTTAGTTGATAGTAGATTATAGTAGATAGTAAATTTGTTAGATAGTAGATTATCAATAAGAAATAATTGTTTTAAATATTAATTAGTAATTTAAATAGTCATTAAGCCTGCTTATTTTTTAGATAGTAGGTTTGTAGTAGTAGGTTTCAAAAAATTTAATTATCAATGACAAATACTAATCTCGTGTTTTTTTATTTATCAGTGCAGTTATCTCGTAGTTTCAATTAATTATTTTAGTTGATTAATAGATTATAGTAAATAGTAAAAGAGATATAGTAGATATCAATGTTGCGCCCGAAAAAGTCCCCGAGGGAGTGTAACGCCCCAAAAAAATAATTTGGGTGTATAATTAATTAATTAATTAAGTGGCGTTTGGTGGGGTTTGTTAAAACAATAATTGGGTAATTAATTATTTAAGAGGTGGTGTATTAATTAAAGAAGGGAGTAGAGGTTAGTAAATAAAAGAGGGAGTGGTGGAAGTGATTTGAGGTGGTGCAAATAGGAGTGGGCTTAGGGTAAAAAGGAAGAAAAAAAAAGGAGTGAAAGAGAGAGATGGGTCGGGTTGTATTGCTGAGGGCGTGGAATTGAGAAATAAGAAAAGGAAGGAAACAGAGACGTGAATGAGAAGGGGGAGGAAGAAAACGCGGCTGAGAGAGAAAGAAATAGGGAGAGAAAGAAAGAAGAAGAAAGAAACCGTGAGAGAGAGTAGAGTGAGGCGCGACTGATTTCAGCAAGGAGGAGAAGAAGAAGTTGTCTCATCTTTGCTCTAGAGGAGGGAGAGGAGCTGCTGCCATTTTCGTTCTTGAGGTTAGGGGTGGCTGAGTTCTTCAATTCAAGGTTAGGGGGCTCTCCTTCATCTCTAATAACCTATTTGATTAATAATTTAGGGGTTGGTATTATGGGTGATTGTTAAATTGAATCGTTATGTTGCTGAAATTAATTGTGGTGTGAATTTATAATATGTGATGATTATTATGTATGTTGGGGTTTGATGAAATCGGGACGCCTTATATTTTGGAGTTTATGTTGGTATTCGCGTGGCATGACGTGGCCTTAAACCCGAATTGGGAGCGTGACAAGTTTCGGGGTCAAAAATTGATG
Organism: Astragalus membranaceus; assembly: GCA_039519185.1. Lineage (NCBI taxonomy): Eukaryota > Viridiplantae > Streptophyta > Magnoliopsida > Fabales > Fabaceae > Astragalus > Astragalus membranaceus. The sequence goes on along the minus strand of CM076848.1, from coordinate 134,817,575 downwards.
TGTCGTGTTGTGTATTTTCTGAACACTGTTTCGTGTTTTCGTAAACCGGCACTGGTTGGTCGACTCAAAAAATTGGTGGCTGATTGCGTTAGAAAGTAGACTTAACGCCGGTCGTTTTGGCACCGGTTTCGTTTAAATCGGAGTTGTGTAGCTCAAGTTATAAGTCTCCAAAGTCGGGTCACAAAATTCTGTCCGAACTGGTACCTCTCTGTAGTAATTTGAAAAACTGTACCAGTTGGATACTTATTTTGAAAAATGAAAATCACAGGCTGAAACTACACTCAAAGAGCTTTCCAATGAGTGGTCTTTTGTTGAAATCCGTTATCGTTTACTATTTTAATTAATTCGCCGAAGTAGGCGTACTGCTGCGGGAAAAATCTGCACAGTTGCTGTGTGTTGCTTGCTGTGTTGCTGTTCTGCTGCAGTGTTGCTGGCAGAACAGTGACAAATGTGTTTTTCGTCAAAAACTCGATTTTCTAACCACTTTTTCCCTAGCCAAATTTTGTATTGACCGAGCAACTTTTTATTGTGAATGTTTTGGCTCGAGCGGATTTTCTGTAGCACTCACCATTTGGGGGATGTGCGCAAGTTTTGGTTTATGTGTGTGTTGCACAGTGACAGTGTTGCTGCCACTGTGCAGTGTTGCTGTCAAGACTGTTAAAAAATGGTTTTTTGTGGAAAACTCGATTTTCTGAGCACTTTTTCCCTAGCCAAATTTTGTATTGACCGAGCAACTTTTTATTGTGAACGTTTTGGCTAGAGCGATTCCATTTTATCCCGTGTCGTTTGTGAGTTGTCCCGGTGATGTCTAGGTGCGTCTAGGTGCGCGTCTAAGCCTGTGACTCAATCCTGCCTTAGTCGGTGTCTAGGATATTATTGCCTAGTTTTGGTGCTGTTTGGTCCTTATGGTGAAGTTTTGGCCCTTGGTGTGTTTTTAGTCTTTACGGTGCGGCGTAGTCCTCATAATATGATTGGTGAGCTGAATACGTATTGGTGAGTTAATATAATATTACTGGTGAGCGGAGATATAATTGGAGAGTTAATATGATATTTTGGGTGAGCAGAAGGTTTCGACCTTATTATGAATTATTGGCGAGCAGAAGACTTCGGTCTTGTTAGTGATGTGCCCACAAGGTTTAATTGTTGAGTATGTTAATTATGGGGTGTGTTTACATGTGTTGGTGTGTATGGTGCATGGTCATGGCGTCACATTATCATGTGCATATTTTGGTGAGCAGAGGCTTCGGCCTATTTTGGTGAGCAGAGGCTTCGGCCTATCTTGGTGAGTGCCCTCAAGGCAAGTTTTTGGTGTTGATGGATCCACATGCATACGTCTAGGAGTTGGGTCGCATTGCATACATGTCACATACCCTCGTTGTTGTCTGTGAATGAATAAAGTGACGGTGTGCTATTAGAGCTGTGTGTGTGGTGTTGTGTCTCAGTGATGTGAAATGATGGTGTGCTCTTATTAATGTGAAGTGGTGCTATTCGTTGCCTGATCTATATATTGTTGATCTTATATGTTATTACTTATGAAATGAGACTCACCCTACTGCTTTTATGTTGCTTCCCATGTCGGCAACGTGCAGGTGATAGCGGGTGAAGGTGATCTAGTACCTTCTCTCCTGTAACACCCCGGTAATTTGATCGACTAAAAATACCCAAGTGCACATTAGTAACACATCAGAGATACACAATTCCTGCCTAAATACTGAATATCGCAACATAGTTCAACTGAATAATAACACAGCAGTCTTAACACAAATAAGACCATAAACTGCCAGCAACTATAGTACTCAGTATCGTACAAGAAAGCGGAAGAAATACATAATACCACATCATAGTGTCGTATTACACAGACAACAAAGAGAATATAAACTTAAACATAAAGCTAAGTCTTCAGTAGCCAGTCCGAGGGCAACCTGCTCGTGCCTCTGTGGATCTCCTCTTTCCTTGTTTCTCTGTAAAACAACAACAATGGATTGGGTGAGACAACTTGTCTCAGTGAGTTCTACCGAGACCCCTACTCGCACTCTCGGTTCAATTATAAAATCCGGTTTTAAGTCAATACGGCATCGGCCGCGCGAACGCTCCATCCGATGAACCGCATAAAAACAGTCACACAAAAACAGATTACCGCTGACGCGAACGCGGCAAGCCGGTAACCTGTTAACTCAGTACGACACCGCTGACGCGAACGCTGCAAGCCGGTATCGCACTACAAACAACATAACACCGCTGACGCGAACGCTGCAAGCCGGTGAACCCCCCTACCAATAGTACATTCTCCTATTGGCATGGAGCCTAGGTAAGAGGATCATGACTCCCTCCCCCTAGTATGTTACAACATAGGGTCGTCACCCAACTCGATATATAAACATATATCTACAGTACTATGAACCCACGGTCCATCAAATCAGACAATCAATGAAACACTTTAATCCGTATTTTATAAAATCCAAGTTCACACTCACACTCTAGTTGACCACTTTTCGACACAGTTTTCAATATCAAAAACAGTTCATTTTGCCTTAAAAATAGAATATTCAGTTAGGCCTCTGAATAAGCTTTCCAACGCATCTTAGAACACCTCAATCGGGTTCCCGGATCAAAAGATATCGCGAAAACAAAATCAGTGAAAAACAGTTGAAAATCTGCAAAGCGTCGCGACGCGATACGAAACCGTCGCGACGCGGAAAATGACAGAAATATTTTCGTTGCAAACTGGAGCATGGTCGCGACGCGAAGGGGGGAGGTCGCGACGCGATGGGGACCTGATGCTGCAGAATTTTGGCGGTTTCGCGCGAAAACCGCAATTCCGCTCAATTCCGATTCTCGTTCTGATCGAAAACAGTTTTGACAACCAATACAATAGACCCAATACAAACCACACAATCAATCAATCCAATCAAAAACTCAATCAAAACGAATTTTACCAAAATACGACATATTCCGAAATAACGGTTTTTGACCCAAAAGTTCTCGAACGATTCTCGTTCCGACCGAAAACAGATTTGACGACCATAAAAACAGTCTCAATCAAAGTCACACAATCAAACAAATCAATCAAAAACTCATTGTAATCGAATTGTATCAAAACGCGACATATTTTCAAATAACGGTTTTAAATCAAAATCTCTCGAATCAAATCACCAAATATTCCATTTTTAACACGACGCAACCCGAAACTCGCCCCAGTCGATTCCTAATCCGAAACAGACAATATCCAGAAATATTCCAGTCCAGCGAAAGCGATAAAACAGTTAATTAATAATTCGAAACATAAAATCCTAAACGTGAGTAGAACTCACCCTCGAAGCGTGTGCCGACACCGAGACTTCGTCAAATCACCGAGACTTTCCGCGACACCGCTTTTCTGACAAAACCACACGAACGTTCCCCGCATAAACTTTCCGTTCCGACGTCGCTCCAATCCGCTTCCAAAACTTTCCGCTCGATCACGAAACCTCTTTTTGACCGAAATGCCGAATTCCTTGAAATCTTCCCCGAACACTATTCATCTTCTTCCTCAAGCTCAAAATCACTATTCCTCCAAAAACCCCAAATTTGGATTCTCAAACCCTAACTCTCCCAACCTTCCAATCGAACATCAATCCGCTTTCCTCCTTCATCGGGTTGCCTTCTAATCATCCGTAAACCATCACATCATCATCAAAAACCGAAATCCTTCCCCAAAACCTTCAATGTTCGAAAATGGCAAAGTGAGAGAAAGTGAGTTGATGATGAAAATCTTGGTACCAAATCGAAGAGGAAGTAACGCTGAGCATTTTTCGTGTTGGACGGAAGTCGTTTTGATGAGCGGAATTGCCCCCTTTTTCCTCTTCTTCTTCCTCCCCCTTTCTTTCTCTCTTCTTTCTTTTCTCTCCTTTTCTCTGTTTCTCTCTTCTGTTTCACGCGTGAAATTCTTTCTTAATTCTTTCCTTTTTAACACATACACACACACACACTTATTTATTTATTTAATATATATGTTGCAACGCGGTCAAATTACCATATCGATCGAAATCTCCTATTTCGATTCCAAAACTTCCTTGGTCCGTATTATCCGGTTAACGATTCGATGACAACCAATAAATAATTTTAGCACTCAGTAAATTTACCAGTCAAGTACTAAATTAATTCAATTGGGTTAACATCCAAATAATTCGGTTAATTATTTTGCGGATGTTACATTCTCCCCAACTAGAAAGAATTTTGTCCTCAAAATTTCGTCAAGTGTTTCATCCGACTAACCGAGAATCGACACTCTCAGAAAGGTCTTAAGTTGCTGGAACACAATCTTGAATTAACGAAATAAGTGTAGAAATCTTCACGAAGTTGGCACATCCATCTCCAAGTATGATCCACTACTACCTTGGTACGAACTCTCTGGTTACGAATCAACACGAGAAACTCCTCTTTCGCCTAGTTAGGCTCGGCACCGCGTTTGAAAGTACTTCCGAAGCTTCATTCCAATTATCCTCGCTTACTCCCCAACTTTGATTAATCTAAATCAAAGTACTCCTCGGTAGACGTAAAAACAAACACGATTTCCTCGAAAGGTGTAAACACCTTCTCAACAATTCTTCTAATATCCTTAACGGTTCTCGTACACACCGACAATGTGACGAAAAGGTCACTGGTGAAACTTCTTGACTCGCCCCCAAGATTTCGAGATAATACTTTTCGAAAGAAGATGAAACGAGGATTTACCAAAAACGTTTATCTTAAACATAGAAATAAACCACGGGGACATCAAATAAATTGAACGTACTGAAAATCACCTCAGTTGTTGTCCAAACAACTATCAAACAGAACATAGAGCTCCTTTCCGAATTAGTCAATAGCGTTGAGAGCTTCCCCTCAACCTAAGTAATCCTCCTAGGATTTTCCTCCTAATTATATCCTATTAGTCTCTTGATTCGTTCCCAAAATTAACTTTAGCATGCGGGTTTTCACAAAAACGATTTTTCAAAACTATTACGCCGCACGCCAAGCTTCACTTCGGAAATTTCCGTCACTTATTAGCAGATCCATCAATTAATCCTTTGATGGTTATTCGCAACGTGAAAACAGTCAGCAGTTACCTCATTTACATATTCGTATTCACGTTCGCCTTGTCAAACGGAATCTCATAATACTATCTCATTGTTGACCTTCACAAAGGAGAGGTCAACAAACTAATACCTCGCCACTAATACATCTGCTTTATATTCTGCACACCCTGGAACAGAATATAAACTTCAGTATGCTTCCTCTAACACTTGCCTTTTATCGTTCTCATCATCGGCCGCACAGATTCTACCGTTGAAACAACTGACTCCATTACTATCCATGGTAAAATCTGGAAATACCTTTGTGATTGTAGCTTCACATCAACTTCCTGTGCTAAGCGCATCAACTATAACAATGGCCCCTCCCTGTGGCACTTCAACTTGAAGTCGCAATCAATACACAATCTCGTAATACCAACCTTCTTTTGATCAGCAACACTGGACACTCCAAGGAAGCGCACTCGATCGAATGAACTTATTTGGTATCAACTCTTTAAGTTGGGATTTCAATTTTTGATAATTCCAAAGGAGACACTCAGTAAGTAACTATAGAGGTTGACCCGGAATCAAGGCTATAGAGACTTTTACTTCCCGCTACGGAGGCACGGAAGAAACTTCATCCGAAAAAAAGCATACAGAAATTCAATCACTATCTGAATGGACGGCAACCCTAAACCCGGAAAGATGTCGTACTTCTCATAGGCAACCAAATATACTCTACCACAAGATTTCTGTCCCCTATGACAAGTAGACAATTTTTGGCACTATGCTTTGAGTTATAAAACAATGAGTTGCACCCAAATTCTAAAGTATATTGACAGAGTTATTGAAAAGGGACCTCATACCTCTCTGCAAATTGTCATTAGGTGCGGTAGTCCGAGCATCCAAAGTGTTGACTCATCCCTGACCAGGAGCATTTGGTGCTCCTCGGAAATTCTTCCTTGCTGGGCACTTATTTGCATAGTGACCCTCTTCATTACAAGCATAGCATCTATCAGGCCTCGGCGGACACTCGCCACGGTGGTGCCTCCCACACCTTGTACAATTCTTCCTCGTTGGTGAGTCGAACAATTGTACCTGCTTTCCTTTATAATCATCCTCCTCGCCAAAGTCATGCATGGGACCCATTTGGGAATTAGATGGCCCATCACTCCTCTTATTCCGATGGAATCCCTTCCTGCTTGCATACAATCTTGACAAATCGCTTTCGGCAATATAGGCTTGTTGCACCATGGCAGCATAGGTGGTCTTCGGAAAAGAACTAAGACTTTGAGCAATATCCTCTCTCAACCCATGTTTGTACCTGTCGGTCTTCCATCGGTCATTGGGGGCATATCCAGCTAAACCGAAGAATTGATACAACTCTTCAAATTTAGCCGTGTATTGGCCCACGGTCAAGTCTCCTTGTGTAAGAGCCAAAAACTCATTTTCCTTATCCAACCTCATAGTCGTGGGGAAAAATTGTTCCAAAAATGATGTTCGAAAATTTTCCCAAGTCGGGGGAGTTCCCATTGTCTCCATCATGGCCCTAGCATTTGTCCACCAGTTATTGGCCTCTCCCTTCAACATATGGGATGCCAACCTCAACTTATCTTCATCGGTCACTTGCATTGTTACAAAGATCTTTTCAATGTCATCCAGCCAATGTTGTGCTCTCATGACATCCGGCCCACCCCTAAACTCGGAGGGTTTCATTTTCAGGAACTCTGTGAAAATTCTCCTTGGGTTCACTTGTGGCTCTGGAGCTTGATGCTGCTGAGCATTTTGCTGTTGGATTTGTTGCTGCTGATGCATAAGCATCATGTCTTGCATCATTTTCTGCTGGTTCTCAATGACATTCTGCATCCACTCAAAATTTGGATCAACAGGAGGAGGAACGCCTCTACCTCTTCTGGCCATGATTCTGCGAAATATGCACAAAGTATTAAGTTGATCAAGCTCAATGTCTAATAGCATACTAAGAAAATCACGACTGGAAAAAGCAAAGACCCTATAAGCTAAGTCCGACTAGGTCGAACCGCTCTGATACCAACTGTAACACCCCGGTAATTTGATCGACTAAAAATACCCAAGTGCACATTAGTAACACATCAGAGATACACAATTCCTGCCTAAATACTGAATATCGCAACATAGTTCAACTGAATAATAACACAGCAGTCTTAACACAAATAAGACCATAAACTGCCAGCAACTATAGTACTCAGTATCGTACAAGAAAGCGGAAGAAATACATAATACCACATCATAGTGTCGTATTACACAGACAACAAAGAGAATATAAACTTAAACATAAAGCTAAGTCTTCAGTAGCCAGTCCGAGGGCAACCTGCTCGTGCCTCTGTGGATCTCCTCTTTCCTTGTTTCTCTGTAAAACAACAACAATGGATTGGGTGAGACAACTTGTCTCAGTGAGTTCTACCGAGACCCCTACTCGCACTCTCGGTTCAATTATAAAATCCGGTTTTAAGTCAATACGGCATCGGCCGCGCGAACGCTCCATCCGATGAACCGCATAAAAACAGTCACACAAAAACAGATTACCGCTGACGCGAACGCTGCAAGCCGGTAACCTGTTAACTCAGTACGACACCGCTGACGCGAACGCTGCAAGCCGGTATCGCACTACAAACAACATAACACCGCTGACGCGAACGCTGCAAGCCGGTGAACCCCCCCTACCAATAGTACATTCTCCTATTGGCATGGAGCCTAGGTAAGAAGATCATGACTCCCTCCCCCTAGTATGTTACAACATAGGGTCGTCACCCAACTCGATATATAAACATATATCTACAGTACTATGAACCCACGGTCCATCAAATCAGACAATCAATGAAACACTTTAATCCGTATTTTATAAAATCCAAGTTCACACTCGCACTCTAGTTGACCACTTTTCGACACAGTTTTCAATATCAAAAACAGTTCATTTTGCCTTAAAAATAGAATATTCAGTTAGGCCTCTGAATAAGCTTTCCAACGCATCTTAGAACACCTCAATCGGGTTCCCGGATCAAAAGATATCGCGAAAACAAAATCAGTGAAAAACAGTTGAAAATCTGCAAAGCGTCGCGACGCGATACGAAACCGTCGCGACGCGGAAAATGACAGAAATATTTTCGTTGCAAACTGGAGCATGGTCGCGACGCGAAGGGGGGAGGTCGCGACGCGATGGGGACCTGATGCTGCAGAATTTTGGCGGTTTCGCGCGAAAACCGCTATTCCGCTCAATTCCGATTCTCGTTCTGATCGAAAACAGTTTTGACAACCAATACAATAGACCCAATACAAACCACACAATCAATCAATCCAATCAAAAACTCAATCAAAACGAATTTTACCAAAATACGACATATTCCGAAATAACGGTTTTTGACCCAAAAGTTCTCGAACGATTCTCGTTCCGACCGAAAACAGATATGACGACCATAAAAACAGTCTCAATCAAAGTCACACAATCAAACAAATCAATCAAAAACTCATTGTAATCGAATTGTATCAAAACGCGACATATTTTCAAATAACGGTTTTAAATCAAAATCTCTCGAATCAAATCACCAAATATTCCATTTTTAACACGACGCAACCCGAAACTCGCCCCAGTCGATTCCTAATCCGAAACAGACAATATCCAGAAATATTCCAGTCCAGCGAAAGCGATAAAACAGTTAATTAATAATTCGAAACATAAAATCCAAAACGTGAGTAGAACTCACCCTCGAAGCGTGTGCCGACACCGAGACTTCATCAAATCACCGAGACTTTCCGCGACACCGCTTTTCTGACAAAACCACACGAACGTTCCCCGCATAAACTTTCCGTTCCGACGTCGCTCCAATCCGCTTCCAAAACTTTCCGCTCGATCACGAAACCTCTTTTTGACCGAAATGCCGAATTCCTTGAAATCTTCCCCGAACACTATTCATCTTCTTCCTCAAGCTCAAAATAACTATTCCTCCAAAAACCCCAAATTTGGATTCTCAAACCCTAACTCTCCCAACCTTCCAATCGAACATCAATCCGCTTTCCTCCTTCATCGGGTTGCCTTCTAATCATCCGTAAACCATCACATCATCATCAAAAACCGAAATCCTTCCCCAAAACCTTCAATGTTCGAAAATGGCAAAGTGAGAGAAAGTGAGTTGATGATGAAAATCTTGGTACCAAATCGAAGAGGAAGTAACGCTGAGCATTTTTCGTGTTGGACGGAAGTCATTTTGATGAGCGGAATTGCCCCCTTTTTCCTCTTCTTCTTCCTCCCCCTTTCTTTCTCTCTTCTTTCTTTTCTCTCCTTTTCTCTGTTTCTCTCTTCTGTTTCACGCGTGAAATTCTTTCTTAATTCTTTCCTTTTTAACACATACACACACACACTTATTTATTTATTTAATATATATGTTGCAACGCGGTCAAATTACCATATCGATCGAAATCTCCTATTTCGATTCCAAAACTTCCTTGGTCCGTATTATCCGGTTAACGATCGATGACAACCAATAAATAATTTTAGCACTCAGTAAATTTACCAGTCAAGTACTAAATTAATTCAATTGGGTTAACATCCAAATAATTCGGTTAATTATTTTGCGGATGTTACATCTCCAGTGGGTCGAGTCAGCTCTGATACGTAGCACCGGGGTGGGGCGTTTTTAGCTTACTGGTTTATTTTAATTGATGTTGAACTCTATTTTCGGGATGTAATTTGATATGGTGAATTTTGGTAATTATTCCGCCGCGATGTTTTGATATTTATATTGACTGTGGTGCTATGTATTACGCACCCCACGACCTTATATAGTATTTTCAGAGATATATACGTTGGTGTTTTAAATGTGGCACCCTCTCGTGGTTGCATTAAAACGGTTTTTGCGAACTCTGATTTTTTTAAATTAACTAAATAATAGTTATTAGTAAAGGGGGTGTTACAGGGAGAACCTTCCTCGTTCACAACTTTTCCTAAGACAATGAAGCCGCCACCAATATATATTAAGGAAAATATTAGGAAAACCTTTTTTGGAAAGCGATTGGTCTTGCGAAACTAGAGAATAGGGTTCAGGGGTCGGTTACGCGTAGGGAAGGTGTTAGCACCCCACACGTCCTCTCTACTGAGAGGGAACCTTTAATTAAATGTGTGGTTTTAGTGTGCTGACTTGAAAATACTTAATTTTGCCCCTCTACTTCTTATTGAAAAATTCTTAATGAAAACCTTTATTTATTATGAAAAAGGGGGAAAGATGGGTTTTTAGAAAAAACGCTTGACGGAACATGGCCCGCTCCTACGTATCTTCCGGTGCGATGGAGAACTCAAAGCTACGTAGTTCTTCTTTATCCTGAAAAAAAGGTTTTTGTCTTTTTAGTGAGTTTTCGAAATAGGACGAGCATTTAGTGAATGATTAAACTAACCAAGGTCATGGGTAATCACCGCTAAATACTCTTGAAAATGAGAGTCACTACCGCCAGGTCAGACGAACAAAGGTTCTGATTGACTATTAGTAGCGACTCGTTTTTATTTACTTTTTGAAAGTAATTTTCGAGAGAGATTGATTGGCACGAATGATCAAACTAACAAAGGTTATGAGTGATCATCGCTTGTTGTTCTTTGGAGGAAAACGACATCGCCACCAATGGCTAGACGAACAAAGGTTCTGATTAACCACTAGCGGCGATGGGTTGAAAATGATTTTAGAAAGGAAGAGGTTTTTATTCTTTATCTTGTTGAATTGTGAAAGTTGAACTTTCATGATGATCAATGGGGCAAGGGCTCCAAGTGACCACCATTAGCACTCCATTGCTAATAATCATGCAAGCAAAGGCTTCGCAGAACTACTAACAAAGTTTGATTTTGAAGAGTTTTCGCAATTGGGTTGATTCTTGTTTAGGGAAAAGAAAATCTGTTGTTTGAAAAAAAAGGTTTGGGAAAAGAAAAAAAAAATTACTTAAGGGAAAGAGACAAAATTTAAGAAAAAAGGAAACGGGGAGGTGCAATAGTAAAATGGGGTGCAAGTTACAGGGGGTTGTATTATTAAAAATGGGGTGTAAACAGTGAGAAGGGTTGCGTTTTAAAATAGGGGGTGCAGAAATCAGGAATTAGTTCCAGTGGGCTGCGTAAATGCTGGGCTCTTCCAAGGGGTTAAGTTATCAAAATGAGGGGTGTGAAAAAAGAAGCCCAGTTCGCATAGGAGGGCCCAGTTAGCGAAACTGGGCTTAAGTGAGGAAGGGGCTTACGCTTGAGTCTGGGGGTGTAAATAGCAGTCCGAAAATTTAAAAGAAACAGAGGTGGTGTCATTAGAAACACAGGGGTGCAAATAGCTATCTGATGTAAAAAAAAAGATGGTTGTTATTTAAGAAGAAAGAATGTGAACTTTATGGTTAATGGCTAATATTATTGCTCATCTTATATTTCAAAAAAATGAATAAACATATATGTAACTCTCTTTTTTTGAAGTCAAAAGATCTTTTTTCAATATAAAAAAAAAAACTTGATTAATAGGGACAGTGTGGCTAAAGGAAAATTTTGATATAAAACAAGTGATTACTTTATTACTTTAGATCTTTCTTATTTGGATTATGATGATTATTGTTGATAATAAAAAAAAATGGCATTATCACATTTCATCAAAAGAGAAACATGACATTCAAAAAAAACTAACAAATCAAACTAAATCATTTACTACCAAAAAAAACAATATTAACTAGTTTATACATGTTCCTCTGTTCTTTTACTCAAGAGAACGTTAATGGAATATTCAACATCAAAGAAGATCATATACATGAAGATGAACAGAATCTCTAATAAAAAATTAACAAATTCAAAATCATGAAACAAAATAATATACAACAGACCTTGAATAATGAGTGCTCTTCTCAAATCTCGCCAATAACAACAATAAAGCAAAAACAAAAAAACTGTCTGATAAATTTAGAAGAAGAAAAAACGAAAATTTTCTCTCTCTCACTCTTTCACTCCAATATCTCCAGAACCCGTTTTTTCTCCTCTTGCTTCTGGATCTCCTTCAAGCTTTCGACCCTTCACACTTTTCTCCCTCCAAAAACCGTCCCTTTCCACAAAACTGTAACCCATATTTATACTAAAAAAAATGAACTTCCAATGGTGTGCTTTGTCCTTCGTTTTCTTCACTGACTTTTGCGTATATATCTGTTTCTGTGCTAGCCTTGAAGAAAACGGGATGGAAAACGTGATCCTCTGGATGGACCTTCGAATAGTGGGGAAATCATCAGTCATTTGGGTGTTGATGCCAAAAATGGCGATTTCGTGTGAGAGAGGAGAGGAAGAGATACCCGAAATGATGATTTCGTGTGAGAGGAGAGAAAGAAGCACCAAAAATGGTGATTTCGTGTAGCAATGGAGATGTGGGGGGATGAGAAGGTAGGAGGCGTGTGAGGGAAGATGAAAGGAGGCGTGGAAGGAAGAGAAGAGAGAGTGGACGGCTAGGGTTTGATGGGAGAGGTGGAAGTGATGTTTTGGAAGGAGGCGTGGGAGAGAGGAGAGGAGGAGGATTGTACGGCTGATTTTTAGGAGGTGATGGGAATGATGGGAAATCAGGGTTTGTGATGGAGGCAATTAGGTTTTGTGAGTGAGTGAGGGAAATACGGCAATCCGGGTCAGGCCATTTCGCATGGGCCTCTGGCAGTGAGCCCAATTCGCTGTAACACAAATAAACATAAAAAAAAGTCACTTACACCCCTTTTTTTTACTAATCGCCTCTCCCTTTCTCTTTTCTTGTTTTTTCTTTTTCTTTTACTTTCTTTTTTTTTTATACCATTAAATATACCTACTAACTAAATACGAAGTAAAATATAACTTGAAAATGAATTTATATTTTTCAACTTTTACGAAGTAAGATATATAACGACAAAGAAGAAAATCATTATTATTTTTGGACGGACAAAATTGGGGTATGACAGCTGCCCCTCTTTATTTGGATTTTGACAAGGAATATGAATTGGCCGAAACTTATTCCGAGGCAAAATTGAAATAAAGAATTTAGAAATCGTACCAATTTTGTCTACTTAGAGAAACCTGAGTTTTCCTTTCTCTTCTTTTCTTTTTGAATCACCACTTGGAGTGTCGATGAGGAAACCATAAACGAAGTGGTTAACAATATGCACGCTAACTGCGAAAGGCAAGGAAAGCGCTAAATGAAGAAAGCGATAAAGAAAACGGTAAAATGCCCAGGCTGCCTAATACCTGTAATCCTTAAACGAACCCTTGACGAATCCGAGTTTCCACGTGGCTTTGAGGAGCACGCTTCCGGTTGGCCTTTTCGAGCGACCGGTGTAACGCCCCAATTTTATTAAAATCTATTTTTGAGATGAATTGGTAGAATGATTGAAGAAATTAGAGAGTTATTAGCATGGGAACCATGGTAGAAATGATTAGAATTGAGGTTCGGTTTTGCAGGTTTTGCATTCTCAATTGAACTCCGTTTTGTATGGTTCTTGTTTAGTTGGAAAGTAGACTGAATTCCCTACAAAGTAGGCACTGGTTTCATCAAATTTCATTAAGAAATGATCAGAAAGGAAGTTTGGTTGCATGTTGAGTAAGAAGTTCTGTCCAAGTTTGGTACCTCATTGTAGTATATTGAAAATCTGTACCAAATGGTTACTTATTTTGGAAATTAAAAATCATAGATAGAAACTACACTCCGAGAGCTTTCCAACGAGTGGTCATTTGTTAAAATCCGATGTCGTTTGCTATTTTAATTAATTCGCCGAAGCAGGTGTTGGGTGTTTTGCGCGTGACTGGCGCTGCAGTCGCGCTCCGCGCGCAAGGCACGTATGGTTGCTGTCTGTTCGCGCTGCAGTTGCGCTCTGAGCGCAAGACCCGCGCGAGTCTGCTATTTATGCAGCGTTTTGCGCAGATTGGGTCATTTTTACCCATTTTCACTCTTTTGAGCATAACTTTCTCTCTAGAACTCCGTTTGTGACGCGGTTTGTTGCGTTCTTCTCATATTGCAGAGGGCTTTGATAAGAGAGCAGTTCCTGAGTTAGAAGCCAGGGGAGGTGAGAACGAAATTGGATCTTCCCAAAGCTAAGGGTTAGGGTTTTCGCGAGTTGTAGGGAGGAATTCCAAGGCTTTGCTCGTTGTGTTGCTGTAGTTACTCTTTGGTGTCTTCAATCTTCTTCTACGGAGCTTACGTTTAAGAGGTAAGGGTGAGCGTTTCGATTTAATATAATTAGGTATGTAATTGGGGTTTTGTGGGGTTTTGGGTGTTTTGATGTAATTGAGATGAATTGGGTTGTCATTGATGAATTTGATGTTATTAATGATTTGATGTTGTTGATGAATTTTCGTTGATGTTGATGAATTTGATGTTATTGATGAATTTGATGTTGTTGGATGAATTTTTGATGTTGTTGTGAAATTGAGATTAATTGGTGTAGTATTGATGAAGAATTGAATGATGGTGATGTTGTTTGATGAATTGATGATGTGTCATGTGTAATTTTGTGCTTCGATGTTGATGATAGTTTGAAGAATTGTTGATGTTTGATGAACTGTGATGATGTTGATGAATTGTTCGAGTTATAGACATTTCTGGGCGTTAAAAACTGTTTCTGCTGAGTCGCGCTGCACCTGCGCTGATCTCGCGCCCCAAGCGCAATCACGGTGCGCTGAGACAATAAATTTTGGGTCCACTCGCGCCCCAGTCGCGCCTCACTCGCGCCTCAAGCGCGAGCTGCTGTTTCACCCTGTTTTGTTGCTGTTTTCACACTGTTTTCTCAATTTTCAAATATGATGTTTTCCCAATAAAAATATGGTGTTTTCACTATCAAAATGTGAGGTTTTTCACGATTTAAATGTGATGTCCCTCCACAAAAATGAGATGTTTCCACTATTAAAAATGTGATGTTTTCTAAAGTAAAACGTGGTCTTTTCTAAACTAAATGTGATGTTTTTCCGCTATGGAATTATGATGTTTTCTCCGTTTAAGTGCGATGTTTTCTAAGCATGAAAAAGAGACGTTTCTAAACCAAAGGTGATGCTTTCCAAAATTAAGACGTGGTGTTTCCTAAATCTAAATGTGGTGCCACATTCAATTAAAGGAGTGGTGTTTTCTTGAAACAAAGGTGTTGTGTTCTTCAACTAAAGGTGTTGTGTTTTTGAAAAGAAGGTGCTGTGTTCTTCAGTTTAAGGTGCTATTTTCTTGAGTTAAAGGTGCTGGTTTTCCAATTTAAAGTGTGTCGTTTCTCTCAAACTTAAGAGTACTGTTGCTTAAATTTAAAGGTGTGTTACTCCAATTTTGAATGTGATGTTTATGATGATGATGATGTGAATTAATCGTGATGATGATGACGATGATGATGATGATTATGTGATGTGATTACGATGATTGTGACGAATATACTCTATGAGTATGATTATATTGATGTTGTAACGTGATTGTGATGAATTGCGACGAATACACTCGATGAGTGTTTTATGACGATGATGATGAGTACTCCAGGTGAGTGTTGTGGTGAATTGCACATGTGTCCATAGAGTCTCATAGCATGTGCATATTGTGAAGAATAGGCTTTGGCCTCTTGCGACGAATAGGCTTCGGCCTCTTATTGTGACGAGTATGGTACCATCATGCATATACCCAGGTGTGGGTTGCATTTAGATGCATAATCATGACTGTGAGTTGTTATTGTTCGTGGTTTGAGCTGGTGTTTGTGATAGTGACGTGGTGATGATGATGATGTTGTGTGATGATGTTGTGTGATTGCTTGTTCTCATTCTCTATTATGCACTTGATTATGTTTTATTGAAATTCTCACCCCTTCTGCTTGGAATGTTGGTCTATCGTGGCAACGTTGCAGGTAACCGTGAGTGAAGGTCCTGCTGCCTTCTTGATTAGCTGTTGGGATGTTTTGAGTCGCTCTCTGATATTGTAGCACCTAGGGGGCGGGGTTGAAGTTGATAAATTATTTAACTAGTTGTTTAATGATTTTATTGATGTTTTGAGACGTGTTTGAGCGACTTTGGTGAGTTATTGCTATTTCCGCTGTGATGAGATTATTTTGAAGTTTAACTTTTATGAAGATTGCGTTGTTGCACAAATTTTAATGGTGCAGGCGATGAGTTTTTATAAATGAAGATGTGACATTTCTTTTCTACTAATTAAATATTATTTTCGAAAATGAAAATACTCTGATAATGACGTGTAAATTAAGGGGTAGAAAAGGGGTGTTACATTAGTGGTATCAGAGCAGTTCGGTCTGTCCGGCCAAGTTGTCCAGTGTCGAGTCTAGCTATCTCTCGAGTATTGGTACTCGTTCTAACCATAATTTGTGTTGCAGTGATTAGCTAAATTGGTCAGACGGTATGACTGCTATTGTTGATACTGGCGCTGCTTAGTGTCTTATTGCTGCTATGTGTGTGTTTACCCTGAGTACTTTGTGTATGACTGTAATGTGTTACTTGGTTTGTTTTCTGTGTCTCTCGTCGATTTTCGACGAAGACTTTGTGGTGAATTTTGTTTGTTTGCCGTTGGGTGTTTTTAGTATTGTTGTGATTTGATGAGTAGGTGTAAAATTGATGAAGAATTGAGTACATTGTGATGAGTTGTGATGTTGATATTGTCACGTGTAATTTCGTGCCTTGATGTTTGATGATGATTGAGGTTGAATTAAGATGAGGAGTATGATGTGTTATAAATTTTAATAATTAATTTGTATGTTTTGATGTGTGAATACAATGAGTTGAGACGTTTTAAAAAGAAAATTAAATGTTTTGAAAGTATGTATTCTATACATCCCCACGGGTGTACAGGCGCCAAATTCTAATTGTGTGTAAACTTCGAGTTCGGAGTATATTTTACCGTGCCATCTTTTGCGTTTGCGAGCCCAAATTCAATTTTAAATATTTTGGCTCGAGTGGTTTTATTTTGCACGCGTCATTTTGGAGATGTCCCGGTGGGTGCGTGTGTATGTGTTGCTGTTTTGTTTTAAAAATAAATAGTGTACTGTTTTTACACTGTTTCGAGTTGCCATTTTGTTTGGAAACAATGGTGTGCTATTTTTACATTGTTTAAAGTGCTGTTTGTTTTTGAAAATAATAGTAAGCTGTTTTTATGTTGAAAAGGTGTTGCTGTTTCATTGTTTAAATTAGATATATGAGCTACTGTATTTACAAGTAAATGGGTTGCTGTTATTCACTCGGTTTTGCATGCTGTTTCTATGCGCAGTTTTGTCTTAAGCGCTGTTTTTGTAGGTGCTGTTTTCCTCAATTAAAAGTGATGTTTTCTTAAGTCAATAGGTGCTGTCTTCTTCAATGAAAGGTGTTATTTTCTTGAATTAAGGATGCTGTTTTTCTTCAATTAAAAATGTTGTTTTCTTGAAGTTAAAGTGTGCTGTTTTCTACGATCTAAAGTGCTGTTTTCTTACAGTTGAAAGAGTTGTTTCCCCTAAATCTAAATGGTGCTGTCTACTTATATTTAGAGTGCTGCTTTCTTCAAATTAAATGTGCTGTTTACATAGCGTGTTGTTTTCTTAATAATTTAAAGTGCCGAGTTCTTAAAATTAAGATGATGTTCTCTTGAATCAAGTGTTGTCGTTTCGTAAAATTTAAAAGGGCTGCTTTCCTATTTTTCTTTAGTACTGTTACTGTATTTTGAGAGGTTGATGTCTCGATTTTATGTGTCGTTTGGTCCCTATGGACGTTGACTTAGTCCTTTATTGACGAAGGAGTCGCGTAATTAATTGTGATTGATGTGATTGTTGTGGTGTGTGCTTCACCTTGCTGAAGTTATGATGTGTTGTTGATGAGTCGGCCCTATGAGAGACCTAGGAGAGGAATGGGAGTTGAGGAACTCTCAGTGCAAAGATGTTGTTGTTGGTGTTGTCACTTTCGTTGAAGTACTTTAATGGGTGTTGCACAAATTTCAAGTGAATGGGTGTTGTAATCGTAGCTAAGTTCGATCATAGTGTGAGGACCAAAGAAACACGAAGAGATGAAGGTTAGGTGTGTAAGGTGACATAGGAACCGAGGCATAGTTACCTGACTAAAGGTGGGTCGAAATATATGGAGGTCGACGTATAAGTGTGACGAAGTGTAGTGTTGCAGTGTTATCGAAGTATGTAGGTGTCGAACGTGTGAGTCGAAGGTTAAATGTGTCGAAGTGTGGGTGTGCGTCGAAGGAATGTGTACGTCGAAGGGCATGTGTGTCGAAGTTACATGTTGGGCATAGTGTCGAGGTGAAGTGTTGTGCGTAGGTGATAAGCCTAAGTGTAGTTGTTGGAGTGTGGTGAATATAAGCCTAAGTGTAGTTGTTGAAGTGTGGTGAATATAAGCTTAAGTGTAGATGTATGAAGAAGCTAGTGTGGTTGAAGCATAGAGTGCCTAGGTGCAGCGTATGGGTGGCAAGGAGAGTGGTGGTGAAGCGAAGTAGATGTAACCGAGGTAGTTGTAGAGGTGAGTGATGATGAGGTGTAGTTGCCTAAGTGAAGTGTCAAGGTGTTTAAGTGGTTGAGTAGGACTTTGATGACCTACAGATTAGAACAGCTAATTAAGAGTAAAAATGTGGAGAAGGGTGTTTGGTCTGATGCTAAGTATACGATAGATGACGGACAAGGATGGTTAGAGGTGACAAGAAGATTGGGTTTTGTCTCGTGAGTCGGAGTGAATTTTCGAGGACGAAAATATTTTAAGTGGGAGAGAGTTGTAACGCCCCAATTTTATTAAAATCTATTTTTGAGATGAATTGGTAGAATGATTGAAGAAATTAGAGAGTTATTAGCATGGGAACCATGGTAGAAATGATTAGAATTGAGGTTCGGTTTTGCAGGTTTTGCATTCTCAATTGAACTCCGTTTTGTATGGTTCTTGTTTAGTTGGAAAGTAGACTGAATTCCCTACAAAGTAGGCACTGGTTTCATCAAATTTCATTAAGAAATGAGAAAGGAAGTTTGGTTGCAAGTTGAGTAAGAAGTTCTGTCCAAGTTTGGTACCTCATTGTAGTATATTGAAAATCTGTACCAAATGGTTACTTATTTTGGAAATTAAAAATCATAGATAGAAACTACACTCCGAGAGCTTTCCAACGAGTGGTCATTTGTTAAAATCCGATGTCGTTTGCAATTTTAATTAATTCGCCGAAGCAGGTGTTGGGTGTTTTGCGCGTGACTGGCGCTGCAGTCGCGCTCCGCGCGCAAGGCACGTATGGTTGCTGTCTGTTCGCGCTGCAGTTGCGCTCCGAGCGCAAGACCCGCGCGAGTCTGCTATTTATGCAGCGTTTTGCGCAGATTGGGTCATTTTTACCCATTTTCACTCTTTTGAGCATAACTTTCTCTCTAGAACTCCGTTTGTGACGCGGTTTGTTGCGTTCTTCTCATATTGCAGAGGGCTTCGATAAGAGAGCAGTTCCTGAGTTAGAAGCCATGGGAGGTGAGAACGAAATTGGATCTTCCCAAAGCTAAGGGTTAGGGTTTTCGCGAGTTGTAGGGAGGAATTCCAAGGCTTTGCTCGTTGTGTTGCTGTAGTTACTCTTTGGTGTCTTCAATCTTCTTCTACGGAGCTTACGTTTAAGAGGTAAGGGTGAGCGTTTCGATTTAATATAATTAGGTATGTAATTTGGGTTTTGTGGGGTTTTGGGTGTTTTGATGTAATTGAGATGAATTGGGTTGTCATTGATGAATTTGATGTTATTAATGATTTGATGTTGTTGATGAATTTTCGTTGATGTTGATGAATTTGATGTTATTGATGAATTTGATGTTGTTGGATGAATTTTTGATGTTGTTGTGAAATTGAGATTAATTGGTGTAGTATTGATGAAGAATTGAATGATGGTGATGTTGTTTGATGAATTGATGATGTGTCATGTGTAATTTTGTGCTTCGATGTTGATGATAGTTTGAAGAATTGTTGATGTTTGATGAACTGTGATGATGTTGATGAATTGTTCGAGTTATAGACATTTATGCGCGTTAAAAACTGTTTCTGCTGAGTCGCGCTGCACCTGCGCTGATCTCGCGCCCCAAGCGCAATCACGGTGCGCTGAGACAATAATTTTTGGGTCCACTCGCGCCCCAGTCGCGCCTCACTCGCGCCTCAAGCGCGAGCTGCTGTTTCACCCTGTTTTGTTGCTGTTTTCACACTGTTTTCTCAATTTTCAAATATGATGTTTTCCCAATAAAAATATGGTGTTTTCACTATCAAAATGTGAGGTTTTTCACGATTTAAATGTGATGTCCCTCCACAAAAATGAGATGCTTCCACTATTAAAAATGTGATGTTTTCTAAAGTAAAACGTGGTGTTTTCTAAACTAAATGTGATGTTTTTCCATGGAATTATGATGTTTTCTCCGTTTAAGTTCGATGTTTTCTAAGCATGAAAAAGAGACGTTTCTAAATCAAAGGTGATGCTTTCCAAAATTAAGACGTGGTGTTTCCTAAATCTAAATGTGGTGCCACTTTCAATTAAATGAGTGGTGTTTTCTTGAAATAAAGGTGCTGTGTTCTTCAACTAAAGGTGTTGTGTTTTTGAAAAGAAGGTGTTGTGTTCTTCAGTTTAAGGTGCTATTTTCTTGAGTTAAAGGTGCTGGTTTTCCAATTTAAAGTGTGTCGTTTCTCTCAAACTTAAGAGTACTGTTGCTTAAATTTAAAGGTGTGTTACTCCAATTTTGAATGTGATGTTTATGATGATGATGTGAATTAATCGTGATGATGATGACGATGATGATGATGATTATGTGATGTGATTACGATGATTGTGACGAATATACTCTATGAGTATGATTATATTGATGTTGTAACGTGATTGTGATGAATTGCGACGAATACACTCGATGAGTGTTTTATGGCGATGATGATGAGTACTCCAGGTGAGTGTTGTAGTGAATTGCACATGTGTCCATAGAGTCTCATAGCATGTGCATATTGTGAAGAATAGGCTTCGGCCTCTTGCGACGAATAGGCTTCGGCCTCTTATTGTGACGAGTATGGTACCATCATGCATATACCCAGGTGTGGGTTGCATTTAGATGCATAATCATGACTGTGAGTTGTTATTGTTCGTGGTTTGAGCTGGTGTTTGTGATAGTGACGTGGTGATGATGATGATGTTGTGTGATGATGTTGTGTGATTGCTTGTTCTCATTCTCTATTATGCACTTGATTATGTTTTATTGAAATTCTCACCCCTTCTGCTTGGAATGTTGCTCTATCGTGGCAACGCTGCAGGTAACCGCGAGTGAAGGTCCTGCTGCCTTCTTGATTAGCTGTTGGGATGTTTTGAGTCGCTCTCTGATATTGTAGCACCTAGGAGGCGGGGTTGAAGTTGATAAATTATTTAACTACCTGTTTAATGATTTTATTGATGTTTTGAGACGTGTTTGAGCGACTTTGGTGAGTTATTGCTATTTCCGCTGTGATGAGATTATTTTGAAGTTTAACTTTTATGACGATTGCGTTGTTGCACAAATTTTAATGGTGTAGGCGATGAGTTTTTATAAATGAAGATGTGACATTTCTTTTCTACTAATTAAATATTATTTTCGAAAATGAAAATACTCTGATAATGACGTGTAAATTAAGGGGTAGAAAAGGGGTGTTACAACCGGGGGGATCGTTATCAGCTCCGGAACTGATACAGATCAATGCACGACGTCCACTGTATGTTAGGCTGATACAACTATTCCGTTGAACCTCACATGGGGTTGCGGTCCATCGCGTTGCTCGTACACGATGTGAGACCTGGGCGAAAGGGAGCGATGATCTCTCTGGGCTCCAATCCGCAATACGCGCCTGAGCGCTCTCTCTTCTTTTCTCATTTTTTCTTTTCTTTTGTTTCTCTCTTTTCTTCTTCTCTTTTTTTGAGCTCCCAACTTGGGGGAGCATTTTCTGGGATCTGAAGGCGAGCATTAACGCTGCGGTGTTTATCCTCTCTCACTTGTCTGCAGCTGAAAAATGAGCCCATACATGCAATGCAAATGCCTGAATTTCTCTTTTCTTTACTTTATTATTATTATTTTCTATGTCTGATGAGTGCATGATTTTATGTTTGGTGAATGTAAAGCATGACCTTATTTATTTATTGCTCTTTTGCTTTTTCAACCTTTCCTTTTCTCTTCTTTTTTTTTTATTTTTTTATATATATTTTTCTTTTTGTGCTCTTTCGCTCTTTTGGCTTTTCCTTTGCTGGTCCGACCCACTCGCAGGACTTGCGTTATGAGACACCGTGATTATTTATGATAATTATTCGGGAGCCGAGCTTCGTCCTCTTGTGAGCTTACTTGACTGAAGGATCATCTCTTTTTGTTGTCATTTTCAAAAATTTCGCAATGACCTTAATGCCATGACTTATGCACATTTCCATGATTTATTTATCATCTACCATAAAACGTAGTTTAAAATCAGAAATGAAAAGAATGCAACGATAAGACAGCAAACTGATAGAGTGAAAAATTTGGACTTTTATTCATACAGGAGTCAGACGCGCAGAATGTCATGCTGACTGAAAAGGGTACATTGTAAATTTTCCTGAAACTAAGAAAAAGAAAAAGGAGAATGGACGCAGCAGATCTCATGAATATTCTTTGTCTCTGGAGCGTTCGATGCCAACCGCTCATACTTATAGCCTTGATCACCCTTTTATCCAAGCTTTTGGAAGCACTACTTGCCCCTTTTCTTTTTATGTCCAACTTTTCTGACCCTAATTTTTGCCTGGATCGCCCTTTTGGGTTTTCAATCCACCGGGTCGCTCAATTTTGCCTAGGCCGCCCTTTCGGGTTTTCAACCTAGCGAGCTGATTCTTGCTTGGATCATCTTTCTCTTCTTTCTATATATTTCTTTTAGGCATAGTACTTCTTGACTGCATCTGAGTTCACTGGGAGTGGGAGGTCTTCACCATCCATTTTTGTGAGGATTAATGCCCCTCCAGAGAATGCTTTCTTCACCACATAAGGTCCTTCATAATTAGGGGTCCACTTTCCCCGGGAATTTTTTTGGATAGGCAGGATTTTCTTGAGCACTAGGTCTCCCTCCTGAAATTGTCGAGGACGAACGTTCTTCTCAAAAGCCTTCCTCATTCTTTGCTGGTACAACTGCCCATGGCACATAGCGACTACTCTCTTTTCTTCAATGAGATTTAACTGATCTAGACGAGCTTGAACCCATTCTGCTTCTTCTAATTTTGTTTCCATTAGCACCCGTAGGGAGGGTATCTCGACTTCAATAGGGAGGACTGCTTCCGACCCATACACCAAAGAGAAGGGAGTTGCCCCGGTTGAGGTACGCACTGAGGTACGATACCCGTGCAAAGCAAAAGGAAGCATCTCGTGCCAATCTTTATAGGTTACTACCATCTTTTGCACAATCCTCTTAATATTCTTATTGGTTGCTTCGACTGCCCCGTTCATCTTAGGACGGTATGGAGAAGAGTTATGATGTTTGATTTTAAACTCTGCACAATTCTTTCATCATTTTACTATTCAGATTGCTGCCATTGTCCGTGACGATTTTATCCGGGAGACCATAGCGACACACCAGGTCCTTCTTTACAAACTTGGCAACCACAGAACTGGTTATGCTGGAATATGAAGCAGCTTCAACCCATTTGGTGAAGTAATCAATTGCAACTAGGATGAAGCGGTGCCTGTTTGACGCCTTGGGCTCTATGGGACCAATGACGTCCATGCCCCACATTGAAAATGGCCAGGGTGCAGTCATGACATTTAATGAAGCTGGTGGCACGTGTATGTGATCGGCATAAATCTGGCATTTGTGGCACTTTCTTACGAAAATGTAGCAGTCTGCCTCCATCTGCAGCCAATAGTAGCCAGCCCTTAATATCTTCCTTGCCATAGTATGCACGTTGGAATGAGTTCCGAACGAGCCCTCATGCACCTCTCTCATTTTCTGCTTCCTCCTTTGCCACACACCTAAGGAGTACCTTATCATGATTCCTCTTGTAAAGCACCTCGCCGCTCAGGAAGAAATTCATTGACAGTCTTCTAAGCGTTCTTTTATCATTTTCCGATGCCCCTGGAGGATACTCTCTGTTCAGGATATACTGCTTGATGTCATGATACCAAGGTTTATCATCTCCACTATCTTCAATTGCTGCGCAGGAGTAGGAGTGTGCCGGCAAACCTCGATGCTGGATTCTGATCTGGGTCAAGTTCTTATCACAATTGATATTAAACATTGAAGCTAAAGTGGCCAGTGCATCAGCCAACTGATTCTCTCTGCGAGGAAGATGTTGAAACGTGATTTCTTCGAAGGACTCAACAAATTCGCGGATGTAATCTCTGTACAGTATCAACTCGGGATCTCTGGCTTCCCAATCTCCGTTCACCTGATGGATAACTAAGGCTGAGTCTCCGTACACATCTAATCTTTTAACTTTCCAGTCCAGAGCTGCCTGAATACCCAGAATACATGCCTCGTACTCTGCAATATTATTTGTTACATAGAAGCTCAATCTAGTAGTGAATGGTATGAAGTGATTGTCCGGGGACACCAGCACTGCCCCAGCCCCATGCCCATAGCTGTTGGAAGCACCGTCGAACACTACTCTCCACCTTTCATTCTCTGGGGATCTTCCTTCTTCAAATAAAGCCAGAATGTCCTCATCTGGGAAATCACACTGCATCGACTGGTAATCTTCAATAGGCTGATGTGCCAGGTATTCCGCTAGCGCACTACCTTTGATGGCCTTTTGAATGACATAAAGAAAATCATATTCTGACAACTGCATCTGCCACCTCGCAATTCTTCCTGTAAGCGCAGGCTTCTCGAAGATATACTTGATAGGATCCATCTTTGACACCAACCAAGTGGTGTGACTTAACATGTATTGCCTCAAGCGATGAGCGGCCCAAGCCAAGGCGCAACAAGTCTTTTCTAGTAACGAATACCTCGTCTCACAATCAGTGAACTTCTTGCTCAAATAATAAATTACACGCTCTTTCTTGCCAGTTTCGTCATGTTGTCCTAACACACAACCCATTGAATTTTCTAGCACGGTCAAATACAGAATCAACGGTCTGCCATGTACCGGAGGCATTAAAATAGGCGGATTCTGCAGGTATTTCTTAATCTTCTCGAAAGCTTCTTGGCAATCATCATTCCACCTAGTCTCTTGATTCTTGCACAGCAATTTGAAAATCGGCTCACATGTGGCAGTTAACTGGAAGATAAACCTGGAAATGTAGTTCAGTCTTCTGAGAAAATCCCGAATTTCTTTTTCTGTCTTAGGAGTAGACATCTCGAGAATTGCACGCACTTTATCTGGGTCAACCTCTATCCCCTTTTGACTGACAATGAACCCCAATAGTTTCCCTGATCTCACCCCAAAGGTGCATTTAGCCGGGTTTAACCTGGGCTTGAACTTTCTCAACCGTTCAAAGAGCTTCCGCAAATTAACAACGTGCTCTTCATCTATTCTGGACTTTGCGATGATATCGTCCACGTACACCTCAATCTCTTTGTGTATCATATCGTGAAACAACGTGACCATAGCTCTTTGGTAAGTAGCGCCGGCATTCTTCAACCCAAACGGCATGACCTGATAGCAGAACGTTCCCCAGAGAGTTGTGAAAGTAGTCTTCTCCATATCCTCAGGAGCCATTTTAATCTGGTTATACCCCGAATACCCGTCCATGAAGGAGAAAAGGGAGTGATGTGCTGTTTTGTCTACTAGGACATCAATATGAGGCAAGGGAAAATCGTCTTTGGGACTGGCACGATTCAGATCTCTGTAATCAACACACATTCTAACTTTTCCATCTTTTTTGGGCACTGGCACAATGTTAGCAACCCACTGTGGATACTTGGCCACGGCTAGGAAACCAGCGTCAAACTGTTTCTTCACTTCGTCTCTGATCTTTAAAGACATCTCAGGCTTCATCCTTCTTAACTTCTGTTTAACCGGAGGGCACTCAGGCTTGACTGGCAGCTTGTGCACCACTATATCAGTATCTAGCCCGGGCATATCTTCATACGACCATGCAAAGACATCAATGTAGTCACGCAGGAGTTGAACCAACTTCTCATGCTCACTCTTTTTTATTGAAGTGCCAACCTTGACTTCTTTCTTTTCGCCCTCTGTGCCTAAATTGATGATCTCAATAGTTTCCCCATGTGGCTGAATAACCTTTTCTTCTTGCTCAACCATTCTCATCAATTCCGGTGGGGTTTCCCAGTCATCCTCAGCATCCTCCTCAGCTTGATTAACGGGGTAATCAAAATTAACATATGAACCGCTGACATCATTATTTTTAGAGGTATTCATTTTAGATCTGCATTTGCGGGAATAGAAAAGCAATGAACAAGCAAAAATAGAGACACAAAATGAAGACGCAAAAAGCTATTTTTATTCATTTGAGAATTCAAAACTACATTTATTGATAGATGATATCTAAAAGAAAACATGCATGCCCCTATGAAAATGTCCTAAGGCCTTGGGCAGAGCCAAAGGATTTGCATTACAAAGATCATTACTTTGAACTGAAAACAACAGGGAAATCAACGATCTTCCAGTTGCCGACTTCTTCTCCTGCAACACTGCGACGAACCAGGCCTCGATCCTCGCCTTCTTCAACTAACTCTTCCTCGATGACAGCTATCTGATTAGGGTCCGGCATGCCAGCACTCCTGAAATTCTGCTTGAGGTCATCTATGTGGACCATCATCAATCAGGGTTCTCTCCCCTGAAGCCTAGCCAATCTCTTCTCACGCTTTTCCTCAGCCATTCTTCTCTTATCAGCTGGAGTGGGCCAATAACCTAACCCACGTCTGTCCTTGTATTCTCACAGATGCACGGGTGACAGAATTCCTTGCTCAGATCTTTTTAGCCCCTTCCCAATCTGATAGCCACTCTTCAGCATAACTTTTGCTACCATAATATCAGCCTTGGACCACTTGGGTACCGGTACTGGGGATTCTTCACTTACGAACACAGCGTTCGCAATTTCTAGGGACTGAAAGGCGGATTCAAGGGATTCCTCTGCAGCTTCAATATAATGAGAGGGGACAGGTTTGCTGATTGTGAACTCTTCCTCCCCCACAAACAACTACAAGCTTATCGTCGACTATAAACTTGAGTTTTTGGTGAAGTGTTGAAGGGACAGCGCCTGCTGCATGGATCCAAGGTCTCCCCAAGAGGCAGCTGTATGAGGATTCAATATCCATAATCTGAAAAGTCACATAGAACACCTCAGGCCCTATTTGCATTGGGAACTCCATTTCCCCTATGACTTCTTTCTTAGACCCATCAAAGGCTCTGACCAGGGTTGAGTTGGGTTTCATGTAGGAACAATCCACCTCCAACTTGTTCATTGTTGATCTGGGCATAACATTCAATGAGGATCCATTGTCAATGAGAACCCTGGAGAGCGTATATTCATCGCATTTCACTGAGATATGCAACGCCTTATTGTGCCCCTTCCCCTCTGGGGTGAGCTCATCATCAGTGAAAGTAATGTAATTAGATGCAATGATGTTCCCAACTATACCATCCAACTGATTGACCGTAATATCTTGGGCGACATGGGCCTCATTCAGCACTTTAACCAAGGCGTCACGGTGGGCTTCTGAGTTTAGTAGTAGGGACATGATGGAAATTTTGGCGGGGGTGTGGTGTAGCTGATCCACCACCTTGTAGTCACTTTGCCGCATTATCTTCAAGAATTCAGCAACCTCTGGGTCTGACACCTTCCTATTTACCATAGGCTCCGACTCTACATTCTTTCCTTTTCGGATTCTCTCTTCTGTTGCCTTGGAAGGACCCTCTTCCCGAGCTTGGGGAATATACACACGCCCACTTCTAGTTACCCCACTACTTCCTGCAATATTGGTGATGTCAAGAACAGCTTGAGATCTCGGAGCTGGAATTGGCGCACTGTAGCTCCACGGGACATCAGTGTTCTTCTGGCTAGGAGCTGGAACTGGGATCACGATAGTCTTTGGTCTCGCCACAGCCGAATTCCGACTGTATGGCACCTCGATAGGTCTCTGCACATCTCTGCCTCCTTCTGATTTGAGGGTCAGAACATCCTCCTCTTTCCCCTGTATACCCACCTGGATAATGTGGCGGTCCATCAGATCCTGTAACACCACCTTGAATGCTTCACATGCTCCCACACAGCTGACATTAGCACAGACCCCTTTCTGAACACAACCCATCCTGATAATCCCACATTTGCACAGTTCTGCATGAATGACTTCTAGGGGAGTCTGAATATCTTCTACTGATCTGATTAGGGACTGCTCTTTCATATCCATTATTGACCAGGCAGCGGGTTAGTCGTGATATTTGGATCCTCCTGCTTGAAAGTTATGCCTTTTTTGTCTATCAAGTCCTGCACCACTATCTTGAAGGCTTTGCAATCCTCCACAACGTGCCCAACTGCCCCTTCGTGGAAAGCACAGGTACTATTGGGGTTGTATCCTCTGAAGTAAGCTGGTTGAACAGGTTTCATGGGTCTTGTATTGATGAGCTTATTGGTGATGAGGTAGTTGAATAGGTCTGTGTACGACATGGGAATTGGGTCAAAGGTTGTTCTGTTTTGATAGGTCCTTTGGTGGTTGCTTTGGTTGTTGTTTTGGAATGGATGGGCTGTTTGTGTGGGAGTGGGGACTGGGATGTTGGGTGGCTGGTATGGTGGGCTGATAGTGATGGTATTGGTTTCCCCCTCTTTCTTTTTGGGAAAGCCGGAGAATGGCTTCTTTTGGAAACTTGTGTTACTTGTGGACCCCTGTGCAATCTTTCCACTTCTCAATCCGTTCTCCAATCTCTCTCCCACAATCACCACATCTGAAAAATTGGATGATGCACTGCTGATCAGACGATCATAATATAGCGGTGGTAAGGTTTCCATGAACATAGAAACCAATTCTTTGTCTAAAAGAGGAGGTGTGACTTGTGCGGCCAAAGCCCTCCATCACTGGGCGTACTCCTTGAATGATTCATTTTCATTCTTGCTCATATTCTGCAGCTGTGTTCGGTCTGGCGCCATGTCCGTATTGTATTGATATTGCTTGAGGAACGCATCTGCTAAATCCTTCCAGCAGCGGACTTGGGATGGCTCTAACTTCATATACCAAATAAGGGATGCCCCGGCAAGGCTATCTTGGAAACAATGGATTAGCAATTTGTCATCACGGGAGTAGGTAGACATCTTCCGACAATACATCGTCAAGTGACTCTTTGGGCAGGTCGCACCTCTGTACTTGTCAAAATCGGGGACCTTGAATTTTGGTGGCAACACCACATCCGGAATAAGGCATAGGTCTCTGGCCTCCCTAGCCCTGGAGCCAAAGCCTTCAATCATTCTTAGTCTTTCTTCTAACATCTGGAACTGCTCTTTGGTCTGTTGGTGCTCAGCGGAATAGACTTGAGGGGAATGACTTACACCATAAGGAGGTTGAGGCATTGAGTGTGGAAAGGCAGCTGGTTGTGGACTGAGGTTCTGAGGAGTAGGCTGAGGTATAACAATTGTATGTGGGATCTGAACCTGGGGTTCACCAGCCATTCCTTCTGACCCGACAGACGTTGGCCGTACATTCTCGTCTATTGCCCCGGGACCAGCTCCTGGGTTAGCCCCTTGATTTGGAGGACTATAACCTAAAGGGAGGCCATAAGGAGGCCACTGAGCAGCTTGAAAGTCATTTCCGTTTTTCAAGGACAACAGGAGTCTCATCATCTCGCTCATCTGTGCCTTCATGGCATTCATTTCATTTCTCAACTCAGGATCACCTTGACTGGAGCTACCAGGAGCTGAATGGTTCTGATTCTGTACCTCGGGGCCTTGGCCTGTTCCATTTCCATTCTCTGAGCCTGAAGCTGGAGGATTTTGATTCTCTGGCTGAGGTTGATCGGGGTCACTCAAAATTGCCATTCCTCTGGCCTTTGAACGCGTCCAATACGGATGTGGTCGCACCAGCTTGCCTTATCTTCTGTTTGAGTTGAAAACATTTTTATAAGAAAATGAGCAAATTAATGAATTCAATGTAATGCACATGATTTTTATTTTTATTTTTTAATTTTTTTTTAATTTTTTTTATTTTTTATTTTTTTATGTTATTTGTTGTTTATTGCCGGGAATCACAGTGCAACTTGCTCTTGTCGTGGGTGTACGTTCGAATATTTTCAAGGACATAACGCGGCTGGGATCAACAAGTGAGATAAACGTACTTCATTCAAGCATCATATCATTCCAACAACAAGATACAATATCCTTAAATGTGCAATACAACGCTTTGAACACAACATCCTTTAAGAAAAATTACAATTTCCTAGTGAACATAAAAAAAAGAGAATTTAAATCTAAAAACCTATTGCCTTCATCTTCTCTCGGTTCTTCTCCTTTTTGCTAGCTGCAGCAGCTTCTCTTGCCCTTTCCATGAGTTCCTCAGTCAGAGATCTGCAGTACTCCACGAATTCATATACTCGCACCGGAGTGTTGTAAGGCAGCATCTCAGCTTCTGCCTTTCTCAACCTCTTGGGAACATCCCTCACCGCCTGGTTAGCCAACCATGCCAATTTGGAGAACTTGTTCTTCCACTGCTGAATTTCTGCCCTCATCTCAACTATGATCTCTTGCTTTTCAATCCTACCCATTAGCTCGAGAAGACGATATTCCCAGTACTGACTCTCCTCTCTTACCTGTCGGTAAGCATCACTGATGTGACTCAGATTCCTCCTTAGCTCATCTGAATTCTCTTGCTCCATCCTTAAAGCCTGCTGATACTCTCTAAGGATGTTCACAATTGCATCTCTATCTTGTCTGATGCACTCTATTTGACTTTTAAGCTCACACGTCATAGACTGAGACTTTTTCTTGAATTCCTCTAGTGATTCCTTTGTAGCTCTCTCACTTTGCGCAGACTTCTTGAACAACTTCCTCCATTCGTTTGCTCTAACCATGGCCTCACCCACCTTGGCATTCAATCTTTTCAACTCATCTTTGGCACCTTTCAGATATTCCTTCATTTTTTGATTACTTTCCTCTTCTTTCTTAAGCTTCTTGCTGCTTTCTTTAAGGGATTCGGCCTTGCGTTCGTTTTCGTTCTCTAACTTTCTCTTCTCAGAAATTACTTTCCCCAACTCATCTTGTAAGGCTTTCTTTTCTTCTTCTACCTTGAACAAAGCGGATTTGACCTCACTTAGTTCTTTGAGACTTGGAACGTGAAGCTCTGGGACTTCTTTCCCAACTGACGATGAATTCTGACGAGGTGGGCCAACACTTTGAATTCTTTGGTGAAGCCATTGGTAGAAAGTAACATCACCCGTTTTCTTTGTGATCTCCGCTTTATCCTTGTAAACTACACCTTCCCAAGCCTTTGAAATTTTCTGAAGCAAGCCTTGGTTCTTTGGATCTTCTTTATCGAGAAAGATTGGGGCCAACATGTCTTCAGTGGGTGCATTCTTCATAGGATACCCAAGCTGTCTGATGGTGAGAGAAGGATTGTAATTGATGCAGCCTTGGGTTCCCATTAAGGGTACATTCTGGAAATTTCCGCACCGGAACAGTATTGAAGGTCTATCCTTCCAACACAGATGATTGAACCAACAGACTTTGAGAGCACTGAGATTCTCTAAAGTGTGCACCCATTCTCGTGCACTTCTGGCTTCTACATCACAACACAGGGCATATTCTACTAAGTCCGCGGCTTTCGTCTTATGAGTGACAGCATGGTTGAGGAACCAGGTGTAGAGAACATGGAAAGAGCAAGCAACCTTCTTCTTCCCTAACACACGGTGATGAGTGAAGGAATAGTAGGTATCTGCAAGGATTGCTGGTACAGGGTTAATCGGATTTTCTTTACATATGAATGCTTGAAAAAGCCCAATAACGGTCTCATCAATGAACTTCTCGACCTGAGGGAAAAGGACGATCCCAAAAATAGTTAGGGCTAACAGCTGCTTGAAAGGACCCCACTTCTTATTCTGGGCATAAAACTTCAATAAACCTTCGAAATAACTTAGCGGGAAACCCCTGATACGGTTCTTCTTTTCTTTATGAAGCTCTAATTCCTTCACGCTGACTTGCAACAACAAGGAGAGTCTCTGGTCTGAATACCGATGTTTCTGACATTGGTAAGGTGCTAACTCTGACTTTGAGAACCCCAGAATCTGCTCATACTCCTCGAGAGTTGGTGATAACTAAAAGTCTTTGAAGAGGAAGCATCGAATGTCCGGATCATAGAATCGGCTCAGGGCCATAATAGCACTCTCTTGGACATCTAGTTGTAACAATCTGAGGAGGTTACCATAAGCCTTCCCGAATAGATCCCTCTCTTTTGACTCCAACAAGGAAACAAACTCTTTCAAACCCTCTACATCTATTCTCTTGACAACCGGGAACCTTGAATTAAGTACACTCTCGCTTCTTGATCCCATGTTGCTTTATCTTTCCCACCTAAGACAAGATTCCAAGTTACTTTACAATCCCGGCAAACAACTCAGATGCATGACGAACAATTTTCAAAATTGGGTTTTGTTTAATGCAGATGATGCAAATGGTGTAATGATGCAATTATGCAATGATGCAATGATACTTCTTTTTGTGTTTTTGCAGAAAGAGGGTATTTACAGGTGGTAACTTGAAAATTTTCACACTATATGCCACATCATATAGGCATTTATTGAAAAGGGAAAGCATATCTTTTTTGATTTTCGAAATTTTTGAAGGAAAAAAAATGATTGAACTGAATGCAACAATGCAGCACACCATTTGGAAAGCCTTTGTGACCTAAAAGGGGGGTAGAACCTATGATCTAAGGCATTTTGGGGATAATCTTCTCATGTAGCTCTATTCAAACCCTCACAAAGGTCATCAGAGCCCCAGTCTTTTTCACGAAATTCCTTGTAAATGCAGCAAACTGCTAGGTACAAGGTATCATGAAGGAGCACAACTCTGATTGAAACTTTCGCGAGTAGCCAAACGGACAAAGGTCCTGATGGGCTCCCACTACTCGAATCCACTCATCCTAAGGTATCCTAACAGACCTGGGTTATGGTCTCTTTCTCTGATCATATAATCTCAAGGTACAAGTGTGTGTGTGTGCGAAGGGCATTTCCTTAAAAACTACCCCTCCTGCAAATGAAAATCCAGAACAGTCCAGACAATAGAAAGCAATAACATGTCGTCTACCCTAGGGTTCAGTATCAATCAAATACAACTAATCTAGGGTGCCGACAACAATAGAAGTAACTATCTATTATATTAAACAAGGGCAAACATAGAAGAAGAATGCATATGGATGCAACATGCTTACGAAAAAGAGGAGGAATAGAGGCAAAGCAAGATGTTCAAATCAATCCCACAAACCAACACACTTAATTAATTAGGCTTGACCCACTTTTGAATTTTTTTTTTTCTTTTTAGTCCCCAGGGAAGTCGCCAGCTGTTGCGCCCGAAAAAGTCCCCGAGGGAGAACCTTCCTCGTTCACAACTTTTCCTAAGACAATGAAGCCGCCACCAATATTTATTAAGGAAAATATTAGGAAAACCTTTTTTGGAAAGCGATTGGTCTTGCGAAACTAGAGAATAGGGTTCGGGGGTCGGTTACGCGTAGGGAAGGTGTTAGCACCCCACATGTCCTCTCTACTGAGAGGGAACCTTTAATTAAATGTGTGGTTTTAGTGTGCTGACTTGAAAATACTTAATTTTGCCTCTCTACTTCTTATTGAAAAATTCTTAATGAAAACCTTTATTTATTATGAACAAGGGGGAAAGATGGGTTTTTAGAAAAAACGCTTGACGGAACATGGCCCGCTCCTACGTATCTCCCGGTGCGATGGAGAACTCAAAGCTACGTAGTTCTTCTTTATCCTAAAAAAAAGGTTTTTGTCTTTTGTCTTTTTAGTGAGTTTTCGAAATAGGACGAGCATTTAGTGAATGATTAAACTAACCAAGGTCATGGGTAATCACCGCTAAATACTCTTGAAAATGAGAGTCACTACCGTCGGTCAGACGAACAAAGGTTCTGATTGACTATTAGTAGTGACTCGTTTTTATTTACTTTTTGAAAGTAATTTTCGAGAGAGATTGATTGGCACGAATGATCAAACTAACAAAGGTTATGAGTGATCATCGCTTGTTGTTCTTTGGAGGAAAACGACATCGCCACCAATGGCTAGACGAACAAAGGTTCTAATTAACCACTAGCGGCGATGGGTTGAAAATGATTTTAGAAAGGAAGAGGTTTTTATTCTTTATCTTGTTGAATTGTGAAAGTTGAACTTTCATGATGATCAATGGGGCAAGGGCTCCAAGTGACCACCATTAGCACTCCATTGCTAATAATCATGCAAGCAAAGGCTTCGCAGAACTACTAACAAAGTTTGATTTTGAAGAGTTTTCGCAATTGGGTTGATTCTTGTTTAGGGAAAAGAAAATCTGTTGTTTGAAAAAAAAGGTTTGGGAAAAGAAAAAAAAATTACATAAGGGAAAGAGACAAAATTTAAGAAAAAAGGAAACGGGGAGGTGCAATAGTAAAATGGGGTGCAAGTTACAGCGGGTTGTATTATTAAAAATGGGGTGTAAACAGTGAGAAGGGTTGCGTTTTAAAATAGGGGGTGCAGAAATCAGGAATTAGTTCCAGTGGGCTGCGTAAATGCTGGGCTCTTCCAAGGGGTTAAGTTATCAAAATGAGGGGTGTGAAAAAAGAAGCCCAGTTCGCATAGGAGGGCCCAGTTAGCGAAACTGGGCTTAAGTGAGGAAGGGGCTTACGCTTGAGTCTGGGGGTGTAAATAGCAGTCCGAAAATTTAAAAGAAACAGAGGTGGTGTCATTAGAAACACAGGGGTGCAAATAGCTATCTGATGTAAAAAAATGGTTGTTATTTAAGAAGAAAGAATGTGAACTTTATGGTTAATGGCTAATATTATTGCTCATCTTATATTTCTAAAAAATGAATAAACATATATGTAACTCTCTTTTTTTGAAGTCAAAAGATCTTTTTTCAATATAAAAAAAAAAACTTGATTAATAGGGACAGTGTGGCTAAAGGAAAATTTTGATATAAAACAAGTGATTACTTTATTACTTTAGATCTTTCTTATTTGGATTATGATGATTATTGTTGATAATAAAAAAAATGGCATTATCACATTTCATCAAAAGAGAAACGTGACATTCAAAAAAAACTAACAAATCAAACTAAATCATTTACTACCAAAAAAAACAATATTAACTAGTTTATACATGTTCCTCTGTTCTTTTACTCAAGAGAACGTTAATGGAATATTCAACATCAAAGAAGATCATATACATGAAGATGAACAGAATCTCTAATAAAAAATTAACAAATTCAAAATCATGAAACAAAATAATATACAACAGACCTTGAATAATGAGTGCTCTTCTCAAATCTCACCAATAACAACAATAAAGCAAAAACAAAAAAACTGTCTGATAAATTTAGAAGAAGAAAAAACGAAAATTTTCTCTCTCTCACTCTTTCACTCCAATATCTCCAGAACCCGTTTTTGCTCCTCTTGCTTCTGGATCTCCTTCAAGCTTTCGACCCTTCACACTCTTCTCCCTCCAAAAACCGTCCCTTTCCACAAAACTGTAACCCATATTTATACTAAAAAAAAATGAACTTCCAATGGTGTGCTTTGTCCTTCGTTTTCTTCACTGACTTTTGCGCATAGATCTGTTTCTGTGCTAGCCTTGAAGAAAACGGGATGGAAAACGTGATCCTCTGGATGGACCTTCGAATGGTGGGGAAAACATCAGTCATTTGGGTGTTGATGCCAAAAATGGCGATTTCGTGTGAGAGAGGAGAGGAAGAGATACCTGAAATGATGATTTCGTGTGAGAGGAGAGAAAGAAGCACCAAAAATGGTGATTTCGTGTAGCAATGGAGATGTGGGGGGGGCTGAGAAGGTAGGAGGCGTGTGAGGGAAGATGAAAGGAGGCGTGGAAGGAAGAGAAGAGAGAGTGGACGGCTAGGGTCTGATGGGAGAGGTGGAAGTGATGTTTCGGAAGGAGGCGCGGGAGAGAGGAGAGGAGGAGGATTGTACGGCTGATTTTTAGGAGGTGATGGGAATGATGGGAAATTAGGGTTTGTGATGGAGGCAATTAGGTTTTGTGAGTGAGTGAGGGAAATAAGGCAATCCGGGTCAGGCCAATTCGCATGGGCCTCTGGCAGTGAGCCCAATTCGCTGTAACACAAATAAACATAAAAAAAAAGTCACTTACACCCCTTTTTTTTACTAATCGCCTCTCCCTTTCTCTTTTCTTGTTTTTTCTTTTTCTTTTACTTTCTTTTTTTTATACCATTAAATATACCTACTAACCAAATAGGAAGTAAAATATAACTTGAAAATGAATTTATATTTTTCAACTTTTACGAAGTAAGATATATAACGACAAAGAAGAAAATCATTATTATTTTTGGACGGGCAAAATTGGGGTATGACAATCAATAAGAAATATTTATTTTAAATATTAATGAGTAGTTTAAATAGTCATTAAATATTATTGTTTTTTAGATAGTAGGTTTATAGTAGTCTTCCAAAAATGTAATTATCAATGACAAATATTAATCCTTTGTCTTTTTATATATTTGTGTAGTTATCCTTTGTGTTTTTATATATCATTGCACATATCTCATAGCTTCAATTGATTATTTGAGTTGATTAGTAAATTATTGCAGTTATCCCTGTATAGCTTCAATTGATTATTTGAGTTGATTAGTAAATTATTGCAGTTATCCCTGTATTTTTATTTTAGATTATTTGAGTTGATTAGTAGATTATAGTAGATTATTGCAGTTATCACGTGTTTTTTTAGATAGTAGTTTTATAGTAGTTTTCCAAAATTATAAATATCAATGGTAAATATTAATCCTGTGTTTTTTTATATATCACTACAGTTATCCCGTGTTTTTTATTTATCAGTGCAGTTATCTCGTAGTTTCAATTGATTATTTTTGTTGATTAGTAGATTATAGTAGATAATAAAAGTTGGATATTAGATTATCAATAAGAGATATTTGTTTTAAATATTAATTACTAATTTAAATAGTCATTAAGTCTTCTTGTTTTTTAGATAGTAGGTTTATAGTAATAGTCTTCAAAAATTTTAATTAAAGTAGTGTTTGTATAAATTTAGAAATTTGGTTAAAAGAATTAAAGTGAAGTGATAAGAGAAAGAGAATAATTATTTATGGGAAAAGTAAAGTAAAAAGAAAAAAAGGAAGAAAGAGAGTGTAAAAGAAAAGTGAAAATGAGGAAAGAGAGTGTAAGAAGAAAGAGAAAAAAGGAAGAAAGAGAGTGTAAGAGAAAAGTGAAAAGTAAGAAAGAGAGTGTAAAAATAAAGAGGAAAAAAAGAAGAAATAGAGTGTAATGACATTTTTACCCTCAAAAATTTGAGATGTCTTTTAAATAGAATGGGGGTATTGGTAAAATCATATGTGGTGAATTTGTATAAATCTATAAATCTATAGTAGAAACCCCAACATAACAAATTCATAAAACAACATGAAACTACTTGAAAATCAACTTATCTTTGGTCAATGATCATTAGGAAGGGTTAAGGAAGGGCTTAGGGAAGGTTCGGAATCAAACGGAACAGCCTGAGACATGTTTTAAAATTTGGAATAGAGCACTGCGCACGGGTCGTACGCCCGGGGCACCCGGGTCATGCGCCTCTGGCAGCACTAGGGTTTTTTGCGTATTTTTCTATTCCGATCAATTCTGATACGTGTTCCGCTCAATTCCTAAATCACTGTCAAAAACACTTCAAAAACCTCTTCATTCAATCACAATCAACATCAAACCATAACAATCAATCATCAAAACATCAAATTCATCAAACATAACTATACTTCCCAATAATCATAATATAACTCATCAGTTATCATCAGAATCAGTTAATTGTTCGGTTTAATTGTTCGTCAAAACGCTATAAAATCACACACATCAAACCGAAACATTAACTTAACACATCAATTAAAAACATCACTTTATCAATCAACTCAAATTTGGAAACTAAAGTTCACAAATCATAAAATTCATCAATTCTTGACAATTAACGCAACCTCGCATAAATCAAAGAACTCACCTATCGTGATGAAAATCACGAAACACCGAGACTTTCCGCCACTCGCACATCCGACTCGCGAGACTCGAGAAATCCTCGCTCGGCATCAATTGCACCTAGGCACCAACATAAGCTCCTAGAGCTTCAAAACTCATCCCTAAGCCTCAACTTGATTCCTAAGCTCCACACTTCCACTTAGAATTTCACCCTCACTCAATGATCACTATTCATCATCTTCAACCTCCATTTGAGCTTCAACACTTAAGCCCCAATTTTGATTTCTCAAACACTAAATCATTCAACTAGCTTCCAATCGCCCAATCGAACTTCAATCATTGATCAATCAACCTTGGGCTCACTCCTAAACACCATCCTAAGCTTTCCTTTGAGCTTGAACTTTCAAAACCTCATTTTTCTTCCTAAGGTGCGAAAATGGTAGATTAAGGGAGAGAGAGTTGTTGGTGATGATATTGGTACCAAAAGGAAGAGGATGAGGAGGTGATTTATTTTGTGCAAGAAGATTGAAGTTCACCATGAAAGTTTTCTTCCCTCTCCTCTTTTCTTCCGTACGCCCCTTTTCTCTCTTTCTTCTCCATTTTCTTTCTTTTTCTTTCTTTCTTCATTCTACGACTCTCACTCTCTCAATTCTCTTTCTTTTCATTTTATTTTTCTTTTATAAAACAACTTAAGTGAAAATGATGTCAAAGACCAAAATAACCCTCACTTAATTCTAATTTCTAAACAAACCTCACTAAAATTCCTTATTTAATTTTAGCACCCAAAAACCAACTTCTTCAATTTATAAATATACACCAATCAATAATTAATTTAGTACCCAATTAACAAAACTATTAATTAAGTACCATAATAATAAATTGATTGGGTTTAACTTCAAAATAATTATCTTAATTATTTTGAGAATGTTACATTTAGTTGGATTTTTATAATTTTTAAATTTAGATTTGATTCATTTTTTATTTCCCGCCTTTATTTGAGCATTAGGACATTGGTATTTCTAAAACACATGATGCAAGGCTAGGTCCAATCTTGGAATTTTGCAACCATAGAAGAACTCTCATCGGAAAAGCTCACCTACACTAAAGTTTGACCAGGGAGTTTAAAAAAGAAAAAAAAAAGAAAAATTGGATGTTTATTTGTATGAGTCACTATTCTTTAAAAAAGAAAAAAAGTATACAAAAAAAATTGGATGTTTTTCCATGAGTTCTTAGTTTGTATAAGTTCTGAGCGATTTCACTATTCTAGGACCATAGGTGTTATAGCACGATTTTGATGATTTCTTGCTATTCTTGGTATGATAAGTTGGATATGAACACTGAATTTTGCATCATTTGTGATAATCATTGTCCTTG
Organism: Astragalus membranaceus; assembly: GCA_039519185.1. NCBI lineage: Eukaryota > Viridiplantae > Streptophyta > Magnoliopsida > Fabales > Fabaceae > Astragalus > Astragalus membranaceus. The sequence goes on along the minus strand of CM076848.1, from coordinate 134,778,143 downwards.
GTTAGTTTGAGCCTTATAATGGAGGAATACATTGTTACCATTCTCTCTTTCCTTGTCTGAGATTTCACTCATGATTGTTAGTTACGTTGGAACATAACTTGATTCTTGTTGAAGCACTTGTTCACATGCATCGAAGTGATCTAGGCAATTTTGTTGTTCTTCAGCTACTAGCGAAATAAGCTAACCTTGAATTATCCCTTTGTTGAACCCCTTTGAGCCTATTAATCTCATTCTTTGTTTTATAGCTCATTACAAGCCTAAATGGGAAAAACAATGATTTTAACCAATCTTAGGGGATTAAAGAGCTTTGATTCAAAAATTGTGTGACTAATAAGTGTGGAGGGTGCTCAAATTGTCTCAAATTTTGGGTCATGTTGTGTTTCTTGATGGAAGGTTTGGCTAGAACATATATATGAAAAACATAATAATAGAAAAAAGAAAATGAAAAAAAAATAGAAAAGAGAATAAAAAATAATATATTGAAAAGAAAAAAAAAGAGTATACTCTTGTGTTTTGTTTCAAGAAGAATGAAATTTGTGTGAAGAAAGTTGTGAAAGAAGATATGTGTCAATGTGCAGAATGGAAATTCATCACACTTGGTTGATAGAAAATGTTTTTCATGTTTTCTTTACAATTGATTTTCATTGCTTCTTTATCCTCTTTGATTTTATAGCCTAGTTCCCCTTGGGATTATCTCACCTTGACCTTGGCCCCATTACAACCTTAATAAAGACCTTTTGATATTATGTGCATGTGTCTAACGTGTGGATGTTAGAAGCTCGTCAAGCCTATGGTAGTGCTAGCTCTCATTAATGTGCTTTGAGTGTAAACACAAGCCTAAACACTTGAGCGATTGAGGGCATTTTATATAACTTGTGAGGACTCATCACTTGTGATTCATTCTTTGGTTGTTCTATCCTCTTGTTTTCCTTGATTGCAATTAAGTATTGTCCATGGTTTGCATGCTCCTTGAAGCCTATGATGAGCATCTCTGTTATAACTTTCCATTCTATGGATTTATTGGAACCTCATACGTTGTCTTTATGTTTTAACCTTGTGTTTTGTTGTTTAAGTGTGGAAGAATTTGTTCAATGCATTTTAATGAATTCTTTACAGTATTGCACTTGAAGTTTTAAGTTGTGTTTTGCACCTAATATTTGAGGCTTAACATGTTTCTAGTCTTTGGGTCTTAATTGAGCATTAATGTAATTACTTGTGTAATTTTTGGTTTTATTGCATATTGACTCTTGTTCTCTTTGCAGATCATAACTATGGATTTGTTTATCCAATTGAGGCGTGCAAGCATGCGTTGGAAAACTAATGAGCAGATCTACAATTATTCTGTTGAGCCCAAAACCCAGTTCAAATTTCTTGAAGGCCAAAACTGCGAATTATTTGAAGCAGATCTACAATTATTTTTTTAAGAACCCATTTCAATTAAGTAGGTTTTTATCTTCTGATTATAAATAGGCTTTTAGAAGCCAGAACTGAGGACCTTCTGCTGACCAGTATCCTTCAATTTTGGAACATGTTTAGAAACCTGTTTTGGCAGCGCAACATTTTTCGAGATCTTTTTCTCCCTATTATTCTCCACCTTTGATTGCATTCTTTTATTAGAATTGCTTGTAGTGTGACGAATATTCATGCAGTTCATACAAAAGGAAGGCAATTTTTCATGTTCAAGGACCACAATGAAACCATAACTTGACCTCTCAACTAGAATTTGGTTTCTAAGTTTTGATTTCAAATTAATATCAACAAGTACTCGAGCAAAATGACCAAAAGATCTTTCACTTTTTTTTGCTTGTTTGTCAACCAAACAAATCAGGTGTTCCAATACTACTAGCAATGGCAAATGAAATTTTAGGACGCAAATATTCTTGAGCAAGACTTGTAAGCCTAATGCAATATTGTGCATTTGTATGTTTTATAGTTAAAGAACAAAATTCTGGTTGCCAGGAAAACAATCGAAGAAAACTAGGATTGCAATTCCAAGTAGGTTGCGATTGTATTCTACATAAATCGTCAATCGAGGAAAAAGAAAATTCATAATAACCTTTCCCCAAACAATTAGGACCCCACTTACCTGTTGGAAGCCAAAGATCTTGAAGTTTGGACTTCAAAGCATCAATCTTTAATGGATTTGTCTTCTTTGAGAGTAAGATCTTACCATGAAGGTGAGACTTACAGCCCTCTAATTCTGCTACATATTCTTCCTCTGGAATAGATATTTCTAATTCATCTTCTTTGATGCACATGAGAGGGGGATTGACTCAACGAAATGTCAAACATTTAATCTATTGATCCAGTTAAAGCTTGAGCAAAATATTTTAAATTAGGAGCATCCTTTTTCACTCGTACGATCTCCTGAATCTTGTTCCACTACTAGAAAACATCAAATTAGCGTCCATTTAGTAGCGTCGGACACGATACGGACACTACTAGCGTCGGCTAAGCCCACGCTAAACAAAAAAATGTTTGGCGCAAGGAGATGCAGATTAGCGTCGGCCTAACCCACGCTATGGGATGTGAAGCTAAAAAGTCAAAAACTTAGCGTCGGACGGCCCACACTATTGTTAAGTTAATTTACTAAAAAAGCCCTCCCACTCTTTTTTTCCACACTCTTTTTTCCATACTCTTCTACTCTGAAACGAAACCCTCAGTCTCGCGCCTTTTACTCATCACTCTGAAACCAAACCCTAAAAGTCTCTACTCTCTATCTCTTCCGCTACATCCACAGAGGTGACGACGCCGGAAAAGACGGAGAATACCTCCACGTCGTCGACGAAAACGCCACACTTTTGAACACCGTTGCATTCGATTTCGCGAGGACCAATTTCAGTGGTATATTTGTTGTCTACTCTTTCCCTTTTTTCTCTTAGATTTTCGAAAATCTCTGTAAGTGTAATCTTCATCTTTCGTTCTACTTATTTATTTGAATCTGAAGAAAAACAAGAACGAAAAGGATAAGGGAGTTGAAGAGATTATTGCTGAGGTTAGGAAGTCATCTAATGAGGAAAGTGACACAGAAGAGGAAGATTTCTGGATGCCTCCTGCTGGAGAACGCTAGGGACCATGATGATGGAGGAGATCGATGAGGTTCAGATTCAGATACGGAGCTAGAGTAGGAAACTGACGAGGGAGATGTAATTGGTATGTATACTTGCCCATTTTCACTCAACTCAAATGTCAAATGAGATTTAATATTAATGTGACTTGTACTCAAGTCAGTAGCTTACTCTATTATAAGATGATTTTGAGAATAAAGAAGACAGGTGATTAATAGGAATCTTCAGTTAACTGACATTGAAATCTTGGTCAAAACTGAATCAGCTAGATGCAAGTGCATAGCTTGTTTGCTGTTAGCAAAATTTATTGTCATCACAAAGGTAAACGGATTGTAATGAAAAAGTGAGTGATTGAGTTTTTGTCTCAATTAAAAGTATCACTAAAACAAAGTTAAGTCTGGTAAAGCTTCATTCATCAGATTTTCATATTACTCATTTCTTATTGGAATTGGGTTATTGGGAGTAGGATTTGTGATCTATCATATGGTTCCTTATTTTCATGTATGAGAATCTATGAGAATGATTGACAGAGTAGATGACTTATTTCTTGTAGATGGTGCTGCGGATGAGGTCTGCAAGGAGTCAGAGGAGTTATCATCAAGGTATTTCACTTCAGTATGAAATACATGAATGATATAGTTTCTATCTAAGATTGAGAAGGAAAGTCAAGATCTTCCTAAATTGTCGAATCATAACATATATCATAAGATCCTACGTCATAAAACTAACATAGGTGCGTCCAGGCATTTGAAGTCATATATGCATAAAACAACATAAAAATATTTTCAATTGCTTTTCTTGTTAACCGATGTTAAAGACAAGTTGTCATGTCCACCACTCCTGAAGTTCTTTGATGTGTTGCATGTATCAATTTGTTATCTGGATTGGATCATCCGATAGCTGAAAAGATGTGATGATGGAGCAAGCTAGCTAGTCCCTTGCATTTTATCCATCCTGCAACCATCTTGTATGGCTTATTTTAATTTTGATGTTTGTATTGGAGCTTGTGATCAAAGTTTGGTGCATGATGCTGCCCTGAGAGTGGATAATTAATTCCGTTATTTGAGCTCCTATGCTTATATATTTGTTATTAATTGAATATGTCGTACTGCATTTTTCTTTTACTAATGTTGACCGTGTGTCTGCTTTTTGGTTGCAGTCCTATGAAGAATACCTGGAGGTCCATAACAGATATAGGAAACAGTCACACCTCAATGTCAATATGCAGACCAATATTATTTCACCATTTTCATGTTTTTCTCTAGACTGGTACCTATCACAGGTTGCCATAACCAGGCCATAAAATTTCTTACAGGCTACTAAACCATCTTGGAAACAACTTGAATCGTTGGGAAGTAATTCAACTGATGATGAAAGGTGAAGATCTTTCCTGTTGTCGAACTCCGAATTATAAGTAGTCAATTCTTTGATTCCACAGCCAGGATCCATTTTGCAGGAATCCTGACAAGTCTGACAAGTCTCATGGAAGGATACATCAGTCATCTCTGCGTTGAATTAACCACTCCTCCAACATGGTAACGTCTAGTTGGTTAAAATTTTGGATTTGTGCGGGGTGGCCTTTTTTGATAAGCTACTGCAATTGAGTTGCACGGTTTATTGGAGGCTTGTTTCTCTGTTGTACAAAATTTAGATTTAGTTTAAACAAAACTCACCTCGTGTATATATTGTTCTAGTTTTCTCTGGAAAATTGTCATAGAAGATGCTTATTATGATTTAATGTGAGTAGAAAATTCAAGGCGTGCTTTGCAGAATGCGGCTTCAGTGGCAGGGATGGTCTTGACCACGCAGGCCATAGTTGTGGAAAAACCTAAGCCCAAGGCACCTGTGGCAAGTGCCCCACAAGGCCTTACTGTTTGATGAGTTTTAGGTTACTTGGTGTAGGGTCACGGAAAAGAACAGTTTTGTGCAGAAAATTGAATGAGTGTGTATGGATATCTGTTAAAAAAATGTATTTGTAAACATAGTTTTAGATTTGTTTGTGTTGGCGAGGGATAGGGGAGGTGGTGATGTTGGATCCTGGTCATAGTACGTTTTTGATAATTTAAATAAGATAATATTTGATATTTTTCCTCCAGTAACTTGTATGTTTAGTGAGAAGCAACAGGTTGATAATTAAATTACCTTTGTTGATCACCCGTCACTGCATATATGAGGTTGAATTTGTACCGGTTTATATGTGGTTGAATTTGAGGTTTATATATGAGGTTGATTCTGTTTCCATATATGAGGTTGAGGTTGAATTTGAGGTTTATTCTGTTACATGAGGTTGAATTTGAATTATGTCTGGTTGACTTTAGTGTCGGCCTTAATTAGCATTAGTGTCAGATTAGCGTGGGCTTAGCCAACGCTAAAATAGCGTCGGTCTGAATATATGGGACGCCACAGATTAGCTTCGGCCATTTTAGCGTCCACGCGTGACCGACGCTAATCCGACTCTAAAACACCGTTAGCGTCCGTTTCTGGTCTTTTAGCGTGGACTTTTGGCCTACGCTAAAAGCTGTTTTTCTACTAGTGTTCAAAAAGATTGGATCTTGGGCAATACGATTGTCGCATTCTAGGGGACCACCAGGTCCCGCTTGTGCTGATGTGGCGTTGCACGTGTGAGATATGCCCTAATCACAGTGGGAGTTGGGTCTCACATTCCTGGGTTTTCTATTCAAGTGTTATTGCAACAGGGGCCTATTAAAGCAACTGTGGTCCACCCTCATGTCCTCTAACAAGTCAGGTACGAATTTAGTCATGAATAGGCTGAAAAAGGTGGGATCAAATCATACTTTTGAAACCCTAGCAGAAACGAAGATATGCCCTTTTTTTTCCTTCGTCCATGCATGTAATTGGTAAAGTTTAGCGTCAATTATGATATTCATGAAACACTTTTTCTATTTATATGCTATATTTTTAAACTAGGTTGTACAAATCAGTGGTAGCATTGAGCATGAGGGAGGGGGAGACCATCTAGGGCTCTTCTTTTTAGGGCACCAAAAAATGAATACAACTTTTATGTTACTAGTACAATTTTAGTCTCTCACACGCGCGCGCGTACACACACAGAGAGATATGTATACGTATAGAGAGATAAGTAAATTTAGATCATTCATCGATAATGACTAGAAATCGTATTACAAACTTTTTGAAACTTATCGAAAATATGACCAATTTTATGATTTTAAGGGTGAAATTCTATTTGAAGAATTGAAAGTCATTAGAGAAAGGTTTTCACTGCCAAATCAAAAGGAAATTATATAATATTTAATTCTTTGTAGATAATTAATTGTTCTCCTAATATATGCAAACACAAACAAATCTAAAACTATGTTTACAAATATTATTTGCAATCTACTTTGTCGCAAAATGAAACTGTTAAAATATTATTTCAAAGAAGTTTTTCTAAAATGAAACTGTTAAAATATTATTTGCAATCTACTTTGTCGCAAAATACATTATATAGCCTTTATTCAAAATTTAATTTTTTAAAGAACCTTAATTATGAACGATTCCTTCATGATTTTCTAAAAAAGTTCAAGGAAAATGATACTAAATAGATACAAGTGCACACCATTTTATTGATTCGCCTAAGACAACCAAAATCTCAAGACCACGCTTACTTGTTTCTTCTGGTGGCTTTATGGAAAGTAATAAAAACTCTATTTGTTTAGGGGGTGCAACCTCCATCATATTGGGCAGCGTCTGCCACCCTCATCCCCACCACAATTATGGTGTGGCCCTCACGGTGTGCAGGGTGTGCTCCTCGTTTTTTTTATCCAAATCATCTTGGCCATTTACGAAGTGTTCCAATACTTTCAACGAAAGACTAATATCGGTTTGTGCTTAAGAGCAAATTTTACATTGACTAACACTGAGTCTATCCATTGTAGATATTTCAACCCCGTGTCCCAGAGTAGTTTATGCTATTGGGCCAACAATGTTGGTTACTCCTTAGAGACGCGTTTGTAAATAAATTTCAATAAATATGTTTTAAGTTCCTAGAAAATACCAAGTTTTTATTTTCAGCCTTTCAAAATTTATTTTTTCTGACTTTTGATCATCACTATCTTTTTTTACACTTTTATTTATGACATTAAGTTTTTTTTTATAAGAGAACAAACCAACTCCATGAAGTATGTCTAATATTGTTAATAACAAATTCAGAGTTATGCACCTTCTCTTGGAAAATACAGATATTTCTTTCCAACCAAATAGCCCACACTATAGTTAGCCAAATCAAATATATTTAAATTTCCTACTGTGTCTTTCTGTAGCAGTGCTGCCATACCACAAAAAATGCTCCAAACTTGTGAGCTCCGTCTGGGGTAATTAACCAATCCACAGATTTATCCCTTGCCAAACTGTTCAAAAAACAAATGCAATATGGTTTCAAAATGACCATTACATATAGGACAACATGCAGCTGTAAAAGCATCCCTCTAAAAATTAATATATCTCTAGTAGGGAGCTTCCCAATCAATAACCGCCACCCAAAAAGACACACTTTGGATGGTAATTGAGATTTCCACAAACCTTTCAAGCCAACCATTATCGCCTCTCATTGATTATTTTCCTGCAAACCAGACAATAAAGAGGTATAACAAGACTTGACAGAATAAGAGTGCCTTGTATTTCCTACCCACTTCCACCCATCATTTGCACTCGTGCACAATTTAATCTCACTTAAAATCTTTTAAATGCGTCAGCAGCATCTTCATCGCCAAGCTCTGGGTTCCAACATAAATTCCAACACCAATTACCTCCCTCCCACGCTCCCATCTCTCCCACAGAAGTGTTTTGATCGGAAGAGGATGCATATATACAAGCTAGGAAAAGCCACTGCCAAAACTGAATTTCCCACCCATTTTTGAATCTAAAAATTAATATGGTTCTCATTCCCTACAACAAAATTAATTGGTGCCATGAAAAAATTCTGCTCAAAATTTAAATCATCACCCAATGTGATTAGATCCCTCCACCAAATAGAATCTGGCTTTCCCTAAACTCTACTCAACCTACCAATGTGCTTCGCTCTCATATCACTATAGCACAAGAATTGGTCTCCAAATAGCATTAAAATCAACTAGACATCTCCATTTCCATTTAGCAAGCAAAGAGATATTGAACAACTCTAAATTTTTGATACCAAATCCCCCCTCTTTCTAAGGTTTACAAACAGTATCCCAAGCAACCCAACATATTTTCCTACCCTATACAGAAAAATAGGTAAATTATGGCGGTTTTAATATGGCGGTTCTATTAAACCATCAGTTTTTACTGTAAATTAGGGCAGTTATAGTTGTTGCACCTGACAAATCTGAAAGGATTCCTCGTGTTCAATGAAGTCGCCACCAATATTTAATTATTAGGGAAAACATTGAAAAATCCCTTTAAAAAGAAATTGATCTTGAAAACCAGATTTTGGGTTCGGGAGTCGACTATGTGTGGAGAAGGTATTAGCACCCCACGACATCCTTTCAAAAAAGGTTATCTCTGATTAATTGTGGAAAATTATATTAACTTTCAAAATATTTATTTCCCTTTTATTATTTGCTAGAAAAAATAATTAAAAGAAAGACTTAACAAAAATCAATTATTTTTTGTTTTTATTGAGAGCTAACAAATAGACATTTTAGAAAAGACTTAAAAAGTTTTTTTATTGCACTTGACAGAGGTGGCCCCCCCTCTCTGCTCCTACGTATCTTCGAGTAGAGAATCAAAGGCTAGGTAGTTCTAGGTAGAAAATGTTGTTTGATTGTAGTTTTTAATAATGGCTTATGGGTTGGTTATAGGGATTTTAAGACTCTCGAGCTGTACAGCTTATTCCTCTTAAAATGCAGATTAATCCGACAGTACAGTCGACCTAATCCCCTATTATTATTTTGTGGTTTTGTATAAAATGAATGAAGAAAAACATAATGAAAATTATTTATTTTTGCGCTTGACAGGAGTGTGCCCCTGTTGCTACATATCTCCAAGTAGAGAATCAAAGACTACGTAGTTGTGGTAGAAAATGTTTGTGTGTTGATTGATTTCAGAGAAATGATTCTGATAGGTTAAATGTTGTTTGTGAAATAAAATGTATGATATTGATGATAAGTGGGGTCTTATCTCGTTAGGAAAAGGGTATCATGAGTTTTCTTTTTCCTCTATTGATGATTTGCGTAGAATTCAGTCACAACCTTCTTGGAATTGCAAGCCAGGTCTGCTTCGGTTGTTTGCCTGGCAACCTGACTTTAACCCCTCAACTATATAAATGCACAATATTGGATTAGGATTACAGGTCTTGCTTAAGAATATTGACGTCCCAGAATATTATTTGTCATTGCTAGTAGTGTTAGGTCGACACCTATTTGTCTGGATGATACTACAAGTAAAATTTCTTTTGAAGGAAATTTTGGTCATTTTGCACGTATTCTAGTTGATATTGATTTGAAATCAAAATTTAAAGATCAAATTCTTGTTGAGAGATCGGGTTATGCTTTCTTTTTGGGATTTGTGTATGAAAATTTGACTTACTTTTGTATGAATTGCATGAATATTGGTCATACTACCAGCAATTGCAGCACAATGACAGACTCAAGAGTGGAGAACAAAAAGGAGAAAAAGATCCCGGAAAATATTGGTCAACAAAACTTGGTTGCTAAATATGTTTCCAAAAAGAAGGATGCTAGTAAAGAAAATGTTAAGTAGAATGTGCAATCTATCAGTGTTCAAGTGAATAAGGAAGCTTTTAAAGGAATCAACAATGTTCCCTGGGACGGTAGTGGTACTATTCCTTTATTGGGATTTGCTAAGCGATCTAATATGCAACAAGCTTTACCTATGAATGTGGAGCAACATTTTGATTTGAATAACCAACTAGAGGAAACTTCATCCAATGTGATTAAAAAAGTTGTCAGATAATCTAATGAAGAGTTAGAATCTGTCGAATTGGTCTAGGATTCACTCGCTATGGATAAGGATAAGCAAGGGTCGCCTGCGGTTGAGCAGACGCAAAATGTATCTTAGAACTCTAATCAAAACCTGGCTAATGCAACTACCTCTTGTACTCAGGCGGCAGCTCAAGACAACGTTGTTCAGGTTTGTGCCACATCTGATACTATTAGTGGTTGTAATATTGAAACCCTTATTGTTAAATCTAATATCAAGGTAGTTAATGATATGCAAATGGCTAGCCGATTTTTGGGGATTCAGTTGGTGATTTCGATGAGGACCAAATTTCGGAAGCTGGAGATTCCCAGGCTGTGTCCTCTAAGTATTTGGCTGATGATAATATTAATGATAATTTCACGAAGGTTTTATCTAAATATCAAAGAAAAAAGATAAGAAAGAAACAATTACAGATTTAGAAGAATATAGGTTATATGACCCGATCTAAGGGTAGTATCCAACACTCTTCTCAATGTTAATTTCTCAAATATTCACATAACAACCACCACTTCAACAACTCATAAACATTCAATTTCTAGAATACAACAACTCTTAAAAATTGAAATTAAACTTAGAGGGAACACAAAAAGGACACATGAATAAATCTTCTCTAGTTTACTTTCCTTTGACAACACCTCATTCTCTTCTTAAGCTTGAATCCAAATGTGGCTTCAATCAACTAGCTCAAGCTCCAAGACTCCATCTAGACTATATCTTTAACCACCATCAGCTCCTAAACCAACCAACGATTTTGAGCTTATCTATTATAGAAAATGGTAGAAAAAATCAGCATGTTATCAAATGAAATAAGACAAACTTAATAACAGATAGCATGGAAGCAGACAAAATAGCATGGAAGCAACTGTTTTTGTTTTCTAGTCCCTGGTGGACCCCATATGAGTTTAATAGGGTCATTGTGATTACACTTCTTCATGTTGACACAGCTTAGAACAACCTCTTCCTGAGATTCATTCAAATTCTGAGCTTTGATTATGTTTTGTACTCGAAAACAGGATTGCCTATGATTTTCTCCTAACAAGCAAGTTGGACAGTTTTCATCCATCTGTAAAATATAAAGAACACGTGAAATTCTTTATGACAATATCTTATATAGTAAAGAAAAATCAAAATAAAAGATGTAACATCATTATCAAAGAAGCTTATGATAAATGGCTTATTTGGTGATTCTTACCTTTGAACAAGGCTGCAGAACATTTTTAATGATGTTCAAACTAGATCCCTCCAAATGTGAGTTCAAAGCTGTCCAAATACGAATATTTGTTGTCGTGTTCATGAGATATACAGCATAAAGCTTTTTAGCTTTCTTACTCTTTGAGTAATATTTATAATTATCAATACTCTCCATGTACTTGGACAACAGTATAGGGATCTCAATCCACATACCTGTCAAGTTATGGCATACAATTACATCAATTTCCTCTACTATAACATAGTACAACCTGCAACACAACCTTGTCCAGCTTTAGCAATCAACATTCAACAATCACTATTCGATAAGTTATACAGAATTAGCTTGAAGGAAAACACGTATAGATAGATTAACAGATTGAGCAGCTGACCTACTTTATTTATAGGTTGAAGGGTCATCTGTGCATAGACCTCTTCGGTTTCAGGGTCAGCCTGATCCAAAAATAGAAATGAATATCAATATGTGGATTTTGTAAGAAATACAAAAGGATCATCATATCAAACACTTGAGAAAGTACTGTCAATGAACTGATATTTTGCTTCCAGTCAATCACTTGGTTTTGTCTATACTTACCAACTTGGTGAGGTGGCCATCAATAGGCACCGAGAAAAGCAAATGTGAAAACAAGATTTAAAGGACTATGGACGAATAGAACATATTCCTACCAACTAGTTCATACTATGACTACCCAAGGTAAAAATGTTACAAATAGAACATATCTTGTAAAAATTCATAGAAATCTTCTTCAATTTTTTTAATTATTGCTAAAAAAACTATGTCCAAAGAAGAAAGTGAACCTACATGGAGGGCAACATTGTGAAGCATGCAAACGGCAAACCAACTTGGAAGGAAGGTTAGGGTAACTAGGTATGAAATCTGCCTCCTTTTGCATAGATGTTGCAACCTGAAAGTTATAGTAAGAAAAAACTCCACCAAGACCCAAAATAAAAAAAGAAAAAAATATGTTTCAAAATTAAATTGATATCCCCAAACAAGTTGAACACTTGGTCTTTTTCTTGCAACAAAATTTAACCTTGTTCCCAACATTAGTAGCAGCACTTCTCCAGAAACAAACAAGAAATTGTAGGAATAATAAAAATAATCCCTTTTGGTTCCTACCACAAAGTTGTCCAATAACATAACAGAGAGTTCACCCCTTTTCCCCAAAAATGTTCCAAATTCAACAAATAGAAGAAAAACTCAACACAAAGCCTCCACTTTCTTTCTTCAATCTTCAATTCACTCCACCAATAATACAAGCAAATCTCAATCTCCCACCACAAGTTTCAGTGCTGAATCTTCAAAAGGAATTAGTAAATCCCAATAAATGAAAATCTCTTGTTGTGCAAGAATCAAAAAATCAAAACTTTGCAACTGAAACATCCACCCCACCAAACCATAGAAAACAAGTGAAGCTTATGGCATCCAACAAGCCAAAATCTGCCCATTCCAAATCATGAGAAACAAAAGAAACAATTTTACCTGAACCTAATATACCTAATTTACAAAAATCCCACCAGATCTACAACCAGAAAAGATAAAACCACATGGGAAAAAAGAAAAACTATCGGATCTGAGATTATTGGATCCAGAAAAGAAGTTACCTTGGGGACCTCAGGGACATCCCAGCCCAACCTCGCTCTCTTTCTTGGGCGCCGATCCATGTGAGTCCTAGTCATATAGCTGCCATAAAACTTAGGGTTTAGGGTTTGTGCGAAGGAAGGGTTTGAGAGGGTTTGTGCGAAGGAAGGGTTTGTACGAAGGACGGAGGAAGAGAGCAAGAGAGGAAGAGAGCCAGAGGAGAGAGGAAGAGAACGAACGAGGAGAGGAGAGGAAGAGAGGATATGTGATGTTCAAAGAGTGAGAGAAGAAATAGAGAAGGTTCAGAGAGTGAGAGAAGAAGAAGAGATCGTGAGAGAGATAAAGATGTGCGATGGAAAACTAAAAATAAAATGGACCTTTAGCATCGGGTGTTTAAACACCCGATGCTAATTGTATCTGCGTCAGACATTTAGCATCAGTTGTTTAAACAACCGATGCGAAATGTCTGACGCAGATACAATTAGCATCGGGTTTTTAAACACCCGATGCTAAAAGTAAGCGTGAAAATTGAAATCTTCCATTTAATTGCAAAATTGCCACTGTGTCTACATTTAGCATCGGGTGTTTAAACAACCGATGCTAAATGATGATTTTTAAAGTCAATTTTCCACTAGTGAAAATATCTTCCTCTATTACTGAGTTTAAAATTATAAAGGCCTTTCATGTCATCGATAACTACAGAAAATCTTCTACTATTAAGGAGGTTATTTGGACCCCCTGCACCTTACATGATAAAGTGCAACACGGATGGTGCTGCTAAAGATTGTACTGGTCCCGCTGCTTGTGGTGGTATTTTTAGAGATAACAGTGCTGCTATCCTTGGTTGTTTTTCCGCCTCCATTGGAAACAGTTATGCGCTTCACGCTGAAATTATTGAGGCTATGTTAGCTATAGAGATTGCTTTGGATAAAGGTTGGAAATCTTTGTGGTTAGAATGTGATTCTCAACTAGTGGTTTCTGCTTTGAAGAATTGCAAAGTAGTTCCTTGGAAACTTAGAAATAGATGGAATAACTGCTTACATTTGACTAGGCAAATGAACTTTGTTTGCACTCACATTTATAGAGAGGGTAATGAAACTAACTTTATTAGCTTTGTTTGGTGGGATCTTATTCCTAACTTCATTTTTGAGGATTTTTTCAGGAATAGGTATTGCCTAGCTACAAGTTTTGCTAACTTCTTAAGGCTTAGTGTTCTTCCTTTTAATGGAATGGGATTTCCTTTTGCTTCATGTTTTTGGTGTGCTGCAAATGATTGTTAATGACTATGGTGCCAACCTAGTTGAGATGAAAGTCATTATAATGATGCCTTTGCACACCTTTATAGGACTGCTTTTATTTTCTCTCAGTTATTTGGTTGTTTATGCTTATGGGTATTGGTCTAGTCCCCCCATCTATTTTGTTTATATTTCTTTTTTAATCGATAAAATTTAGGGGGAGTACTCATTTTCCTTTTTGAAGTTTTTTTTCTAAAGGGGGTTTTACATCAGAAGGTTTTAACGAGGCTCGACACCCCTTTCTTTTACTTAAAAAAGAAAAAATCCGGGTCGAAATTGGGTGCTGGGTTGAGAGTGAAATCTGGGTCGAAATTGGGATTAAAGGAAGCTCAATTGCTAAGTCACCAATCTGGATTGGTTGAGATTGTCCTTCACCAGCCCAATCTGAATTACTACGGGCCAAGTTTACCACTCCACGCATGCAGTCCTCTTCACCATTATGTTGGGCCATAGCCAACCCAAACCTAGTATTTCTTTGTCTACTCCACCTGATCCACCACGTACTGTACTCACATGTGAATTAGCTGAGTCACACTTTTTATTCATGGACCAAAAAACGTCATTCACTCTTAAGTCTTAACCATCGGTAAAGGAATTTTTGGCGAGTCCTCGGGCCAACTCCCCTCTTCCGCATCGGTAAAATTCTCCGTTTCGACATCATCCTCGCCACCCTTTCGGAGTAATTTTTCATTGCATTGGCCCGAACCAATCTTTGACCATCTTGATTCTATATGCGACTCCATTAATTTTCACTGTGCATATTTCATTAATATGTTCTAATGCTTTTGTACGAATTAATAACCTCGCCACATTCAGAGCACGACGTTGTCCGGTATTATCATCGGCATTCAAATACACCCCTATGTGTTCAGTGAGACTAGAAAAAAAATTTGGACACCATAACACCAAATCGAAACTAATCTTTCTTCATCTATAGTCGTCAAACTCCATGGACGTATCTCTTTAAACCACTCTTGTAACCATTCATTGGCTTCCTCCACAAACCCCTGCACATCCCTCCCGCGCCCTTCCAAAAGAACTAGATTTGCACCTAGTGGTGTGGCCAAAACTGAGAACACCCCTTGCATCACAAATGATTCCTGGATGTTATACGAATTCCCTGAACACTTCCGAAGCATTAATTCCCTCCTCGAAACCTCAGCCCCTACTACACATGGATTACGCATAAATACTTTAACCTTAAGTTGATACTTAAGTTGATAATTGTCATTCTCCATACTTTTTAATGACTAAGATGTCAAATCATCTGCTTTTGACGTTAAGCTGGCTAATTGACAGTCACACTCGCACATGTACGTCATACTTTTAATTGACTAGGATGCCAAATTATTTTTTACATTCGGTAATTTGGCATTCTAGTCATTAAAGTGTAACATGGTAGGTGCAAGTGTGCCGGACGCTAGCTAAAAATGCAAAAAAAGATATAGGTGGGGATTAAAAGTGCAAACAAATGTATAAGTGGGGATAAAAGAAAATTTACTGAGGACTAAAAACGAAACTCTCATATTTATAGGGATTAAAAACATATTTAACTTAATTTTTACTTAATTATATAATTGAACTAATTCATATTTGAATGATATATTTATTTTGAATTTTTTCTTTGAGAAAATTACTTTGAAACTTTTGATCCTATGCTTGGTAAATTTTTTAATTAGAATCTAAAATAATTTTCTACTACTAATTTCTTATGACCCTCTCTCTCTCTCTCTCTCTCTCTCTCTCTCTCTCTCTCTCTCTCTCTCTCTCTCTCTCTCTCTCTCTCTCTCTCTCTCTCTCTCTCTCTCTCTCTCTCTCTCTCTCTCTCTCTCTCTCTCTCTCTCTCTCTCTCTCTCTCTCTCTCTCTCTCTATATATATATATATATACACACACACACACACACACACACATCCAGTTAAATTCCTTATCGTTGCAGTTGACTACTCCACCAAATGGGTGGAAGCAGAACCCTTACACTACAACATTTGGACCCTACGGCAATGCCAAAAATTGCAACGTCAAAAAAACCGTTGCCTTAGCTAACAATGGCAACGGTTTTTTGAACCCGTTGCTTTCTCATTTTTTTTTTAATTTTTTATACTAGCAACGGCTGAAAACCGTTCCCATAAGATCTACGGCAACGGTTTTTTGTTTAAGCTTTAGGCAACGGTCGATAAACGTTGCCATAGGACAATTATTGAAAAACCAAAATACTAGGCGCTAAACAGCAGCGCCTTTTCTGTTCCCAAATAAACTCTAAACAAAAAAAAACGCAAACATCACTCACGCAGCAAACATCACTCACGCAAACATCACTCACGCAGCAAACATCACTCACGCGAACAGAAAGCAAACACAAAACGTTTCAGGTTCCTCAGTTCTCCGCCCTCAGTTCCTCAGTTCTCCGACGTCGTCTCCCTCGTCGTAAAAACAGAAAGCAAACATCACTCGTCCCTCAGTTCCTCAGTTCTCCGCCCTCGTCTCCCTCGTCGCTCAGTTCTCTGCCCTCGTCTCCCTCAGTTCTCCGCCCTCGTCTCCCTCAGCTCTCAACCCTCGTCTCCCTCAAGCTCGTTTCTCTCTCTCTCGCAATGATTTCAGGTTCGTTTCTCACTCTCTCTTGGTTTTCCTCCCTCGGGTTCGATTTTGTTATTTAATCTTTTTTAATTTAGGGTTTTGTTTTTTTGGGTTTTGTTTACATCTATCTTCTTCTTCAATTTAGGGTTTTGTTTACATCTATCTTCTTTATCTTCGATTTAGGGTTTTGTTTTACTGTTGCAAATTTAATTTTAGTATCTGTGATTCCTAACATAAATCATCGATTCCGAAATAAACCCATCACCATGTCAGTTCAATTTAGTTATTTACCTGCAGAATGGTTACATCTGTGAATTTGTTGAGTTATAAAAGTTGCTCTGTTGTGGATAGAATATTAAAGTGCATGATATTTCTATTAAGTTTCAAAATTATGAAAGTGTTAATATGAAGTTTATGATAATAATTATGGGTAGTCAACAGTTTGTGAGTTTCATCACAAAAAACCAAACATTTTTCAACCATAACCAAAAAGGCTAACTCAATTTACACCAATTGCTGTCGCTCCATTTACACAAGGGAAAAAAGGAAGAAAAATTCATCAATGCCTTTGACGCTTCCTCGGCGGAACTTGAATCTTAACACTAGAAGAACTAGAATTATTAAACTGACATGAATTGTTCCATGAAGTAGAAGGATGAGCAGCAAAGTTAAGCATAGAAGCTGAACAAGTTGAGACAACATTTGGCTCAATGCCACTATTGCTAGGGGTATTATTGGTATTATACTGTTTGATAGTCATAGGTGGAACTTTAAGGTTTTGTTGCAAAGGAGGAGGAGGGTTTTTCCAATTAGGAAGTGGACCTGCAAGAAGCATAGTTTGAAGTAAAGGACCAGCATCTATAACAGCTTGGTCCAAATAACCTGAATAATTCTGTTTTATTGGAGAGCCTACATTGGAGAGGCCTCTAAAAGAACATTTACTGCCCTCTCTGATGAAAAAACAATATATATTATCTAACAATCCCATTTGGTCCAAATAACCTGAATAATTCTGTTTTATTGCAATATCATTGATGGCTAATTTTGTTTGATTGCAGCTGAGGTTGTGGTAGGATAAACAACATGGCTTGGAGATCATGAATGTCTTACATGGCGTTAGAATCTGAGTTAGTTATTTTGTAGATAATTAGAGGAAGTTCAGAACTTGAAGAAGAAAAACTAGATCATTTCATTAATAAAGTAAGTTTTTAATTGTTTATGATTGTTTACATTGTAATATTTTAACTATGTTAAAATTTTTATAATTAACTATAATTAACTTATGATGGTTTTAGAGCAATGGATTCTCCGATGGACACCATATGATTGCTCCCTAAGGTAATTAACTATAATTTACTGCATTCATTAATCTTTGCTACATTTGTATAAGTGAAGCTAACTTTATTTTTGTTCTAACAGCTACTTGATTTTAGATTCTTTAGACTACGAAGGAAACTATCTGCCTGGGCATCGGAACATAGAGTAGTAGTATGATGAGTGGGTCTACCTCTTATTGCAATCAAAAGGTAATTATAATGATTCATATTTCACACAATATTGTGATTGTTTGAAAATATTCTGATTGGGTCTGAACATAGAATATTCTGTTTGAAAATATTCTGATTGTTTGAAAGTATGATGAGTGGGTCTACCTTTAAAATATTCTGATTGTTTGAAAATATTTTCATGGTCAAATTGTTGCTTTGTATTATATAGCTTCATACAATATTCTGTTATCAAACTTTAACTAACTTCAAATGCAAATAGTTAGTCGATGTTTGCAATAAATCTGTTATGTCACATAGCTTCTATGTTTGCAATATTCTGTTTGCAATAAATCTGTTATGTCACATAGCTTCTATGTTTGCAATATTCTGTTTGCAATATTCTGTTTGCAATAAATCTGTTATGTGTAACATCCGCAAAATAATTAGTAGAATTATTTGGATTTTAATCCAATTAAATTAATTTAGTACTTAACTGGTAAATTTATCGAGTGCTAAAATTATTTATTGGTTGTCATCGGATCGTTAACCGGATAATACGGACCAAGGAATTTTTGGAATCGAAATAGGAGATTTCGATCGATATGGTAATTTGACCGCGTTACAACAAATATATTAATAAATATATATATGTATGCGTATGTGAGTGAAGAGAAGAGAAAGAATTAATTAAAAGAAAGAAGAGAAAGAAGAAGGCAGCGAGAGACAGAGAGAAAAGAGAGGAAAAAGAAAAGAAGAGAAAAGAAAGGGGAAGGAGGAAGAAGAGGAAAAAGGGAAGAGTTAGGCTCAACAAAACGACTTCCGTCCAACACGAAAAATGTTCATCGCTACTTCCTCTTCGTTTTGGTACCAATTTCGTGACGATCAGCTCACTCTCTCTCACTTGGCCATTTTCGTTTTTTTTGGAGCTTTTGTGGGAAATCCGATTTTGGGTTGGTTTTGAAGGTTTAGGTTCGGTTAGGAGCGAACCCAAGGATGATGGATCGTTGATTGAGGTTCGATTGAAAGATTGGAAGCGAGTTGGGTGATTTGGGGTTTTGGTGAATAGTGTCATGGAGGTTAGAGGAGGAAGATGATGAATAGTGTCCGTGGAGAATTTCGGGGAAATCGGTATTTCGGTCAAAATGAGGTTTCGCGATCGAGTGGAAAGCTTTGGAAGCGGATTGGATGTCGCCGGAGCGGGGAATGTTCGTGTGGTTACTCGGTGGATTCGGTCGTACGTGGTTCACGCTTCAAGGGTGAGTTTTACTCACGTTTAGGATTTTATGTTTCGAATTATTAATTAACTGTTTTATCGCTTTCGCTGGACTGGAATATTTCTGGATATTGTCTGTTTCGGATTAGGAATCGATCGGAGCGAGTCTCGGGTTGCGTCGCGTTAAAAATGGAATTTTTGGTGATTTGATTCGAGAGATTTTGATTTAAAACCGTTATTCGGAAAACTATGTCGTTTTTGATAAAATTCGTTTTGATTGAGTTTTTGATTTGATTGATTGTTTGTATGGTATTGATTGGAACTGTTTTTATGGATGTCAAATCTGTTTTTAATCGGAACAAAAATCGGAATTGAACGGAATAGCGGATTTCGCGAAAATCGCAAAAATCTGCACTTGACAGGCCCCCTTACTGCCAGTCCACGCGCCGTTTGCGCGCCACGCGCCACTCGCGCGCCAGTTGGCAGAATTTCAGCAACCAAACACTGTTTTTCGTTTCGCGATATCTTTTGATCCGGGAACCCGATTGAGGTGTTCTAAGATGCGTTGGAAAGCTTATTCAGAGGCCTAACTGAATATTCTATTTTTAAGGCCAAATGAACTGTTTTTGATATTGAAAATTATGTCGAGAAGTGGTCAACTAGATTGCGAGTGTGAACTTGGTTTTTATAAAATGTGGATTAAAGTGTTTCATTGATTGTCTGATTTGATGGACCGTGGGTTCATAGTACTGTAGATATATATGTATATATATGTATATCGAGTTGGGTGACGACCCATGTTTTGACATACTAGGCGGGGCAGTCATGCTCCCCCAACCTAGGCTCCGTGCCAATAGGAGAATGTACTATTGGTAAGGGGGTTCACCGGGTATATAGCACTGGATTGCAGTCGGTGTTATGTCATGAGTTTGTTGTACGTACACCGGGGTTTAGCACTTTATTGCAGTCGGTGTCGTACTGTGCGATACACCGGGGTTTAGCACTTTATTGCAGTCGGTGCCGCACTTTGTTTGTTGTACGTACACCGGGGTTTAGCACTTTATTGCAGTCGGTGTCGTACTGTGCGATACACCGGGGTTTAGCACTTTATTGCAGTCGGTGCCACACTTTGTTTGTTCACGTTCACCGGGGTTAGCACTTTATTGCAGTCGGTGTCGTGATGATTTTAAAAAGGATTTTTTAATTGAACCGAGAGAGTTAGTAGGGGTCTCGGTAGAACTCACTGAGATTGTATCTCACTGTTTAAATGTTGTTGTTTTACAGAGACACAGGGACAGCGGAAATCCAAGAGGCACGAGTAGGTTGAGCTCGGATTGGTTGCTGATAGCCTAGCTTTACGTTTAAGCTTATTTTCCCTTTTGTTGTCTGTATATTAAGACATTATGTATTTAAGGTATATCTTTCTTCCGCTTTCTTGTATGATACTGAATACTATAGATGCTGATGGTATATGGTTTGAGAACCATATTGTCTTGTTGTAAATAAGACTGTTTGGGTTATATTCAGCGAAAAATTTATAGTGATATTCAGTGTCTAAGCAGGAATTATATCTCTGATGTGTTACTAATGTTCACTTGGGTATTTTTAGTCGATAGAAATACTGGGGTGTTACAGTTGGTATCAGAGCAGTTCGACCTAGTCGGACTTAGTTTAGGGTTGAGTCGATTCCTTGTTAGTCCTTTTTGTAATTACACTTGTGATGCTAAGAGACATTGGGCCTGATCAACTTAATACTTAGTGCATCATAAGCGGAATTATGATAGGATGATCAAGACGCAGTCCTCGACCAAAACCGGAATCTTCAACCAGTGCATCCTCAGGAAAGGTGACATGGCGGTGGAAGAATACACCGCTAAGTTTGAGAAGTTGTCTCGGTTTTACCAAGTGGTGAAGTAAGCTTCGGATGACGAACGGAGAATGCAGAAGTATAAGACGGGCATAAGTGCTTTTATGATTTATGGTCTCAATTCTTATACTGCTACCAATTATGTTGCCTTAGTGCAATCAACCTATGTCGCCGAGGATGATCTCATAGGAAATATGGGAAAGGAAAGGAAGGTAGTTGAATTATCAACTCCGAATGAAAAGTCCTAAGATAAATTCATCAAAGGAAAAGCTGATGCAATTCTTTGATTCTTCAAAGGTCAGAAGATGTTCTAACGGTGGAAAGTCACAGCGGTAATTGCAAGCAAAGATTTAATCGATGCTATTATAGTAATGTAGAGGGTCACTATGGTAAAGCGTACCCCGTAAGGAAAAGTTCCAAGGAGTCACAAGCAGCTCTAAGGCAAGGACGAGTCAACACTCTGGATGTTTAGGCAGTTACAACTGCAGACAATCTACTAAGGGGTATGAGATCAGTTTTCAATAACCTCGTCTGTATATTAAATGATACGGGTGCAACCTATTGTTGTATATCCCGATCGCATGTGAATCGGTTGGGATTAGCCTTATCATCGCTATCCGAGCTGATAACCATCTTAACTGCGGCTAAGGGTCGTGTCCAGACCCAATCTTTGTGTCAGAATAGTCTACGTGATATAGGAGACGGAAATTCCGTAGAAGTATTATTTGTTTGCCTATGAGAAGTGAGGACACCATTTTGGGTATGAATTGGATGACTTCAAATCATGTTGCAATCGACTGTGTTAATCAAATATCAGCTTCGCTTCAGAGTCAGTTGAATTGTCTAGGACAAATTCTGAAGCGGTTACCTAGTTCACCTTAGACGGTCAATCTTCATTCCAAGGTGCGGGAGTACATGTTAGTATGTTATCTGCATCCGCTGAAACTAATTTAGATTTGGCGAACGTTCAGGCCGTGAATGACTTCCTGGATGTCTTCACAATGAAGTTTCTTCTGAACCTCCAGGGCGAGAGGTAGAGTTTACTGTAGAATTGGTTCCTGGCACGGGATCAATATCTACTGTTTCTTATTGAGGGTTTCTTTAGAGTTAAAGGAAATGAAGTCTCAACTGGAAGAGTCGATGTTAAAGAAATTCCGTCGACCGAGAGTGCTTCGCTAAGGAGTGCTCTGGTGTGGTTAGTCAAAAGGAAAAATGGTAGCATGAGATCGTGCATTGATTATCGACAACTCAACAAAGTGACGATCAGGAATAAATATCCCTTACCAAGGATAGACGATTTGCTTGAGCAATTTGAGGTGCTGCAGTGTTTCTAAAATTGATCTGAGGTCAGGACATCATCAAATAAAAGTTAGAGCCTTAGATATTCCAAAGACAGCTTTCCGTACTAAGTATGGACATTACGAGTTAGTAGTGATGCCTTTCGGTCTACCTAATGCTCCAGCGGTATTCATGGATTACGTGAACCGAGTTTTCCACGCGTACCTAGATCAATTTGTAGTCGTTTTCATTGATGGTATCTTGATGTGCTCGAAGACCATTGAGGAGCATGTCCAACATCTCCTCATTGTTATGAGTGTACTCCGAGAAAAGGAGTTGTACTTGATACCTTCGAAGTGTGATTTTTGGGTGTCAGAGGTAAAGTCTTTGGGACATGTGATTCCCCAAGTCGGGAGTTTCTGTAGGTCCCAGTGAGAAGGAAGCGGTGTTGAATGGGAGTGACCGACGTCAGTCGCAGAGATCAAAAGTTTCTGGATCCAGTCGGTTACTGTAAGAGGTTCGTTAAAGGGTTCTCACAGTTAGTTGTCCACTTACTCGGTTAACTCGTAAGGGTCATCCGTTTACGTGGGATGCTGATTGTGAAGAATGTTTTCAAGAATTGAAGGTTTGGTTGACTTCTGCTCCAATCCTAATTTCTCCGGAGCCGTCATTGGAATTTTAAATTTTCGATGACGCTTCAGGGAGGGGTATAGGATGTATTCTAATGCAAAATCAACAAGTAGTAGCTTGGGCGTCCAGACAATTAAAGTCTCATGAGAAGAGATATCCGACTCATGATTTGTAATTGGCATCTATTGTGTATGCACTGAAGATTTGGAGACGTCACCTGTATGAGTCTCGTTTCGATGTCTCTAGTGGTCGCAGGAGTTTAAGGTATCTGTTTGATCAGAAAGAACTGAATAACAGGCAGAGAAGTGTGTAGAATTTCTGAAGGATTATGACTTCGGGTTGAAGTATCATCCAGGAAATTCCAATGTTGTAGCTGATGCGAGTAGTAGGAAATCGCTCCACACGGCAGAATTATGATGCATTAGATGGAATTATTAGAGTCTGATAGAGACTTAAATCTGAATTCAAGATTGAGAGGAACCTGTTAGTGTTGAGCCATATGAGGATCTCTAGTTCCCTAAGGGATTCTAAACGCTTAGCATAGGGAGTGGATGTGAAGCTACAATCACAAAAGATATTTCCAGATTTTACTATGGATAGTGATGGAGTCAGTTGTTTCAACAGTAGAATCTGTGCGACCGATGATTAGAACAATAAAAGGCAAGTGTTAGAGGAAGCACACCGAAGTTTAAATTCTGTTCCAGGGAGTACAGAATATAAAGCAGAGGTATTAGTTTGTTAACCTCTCATTTGTGAAGGTTGACAATGAGATTGTCTTACGAAATTCCGTTTGACAAGTCGAACGTGAATACGGTTATGTAAATGAGGTAACTGCTGATTGTTGTCACGTTGCGAATAACCATCAAAGGATTAATTGATGGATCTACTTGTAGGTGACTGAAATTTCCGAAGTGAAGCTTGGCGTGCGGTGTAATAGTTTTGAAAAATCGTTTTTGTGAAAACCGCATGCTAAAGTTAATTTTGGGAACGAATCTAGAGGCTAATGAAATCTGATTTAGGAAAATCCTAGAAGGATTACTTAAGTTGAGGGGAAGCTCTCAATGCTATTGACTAATTCGGAAAGGAATCGGGTACGTCGTTGGTGAAAACCTCGTGAAGAAGTTGCAATATAAGAAAAAGAGCTCTGAGTTCTGTTTGATAGTTGTTGGAGGACAACTGAGGTGATTTTCATTACGTTCAATTTATTTGATGTCCCCGTGGTTTATTTCTACGTTTAAGATAAACGTTTCTGGTAAATCCTCATTCCATCTCCTTCCGAGAAGTGTTATCTCGAAATCTTGGGGGTGAGTCAGGAAGTTTCACAGATGACCTTTCCGTCACGCTTTTCAATGTGTATGGGAACTGTTATGGATTTTTAGAAAATTTGCGGAGAACGTGTCTACACCCTTTGAGAAGATCGTGTTTGTTTTTACCTCTACCGAGGAGTGCCAGTTGTGGATCTCATATTCAACATGTATTCTATCAAGTGTCTTGTATTAGACCATTTGATTTAGATTAATCGAAGTTGGGGAGCAAGCGAGGATAATTAGAATGAAGCTTCAGAAGTGTTTTCAAATGCGGTGCCGAGCTTATGTAGGCGAAAGAAGAGTTTCTCGTGTCGATTCGTAGTAAGAGAGTTCGGACTGTAATCTTAGAAGCGTTCTGGGGTAGTAGTAGATCATACCTGGAGATTGATGTGCCAACTTGGGAAGGTTTTCTACCCTAATTTCGTTAGTTCGAGATTGTTTTCCAGCAAAATTGGGACCTTTCTGAGAATGTCTGTTCTCGGTTAGTCAATCGTAAGACTTGACGAAATTTTGAGGACAAAATTCTTTCAAGTTGGGGAGAATGTAACATCCGCAAAATAATTAGTAGAATTATTTGGATGTTAATCCAATTAAATTAATTTAGTACTTAACTGGTAAATTTATCGAGTGCTAAAATTATTTATTGGTTGTCATCGGATCGTTAACCGGATAATACGGACCAAGGAATTTTTGGAATCGAAATAGGAGATTTCGATCGATATGGTAATTTGACCGCGTTACAACAAATATATTAATAAATATATATATGTATGCGTATGTGAGTGAAGAGAAGAGAAAGAATTAATTAAAAGAATGAAGAGAAAGAAGAAGGCAGCGAGAGACAGAGAGAAAAGAGAGGAAAAAGAAAAGAAGAGAAAAGAAAGGGGAAGGAGGAAGAAGAGGAAAAAGGGAAGAGTTAGGCTCAACAAAACGACTTCCGTCCAACACGAAAAATGTTCATCGCTACTTCCTCTTCGTTTTGGTACCAATTTCGTGACGATCAGCTCACTCTCTCTCACTTGGCCATTTTCGTTTTTTTTGGAGCTTTTGTGGGAAATCCGATTTTGGGTTGGTTTTGAAGGTTTAGGTTCGGTTAGGAGCGAACCCAAGGATGATGGATCGTTGATTGAGGTTCGATTGAAAGATTGGAAGCGAGTTGGGTGATTTGGGGTTTTGGTGAATAGTGTCATGGAGGTTAGAGGAGGAAGATGATGAATAGTGTCCGTGGAGAATTTCGGGGAAATCGGTATTTCGGTCAAAATGAGGTTTCGCGATCGAGTGGAAAGCTTTGGAAGCGGATTGGATGTCGCCGGAGCGGGGAATGTTCGTGTGGTTACTCGGTGGATTCGGCCGTACGTGGTTTACGCTTCAAGGGTGAGTTTTACTCACGTTTAGGATTTTATGTTTCGAATTATTAATTAACTGTTTTATCGCTTTCGCTGGACTGGAATATTTCTGGATATTGTCTGTTTCGGATTAGGAATCGATCGGAGCGAGTCTCGGGTTGCGTCGCGTTAAAAATGGAATTTTTGGTGATTTGATTCGAGAGATTTTGATTTAAAACCGTTATTCGGAAAACTATGTCGTTTTTGATAAAATTCGTTTTGATTGAGTTTTTGATTTGATTGATTGTTTGTATGGTATTGATTGGAACTGTTTTTATGGATGTCAAATCTGTTTTTAATCGGAACAAAAATCGGAATTGAACGGAATAGCGGATTTCGCGAAAATCGCAAAAATCTGCACTTGACAGGCCCCCTTACGGCCAGTCCACGCGCCGTTTGCGCGCCGTTTGCGCGCCGTTCGCGCGCCATTTGCGCGCCACGCGCCACTCGCGCGCCAGTTGGCAGAATTTCAGCAACCAAACACTGTTTTTCGTTTCGCGATATCTTTTGATCCGGGAACCCGATTGAGGTGTTCTAAGATGCGTTGGAAAGCTTATTCAGAGGCCTAACTGAATATTCTATTTTTAAGGCCAAATGAACTGTTTTTGATATTGAAAATTATGTCGAGAAGTGGTCAACTAGATTGCGAGTGTGAACTTGGTTTTTATAAAATGTGGATTAAAGTGTTTCATTGATTGTCTGATTTGATGGACCGTGGGTTCATAGTACTGTAGATATATATGTATATATATGTATATCGAGTTGGGTGACGACCCATGTTTTGACATACTAGGCGGGGCAGTCATGCTCCCCCAACCTAGGCTCCGTGCCAATAGGAGAATGTACTATTGGTAAGGGGGTTCACCGGGTATATAGCACTGGATTGCAGTCGGTGTTATGTCATGAGTTTGTTGTACGTACACCGGGGTTTAGCACTTTATTGCAGTCGGTGTCGTACTGTGCGATACACCGGGGTTTAGCACTTTATTGCAGTCGGTGCCGCACTTTGTTTGTTCACGTTCACCGGGGTTAGCACTTTATTGCAGTCGATGTCGTGATGATTTTAAAAAGGATTTTTTAATTGAACCGAGAGAGTTAGTAGGGGTCTCGGTAGAACTCACTGAGATTGTATCTCACTGTTTAAATGTTGTTGTTTTACAGAGACACAGGGACAGCGGAATTCCAAGAGGCACGAGTAGGTTGAGCTCGGATTGGTTGCTGATAGCCTAGCTTTACGTTTAAGCTTATTTTCCCTTTTGTTGTCTGTATATTAAGACATTATGTATTTAAGGTATATCTTTCTTCCGCTTTCTTGTATGATACTGAATACTATAGATGCTGATGGTATATGGTTTGAGAACCATATTGTCTTGTTGTAAATAAGACTGTTTGGGTTATATTCAGCGAAAAATTTATAGTGATATTCAGTGTCTAAGCAGGAATTATATCTCTGATGTGTTACTAATGTTCACTTGGGTATTTTTAGTCGATAGAAATACTGGGGTGTTACATTATGTCAAACGTGAAACTAATGAAGGCAATGAATGTCCAAAAAGCCTTGAAATAGTGAATACCAACTCATGAGGACAAGCCAGACCGAGTTTATAAGCTGCTAGAACAAAATAATAGTCATATTATATGGCCCCTTAGCAAGATATTAACTCCAAATGTATGTGGGATTGATAAACTTCTGTTTGTGCCATGCCATTCTGTTTTTTAACTATTCTGCTTGCTGGTAAACTATTCTGCTTGCTGGTAAACTTCTCTTGGTGATTGCATATGTTATGTCCAATTGTATGTGGGATTGATAAGTAAGTCATCTGTTAGAATAGAAGATAAGGAGAAGTTAGTGTTAATTAGAGACTTAGAAGATATAGGGATGGTTTTGGTGTTTGTTAGAAGTTGTAATCTGATCTAATCTAACTAACTTCAACTTGTTAGAGGATAATGGTTAATTAGATATATTGTAATATTTTGTTAGTTAGTTTAAGTCAGTCTGTTAGTTAGTTTTGAGTCAGTTAGTGATTAGCTTAGCTGTCATCAGTTAGTTATCCTAACTGTAACTGATTAGCAGTTTCTGATAAGTTGTATTGCTGTACTATATATACAGCATTCTGTATCTTCTGAAATCAATCAATAAACAATTTCACTTTCAATGAAATTCTCTAGATTCAACACAACTGAATTTCATTTCTGTTAATTGATACACTGTCACAGTTTGTGGGGATTGATCTCTTGTTCATTTATGTTAGAAGTTAGTGTTAGTTTCTTTTTTATCTTTTCAAAGTTCTTTGTTTTCCCCTTTTGGGTTGCTGAAATTACTATTAGTTTTTTCTGGTTTTGATGATATTGTTTAACTTTAGTACCTTAATATGTCTCTCTGGCTGAAAGCATGGATTTTTAGTTTCAGTTTAATAATAGTTATTATTTATTTGGGGTTTGTTTGTACAGACATAAAATCAGGACGTGCATTGGTGATTGGGGAAGAAGGGTATAGGCGAAATGAACTTCAGAAAGCTAAGGTCTCAAGGGAAGCATTGACACAGCTCTCAAAATTGGTGGAGTCTCGAGTTAGTACAAGGTTTGTATCTCTTTGAGGTTTTATTGGGATATTTTTGAAGTCATACAGTTGTCCCATTAATATGATTTCTTTTTCTGTTTGTGTTGTGCTTCTTGGTGTATATAATCTAAGATTTATAATTTATAATTCTGATGCTGATTTATGGATTTCTGTTAGATATATCTTATGATTAATCTGCTGTTAGTTGTTACTCTATTTGTGTACTGCTGTTTGCTTTCACTGCCATCTTCTCTATTATTTGTAAATCTAATCTGTATCTTGGTGAAACAAATGTAGAGTTAATTTATGTCATGTTAATTAAATATGAAATGAGAATGTTGTTGCAAATTCTCTTCCATTTGATTTGTAGTTTCTTTAATAATTTCAATTTCACACAATGCCCGTTCCCTTCTGTGATGTTCAGCTGTGTTATTTTACTATATCTGTGGGACTTTCTACACTTTGTGATTTTACTATATCTTGGCCATGCTTGTATCTTATGTGCTTTACATTTGCAATCCGCATTGAAGTTATGCTTCTAAAGGAAACAAGTTTGTTTTTCTACTCCAGCTTATTGTTGTTGTGATGTGCATTTCGATGCTACTGACTTATGTATCGTGGATGTATACTGAAACTTGTTTTGAATGTGTTATATTATATTTATAATTGTAGTGTTGATAGTTCTTTTCATTATGTATTTGTTAACAATTAGATATTCTTCAACCTTCTCATTTGTTACTATATATTCTAGTAAACTCGATGGACAAAGAGTGGATGAAATCAGCAAGAGATAGCCCAGAGTACATTCTTGGTGTTGAGTTTTTCCTAAATTATGCATACACCATAGGAAAACCCCAAGGGAAAGAGATTCTATGCCCTTGTATTGATTGTCACAATGCTTTTTGGAAAACAAGGGCAGTTGTATTTAATCATTTGGTATATTTCGGATTTGAAAGAGGATATGATGTCTGGATTCGTCATGGTGAATAGCGTAAAGACCCCAATCGTCTCGACGGTGGCACAAATGAAGATGACGAAATTGATGATGTTGGTGGACTACTATATGAAAGATTCAGAGATGTCGCACACAGAGAATGTGGAGTTAATGAAGGCCTCAGTGAAGGTGCTAAAAAGTTCTATGGTCTTTTAGAAGAAGCAAAACAAGAGTTGTACCCGGGTTGCAAAAACTTCTCTAAATTATCGTTCACCATTCGACTATATTTGTTAAAAGTGTCTTTATGGTTGGAGCAATGCATCATTCAATGCCCTCTTAGAGCTTTTGAGAGAAGCTATGCCTCAGTTGAACATTCCTGAAACATTCAATAAAACCAGAGGCATGATAAGGGACCTAGGTCTTGATTATAAAAAGATTGATGCTTGTCGTAATGATTGCATGTTATATTGGAAAGATCATGAGAACGACACTTCTTGCTCTGTTTGCGGTTTTCCACGGTGGGTTGTTAATGCCGAAGGAGATTATCAAGTTGAGGAAAACAATAAAGCTCATAAAGTTTCTAATAAAGTTTTGAGACACTTTCCCTTGATTCCTCGACTTCAAAGGTTATTCATGTGCTCAAAGACAGCTGACTCATTAAGGTGGCATGAAGAAGAGCGTTCTAAAGATGGGAAGTTGAGGCATCCAGCTGATGGAGAGGCATGGAAAGACTTTGATAAGCGTCATTCTGACTTTGCTGCTGATTCACGCAACATAAGACTTGGGCTAGCTAGTGATGGATTTAATCCTTTTAAATCCATGAATCTGTCTCATAGTACTTGGCCTGTCGTATTGATACCATATAATTTTCCACCTTGGTGGTGCATGAAGGCTGAGTATTCTATGTTGTCTTTACTAATTCCTGGACCATTGTCACCAGGAAATAACATTGATGTGTACCTCCAACCACTGATTGAAGAGTTGAAGGTGTTGTGGGAGGTAGGAGTAGAAACATATGATGCCTCACTAAATCAATCTTTTCAAAAGAGAGTAGCATTGTTGTGGACTATTAGCGACTTTCCTGGGCTCGCTATGTTGAGTGGGTGGAGTACTAAAGGGAAATTAGCATGTCCATGTTGTAATTATAATACTAATTCGACGTATTTGAAGCATAGTCGAAAGGTGTGTTACATGGGTCACCGTGTATTTTTGCCTATGGATCATAAATATAGATCGAATACAAGGGATACAGAATATGGATCTCCACCAGCTTTGTTAGAAGGAGAAGATATCTTAGAGTTGTTGGTAAACTTTAAAAATGTCTTTGGTAAGACTAAAAAAAGGCAAAATGATGGTCCATGGAAGAAAAGATCCATTTTTTTTTGAATTACCATATTGGAAGCACAATTTGTTACGACATAACCTTGATGTGATGCACATAGAGAAGAATATATTTGATAACATCATTGGCACTTTGCTGGATATTCCGGGTAAGACGAGAGATCATGAAAAAGCTCGTTTTGACTTGCAAGAAATGGGCATTAGGAAGAAACTTCACCCTAAAGAGACAAATGAAGGTAAAAAACTTATGTTTGCAAAAGCATGTTTCTCCATGACACCGAATGAGAAGTCTACTTTTTTGTGGTGTCTTAAAGAAAGCAAAAATGTCTGATGGTTGTGTATCAAACATTTCAAGATGTGTTCAACTGGCTGAAAGAAAAATTATTGGCTACAAGAGTCATGATGCACATTTCATCTTGCATTACTTGCTTCAAGTAGCTGTAAGAAGCACAATGTCCGACCAAGTCGCCCACCCTTTAATTCGCTTCTCTTCATTCTTTCGTTGTTTGTGTCAAAAAGTTATTGAGGTGGGGGATCTAGATATCTTGGAATCAGAGATTGCAGAAACACTTTGCCAATTGGAGACGATTTTTCCCCCTTGTTTCTTTGATGTTATGGTTCATTTGCCTATACATCTAGTGAATGAGGTAAGATTGGGAGGCCCGGTTAAATTTAGGTGGATGTATTTTCCAGAAAGATATTTAGGTAAATTGAAGAGCTATGTACGTAATAAGAGTCGTCCTGAAGGTTCTATTGCCGAGGGATACTTGGTTGAAGAATGCTTGACACTATGCTCACGATATTTGCATAATGGTGTTGAAACAAAGCATAACAGAATGACAAGGAATAGTGATAGGTGTGATCCGGGTGAACTTGAAAGCTCAAACTCTTATCCGGGCGTAGGTCATCCTATTGGAGGAAAGAAAAAGGGAGGAGCCATTTCTTTGGATTCCAAGTCAAGGAATCAAATCCATCGCTACATCCTATTCAATTGCGATGAAGTTGAAGAGTTCATTAGGTAAATAAATTTACTTGTAGGTTTTAGTTACATGAAAGAGTTGCTTTACCATTATGCTAACAATGATTTTTAAATTTTAGGGAGCATGAAAATGAAACAACAAATATCAATAAAAGAAAGAGGTGGAACCAAGCGAAGAGTCAAGGGCAAGGTTTTGTTGAATGGTTCAAAACTCGTGCTTTAATGGATGATGTTTCTGACCAACTTAAGAAGTTGTCTAGAGGACCAAATAGAGTTGCGCGGCGTTTTTCTTGCTATGTCATTAATGGTTATAGGTTTCACACCAAACAACGTGATGCAAGACGTAAAACCCAAAGTAGTGGTGTGACGTTGGTGTCCGTAACCCAAAGCTTTGCAAGCACTAAAGATAAAAATCCTTCAACAAATTCAATAAATTACTATGGATCAATCATTGAAA
The DNA here is from genome assembly GCA_039519185.1 of Astragalus membranaceus. Taxonomy (NCBI): domain Eukaryota; kingdom Viridiplantae; phylum Streptophyta; class Magnoliopsida; order Fabales; family Fabaceae; genus Astragalus; species Astragalus membranaceus. The sequence goes on along the minus strand of CM076848.1, from coordinate 134,746,036 downwards.
TAATTGAAGTGGACTATTATGGTCATTTCAAGTCTGTGTTATTTAGATGTGATTGGTTTGAAGTTGAAGACGACAAGTACGGGTTGACTTGTGTTCACTTCAACAAGAGATGTTCTATGGATGGCCCTTTTGTGTTAGCTTCACAAGTCCATCAATGCTTCTACATTCAAGATCCTATTGATGTGAATAGGAGCTATGTTATGAAGACTTTTCCGAGAGACTTTTTTAATATGAAAGATGAGTCTTATTCAAATGCCCAACATTTGTATCAAAGAGAGTTGTCAGATCATGCGTTAAATCTAGCTACGAGTGATGACAACTGTGAAGTTGAATTGGCTAGGAGTGACATACCACCAACCATTATTGAAAAGTCTCTGCTTGTGTCAAATGAAATGGATGTTGGAGATGATTCTGATGACACTTTGTTTGACTACATGGATTAGTTTACTTTTCATTAAATAATTTATTATTGTTAATATAAGGTGATATTGGAATCTATGCACTGATTATTATAATTTCTCATAAATTTTTATCACTCACACATGTGTTTAGATATTAATATAGATTGTGTGTTTCAATGATGCAGGTAGTGTAGGAAAATGGACAAGGACAATGATTTTGCTCTTGAACAACTTAAAGCTAAATCAAGTGTGGACTTGATTCAAAAGTATAAAATCAAGGTGGAAAATGACAAAGCTTCAAAAAGAAGAAAGGGAAGCGATTCAAATCAAGGAACAAATCAACAACGTATTGGAAGCACTCAACAGCAGCCTATTTGCATCGTAAGAAGTTATTTCCAAGTTTTCTAAATCTATTGGAAGCATAGTTAATATTATAGTTAATATTATAGTTAATTCCCACTGACCAAATCAATTTACAGAGTTTTCTAATAACAGAGTTTTCTTTTCCCACTGCATTGCATAGTTAATATATACTGCTTTACTCATCCAGAATCAATGAAGAGGTATAATCAGAGAGAGTAAACTACTTCATTGCATAATCAAAATCAGAGAGAGTAAACTACTTCAACATAGACAGTATTAGTAAATAGGCAGTGCATTGCATAGTTAATATATACTGTATATTACTTCAACATTCAGGATTACACAGGATTGCATATTACAGAATTGCATATTAATATATACTGTATATATACAGAATTCGTAATATACAGTATTACACAGGATTGCATATTACAGAATTGCATATTAATTGCATTCAATTGCATATTACAGAATTGCACAGAATTGCATATTAATTGCATTCAATATTGCCTATTTACTATATTCTGATAAAGCATTATCAGAATATTCAAGTAAACAATATTCTGATAAAGCATTATTGATAAAGCAGAATTACTAGTATATACAGAATTATTAATATATATTCTGATAAAGCATGATTTGATCTATCCTATTTTCCAGTCCCAAACAATATGCACCGATGAAGGAAGGATCCAAAAGGGCCTTGGTAAATCCACAAATAGGACCCAGTCATTGACTATTGGAGGAGTTCCAATCCCAGTAAGAGGATCAACAGGGTCAATAGAAGCTCAAAACAAAAGGCAAGAGCAAATGAAATCTTCCTTGAACATTAAAGCGGCAACCCAAACAAGAAAGACCACTCAAGTTTCTCACCAAAAAGACCTTGCTAAATCCACAAGTAGGGCCCAACCATCGACCAATAGAGCTGCCACTAATGGAAATCAAAGTCAAAAGAAAAGATTGAACTCCCTATTAAGAGGCAGCTAAGGTCTACCACAGATGGAAATCAAAGTCAAAAAGAAATGATTGAAGAACAATCATTGAAAAAGAAAAAGTACATCCCAAAGTGTCCATCAATGTCACTTGGTGAATTTAATGAAAAAAATCAGCAACCACACCAAGTGGAGGAATCAGAAGAAGAAAGTGATCAAGAAAGAGAAATTGAGGGGGATATCAACAGAAGTGAGGAAGTTGGGGAGCTTAATGAAAATACAAGTAAAGGTATATCATACTTATTCTTGCTCATACTAATTTGTGTATTAACTCATTTGTGTTTTAATTAGAGGAAGCATCTAAAAGAAGTCGAGGGAAAACATTATGTGCGAAAATTCATACACGTTCAGCTAATGATCGAGAAGAGATTATCTTGAATGAAGTAGGACAACCCATTGGGCCAAATGCAAGGATAGTTTCCTAATTCAGTAACTTTTTGGGAACTATAGCAAGGAGTTCAGATTTTTGCCCTCTTATTTACACCAATTGGAAGTCTGTACCAGATAAAGATAAGAATATATGGGCTTACGTCAATGTAATAACTTATCTTGTTCAATTTGTGTGTTTAGTTGACTTTAATAAATTAGAGCTTTCTAATTAAGCTTCTTTTTTGTAGGAAAAATACAATGTACCTGAGAAAGGAAAGAGGGTCGTGTATACTATTATAGATGAAGCATGGAGGCGGCATAAGTGGGATATTAAAAAGAAACATTTTAGGCAATATAAAACCTTGCGCGAGCGGTTGAAGAATCGTCCCGATGACATACCAGAGGAACACTTTAAAGCATTGATGGAATATTGGAGCCTTAAACCCGTTGAAGTAAGAAATAGTGATATTTGTGTTTTGTCTTACATTCATTTTTCAAATCCATTAATAAATTGCAATGTCCATTAATCAACTCAGAAAACCAGTCAGCAAAATGCTCAAAATATAGCTCAACAAAAATGCAGACATCGAGCTGGTCCTGTAAGCTTTGCTCGCATAAGGGAGACAATGGTAAATTAGCTTATTTCATGTTTCCTCCTAGTAAATCAATAATTCAGATTTTGCTATTGTGTTAATGAGCTTATTATCTTGGTAGTGTGCAAGTAGTGAAGATGGAGAGCCTCCTTCTCAGCTTGAGTTGTTCATCGAAACACGCCAAAGTAAGAAAGGAAAGCAATTGAACGAAGAAACAAATGATACAATTGTAAGTTTTATTAAATGAATTTATCATTTGATTCATTTCAAATATAATAATGTATATCTTTAATTAAGTGTGATTGTTTTTTAAATATGGTAGATAAAACTTCAAGACTTCGTGAGTTCTGGTCATTCTCCTTCAGAGGCTTTTCAAAAGGTGGTTGGTAAAGAAAAACATGGGAGAGTACGTACCCATGGAAGAGCGGTAACACCTACTATGTTGAAGAGAAATGAAGAAGTTGTAGAAATGAAGAGAGCACGTGCAAATGAGATGGAACTACTAAGAAAAGAACATGCCAATAAGATGAATGAATTTGAAGAGAAACTACAAGAGAATCAGAAAGACATGGAGAAAAAGTTTCAGCTTCTAGTAAAGACCGTATTAGAACAAAATAACTCAGGGTTGAATGTGGAGGCTTTGGCAGCTATGTTTTCAACTCCGCCGGATGCTACTAGTGCTCCACGTTCTTCGACATCAACACATGCCCCGGAAGCTCATAGAGTAAGTATCTAACACCAGCTGTTTGTGCCATGCCATTCTGTTTTTTAACTATTGTGAGTCAGAATATGTTATGTCCAATTGTATGTGGGATTGATAAACTTCTGTTTGTGCCATGCCATTCTGTTTTTTAACTATTCTGCTTGCTGGTAAACTTCTCTTGCTGGTAAACTATTCTGCTTGCTGGTAAACTTCTCTTGGTGATTGCATATGTTATGTCCAATTGTATGTGGGATTGATAAGAAAAGTAAGTCTTCTGTTAGAGTAGAAGATAAGGAGAAGTTACTGTTAGTTAGAGACTTAGAAGATATAGGGATGGTTTTGGTGTTTGTTAGAAGTTGTAATCTGATCTAATCTAACTAACTTCAACTGAATTTCATTTCTGTTAATTGATACACTGTCACAGTTTATGGGGATTGATCTCTTGTTCTTTTGTTCCTACACCACTCTTCACTTGAATCTGCTCTTGTTGATGCAAAACTACTCATTGATATTGAAATGAACTTGTTTTGATGATGAGAAATTGCTTGCATTGCATTGCAACTGAAAGATGTTTACTTGTTCAGGAATTGACAAAATTGTCCCTTTCAACTTGGGTTTAAATGTATGTCACTTGGTTATATTATAAAGTAGATTGTTTTTAATTGATAATAACATAATTGAATATAGCTGAAGGATTTTGGGGTTCATGAATCTGAATATTTGCTTTAGTTTCTCTAAGGCACACATATGTTTTGTTCTAGTTAGTGGTTGTTGGCTTGGCACTATTTTTCATTAATTTGAGTAGCCAATGAAAACATTTACTCCACATGGATTTTGTCTTCCCTCTTTTGAATTTGTTGTGAGAAGAAATCGTAATCAGTGGAGTTGTATTTCTTAGGAGAGAAAAGTGGGAAACAATCCTATGCATTTTATTTGATTAAAAATGTGGGAAGTGATTCTGCAAGCAATTTCTGCAATGCAATTAAACATCCAGTTCCTTTTTATACTTGATTTATGAACTCATTCAGTTTCATCATCCAGTTCACTAATTGATGATCCATATTCTTTTCCTTCAACACTTGTTTTGGTGATTTTATGGCATTAATCGAATTTTGTTACTTTTGTAGGAAAATAATAAAGGTATAAATCTTGGTCTTGATGGCTTGGATGATGAAGAGTTTGAAGACATGTGTTGAAGACTTGACAAGTTTTATTTTGGAAATGGAACATGGTTTTTGTAATATAACTTTTGCAATGTTTTTTTGTACTTATTGAAGCAACAAATTATGTTGTTTAAGATACATTAATTATGTCTTTGAAGTAGCAATATAATGATACATTTTGTTTGTTAAATTGTCACATTTTAGGTACAACTTTAATTTTTCCCTTGATTAGATTAAGAAGTTTGTGATGTGATTTAGCTTCGATGATCAATAGCAATGTTTTTTAAACCGTTGTTATTATAAACAGGGAATGGTCAATGTTTGGCATATGATTGTATTATTTTGGACTTATGGCAACGGTTTGTACGTGTTGCCATACATAGCAATGGTTCTAAGTGTTGCCATAATTGGAGACGGTTTGAGACAAATGGCAACGGTTTCTATGTGTTGCCATACATGGCAACGGTTTTAAAGTGTTGTCATAGTGTGGCAACGGTTTTGGTTTATACATGTTGCCATACATGGCAACGGTTTTGATTTCCACTTTATGCAACGGTTTCCACGTGTTGCAATACCCGGCAACGGTTTAAAAATGTTGTCATAACTAACAACGGTTTTCACCCGTTGCCATAGAGAGGAAACCAAAACCGTTGCGTTCCAACTGGCAGAGGCAACGGTTTTCAGCTTCCGTTGCCTTTGGGGACAAATAACTGTTGCTTAAACCAAAGACAACGCCCACAGGTACAACGGTTTGATAACTGTTGCAGTAGCTTTTGGCAACGGTTTTATGGCTTTATGCAACGTTTTTCGACCGTTGCCTTAGGGCCAAAATGTTGTAGTGTTAGCAAAGATCACTACAAAGAATGCCATGCAATTCTTTAAGTAGTTCCCGAAGTGGTCATCATTGATAAGAGGACACACACATTTCACATACAAGCACTTCCAACAACTCGTGGTTGATCTACTGATCAACCATCATTTCACCTTGGTGGAGCACCCCCAGACCAACTGTCAGGCCAAAGCAGCAAACAAAGTGATTCTGAGGGGCCTAAAACAAAGACTCGATGAAGATAAGGGGAACTAGCTAAACGGACTCCCGCATGTGCTATGGGTATATCGCACAACACTACACTCCTCGATCGGAGAGATCCTTTTTCGTCTCACAGTTGAAGCCGTAATACTGGTTGAGAGAAGTATGATAGTTTGAAACTTGAAATTTAGAGAGATGTAGGCAACAATGTAGAGAGATGATAGGCTTGTATAGTTTTGGTCAATGATATACAGTTGTGCCTCCTGCGATGCTTTTTCTCATGGGGCGGAGTTGTGTTGAAAGAAGGCATCAGTTTTGTTTTGAGAAAAATGTAGAGAGAGATGCATGTGTCATGCACCCTTGTCATTAAATCTTTAATTAAGTTTTGTCTTGTGCTGTTGTGTGTAGAAGTAAAAACGTAAGAGATGCTTTATTTTGTTTTCTCAATTTCTTCATCTCTCACTTTTTTCCCTCTTGCTTTCATTCAAAATTTTTTCCCTCTTCCCACAAAGATTTAATAATATTCTACTGTATTAGCTTAAACTAGCTAAAATTGTAATAATATAATAATTGGCGTTTGTGTGACTGCTTTGAGCACTAGTGGAAAAAAGACATTATTAAGCATCATTTAGCATCGGTTGTTTGAACAGCCGATGCTAAATATTCACTACAACAGATTTCTTAATAAGTAGCATCGGTTGTTTGAACAGCCGATGCTAAATATTCACTACAACAGTTTTGTCTTGTGCTGGTGATTTCCACTAGTCGCACTTGCCCACTCATGATCATATACCGCCTTGAGTTCCTCTTGATTCAAAGTTAACACTTGCTCCTCTCCAAAAATCCCTCTATCCATAAATGCCTCGATCATGGCGTCACTATCCAAGTGGTTTAACGCATGAATTTTTAAGTAACTGATAAAGTCCATGGCATTGCTAGAAGATCTGCCAGCAATAGACTGGGAATGTCGGGATTCAATCTCTTTCCCAGAAGCTTTAGATTTGCCAACATTCCCACCAACATTCCCACTAACTTTTGACTTGCCAGCATTAGAAGGTCGAGATCTTTCAACATTCCCACTAACTTTAGATTTTGTCCGTTGAGATACCTATATTTTTGAAAAAACAACTATTTAGTAACAAGTATAGTTGGAAATAAATATATTTGTTAATAAATTACTAACAAATATACTGTCACTTACATTAATGAGGTTTACTGGCCATGCCACAAAAGTACCAATTGCATCATCCACAGTCATGATCCCTATACTGTTTACTGGTATAGGCAAGTTTGCATCCCCCACAATTGCAACGTCAACTCTGACTCTTACATGATTTTCGGGAATAGGTAGATTGTGCAATAAAGTGCCCAGTTCATTACAAATTAAACCCCTTGCAACTAATTTAGGAGGGTTTGATATATAGTTTACAATCATTATTGTTACCCTAAATCAATGATAAACAAAAATTAGAATATGAATAAATTGATGTAATATGTACAAAGAAAAGAGAATTTAAAGATAAATACCTCATTAGACGCAATGGTACAACTATCTCTGAAGCTATCTAGCTTAGGGGATGGTTGATCAATCCTTGGTCCAACTCTATCTCTTAAATCGGCAACTTCATCCATTAGCTTGAACACCAATTGCTCCAACTGTCTTTCTTTAGTTTCTTTTTTTTTAGGCCTATTTGGACCCCAAAAAGATGTCGGAGTAACACCAAATCCAGTACCCCTCACACGACCCGAATACTCTTCAAGTTCCAAAGCACGGCTAAGGATGTCATTCCCACCATCAAAATCAGTTGTTTGTCCTTGTTCTACTGATTGTGATATGGTCTCCTAATTCACAATAAGTATTAAACATTATTAGACATTATAACTATAATCAAAATTACGAAACAATTTAAATTTTATCGTACTTACAATTCTTTGAGACACCTCTTTCGTTTTTGGATCTTTAATCACACCATCTTTGCTTACTCGGGCTTCTAACCACAAAACATGCCGGTCAACGGATTCTTCAGTTGGATCTTTCCCCACCTCCACTAGCTGTTAAAATTTACCAATTGTTAATAAATATATCAAAAGATTGATTAATAATAGTAAAAGTTGAAATAAAGGATGTTGTCCTTACCATTCTTTCTTCAATGTCTTGATAACCCTTAACACCGCCTCTATAAGGGTAATCAGTACTTTTTGCTCTCTCTCGATTTTCATTGCATAATGTCTGTATAGACACATAAATATACATTAATTAATGCATAATAATTGTCAAATATAGTTAAGTTAAAAGGTAATTGTACAAACCAAGAAGTCTTCATCTTCGGTGCGTTTGGTTATAAAGACATTCCAATCCTCCTGATTTATAATCTCACTATATAGTGGTGGGGGATGGTGTAAGAGGTTCCCTTCATCATCTGTCATCCATTTATTCTTTAGAGTAGTTCTGAACTTCCTATGTAACTTTCCAGCTTTCATAAGACAGAATCCTTTCCGAGACTCATCAACATCAAAATAAGTCTGCTTACACACAACAATGAAAATATTATCAATATATGGTTACATAATTATATAAGAAGATAACTATATATATTCAAAATTATATACCTGAATCATACACCATAGCTCCTCTTTGAGTCTTTCCAAAGCGAGATTACGTTTATCATTCCATGTATTGATTGTAATCGGTATCGTTTGCTTCACTTTAGTACCAATGAAAGTACTCAACTGTTTACCATTTCGACCAATTGGTTGGCCTTTAACATTCCATTGGACCTACATTATTACTTACGTAAATTAGATAACAAATAGTTTAAACTAAGTTATAAATTTAGTTAATTAGTATATATCTTACCGGAAGTTTTGGAAGTCCTTTACTTTGCCGGTTGATGATATTCTTTTTTACGGTCATTCCACGGCGAGTGGCCTTTTTTGGGGGCTCATGATCACTCGCATCAGCACTATCATGCCCACTATCATCGCTATGCAATGTCATCTGATCTGCGATATATTAATGAAAAAGTAACTTAATATATACAATTTGAAGATGAATAAAGAAGAGACAAGCAAAATAAGTCTAAAAGTAAGTTAGATTACCTTTTCCTTTTCCTCAATACAGTTTTATTTACAATTTGTTTATTCCTATGATATTTTTCTTTTCGCTTCTTGGTACTTTGTTTTCGACGAAGCGTGATTCCATCACTATGATCTTTTCTAATATACACAACATCCTCTTTTGAAGTAGTTTTCCCTAGTATTGGTTGTGATGTCCCAAAGAAAGGGTCATCCTCAATATCAACATCTTCGGGTGCTTTATCACCAATATCATTAACCAATAGTTTTTTGTTTGTCAATAGAACAATGGACCAATTGATATCAACTGGATCAGTGACATAAAACACTTGTTGAGCTTGCGAGGCTAAAATAAAAGGCTCATCTTTATACCCTAACTTGTTGAAATTCACTCGCATGAACCCCGACTCATCAATCTGTACACCATTATTATTGTCAGCCCACTTACATTGGAACACAGGCTCACGAAAAATATTGTAATCCAACTCCCATATTTGTTCAATGACTCCAAAGTATGACATATTCGCATAAATGGGATTTTTGTCTTTGGCACATGATGTATGCATAGATTGAGCTACAAGAGTCACCCCACTATTTTGCATTTTACTCTGATCATCTTGGTTTTTTGTATAGAATGTGTACCCGTTTTGTAAATAGCTGGTGAAAGAGAAAACATGTATATTTGGACCTTTTGCTAACCATCTCAATCTATCAGAAATCAAGGTAGGATTCGAAGCAAACTCTAAAGAAATATGATTTCTTAGCCACACTATGAAACTCCTATTGTGTTCTTTTCTTAGCCAAACTTCACCTTTACTTGGGTAATCACTCTTAAGCATGTCCATATGCGTTGCAACATATGAATCAACCTCACTGTCATTGTGCAGAACATATAAGTGTGCTTGCTCCAGAATCCTCCTTGAGACCATCACTAGTTTGCTTCCTGTCATTCCTTTACAAACGCTTCTTGTGTGACGCTCTCTTGGTAGCCCCACAGAATATTCAACACTAGATAGATAGTCGGTGCAGAACTCAATAGCTTCTTCGACTATGTAGCGCTCAGCAATACAACCCTCAGGTCGTGATCGGTTTTTAACATATCCTTTTAATATTTTCATGTAACGTTCAAAAGGGTACATCCATCTCATGTAACATGGGCCACACAATTGTGTCTCTCTAACCAGATGAACTGTTAGATGAATCATTATGTCAAAGAATGAAGGTGGGAAAAACATCTCAAGTTCACATAATGTGACAGTAATTGATCTTTGCAACGCTGGCAACTTTCCAGGGTCAATCACTCTACTACAAATCGCCTTAAAGAAGAAACAAAGATTAGTTATGGCCTGACGCACTTTGTTGGGCAAAATGGATCGTATACCAATGGGTAACAAATTCTCCATGAGAACATGACAATCATGGGACTTTAGAGACTTCAACTTGAGGTCTTTCATCGATACAAGGTTTGTAACATTTGAAGAGTACCCCTCTGGAACTTTAACTTCATGAAGAAACTTACAAAAGATTATTTTCTCCTTCTTAGATAGAGTATAAGCTGCCGGAGGTAGATATGTACGTGTACCCTTCTTTATCGGACCCAATTCGGGTCTCAATCCCATACTAACTAAGTCCAACCTTGCATTGATGGTATCTTTAGTCTTTCCTGGCATATTGAGTAAGGTACCAATGACACTTTCGAAGACATTTTTTTCAACATGCATCACATCAATGAAATGTCTTACATGTAATGACTTCCAGTATGGCAACTCAAAGAAAATCGACTTTTTCTTCCACCCTCGTTTGGCAAGATCTCCTGCAAAAGGCTTCCCAAATTTAATGTTCAAATCTTTCACCTTTTCAAAAAGCTGTTCACCTGTCAAAGGTGGGGGGGCTTTACGGGTTTCTGAATTCCCATTGAATGCCTTTCTCCACAGTCGATACTGATGAGTTGGAAGCAAAAATCTACGATGACCAAGGTAGATATTCTTCTTACCATGTTCCAACCACATCCAATCTGTATTATCTTCACATATAGAGCAGGCACACTGACCTTTGTTACTGTAACCAGATAAATTGCCATATGCTGGAAAGTCATTAATTGTGCCAAAAATCATAGCCCTTAGGGTGAAACTCTCTTCTCTGAACCCATCATACACCTCTACGCCAGTCTCCCACATTAGCTTCAAGTCTTCAATCAAAGGAGCCAAGTATACATCAATATCATTTCCCGGTTGTTTAGGCCCAGAAATTAACAAAGACAACATCATATACTTGCGTTTCATACAAAGCCATGGAGGTAAGTTATAAACCGCCAAAATCACGGGCCATGTACTGTGAGAGCTACTCTGTATACCGTATGGGTTAAATCCATCAGCAGACAATGCAAGTCGAAGGTTTCTTGGTTCCTCCCCAAAATCAGGATAATCAATATCAATTTTTTTCCATTGCGGAGAATCCGCCGGATGTCGTAGCAAGCCATCTTTAATCCTTTCATCCTCATGCCAAGTCAAGTGTTTTGGATCTTCTGAATTACGGTACATGCGCCTAAATCTAGGAATTATAGGAAAATACCACAACACCTTTTCTGGAGCAGATTCTTTCTTCTTATACCGCGATGCATTACATTTAGGACACGACTTTAACAAGGAATGTTCATTCCGAAATAATATGCAGTCATTGGGACAAGCGTGTATCTTCTCATAATTCAAGCCAATTGACCCTAACATTTGTCTTGCATCATACGTCCGAGAAGGGAGCACATTATCCTTCGGCAACATATCTTTCAATAGTGCGAGTAATTCAGTAAAGCTCTTATCCGTCCATCCGTGGCAAGTTTTCAAGTTATACAACTTTATCACCGCCAATAATTTTGTGAACTCAGTACAACCCGCATACAAAGGTGTCTCTGCATCGGTTATCAACTTCTCAAACTTTTGAGGGGAATCATTAAGATCATCTTCAACTGCCTTTGTCATCTCTTCAAGTTGGTCGCCATCAAATCTATATTTTTCGGAATTATTATTCATATTCGAAGATTCACATCTCTCGGAATTATTATTCATATTCGAAGATTCACCTCTTTCCTCACCGTGCATTGTCCAACAAGTATAACTTTGATCGATCCCGTAGGCCCTTAAATGTCCTGCAAGCTCAACTGCGGTAACTGAGTTTACATAACAACACTGTAAACATGGACATTTGATATTCATAGAAGTTCCCAATCGTCGAACAGCAAAGTTAACAAAATATTCTACTCCATCGACATATTCCTTCGAAAAACGATTTGCAGACATCCACTTTCGATCCATATTTAACCAATATTATCGTCTAAGAGAACTTCCTAATATGAACAAACATGTATCAAAATTCAATGACTAGTAAAATGTTTTTAAAACCAGAAAATGGTGAAGAAGGCTAACATCCCCAGCCCTCAATCACAAAAACCACCTTGCAGTTTGCACACATTACAGTTGCACTGAGAAAATAAAAGAAAAATTATCAAAATAATGTGAAAGCTAAGAGTAACTTACGAGACAGCAAGGGAGGACGAGCTGCGGCAAGGGGAGAAACAGAAGCAGCAAACGAGACAGAGTGAGTGAACTGGGGAGGGAGGCGTCGTTGGCTTGGTCGACGACGCTGTTGACGGCGGCGAAGAGGAGGCGATGAGAGTGAGCAAACAGAGGAGGGAGGCGCGCGACGTTCAAGGAGAAACCGTAGCAGCAAACGAGAGTGAGTGAACAGGGACGGCGCTGTTAACGGCGGCGAAGGGGAGGCGATGAGAGTGAGTGAACAGGGACGGGAGGCAGTGAACGACAGCGCTGGAGAGTGAGTGAACAGTTAGGTTTCAACGGGAAGGAGGAAAAATAAGGAGGAAAGGAATAATATTTTAGACATAGGGAGCGCTCGCGAAACAAGGCGCTACTTATTGTGGAGGACGCGTAACACATAGGGAGCGCTTAAACCACGAAGCGCTACTCATTGTGGAGGACGCGTAACACAAAGGGAGCGCTTGAACCACGAAGCGCTACTCATTGTGGAGGACGCGTAAAACATAGGGAGCGCTCAGAAAAAAAGCGCTCCTCATTGAGCTTCCGTGTTAGAAATAGGAAGCGCCCGATAGAAAAGCGCTCCTCATTGAGCTTCCGTGTTAGAAATAGGGAGCGCCCGATAGAAAAGCGCTCCTCATTTGGCGATCTTTTTAATTTATTCTGTTGTAGTGATTGAACCAGTGGCATTTTTGTAATTAAATAGAAGATTTCATATTTCGCGCCTACTTTTAGCGTCGGGTGTTTCAACACCCGATGCTAAATGTATTTGCTTTAGACATTTAGCATCGGGTGTTTAAACAACCGATGCTAAATGTCTAAAAGCAAATACATTTAGTATCGGGTGTTTAAACACCCGACGCTAAATGTATTTGCTTTAGACATTTAGCGTCGGGTGTTTAAACACCTGATGCTAAAAGTCTAAAAGTAAATACATTTAGCATCGGGTGTTTAATACACCCGATACTAAATGTCCAGTTTTTTATATTCGCTCGCGTTCTCTCATACTCTCTTCTCTCTGAATCTCAGTTCTCTCTCAACTCTCATCTCTTTCGTCTCACTTTCGTTCTCTCTCAACTCTCATCTCTTTCAATTCGTCTCACTTGCGTTCTCTCTCAACTCTCATCTCTTCCGTCGCCGTCACTGTCACTGTCGCCTTCTGAACTCTTGTAACACCCCATTCTACCCGGCTATTTATTATAGAGATCAGAGTTTCAAAATTTCTTTTCGAATGGAATGCTACACATATAGCTTAATTTAACAACGGTCAAATCGGTGTAAGCCTTCGTTACACATTTATAATACGCAACACCATTAAATAATTTAGGGTACACGTGACTTCACCAATAAAATCCACACATTGTAATTTAGATGACTCGCAGCGGAAAAATAACACAATCTCCAAAATACGCCGAACAACAGGCTCATCAAAAATCATCAACTCAAAGCATATAAAATTCAACGACAAATGAATAACATTAAAATCCCTAATCCAACCCCCTAGGTGTCACGTATCAGAGCAGACAGACTCGGGAGTGAAAGGAGTAGGCCTTCACTCAGGACTACCTGTGGTAAACAACAACAGAAGGGTGAGTCTCAACTACATAATAAAGATTATAATAAGAAGTATATAACGTCATAGCATCACACTCACACAGTCACACAGTAGCAAAGTCCATACAATCACCAACTAGCATGCTTATCATGAAGAGGTATGCAATACAGTTATGCATGTGGTACCATTTTCCCAGACCGCAGCCTTATCATCATAATATCAACTCAGACCGCAGCCTTATCATTTCAATTTAGAACTCAGACCGCAGCCTTATTATCATAATTAACAACTCAGACCGCAGCCTTATGTATGCATGAGAATCCATGACAAATCCACAATCATAATTATCAACAACACGGTCCATGTATCCTATATCACATCTTTAATTAATCTTAGTTTTAGCCCCCATGGCCTCATCATCAACCAACTCATTATTTTCTCCTCACAATCACGTCCCTAGGACTAGGATAACACTTAGGGACCAATCTGGCACCATTAGACCCGAAACTCGAACACAAGTCATGGGCGCCCCACTTGGCGCCCTGGGCGGCCACACTTGGCGCCCCACACAACCCCCAAGCGCACAACATAGTAGACCACCTTAAAAATTGAAACCGCTCTAGCCAAAATGTTCAAAATGGGATTTGGTCACGTGAATACAGAATTTGGCTAGGGAAAATATGTTCAGAACTCACAGCTCACCCCTAGGCATCACAAACATAGTCAAACAACGCCCTCTAGGACAATTTCAAAACAGTAAGTGCAAATCTGGAAATTCTTTAGCCAAAGTACTTAAAATATGATTTGGTCAGGTGAATACAAGGTTTGGCTCGGTAAAATATGCTCAGAACATGATGTGTGCACAAGGCACCCCTAAAACAAGTCAAAATGATGCCCAACCGGACAATTTCAAAACCACAAGTGCAAATCCAGAAATTCGTTAGCCAAAGTGTTTTAAATAACATTTGGTCAGGTCAATACAAAGTTTGGCTCGGTAAAATATGCTCAGAAAATGATGTGTGCACAAGGCACCCCTAAAACAAGCCAAAATGATGCCCAACCGGACAATTTCAAAACCACAAGTGCAAATCCAGAAATTCTTTAGCCAAAGTGTTTTAAATAACATTTGGTCAGGTCAATACAAAGTTTGGCTCGGTAAAATATGCTCAGAAAATGATGTGTGCACAAGGCACCCCTAAAACAAGCCAAAATGATGCCCAACCGGACAATTTCAAAACCACAAGTGCAAATCCAGAAATTCTTTAGCCAAAGTGTTTTAAATAACATTTGGTCAGGTCAATACAAAGTTTGGCTCGGTAAAATATGCTCAGAAAATTATGTGTGCACAAGGCACCCCTAAAACAAGCCAAAATGATGCCCAACCGGACAATTTCAAAACCACAAGTGCAAATCCAGAAATTCTTTAGCCAAAGTGTTTTAAATAACATTTGGTCAGGTCAATACAAAGTTTGGCTCGGTAAAATATGCTCAGAAAATGATGTGTGCACAAGGCACCCCTAAAACAAGCCAAAATGATGCCCAACCGGACAATTTCAAAACCACAAGTGCAAATCCAGAAATTCTTTAGCCAAAGTGTTTTAAATAACATTTGGTCAGGTCAATACAAAGTTTGGCTCGGTAAAATATGCTCAGAAAATTATGTGTGCACAAGGCACCCCTAAAACAAGCCAAAATGATGCCCAACCGGACAATTTCAAAACCACAAGTGCAAATCCAGAAATTCTTTAGCCAAAGTGTTTTAAATAACATTTGGTCAGGTCAATACAAAGTTTGGCTCGGTAAAATATGCTCAGAAAATGATGTGTGCACAAGGCACCCCTAAAACAAGCCAAAATGATGCCCAACCGGGCAATTTCAAAACCACAAGTGCAAATCCAGAAATTCTTTAGCCAAAGTGTTTTAAATAACATTTGGTCAGGTCAATACAAAGTTTGGCTCGGTAAAATATGCTCAGAAAATGATGTGTGCACAAGGCACCCCTAAAACAAGCCAAAATGATGCCCAACCGGGCAATTTCAAAACCACAAGTGCAAATCCAGAAATTCTTTAGCCAAAGTGTTTTAAATAACATTTGGTCAGGTCAATACAAAGTTTGGCTCGGTAAAATATGTTTAGAAACTGAGTTTACCCAAAACATGATTTATGCGCCTTGCCTAAGCATAGACAGCAACCTGGCGCCACCCCAGGCGCCACAGGCAGCAACATAGGCGCCCTGCCCAGAACACAGACACGCCCAGCAACAGAAAACAGCGCCCAGGGCGCCAAGTTCCCCCCCCCCCCCCAGCACTAGGCGCCCAGGCGCCCCAACACAACCAAAACACCTAAAATTCTTAATCATTTTTCTAAACCAGATCACCATAACATTCACAAATTACATTGTGCTCATACCAACAACATTCAATCTCATATATATATTAGGAACACATCAAGGCACAAAATCGACACATGAAATTCAAACCTTAGCATAGGGAAATCGAATTAACCACAACAATTATCAAATTCAACTAACCTAAACAATTCTAACAATCCACAAGTAGTGTCAAGTGGGATCCTATGGTTTACATACAACCTATTATATTCTCTATTATAGAGTGAGACTCCCCTAACCTTGATTATGACGAACTAGAGCTCTTTCCACCGAAGCACCGACAAACCACCGCAACAAGGAGTCTTCTCCTTCTTCTTCCCTTACTCACGATCACGCCCTATCTCTCTCTCTCTCTTGGACCATCACGAATTGATCAACAATGGCAAGGGTTAGGAAAATCGAAAACCTAAACATTTGAAAGAGGAGGAAAATCGAATAAGAAGGGATTAGGAACTCTCACCTAGGATCAAGAGGAATGAAACCCTAACTCCTAGCTTGAAGTCGCCTCCTTCCTTCTCTTCTCCCTAGGGTGCGCCGAATTCCTTCTCCTCTTTCTCTCCTCTCTTTCGTTTCTTTCTTTTCTTTGACAAATGGTGCGAATTGCACCAACCTTAGGAGCCTAAGTCATTGGGCTTGGGCTCTTGGGCCAATACTTGCCACTCCGGAATTATTGACACCGCTCCCTTTTCTTTTTAATTAAACATCATCTTATTGTTTTATTATAACTATTCTATGAAATACCTAAGTAATTTAATTTAATAACTACTTAGTTGTTTTGGGGCGTTACAACTCTCCCCCACTTAGAACATTTTCGTCCTCGAAAATTTAGTCACACTCACGGAACACTACCAAATCTCTTCCTCATCTCTAACCGTCCTCTCTCATAATCTATCGCATACTTGACAGCAGACTAAACACCCTTCCACTCACAAACTACAACCATCTAGACGACTAGCACTATCCACCTTGCTGATCATTATTTCCTTGATTACCGGCGGTAAGTGATTGGGCGGCCGTCCCTCCTACTTGTTCAGCCAGGTAACTCCAGAAATAATAACCAGACTCATCACCTCCCAAAACTCACCGACTTACTACAACAATTAACCCTAGACATGGTTATGCTCTAACCAGTTTATGCTCGAGATTACATCTAACCCCTTCGACGGCAGCGAGCAAGATTCACCACAGGGTCTCTGTCGAAAATCGACAAGGGACACTGAGGACACAACACACAAAGCAAGACTCGGACCCAACGGTATCGTATCAGCCTCTCACAGGCTAGATACGACTCAAACTGAAAGGTATTATATCAGCCTCTCACAGGCTAGATATAATTTCAGACTCTAGAATTCCATATGACAACACGCACAACCACATATCACAACCACAATCATAGTGCAGTCAAAACATCAAACAAGCACCATTCTCACTTGTCACAGGTTAGGTAGCTCATCACAATGATATCAAAGCATAGTCATACACCACATATTATAAAGAAGATAGTAACAAGGACACACATGGTTTACCTGCACTTTTGGTTATTCGAATCCAAACAATTCTTTATACTCTTAAGTTCGTCAATAGTAATCATTTCTCGTTCAAATAGTAAAGCATCAAAATATCAACATAAGGTTTATTACTAACTCTAGTCCTCTTGCATTCTCTTTTAATGTAGCATACAATATTTCCGAACATAAATGTTACACCACTTGTTGGCTCTTTTACTCATTCCTCAATGCAGCGACATTATTTTATATTCATAATTCAAGTCTGAGACACGACAAGCACCCCAGAACAATTCAATTTAAACGATCTCTACAAAAATAATAATATTTAATCACACATGAAGATCATACCAGCATATCACATAGGGTACTCAATTTACACCATAAACTTGGGAGTTCAATAAAAACAAACGTGTAAGAATAATATCTACAATAATACCAACATGCATTCATTTCTTAACATGCATCCCATATTTAACTCATTAAACCACACAACACAATTGGCACAACTGCGAAACAATCTAATAGGAATTCGTGTGTTAAAAAAAATAAGTTTGATGCCAATATTGTATCCAATCATAAAATTTGTTTATTAGGGTTTCACAAACAATCTCATAACTCACTTCATTTTCAACTTACAAAACCACGTAACACAATTAAAGAGGTACCAACCAGAATCAGTCAATAAAATCAGTTGTAGACAATTAGAGTTCGCAAATAGTTTTTAAGCATGCATTGATTCTAGTCACCTCTACAATCATATCTTATAATTTTCAATGAAACATAATTCCACCAATTTCAACACCAAACATTTACATCCATTTTAAATATGTACAAAAGGGAAGTAACTAGACTCGATTAGGTTACAAAAAGGCAGAGGAAAACGAAGTCCAAACACTTAACACCTAATGATTCTAACACTTAACACCAAGTAGTTATACTAAGCCTTGTAGAAAGGAAGGTAGGATACTTAACACTACGACATTGATCAATTACACCTTGTCAACTATAATTAAAACACGAGTACAAACGTCATTTTAAATTTTAGGAACTCGGCACTTCAAGTTATTACGAAAACAGCACGTTTTTCAGCATAAGAAAAAAATAGCGCTTCATTTTCATAAAACCGCACCACACTTATTTCATAAAACAACAACTCATTCTATAAAAAAAAATAAACCGCAATATAGCAACTCGTTTAGTTGGCAAATAGCAATACTTTAAATTGCCAAGACAACAACTAATACATTTTTCGAAAATTGAACACCTTCCAAACCAGCAGGAAATCAAAACCAAGTCCCGTGACATTAGTCACTAATCACCGAAACAATAATGACAATCTTTTAGAGTAAGTGATAATCATCTACATAGTTCAGCATGGAAAAAAAAATAGTTCAACTCATGGAACAGCAGTCAAGGCATTAAAACAGCTAGAAGGGCCAACCCATGGAGACAACAATTCACAGCTAAAGGCACATATACGAAAAAGCACAATCACACCATGCACCAAAATACCCGGTATAACAACGACATAACTATAACCCATTTTTAAAATCATTTCACGTAGCTTGTAGAAATAGGAGAAAACAACAGTTGTGGTATTCAAACCAAAATTTTTTATCATTTGCGGCAGTCAAGGATGCTAACATCGAAACATAATTGGCACGACCAGTTCACAAGGCACTTAGCGTGAAGCATCATCGTGCAGTCAAAATCATGCTATAGTAAAACTTTATACACTTTCAATGTCCATTTATTAAAATAATTTTCCAATGCCAAAATCAGTATCCAACCATAAAGTTATTTAACAGTCATTCAAAAACAGTTTCAGAAATCCCCTTACTTTTTAAATTCTCATGACGCAATTCAAGAAGTAACGACCAAAAGATTTGTCATAAAACTCAAGCATGCAAGATCACACTTTGAGGAAATCAGGCAGGTTAAAATAGTAGTTCAATGAGGTAGTTCTCAGCTAAAATCGTTATATCAAGTTGCAACTTCCGAAATAATTGAGGACCAAAATGGTAGCACTAGAATGAAAACGTTTTCACTTGTAGGGATTAAAACACCACGGCAGTTATTGGCAATAACTTGATTTGGACAAAACAACATAGGAGAGTAACATGCAACAAGGTAAACTGCCAATAGCATACAGGCACAGCAGACGCACGTAACGAGGCCAGACAAACAGCATAGGATGCAATTACCATTTTAAAACACATCAAGTTTGTTTACACTCGAGGGGCAACCAAACTCAGGATGGGGAGCATGTAATATTATACCTTACAAATACATGAGCATGCGAATAAATGTCAAATTAACATCTAACAACAAACAGCAATTACTTTGAATATGATGCGGGATACGCCGAGCTCAATACCAACCAAAACTCATGTGAGTACTTAAACAACAGAGCATACCATGTAGAAACACGCAGTAAGGAGGTCAACAATAAGGACTACAATAAACAAACACCATTCACACACCGAAAGCACAATAAGGCACACAGCACTAGTAGGGGCATCTCCCCCACTAGTTCACTTAACAATGGAAACTTTTGGAGTACCTGCAACATAAACCATGGTCAGCTCTGAAAGACAACAGTTGGTCACTATCTGACACAACGACTCGACGACTTGGCCGGACGGACCAACCATTGCTCTGATACCACTAATGTAACACCCCATTCTACCCGGCTATTTATTATAGAGATCAGAGTTTCAAAATTTCTTTTCGAATGGAATGCTACACATATAGCTTAATTTAACAACGGTCAAATCGGTGTAAGCCTTCGTTACACATTTATAATACGCAACACCATTAAATAATTTAGGGTACACGTGACTTCACCAATAAAATCCACACATTGTAATTTAGATGACTCGCAGCGGAAAAATAACACAATCTCCAAAATACGCCGAACAACAGGCTCATCAAAAATCATCAACTCAAAGCATATAAAATTCAACGACAAATGAATAACATTAAAATCCCTAATCCAACCCCCTAGGTGTCACGTATCAGAGCAGACAGACTCGGGAGTGAAAGGAGTAGGCCTTCACTCAGGACTACCTGTGGTAAACAACAACAGAAGGGTGAGTCTCAACTACATAATAAAGATTATAATAAGAAGTATATAACGTCATAGCATCACACTCACACAGTCACACAGTAGCAAAGTCCATACAATCACCAACTAGCATGCTTATCATGAAGAGGTATGCAATACAGTTATGCATGTGGTACCATTTTCCCAGACCGCAGCCTTATCATCATAATATCAACTCAGACCGCAGCCTTATCATTTCAATTTAGAACTCAGACCGCAGCCTTATTATCATAATTAACAACTCAGACCGCAGCCTTATGTATGCATGAGAATCCATGACAAATCCACAATCATAATTATCAACAACACGGTCCATGTATCCTATATCACATCTTTAATTAATCTTAGTTTTAGCCCCCATGGCCTCATCATCAACCAACTCATTATTTTCTCCTCACAATCACGTCCCTAGGACTAGGATAACACTTAGGGACCAATCTGGCACCATTAGACCCGAAACTCGAACACAAGTCATGGGCGCCCCACTTGGCGCCCTGGGCGGCCACACTTGGCGCCCCACACAACCCCCAAGCGCACAACATAGTAGACCACCTTAAAAATTGAAACCGCTCTAGCCAAAATGTTCAAAATGGGATTTGGTCACGTGAATACAGAATTTGGCTAGGGAAAATATGTTCAGAACTCACAGCTCACCCCTAGGCATCACAAACATAGTCAAACAACGCCCTCTAGGACAATTTCAAAACAGTAAGTGCAAATCTGGAAATTCTTTAGCCAAAGTACTTAAAATATGATTTGGTCAGGTGAATACAAGGTTTGGCTCGGTAAAATATGCTCAGAACATGATGTGTGCACAAGGCACCCCTAAAACAAGTCAAAATGATGCCCAACCGGACAATTTCAAAACCACAAGTGCAAATCCAGAAATTCGTTAGCCAAAGTGTTTTAAATAACATTTGGTCAGGTCAATACAAAGTTTGGCTCGGTAAAATATGCTCAGAAAATGATGTGTGCACAAGGCACCCCTAAAACAAGCCAAAATGATGCCCAACCGGACAATTTCAAAACCACAAGTGCAAATCCAGAAATTCTTTAGCCAAAGTGTTTTAAATAACATTTGGTCAGGTCAATACAAAGTTTGGCTCGGTAAAATATGCTCAGAAAATGATGTGTGCACAAGGCACCCCTAAAACAAGCCAAAATGATGCCCAACCGGACAATTTCAAAACCACAAGTGCAAATCCAGAAATTCTTTAGCCAAAGTGTTTTAAATAACATTTGGTCAGGTCAATACAAAGTTTGGCTCGGTAAAATATGCTCAGAAAATTATGTGTGCACAAGGCACCCCTAAAACAAGCCAAAATGATGCCCAACCGGACAATTTCAAAACCACAAGTGCAAATCCAGAAATTCTTTAGCCAAAGTGTTTTAAATAACATTTGGTCAGGTCAATACAAAGTTTGGCTCGGTAAAATATGCTCAGAAAATGATGTGTGCACAAGGCACCCCTAAAACAAGCCAAAATGATGCCCAACCGGACAATTTCAAAACCACAAGTGCAAATCCAGAAATTCTTTAGCCAAAGTGTTTTAAATAACATTTGGTCAGGTCAATACAAAGTTTGGCTCGGTAAAATATGCTCAGAAAATTATGTGTGCACAAGGCACCCCTAAAACAAGCCAAAATGATGCCCAACCGGACAATTTCAAAACCACAAGTGCAAATCCAGAAATTCTTTAGCCAAAGTGTTTTAAATAACATTTGGTCAGGTCAATACAAAGTTTGGCTCGGTAAAATATGCTCAGAAAATGATGTGTGCACAAGGCACCCCTAAAACAAGCCAAAATGATGCCCAACCGGGCAATTTCAAAACCACAAGTGCAAATCCAGAAATTCTTTAGCCAAAGTGTTTTAAATAACATTTGGTCAGGTCAATACAAAGTTTGGCTCGGTAAAATATGCTCAGAAAATGATGTGTGCACAAGGCACCCCTAAAACAAGCCAAAATGATGCCCAACCGGGCAATTTCAAAACCACAAGTGCAAATCCAGAAATTCTTTAGCCAAAGTGTTTTAAATAACATTTGGTCAGGTCAATACAAAGTTTGGCTCGGTAAAATATGTTTAGAAACTGAGTTTACCCAAAACATGATTTATGCGCCTTGCCTAAGCATAGACAGCAACCTGGCGCCACCCCAGGCGCCACAGGCAGCAACATAGGCGCCCTGCCCAGAACACAGACACGCCCAGCAACAGAAAACAGCGCCCAGGGCGCCAAGTTCCCCCCCCCCCCCAGCACTAGGCGCCCAGGCGCCCCAACACAACCAAAACACCTAAAATTCTTAATCATTTTTCTAAACCAGATCACCATAACATTCACAAATTACATTGTGCTCATACCAACAACATTCAATCTCATATATATATTAGGAACACATCAAGGCACAAAATCGACACATGAAATTCAAACCTTAGCATAGGGAAATCGAATTAACCACAACAATTATCAAATTCAACTAACCTAAACAATTCTAACAATCCACAAGTAGTGTCAAGTGGGATCCTATGGTTTACATACAACCTATTATATTCTCTATTATAGAGTGAGACTCCCCTAACCTTGATTATGACGAACTAGAGCTCTTTCCACCGAAGCACCGACAAACCACCGCAACAAGGAGTCTTCTCCTTCTTCTTCCCTTACTCACGATCACGCCCTATCTCTCTCTCTCTCTTGGACCATCACGAATTGATCAACAATGGCAAGGGTTAGGAAAATCGAAAACCTAAACATTTGAAAGAGGAGGAAAATCGAATAAGAAGGGATTAGGAACTCTCACCTAGGATCAAGAGGAATGAAACCCTAACTCCTAGCTTGAAGTCGCCTCCTTCCTTCTCTTCTCCCTAGGGTGCGCCGAATTCCTTCTCCTCTTTCTCTCCTCTCTTTCGTTTCTTTCTTTTCTTTGACAAATGGTGCGAATTGCACCAACCTTAGGAGCCTAAGTCATTGGGCTTGGGCTCTTGGGCCAATACTTGCCACTCCGGAATTATTGACACCGCTCCCTTTTCTTTTTAATTAAACATCATCTTATTGTTTTATTATAACTATTCTATGAAATACCTAAGTAATTTAATTTAATAACTACTTAGTTGTTTTGGGGCGTTACAACTCTCATCTCTTCCGTCGCGTTCTCACTCGCAGGGAACCTTCGAGCTTCGCAGAGAACCCTAAGTTCTTTTCTTGCCGTTGTCGTTTCTCGGTCGTTGTCGCGTATCTCGCCACAGCCTTCCTCGCCATCGCCTTCAGTGCAGAGAAATTTTTGAAACCCTAAGTTGCTCGCCCTCGCTGTTGGTTGCTCCCTGTCGCCCTCGCCGTTGCTTGCTCGCCGTAGCTAGCTCGTCGTCGTCGTCGCCTTCAGTTCAGGTACCTACAGTTCTGTGTTTCTAACTGTTCTTAGTTTTTGACATTGTTCGATTCTGGCTTGTTTCATTTCATTTTATGTTTCTGTTCCTTCGTTTCGATTTGACCTGTTTCTGTGCAATTTCATTCATTTTGTTTCCCTATGCTATCTGAAATGTAGCAAGTCTCTCTTGCATTGTTTATGTTCCTGTATGTTTAGATCTGTGAGATTTAGGGTTTTATTTTCATATGTTTTGATAATATTCACAATTTGCTTCTTGCATTGGCCCTATTGGTCTATGACTGTTAGAGTTTTATGGATTTATGTATTTATTTTTACTATATTGGTTTGATGTGATAGTTTGATTTTGTTTTAACAATTAATACTTGGTTGATTATTTGGAGTGTATCCATGGATCGTAGTAGGATACAAAGTAATCGTCTGAGTGATGAGTATGCGAAAGGAGTCGAAGAGTTCATAAACTTTGCTCAATCAAATCTTCGCAAGAGTGATGTTCCCGAAACTGATGTAACTTATTCATGTCCTTGTTGTAATTGTTTGAATCGAGCCCCACAACCACCAAGTGTAATACGGGATCATCTCTTTGTTTATGGCATCTTACCCAGTTATACCACATGGATATGGCATGGTGAATCTACCGGCAACCCAAGTGTGTCCAAAAGTGAGAAAGTCGATGAAGATATGGATGATCCAATGGAGGACATGATACGTGACATTAGTCCTGAATCTTTTAAGCGAGCGCATGAATATGATAATTTGTGCAAAGACAAAGATCAACCTTTTTATTTGGGTTGCACAAAATACACCCGGTTGTCTGCGACGTTAAAATTGATCAATCTGAAGGCGATAAATGGGTGGAGTGATAAGGGATTCACCGAATTGCTTGAGCTGTTGGAAGACATGCTTCCCATAGGTAACACATTGCCAAAACGAACGTATGATGCAAATAAGATATTGTGTCCGATGGGTGTGGAGTATCAGAAAATACATGCATGTCCCAATGACTGCATATTGTATCGGAAAGACTTTGAGAAGTTGCATAACTGTCCTACGTGTGGTTGGTCGCGCTACAAAGTGAAGTCGGGTGAATCTAATTGTGACGACAACAACACAAAGGGTTCCCCTGCGAAGGTTTTATGGTATCTTCCAATAATACCTAGGTTCAAACGCTTGTTTGCTAATGCAAATGACGCGAAGAGCATTAGATGGCATGCAGATGAGAGGAAATGTGACGGGCAGCTTCGCCATCCGGCTGATTCTTTGCAATGGAAGAAAATTGATAATTTGTATTCGGATTTTGGCACTGAGTTAAGAAATCTTAGGCTCGCACTTGCTTCAGATGGGATGAATCCATATGGTAACTTAAGTACGAATCATAGCTCGTGGCCTGTTCTCCTCTTAATTTACAACCTATCTCCATGGTTGTGCTTGAAGCGCAAATATGTGATGTTATCCATGATGATTTCTGGCCCGAGACAACCTGGTAATGACATAGATGTTTACCTTAGTCCATTGATTGAAGACTTGAGAAAAATGTGGGATGAAGGCGTGGATGTGTTTGACGGGTATTCTAATGAAACTTTCAAGTTGCGAGCCATGTTATTTTGCACGATCAATGAGTTTCCTACATACGTAAACTTGTCTGGGTATAGTGTCAAAGGTCATAAAGGTTGTCCTATTTGTGCAGAAGACACGTGTCACCATCAACTCAAACATGGAAGGAAGACTGTCTACCTTGGGCATCGGAAATTTCTCAAACCTAATCACAGATATCGTAAGTTGAAAAAAGCTTTTAATGGGTGCTCGAAAAATGACATTGCTCTGAATGCCTTGACCGGAGAAGAAGTCTATCAAGTGGTTAAGGACATCAAAGTTGTATTCGGCAAAAAGCAGAAGCAGCCTAAGGAAAAAAGCAAGTGGGAAAAGAGGTCGGTGTTCTTTGATCTTCCGTATTTGTCCAATCTTGATGTAAGGCATTGTCTTGATGTTATGCACGTCGAGAAAAACGTTTCTGATAGTGTCATCGGGACGCTTCTCAACGTTCAAGGGACGAAGGATGGTATAAATTCTCGTCTAGATTTGCGTGAGATGGGCATAAGAGAACAATTACATCCAGTGGAACGAGGTAAAGGCACATATTTACCTCCAGCATGTTATACCTTATCAAGAAAAGAGAAAATGAGCTTTTGTGAGTGTCTACGGGGAATCAAAGTCCCACATGGTTACTCGTCAAATATAAAGCGACTGGTTTCAATGAAAGATCTCAAATTAGTTGGCTTGAAGTCTCTTGACTGCCATGTCTTGATGCAACAACTACTACCAGTGGCAATTCATGGCATCTTACCGAAAGATGTACGATATACCATAACTAGGTTGTGCTTATTCTTCAATAGTATATGTGCTAAAGTCATCGACCCTAAAAAACTGGACGAGTTGGAAAATGAAGCTGTTATTATCTTGTCTCAATTGGAGATGTTTTTTCCTCCCTCATTCTTTGATATCATGGTTCATTTAATTTTTCATCTGGTTAGGGAGATTAGATTATGCGGCCCTGTTTATTTAAGGTGGATGTACCCAATCGAGCGATACATGAAGATCCTGAAAGGGTATGTGAAGAACCAATATCGTCCTGAAGCATCCATTGTTGAAAGGTACGTCACAGAAGAAGTGATTGAGTTTTGTTCTGACTACTTGTCAGAAGCAAAATCTGTGGGACTACCAAAGTCTCGTTATGCAGGGAGAGGTCAAGGTAAAGGTACACATGGTATAACCACTAAATGCATGGGTCGAGCTGAAGTGCTTCAAGCACATTTGTATGTTTTGAATAATACAAATGAGGTATTACCTTACTTGTCTCTCCATAAAGAGATAGTAAAGGTCAAAAACCCTCGAATGAAAGAAATATTGTTATTGAACGAGCATAACAACACATTCATAGATTGGTTTAAATCTGAGATTAAGAAAGATGTGAGTGCCTCTGAGACTTTGAGATGGTTAGCACATGACCCTCACTTTAATGTCGTATGTTGGAGCGGATACGACATAAATAGGTTTTCCTTTTACACAAAGTCGAAAGATGACAAAAGCACCATGCAAAACAGTGATGTTATGGCCATGGCTTCAGCGATGCACTTCTCTAGTTCAAAGGAGACAAATCCTGTACTCGCATCTATTGCTTACTTTGGTGTCATTGAAGAGATTTGGGTGCTTGATTACTATAAATTTAAAGTGTCTCTTTTTAAATGTAAGTGGGTTAACAACAATAGTGGTGTACGTACTGACGAAATGGGATTTACACTAGTGGACCTTGACAAGGTAAGTTATAATGATGAACCCTTCATCATGGCTGACCAAGCAAAACAAGTTTTCTATGTCAAAGATCCTTCTAACAAAAAGTGGTCAGTTGTCATACAAGGAAAAATAGG
Organism: Astragalus membranaceus; assembly: GCA_039519185.1. Classification (NCBI taxonomy): domain Eukaryota; kingdom Viridiplantae; phylum Streptophyta; class Magnoliopsida; order Fabales; family Fabaceae; genus Astragalus; species Astragalus membranaceus. The sequence continues at coordinate 134,718,437 of CM076848.1, read as the reverse complement.
CAGTGATGAAAATGAAGATTCAAGTCTTGCAATTTCCGAAACACCTTGTTTGTTAACACAAGTGCCTACTTCAGTTGATGACAATGAAGTTGACGAAGAACATGCCACTCGCAATGATCATAATGAAGGAATTTTATACGAAGGAGTTTAGATTTGTTTTTGTTTTTGAACCTATGAAATTGTAATTTTGATAATTTTGAACTTAGTGACAATGATGGTCTGTAATTTTGAGCATGTGACCGATTTTGTAACTTAGATTCTGTTAATTTGTATACTGTCTGTAATGCAATAAAATTGGTCATTTGTGTTTGGTCATTTCTGTCTTATATGCAATACAATTGGTCATTTGTGTTTCTGTGAATTGGTCATTTATGTTAATTTGTATACTGTCTGTGAATTGGTCATTTGTGTTTCTGACAATTGGTCATTTCTGTTTCTGTGAATTGGTCATTTTCTGGCATACAACAGGTTCGTATGGAAATGAAGAAAACTAAAATGTGTAAAATGACATTTAGCATCGGTTGTTTGAAACAACCGATGCTAAATGTCATTTTTTTGATGACGTTAAGAGACATTTAGCGTCGGTTGTTTCAAACAGCCGACGCTAAATGTCCCTCAACGTCACCAGAAAATGTCTAAAAGGGACTTTTAGCATCGGTTGTTGCTAAATGTCAGTTTTGGAGACATTTAGCATCGTTTTCAAACAACCGATGCTAAAAGTCCCCTTTGAGATATTTAGCATTGGTTGTTTCAAACAACCGACGCTAAATGTCCCCTTTGAGACATTTAGCATCGGTTGTTTCTAACAACCGACGCTAAATGTCCCTTTTAAGCCATCTGGGATAGTGTTTAATGTGACATTTAGCATCGGTTTTCTGAACAGCCGATGCTAAATGTGACATTTAGCGTCAGTTAAATAACCGATGCTAAATGTCTGACATTTAGCATCGGTCGATTTAGCGTCGGGTGATAACCGATGTAACAGCCCCAAAATAGTCGTTTATTTAATTAATTAATTAAATAGGGTGATGTGGTGAGAATAATAATTAAATTAGAATTTTTATATAATAAGGTGCCTTATTATCATTGGGGGTGGTGACATTAGTATTTAGGGTTTAAGTGATGGAAGAGAGCCCATGACCCATGACCCACTCACTAGGCACTTAAGTGAGGGTTTAACCTAGGGTATTATTCATTCACGCTTTTTAGAAAAAGAAAAGAAGAGAGAGTCGTGAGTGAGAGATGAGAGAAGGAGAGCGTATGGCTTGGAGAAGAAAACAGGGAGAAGAAGCGCTAACCATGAGGAGAGAAAGAAGAGAGGAGAAGAAGGATTTCGTGACTTCAAAGGAGAGAAGGAAAAGCTAGGTTTCCAAGGGTTCTAAGCTAAGGGGATTTCGAATTCTTCTATGTTATAAGGTAAGGGTGAGCGGTTTTCAATTTAATATAATTGAGTAGTATGGAGGGTTTGTGGGTTTGTGGGAGTAGTGAATTTCGCAACTTATATATATATATATATATATATATATATATATATATATATATATATATCGATAGAAGTAATGAATCGAATTGTTATGTTGATGTGCGAATTACCCTATGATGCGAGGAGATGAATAGTTGCTGTTTTTATATATATATTGCTGTTATGCAGAAATTGTTGTTGCTGTATTTATATATATGTTGCTGTTGTGCAGAAATTGTTGTTGCTGTATTTATATATATGTTGCTGTTGTGCAGAAACTGTTGTTGCTGTTTTTATATATGTGTTGCTGTTATGCAGAAATTGTGGTTGCTGTTTTTATATATATGTTGCTGTTATGCAGAAATTGTTGTTGCTGTTTTCTTTTATATATGTGCTGTTATGCAGAAATTTGTTGTTGCTGTTTTTACAAAAACAATGCTGCTGTTGCAGAAAATTATTTGATGCTGTTTGCTGTTAATTGTATATTGTTGTTGCTGTTTTTACCAATTAAAATTCTGCTGTTTTGCGAATTGAAAGGCCACTGTTTTCAGTTTTAATTTGATGTAAAAATTCTGCTGTTGTGCGACTTAAATGGCCACTGTTTCAGTTCCGATTTGACGAAAGATATTTCCTGTTTTTGCGAAAATAATGGCTACTGTTTCCGTTCCGATTTGATGAAAGATTGCTACTGTTTTTGCGCATAATTGCCACTGTTTTTCAGCTTCAATTTGATGTCAATATGCCACTGTTTATTCCCAAATTTAATTGTGGCGCTTCCTAAGTATGAAAGTGAAATGTTTATCCCATAATTTTAAAATGTAAAGTGAAATGTTTATTCCCTAATTTTAAAGATGTTGTTACATTATTTTTGAATGTGATTGTTATGAAGAGTGGTGATATTACTATGGTGACTATGATGAATACACTCTATGAGTGTCTTATGGTGGTGATGATGAGTACTCCGGGTGAGTAAAATTTTGGTGATTACACATGTGTACATAGTGTCTCATAGCATGTGCATCTTATGACGAATAGGCTTCGGCCTCTTAGTGACGGTGTGCCCATAGTGGCTTATTATGACGATTATGGTACCATCATGCATATGCCCAGGTGTGGGTTGCATCTTCATACGCATTCATTTTTTTTATGACGGGTGACGTGAATTGGGAATTTGTTTGGTGTTGTGTGTAACGACGATGAAGTTGATATTAGTGACGATGTTGTGTGATGGATTGCTCATATTACTCTGCTGTATGCTTAATTATATTTTGTTGAAAATTCTCACCCCTTCTGCTTGGAATGTTGCTCCATTGTGGCAACGCTGCAGGTGACTCTGATTGAAGGACATGCTGCCTTCCTTTATTAGCTGTTGAGATGTTCGAGTCGCTCTCTGATATTGTAACACCTAGGGGGCGGGGTTAAAGTTGATGACTTATTTAATTAACTGTTTCAATAATTTTATTGATGTGTGAGACGTGTTTGAGCGATTTTTTTTTGGTGAGCTATTATTTCCGCTGTGATGAGATTTAATTTTGAAGTTCGATTTTTGAGACGAATGTGTTTCTACACGAATGTTAATGGTGTAGTCGATGAGTTTCATCAATGAAGTTGTGACATTTCTTTTCTACTAATATTATTATTATTTTTGAAAACGAAAGCACTCTGATAATGACGTACAAATTAAAGCGGTAGAAACGGGGTGTTACAACCGACGCTAAATATCTAATTTAACCGACGCTAAATGTCTTGTTTCCACTAGTGGAGTGTGTGAAATAGTTCCTTTTGAGTAAGCTCTATTTTTATATTAGGGGATTATACAAACGTGCTCTTCATTTGAAAGATTAATGTTAAATAATGACTTTTGTAGGTTTCACATCCAGAACTGAAAAGTTGGGAATTTTTTTTATTTGATCAACATCTATTATTCAAAGCTAGGATCTTTTTACTACCATGGTTTCGTATCCAAACACATGCTATATTGATATTCAATTATATTTGTCTTGCTTTTACCCTAGAATTGATTTTGTGCTCTCAGAAGCTTAACCAAATATAAACTAATTTTTTTAAAACAAGATCAAAACTATGACACTTGGGATCAGTGGCATATCTAAGACCCTGGTCGAGAGTGGTCAGACAATTTAACTAAATAAAATTTTATATTATAATAAATAAAAATAAAGGCATAATTGTTCAAATCATAAAACTAATCAACAAATTAGATACATATTTATAAAAAAAACTGATAATTGTAAAAATTAGATACAAATTAACAATAATAAAAAAATGGATAATCGTACAAATTAAGGCAGTAGCAAAAAGGGAAATGGGGAAAGGAAAAATGCTGAAATCACATTCACAAATCACAAACACAAACAACACATCTAAAATTACAACTTTCACAAGCACAACATCACAGAGCAGACGTAGCTACCTCGCAAAGGGTTGCGGTGGCGGCGGCCAGCAGTGCTGGCGACGGCGACGGAGCAGACGTTCAACGATGCAGTGGCGGCACGGAACAGAGGCTGCAGAACGCGATTGTATGCAGCAACACTTGTCCTTCTCTTTCTCTCCTTCGTACAACAACAAAAACATCGCAGAAAGAGAGAGATAGGAGTACTTAGAGAAAAAAGATGAGGGAAACTTGAGAGAAACAAAGAGAGATGAGTCAAAAGCTTTTCCTTCTCTCATCCTTCTATCCTCCAATTGTTCCCAAATCTGAAAATGAAATCAGAATCATCAACCCAAATCCCAATTGTTCCCAAATTGGAAAATGAAATCAGAATTGAGTAACAAAATCCCAAAACTCCAAAAACAAAATGCAAAACGAAATCCCAAAACACCGAAAACAAAATGCAAAACGAAATCTAACCTTGAAGAGAAGCAGTGACCGATGACGGAAGGGCGGTAGCGGAGTAGGGAGGTCGTCGCATGTGTGGTGGTTCGGTGGTTCCCGTGCGTGTTATGTTTGGGGGACGTCGTGTCGTGTTTTCTAGGTGGAGCGAGAGCGTGTTGTGTTGTGAGGGAGGGAAAGCGGCAGTTTTTGGGTTTAGTGGGGCAAAAAAAGTTTTGGGCTGTGGTGCAAAATGAGTTTTGGGCCTGTAACAGTAGTGCAGAGACTAGATTGGGGGTGTGCAAAAAACAAATATGGGGTAAAAAAAATTAATATAGGGGTATCGGTGCCATTTTTAAAAGTCGAGGGTGTGTGGCTGCACACCCTGGGATATATGTATATTCGCCCCTGCTAGGGGTGTCCTAACCCACATACAAAGTACACAAAAGCACCACAAACTATTTCCGACTAATACCCAAAATTGGGGCAACATGCCACTCATAATAGAAGCATCGTAGACCATTGGACCTAACCAGGAACCACCTCCACGAGAGGGATTTAACCCTATTAAATACAAGCTCAAGATTTGGGGTTTTTGTAGAGAAAATACACGCATTGTGCATCTCCTAAAGAAGTCATAAAACAGTATGCCAAATCAGACTTAGTCCCCTCTTCTCCCTAGACCCATGGCCAAAGGACCAGAAGGCGGAAAAGAGGGAGAATAAATCTGGTAGCAGTGGTAGCTGCCACCCCAACCATCAGAACACATCATGCTGCTAGAGATGGATCCAAGATAATTCTGCGACAAACTAAATTCACGCAAGTGGGAACTCTATCTAAAAGGAGATTCCAAGAAAACGCAATAACCTTCGGAGGTGCCAAGCTAATTAATCTCTTCTTATAAATCCCGGTTCTATCACCAATTTTTTATGCTACAAATAATGCTTGATTCCAAAGGCTACAACACAAATACCATGTCAAATAACTAGATTCATGTGTGAACACATATTTGCACTCACATTAGTTAGCATGGTTTGGGTTTTTTTCGGATATGCTACACACATACATTACAAAATCGCTTTACACATTTCCCATTCACACCAACAAATCACTTTTGCACCAACTTAACCATATTATCTTAGAAAACGCGTCTTTTATGGATGCTGACTTTTAATGCATCTTGTGTATTTAATTTGGGACAATTATGCAGACCACTAATGTTGGTACTGTTATTGTAGAAGAAAAAATTGCCCAAGTTTGACTAATTGGTTGCGTTCATACAAGCTTTCCAGTTCTCATAATCAATGTCCCTTACACTTTCTAGCTACACTCCACATTACCCTCCTCGTCTTCTCTCTCCAATCTCACCGACCTCATTTTCTTCTCTTATTCCTCCTTTCCTCTTCTCCCGGCATCATCTCCTCTTCCTCCAACCACCTCCTTTCCTCTGCAAATAGTAGAAGAAAAATAAAGCACTGATTTTGCTCTGAAACCCTAATCACTCTGCAAACAGTGCAACAATGCCGCCAAAGTTCGACCCCTCACAGGTCGTTGATATCTACGTCCGAGTAACCGGAGGAGAAGTCGGTGCGGCCAGTTCCCTCACTTCAGTGTTCAGTCCATTCGGTCTATCTCCAAAGAAGATCGGAGAAGACATCGCTAAAGAAACCGCAAAGGACTGGAAGAGTCTTAGGGTTACCGTCAATGTGGAGTGGCCCCAAAAGGGGGAAACGAAATGGAGAGGGAAATAACAAAATGGATCGGCCCCTTCCATACTCCCTCGCAGCCTCTCACTCTCTCTCGCTGTACCTCTCTCTGTCCTCCAAGTTCAGATCATCCCCTCCCTTTCTATCATTTTCTCTCATCATCTTCCAAAAGTTTAATCATTAACACTCTTCTAATGTTCTTCTAATGTTTTGCAGGTATTTTTCGGATTTGATGATCAGAAGGTTTGGAGGTATTTTTCGTTTTTGATCCATCATCTCTTCTGTTCACTTCTCTCTTGATGGTATGTTAGGATTTGGTGTTTTAAAGTTTTGTATTTTTGTTGCTTGTTTATCTTTGTTTTCTTCTTTTTTCTTCGATTTTGGTCTGCTTAGGGTTTTATTGTTTTATTTACGTTTACGTCTACGTTTTTAATTTGTGAATGTTTTCTGATTATGTTTTGTTGATGTGGGATGGCACGGGGATTCTTGGCTGGGTTTGAAGTTGTAAACCACTAAACATTACATAAACCCCTGAACATTCTGAAACCACTTGGTTGGGTTTCAAGTTGCTATTGTTAGATATTAGTGATTTCTCTTTGAAGGTAAATTTTTTCATTGCTTATTATCATTTTATTCACTTTGAAAATGGTCAAATACACATATACTCATTTCTTTCATGTTTTTACTTTGTACAGTTGCAGAGTTAATTTGGATGTTTTAGAAAAGAACAAGTAAGTTTAGTCTTCTCCATTTCGTGTCATTCCTCGCTTGTGGAGATTAAAACTTGTCTGGTTTTTAGACCAGACAACACAAATATTTAGTTTTTAGATCATAATGAGACTTTTGTGACTCATTTGCTTCTTCTGTTTATATAGTATTTCAAAATGTCAATCTCTTAGATGACTTTGGAGCGAATGTCTGGTTTGCTCCGTTCCTTTTCGATGCTTCCTTCATCGGGCGATTTTGAAGTAGGAAACTACTATTTGTTAATATAATGAATGATTTAGTAGTACTTTTTGCTTAAACATTTGACTATGACATCAGTTTTCAGTGTTAATATCACAACAAGTGTTCAATGTTCACCTTTATCTATATGTTGCTAGCTTATATCATAGAGTTATTATTTCATTTGGAGTTTATTGATTATAATTTCTTTTGAAGGAACTCTGCGTCAACAGAATAGTGCTGTTGAAAGTTCCAATCATCCTCTAAAGCTTCGGGGGAATGCCTCGGTTGCATCTGATTTAAGTTGCACTTCTTCGCATAGTGGTTCTACATTTTCAAGTTATACTTCTGAACTTCAGATTAGCTTACTCACCATGGTGTGGCTAGATGTATTTAACAGGATGCATTTTGAAGCTTTATAGTAGTAGCAACAAGCATGAAATTAGTCCTCTACAGATTTCAGGGCGTCTAGAATACGTTAAATATCGTGCAGCTATGCGCTTGATGCCTTATCTTATTGTTGCTAATGCATGAAATTTCATTGTTCTCCTGTCATTCAGATACTATAATACTCGGTAATTATATTGAAGAAATTGTTGTATCTGCAATATCTTTCCATTTGCTTCTAACAAACTTGGTTTGTTTCTAACTTCTTATCTTCCTTCACTAGGTATCCTTTCTAACTTCTTATCCTCCTTCACTAGGTATCCTACTGTGACCCACCACTATTTTCTGTTCTCACAATGAATACTATTTTGTTGTAAACCTGTCTTTTGCATTTCATCATTGAAGAAAAAAGGATTTATTTTTATCCACCATTTCATGAACCTTATATATAACAAGGGCTTGCGAAATCACTATATTGATTTCATACGCCTAAGCTCTTGGAATATTAGAGCTAATATTTGGATGCATCAAGAGTTACTAATGGTGTTGACCCATTTTAATGCGTATGTGGTATCAACTGTCCTGCCCTATCCCTGTCCGAAGGTTGTATACTATAATAATGCTTTAATTCTCTAATATTTACTAAGTTAATTCTTTAATTGATATATTTCAAATTATTTACACTACAATGTGAATTTTATATCTTTGATCGTGGGAGGTTCAAAGTGGAGTTGAAAGTGTCCAAAGTTTACCAACTTGGTGTCAAACAAGAACAAACCAGTAACTTTCCAATTGAAAAACATGCTTTCAAAGCTATTCATTTTGATACTGACCATAGATCTCTATTCATACATGTTTTACAATTATATTTATCTCTTGCTTTAAGTTACTGATTCATCAGCGTCTGTAGATTGATATACTTTATAATCCAAATTCATGCTAACTCATACAGCACAACAAAGAGATGGTCATTTGATATTTATCCAAATTGATGTTGATTCATACTCTCTTGATTTATATTTATCTCTTCATTTAAATTTATTACTCATCAGCATCTATAACTTGCTATACTCTAAATTCAATACTCTTGCAAACAAATGGTCATTTGATATTTTGAAGTCCAAGTTCCTCTATTGCTTACCTCTCCTCAACCAAGCCACTTAAAGTTATCAAATCAGAGAAGAAATGACAATCTGAGTTAAATGGAATTTCATATGAATCTTTTTAGATTGCTTTGTCATGGTTTATTAGTCTACAAAACACTTTTTAAGTACCACATGGATAATTGTAATAGCTCTTATAGTTGTACTATTTTGAATATTATCCTTGTTCTTAATATTATCAATGTATGCTCAGTGAGACAACAACAATTTGGCCAGTGTCAAATCTGTATGTGCTAATGTCATTTCTGAAATCAATTATATGTGCTATTTGAATGCCTTCAAAACTGCACAGTTATGATCAAATTGTGTTTTCACAAACTTGCCCAACCCACGTACCTTGCGTTTCAATTGTCAATGTTATTTCAAAAATACTACTTATATCTTTCCAAGGTGATGGATATGTACTACCCATCTTGTCATAGAAATATAGTTTGTATTTGTATGATTCTAGGCCCTAGCTATGTATACCACAACATTAGCATTATTCCAAATCACATGGAATTTGGATCCTCTCATTCAACACACTCTCAATTATCCTCTACACTATATCTCTCTCATAAATTCGTACATTCTCTCTTATTTTTTTCTCTATCTTAAATATATTATTTTAAGTATTTTAAGAGGGAGATATAGAGTGTAGAGGATGATTGAGAGTACGTGTTGAATGAGAGGATCCAAATCCCATATACTGCTATCCAATCCAAAGTTATTTCAATAATGCTGGAACAAAAACAATATAATTTTATTTCATAAATGAATGTAGTAACATGTAGAGGGTAACATTTCCAGTTATTAGGGACCAACGCCAGCGGGAGTATTCGATAAAACACTATAATTCTATTACCACATCAAGTTGTTTTTTAACACCGTTCATGTGTCGCACACTCATTTTTTTTCAAATACTGGTTTATATATATATATATATATATATTTAAGGTTACTACAAATGTGATACTCAAAAATATATCCACAAATCAATTTTGTACATTGATCTTACTACATATTCATTCTCATCACAACATCTTATTAATATTAATAGAAATAGCGCAACAATTCAAATAACTATACTTAGAACACACTTATAACTGATTATGGCGGCCTCGCACATCTCAATGGATCACCCAACATTTTTGATAATAATTTCTATCTAAAGTCTTTTTGTTACTGTTATGGATTGGGCCTCAATTGCCAATCCACCAAAAAGTCCCAATAACAAAGGACCCAATTCATCCAACGGTGGAGATTGCAGACCTAGATCCAATGGTCCTCCTCCACTCCAGATACCTATAAATAAGCATTGATTGCTCACATTAATGGTAGACACACTTCTCCTCTACTCTTACTTGTAATTGACTCACTGACTGACTTGAGCGTCGGAGTGTCATTGCAGGTACCACCCCACCTCGGATCGGAACGCCAACTCGGACTGACCAAGAACTCAAGTACCAACTATCTCGGACCGGACTACTTATCCAAGACCGGATACCTAGCCGGATATACGGTACCGAACATTGGCGACCACAGTGAGAGCTTGCCCTCGGTTGGGTCCTTCCCAATTGGGGGCGAGCTTGCCCTGCGCGGCGTTCTTCAAACCGACGTCGGCTCTTCGTAAAACCAAATCACCGACCTCCAAGTCCCGGGGGATTACTTTCGAGTTGTACCGTGCTGCTACTCTCTGTTTTATTATTGCTTCTTTAAGGAAAGCCTGGCCTCGGACCTCGTCGACGAGGTCGAGGTTTTCTTTCAACGTCTGGTTATTGTCCTCCAGAGGTTTCGGGTGGAGTGTCCTCCAGCTCAGCTCCCCGATCTCTACCGGGATTATAGCCTCCGTCCTGTACGAAAGCCGGAAAGGGGTCTCCCCCGTTGAGCTATGCGGGGTGGTTCTGTATGCCCATAGCACGTAGGGTAGCTCTTCAACCCAGTTTCCTTTTGCTTCATCGAGCCGCTTCCTCAGTCCATTGAGGAGGACTTTGTTGGCGGCCTCGGCCTGCCCGTTCGTCTGCGGGTGTTCGACCGAGGTAAACCGATGTTTGATTTTGAGGTCAGACATGAGTTTTCTGAAGCCTTTATCGGCGAACTGAGTTCCGTTGTCAGTGATTACAACCTCGGGGATCCCTGAATCTAGTCATTATATTCTTTTTGAAGAATTTGATGCAATTCTTAGCGCTGATGATGGCCAAAGGCTCGGCTTCGATCCATTTGGTGGAGTAATCCACCGCCACTATGAGGTATTTGATCTGGCCAGGGGCAGTTGGGAATGGTCCCAAGAGATCTATTCCCCATCACGCAAATGGCCATGGCGAACTTAAGCTGGTGAGCTCCGTAGGGGGTGCTATGTGGACCTTGGCGTGGACCTGACACTTACTACACTTCTTTACATAGTTTCTTGCGTCGGTCTCCATGGTTGGCCAGAAATATCCTGCCCTTAACGCCTTTCGAGCTAGGGAGCGACCTCCAAGGTGTTGCCCGTAGATTCCCTCGTGGATCTCGGCTAAGACGTAGTCCGCCTCTCCTCCTTCAACGCATTTCAACAGCGGTGCGGACAAGCTTCTTCTGTAGAGGTTTCCATTGATTATGGAAAAAGATGAAGTCTTCCTCCGGAGGATCTTGGCTTCACTCGAATCCGAGGCTCACCCCCCGTTCTGATATAGTCTATTAACGGCGCGATCCAACCCTTGCTTTCTTCAACCACATTAACAGAAAAATTTGCTTCCGGGTTCGGGATTACGCTCGGCTTACTCAGTGTTTCCTGGATTATCGACCGGTGGTTCCCCGGAATCTTGGTGCTGGCAAGCTTGGAAAGTATGTCCGCCCTGATATTTTCCGATCTTGGAACGTGTTTTACTTCCGTGAACGTAAAAAGGGAGAGTAGCTCCTGCACACGGGTTAGGTACCTCTGCAAGATTGGATCTTTAGCTTCGTACTGTTTCCCGATTTGGGATACCACCAATAATGAGTCGGTATTTAGGGAAAGCCGGGAGACCCTGAGGTCGATCGCAAGCCGGAGTCCAGCTATGCATGCCTCGTATTCCGCCTGGTTGTTTGAGGTAGGGAACCCAAACGTGAGTGATACTTCGATTACAACGCCCGTCGGGCTTTCGAGCATTAGCCCTGCACAACTTCCTTTTGGATTTGAGGAGCCGTCCACGTGGAGTGTCCATAACCCGTCCTCCAGGGTCGGCGGGTGCCATCTCCGTGATAAAGTCGGCAAGTATCAGAGCTTTCATGGCCGGTCTCATTTCGTATTTGATTCCGAACTCGGAGAGTTCTACTGCCCATTTGATCATTCGTCCCGCTAAGTCGGGTCGGTGAAGGATCTGCCGGATTGGATAATTAGTCCGAACCACGATTTGATGGGCGACGAAGTAAGGTCGGAGACGGCGTGCCGAGATGAGTAGAGCAAAGGCGATTTTCTCTATTTTCTGATATCTCACTTCTGATCCATGCAGAGCTTTACTTACGAAGTATACCGGGCTTTGACCAGTTTCGGTCTCCCTGATAAGCATGGCCCCAATGGCCTCATCCGAGATGGCCAGATACAGGAACAGGTCTTCCCCTGGGCTTGGCCGACTTAGTATGGGCGGTTCGGATAGGACCTTTTTGAGCCGGGAGAGGGCCTCGTCCCGCTCTGGGGTCCATTCGAAAGTTGCTTCTTTCTTAAGCAGCTTAAACAATGGGAGTGATTTGAAGGCGGCGTTGGAAATGAAACGAGATAGTGCAGCTATCATTCCGTTGAGTTTTTGGAGCTCTTTCTTAGTGGACGGGGTTCGCATTTCTGTTACCGCTCGACATTTATCCGGGTTGGCTTCAATGCCCCTTTCCGTGAGATAGAAACCCAGGAATTTTCCAGCCCGGACCCCGAAAGTGCATTTTTCCGGGTTTAACCTCATATTGTTTCTTCGGATTTCAGTAAAAATCTCTTCCAGGTCGGATATGTGGAGGTCTTCCCTTTCGCTTTTTGCGATCATATCGTCGAGGTAGACTTCCACGTTACGGCCGATCTGATTTCGGAATACCTTGTTCATCATCCTTTGATAAGTGGCACCCGCATTTTTTAAACCGAATGGCATGACCCGGTAGCAGAAATTACCGCGGTCAGTCATAAAGGCCGTCTTCTCTTGGTCGGGGGGAAACATCGGAATTTGGTTATATCTGGAATAAGCATCCATGAACGATAGTAAACGAAAACCTGAAGCATTATCGACGAGCCGATCAATGCTAGGAACAGGGAAGGCGTCCTTAGGACAGACCTTATTAAGATCGGTATAGTCAACGCACATTCGCCACTTTCCAATGCTTTTCTTAACAAGTACAGGGTTTGAGAGCCAAGTTGTGTACTTGACCTCTCTTACAAAATCAGCTTTAATTAAATCATCTACGACATTGGCTGTAGCAGCTGCTTTTTCCTGGCTTTGAGCTCTTTTGCGTTGGGCGACCCACTTTGCCCTGGGGTTAACCGCTAGCTGGTGACAGGCGAGCTTGTCACCAGCTATGCGGGATCCCCGAGGTTTTGCATCAAATTCTTCAAAAAGAATATAATGACTAGATTCGGGATCCCCGAGGTTGTAATCACTGACAACGGAACTCAGTTCGGCGATAAAGGCTTCAGAAAACTCATGTCTGACCTCAAAATCAAACACCGGTTTACCTCGGTAGAACACCCGCAGACGAACGGGCAGGCCGAGGCCGCCAACAAAGTCCTCCTCAATGGACTGAGGAAGCGGGTCGATGAAGCAAAAGGAAACTGGGTTGAAGAGCTACCCTACGTGCTATGGGCATACAGAACCACCCCGCATAGCTCAACGGGGGAGACCCATTTCCGGCTTTCGTACGGGACGGAGGCTGTAATCCCGGTAGAGATCGGGGAGCTGAGCTGGAGGACACTCCACCCGAAACCTCTGGAGGACAATAACCAGGCGTTGAAAGAAAACCTCGACCTCGTCGACGAGGTCCGAGGCCAGGCTTTCCTTAAAGAAGCAATAATAAAACAGAGAGTAGCAGCATGGTACAACTCGAAAGTAATCCCCCGGGACTTGGAGGTCGGTGATTTGGTTTTACGAAGAGCCGACGTCGGTTTGAAGAACGCCGCGCAGGGCAAGCTCGCCCCCAATTGGGAAGGACCCTACCGAGTTTTATCTAAAACTGGCAGAGGTGCCTACGAATTGGAAACCTTGACCGGGAAGGCGATCCCAAGAACTTGGAACGCCACTAAGTTAAAAAAGTACTACAGCTAACTCTCATTTTATCTGAAGAACGGTGTATACCGACGTTATTCTTACCTTATCTAAAGAACGGTGTATACCGATGTTGTAAATCATATCTTATCTAAAAAGCGGTGTATACTGATGTTATCGATTATTTTTGCTGGAAAAGCGGTGTTTACCGATTTTATCACCTATTTTATCTTCTTTTAGCTGACCGAGGTTGTCGCTAGCCCAAGGGGTGAGTTCGATCTGGGCCGAGTCTCGGTAAACTGCCCCGAAGGCGGTCATCGTTACGTAAAACAACTAGTTGGTCGAGGTTGCCACAACCCTAAGGGGCGAGTTCGATCTGGGCCGAGTCCCGGTAAACTGCCCCTAAGGCGACACTTATCACTTGAGCGAATCAAACGCAAGTGCACGAATTTATAAACAACAGTATAAAGCTCAACCGAGGTAAATTAAACCGGAAGCACACTAAATTATATTTCTATTACAAATTACCCCGGATACGGCCGGGTCCTCTAGTTCAAAAAAGGTGGTGACATATTACAAATTCCGGTTCCGCCCAGAACCCGGGGCTTTTCTCCCCCACCGGTTCCACCCGGAACCCAAAAAACAGCTAATCTAGAGCTATCCCATCAACAACAGTCACGGCCAGGAAGGAGGAGGGTAAATGACCTCAAACGCTTCAGAGTCAGGAAGGGGATTGACAACACGCCCGCCTTCTACAGTATGCTCCAAACGAAGAATCCCCCGGTCCAAAGGCAGAGATGGATGGATAACAGCGACCTGAGCAAGCGCTTTTTCGAAACTCTCCCCAGCCAAATCCACAGCCATCTGGGCCACCTCCACCATCTCGTTCTCCACGGCCTCGGCTTTGGCACGTGCCTCCTGGAGCTCTTTTTCCAACTCAGCAATCCGAGGCGAGGAATCAACGTTAGACCCGACCTGGGCCTGTCTCGCTTTCACGAGATCGGCCTCGAGCTCATATATCCGGGCCTTCATGGAAGAAACCACCTCCTCAGACCGCCTCCCTTGGCTCTCAAGATTTGAGATACGGACCTCATGCTCCATGCACAAATTAAGGGCAGAGTCCCTCTCCTTTTCAAGTTTGTCCGCAACCGCCTTGAGCGCGGTCTGGTCCCTCTCCAGCACCTCATATTTCTTCTGAAGCTCCTCCCGGGCATTCCTTTCATTGTCCCTCTCCACCAGAGCCCCTGTGATAGCAGAAACAACGAAGTCAGGAACAGAAATAACCAAAAAGAAAAATCAAAGAGTACACCTCGGAACTTGGTGTCACCTTTTGCCTGACTCTCAGCCTCGGCCCTCTAAAGCTTGGACACATCGGCCAGATACCGAAATAACCTGAGAGCCGCCTCGACCCGGTCGACCCGGGAATCCTCCACGTGCTTCTGCAGGAAATCGGCGACAATCGAAATACCAGAAGACCTAGAAGTTCGGTGCTTCCCATGACGACCCTTTTTAGAAGCCCGGGTGGCCGGAGCATGTGAAGTAGAAGCAGGGTCTGTTTGCGGCAAGGGACGCTCCCTTTTCCGATGTAAAAGATCAGCAGCCTGATCCTCTACACCGGCCAAGCTGGCCTCCAGGATTGTATTGATCGGAATGGCAGCAACGGGCTTTCCCTGCTGAACCCCGGCTTTCCTTTCCGCAAGAGCCGCCAAGCGGGAGAACTTGTCAGGTCCCATGCTATCTGCAAAGTAAGGAAAGAAAACAATGTTAAAAGAAACGGCAGTCAAAAAATTATGGGCGGGATTACCTATCAAAAACCTACCAAGAACGGCGGCCACTTGAGACTTCGATCCGGCCCCAACCAACCGGGCTACGTCAACCCCGAATTTTTTGGGATCCCGGTAGACAATCAGGTCGGCGAAATTCGTCAAGATCGCCAGCGAGTCCTGATCGACCGGGGATAGCCGCCCTAAGCTCACGGTGTAGGAGTGAGGTCGCCGGTTAAAATGAGAAAGAGACCACCCTAGTTGAAACTTAGTGGACTCCAATGATTTCCCGTCCGCTGAATATCGACCAACGTGCCTCACTGCCTCCTCGTTCACGGGCTCGACAAAAAAGTACTTGTTCTTCCAGTTCTTCAAAGAATCGGAATAGGGCACGAAAATCTTTACGCCCCTCCTAGCCCGGAAACTCACGTGCTCCCACCGATCCTTGATGCCATCCTCATGCCTCCGGTTGACCTCAAAAAGATGGAAGAACAGGTCACAAGAGATTGGCCTCCCCAAATGAATGCACATCAACTCGAAAGCCCGAAGGAACGCCCATGAGTTGGGATGAAGTTGGGAAGGAGCGAGGTTCAAGATCTCCAAGGCCTCTTGCTGAAAGGCGGTGAAAGGGGGGCTAATATGCATATCAAGGATCGTCACCCCATACATGAAAAATTTCAAAGCTTTCGGCCAGACAGCTACGTGTTGGTCTTCAGCCATTCCCTCCACGTTCCAGATCTGATCCTTCCGGGAAAGGCGATTGACAAAGAAACTCATATCATCCCCGGTCCTGTAGAGGGACTGAATTCCCCTCAACGTCTCTGACACCCATGAATACTCCCGAGGAACATTGAGAGGTTGGGACAAGAGAACATCGACCGGCCCTACTCCGGCTCGTGGGTATTGATCGGAATCACCTCCCTCATGCGCGGGGTCCCCGCAATGTCCAAGTCCGTCTTCATTGTTGCGACTCTCAGCAACCTCCGCTTCGCTCTCATCCGAGCTCCAGCTAGTACTTCCCTGTTCTTCACAGACAGGCTCGGCGTCAGAATCCTCCGAGTCAAGGATCACTACCTCGGTATTATCTTCATCCGCCGGTTCGTTGCTGGGAACCCCAGGAGAGCGGTCTTCAGCGTGAATACTCAAAGGAGCAGAGCCCAAGTCATCTTGAACCTCGGGAACAACCGACCCGGGGGGACTAGTGCGAACTCCCACCGACTCTCCAGTACCGGAAGCCATTACTTTTGCGAGACTAGGGCGATCCGAGTTAGCGACCCGACGGGTTTGTTTTGTCCTCGCCAGACCGATCCTGCAGAAATGGGGGCTTGACGAGTCAGGTTGATACTTAAACAGTGGGTCCACAACCAAGTCGGAACCCGACCTGACGACCCCCACTCTGTATCTATAGATACGGGTTCTGAGAGAACCCGGCTGTGATCTAAAGCCGGAAGCAATAAATAAAAGGAAGAAACTAACCTTGTGGAAAAAGAAGCTCGTCGAACACTTGAAGCAGGTCACGAACAGCAAAGGCCTCACCGAAACTCAGCACTACTCTGAAAGGCGAATTCAACTCCGGAACGACTTTAAGATCGGGAGCGGAGCAATTCTCAGAAAACAGTCCAAAGTGAGTGAGGTCCTCCCTCCTATTTATAGGAAGCATGAAGAACTCAGATGGGCCTGGGCCTGGGCCTAGGCTACATTTCCCAATGCTAGCCCCTAGGCAGGCGCGTCGTTCCAAGCGCCATGATTACCCCAATCATCCTCGAATGACGTGTCCCATCAATGACGTCGTTAGATGGCACAGAAATCAGGACGCAACTATGCTCGGATCACTTCGGTTCCCTCGGCTCGCCCCGGTCCTTTGACCCCGCCATGACTGGAATCTCTCAAAAACGGACAGCCTCGAGTCACTCGACGCGACCTGAGTCCCTCAG
This sequence comes from Astragalus membranaceus, assembly GCA_039519185.1. NCBI lineage: Eukaryota > Viridiplantae > Streptophyta > Magnoliopsida > Fabales > Fabaceae > Astragalus > Astragalus membranaceus. The sequence continues at coordinate 134,701,073 of CM076848.1, read as the reverse complement.
ATCGTCCCGGTATACCGTGAGTCTCTCACCCCGGAGTTTGGGGCCGACACAAACTCTAAACGTCAAGTCTAGCTCACCTTAAGGCGACCCGACTTGGGGGGCTACTGTTATGGATTGGGCCTCAATTGCCAATCCACCAAAAAGGTCCAATAACAAAGGACCAAATTCATCCAACGGTGGAGATTGCAGACCTAGATCCAATGGTCCTCCTCCACTCCAGATACCTATAAATAAGCATTGATTGCTCACATTAATGGTAGACACACTTCTCCTCTACTCTTACTTGTAATTGACTCACTCACTGACTTGAGCGTCGGAGTGTCATTGCAGGTACCACCCCACCTCGGATCGGAACGCCAACTCGGACTGACCAAGAACTCAAGTACCAACTATCTCGGACCGGACTACTTATCCAAGACCGGATACCTAGCCCGAGATACGGTACCGAACAGTTACCATACTTTTTCTTCACCATTATTGCCTACCACAGTGTCGATATCAATTAATTTCTACCTCACCTCATGCATCGTACAATTACTTCTCTATATAAATAGATTTTGTTTATTTATTTAGTTATTAGGCAATTATATATTCCTAACAATATATATCTCTCTAACACATAATTGTAAATTACAATTTTTTAGAACATAATAGGCAATAATATATATATATATATATATATATATATATATATATATATATATATATATATATATATATATATATGTCTACCACACCCCGTGGTATGCATGGGCAATTGTCCTAGTATTCTCTAAAAATGAAGAGGCACATATAAATTGACTATAATACCTAAGCATAAACGAAATTTGATTTGAGTTTTTGACTCTTTCCAAAAGTCATTCACTTTGATTAATTTAATAACTATTAAACTATAATTAGAGAGAAACAAAGCCAATGATTAAATGAGAATATCCAATGCTTACGTTTTAATGTTTCAGTGGATTAATTAAGCAAAGTGGGGCACGAAATTTTCTGTTACAGATTCGAAAGTTTATTAGAGACCAGAAAGTATTTTTATATTCAGTTTGTGGATACAAAATGAGAAAAACACAATCTTTTTTCATCCAAAAGTATATGCAACTTTGTGAGGGTTGATAAGAGTGTTTTTCCAACAGTCCATATACAATAAATATGGATGGCTTAAACTAATTATATATATCTCGTGTTTTGGTTAGATCTTCACCTCTGGGCCCTATCTCTACCTTCTTTTATTGTCGTTTTATTTTTCAGTATATTTCCGAATCAGCCCCTATAAATAATATCAAGAAATATTTTTGGTCTACTAAAAAAATATGTTTAATCGCTAAAAATATTATGTGTCGATTGGATTAATCCTTAAAAATGTTATCGAGATCATTTGTTTTTTGACTAATGTTATAAAAAGATCATGAGCGTGTTTACAGAAGAAAAAATTTCAAAGTTATTTTTAAAGATTTAATGTGAAGCGAAATTTTTTTTGATAAGCAATGTGAAGCGGAAGTTAATTTGTGTTTGATTATAATAGAGAAAAACATTTTTTTTTTTGTTTTCTGTCTTAACTAGCACACTAATTAAAAATCATCTCATTTTGATAATAATTTTTTTTTATGGATTCCGATTAATATTAAAAGTTTAAACAAGCACATTTCAAAGATCTTTTAGTTTAATAAGTGACTTTTCTATTAAATAATCTGTAACAAAGGGGAACTCCATTTTGGAAATTAATTTCAAAGATTAATTAGGTCTTGGTGTATTTTGTGAAGGATTGGGGAGTTTAGTCTTTCTTTTTTTACTTCTAAACAAAAGTCCATATTCTTTTCATGGGAAAAAAAATATCGGAATCAGGGAATATGGAGTCAAATTGGTGATACTTGAAAGGAGGAATATATGAACATAAACACAATAAAAGTTGGAGTTGATAGCATTTTGCAACTCAAGTACAAGATGGGAAAGTCCCCCACCCCCTTTTTTATGGTGTTGATAGCATTTTGCAATTCAAGTACAAGCTGGGAAAGTCCCCACACCCTTTTTTATGGATTGAGAACCTCTTCGGTACTCGATTTTACGAATAAGAAAGAAATAGACTCAATTATTAAAATATTATTATGTGACTGGAGACAATTTAGATCGCTTTTTTATGAGAAAAAGTTTATGTGAGCTGAGATTTTTATCTTTTGCAGTCACTTTTCTACGTGGTTAGTGCATTTACATAGATGTAATTAACTTACAATCACAACTCTTAAATAATTTTTCTTAAATAGATAAAAAAATATGAGAAGAAAGGCGGAACATAGTTGGCTGCTGCTCAGGATCCAAATCCGGTGAGTTGCATATTAAGTAGTGGTTGACTTAGCGTATTTTTCATGAGGGGGCTAAAAATAAAGTGTAATAATTTTATTATGCAAAATTAACTTCATCAAATGAAAATTAAAAGTGTTAAGAGTTTAGATTAAAAACAACAATTAAGGCTTTACTCGGTTCCATGCACTGCATTTCTCAATTTTCCCTTAACTAATACTCTCGATCCATCTCTACCAAATATAAGCCAAATAAATCACTTTCACATTTATTAAGATTTTGAAGTAGTCACATTTACTCTTGTTATGCTCATTTAAAAGTTTAATTTCATGACTCAAATTACTCCTCATCTTATTTAATCGGATAAAAGAACGTGAATATTTAATCTTAAAACTCTAGCTTTTCATGTTCACCAACATTAGGTATTTTCTTTCAACAAATAATATATTTGGTTTACTATCATTAAATACGATGAAGCCCAATTAGTTAGCTGGTTTTATCTAGTTTGAATCTAGAATGTTCCCTAGCCAGCTGTATTTGAGCTGTTAGATTAATTTTCCTGTTATTTAGAGAAACTCATATAAGTGAAACAAAACAAGTTTATAAGCCTCGCAAATAAGTGAACTTATAGCTGTTTTCACTTATAGTAATTTGCGAGACTTATAAGTTTGTTTTGTTTCACTTATAATACGCTGAGACTATTTGAGAGAGAACTTATAGAAACAAGGTAATACATATCTAGAAGCTGCCTTCAGCATATTTTCATCTGCTCTCCAAGATAAGCTATGAAAACCGGATGAATGTCATTTTATCTTTTATTATCGAAATAGCTTATATATACATAAACACTTCTATATGTATTATAAACGCTTGATATCCAAACAGGTTAATAGAGCCGCATTTACAGGTCCATGTATGTTGATAGTTGTTGTTTGTTTCTGAAAGAAATTAATTCACTGACGTGAATTGTTTTTAGTGAAGAAACAACAGACAGAAAATATTGAGTCACAAGCCTATAGTTAAATAGTTTATTATAGCATTGAGCAAAATAATTAGCTTATCATGCATGATACCTTCCCAGATCTACAAACACTGAATAATAATGCCATAGCCCGATGTGACATATGTAGGAAGCTGAGAACAAAACTGGCCCATCATAAAGGACCTTGTCTACTACAATTTCTCAAAGTTAGACCACAAACTTTGAATTACTTACAAATCGGCCACCAAACTACACAAATTTTAGGAATATATATCTTGGTTCTCAGGATTCATTCATTCCACAAGCCAATCCTTCCAATTAAAGCTATTTGAGGTAATTCAATTTAATATTGCTGGAAAAACCTGTAAAGTAGAAAATGGAAGGCAATGAGTAAAGAAGGAACATAATACATTGGGGGTTACTATTGGTGCAAAAGGAATCATGAAGTTTATGGATTATTATGATATTTAACAAAACTATGACCAATTGTTCAAAGTGTAAGTTGCTTAGGTATTGATTTTTCATTGGTAAATAAATAAATATTCTGAGGGGACCACAGTTGTTGAAGCAATAAGCCAAGTCTCTATTTTTGAGGCCCCATTACAAGATAACAACAACTTGGTACAAATATGTGGTATCCAAAATTTACAAGTTAGTTGACTGTCTTTAATTTTGATGCAGGGACCACTCTCATAACATTTATTTGAAGCTTGACTATATATAGATAAGGAATCACATACATAATGGAGGGTACATATTCAATTTTTTATACCATTTTTTACAGGATAAGCAAAATAGTTAGAGTTCAGAATTCAACCCTGAAATAATTACAATCAGAAGACAGAAGAAAAAAGTTATCATGTTGAATAGGTCATTTATAGTTGAGAAAAAAAGAGCAATTAATCATGAATCACCTAACCTTTTTAAGCTTATGCATGCTTACCTAAAATATTGCTTTTGGTAAAATTTGTGTGCTTTGGTCATGCAAGCGCACTCTAGGAAGCTAGGAAAAAATGATGACCTAATCTAGTTGCATATGTCATATATATTAAAAAAGGTAGAATTTTAAAGGCTAAGGATGTACCTTAATTTAGTCATTTCGTATTAACTAAATATTAGTTGTCAAATAATGAATGGCTCACATATCTGCAAATTATTGCCCTGCTTTTATTGTGCTTCCAATTAGTATCACATATGTAGGGCCCTTTCATATATTAGTGTCTAATGGGTTAATATGGTAATTATGCATGTAATGAAAAGACTAACTGTATTACTTATGGTAAGTCTTCAAGGATTATCTTCTTATAATCATTTTGAAGATTACTAGTTTTACCAAAACCAATATCTGCATTACTATAAGATTGCATGGCAGGTAATGATACTTTTTGAGGTATTCACCTCTAGATATGTATGACACTTTTCTTTTCTTTCTATATCAGTCCATTTTTGTTGTTGCTCCTGTTTTGGCTTGAGCTATAAGGTACAGCCACTGATAGATTCATATAGCAGCCACTTGTCTAGCAATTTTAAGTTCCTGGAGGCATCCTTCTTAACTAATTAACTTGTGAACAATGACAAGTTTCTAGGATTTGAACTCGTGACCCCCGGGTGACAGGGCACCGACCATATCGCTGCGCCAAGACTCGCCGCCTAATTTGTATAAATAGGTAGGAATCAATAAAATATAAAAATGAAGAATATCATGAAATTCGACACTTAATAGATAGTATATACTATGTGAAACTTTAAATGATGTTCTATATTCGGCTTATAATATGAATATAGCAACACAAGATAAAAACAATTTTGCAGACAAATACTTTTTATGGCCATGTCAACAGAGAGCTATGCAGTATGTAAGTGGCTTACCAATTTTGCCACTCACAGCATCATCAATATTAGCTGCTCCACTGCTATTACTGGGTGGAATAACTGTTTGACTATGTTGTGCTGCTTGGAGACCATATCTGTACATATTCATTGGCTGAAATATAGAGCAAACATAGAAGGAAAATGAATTCTCATAGGTAAACATGAGAAACTTATCAAGAACTCATAAGGAATTTAATGAAGGAAAAAGTAAAATTAAGTTTTTTTTGAACCTGACAAGCATTTTGCATAAGATGATAGCCCATGTAACGCGCATATTGCTCTGAAAGAGCTGGATTTTGCATCTGATTTTGGTAATTAAAAGCATTCATCATCGGATTTTGGCTCAATAATGTCTGATTCGGTGTCTGCGAGGCAGATGTTGACTGATCAAGTGGCGCTCTTGGTAATTGCATCGGATTGTGAATATGAGGAAATGAAGGTGTAGCCATTCCCATACTCATTTGTGACATATAGTTCTGAATTCCTGGAAGCATCATGGGTGCCATGCTAGATCCCATCCACATTACCTAGCACCAATATTGATATTGTTTGCTTCAGTTGTTAGCAATCTTAGACCATTATCGTATACAACATATTATATGGCACATGTACCTGAAGTTGTAACTGAAGTGATTTTAAGTACTCAATTGCCTCTTCTAACATTGATGCTTTGTCTGTCTGCACATATATACATCTCTTTTACTCAGTTTTCAAACCACTGTAATTAAATATCATTTAATTCTACTTCAGTTCTTTGTCAACATTCAACAAGCATTGTGAATTCAAACCTTACTACTGTGAGGTATGAGTTGTTGCAATGCCCTCATCTTCTCATTGATCCTATCTCGCCGTCTCTGAATCAATAAAACAATACTTTTGCTGGTAAGAGTAAAGTTTACAAAAATTTTAGTCTACTAGAAAAGTGTCAAACTCCTACCCTTTCTGACAGATTATGAACTTCAGCTGCACGGTTCCTTCGACCCGACCCTCCCCGCTTAGATGCCTTGTTTCCTTCAACTGATCTGAGTTCTGTCTCCTATTACACAAACATAGTGAACGCTTAACGTGCAGTAGAAAAAACAAATTTAATCATTATTGTAAATAAATTGGTCCCAAGTCGGTTAGCGAGCTAAAGGACACTGAAAGAGTTACAAGGAATAGCTTCAGCGTCTGAATCATATAACTTAATAACATTTGTCTATCAAAAAAAGTAAGGTAAATAGAAGGACAGAGATTTCACCTCACTTTGTTCAACTGATTCATCAACTTCAATTCCTTTCCTCTTTTGTCCCTGGCTTCTAGTAGAAAGGGAACAAGTTTTTCCAAGACTAGTACTTCCTGATCCACCAGAAGAGGAAGTAAAAGCTGGTTCCAGCATCTCTGATTTCCCCTTTTCACTCGGGGGAACTGTTCTCTGGACATCATTTCTAGCTACTTCATGGTCAGCAGATAAATTAGTAGTAGTCCAAACACCATTGCTTGATGCCTTACTTACATCTTGTCCTTGAGGGATTTGGTTACTGCCACAATAACTTGAACCAACTGTCATCCCTGAACACTCTCTAATCTCCCCTTTTGACATATTACAACTAGTTTTCTCTCTAAAATGTGCAAAGTTTAGGATCTTGCCTGATCTCCCATAATCATCGTTTCTCTGTGACGTATTGGGAACATGAAATCTCGGATCCGGCATAGGAATTCCCGAGAATTCCTGAACAAAGGAGGGTTTCATATTATGTGGTTGTTGTGGACTTATTACAGACACATGGGGAGCACTAGAAGCATTATTAGCATCTAATTGCTTGATTTGACTGTATGATTCAACTTCACAGTGTGGAAGTTCAGATAAAAGGCTTGAACATAACTCTTGTTCAAGTGAATCCTCAAGAGGGTATTGGATCCATGAAACTGTCTCATCATCTTGAATCAAGTTGCTTTCTGTTGAATGATGACTTTTATGAACCTGTCTTAAAGTGTTTGAATTCACAACTGGTTTTCTATTTGTTTGACTTTGCAATACTACTTCACCATTTTGCCATAGTAGCTCCACAAGTTCATGATCCAGCCTGTAGAATTTACCATATATATATATATATATATATATATATATATATATATAGATAGATAATTAGAATTTAATTATTAAATGGGACATGAAGAAATATAAAAAAATATTGCACAAACCCCATGTGCTTCTTTTGATTGGTGACGCAAGTATTTCTTCCAAAACTCCAATCAGGGTCACTGTTGTTCATCATAGCTAATGAAACCAATTATCTGTTTGCAGCAAAAGGAAAGAACTTTAGATTTGATTAAAAAATTAATAACCTTTTAAGTAAACTTTGACTTCCTGAAAGAGAATATAATAATCTGTATGAATAATCAAATAAATATGAGACAGAGTTTTATATTGATAAATAAGGAATAAAAAAAATAAAGGCTTTTGGAGTTTTGATCTTGTGTGGAACTTTACTAACAGAGAAGAGAGAGGAAACCAATGAAATGGAACCATAACCAGTTATTTGCCATTCTGAACAAAAAATTTTAATTCCTAGAATCCCCAAAAGGAAAACTCAACTCTCAATTACTGTTAAAAAGTACATGTACATTCACATGCCCAGAGAAGAAAAACAGTTAAATCAAAAAACAAAATCAGAACATTAAAAGCAACAAATTGGGAAAAACATTTAGACATCCAGCTTGTAGAAAGCTTTATCAACAACACGTACATGTAGACTCAAATAAACAAACACGGAGAAAAGAAATTTCCCAAAAAAAGAAGGAAATGATAAAACAAATAAACAAATAAACAAATAATCTATTCACATTTAGATAAGGAGAATAGAAGAAGAACCGAACCTGAGATAAGAGCAAGACGGTTATTTTTCTCTGACTTGTTGAACTAGAAGGTATATAGGCTAGAAGCTTAAAACAGAAGCTCCGTATTTGTTTCCTCTTTTTCTCTGTCTCCTTATGCTTAGTGAAGTGTAAGAACAAAGCATGAACAAGAGTTTTTAACAACAAGAAAGACAATGACATCAGCAGAGAGAGAAAGAGAAAGAGAGCTAAAATCTAATGGTAAAAATGGTGCTTGTGTTTCTCAACAGTGAGAAAAACATGTTTTCACGGCAATAAATGATCATGGGACCAGTTTATCGCTACTAACAAAAGAAAAAAACAATGCCCAAATTGATATTTAAGAAATTTAGCCGTAAATATTTGACACATGTGGGAGTGGGACACCTAGCTATTAGAGTTTAAAATTATGGTTAATTTAGTTTAATAAATGGTTAATAGATGGATAACCATAACCTACCTGAACTAAATTAACTACAAATTTGAACATTATTTTCAAGTTTTCAACTATATATAGGTTTGGACACTAAAAAGTTGTGGTAAATCACATTTAAATTGTGGTTACTTCAGTTTATTTGATGGTTAATGAATTATTCACCTATTAATTACCAATTAAATTGAAGTAACTGCAATTTTAAATTGTGTCAATCAAGTGTCGTGGATAAGCTTATCGAAGAAAAAAGAAAGTGTCCACGGTCGCCGTAAAAAATACCCGGAGTTTACCCAAAAGAAAAAAGAAAATGTCGTGGATAAAGAAATTTAGGTGTCTAAATAGTGAGTTTGGATTGTCACCGGTATTTATCGGACAAGTTACAAGAGAGAGCGACACATATAATATAATATAATAATAAATACAATAAATATTACCGTTTATCCCAAAAGTACATGTGAGATAATCTCAAAAAAAAAAACAAAAGTACATGTGAGAACGAAGCTATTGAATAGTCCCATATTTTATTATATTGTGAAAGTGAAGATTGCAGTAATAAAGTATGGATGATTTGCTTATCTGGATTTGGTTGTTGATTATTTAAAGCAAAAGGAAATCTAAAACTCGAAGCACATGGTGGGTGGTGCTATCTATCTATAGATTGATGGAGGGTGATGCCACTTGGCAACGACAAGCTGTATTTTCTATAGGGGAAATGATAAGGGACAGCTTTGTCAGAGAAAGTCGTGGCCCTCATCATCTTCCAAATTATTAAACAACAACAACTTATCTTATTTTATTATTTATTATCTTGTTATAGTATTATTTTTATTTTGCAGCCTTTTTGGATTTTCCACATGTGCGTTGTTCCGATAATTAGATTATTTTTTTGACAAGATAATTAGATTATTACTAGCCTCATTTCCCGTGCGATATATGGAGTGAGATAATATTAATTGATGGATATAAATACATTAAATCAATTTATTAATATTGTGAGAAGATGATTATTAATTAGGAATAGTTTAGTAAATCTATTTATTTTTTTTCATGAATCCAAGAAGAAAACACCAATTTGGACTTATATTTTTTTTCAACATCCTAAAATACCCTAAAACACAATGTCTCCATCACACTTTATGTATTTTGTCACAAATTTATTTTGTTTTTCATCAAAAAGGTTATTGAGGAATATTGAACTTCGCGTATTTGAACATCTAAAATTTTTCGGGATACTAAAGTACCCCCAAAAAACACTGTCAGCATCGCACTCTGCGTATTTTGTTACAAACTTATTATTACTTTTTACCAAACCAGTTATTTACGAAGAAACTTTTGGTATTTGAAGAGTTAAATTTTTTTCTGAATCCTAAAGTACCCCAAACATACGGGTGGTTCTATGGTGAGGGAGCAAATCAAGTCCCTCACCGGTGAACCACTAAAATTGACCGTAGGATATTGTGTAAAATTCTATGAGTGATTAAGATTGAATCAACCAGAATTGACTCTCAACCGTTGATGAATTTTTATACTACATCCTACGGTCATATTTAATGGTTCACCGGTGAGGGATTTGATTTGCTCCCTCACCCTAGAAGCACCCCAAACATACGACTTAACATTTCACTTTACGCATTTTGTGTCAAAATAATTTTTCTTCACCATCAAGTACACCAAAGCACACTGTTTAGCATTTCACTTTACGTATTTTGTTATGATTTTTTTTTTACCGAATGGATTATTCAACAACAAAATTTGTATATTTAAACATCTAAAATTTTTCGAGTCCGTAAAGTACCCATTAAAATATAAAAAAGAAAAAAATTGCAAAACCTTAAAATATAAAAGAAAAAAAAACTTATTATTAAACAACAACGACTCATCTTATTTTATTATCTTGTTATAGTATTATTTTTATTTTGCAGCCTTTTTGGATTTTCCACATGTGCGTTGTTCCGATAATTAGATTATTATCAAATTATTACCCTTAATTTCTTGTGCGGTACTGTACTTGGCAAATGCAAGACATATCACTGACACTCACTATGTTGCAAACGAATAGATACCTGACATATGCTAAAGGAGTGGAAAGAACCGATTGAAATGAACTTGATATTATTTTCATTGAACTGAAGTGAATTTATACATAGGCAATATGCAAGAAGAATCGGTTAGAGACCGTTTGAGCAAGAGCCAAAATGAAAGGAAGCTCGAGCTCATTTACAGCTCATTTACAGATGATGATCTAAGCTAAGTCAACAATAGAAAAGACTAATATGCCCTTATTACAATTGTAACTAAAATAGACTATATAGTTCAATATCCCCCTTCAAGCTGGAGAGTGGATTGTATGCACTCCAAGCTTGCCAAGTAAAGAGAGGAAAGCCTGAGGTTCCAACGCCTTTGTCAAGATGTCCGCAAGCTGATCAGAAGAATCAACAGGTAACAAATGGAATAATTTTGCTTGGAGTCTTTCTCGAACCACATGACAATCTATGTCTATGTGTTTGGTTCGTTCGTGGAAGCTAGAGTTTGCAGCAATATGCCTAGCTGACTGACTATCACAGTAAAGGAGAGCAGGTGTAATAAAAGGTAGAGAGAAATTCTGCAGAATGTAAGTCAGCCATTGTATCTCACATACCGTAGAAGCCAATGCCCTGTATTCAGCCTCAGTAGATGATCTAGAAACAGTTGTCTGTTTCTTAGATTTCCATGAAATAAGGGACTCACCAAGGTAAATACAAAAAAACCAGTAACAGACCTTCTGGTAGTGACACATGTGGCCCAATCCGAGTCACTAAATCCTTTTAATTGTAAGTTGGAACTAGCAGGGAAAAACAATCCTTGTGCAGGAGACCTTTTGACATATCTAAGGACACGGTGAGCAGCTTGAAGGTGTTTTTCTTTAGGATTGGCCATGTATTGACCGAGTTGTTGGACAGCAAAACTCAAGTCAGGCCTGGTGGTATTCAAATACAATAATCTTCCAACAAGGCGCCTATAGGCAGTAGGCTCTGTTTCTGGAGAATCATGAGCTTGTTCAGTGACAGATGACTTGGTGATGGGTGTACTAGCAGGTTTTGAGGCAAGCAAACCAGTGTCATTGAGTAAATCTAAGGCATACTTACGTTGGCATATTGATATACCATCAGAGGTCCTGGCAATCTCTATGCCAAGGAAGTATCTTAGAGTGCCAAGGTCTTTTAATTTGAAAACAGAGTCCAATCTCTGCTTAACAGAAGTAATCTCAGTGAGATTGTTCCCAGCTAGAATTAAGTCATCCACATACACAAGTAAGAGAGTATAACAACCTTTGTGGCACTTAGTGAATAGAGAGTGATCATGTTGTGACTGTATGTACCAAGAGAGACAAGAAATGTGGATAATTTGGCAAACCATTGCCTACTTGCTTGTTTTAAACCATAAAGAGATTTGAGTCGTTTGCAAACCTTGTGAGAGGATTCAACCTTGTAACCTTGAGGTATATCCATGTAGACTTCTTCATCTAAGTCACCATGGAGAAATGCGTTGTTAACATCGAGTTGTTGAAGATGCCAAGATTGAGTAGCAGCTACGGCAAGCAGAAGCCTCACTGTTGTCATTTTAGCAACAGGTGAGAATGTATCTATATAATCAATCCCCTTAGTTTGTGTATACCCTTTTGCAACTAGTCGTGCTTTATGCCTCTCTATTGTACCATCAGCCTTGTATTTGATCTTGTAAACCCATTTACACCCTATAGTTTTCTTGCCAGCAGGCAAATCCACAACCTTCCAGGTATTGTTCTGCTCCAGAGCTTGCAGTTCACTCTGCATAGCCTTATTCCAGCAATCTAGCTTACAAGCTTGATTGTAATGTGAGGGTTCACTGGAAGAGCAAATAGACAGAGCAAACTTCTTATAAGGTTGATGTTTCTGACTGGTCTTTGTGTTGTGGTCATAGTGGTTTCTGGTGTAGTGTTAGGAGTTGGATCATCAGGTGTATCAGGTACTTCAGTGTTTTCTGGTATGATGTTAGTTTCTAGTGTAGCATGTGAGACACTGTCATGAGTTGTAGTGACATTATCAGGGGTTGGTAGAGGCTGGTTTTCTGATGGAATGTTGGTGTCTATGTGTGTATCATCAGGATCAAAAGTGGAGAAATCGTATGTGTTGTTGTCAATGACTTCATCATTGGTGTCCCTATGATGTGTCAAATAGGGAAAGCTGCTCTCATAGAAAATCACATTTCTTGAAATGAATATCTCTCTGGATTTCAAATCCATCTGTATATATACTTTAACTCCGGGCTTGTAACCAAGGAATACACATTTCCTTGCTCTAGGATCCAGCTTATTTCTACCTTGTTGCAGAGTAGAAGCAAAACTAAGACACCCAAAGACTCTCAAGTACTTTAAATCAGGAGTATGACCGTGAAGCCTTTCATAAGGACTTTTGTTTTCCAAAGTTGCAGAAGGAAGCCGGTTGATTAAATGAATAGCATGCATAACTCCATAGCACCAGAAAGTTTTTGGCAAATGAGATTGAAACATCAGGGCACGAGTCACATTCAGTATATGCATGTGTTTTCTCTCTGCAACTGCATTTTGTTGAGGTGTCTCCACACATGTCTTTTGATGAAGAATCCCATTTTCTTGATAGTAGTCATCCATGAGAAATTCCTTTCCATTGTCTGTACGAATTCCCTTAACTGACACATTGAATTGTGTTTTAACTAAGCTGATGAAGTTCTTGATGAGATTTCTGGTCTCACTCTTGTTTTTCATGAGGAAGAGCCAGGTATGTCTCGTGAAGTCATCTACAACAGTTAAAAAATACATATGTCCATGGACAGATGGGGTAGAGAGAGGACCCTAAATGTCCATATGAATTAGATCAAAGGCATTTTCAGTCTTAGAAATACTAACAGGAAAAGAAAGTTTTTGTTGTTTAGCCAAATGGCAAGAATCACACACTTTATTGCTAACATCTTGTACATAATTGGCACTTTTACAAATTTCTTTTATAACAACATCAGAGGGATGTCCTAGTCTATGGTGCCATAGAGCAAATTTCTCAGATGTTACATGATGACAAACAGAAAAATTGTCATTACAAACAGGAAAACAAGTATTGCTATTATCCAAATTGAAAGCAGTCAGGCATCTAGAGTCTTGATCAAGAACATATAATGAGTGAAATGCCCTAGCGTGCCCAATCGTCCTCAATGAGGGCTTTTCCTGAATTGTACAGTCATCATCATCAATAATGATTTTACATTTCAAATAATGTGATAGCTTGTATCCAGATATCAAATTAAAACCAAATTCAGGAACGTATAAAACATTGTGCAGTACTAAGTTTGTGTTAAACATGATTGTGCCTGCATACCTAGCAAATGTGTGTGTTCCATTAGGCATTCTAATCCTAATAGGCTTAATTTCATAGTATGAGTAAAATAGTGACAGATTGTTACAAATATGGTCAGTGGCTCCTGTATCAACAATCCAAATGGTATAGGTTATGTTACCTGTGGAATCTTGAGTCATATTTGAAGCAATTATGTGATGGACTTGGCTACCTCCTCCATCAGTGTTGTTGTTGAGCAAGCCCATGAGTTTCTTGTATATTTCTGGTGTTATGCTCACAGAGGATTCATTAGTCTGAGAATTATTGCTCTCTCCCTCTGTGTTGTTCCCTTCGGTTGCAGTGTGATTGACTGTACCATCTTTGTCTTTGAATTTAAAGCCCGGTGGAAAACCATGCTTAAAGTAACATGTTTCCAACGTGTGTCCCTGCTTACCACAATAGCTGCAGGTCTTTCCGTTGTTGTTGTTATTTCCTCTTCCTGGAGCTCTTCCACGACCTCTTCCATGTGTGTTGAATTGTCCTCTGCCATGAGAATTTTGCTGAGGGCCCGAATTCGCCATTAATGCAACCTTTGTGCTTTCTCCTAGAACATTCCCATTGAGTTGTCTTTCTTGTTGAAGAGTCAATGAGAAGACTTTGTTGATGTCTGGCAAAGGCTCCATCATCATAATTTGAGTCTTTACTGTGTTGTATTGGTCATTGAGACCCTTCAAGAAGCAAATGACATATTCTTGTTCACGTTGCTTCTTGATTCCAGCATCAATTTTACCACAAGTGCACGCATTGATTGGCCTTAATGTTTCAAGATCTTCCCAGATTACCTTTAAATCTGTGTAATACGCGCTAATTGTAACACCCCCTTTCTAGTAACTTTACTTTTTAAATAAAATCAGAGTCTCTTTTTTTTTTTTTTTGAAAACAATTCAAGCGAGTGCTACACTTACTCCATAAATATCAAGATACATAACACCATAAGAAAATGTTTAGTTCGCATCAACTAAATCCAATCACCACCAGCAGCGGAATAAATATGAGTTCTAAAATTTAAAACCAATACATCACCAATCAAATCTAACAGTTTTAGGAAAAATAATGCATAAACATAGGACCCCCCCCCCTGGTGCTACGTATCAGAGCGTGACACTTCCTACCAGACGAAGGCATAAAGGAATCCTTCACTCGTTATTACCTGCACGTTGCCGACATAAGAAGCAACATAAAAGCAGTAGGGTGAGTCTCTTTTCATAATTAATAACATATGGGAATCAAGCACTGCATAGGAAAAAGGAAACCAGGCACACCAATTCACAACAATGGAAACAATCACATCAACATTCTATTTCCAAACAGCACTACACAATATATGATTATGCATGTAATGCAACCCAAACTCCACGGGTACATGCATGTCGGATCCGTCACCAAATACAAATAGGCCGTAGCCTCTGCTCACCAAATAAAACTAGGCCGAAGCCTCTGCTCACCAATAATGCACATGTTTCATGAGGTGTTATGGAGAATGCATCACAACACACCACAATTCAATCAATCCACCATTTTAATTTCTAATCTCACCATAGTGCATTAATCAGCTCACCAAATTAAAATTAGGCCGAAGCCTCTGCTCACCAATCTCACCTTATCACACTCACCAATTCAGCCCACCACTCACACCAACACCAATTCAAATAGACCAACTTAGGATATTGACACGACATAGGGGAAAGTGGGTAAAAATAGCCATTTGGACATTTGAACACCATCAGCCCAGAAACACCAGTAAAATAATTTATTTTTGCATAAAATTGGAACAATTGGATAGACACTGAAATTAGCTTCGAAACACATTTTGAACCGTTAAATTTGGATAACCGAGTCAAAAGTTACATTAAAAACAAAATAGGAAAAATACTTAGACATCCTGGAACTGGCGCATGGGCGCTGGGCGCCCAGGAGAGGCAACACGCACAGGCGCATGGCGCCCAGGGACAACGGCGCGCATAGGCGCTTGGCGCCCAGGAAGGCAACACGGCTTGGCGCATGGGCGCTTGGCGCCCAGGAGAGGCAACACGCACAGGCGCATGGCGCCCAGGGAGCAACAGCGCGCATAGGCGCTAGGCGCCCAGGGAAACAGCACGCGCACAGGCGCTAGGCGCCCAGGGGAACAACACGCGCACACAGGCGCATTGCGCCCAGCACAGCAACACGGCGCCCAGGCACTAGGCGCCTAAGACCAACTTGCAACAAAACTCATTTTTCTTCGAAATTGATTTTACACGAGCCAAATGCTCAGAACATGAAAACCCAATAAAAATTTCATCTAAAACTGAACATCATTTTTGGCGCCCATGCACTAGGCGCCTAGTGAAAACACGCAACCCAACTATTTTGTTGCCCAAAATCATTTTGCACGAGCCATTTTACCTGAATATGAAAACCTGAAACCAATTTTTACAAAACTATCACCAGAATATTGGGGCCCTTGGCGCCCATGACACAAGCAACTAGCGCCAAAACTGGCAGCACAGTGACACAGAATCAGCAACACAGGGCAACAGGCACAGCAACACAGTGACACAGAATGGCAACACAGGCAATGGGCCCCACTCCTCTTCTTCTCCTCTTGAGTGATTCGCCCACTCCTCTTCTTCTCCTCTTCCCTTCGCAACTCTTTCTCTTCTCACTCTCTCTTTTACGTTTCTTTTCTTTCTTTTTGCAATAGAGTAACAAAATGAAAACTAACCCCTAGACCCCTTGTGAGTCGAATACTTTGACAAGGCAATGGGCCACGGGCCTAATTGTGGATCACGGGCCCTTGCTCGCACCACTCAATCTGTGACAACACCTCCTAATAAATAAAATAAAAATAATTAAACCTTGAATTATTTAATTAAATTAAATAAATATTGTAAGCCTTAAATAACTTAATTAAATAAATAATTAAATTATTTTGGGGCGTTACAACTCTCCCCCACTTAGGATATTTCGTCCTCGAAATTACCTGAATCAAACAACTCCGGATATGCTTCCCGCATCTTACTCTCCAGCTCCCAAGTCATACTCTCACCAGCAGCTCCTAACCAAACCACTTTCACCAAAGGAATCTCCTTCCCTCTCAGAATCTTCACTTCTCTATCTTCAATCCGCACAGGCATAGTCTCCACAGTGAGATTATCCCGCACCTCTACTTCATCCATCTGAATCACATGAGACGGGTCCGGAACATACTTTCGAAGTTGTGACACGTGAAACACGTCATGCAAGTTCGAAGGATTAGGCGGCAAAGCCACCCTATATGCTACACTTCCCACCCTCTCCGTAATCTGATACGGACCAATGAAACGGGGAGTTAACTTCTTTGATTTCAAGGCACGCCCAACACCAGTCACCGGAGTGACTCTCAGGAACACATGATCACCGGCCTGAAACTCT
Source organism: Astragalus membranaceus (assembly GCA_039519185.1). Classification (NCBI taxonomy): domain Eukaryota; kingdom Viridiplantae; phylum Streptophyta; class Magnoliopsida; order Fabales; family Fabaceae; genus Astragalus; species Astragalus membranaceus. The sequence continues at coordinate 134,683,855 of CM076848.1, read as the reverse complement.
AAATCCTTCCTTCTCTTATCATGATAGCTCTTTTGTCGACTCTGCGACGCTTTCATCTTCTCACGGATTAATTTTACCTTCTCAGTTGTTTCTCGCACAATCTCAGGCCATAACACTGCACTCTCCCCAGATTCATACCAACACAACGGAGTCCTACATCTCTGACCATACAACGCCTCAAACGGTGCCATACCAATACTAGAATGAAAACTGTTGTTGTAGGTGAACTCTATCAACGGAAGATGAGAATCCCATGAACCTCCTTGCTCAAGAACACATGCCCTCAACAAGTCCTCTAACGACTGAATAGTCCTCTCCGTCTGACCATCTGTCTGCGGATGATAAGCGGAGCTCAACCTCAACTTAGAACCCAAAGCTTCTTGCAAACTTTTCCAAAATTCAGATGTGAATCTCGGATCTCTATCAGATACAATACTAAGCGGAACGCCATGCAACTTCACAATAGTCTTGATGTAGATTTCTGCCAACTTTGGAACTGGATAAGTCATATTAATTGGTAAGAAATGAGCAGACTTAGACAACTTGTCCACAACCACCCATATAGCATCAAACCCTCTCACTGTATTTGGCAAACCAGTTACAAAATCCATGGAAATGCTATCCCATTTCCATTCCGGAATCTCCAATGGTTGCATCAACCCCGCAGGCTTCTGATGCTCAATCTTAGACTTCTGACAAGTCAGACAAGAATACACAAACTGAGCCACATCCTTCTTCATACCAGGCCACCAGAACATTTTCTTCAAATCTTGGTACATTTTCGTAGCCCCTGGATGAATACTCAACTTGCTCCTATGGCTCTCCTCAAGAATCATTCTCCTCATCTCAGCATCGTCAGGAATGCAGATCCTATCTCTGAATCTCAATACACCTTGGGAATCTAACTTGAAATCTCCACCCACATCTTGATCATTCACAACTAACAGGTCTACCAACTTTACATCTGACTTTTGGGCTTCCCGAACACTAACCAAAAATTCATTGCCGATCTTCAACATCCCCAATCTGACACTCTGCGGTGTCACTTCACAAACCAGACTCATGTCCCGAAACTGCTCAATCAACTCTAACTCTTTCACCATCATAGCCGACATATGCAAACTCTTCCGACTTAAAGCATCAGCCACGACATTAGCTTTGCCGGGGTGATAGTTCAAGCCGAAATCATAATCCTTCAGCAATTCTAGCCAACGTCTCTGTCTCATATTTAGCTCCTTCTGATCAAACAAGTATTTCAAACTCTTATGGTCACTAAACACTTCAAATCTAGTACCATACAGATAGTGCCTCCAAATTTTCAGCACAAACACAATTGCAGCTAGCTCCAAATCATGAGTAGGGTAGTTCTTCTCATGGGTCCTCAACTGTCTGGACGCATAAGCTACTACCTTACCCTCTTGCATCAATACACCTCCCAAACCCATCTTGGAAGCATCGCAATATACTACAAACGGTCGATCCGGAACAGGCAAAGTCAAAACGGGCGATGTAGTCAACCTCTTTTTCAACTCGTTGAAGCTCTCCTCACAGCGAGCATCCCACACAAAGGCCTTTCCCTTACACGTCAATTGAGTCAACGGAAGTGCCAACTTCGAGAAACCTTCAATAAACCTCCTGTAGTAACCAGCTAACCCCAAGAAACTTCTAATCTCAGTAACTGACTTCGGGCTCTCCCATTGCGACACAGCATCAACCTTGGCTGGGTCCACAACTATACCATTACCAGAGATAATATGACCAATGAAACCTACTTCATTCAGCCAGAACTCACACTTAGACAATTTTGCATATAATTTCTTTTCTTTCAACACTTCTAGCACTAACCTCAAATGTTCTGCGTGCTCCTCTTCTGTTTTAGAATACACCAGAATGTCGTCAATAAACACAACTACAAACCGATCCAAGTAACTATGGAAGGTACGGTTCATGTACTCCATAAACACACCCGGCGCGTTGGTAACACCAAACGGCATCACAGAATACTCATAGTGCCCATATCTCGTTTTGAAAGCGGTCTTCTGAATGTCTTCATCCTTTACCTTGATCTGGTGATAACCCGACCTCAAATCGATTTTACTAAACACCTTAGCACCTACCAACTGGTCCATCAGATCATCAATTCTGGGAAGCGGATACCTGTTCTTTATTGTCACTTTGTTCAACTGCCTATAATCGACACAAAGCCTCATACTCCCGTCCTTCTTTTTCACTAACAATACCGGAGCACCCCATGGTGACACACTTGGCCTTACAAATTTCTTCTCAAGTAGATCTTCTAATTGCTTTTTCAATTCAGACAACTCTGAGGCTGACATCCGGTACGGTGCCATAGACACAGGCCTAGTACCAGGTATAAGATCAATAGCAAACTCAACCTCCCTCTATGGCGGAACACTTGGAATTTCATCCGGGAACACTTCGGGAAATTCACACACTACCTGAACCCCTTCAATGATCGCCTGATTCTCAGCAGACAATGACGCCATCAAAGCAAATAGATGAACTCCCTCTTTCATTATCTTATGCAAATGACCAGCAGGCAACAAAACAGATCCTTCTTCTTCGGGAGGAAGGAAACTCACAGATCTTCGGGAACAATTAATATGCACATGGTTATATACTAACCAGTCCATACCAAGAATGACATCCAACCCTCCCAACGGCAAACAAATAAGATCAACAAGAAAATCTCTGCCGAAGATTGACAGAGGGCACTTAGCACACACAAGAGAGGTAGTTACTGAACCCTTAGCTGGAGTGTCAATAACCATCTCCCTCATCATAGAAGATAAAACAAGGTCCAATTTCTCAGCACACAAAGCAGCAATAAATGAATGCGTAGCACCAGTATCAATAATAGCAATCAAAGGAATACCATTAATAAAACATGTACCTCTAATCTCATTAGTATCCTCTGATCCTGCGAGAGCAAACACTTTTCCATGGGACTTCTCTTTCTTCGGCTTAGTACACTTAGTACTAATATGACCTGATTCCCCACAGTTGTAGCACACCACATCCCTTTTCTCACATTTCGCAGCCACATGACCTTCTTTACCGCACTTGAAACATTTATTATCCGAGCAGTCAAAACTCTTGTGACCCGGCTTGCCACACCTGTAGCACACAACCTTCGCAGGGGCATCTCCCCCACTTGTTTTCTTATTATCAGCATACCTCTGCTTACCTTTACCAGCTGGAACCTCATATGGCTTACCCCGATTCTGAAATTTACCCCTCAAATCTCTCATGACCTTGGAGTGAGCATTACTATCATCCTCATATATCCTGCAACTGTCGATCAAATCAGCGAATACCCGAATCTTCTGGTACCCTACAGCTTTCTTTATATCAGCCCTCAGTCCATTCTCAAACTTAATACACTTTGAGAACTCAGAATCAGCATCAGCATAATGGGGATAAAACATAGCCAATTCAGTGAACTTGGCAGCATACTCCGTCACTGACATGCTTCCTTGCTTCAGCTCAAGGAATTCTATTTCTTTCTTACCTCTCACATCTTCAGGAAAATACTTACGCAAGAACTCTCTACGGAAAACAGCCCAAGTTATCTCTTCATTAGCAGTTTCTAATCTCTGCCTCACCTCCATCCACCAATCATCAGCTTCCTCTGCCAGCGTATGGGTACCATACCTGACTTTCTGCGCATCATTACAATCCATGACCCGAAATATCCTTTCAATCTCTTTCAGCCATGCTAGAGCACCATCTGGGTTATACTTGCCCTTAAAGACAGGTGGATTCTCCCTCTGGAACGTGGCCAAACTGCGAGTCCCAGCATTTTCAGCACCATTTTGCTGGTTCCCAACAGCTTGAGCCATAGCCTGCAAAGCAGCAGCTAGAATAATGCATAAACATAGGACACCCCCCCTGGTGCTACGTATCAGAGAGTGACACTTCCTACCAGACGAAGGCATAAAGGAATCCTTCACTCGTTATTACCTGCACGTTGCCGACATAAGAAGCAACATAAAAGCAGTAGGGTGAGTCTCTTTTCATAATTAATAACATATGGGAATCAAGCACTGCATAGGAAAAAGGAAACCAGGCACACCAATTCACAACAATGGAAACAATCACATCAACATTCTATTTCCAAACAGCACTACACAATATATGATTATGCATGTAATGCAACCCAAACTCCACGGGTACATGCATGTCGGATCCGTCACCAAATACAAATAGGCCGTAGCCTCTGCTCACCAAATAAAACTAGGCCGAAGCCTCTGCTCACCAATAATGCACATGTTTCATGAGGTGTTATGGAGAATGCATCACAACACACCACAATTCAATCAATCCACCATTTTAATTTCTAATCTCACCATAGTGCATTAATCAGCTCACCAAATTAAAATTAGGCCGAAGCCTCTGCTCACCAATCTCACCTTATCACACTCACCAATTCAGCCCACCACTCACACCAACACCAATTCAAATAGACCAACTTAGGATATTGACACGACATAGGGGAAAGTGGGTAAAAATAGTCATTTGGACATTTGAACACCATCAGCCCAGAAACACCAGTAAAATAATTTATTTTTGCATAAAATTGGAACAATTGGATAGACACTGACATTAGCTTCGAAACGCATTTTGAACCGTTAAATTTGGATAACCGAGTCAAAAGTTACATTAAAAACAAAATAGGAAAAATACTTAGACATCCTGGAACTGGCGCATGGGCGCTGGGCGCCCAGGAGAGGCAACACGCACAGGCGCATGGCGCCCAGGGACAACGGCGCGCATAGGCGCTTGGCGCCCAGGAAGGCAACACGGCTTGGCGCCCAGGAGAGGCAACACGCACAGGCGCATGGCGCCCAGGGAGCAACAGCGCGCATAGGCGCTAGGCGCCCAGGGAAACAGCACGCGCACAGGCGCTAGGCGCCCAGGGGAACAACACGCGCACACAGGCGCATTGCGCCCAGCACAGCAACACGGCGCCCAGGCACTAGGCGCCTAAGACCAACTTGCAACAAAACTCATTTTTCTTCGAAATTGATTTTACACTAGCCAAATGCTCAGAACATGAAAACCCAATAAAAATTTCATCTAAAACTGAACATCATTTTTGGCGCCCATGCACTAGGCGCCTAGTGAAAACACGCAACCCAACTATTTTGTTGCGCAAAATCATTTTGCACGAGCCATTTTACCTGAATATGAAAACTTGAAACCAATTTTTACAAAACTATCACCAGAATATTGGGGCCCTTGGCGCCCATGACACAAGCAACTAGCGCCAAAACTGGCAGCACAGTGACACAGAATCAGCAACACAGGGCAACAGGCACAGCAACACAGTGACACAGAATGGCAACACAGGGGCAACAGAATTTGGAAAAACTGGCGCAGCACACTGCTGGGCGCCTGGCGCCCATGACTATGGCGCACAAACAAAAATTCAGCAACACACATATGGCGCCCAAGGCGCCTAGGAGCTTCCAAAACCAGAATTTCTCACTTTCAATCACCAATTTAACATCACCCAACACTCAATTATATATATATATATATATAATTCAAGTGTCACCATGATTCTCAATTTCACCAAGTAGGCATCAAATAGTCATATATTCAAACATATGATATCCAATTCGCATTATCAACAACTCAAACACCAATCATGCGATTTTCAACATATCAATTCAACATCAATCATCACAATACGATCAATTAACCATCAACATCACAATTCATTCATAAAACTAACCTAGAACCCTAACCCTAAGCAATCACCAATTCGCATAAATCATTAAGAACAAAAAGAGGAGCCCCTAACCTTATGGAAGTCGAATTGCTAGCAAAGCTCCAAGGAAAAATTGCAAGACTCCAATCAAGCTCTTCCTCCTCTTGAGTGATTCGCCCACTCCTCTTCTTCTCCTCTTCCCTTCGCAACTCTTTCTCTTCTCACTCTCTCTTTTACGTTTCTTTTCTTTCTTTTTGCAATAGAGTAACAAAATGAAAACTAACCCCTAGACCCCTTGTGAGTCGAATACTTTGACAAGGCAATGGGCCACGGGCCTAATTGTGGATCACGGGCCCTTGCTCGCACCACTCAATCCGTGACAACACCTCCTAATAAATAAAATAAAAATAATTAAACCTTGAATTATTTAATTAAATTAAATAAATATTGTAAGCCTTAAATAACTTAATTAAATAAATAATTAAATTATTTTGGGGCGTTACACTAATGTTCCTTTCCCCTTGTTTAATTGAGTGAATTTCCTGTAGAAGATCAGACATTCTAAAAGCATCTCCCTTTGAAAATCTGTTCTTCAATTCATTCCATAGATCAAATGTGTTTTCCACGTTCTCTATACTTTGCGCTATCTCCGGTGTGAGCGAGCCCGCAATCCATGCCACGACGGTTCCGTTGCATCGCTCCCACGCTTCATATAGATCATCATCCTCCGCCGGTGCACTGATCTTCCCGTTGATAAACTTGACCTTATTCTTGGTTAGCAACGCTCTCTTCATTTTCTTGCTCCAGGTGTCGTAATTGTTGTCGTTCATAGGCGGAGCAACAAGAACGGCACTGGGATTTTCCGCCGGATGAAGATAATAGGGGCTGGTGAGGTTGAGTGCTGGATCTTTGTTCTTCTTTGTTTGATCATTTGGTTCAATTTCTTCAGCTCCAGTGATAATTGCTGCCATTGTTGATTTCTAGGGTTTCGATGACAGAAATTGGGGGTTTTGGGACGATTGGCACCCAGAGCAGAATAATTCTGCTCTGATACCATAAAGGAGTGGAAAGAACTGATTGAAATGAACTTGATATTATTTTCATTGAACTGAAGTGAATTTATACATAGGCAATATGCAAGAAGAATCGGTTAGAGACCGTTTGAGCAAGAGCCAAAATGAAAGGAAGCTCGAGCTCATTTACAGCTCATTTACAGATGATGATCTAAGCTAAGTCAACAATAGAAAAGACTAATATGCCCTTATTACAATTGTAACTAAAATAGACTATATAGTTCAATATATACGTTGCCATTTTTCATGGGTATCGTTGTATCACACTTCATGGGAGGCACCCAAAAGGGCACTCAGAGGAATGACTCAGTTGAATTAGAGGGTTAGCTAAACTTGGAAGGGAATCGAGTGGCATTTTAGTCGAAAGGGGAGCTCGTCGATTCAAAGCATGTGATTAGAGAATGTGTAAAACGTGATTGGTAGAAGATTGAGCACTTTGAAGAGGATGATACTCAAGGGATGATGAGCACTTTGAAGCTACATGTGAAATACGGGGGAATTGCTCCTAAACTCAAAGATAATGGATAAGATACTGAAAGGAACGCAATAGACAGTTTATTTGCAAAAAAACAAGGAATGTGGCATGATAATGATAATGCATTTTTGTTAGTAGAATAAGATAAGATTGTAATATATTATTGAGTATCTCAAGTGTGACAAGCCTCATATCGTCTAATAGGGAGTAAAGTGAGGAGTATATAAGATGTCATCCTCATTAACCTTTCACTTTAATGATAATGCTTACAAGATAGACCTTCTCGGTGAGTATGGTGTAAAAGTGCTTCTTTTAATGTGGCTGATTTGTCTTCTTATTATTAAGATATTCCTAGTAATTCAATTACTTGTAATATAGGTAGGTGTAGTAAGTAAGCCATTTATGGGCTTAGTCGAAACATGGGCCTGGCGTTATCATGTATATATATATATTTTCGACTGCCTGTAATACATAGAATCGAATAATACAGTTTCACTTTAAAATTTTTGTTTCATTGCTTTGCCCGGTTTCTTCCCTCTCTTCTCTATTTTTCCGCTGCGTTCTCTCTCCCTGCGCAATTACCCCCAACAAATTGGTGTTGCGCCCGAAAAAGTCCCCGAGGGAGAACCTTCCTCGTTCACAACTTTTTCTATGACAATGAAGCCGCCACCAATATTTACTAAGGGAAATATTAGGAAAACCATTTTTGGAAAGCGATTGGCCTTTGAAAACTGAGAGTTTAGGGTTCGGGGGTCGGTTACGCGTGGGGAAGGTATTAGCATCTCACACGTCCTCTCTACTGAGAGGGAACCTTTAATTAAATGTGTGGTTTTTATATGTTGACCTGAAAATATTCAACTTTGCCTCTGTACTTCTTATTGACAATGAATTAAAGAACTTAATAGATTTTTTATTTTTGGAGAGAAAGGGAAAAAAAAGGGGTTTTAGAAAAAAGTGCTTGACGGGACGTGGCCCGCTCCTACGTATCTCCCAGTGCGATGGAGAACTCAAAGCTACGTAGTTCTTGTGTGTCCTGAAAAAGGTTTTTGTTTTTTATCTTGTTTAATTTTGAAAATTGAGCTTTCATGATGATCAATTGAGCAAAGGCTCCAAGTGACCACCGTTAGCACTCCATTATTAATAATCATGCAAGCAAAGGCTTCGCAAGACTACTAACAAAGTTTTTGATTTAGTAAAAATCGTTAGGAAAACTAGGCATTCATGGTGATCAATTGAGCAAAGGCTCCAAGTGATCACCACTAGTACCTCGTTGTTAATAATCATGCAAGCAAAGGCTTCACGAGACTATTAACAAAGTTTTTAATTTCTGAGAAAATATTTTGTCTTGAAGAGAATTAAATTAAATTAAAAAAAACGAGAAAAAGGGGGTGTGAAATGGTAAAATAAGGTGTTAATAAAAGGGGAGCTGTATTATCAAAACAGGAGTGTAGGTAGCAGCCCAGCCCACTATAAGGCTGGCTAACCCACGAAATCGTGGGCTTTCCCAGGGGGCTGTAGTGATTGAAATGGGGGGTGCGAAACCTAATCTGATATATTTTTTAAATAAAATTAAAATCAAAATTAACTAAAACTACACGTATATAACCTAAAATTCTAACCCTAGTTTTCATTCTTTTACCCTCTCAGCGCCGCACTCCCCTTTCTAACCCTAATTCCATTTCTTCTCTTTCCCTCTTCCTTTCCATGGCTGCGCCGCAGCTCCTCAAATCGCCCCCAACCCTAAAAATCTCTCTCTCTCTCACGTATCCGCCTCTCTCTCACCTTAAGCTCGCCTCCTCTCTACGGCGCGTTCCATGGCCGAAATTCCCTCACCCTGATTCTTCTCATTTCCCCTCTTTCTCCGCCTCGCTTTACGGTTCTACGAACCCACCTCTCCTCTGTTTTCCTTCACTCCCCGTCGTCGAGCCAACCTCTCCCTTTCTCTTCGGTGTTAACCCAAATCTCGCTCTCCACCACCGACACAACCCAAACCTTCACCTTCCCTTTCTCACGGCGCCGATTTGCAGAATGGTGAGAAAGGAGAGAAAGAGGAGTGAGTTCGGAGCGAGAGATGGAGGAAAACGCGAAGATAAAAGGGGCGAAATGCGTCGGTGATCCACGGCGGCGACGAGGCGTTTTCTGGAAGACGGCCATCGTCACGGTAGTCGTACTGGTACGGTTCTACTCCTCCTTCTTATTTCGTTTTTTTCTTTTTTAACCCTCTTCTACTTTCGGATTCTGATTTTTATGTTGTTTTCGGTTCCTCTGGGTGACTCACGGCCAACGGCGAGGAGACGACGGCGAACCCTACGGCGGCGTTCATCGACGGTGACGACGTGATTAGGGAGGACGACCACCGTCTACGGTGGTCGGAGCTAAAAGTGGTGAGTTTCGGTTCTGATTTGTTTTTAATGTCTCTTTTCTTATATTTTTTATTTCTGTTTTACCTATTTTGGTTTCTGATTCCTTAAGAAGATCTAAACCCTATTTTCAGTACAACCTTTGCCTATTTTCTTTAAAACAAAATTCTGGCTAAATTGCTGACTTCATTTCCTTTTCAAAACAAATTAACAGAACCCTAATTTTCTAAAAAAACCGAAGTTGTTCATAACCATGCTTTTCTACAAACTGATTCTTCAAAACCTAATTTTTATAAAACCTGGTGTTAGATTAAAAACCTAGTTAATTCCTAAAACTAACCTGTTCACACAGACGATTATAAGGGACATATGTATGACTAAAAGCATAATGAAAGCATACTTGTAATTGCTACATGTACGAACTATTCAGCCTATGGACATCTAAAAAAGAAACATTACAGATTACGCCTATGTCTACATGTTTTCTGGTATTTTGAAATAGAAGTAACACCAACCTGTTTTCCAGCTTCTGAACTTTTGTTTGATTGTGGCTAACCCTGATTGCCGCTGCTTCTATTCCTCTACCTCTGCTTCTGTTTCTGAATTTTAGTGTTCTGCGATTAGGATTTCAACGCGAAAACCCTAATCTTTTGGCTGAATTCTGTCTGAATTTTTAGGTGTGTCAGGGCTTGCTTATATAGGTAAAAAGAATTAGGTTTTTGCTGATCCCTCTCCATTTCTTTCCTTTTTTAGGTATTGGACCTCTGGAGGAAACTTGCTCAGCAAGAACAGGCCCAAGGAAGCTGTTGTTGCTGCTGTTATTTTTATGTAATTTCGTTTTTTTGATTTTTTTGTATTTTTATTATTATTTTCGGATCTGGCCATTTTGGCCCTTTTGATGTAATTTTTTTTTTGTATTTTTTTAATTTAATTAATTTTTTTTTGGATTTTTGGATTATTGTAAATTAATTTTTATTAATTCTGATTTTTATTATTTTGGGATGCTTGTAAGCTGCTGTTTGGACAGATTTTTATTTTTTGGTTGAGGTGGATGAGAATGATTAAATTGGGCCAAGCCCAATCAAAACCAAACATAGGCCCAACTTAGAAAAGTGGCTGAAATGAAGCCCAATTAGAACGAACGCTAAAATCAAGCCCAATCGCAAACGCTAAAATCGAGCTCGAATTGAACAAATGCTAAAACGAAGCCCAAATTCAACAAACGCTAAGATAAGGCCCAAATTCACAAGTGTAGGACCAAATAAGAGGAGTAGGCCCCAAGCAAGCTCGAAACTAACTTAGTAAAAAAAGAAGTAACAAGAAGCGGACAAAATTGGGGTATGACAGCTGCCCCTCTTTATTTGGATTTTGACAAGGAATACGAATTGGCCGAAACATATTCCGAGGCAAAATGAAAATAAAGAATTCAGAAGTTATACCGATTTTGTCTACTTGGAGAAACCTGAGCTTTCTTTTCCTTTTCCTTCTCTTTATTATTTTTTATTATTTTTCGCTTTATCTGGATTTTCACAAAGAATATGAATTGGCCGAAACATATTCCGAGGCAAAATGAAGATAAAGAGTAGACACTTTCGTGTCGATGCGAAAACCGTAAATGAACACTGACGTGCGGGCAAAAAGGGTAAAACGGGCACTTGGCGTGCAGAAAGCGGTAAATGGGCACTTGGCGTGCAGAAAGCAGTAAATGGGCACTTGGCGTGCAGAAAGCGGTAAATTGCCCAGGTTGCCTAAAACCTGTAATCCTTAAACGGACTCTTGACGAATCTGAGTTTGCACGTGGCTTTGAGGAGCACGCTTCCTGCTGGCCTTTTCGAGCGACCGGGGGGATCGTTATCAACTCCGGAACTGATATACTGATCAATGCACGGCGTCCACTGTATCTTAGGCTGATACAACTATTCCGTTGAACCTCACATGGGGCTGCGGTCCATCGCGTTGCTCGTACACGACGTGAGACCTGGACAGAAGGGAGCGTTGAACTCTGACGAGAGCGATTTTGAACTCCAAACTGCAATGCACGCTTGAGCGCTGAACTGAAAAACATTTGAACTCCGAACTAAGGGAGCATTTTCTGGGAATTGAGGGCGAGGATTAACATCGAAGTATTTATCCGTCCTTGTACCTGCAAGTGATAAGAGCAAATGCATGCAATGCAAATGCCATGATTGCTTTTTGATGGGATGAATGTGATGTGATGCGGGAGTTTCTTCCTGCTTGCATGAAAAAAAAATTTTGTCTATGTTTGATGAATGCAATGCATGAGTTTTATTCGTTTTATTGCTCTTTTTCTCTCCTTTTTTTTCTATTTCCCTTTTTTATTGTTTTCTTTTTTCTTTACTTCTTATTTTTGTTGCTCTTTTGCTCTTTTTGGCTATTCTTTCACCGGTTCAACCAAATCGTAGAACTTGCGTCACGAGGCACGATGATCGTCCATAAGGGTGTGAGGGTCATGCTCCCGCCTTTTTTGTGAATTATTTTGACACGCTCAGTGCTTTTGTCTGGCTTTTATGAATTTACCTGATTGAGAGATCATTTCTTTCCTCGTGATTTTCAAAAGTTTCGCAATGAGTTTAATGCTCTGATTTATGCACGTTTTCATAATTCATTTATCATCTACCATAAAACATCATTTTAAAGCACAAATGAAAAGGAAGCAATGACAAAACAATAAGCAGACGAAGTGAAGAGTTTGGACTTTTATTCATATGGAAATCGAACGCGCAAAAGGTCGCGCCGACTGAAAAGAGTACATTGAAAACTTTGAAACTAAGAAAAAACAAGAAAAATGGACGCAACAGATCTTATGAGCGTTTTTCGTCTTTGGAGTGTTGATGCCAATCGCCCATACCTATATCCTTGATCACCCTTTTACCCAAGCTTTTGGAGACGCTGCTTGCCTCTTTTACTTTTTAGTCCAACCTTTCTGACCCTAATTTTTGCCTGGACCGCTCTTTGCGAGTTTTCAGTCCACCGGGTCGCTCTTTTTTTGCCTAGGCCGCCCTTTCGGGTTTTCAACCTAGCGAGCTAATTCTTGCTTGGCTCATTTTTTCTCTTTTTTCTTTTTATTTTTCTCAGGCGTAATATTTCTTGACTGAATCTGAATTGACTGGGTTCCTGAGTTCTTCACCATCCATGTTGATGAGTATCAATGCTCCTCCAGAAAAGGCTTTCTTTACCACATATGGTCCATCATAGCTAGGAGTCCATTTCCCACGGGGGTCACTCTGAATAGGCAGAATCTTTTTGAGCACAAGGTCTCCCTCGCTGAATTCTCGGGGACGAACCTTCTTGTCGAAAGCTGTTTTCATCCTTTGTTGATACAACTGGCCATGACATAGGGCAGCAATTCTTTTCTCCTCAATGAGATTCAGCTGATCCCGACGAGCTTGGACCCATTCTGCTTCTTCCAACTTGGTTTCCATCAGTACCCGCAGAGAGGGTATCTCAACTTCAATAGGGAGGACTGCTTCCGACCCATACACCAAAGAGAAAGGGGTTGCCCCGGTTGAAGTACGCACTGAGGTACGATACCCATGCAAGGCGAAAGGAAGCATCTCGTGCCAATCTTTATAGGTTACTACCATCTTTTGCACAATCTTCTTGATATTCTTGTTGGCCGCTTCAACTGCCCCATTCATCTTGGGACGGTATGGAGAAGAATTATGATGTTGGATTTTGAAGTCCTCGCATAACTCTTTCATCATCTTACTGTTCAAGTTGCTGCCATTATCGGTGATAATCTTATCCAGAAGCCCATAGCGGCAAATCAAATCTTTCTTTACAAACTTAGCAACCACAGAGCTGGTAATGCTGGAATATGAAGCAGCTTCAACCCACTTGGTGAAGTAATCAATAGCGACCAGGATGAAGCGATGCCCATTTGATGCCTTAGGCTCGATAGGACCTATGACGTCCATGCCCCACATTGAGAATGGCCAAGAGGCGGTCAAGACATTTAGGGAAGCAGGTGGTACATGAATATGATCAGCGTAAATCTGACACTTGTGACATCTTCTGACGAAACTATAGCAATCCGATTCCATTTGCAACCAATAATAGCCAGCTCTTAATATTTTCCTTGCCATGGTGTGTCCGCTGGAATGAACCCCAAATGAGCCTTCATGGACTTCTCTCATGATTTTTGTTGCCTCTTCTTCTGTCACACACCTTAAAAGGACCATATCATAATTTCTCTTGTATAGAACTTCACCGCTCAAAAAGAAATTCCTTTACAATCTTCTGAGGGTTCTCTTGTCATTCTCCAACGCTCCAGGAGGGTATTCTCTGTTCAAGATGTACTGCTTGATGTCATAATACCAGGGCTTGTTATCAGACTCTTCCTCGACGATCATGCAATAATGATGTGCTGGCAAATCTCGATGCTGAATCCCGATGTGAGTCAAGCTTTTGTCGCAGCTGATATTAAACATTGAAGACAAAGTGGCTAGTGCATCAGCCAACTGATTCTCATTGCGAGGAAAGTGTTGGAATGTGATCTCCTCAAAAGGCTCAACCAGCTTTAGAATGTAATCTCGGTAAGGGATCAACTTGGAGTCCCTGGTCTCCCAATCACCATTCACTTGGTGGACTACTAGAGCTGAATCTCCATACACATCAAGTCTCTTGACTTTCCAATCAATGGCTGCCTGGATACCAAGAATACATGCCTCATACTCTGCGATATTATTAGTGACGTAGAAGCTTAGTCTGGCAGTGAATGGGATGAATCGATTATCAGGGGAAATCAGCACTGCCCCGGCTCCATGCCCGTACATATTGGAGGCACCATCGAATACCATTCTCCATCTTTCGTCTTCTGGGGATTTCCCTTCCTCAAACAAAGCCATGATATCTTCATCCGGAAAGTCATACTGCAGAGGCTGATAATCTTCAACAGGCTGGTGTGCCAGGTACTCAGCCAGCGCACTACCTTTAATTGCTTTCTGAGTGACATATAGGAGATCATATTCTGATAACTGCATTTGCCAACGGGCGAGTCCTCCTGTAAGTGCGGGCTTCTCGAAGATATACTTGATAGGATCCATTTTAGATACCAACCAAGTAGTGTGACTCAGCATGTACTGCCTCAAACGATGAGCAGCCCAAGCTAAAGCACAACAAGTCTTTTCTAGCAGCGAATACCTTGTCTCACAGTCAGTGAATTTCTTACTCAAATAGTAAATGGCATGCTCTTTCTTCCCAGATTCATCATGTTGCCCTAACATGCAACCCATCGAGCTGTCTAGTACGGTTAGGTACAGGATCAGAGGTCTGCCGGGTACCGGAGGCGTCAAGATAGGTGGATTCTGAAGATATTTCTTGATCTTTTCAAATGCTTCTTGGCAATCCTCATTCCATTTGGTCTCTTGATTCTTGCACAAAAGTTTGAAGATTGGTTCACAAGTGGCAGTCAACTGGAATATGAACCTAGAGATGTAGTTCAGTCTTCCGAGAAAACCCTGAATCTCTTTTTCTGTTTTAGGGACTGGCATCTCAAGAATCGCACGCACCTTGTCTGGATCGACCTCTATCCCCTTTTGGCTGACGATGAACCCCAACAACTTTCCTGATCGCACGCCAAAGGTACACTTGGCAGGATTTAATCTGAGCTTGAATTTTCTCAACCGCTCGAAGAGCTTTTGCAAGTTGACAATGTGTTCCTCTTCCGTTTTAGACTTTGCGATCATATCATCTACGTAGACCTCTATTTCTTTGTGCATCATGTCATGAAACAATGTTACCATGGCCCTTTGATAGGTAGCCCCGGCGTTCTTCAACCCGAATGGCATGACCCTGTAACAGAATGTTCCCCAAAGAGTTGTGAAAGTTGTTTTCTCCATATCCTCAGGAGCCATCTTGATCTGGTTATACCCTGAATACCCATCCATGAAGGAGAATAGTGAATGTTGCGCCGTACTATCCACTAAGACATCAATATGGGGCAGGGGGAAATCATCTTTGGGACTAGCACGGTTCAGATCTCTGTAATCAACGCACATTCTAACTTTCCCGTCCTTTTTCGGAACTGGCACGATGTTGGCGACCCATTGCGGATACTTGGCTACCGCTAGGAATCCAGCGTCAAACTGCTTTTTCACTTCATCCCTGATCTTTAAGGACATTTCTGGCTTCATTCTTCTCAGTTTCTGCTTTACCGGAGGGCATTCCGGCTTGACTGGCAACTTATGCACCACTATGTCAGTATCTAAACCTGGCATATCTTGATAAGTCCATGCAAAGACATCAACATACTCATGTAGGAGTTCAATTAGTTTCTTGCGCTCGCCTTCCTTCATTGAAGTACCCACCTTTACTTCCTTCTTGCTGTCCTCTGTGCCTAGGTTAATTATCTCAACGGACTCCCCATGTGCCTGGATAACCTTTTCCTCTTGTTCAACCATTCTCATCAACTCTGGAGGAGTTTCCCAGTCATCCTCAACATCCTCCTCAGCTTGGTTAACGGGGTGATCAAAATTAACATATGAATCGTTGGCATCGTTATTCTCAAAGATATTCATTTTAGATCTGCATTTGCGGGAATAGAAAGAAATGAACAAGCAAAAATAGAAACACAAGATGGAGACGCATAATAATAAAAAGCAAATTTATTCATTCGAGAATCCAAAACAACGTTTTATTGATAGATGATATTTGAAGGAAAACATGCATGCCCTTATGGAATATCCTAAGGCCTTGGGCAGAGCCAAAGAATTTGCATTACAAAATCATTACTTTGGAATGAAAATAACAGGGAAATCGACGATCTTCCAATTATCAAGTTTTCCATCTGCAGCACTGCGACGCACCAAGTCCACGCCTTTGTCTTCCACAACTGATTCTTCCTCAATGACGGCCACCTGATCGGGATCCAGCATACCCGCATTCCTAAAGCTCCAAGAGAGATCATAGATAGGAATCTTCTTCAACCCTGGTTCCCGTCCCTGAAGCTTAGCTAGCCTCCTTTCTCGCTTTTCCTCAGCCATTCTCTTCTTATCAGCCTATGTGGGCCAATATCCTAACCCACGCCTATCCTTGTACTCTTGCAGCTGAACCGGCGTCAGAACTCCTTGCTCGTACTTTCCCAACCCTTTTCCGATCTGGTAACCATTTTGCAGCATGACTTTGGCTACCATGATAGCAGCGTCAGATATCTTTGGTACGGGCAACTGGGCCTCTTCCCCTACAAAAGCAGCATTTGCAATTTCTAGTGATTGAAAGGCAGATTCAAGTGATTCTTCTGCAGCCTCGATGTATTGAGATGGATGGGGCTTGCTAACGATGAACTCTTCTTCCCCAAAAACGACTATCAGCTTGTCGTCGACTACAAACTTAAGCCTTTGGTGGAGGGATGAAGGAACAGCACCGGCAGCAAGAATCCAGGGTCTCCCCAGGAGACAACTGTAGGATGATGCAATGTCCATGATCTGAAAATTCACATAGAATACTTCTGGCCCTATCTGCATCTGGAACTCCATTTCTCCTATAACCTCCTTCTTGGATCCGTCAAATGCCCTAACTAGTGTTGAGCTAGGCTTCATATATGAACAGTCTACATTTAATCTGCTCATAGTAGATTTGGGCATGACATTCAAAGAGGATCCATTGTCGATGAGGACCCTGGAGAGTGTATATTCACCACATCTGACTGAAATGTGAAGTGCCTGATTATGCCCCTTTCCCTCAGGGGTGAGCTCATCATCGGTAAAAGTAATATAATTGGATGCAACAATATTCCCTACAATGCCATCGAGCTGGTCAACAGTGATGTTCTGAGCTACATGGGCTTCATTCAATACTTTCATTATGGCTGCACGGTGAACCTCAGAATTGAGCAGCAGAGACATGATAGAGATCTTTGCAGGGGTGTGGTGCAGCTGGTCCAACACTTTGTAATCACTCTGACGCATGATCTTCAGAAATTCAGTGGCTTCTTGTTCTGACACTTCCCTACTTTCCTTGGGTTCTTGCGCTTTGCCTTTGCGAATTCTTTCCTCCTCCTCCTTTGAGGGACCTTCTTTCAGGACTTCAGGGGCATAAACACGTCCGCTTCTAGTGACTCCGCTGCTTCCCGCAATGTTGGTGACATCGGGAACGACTTGAGGCGTCTGAATTGGAACTGACACCCCATAGCCCCATGGAACAGCATTGTTCTTTTGATGAGGAGCTGGGACAGGAATCACAATGGCCTTAGGTTTCTCCACGATCGGCTTTCGGCTATACGGGACCTCAATAGGTACCTGAACATTTCCATTCCTATCTGATTCGAAGGTCAGCACATTCTCCTCTTTCTCTTGCACACCCATTTGGATTATATGACGATCCAACAGGTCCTGCAAAACTGTCTTGAAGGTCTCACATGTTCCGACACAATTATCATCAACACATACTTCTTTCTGAGCACATCCCCTCTCAATGACCCCGAACTTGCATAGCTTTGCATGAATGACCTCTAAGGGTGTTTGGATACACTCCACAGTTCTGATTAAGGATTGACTTCCCGTATCGTGGATGGCATTGGTTGCATGTTTCTGATGGCCAGGCAGCGGATTAGTTGTGATGCTTGGGTCCTCTTGTTTGAAGGTTATCCCTTTGACATCGATAAGATCTTGCACTACAATTTTGAATGCCTTGCAGTCCTCAACAGCGTGTCCTACTGCCCCTTCATGAAATGCACAGGTAACGTTAGGATTGTAGCCTCGGAAGTAGGGTGGTTGAACTGGTCTCATGGGTCTGGTATTGATGAGTTTGTTTGTAGAAAGATAGTTGAAGAGGTCAGTATAGGACATGGGGATGGGATCAAAGGTGGTCTGTTTTTTGTCTGGGTAGCTTTTGTGGTAGTTATTTTGTGGTGGAAGGGTTGGTCGTGTTTGAGTGGGGACAGGGGTGTTTTGTGGTTGATAAGGTGGGCTTATGGTGATGACGTTGGTTTCTCCTTCTTTTTTCTTTGGAAATCCGGAGAATGGCTTTTTCTGGGTGGTTATGCCTGTGGAACCATGGGCAATCTTGCCGCTTCTCATCCCGTTTTCTAGTCTTCACCGATGATTACCATGTCTGAGAAATTGGAAGACACGCTACCAATCAACCGATCGTAGTATAACGACGGCAGGGTTTCCATGAACATGAAGACTAATTCTTTCTCTAACAAAGGGGGTGTTACTTGTGCAGCCAAAGCCCTCCACCGCTGGGCATACTCTTTAAATGACTCATTATCTCTCTTTGCCAGACTCTGCAACTGTGTTCTGTCTGGCGCCATATCCGTGTTGTACTGGTACTGTCTGAGAAAGGCATCAGCCAAGTCCTTCCAACAATGGATATGGGACGGTTCTAGTTGCATGTACCAGTTGAGGGATGCCCCAGCAAGGCTCTCTTGGAAATAATGGATCAACAACTTGTCATCATGAGAATGGGCAGCCATTTTTCTACAGTACATGGTCAGATGGCTTTTAGGGCAAGTCACGCCTCGGTACTTGTCAAAGTCGGGTACTTTGAATTTGGGAGGTAAAACCACATCAGGGATGAGACACAGATCACGAGCTTCTCTTGCTCTAGAGCCCGACCCTTCAATCATCCTTAAGCGTTCCTCTAACATATGATACCTGTCTCTAACTTTAGGAGCTTCAGCAGGGTAGTTCTGAGGAAAACCATTCACACCGTAGTGAGGATTACTCATCGCCACTACGGCTGGGTTCACGTGTGGGTCACGTGAGTGAGTGATATTCCCAGGAATTGGTCCCTGAATTGGGGGATAGACCGTTACTGGTGAATGAAAGTCGAACGGAGTTCCCGGCGGAATAGGAATCTGAATTTGGCCCTGAAGCGCTCCCGTTCCTCCACCGTTTGTGGCTGAGATGGGTGGGACTTGTTCTGCAACACTAAGGGGATTACCTCCTGCATTAGCCTCGGCTCCCGGAGGTGTGTATCCGGATGGGAGTCCCCAAGGCATCCCATGCGTAACTGGTTGGCCCTGGTTATTGGTTTCTGAAGTATGAGCAAAGGTGTTAGTCTCGAGACTCGGAGGGGGAAGAGTGACAGCAACTCCGGTAGTGACGGTGAGATTTTCAGCGGTAGTTTCGTTCCTTAAAGCTTGTAGTATGCTCATCATTTCCGTCATCTGTGCTTCTATTGCCCCTATTTTCGTTCTCAACTCCCGATTCTCTTGAGCCAATTGTTCTGTATTGGGAACCTCAGCAGAGGTGCTACCAAGGTCTGGTTCCCCACTTCCTAAGTCTTCAATAACAGGACCGCCCCGGTCATTCTGGTTAGTTGCCATGAGCCTTGCTTGTAGACGAGTCAGGTATCGATGTTGGCGAACCAGCTTGCCTTTTTCTATTGAGGGAATACACTTTATGAGCACGAGAATTTAAATAAACGAATGCAGATGCAATGCAATATGCATGATTTTATGTTTGTTTGGGTGCCGGGAATCGCGGTGTAATTCGTCTTGTCATAGGCGTGTAGGTCTAAAAATCATTTTATTTTATATATATATATATATATTTTATTTTTTTGCTATTATTTTTTGCAACGAAGTTGGAAACAATAGGCAAAACGAACACACTTTATTCAAAAGGAAAGAATACTTCAAACTCGAGAGAAAAGCAAAGTACAATATTCTGAGGACAAAGTACAATATTCAAAGAAAATTACAACTTTTTAGAGAAAATTACAATTTCCTAAGAATTATTGCAATGATCTAAAGTGGACTTCAGAGGCATATAGCCTTCAATTTCTCCTTCCTCTTTCTCTTCTTGCTTTCGGCTGCCCCCTTGGCCTTCTCCATGAGTTCTTCTGTCAGGATCTTGCAATACTCGACAAACTCACGCACCTTGGCCGGAGTGTTGCAAGGGTTCATTTCTGCTTCAGCTCTTCTTAGCTTCTTGGGAACAACTCTCACAGCTTGATTAGCTAGCCCTGCTAGCTTTGAAAATTTGCTGCTCCAAAGCCGAATCTCATCCCTTAGCTCCTTGATGACTTCTTGGTTTTCTATTTTGCCAATTAATGCCATGAAGCGTTCCTCCCAGTACCGGCTTTCTGCTTGCACTTGCCCATAAGATTCCCTTAGGTATTGGAAGTTCCTCTTCAATTCATCCGACCTTCCTTGTTCAAACTCCAAAGCTTGTTGATATTCTTTCAAGATCCCTATGATAGACTCTCTATCTTGCCTGATGTTTTCCACTTGGTTCTCCATTTCAAGCTTCATCCTTTGGAATCCTTCTTTTGACTTAGCTAGCGCCTCTCTAACCATTTTCTCATCCC
The DNA here is from genome assembly GCA_039519185.1 of Astragalus membranaceus. Taxonomy (NCBI): domain Eukaryota; kingdom Viridiplantae; phylum Streptophyta; class Magnoliopsida; order Fabales; family Fabaceae; genus Astragalus; species Astragalus membranaceus. The sequence continues at coordinate 134,662,933 of CM076848.1, read as the reverse complement.
TCTTTGACTTGGTATATGATTTCTTCCATTCCCTTGCTTCCGCCACAGCCTCATTCATCCTTGAGACGCACCTCTTTACTTCTTCTTTAGCTCCCTCCAAATATTTCTGAATTCCCCTCTTGCTCTCTTCTTCTATTTCAAGCTTCCTATTGGTTGCTTCAATAGCGGCAGTTTGAAGAGCATTTTCATTTTCTAGCTTCCGCTTGTCCTGCATCACCTTTCCCAATCTGTTTTGCAAAGCCCTTTTCTCTTCTTCCGCTTTCGATAAGGCCAGCTTAACCTCTTCTAGTTCTTCAATTAGTGGAACATGGGGTTCTGGTATTTTCTCTTCAAGTGATGACATTCCTTGGTTGGATGATCGAGTTTCCTTAATCCTTTTTTCAAGCCATTGAGTAAAGGAGATAGCAGTGGTCCTTTTAGATAACTCGCCCTTGTTTTTCCGCACCACGGTTTCCCAAGCTTGCAAGACTCGCCGAAGTAAGTCCTCGTCTTTAGGGATCCCCTCATGGAGGTAAAAACGGAACAACATAGCTTCGGAGGGTGAGTCCCGCATAGGGTACCCGAGTTGTCTCAAGGCCAAAGACGGGTTATAATTGATGCATCCCTGTGTTCCCATGAGAGGGACGTTCTGGAAACTGCCACATTGGAATATTACTGAGGGTCTATCTTCCCAAAACTTGTGCAAGTACCACCGAATTTGAAGAGCATCAAGATTCTTAAGAGTATCCTTCCATTCCTGAGGGCTCATAGTCTTCGGATTGCAACCCAAGGCGTGGGAAAGCAGGTCCCCAACTTCACTTTTGTTAATGCACACATGACTGATCAACCGTATAGCACAGGGAAGGAACAACACATCTTATCCTTTCGGAACTCATGATGGCGGGTGAAGGCGCGATAGGTCTCGGCGAGAATAGCGGGAACCGGGTTGATGAGACTTTTTGCACTCTTGAAAGCTATGAACACACCAACAGCGGTTTCATCTATATGTTTCTCGATCTGAGGGAAAAGAACAATGCCGAAGATGGTCAAAGCTAGTACTTGCTTGAAAGAAACCCAATCATTTGATGCTACGTAACTAGTCATCAAACTCTCAAAGTACTTATGAGGAAACCCAAATATCTTGTTACGTTTAACTTTGTGGGACCGCACTTCTTCTACACTGATTTGTAACAAGGAGGCAAACTTCTCATCTGAATAATACTGCCTCTGATACTGGTAAGGTCTAGCCTCTGAGCGATTAAAACCCAGAATCTTCTCATACTCCTCTAGGGTAGGTGCCATTTGGAAGTTCTTGAAAAGAAAACATCTAATCTCAGAGTCATAGAACCAACATAGGGCGGAGATGGCGCTCTCTTGTACTTCTAACTGTAATAACTTGCGGATGTTCCCATAAGTCTTGTCGAAGGACCGAAGCTCAATAGGACCTAGTAGGGAAGCGTACTCCTTCAAACTAGTTACATCAATCTTCTTTACAATGGGGAACCTCGAATTGGATGCGGTTTTGCCTTTGGATCCCATGTTGCTTCTTACACACCTATGACAAGGTTCGATGTTATGTCGCGATCTCCGGCAAACAAACTTTAATGTATGAAGAATGCAAATGATGAGAGTTTTTTGTTTCAAACTTTTATTAGATGCAAATGCAATGGTGCGAAATGATGTGAATGCGAAATGATGTGTCATAAAAAGAGGGTAAGAAACTAGGGATATTATTTTCTACGATTTTTTGAAATAGAGTTTAAGAAAAAGGAATGCCTAAGCTAATGCAACAAACAAAGGCGTGCCCCCGTGTCCTACAAAGGGTGGGAATCCTAGGGTCTAAAGTCGACGAAAGGGGTAATCCTCCCATGTAGGTTCTAATCACTTCCTTACAATGGCAACCAAGAGCTAAAGTCTCTCTCATGATGGCACCCACAATCGTAGAAAGCTACCGAGTGTGAGGTATCATGACAAAGCGCGCTCTTGGGCGGAACTTTCATGAGAGCCATACAGACAAAGGTCTACGAATGGCAATCACTAATCGTTCCCACTCTCCTAGGTTTTTGTTCAGACCTTGGGTTTTAGGCCCCACTCAATGCTCACAAGTATAGGGTGTGAAGTGTGTGTTGAGGGCACAACACCTAGAAATAACTAACCTTCCCCACCTGCAAGAGAAAACACAACAGTCCAGACAAAAGCAAGCGATAACATGTTGTCTACCCTAGGGTTTAGTATCATCAAATACAACTAATCTTGGGTGCCAACAACATTGCACTGCTTACCTTAGGAAAGGGAGCAAAGAAGAAGGGGACATGATAAGAAAGGGGAAGAAATGCATGAAGGAACTAAGCAAAGAAGTAACATATTCGAATCAATCATGTAAACCACACACTTAATTAATTAGGCTTGACCCACTTTTGAAAAAATGTTTTTTAGTATCCCCAGTGAAGTCGCCAGCTGTTGCGCCCGAAAAAGTCCCCGAGGGAGAACCTTCCTCGTTCACAACTTTTTCTATGACAATGAAGCCGCCACCAATATTTACTAAGGGAAATATTAGGAAAACCATTTTTGGAAAGCGATTGGCCTTTGAAAACTGAGAGTTTAGGGTTCGGGGGTCGGTTACGCGTGGGGAAGGTATTAGCATCTCACACGTCCTCTCTACTGAGAGGGAACCTTTAATTAAATGTGTGGTTTTTATATGTTGACCTGAAAATATTCAACTTTGCCTCTGTACTTCTTATTGACAATGAATTAAAGAACTTAATAGATTTTTTATTTTTGGAGAGAAAGGGAAAAAAAAGGGGTTTTAGAAAAAAGTGCTTGACGGGACGTGGCCCGCTCCTACGTATCTCCCGGTGCGATGGAGAACTCAAAGCTACGTAGTTCTTGTGTGTCCTGAAAAAGATTTTTGTTTTTTATCTTGTTTAATTTTGAAAATTGAGCTTTCATGATGATCAATTGAGCAAAGGCTCCAAGTGACCACCGTTAGCACTCCATTATTAATAATCATGCAAGCAAAGGCTTCGCAAGACTACTAACAAAGTTTTTGATTTAGTAAAAATCGTTAGGAAAACTAGGCATTCATGGTGATCAATTGAGCAAAGGCTCCAAGTGATCACCACTAGTACCTCGTTGTTAATAATCATGCAAGCAAAGGCTTCACGAGACTATTAACAAAGTTTTTAATTTCTGAGAAAATATTTTGTCTTGAAGAGAATTAAATTAAATTAAAAAAAACGAGAAAAAGGGGGTGTGAAATGGTAAAATAAGGTGTTAATAAAAGGGGAGCTGTATTATCAAAACAGGAGTGTAGGTAGCAGCCCAGCCCACTATAAGGCTGGCTAACCCACGAAATCGTGGGCTTTCCCAGGGGGCTGTAGTGATTGAAATGGGGGGTGCGAAACCTAATCTGATATATTTTTTAAATAAAATTAAAATCAAAATTAACTAAAACTACACGTATATAACCTAAAATTCTAACCCTAGTTTTCATTCTTTTACCCTCTCAGCGCCGCACTCCCCTTTCTAACCCTAATTCCATTTCTTCTCTTTCCCTCTTCCTTTCCATGGCTGCGCCGCAGCTCCTCAAATCGCCCCCAACCCTAAAAATCTCTCTCTCTCACGTATCCGCCTCTCTCTCTCACCTTAAGCTCGCCTCCTCTCTACGGCGCGTTCCATGGCCGAAATTCCCTCACCCTGATTCTTCTCATTTCCCCTCTTTCTCCGCCTCACTTTACGGTTCTACGAACCCACCTCTCCTCTGTTTTCCTTCACTCCCCGTCGTCGAGCCAACCTCTCCCTTTCTCTTCGGTGTTAACCCAAATCTCGCTCTCCACCACCGACACAACCCAAACCTTCACCTTCCCTTTCTCACGGCGCCGATTTGCAGAATGGTGAGAAAGGAGAGAAAGAGGAGTGAGTTCGGAGCGAGAGACGGAGGAAAACGCGAAGATAAAAGGGGCGAAATGCGTCGGTGATCCACGGCGGCGACGAGGCGTTTTCTGGAAGACGGCCATCGTCACGGTAGTCGTACTGGTACGGTTCTACTCCTCCTTCTTATTTCGTTTTTTTCTTTTTTAACCCTCTTCTACTTTCGGATTCTGATTTTTATGTTGTTTTCGGTTCCTCTGGGTGACTCACGGCCAACGGCGAGGAGACGACGGCGAACCCTACGGCGGTGTTCATCGACGGTGACGACGTGATTAGGGAGGACGACCACCGTCTACGGTGGTCGGAGCTAAAAGTGGTGAGTTTCGGTTCTGATTTGTTTTTAATGTCTCTTTTCTTATATTTTTTATTTCTGTTTTACCTATTTTGGTTTCTGATTCCTTAAGAAGATCTAAACCCTATTTTCAGTACAACCTTTGCCTATTTTCTTTAAAACAAAATTCTGGCTAAATTGCTGACTTCATTTCCTTTTCAAAACAAATTAACAGAACCCTAATTTTCTAAAAAAACCGAAGTTGTTCGTAACCATGCTTTTCTACAAACTGATTCTTCAAAACCTAATTTTTATAAAACCTGGTGTTAGATTAAAAACCTAGTTAATTCCTAAAACTAATCTGTTCACACAGACGATTATAAGGGACATATGTATGACTAAAAGCATAATGAAAGCATACTTGTAATTGCTACATGTACGAACTATTCAGCCTATGGACATCTAAAAAAGAAACATTACAGATTACGCCTATGTCTACATGTTTTCTGGTATTTTGAAATAGAAGTAACACCAACCTGTTTTCCAGCTTCTGAACTTTTGTTTGATTGTGGCTAACCCTAATTGCCGCTGCTTCTATTCCTCTACCTCTGCTTCTGTTTCTGAATTTTAGTGTTCTGCGATTAGGATTTCAACGCGAAAACCCTAATCTTTTGGCTGAATTCTGGTGTATTTTCTGTCTGAATTTTTAGGTGTGTCAGGGCTTGCTTATATAGGTAAAAAGAATTAGGTTTTTGCTGATCCCTCTCCATTTCTTTCCTTTTTTAGGTATTGGACCTCTGGAGGAAACTTGCTCAGCAAGAACAGGCCCAAGGAAGCTGTTGTTGCTGCTGTTATTTTTATGTAATTTTGTTTTTTTGATTTTTTTGTATTTTTATTATTATTTTCGGATCTGGCCATTTTGGCCCTTTTGATGTAATTTTTTTTTGTATTTTTTTAATTTAATTAATTTTTTTTTGGATTTTTGGATTATTGTAAATTAATTTTTATTAATTCTGATTTTTATTATCTTGGGATGCTTGTAAGCTGCTGTTTGGACAGATTTTTATTTTTTGGTTGAGGTGGATGAGAATGATTAAATTGGGCCAAGCCCAATCAAAACCAAACATAGGCCCAACTTAGAAAAGTGGCTGAAATGAAGCCCAATTAGAACGAACGCTAAAATCAAGCCCAATCGCAAACGCTAAAATCGGGCTCGAATTGAACAAATGCTAAAACGAAGCCCAAATTCAACAAACGCTAAGATAAGGCCCAAATTCACAAGTGTAGGACCAAATAAGAGGAGTAGGCCCCAAGCAAGCTCGAAACTAACTTAGTAAAAAAAGAAGTAACAAGAAGCGGACAAAATTGGGGTATGACAATTGGTATAACAAAGCTATAACGATCCTTCCAGTGGCGACGCGAGACAACGGTGACGGTGGGATTCCGTCGAACCTCCCTATCTTCAATGGAAATGACTACGAACGGTGGTGTGCGCAGATGAAAGTCTTGTTTCGGTTTCAAGATGTACTTGAAATCGTGAATGATGGTGTTCCACCATTGGCAGCAAACGCCACAGAAGCGGTGAGGAACAACCACCATGCACTGAGAAAGAAAGATGGAAAAGGGCTGTTCTTGATTCATCAAAGTGTTGATTCAAACATTCTGAACCTGATCATTGATTGTGATTCAGTAAAAGAAGCATGGGATATCCTCAAGAATGCATATGGAGGTGCGGATAGACTGAAGAAGATACGCCTGCAGTCTCTCAAGAAGCAATACGAGGCATTGAGGATGAACGATGGAGAATCAATTGGTGAATTCATTACGAGGTTAGTAGCTTTAACTAATCAAATGAAAGGCAATGGTAAGACTGTATCTGAAACAAGTAAGGTAGAAAAGGTGCTTAGATCCTTAACTCCAGAATTCGACTATGTTGTAACTGCCATTGAAGAATCCAAAAACATAGATGAAATGAAGTTAGATGAACTTCAAGGTTCCTTAGAGGCTCATGAATTGAGAATTAGGCAGAGAAGTTCAGAGAAAGAGACTGAACAAGCCTTACTATCATACTCCTCTAAGAAAAATTGGAAGGCGGGAAACAAGAAAGGAAAATGGAAGGGTAAAGAAAAGGAATCTGGAAGCAAGAAAGAAGAACAAGAAAGTTTCGACAAGAAGAAGCAAGATCTGTCGAAGGTGCAGTGCTAAAACTGTCAGCAATTTGGGCATTATAGGAACAAATGTAAGAACAAGAAGGTTCCTAGGAATAAAGATGCTGAAGCCAAATTTGCAAGTGATGGAGGCACAGACTCTGATTCTGACTCAGAAGAGTTAATGCTAATGGCAGTCATAGATAATGAGATTGAAGAAGACACTCATCTCAATGTAAAAGTTGTTGAAAGTAGCGAGCAAAACAGTGGGAACACTAGTGAAAGTGGAAACACTTGTGATGCTCAAGATACTTGTGCAATGTGTGTGTGGCAGGGCAGTGATGACACTGGTGATGCCTCCAACATAGCCAGCAATGATGATGAAGAATTATCCTTCATGACAGCTACTGACACAGAATTGTTGTTGCTGAAGGCAGATACAAATTCGACTGAAGAGAAATCTGTCGAATGGTATCTCGACACAGGATGTTCAAACCATATGTGCTGCCATAAGGAGTGGTTTATCGAATTGAAGCAGATAAACAAAAGAATAAGATTTGCAGGCAACAGCAGAGTCACTGCAGAAGGAATTGGTACCAAAAAGTTCCTGTCGAAAGATGGAAAGTGGTGCTATATTCAGGAAGTGTTCTATGTACCAAAGATGAGGAGCAATCTGCTAAGTATTGGGCAGATGATTGAGAAGAAATTCTCTGTCGAGATGGATGATAACAGTCTCATCTTGTTTGATTCAAACAAGAAAATGATCCTGAAGGTGTCGATGCAGAGTAATAGAACCTTCAAGATCAAATTGCAAGTAGTCGAAGAGCAATGCCTCAAAACCACTGTCGAAGAGGAGCACTGGAAGTGGCACAGAAGATTTGGCCACCTAAACTTCAAAAGCTTGAGTCAACTACATGAGAAGAAGATGGTTCATGGATTGCCTGCAGTAAAGGTACCTGTCGAAGTATGTGATAGTTGCTGCAAGTCGAAGCAACCAAGAAACTCCTTCAAATCAGAAGTACCAGGCAGAGCAGAGAAGAAGTTAGAGGTGATATTTTCTGATGTTTGTGGTCCCTTTGAGGTCATTTCATTAGGAGGGAACAAGTACTTTGTCACCTTCATTGACGAGTACACTAGAATGACATGGGTGTACTTGATCAAAAGGAAGAGTGAAGTACTGGGAGTATTCAAAAACTTCAAGGTAATGATTGAAAAGCAAAGTGAATGTGCAATCAAAACCCTTAGAACAGATGGAGGTGGTGAGTACAATTCACATGAATTTGTAAAGTTCTGTGAAAACGAAGGCATAGTACATGAAGTCACTTCACCTTACACACCTCAGCATAATGGAACAGCTGAGAGAAAAAACAGAACCATCCTCGACATGGTGAGAAGTATGATGAAGGAAAAAAGGCTACCTCACAGTTTATGGGGAGAATTAGTAGCCACAGCAGTGTACATTCTAAACAAGTGCCCCACAAAGAGATTGATTGGGAGGACACTTGAAGAAGCTTGGCTAGGAAAAGAGCCAAGTGTAAAGCATCTCTGAATAATTGGCTCATTATGTTACAGACATGTCCCTGAGCAACTAAGGAACAAGCTGGATGATAGAGCACAACAAATGATCCTTGTTCGGTATCATTCGACAGGAGCATACAAACTATATGATCCTGTGCAGAAGAAAATAGTGAAAAGCAGAGATGTCATAGTAGATGAGTCGAAACATTGGAACTGGGATAATCAGAATGAGGAAGGCTGTAAAAGAACTGCAATGCTGGACTTCGACGAAGTACAAGATCTAGATGATCAAAATATAGCTACTGAAGCTACAGAACTTGAAGCAACTGTTGCTATCGAACCAGAACCTGCTGCTTTCGAACCTATCAGAAGGTCACAGAGGGAAAGGCAGAGATCAGTAAGGTTAGAAGGATTCGACACATTCCCAGACTCTGCTATTACAGCAAAAGGAGACCTGACACACTTTGCACTGATGGCTGAAGCAGAACCAGTGAGCCTGGAGCAAGCTCTTAATCACAAACAGTGGAAGGAAGCCATGATTGATGGGTTGAAGTCAATAGAGAAAAATGGCACATGGAAGCTAGTCGAACTTCCAAAGCAAAAGAAGGCAATAGGTGTGAAATGGGTCTACAAAACCAAAGTCAAACGCAATGGAGAAGTGGCCAAGTATAAGGCCAGATTAGTAGCTAAAGGTTTCCTGCAGAAACCTGGGTTGGACTTCAATGAAGTCTTTGCCCCTGTAGCCAGGATTGAGACCATAAGACTGGTAGTGGCATTGGTAAGTCATAGAGGCTGGCCCCTACATCAACTTGATGTAAAGTCATCTTTTCTTAATGGACCTCTGGAGGAGGAAGTCTATGTTTGCCAACCACCTGGATTTGAATTGAAGGGACAAGAAGACAAGGTATTCAAGCTTGAGAAGGCTCTATATGGACTTAAGCAAGCCCCAAGGGCATGGAACAAGAGAATTGATGGATTTCTCTTGGCTCAAAAGTTCATTAGATGCACCAATGAACATGGTGTATATGTTAAGAAGAATGGAACTGAGACTCAATTGCTGCTGTGCCTGTATGTAGATGATCTACTAGTAACTGGCAGCAATGAAGTCGAAGTCGACTCCTTTAAGAGAGTGATGATGTCTGAGTTTGAAATGAGTGATCTAGGACATCTATCATATTTCTTAGGAATGGAATTTACGAACACAAGAAAGGGAATATTTCTGCATCAGTCGAAATATGCAGCTGATATCCTGAACAGATTCGACATAACCAACTGTAAGGAAGTTTCGACACCAACTGACACAAGCAGCAAGCTGTCGAAAGATAATGAAGGGAGTGAAGCAGATGCCACCCTTTACAAACAGATTGTTGGATCCCTTAGGTACCTTTGCAACACTCGACCTGACATTATGTTTAGTGTTGGAATGATCAGCAGATTCATGGAGAAGCCAAGAACCTCCCATCTAGTACGTAGCTGCAAAAAGAGTGCTTAGGTACATAAAGGGAACACAAAGTTATGGTATTCTATTCCCTAGCAAGACTGAGTCGAAGGCTTGCACTGAAGTGTTTGGTAACACTGATTCCGACTGGAGTGGAGACAAGAGTGATCGAAAGAGCACAAGTGGGTATGTCTTCATGTATGGAACATCACCCATCTCATGGTGTTCGAAGAAGCAAAGCATAGTGGCGTTGTCCTCCTGTGAAGCAGAATACGTGGCTGCTTCCTTCGCTGCATGTCAAGCATCATGGCTAAGCATGCTATTAGTCGAAACTGGCCTGCACAGAATTACAGCAATGAAGTTATTGATCGACAACAAGTCTGCGATAGATCTGGCTAAGAACCCTGTCGCTCATGGTAGGTCGAAGCATATAGAGACCAAATATAACTTCCTGCGTGATCAAGTCAATAATGAGAAGCTGAACCTCGAACACTGCTGTTCAGAACTGCAAGTAGCTGATGCAATGACCAAGCCATTGCAAAAGGGAAGATTCGAAGAACTGAGAACAATGCTTGGGATGATGTCACTTAGCAATGTGAATTAAGAGGGAATATTGAGATATGCCTAGTAATTCAATTGCTTGTAATATAGGTAGGTGTAGTAAGTAAGCCCTTTATGGGCCTAGTCGAAACATGGGCCTTGCGTTATCATGTATATATATATATATATATATATATATATATATATATATATATATATATATATTTTCGACTGCCTATAGTACATAGAATCGAATAATACAGTTTCACTTTAAAATTTCTGTTTCATTGCTTTGCCCAGTTTTTTCCCTCTCTTCTCTATTTTTCCGCTGCGTTCTCTCTCCCTGCGCAATTACCCCCAACACTTATGATGCAGGTGAAGAAGATTCCAATTTGAGGACAAATTCAGAAGGGGTGAATGATGAGGACAAAAGAAGAGACATCAGCAAGGAAGGCAACAAAGAGGACTTACAAAGAATTTGTGCTCCAATGACAAGAGCAAGATCTAAGAAGGTTAAAGAGGCTCAAAAAAATCTTGTAGCTAGTTTATTTGAAGTTGGTCTGAGTCCAAAAGAATTGATCCCAAAGATGGTGAATTGCTTAATTCAAAATGAGGAATAAAGGCACGAAGGCGTTGGTGATTGGGTTGTTTCTTATCTATATCAGTTTTATGTTATTTGTTTGGAATTTTTTTTTTGTACCCCCATCATATCACTATATACCCCCACAAAATATTAAAATCCCAAAATACCCCCATAATTTGGACTCAATTGGATTTACCTTATAAATAGGTAAATCCGTTTTGAGATTAATCAAAGGCGGATTGACCTAGATCCGATTAAACATAAAAAAAAATCGCATCGGATATACCGATAGAAGGGTAAATCCACTTTTGAATTTAACAAAGTAGATGTACCCCCACAATAGGTAGATCCGCTTTAACTCTTTATCAAGTCGGATCTACCTGTTGTGGGGGTACATCCGCTTTGTTAGATTCAAAAGCGAATTTACCCTTTACCAGGGTAAATCCGACTTGTAAAAAAAATTTAAAACATAAGCAGACAACGTTTTAACCAATCTATAACTGAATTCGATACTTATTTACACTGTTTTAACCAACCTATTTTCAAACATAAGCAAACAACGTTTTAACCGATCTATAACTGAATTCGATACTTATTTACACTGTTTTAACCAATCTATTTTCAAACATAAGCAAACAACATTTTAACTAATCTATAACTGAAATTATAGGGGGTATTTTGGGATTTTCATATTTTGTGGGGGTATATAGTGATATGATGGGGGGGGGGGGGGGGTAAAACAAAATCCCTAGTTGTTTTCTTTGTTTAAGTTAAAACTTGTGTTTGGGCTAAATAAGCAAATTGTTTGGGCGTATTTGTTAGAGAGTTGAGTTGGGTTAGGTTTAATAAAGCTTGTAATGAGGGCCACTATTCTTTATTCATACTGAACTAGGGATTTGATATGAATAAAGAATTTATAACGTTCACCCATAAGGACGCCATATGAGTGCCAAGTGTGTCAATACAGTTCCTAGAATTACCAAACCAATTCCTCCTCACCACCTCTTCACATCTAGGATCCTTAGTTCAGTTTTCCTCCAATCTGAAAACATGCATTCTCTTCTTCTGTCTAAGGTGGTCATGATCCTCGAGTGTAATGAAGAGCACAGAGTGAGTGGTCAGAGCCAACAATTCTTGGAAGATGGGACAGTCTAATAGGGGAGGATCTGTTGCAGAACTCTTCAGTAACCACAGCCCTATCAAGCCTACATTGAATGTTATCCAACCCTTCCCTGCCATTTGACCATGTGAAATGATAACCAAGAAACCCCAAACCGTTGAAGCCAGAGATCTCCAGAGTGTCCCAGCCCCATTTCAGCTGATCAAAGGATCTGGTGTTACCCCCAATCTTCTCATCAAAGGGTTGTATGTTGAGCATAAGAGTTAGTAGTCTATTGATTGATTATGAGGGTTTGAAATGCAAAAGGGCCAAAAACTTGGGTAGGTATGCATAATGAAGAGAACCCAGCCCAGCCATTGAGGACAAGAAAATTTTTAAGCTTCATAAATAGGCTTTTATGGATAGTAATTAGATTTAAATCATCTCACTACTCGACTGTAAACAACGAGAGTTGCTTACTAATTGTATTAAATCCTTGTTTGTATTAAATGCTATTATTATGTTGGGCTAGTAAGAATAAGGAAAAGTAGTAGACCTTGTAAATAATGGCATTCCATTAAGTAACTATACCAAGATACCTTTCGCTATATATCAATTTATGATTTTCTGCTACGGTCTAGATAACTTTACAAATGATTTAGGATGTGTGTATGCTGCTGCAACTGTTAAAAGGTTGGTTAACCATGTTTCAGAGTTTTTCCACTGGGAAACCAATAACAGGCTTAACTTTTGAAGCCAAATTTCGCAGCTCAGCTACCTCTTCAACAGTCAGTCTCCACCCAAGTGCACCTATAAATTCTTCAGCTTGTTCTGCTGTCTTAGCACCAGGAATTGGTACAACGTTTCCTTGAGCTACAAGCCAGTTTAGGGATACCTGACAATAATAATCATTTGGTTTTTCAACCTCCCTTTACTTTCCAAAAATATTTTATGTTTTCATTTTCTAAAATTTGTATTCATCTTAACTTGCTAACAATCATAAATATTCCACTGTATTATTATGGAAATAGAGAACAGTATGAACCTGTGTACAAGTTTTATTGTACTTGTCTCCTATTTCGGAGATCTTGTTCAGCAGAGGTTGGAGCTGCAAAATAAATAAACACTCTGAGTACTATGTGCATAAATTATTAGGTTTGCAAATTTCAAACAATTCTGTACCTTTGTTAAGAATTCTGGAGTATAAATTCGGCCTCGTGGCCCACTTGGTGTTTTGTCAGGAGTATACTTTCCAGTAAGAATACCTGCTTAAGATAACGATATTGCATAAAGTTTTATAGACCTATTTAAATATATCTCAGTATGTTACACGTTTAAATATATGTTTCGTCTCAGCAAATATGATTTTTTTTAGGTTAGTCTTAAAACTTAGTGTGCTGGATCATAATTCATAAATACTAATTCTTTTAAAATGCAAACCAAGTTTTGGAAGATACATATAATGTGCTTTTCTTTTAAAAAATAATAACAAAAAGTAGATTCAAATTCAATAATTAACAAACATGTTGAGTAATGAAAAGGAATTCATTCACCTTGAGCAATTGGTGAATATGCAATCAATGTAATCCCCAGTTCATCACAAGCAGCCTTCACACCATTTTCTTCAGGGGCACGATAGATGAGGCTGTAGTTTACTTGATTTGAAGCCAATGGAATACCTCTCTTCTTCAGCTTCTCATACGCCTCGCGTACTCGCTTTTCTAATTAGATAAACAACAGAATGCTAAATATTTAAGCTTATAGAACTTGACAGAACTAGCTAAATAACACTGTAACTAGTAATATTCTGCCTCAGGTATCAGCAATTTTATGGTGTACAAGTTAGTCATGATTTCTCATACCGCTATAGTTCGAAACGCCAACAGCCTTTACAAGCCCCTTTTCGACAGCATCACCCAGACCATCAATATATCCTGAAAAGTAATTCATTTGTGAACTAAGATTTCTCTTAAACTGCTATGAATTAACCATATTAAGTGAATTGTTCAATGATTAGACAACCTTCATTTCCCCACACTCCAGGCCTGAAAAACAGTACATTAACTAATCAAAAAGTCATTCTTGAATAAAATCAAAAATCATTCAATAAGCTTATAAAATACGAACCAATGAAGCTGATATAGATCCACTGAAGTCAATCCTAGTCGACCAAGGGAATGTTTAAGAGCAGTGAGAACACTTTGACGGCCGAGTCTCCATGGCAATGCAGCAAACTTGGTTGCAACTTCAACCTCAACATTTGGTTCCTTTTCTCTTCTTTCCCTAATATATCTTCGTATGACAAACATAGAAGTATTAATGTGAACTTTACTTTCACATTGCATATGAAAATCATACCATAAGTATAAGTGGGTACCTTCCAAGAAGAGTCTCCGAATTTATGGCACCGAAAGCGAGCTGAAAAACAGAACAAAGGCACACCTTATTAAATTTACAGCTATGAAAGAAACCTAGATCGATATGATTCATACTCACCCCAGAACCGTAAACTTCAGCAGTGTCAATAAAGGTTAGACCTCCATCAATACTGGCATTGAAAGCAGCTCTAGCATCCTTTTCATTCCTATCTACAATCACGACGAGAGAAGATGAATGCAATTGATAATCTCAAACTGTCCAGTTAATAATTCAAATCCATCCAACTCGGAACATGATATATTATCAGTGAGGAAAGACCATGTTATAGTGTCTCATCAAATCTGCAACTTTTATAAATTGTAACATGTAATGAAACCTTGAGCAGAAATTAAAACAACAACTTCAAAACAAGAAACATAAGAATCAAGTATAAACACACTAACTAATAGATGCTTTGTTATACACTCATATGCATGATTAAATAATTGCATGCATGGTAAGTAGTCGAACATAAGTCTGCTACCATGACTACCAAGAATAGATTTAGTAGTTAAAATGGAATATCTACATCCCCAACTACTAAATAATTCCAATGAGGAAATAATGTTTTAAGTGCATATCTAATAATAAAGGAAGTTTATAACTCAATTCTTATATTCACATTCACTTCTATCCACCTTTTATTTAAGTGCTTATAATTATTTGTCAGTGTGTCATCCAGATAATCATGCTGTAAGCACTTGCTTTGATAATTACTATGTCTTCAAGCCAGAGAGCTTCTGCGGTCTATGCCACTCTTACACACTAATTATGCTACAGTAGCCTGTAATGCAATGTAGATAAATGAAACAAGTACTATGATCAAAATTTTAAAGAAAGGTTTGTGACTGCAATCAAGGCCAAGGCGCCATAGTTTTTTGACTATGATTACTTCATTAAAATGGACACTGAGATCGAAACAATTATGCTCTCACTCCTCATGAAAGCTGTGTAGTGAGGAGAGAGATAGAAATAAAGAAAAGAAGTTGAAAAAGTGATTCCAAAAAAAGGAAGTTAAGAAATTTAAACCTCCTAAAACCTACCTAAATTGGTATCAGAGAGCAAATAACGTGACACCTTCTGATAATAATAACTGTTATGGTAATAAGTCTTACTGATATTTGCACCCCCCATTTAGGGCCCATTAACGATTTGGCTCATTAACAGCCCAACCAAATCAACGGCTCAGATGCCTCCTCAAGATCGGTTGGCTCAGAATCATCAACACAAACACATTCAAACTCTATAAATACCCCACTCAATGCTCATTAATGGTAGGTAATTTTCTCCAACCACCACATATTTACTCAAACACTGACTTGAGCTTCGGAGTGTTATTGCAGGTACAACACCGCCGCGTCAAGATCGAACAAGACCACCATCTCAAGATCGAACAAGGCCGTCACTTGAAGATCAAACATTATCTAGGATAAAACATCTACTAACTACTTCGACCTTATCATAAAGCTCGTAAGTACAGTACGGAACATTGGCGACTTCACTGGGGAACTGAAAAACACTAGTTCCTCTCTCATTTCCTTGATGCTCAAATGGCACCTAAACTCCGTTCAAGACCGGCCAGTTTTGTTGTCAGATCCATTTTAGAACCAGTCATACCCGACCTTCAGCCTCAACAAACCCCTGAAGGCCATGTTCAAAGCTTGACCAATTCCACCCAAGCACGTCTTCAATGCCCCAATCCAAACATTGCCCAAATACAAGTAAGCCCGGGCGGGACCAACTTACCACCTCCCCCTCCATTACTCCCGGCCCTGACCGATGCTGTCCAACAGCTCGTCCAATTGCTGGCTAGACAAGAGGTGGTAAACCAAGAAAGAAGCAGCCGCTTCACTGGCCTCGAGGCCGAAGTGGCGAGGCTCCAAGCACGAGGTATTCCGGACCAGGAATCGCCAGAGCCGAACCCCCTTTTAAGAAGAAACCCAGCTCTAAAGAGACACCGATCTCCACCAAGGAGAAGACTCTATCATCGATCTCCCCCTCGCCGTCATCGAGGGAATGGTTCCCGTTCTCCTCCGACTCGACAATTTGACGATCTCGAAGATCCGCATGATTATCCTCGCCATCATCGAGGGAATGGTTCCCGTTCTCCTCCGGCTCGACAATTTGACGATCTCGAAGATCCACATGATTATCCTCGCCATCATCGAGGAAATGGTTCCCGATCTCCTCCGGCTCAACAGTATAACAATCTGGAAGATCCAGCAAATTACCATCGCCCTCGTTCATTTCTAGCTTCTACATCACCACATCGACGGTCAAGAAGCCCGGAAAACGAGCATCCCGATCATCATCACCTGAATCAGGCTCGACCACGACCATTGCTAACCAAGCGCAAAGGCCCGTTCACAACAAGCATCGATAACTACAGAATTCCGAAGTATCTCGAAAAACCTCCTGGAGGTCTGAAAATATATGATGGAACCGGCGACCCTGATAGGCACCTCGACCAATTCGACACAAGCATGCAATACAGAAATATACCAATGGAGATGAAGTGTCGAATTTTTCCATTGACGCTCGACAAAGTGGCATCAGAATGGTTCAGGGCTTTAAGATCAAACACTATCTCCTCTTGGGACCAATTAGTAAAGCTCTTTTCAGTACACTTTGCCCACTCCAAAAGTAAACCCAAGAACAAAAACGTATTAATGTCTGTAGTACAGAAGGAGAACGAGCCCCTCAGAGAATACGTAGAAAGATTCAACTCCGAAGCTCTCCAAGTTCGAGAACTGGACGACGCCTTCCGAATTTTCTTCATGGCGCAGGGCCTACTTCCTGGAAGCCCTTTCAAAAAACATATCAACACTTGGGAACCAAGCACCCTGCAGGAGTTCCTCCAGCTATCCCAGTGTTTCATCAACAAAGAAGAGAACTCCAAGATCAGGAAAATGTCGTCACAACCTGACCATCAAGACCTCGCCAGGAAAGAGACAACAGAGAGAACGATAACCGAGGAAATCGTCACCAGGTCTACACGGAACTCAACGTCTCCAACGCCCAATTGTTGGGGGAATGTTGGAACGTCGAGTTCAGAGACGTCAGAACTCCCAAACCTCTGCCTCACCGACCTGGGCAAAAGACTAACAAGTACTGCAGATACCACAGAAGCAATGGTCATGACACGAACCACTACAATGCTTTAAAGAACGACATTGAAGACTTGATCAAACGAGGAAAATTGTCTGGTTATGTCAAAAAGCCTGGAGCACCCACCGGCGAGGTTAAAGAAGAGTGAGAAGATGAGGTGCAAAGAAAAAGGGGTAAGCAAAAAGCCAATTCCGATGATGAGGAGCAAGATTTTAAAAGGTCGAAAGCTCACTCAGTCATAATGATGATCGCAGGAGGATTTGAGCATGAAGGATCCGGGAAATCAATGAAACAAAAGTGGAAAGACTTATTGAACGTAGCTTCAGCATCAGCACCCCCATCCACTACAAATCGACCTCCATTATCTTTCGGTGACAAAGATCTTATGGACGGGAAACCCAACAAACACGTCCCCCTCATAGTCTCGGCGATCATAGCCAACAAAGAAGTAAGGAGAATCTTGGTAGACCAAGGGAGCTCGTCTGACATCCTTTTTGTCGATCTTATAAACAAAATGGGGATCGACAGGGAGGATCTCACTCCATACAGAGGAACGGCTCTATCCGGATTCAACGGATCCCGAACCAAACCACTCGGCCATTTGGAACTCATGGTCTCCTATGGAATCGAGCCAATGGTATCAAGACAAAATTCCTGGTCCTACCTTGCGAGTCCATCTACAATTGTATCAGTGGAAGACCGACCTTGGGCAGGCTCAGAGCAGTGACGTCTACCACGCACTTAAAAATGAAATTTCACTCTCTCTGCAATAAGGTGATCACATTAAACTCCGACCTGGAATCAGCTTCCAGATGCTTCTTCTTATGGTCCAAAACAGAGCGAAAAGCGGTAGAACAAGAAGGGGTCCCCCCTCCAGAAAACACTACTCCCAGGAAAGTTAAAATTCGATCTACCGAAGTTAACGCAACAGACTTGGATGTACGGTACGATCCAGAAAGCACTGAGAATGAAGACGACGACGGGCTTACAAAAGAGCTCAAACGAAAAATGATAAGACCTCAACCTGATGGGGAATTCATTGAAATACAACTCAGCGAAGACCCCCGCAGAACAATTAAAATCAGGGTAAATCTACCAGAAGAGGTTAAGATCGACTTAATTCAATGTCTTAAAGACTATGCAGACATCTTCGCCTGGTCGGCAGAGGAGATGCCTGGGATTCCACAGGAGGTCGCCTGTCACCACCTCTCAATCAACCCAGGAACCAAGTGGGTCGCCCAAAGGAAGCGAACTCAAAGCAGTGAGAAAGCCATCGCTTCTTCAAAAGCGGTCGACGATCTCATCAAGGCGAACTTCATTTCTGAAGTCAAATATACGACTTGGCTATCGAATCCGGTACTGGTAAAGAAAAGCAGCGGAAAATGGCGCATGTGCGTAGACTACACCAATCTCAATAAAGCTTGCCCAAAAAATGCTTTTCCTGTCCCCAGCATTGATCGACTCGTCGACAACGCTTCAGGTTTTCGTTTATTATCTTTTATGGACGCATATTTCGACTATAATCAAATCGCCATGTTCCCCCCTGATCAAGAGAAAACTGCTTTCATGACCGATCAAGGTAACTTCGCTTACCGAGTCATGCCTTTTGGTTTAAAAAACGCCGGAGCCACCTACCAGAGGATGATGAACAAAGTGTTTCAAAAACAAATCGGTGAGAGTAAGGACGACAACAAACATGTCAGCGACCTTAAAGAAATATTCTCCGAAGTCCGAAAGAATTCTTTGAGGTTAAACCCAGAAAAGTGCACATTCGGAGTTCGAGCTGGAAAATTCTTGGGTTTTTACCTAACAGAAAAGGGCATCGAAGCTAATCTTGATAAATGTCGATCCATAACCGAAATGTGAACTCCAACGTCGAAGAAAGAGGTCCAAAAACTTAACGGCATGATCGCCGCCTTATCTCGGTTTATATCAAATGCAACATTCAAATCTCAACCCCTGTTCAAACTACTTAAGAAAGAAGAGAAAGATTTTGAATGGACTCCGAACAAGATGAGGCCTTAAACCAGCTCAAAAAGGCCATTTCCGAACCTCCGATCTTGACCAGACCGAGCGAAGGTGAAACCCTTTTTCTATATCTCGCAATCGCGAAAGAAGCCATAGGAGTCGTTCTTGTGCGTGAGTTAAAAACCGGACAGAGCCCAGTCTACTTCGCGAGCAAGTCGGAACCCGACCTGACGACCCCCACTCTGGGAAAATAAGCAAAATTGGGGGGATTTCAAAGCACAAAAACGGAATAGAAGAACAACTAAAAAACTAACCTCGAAATACTGCAGAAAGAGACTTTTGCCGATCTTTTGATTGAACTCCACTTGAAAGATCCCAAAACAACCGCTGAAATCACTTTACTCGAAGAGAAGCTCGACAAATCAAGATCGGTGATCAGAGCAAAGTGAGTTAATAAGGAACAAAATGAAAGACATTGACCCCCTATTTATAGTGGGCCAAAGATCATGGGCTGGGCCCAGGAAGTCGAATCAACATGTCCAATCAAAAATCCAGCAAAACGCACGCTCGAAAAAGCGAAACGGCACAATCAATAACCACCATCGTGACACGCGCCATGTCAGAAACATTTAATGCCTGGCACAGAGTACAAAGCGTTGCATCATTCACTAACTCGACACGTTCCATGATCGAACATTACTAGTCAAGGTCGAAATCCCTGGAAACTTCCACATGAAATATCTACCGGCAATAACAAGATCGCTTCATGCCAGATCGCTTCAACTTATCAAGCCAAGATCTCCCCTCAGGTGACCAGACTTGGGAGGGCACTGTTCTGGTAATAAGTCTTACTGATATTTGCACCCCCCCATTTAGGGCCCATTAACGATTTGGCCCATTAACAGCCCAACCAAATCAACGGCTCAGATGCCTCCTCAAGATCGGTTGGCTCAGAATCATCAACACAAACGAATTCAAACTCTATAAATACCCCACTCAATGCTCATTAATGGTAGGTAATTTTCTCCAACCACCACATATTTACTCAAACACTGACTTGAGCTTCAGAGTGTTATTACAGGTACAACACCGCCGCGTCAAGATCGAACAAGACCACCATCTCAAGATCGAACAAGGCCGTCACTTGAAGATCGAACATTATCTAGGATAAAATATCTACTAACTACTTCGACCTTATCATAAAGCTCGTAAGTACGGTACGGAGCAATAACAATAAAACAACAATCCAAAAAATTGTTGTCGATTTCCTGACTACATTAAATGGCTTATTTTTAAAATTGAGTGTATGGTTGGATTCACTTTTATGAGAGCCAAACGTGATTCTAGAGACATAAAACTGAATATGACGTGTGTAAAATGTCTTCACATAGAATTGATTCTAACTTGAGGTGGTACTTTTAGTTTTTGCTTCCAAGTTCAAAAATGTATCCGAAGATAAATGATTTTAAGTTCAACTCACTTTTATCAATTTTCGTTTTCTGACACCTTATAACCAAACATATAATCCATTCTGACACCTTAGAACCAAATGATAGAACCCGTAAATTCAAGTAAAGTGAAACTGTATTTAATTGAATTAACAAAGAGAAAAGTGCTGAATTACAGTCTGAATTGAGAACTATCCAGAGCCTAAGGCTCCTATTTCCAAAGAATACACTCCTAACAAAATTCTTTAACAAACATCACAATGACTATTATTCAACAATCAACATTTAATGAATAAAAAAAAGTAAAGGAAAGTTACCATTCCATTGAAAATTGTTCCAGTAAGTAGTATCACCCCATGACCAAGCACCAATTCCAATTGTTGAAACCTTCAAATCAGAACCACCCAACTTCACCTTTTCTTCTACTGTCTTAAGAGTAGCAGAAGAACCCTCTGAAGCAACCGCTCTTATTCTTTCAACTTTAGAGTGGCCCATAACAGTAAAACAACCACTGCTTATATGAAGAGCCATCGAGGAACAAAAAAAAAACTAGCTCAACTCAAATCCAATAATGGGTATGAAATAAAAATAAACATAAAAGTTTTATTTTATGAAGAGATTTTGAGAGTGGAACCCAGATTTTGTTAGGAAATTTAAGAAAAATTGTAGTTTTGGAGGTGGTGAAAGGGTACACGTCATGGGTAATCTGGTGGAATACTGGTAGTTAAAGGTGACAAATGTTACATGTGGTCGTAAGAGAGGATACAACCAATGACTTGAGTGGCAATGCTGTGCAGTCAACCAATCAATACTAGAACTAGAATTGTACACGTGTAAGCGCAAATTGTTTCAAAATACTTTTTAATTATACGAACTAGTATTTTACCCGTGCGATTGTTTATATATTGCGATGAAGTCATAATAATAATGAAATTATAATAAGTTTGGTAATATATTTATTTGAATTGCATTTTGGCATGTTAACAATATAAAAAATGTATTGTCGGAAAAAAACAATATAAAAAATGTATCAGTTTAATTTGAAGTTGGAAACAAAAAGATATTATGTCATAAAACATAAGATATGCACCCCCGTTGGCGCTCCTGTTGCTGCTTCCATTGCCACTCCCATTGCCGCTATCGTTGTCGCTTTCCTATTGCCTTTCCCATTGGCGCTCTTGTTGGCAATCTTCTTGCCGATTCTATTGTCGGTCTCTCGTTGCCACTCTCGTTGGCGCTCCCGTTAGAATAGTGGTTAATTTTTTTTGACAATTATTAGTGGTTAAATTGAGCTTCAAATTGTAATGAAAAACAAATTAATGCGAAAAGATAAGTTCAATTTTTTTTTTTGAATTTAGGTTCAAATTGAATTTTGGTATACATTCAATTTGAACCTAAATTAAAAAAAAAAGAGATAATAGTTTTGTTTACAATTTAGTATTTTTTGAAGAAGGAGATGGTATTTAATTGAAATAAAAAATTAAATGTGAAAAGCTAGGTTTTACCAAAATGTATGAGTTTAGTTTGAGATTAGAAACAGAAAGATATTTGTCATATAACATAAGATATGCACCCTCGTTGCCGCTTCCGTTGCCGCTCGTTGTCACTATCCTAATGCCTCTCTCATCGGCGCTCTCATTGGCGCTCTTGTCGGCACTCCCATTGGCGCTCTCGTTGCTGATCCTATTGTCGGTGTCTCGTTGCCACTCCCATTAGAATAGTGGTTAAATTGAGCGTCAAATTGTAATGAAAAAAATTTAATGTAAAAAGATAGGTTCAAATTGAATTGAATTGAATTAAAAAAAGATAAATATTAAAAGCTATGATAAGATTGTATTAAAGAGAGATAATTAAATTAAAAAAATATTAAAAGCTAGTATGTTTTTTTGAAGAGGGCGAGAGAGAATTGAATTGAAATAAAAATTAAATGTGAAAAGCTAGAGTGAAATTGAATTGAAGAGAGAAAGAGAATGAGAGAATTTGAGAAAGAGAGAATGATTGATGAGGAGAGAGAAAATGATTGAAATGAAAAGAAATGAGAGAATTTGGGAAAGAATGAATGATTGATAAGGAGAGAGAAGATAATTGAAATGAAAAGAAAGAATAAAAAAGTAAGTTAATAAAGGTAAGTGAATAAAAATACAATAATGCCCCTAAAAATTGTGAGGTGGCAAATAAGAAAAGTGTCTAATTTTGTAAATTTGCTAGCATATGATTTGATTATATTGTATTGATTGCCCCTCTTGTTGCTGCTCTCGTTGTCACTATCCTATTGCCTCTCTCATCGGCGTTCTCATTGGTGTAACATCCCAAATTTTTAAAATATAATTATGTGAATTATAAATAATCTCGAGTCAAGGAAAATAATGAGTCATGATTCATAACCGGGATTAGTCGAGAAATTTTTACGCCGAACGAGTAACCGTACGAATTTTGGGGATTTTTAGCATCAAAACCGTGAATTAATGTGCCAAGGGCATAATGGTCTTTTCCAACCCTTTATAGCCCTCAGCCCATTAAAACATAATGTCCCTCCTCATTATTCTTCAGCTGGAACAAAGAAAGGAAAAACAGAAAGGGGAGGAGAGAAAGAAGAGAGTGAGGGCGAGAGGAAGAAGGAGAAAGAGGAGAAGGGAATACCTTGGATTCTCATTACATGTAAGACTTCTCCACTCCATTTTTCACCAATTTTCATTTCCCTTCCAATGGTACTATTTATATAAGCTGATCGATCCATCCTCCTCCTCACTTTGCCATTTTCGAGTTCCAAGCCAAACATGGCCAAAGTCTGATAATTTCTTTTGCATGTGTCTTTTGAAGCTTGGGGTTGAAGTGTGAAGACAAGGTTCAACTCAAGGCCTCTTGAGCAAGCTACATTGTGAATTGGAGCTCCATAGGTGGTGAATTGTTGCTGGATTCGAGTTGGAGCAGAGGAGAAGTTGCTGTTTTAGAGCGGTTCGGGTTCTAATTCGGGGATTTGTTCGTGTTTTCGGTTCGGTGACTTCGTCCTTCGGCCTAACGTTCGGATTTCGTCAACTAGGTGAGTTTTACTCACGATTAGGGGTATTTCGATATTCTGAACATATTTCGTTTTGGTCACTATGCGAAAATCTGACTTTCGAAACGATTATTGAGTCCGTTAACCGTTTTACTTAAAATCACGTTTTCACGGTTTTATGAAATTGTTTATAAATGTGATGTTGAATTGTTTCTGGAATATAGTCTGGAATGTGGTATATTGAATCTGTTTTTAGGTTGGATTACGATCGGAATTCGATTTGGGCGAGAAACGGAAAAGCGGAATGAGAATCGGATTGGAATTTGGAAACGGATACAGGTCGCACGGGTCGTGCGCCCCTGGGCACGAACCGTGCACCCACTTCGCAAAAAGGAAAGGAAATTAAAATGCATCAAGCATGGGTCGTGCGCCCCTGGGCACGAACCGTGCGGTCCCTTCGCAAAATTTCCAAATTTTTGTTTCGCCGCTCCTTTCGATCCCAAACCTTTTCTAGTCTTCTTCCCAACCAATTTTAATGATATTACCGTAATAAAATCAATGTTTTGATTACGTTCAACATTATTTTTGAAGAAGGGTGTTCTGTACCGAGCAGCTTTTTGGTCGTCTGCTGTTGGTAGGTCTCTTGCTGTCCTGACGGGAGGTCAATGAGCGCCCGGGGGGGTACCTGCAAGCCACTCCGGCGCTCAAGTCAGTATATGGAATATAAGAGTGAAGGTACTAAGGATTAGAGATTGAACATTTTTTAGGGCAAAGTTTGCCTGTATTTATAGGAAATCGTGCCCTCTTGTGGATCGTTGGATGGGTAGAGTCGATCTTGACCGTCCAAGCATGTTGGGCTCGCATGAGGTGGATATGGGCTGATCCATATGACTTGCTAAGCGAACCTCCTGGTTTTGCTAATGGGACCCTCTGGTTGACTCCAGAACAGTTGCCTCCCCAAGCCGAGATTATTCTGGAGGATGGTCTTGGCTTGAAGGATTTTCGTCG
Source organism: Astragalus membranaceus (assembly GCA_039519185.1). NCBI lineage: Eukaryota > Viridiplantae > Streptophyta > Magnoliopsida > Fabales > Fabaceae > Astragalus > Astragalus membranaceus. The sequence goes on along the minus strand of CM076848.1, from coordinate 134,638,480 downwards.
GTTTGCCGGATCTGTAAAGTTACGCGGGACACTGCCTTTGTAACAGCCGTGTTATGTCATAGGAGAAATTTTTCTAAGTGTTGCTTCGTCTGTCTTGACGGGTCGTACGAGATTATTTTGTCGCCACTGTGACTCACACCTCCTTCGGTGTAATCTTTGTGCCTGGCACCAAGCTAGGGTGACGTATCCTGATGTTGGCGTCGCCTTATGTCAAGTGTTCTGAGGTTGGCGCTCTCTTGGGTGTCTTACTGCATAGTGCTGACCACCCTGCCGCGAAGGATTTGCTTTCAGACAGCCCCCTTCCAGGCGCCCCTCTGCTGGTCTGCTGGATGCTGCTTGCTCCTGCCAGGCGCCCCCTTGGGCGCTGGCTGCTCCTGACTGGCGCCCTGTCAGGCACCCTCATGGGCGCTGGCTGCCTTGACTGGCACCCTCCCGGGCGCTGGCTGTCTCATTGGCGCCTTGCCAGGCGCCCTCATGGGCGCTGGCTGCCTTGACTGGCGCCCTGCCAGGCGCCCTCCTGGGCGCTGGCTATCTCACCGGTGCCCTCCTTGTCGGGCGTCCTCTTGGGTGCCGACTTGTGTAGACGGGTGCTTGTCACTTTGCTTTATTTTTCACTGCTCATCTTGTCTTTTTTGTGTTTTTTGAGCATGTCTTAAGGTGACAGGCGTATTGGGCTGCTACGTCGTGGATATGGGCCAAGTTGATTTTCCAGATCTGCGGTGTTGGGTGAAACGCTAACTCCTATAAATAGGCGGGTATTTTATCCTGTGGTCCACACTTCCTTGGAGCGCTTTCTTTAAGGAGGAGGAAGGAGTAGGGACCAAGTCACCAACCCTAGCGCCTACTTCAAGGAGGAGGAAGGAGTAGGGATCAAGTCACCAACCTAGTGCCTCCTTAAAAAGAGGAGGAGGGAGTAGAGTCCACTCGTTAACGTCTCTTCTTCCTAGTAAGCATTTGTTGTTCGTTCCCGTTTATTTACGTTGCTGACAGTGCCCTCCTGCCAGGCACCCTCATGGGCGCTGGCTGCCTTGACTGGCGCCCTGCCAGGCGCCCTCATGGGCGCTGGCTGCCTTATTGGCGCCCTGCCAGACGTCCTCATGGGCGCTGGCTGCCTTATTGGCTCCCTGCCAGGCGCCCTCATGGGCGCTGGCTGCCTTATTGGCGCCCTGCCAGGCGCTGGCTGCCTTGAGTGGCGCCCTGCCAGGCGCCCTCATGGGCGCTGGCTGCTTGACTGGCGCCCTGCCAGGCGCCCTCATGGGCACTGGTTGTAACGCCCAAATATTTAATTAAATTATTTAATTAAATAATTAGGTATTCAATTATTTATTTTATTTATTTTAATTGGTGTAATTATATTAATGTTGGATTGAGAGGTGTGTAATTGGGTTTTAGGTGATGGCGTTAGTAATCGGGCTTAAGCTGAAGGAAAGCTCGCGATCCAGATCCACTAACCTAGGTGCATACTTAAGCCTAAAAATTAGAGGTTGGCTCATTTGTGCAAAAAAGAAAGAAATTGCGAAGAGGAGAGAAAGAGAGAAGGAGGGGCGGCGATTTTAAGAGAGGAGGAGAAGGGGGGTTTTCGCAAATTCAAGGAGAAGAGAAGCTGTGTTGCTATGTTCTGTTGGTGACTTTCTCTCCGGGGTCTTCTAATTCTAATAATTAAGGTAAGGGTGAGACCTCTCTTTCACTATAATGGTGGGTATGATGGGTATTAGGGTGGGGGCTTAGACCTATGATGCCTATATTCGATTTTGATGTTAAATTGATGATAGATATAACATGACTTTGTTAATTGATTTGGTGATTGTTGCAACCCTAGGAATTTAGTGTTCATAGGTGTTGATATGAATTGCATGCTAGGTGTTTGACAAATTGTATTTTTATGTTGTGATTGACACTTCATGGTGATTGGTATTGGTGGTGGGAAAATTGGTGATTTGAATTGGTGAGAAATCGAAAATAATGACCCTAGGGCGCCATGGGCGCCATTTGTCTTAGTGCTATTTTTGGCGCCCTATGCCTGGGCGCCGTGCCTGTCCATGTTACCTGGTGTTTCAGTTGCTGTTTTTGGCGCCCAGTGCATGAGCGTCGTGCCTGGGTGTGTTCTGTGCGCCAGTGTGCTGTGCGCTGTGTCCCTGTGTTTGGCGCCCTGGGTGTGGGCGCCGTGTGCCAAGTTGTTGCCATTCTGTTTTTGGCGCCCAGTGCATGGGCGCCGTGTGCCAATTGTGTGTGTGTGTGTTGCCGTGTGCGTGGGTGCGTGATCCTGTGTCTTGGCGCCTTGTGCCTGGGGCGCCAGGATCCCCTTCCTGCGCCAGTTTCTGTGTTGCTGGGCGCCAGGATCCCCTTCCTGCGCCAGTTTGTGTTGCTGTGTTGCTGGGCGCCAGGATCCCCTTCCTGCGCCAGTTTCTGTGTTGCTGTGTTGCTGGGCGCCAGGATCCCCTCCCTGCGCCAGTTTCTGTGTTGCTGTGTTGCTGGGCGCCAGGATCCCCTTCCTGCGCCAGTTTCTGTGTTGCTGGGCGCCAGGATCCCCTTCCTGCGCCAGTTTCTGTGTTGCTCTGTTGCTGGGTGTTGCGCCCGAAAAAGTCTCCGAGGGAGAACCTTCCCCGTTCACAACTTTTCTAAAATCAATGAAGCCGCCACCAATATTTATTAAGGAAAATATTAGGAAAACCTTTTTTGGAAAGCGATTGGTCTTGCGGAACTAGAGGATAGGGTTGGGGGTCGATTACGTGCGGGGAAGGTGTTAGCACCCCACACGTCCTCTCTACTGAGAGGGAACCTTTAATTAAATGTGTGGTTTTAGTGTGTTGACTTGAAAATACTTAATTTTGCCTCTCTATTTCTTATTGAAAATTTTTTAATGAAAATCCTTATTTATTATGGAAAAGGGGAAAAACAGTTTTTTGGAAAAAAAACGCTTGACGGGACATGGCCCCCTCCTACGTATCTCCCGGTGCGATGAAGAACTCAAAGCTACGTAGTTCTTCTTTATCCTGAAAAAAGGTTTTTATCTTTTATCCTTTTAGTGAGTTTTCGAAATAGGACGAGCATTTAGTGAATGATTAAACTAACCAAGGTTATGGGTAATCACTGCTAAGTACTCTTGAAAATGAGAGTCACCACCGCCAGTCAGACGAACAAAGGTTCTGATTGACTATTAGCAGCGACTCGTTTTTATTTACTTTTTGAAGGTAATTTTCGAGCGAGATTGATTGGCACGAATGATCAAACTAACAAGGGTTATGAGATATCATCGCTTGTTGTTCTTTGGAGGAAAAAGACATCGCCACCAATGGCTAGACGAACAAAGGTTCTGATTAACCACTAGCGGCGATGGGTTGAAAATGATTTTAGAAAGGAAAAGGTTTTTATTCTTTATCTTGTTGAATTGTGAAAGTTGAGCTTTCATGATGATCAATGGGGCAAGGGCTCCAAGTGACCACCATTAGCACTCCATTGCTAATAATCATGCAAGCAAAGGCTTCGCGGAACTACTAACAAAGTTTGATTTTGAAGAGTTTTCGCAATTGGGTTGATTCTTGTTTAGGGAAAAGAAAATCTGTTGATTGAAAAAAGAGGTTTGGGAAAAGAAAAAGAAAAAAATTTACTTAAGGGATAGAAACAAAATTTAAGAAAAAACAAGGAAACGGGGAGGTGCAATAGTAAAATGGGGTGTAAGTTACAGGGGGGTTGTATTATTAAAAATGGGGTGTAAACAGTGAGGAGGGTTGCGTTTTAAAATAGGGGGTGCAGAAATCAGGAATTAGTTCCAGTGGGCTGCGTAAGTGCTGGGCTCTTCCAAGGGGTTAAGTTATCAAAATGAGGGGTGTAAAAAAGAAGGTGGGTGTGAAGAGCCCAACCCAACCCAGTTCATAGAACTGGGCCCGAGCTGCGCAGCTCATATGGTATGGGGAGGGGCTACGCTATTAACAAATGGAGGTGTGACTAGCTAAAAACCTATTTGTTCTCTTTTTAAAAAATTTTCTGGCCCACGAAATCAGGGCCTAAACAGGGTGGCTGTTTTATTAAAAGAGGGGGTGCAATTAGATGTCCGTTTTTTTGTTAAGAAACACAGGGACTGTATGATTAGAAATAAGGGGGGTAAAAAAAAGCATTTGATTGGAAAAAGATTTACTAACTAAAAAAAAAAGCCTCAGGTTGACCCCTTTTTCCATAAAACATTTTATTAAGTAGTTTTTTTATGAGAAAATTTGGGTTTAAATTATTATGGTTGTTATTTTAAACAAAGGCATTAATATTTTTCATAAATCTTGGCATTCCCAAAAAAAGTAAATCGTTACTTTTAAGGGCAAGCAATCAAATTGAATTATTTAAAAAAAATAACAAGAGCATCAGGATGCAATGGCCATAGAGTTTTCCACACAGACACAAATTCACAAACACATAAAGTGCTTTTTTTGTGGATTAATTTGGAGAAGAGTACAGGACATGCGCATAAGAGAAGGTTAGAGAACAAATATAGATAAAATACAGAGCATTTTGTGTTCTTCTACTTAAAAAATTTAACATATCAACATATCAAAATCTCAAAAACACTACAACGTGAAGATGAACAGAAGAGCAAGGATTCATGAGACAACAAATTTACATTAATTAGAATAGGGATGCAAATGTCATAAAACAAAACTAGAAATTTAAGAGAAAGTACTAAACCAACCTTGAATAATGAATCTTTCGGTGAGACCTTACCAATAATGACAACAACAAAAATAAAACTATGAAAATTTAAGAGGAAAAAAAAACGAAAATTATCTCTCTCTCTCTCCTTCACTCAAGCACTCCAAGGACAGATTTTGCTTCTTGCTCCTGGATCTCCACCAAAGTTCTGACCTTCTTCTCTCTTGCTCTCCAGAAACTCGTCCCCTTCTCTCAAAAACGTAACCCATATTTATATTGGAAAATCGAACTTGCAGTTGTGTGCTTTGTCTTTTGGTTTTTTTACCAAGCCTTGTGCACAAATCCGTTTGCGTGTTAGCCTTAAAAAAACGAGATGAAAAACGTGTTCCTTTGGATGAACCTTCGAACTGTGGAGAGACCATCAGCAACTTGTGTGTTGATGTCAAAAATGGCGATTTCGTGTGAGAGAGGAGAGGAAGAGATACCCGAAATGATGATTTCGTGTGAGAGGAGAGAAAGAAGCACAAAAAATGGTGATTTCGTGTAGCAATGGAGATGTGGGGGGGGGGGGGCTGAGAAGGTAGGAGGCGTGGAAGGAGTGGACGACTAGGGTTTGATGGGAGAGGTGGAAGTGATGTTTTGGAAGGAGGCGTGGGAGAGAGGAGAGGAGGAGGATTGTACGGCTGATTTTTAGGAGGTGATGGGAATGATGGGAAATTAGGGTTTGTGATGGAGGCAATTAGGTTTAGAGGGTGAGATGGGGCGAACCGGGTCGGGCTGAACGAGTGGGCCTCTGGCAGCAAGTCCAAATTCGCTGTAGCATAGAAAAAACACATTACTTAAACCTGTTTTTACTAACTCGCCCCTCGCTCTTTTCTTGTTTTTTTTCTTTTACTTTCTTTTTTTATACCATTAAACAAATTTACTAACTAAATAGGAAGTAAAATACAACTTGAAAATGAATTTATATTTTTCAACTTTCACGAAATAAGATATATAACGACAAAGAAGAAAATCATTATTATTTTTGGACGGACAAAATTGGGGTATGACAGCTGCCCCTCTTTATTTGGATTTTGACAAGGAATATGAATTGGCCGAAACATATTCCGAGGCAAAATTGAAATAAAGAATTTAGAAATCGTACCAATTTTGTCTACTTAGAGAAACCTGAGTTTTCCTTTTTGAATCACCACTTGGAGTGTCGATGAGGAAACCATAAACGAAGTGACAACATGCACGCTAACTGCGAAAGGCAGGGAAAGCGCTAAATGAAGAAAGCGATAAAGAAAACGGTAAAATGCCCAGGCTGCCTAAAACCTGTAATCCTTAAACGAACCCTTGACGAATCCGAGTTTGCACGTGGCTTTGAGGAGCACGCATCTTGAGAATCTCTAGTCTTTCGAGCGACCGGGGTGATCGCTATCAGCTCCGGAACTGATACTGATCAATGCACGGCGTCCGCTATATCTTAGGCTGATACAACTATTCCGTCGAACCTCACACGGGGCTGCGGTCCATCGCGTTGCTCGTACACGATGTGAGACCTGGGCAAAAGGGAGCGATGATCTCTCTGGGCTCCAATCCGCAATGCGCGCCTGAGCGCTCTCTTTTCTTTTCTCTTTTTTCTTTTCTTTTTGTTTCTCTCTTTTCTTCTTCTTTTTTGAACTCCCAACTTGGGGGAAGCATTTTCTGGGATCTGAAGGCGAACATTAACACTGCGGTGTTTATCCTCTCTCACTTGTCTGCCGCTGAAAGATGAGCCCATACATGCAATGCAAATGCCATGATTGCCATTTTCTTTTTCTTTTTCTTATGATGAATGTAATGCAAATGTCTGAATTTCTCTTTTCTTTACTTTATTATTATTATTTTCTATGTCTGATGAGTGCATGATTTTATGTTTGGTGAATGTAATGCATGACCTTATTTATTGCTCTTTTGCTTTTTCAACCTTTCCTTTTCTCTTCCTTTTTTATTTTTTTATATATATTTTCTTTTTGTGCTCTTTCGCTCTTTTGGCTTTTCCATTGCTGGTCCGACCCACTCGCGGGACTTGCGTTATGAGACACCGTGATTATTTATGATAATTATTCGGGAGGCGAGCTTCGTCCTCTTGTTTTAATGCAATCAGCGCTTCTTATTTGATTTTTGTGAGCTTACTTGACTGAAAGATCATCTCTTTTTGTTGTCATTTTCAAAAATTTCGCAATGACCTTAACGCCATGACTTATGCACATTTCCATGATTTATTTATCATCTACCATAAAACGTAGTTTAAAATCAGAAATGAAAAGAAAGCAATGATAAGACAGCAAACTGATAGAGTGAAAAATTTGGACTTTTATTCATACAGGAGTCAGACGCGCAGAATGTCACGCTGACTGAAAAGGGTACATTGGAAATTTTCCTGAAACTAAGAAAAAGAAAAAGGAGAATGGACGCAGCATATCTTATAAATATTCTTTATCTCTGGAGCGTTCGATGCCAACCGCTCATACTTATAGCCTTGATCACCCTTTTATCCAAGCTTTTGGAAGCACTATTTGCCCCTTTTCTTTTTATGTCCAACTTTTCTGACCCTAATTTTTGCCTGGATTTGCCCTTTTGGGTTTTCAATCCACCGGGTCGCTCAATTTTGCCTAGGCCGCCCTTTCAGGTTTCAACCTAGCGAGCTGATTCTTGCTTGGATCATCTTTCTCTTTTTTCTATATATTTCTTTTAGGCATAGTACTTCTTGATTGCATCTGAGTTCACTAGGAGTGGGAGGTCTTCACCATCCATTTTTGTGAGGATTAATGCCCCTCCAGAGAATGCTTTCTTCACCGCATAAGGTCCTTCATAATTAGGGGTCCATTTTCCCCGGGAATCTTTTTGGATAGGCAGGATTTTCTTGAGCACTAGGTCTCCCTCCTGAAACTGTCGAGGATGAACGTTCTTCTCAAAAGCCTTCCTCATTCTTTGCTGGTACAACTGCCCATGGCACAGAGCGACTACTCTTTTTTCTTCAATGAGATTCAACTGATCTAGACGAGCTTGAACCCATTCTGCTTCTTCTAATTTTGTTTCCATTAGCACCCGTAGGGAGGGTATCTCAACTTCAATAGGGAGGACTGCTTCCGACCTATACACCAAAGAGAAGGGGGTTGCCCCGGTTGAGGTACGCACTGAAGTACGATACCCGTGCAAAGCAAAAGGAAGCATCTCGTGCCAATCTTTGTAGGTTACTACCATCTTTTGCACAATCCTCTTAATATTCTTATTGGCTGCTTCGACTGCCTCGTTCATCTTAGGACGGTATGGAGAAGAGTTATGATGTTTGATCTTAAATTCTGTGCACAATTCTTTCATCATTTTACTATTTAGATTGCTACCATTGTCCGTGATGATTTTATCCGGGAGACCATAGCGACACACCAGGTCCTTCTTTACAAACTTAGCAACCACAGAACTGGTTATGCTGGAATATGAAGCAGCTTCAACCCATTTGGTGAAGTAATCAATTGCAACTAGGATGAAGCGGTGTCCGTTTGACGCCTTGGGCTCTATGGGACCAATGACATCCATGCCCCACATTGAAAATGGCCAGGGTGCAGTCATGACATTTAACGAAGCCGGTGGTACGTGTATGTGATCGACATAAATCTGGCATTTGTGGCACTTTCTTACAAAACTGTAGCTGTCTGCCTCCATCTGCAGCCAATAGTAGCCAGCCCTTAATATCTTCCTTGCCATAGTATGCCCGTTGGAATGGGTTCCGAACGAGCCCTCATGCACCTCTCTCACGATCCTTTCTGCTTCCTCCTTTGCCACACACCTAAGGAGTACCTTATCATGATTCCTCTTGTAAAGCACCTCGCCGCTCAGGAAGAAATTCATTGACAGTCTTCTAAGCGTTCTTTTATCATTTTCTGATGCCCCTGGAGGATACTCTCTGTTCAGGATATACTGCTTGATGTCATGATACCAAGGTTTATCATCTCCGCTATCTTCAATTGCTGCGCAGGAGTAGGAGTGTGCCGGCAAACCTTGATGCTGGATTCTGATCTGGGTCAAGTTCTTATCACAATTGATATTAAACATTGAAGCTAAAGTGGCCAGTGCATCAGCCAACTGATTCTCTTTGCGAGGAAGATGTTGAAACGTGATTTCTTCGAAGGACTCAACCAATTCTCGGATGTAGTCTCTGTACAGTATCAACTCGGGATCTCTGGCTTCCCAATCTCCGTTCACCTGATGGATAACTAAGGCTGAGTCTCCGTACACATCTAATCTTTTAACTTTCCAGTCCAGAGCTGCCTGAATACCCAGAATACATGCCTCGTACTCCGCGATATTATTTGTGACATAGAAGCTCAATCTAGTAGTGAATGGTATGAAGCGATTGTCCGGGGACACCAGCACTACCCCAGCCCCGTGCCCATAGCTGTTGGAAGCACCGTCGAACACTACTCTCCACCTTTCATTCTCTGGGGACCTTCCTTCTTCAACTAAAGCCATAATGTCCTCATCTGGGAAATCACACTGCATCGACTGGTAATCTTCAATAGGCTGATGTGCCAAGTACTCAACTAGCGCACTACCTTTGATGGCCTTCTGAGTGACATAAAGAAGATCATATTCTGACAACTGCATCTGCCATCTGGCAATTCTTCCTGTAAGCGCAGGCTTCTCGAAGATATACTTGATAGGATCCATCTTTGACACCAACCAAGTGGTGTGACTCAACATGTATTGCCTCAAGCGATGAGCAGCCCAAGCCAAGGCGCAACAAGTCTTTTCTAGTAACGAATACCTCGTCTCACAATCGATGAACTTCTTGCTCAGATAATAAATTGCGTGCTCCTTCTTGCCAGTTTCGTCATGTTGTCCTAACACACAACCCATTGAATTTTCTAGCACGGTCAGGTACAGGATCAAAGGTCTGCCATGCACCGGAGGCATTAAAATAGGCGGATCTTGCAGGTACTTCTTAATCTTCTCAAAAGCTTCCTGGCAATCATCATTCCACTTAGTCTCTTGATTCTTGCACAGCAATTTGAAAATCGGCTCACATGTAGTAGTTAGCTGGAAGATAAACCTGGAAATGTAGTTCAGTCTTCCGAGAAAACCCCGAATTTCTTTTTGTCTTAGGAGCAGGCATCTCGAGAATTGCACGCACTTTGTCTGGGTCAACCTCTATCCCCTTTTGACTGACAATAAACCCCAATAGTTTTCCTGATCTCACCCCAAAGGTGCATTTAGCCGGATTTAACCCGAGCTTGAACTTTCTCAACCGTTCAAAGAGCTTCCACAAATTAACAACGTGCTCTTCATCTGTTCTGGACTTTGCGATCATATCGTCCACGTACACCTCAATCTCTTTGTGCATCATATAGTGGAACAACGTGACCATAGCTCTTTGGTAAGTAGCGCCGGCATTCTTCAACCCAAACGGCATGACCTGGTAGCAGAACGTTCCCCAGAGAGTTGTGAAAGTAGTCTTCTCCATATCCTCAGGAGCCATTTTAATCTGATTATACCCTGAATACCCGTCCATGAAGGAGAAAAGGGAGTGCTGCGCTGTGCTGTCCACTAGGACATCAATATGGGGCAAGGGAAAATCGTCTTTGGGACTGGCACGATTCAGATCTCTGTAATCGACACACATTCTAACTTTTCCATCCTTTTTGGGCACTGGCACAATGTTAGCCACCCACTGTGGATACTTGGCTACGGCTAGGAAACCAGCGTCAAATTGTTTCTTCACTTCGTCTCTGATTTTTAAAGACATCTCAGGCTTCATCCTCCTTAGCTTCTGTTTAACCGGAGGGCATTCAGGCTTGACTGGCAGCTTGTGCACCACTATATCAGTATCTAACCCGGGCATATCTTCATACGACCATGCAAAGACATCAATGTAGTCACGCAGGAGTTGAACCAACTTCTCATGCTCACTCTTTTTTATTGAAGTGCCAACCTTGACTTCTTTCTTTTCGTCCTCTGTGCCTAAATTGATGATATCAACAGTTTCCCCATGTGGCTGAATAACCTTTTCTTCTTGCTCAAACATTCTCATCAATTCCGGAGGAGTTTCCCAGCCATCCTCGGCGTCCTTCTCAGCTTGATTAACGGGGTAATCAAAATTAACATATGGACCGCGGGCATCATTATTTTCAGAGGTATTCATTTTAGATCTGCATTTGCGGGAATAGAAAAGCAATGAACAAGCAAAAATAGAGACACAAAATGAAGACGCAAAAAAGCAATTTTTATTCATTTGAGAATTCAAAACTACATTTTGTCGATAGATGATATCTAAAAGAAACATGCATGCCCCTAAGAAACTGTCCTATGGCCTTGGGCAGAGCCAAAGGATTTGCATTACAAAGATCATTACTTTGAAACGAAAATAACAGGGAAATCGGCGGTCTTCCAGTTGCCAACTTCTTCTCCTGCAACACTACGACGAACCAGGCCCCGACCCTCGCCTTCTTCAACTAACTCTTCCTCGATGACAGCTATCTGATTAGGGATCAGCATGCCAGCACTCCTGAAATTCCTCTTGAGGTCATCTATGGGGACCATCATCAATCTAGGTTCTCTCCCCTGAAGCCTGGCCAATCTCTTCTCACGCTTTTCCTCAGCCATTCTTCTCTTATCAGTTGGAGTGGGCCCATAGCCCAACCCACGTCTGTCCTTGTATTCCTGCAGATGCACATGTGACAGAATTCCTTGCTCAGATCTTCCTAGCCCCTTCCCAATCCGATAGCCACTCTTCAGCATAACTTTTGCTACCATAACATCAGCATTGGACCACTTGGATACAGGTACTGGGGATTCTCCACTTACGAACACAGCATTCGCAATTTCTAAGGATTGAAAGGCGGATTCGAGGGATTCCTCTGCAGCTTCAATATAATGAGAGGGGACAGGTTTGCTGACTGTGAACTCTTCCTCCCCACAGACAACTACAAGCTTATCGTCGACTATAAACTTGAGTTTTTGGTGAAGTGTTGAAGGGACAGCGCCTACGGCATGGATCCAAGGTCTCCCCAAAAGACAGCTGTATGAGGATTCAACATCCATAATTTGAAAAGTCACATAGAACACCTCAGGCCCTATTTGCATTGGGAATTCCATTTCCCCTATGACTTCTTTCTTAGACCCATCAAAGGCTCTGACCAGGGTTGAGCTGGGTTTCATGTAGGAACAATCCACCTCTAACTTGTTCATCATTGATCTGGGCATAACATTCAATGAGGATCCATTGTCAATGAGAACCCTGGAGAGCGTATATTCATCGCACTTTACTGAGATATGCAACGCCTTATTGTGCCCCTTCCCCTCTGGGGGTGAGCTCATGATCAGTGAAAGTAATGTAATTAGATGCAACGATGTTCCCAACTATACCATCCAATTGAGTGACAGTAATATCTTGGGCGACATGGGCCTCATTCAGTACTTTAACCAAGGCATCGCGGTGGGCTTCTGAGTTTAGTAGTAGGGACATGATGGAGATTTTGGCTGGGGTGTGGTGTAGCTGATCCACCACTTTGTAGTCGCTCTGTCGCATTATCTTCAAGAATTCAGCAACCTCTGGGTCTGACACCTTCCTATTTATCATAGGCTCCGGCTCTACATTATTTCCTTTCCGGATTCTCTCTTCTGTTGCCTTAGAAGGACCCTCTTCCTGAGCTTGGGGAACATACACACGCCCACTTCTAGTTACCCCACTACTTCCTGCAATATTGGTGATGTCAAGAGCAGCTTGAGATCTCGGAGTTGGAATTGGCACACTGTAGCTCCATGGGACATTAGTGTTCTTCTGGGTAGGAGCTGGAACTGGGATCACAATAGTCTTTTCTTTGGTCTTGCCACAGCCGAATTCCGACTGTATGGCACCTCGATAGGTCTCTGCACATCTCTGTCCCCTTCTGATTGGAGGGTCAGAACATCCTCCTCTCTCCCCTGTATACCCACCTGGATGATGTGGCGGTCCATCAGATCCTGTAACACCACCTTGAATGCTTCACATGCTCCTACGCAGCTGACATTAGCACAAGCTCCTTTCTGAACACAACCCATCCTAATAATCTCGCATTTGCACAATTCTGCATGAATGATTTCTAGGGGGGTCCGAATATCTTCAACTGATCTGATTAGGGACTGCTCTTTCATATCCATGATTGCATTAGTGGCATGCTTCCCATGACCAGGCAGCGGGTTAGTCGTGATATTTGGATCCTCCTGCTTGAAAGTTATACCTTTTTTGTCTATCAAGTCCTGCACCACTATCTTGAAGGCTTTGCAATCCTCCACTACGTGCCCAACCGCCCCTTCGTGGAAGGCACAGGCACTATTAGAGTTGTATCCTCTGAAGTAAGGTGGTTGAACAGGTTTCATGGGTCTTGTATTGATGAGCTTATTGGTGATGAGGTAGTTGAATAGGTCTGTGTATGACATGGGAATTGGGTCAAAGGTTGTTCTATTTTGATAGGTCTTTTGGTGGTTGCTTTGGTTGCTGTTTTGGAATGGACGGGCTGTTTGTGTGGGAGTGGGGACTGGGATGTTGGGTGGCTGGTATGGTGGGCTGATAGTGATGGCATTGGTTTCCCCCTCTTTCTTTTTGGGAAAGCCGGAGAATGGCTTCTTTTGGAAACTTGCGTTACTTGTGGACCCCTGTGCAATCTTTCCACTTCTCAATCCGTTCTCCAATCTCTCTCCCACAATCACCACATCTGAAAAATTGGATGATGCACTGCTGATCAGACGATCATAATATAGCGGTGGTAAGGTTTCCATGAACATAGAAACCAATTCTTTGTCTAAAAGAGGAGGTGTGACTTGTGCTGCCAAAGCCCTCCATCGCTGGGCGTACTCCTTGAACGATTCATTTTCCTTCTTGCTCATATTCTGCAGCTGTGTTCGGTCCGGCGCCATGTCCGTATTATATTGATACTGCTTGAGGAATGCATCTGCTAAATCCTTCCAGCAGCGGACTTGGGATGGCTCTAACTTCATATACCAATTAAGGGATGCCCCGGCAAGACTATCTTGGAAGCAATGGATTAGCAATTTGTCATCACGGGAGTAGGCAGACATCTTCCTACAATACATCGTTAAGTGACTCTTTGGGCAGGTCGCACCTCTGTACTTGTCAAAATCGGGGACCTTGAATTTTGGCGGCAACACCACATCAGGAATAAGGCATAGGTCTCTGGCCTCCCTTGCCCTGGAGCCAAAGCCTTCAATCATTCTTAGCCTTTCTTCTAACATCTGGAACTGCTCTCTAGTCTGTTGGTGCTCAGCGGAATAGACTTGAGGGGAATGACTTACACCATAAGGAGGTGGAGGCATTGAGTGTTGAACCTGAGGGTAAACGGAGTTTCCAGATACGAAACCTTGAGTCTGTGGAAAGGCAGCTGGCTGTGGACTGAGGTTCTGAGGAGTAGGCTGAGGTATGACAATTGTATGTGGGATCTGAACCTGGGGTTCACCAGCCATTCCTTCTGACCCGACAGACGTTGGCTGTACATTCTCGTCTATTGCCCCGGGACCAGCTCCTGGGTTAGCTCCTTGATTTGGAGGACTATAACCCAAAGGAAGGCCATAAGGAGGCCACTGAGCAGCTTGAAAGTCGTTTCCATTCTTCAAGGACAACAGGAGTCTCATCATCTCGCTCATCTGTGCCTTCATGGCATTCATTTCGTTTCTCAACTCCGGATCACCTTGACTGGAGCTACCGGGAGCTGAATGGTTCTGATTCTGTACCTCGGGGCCCTGGCCTGTTCCATTTCCATTCTCTGAGCCTGAAGCTGGAGGATTCTGATTCTCTGACTGAGGTTGATCGGAGTCACTCAAAATTGCCATTGCTCTGGCCTTTGAACGTGTCCAATACGGATGTGGTCGCACCAGCTTGCCTTATCTTCTGTTTGAGTTGAAAACATTTTTATAAGCAAAGGAGCAAATTAATGGATGCAATGCAATGCACATGATTATTTTTTTTATGGTATTTGTTGTTTATTGCCGGGAATCTCAGTGCAACTTGCTCTTGTCGTAGGTGTATGTTCGAACATAACGCGGCTGGGATCAACAAGTGAGATAAACGTACTTCATTCAAGCATCATATCATTCCAAGAACAAGATACAATATTCTTAAATGTGCAATACAACGCTTTGAAAATAAGAACACAACATCCTTTAAGAAAAGAAAAATTACAATTTCCTAGTGAACATTCTAAAAAAAAGGAGAATTTAAATCTAAAAACCTAATGCCTTCATCTTCTCTCGGTTCTTCGCCTTTTTGTTAGCTGCAGCAGCTTCTCTTGCCCTTTCTATGAATTCCTCAGTCAGAGACCTGCAATACTCCACGAATTCATATACTCGCACCGGAGTGTTGTAAGGCAGCATCTCAGCTTCTGCCTTTCTCAACCTTTTGGGAACATCCCTCACCGCCTGGTTAGCCAACCATGCCAATTTGGAGAACTTGTTCTTCCACTGTTGAATTTCTGCCCTCATCTCAACTATGATCTCTTGCTTTTCAATCCTACCCATTAGCTCGAGAAGACGGTATTCCCAGTACTGACTCTCCTCTCTTACCTGTCGGTAAGCATCACTGATGTGACTCAGATTCCTCCTTAGCTCATCTGAATTCTCTTGCTCCATCCTTAAAGCCTGCTGATACTCTCTAAGGATGTTCACAATTGCATCTCTATCTTGTCTGATGCACTCTATTTGACCTTCAAGCTCACACGTCACAGACTGAGACTTTTTCTTGAATTCCTCTAGTGATTCCTTTGTAGCTCTCTCACTTTGCGCAGACTTCTTGAACAACTTCCTCCATTCGTTTGCTCTAACCATGGCCTCACCCACCTTGGCATTCAATCTTTTCAACTCATCTTTGGCACCTTTCAGATATTCCTTCATTTTTTGATTACTTTCCTCTTCTTTCTTAAGCTTCTTGCTGCTTTCTTTAAAGGCTTCGGCCTTGCGTTCGTTTTCGTTCTCTAACTTTCTCTTCTCAGAAATTACTTTCCCCAACTCATCTTGTAAGGCTTTCTTTTCTTCTTCTACCTTGAACAAAACAGATTTGACCTCACTTAGTTCTTTGAGACTTGGAACGTGAAGCTCCGGGACTTCTTTCCCAACTGACGCTGAATTCTGACGAGGCGGGCCAACACTTTGAATTCTTTGGTGAAGCCATTGGTAAAAAGTAACATCACCCGTTTTCTTTGTGATCTCCGTTTTATCCTTGTAAACTACACCTTCCCAAGCCTTTGAAATTTTCTGAAGCAAGCCTTGGTTCTTTGGATCCTCTTTATCGAGAAAGATTGGGGCCAACATGTCTTCAGTGGGTGCATTCTTCATAGGATACCCAAGCTGTCTGATGGTGAGAGAGAGATTGTAATTGATGCAGCCTTGGGTTCCCATTAAGGGTACATTCTGGAAATTGCCGCACCGGAACAGTATTGAAGGCCTATCTTTCCAACACGGATGATTCAACCAACAGACTTTGAGAGCACTGAGATTCTCAAAAGTGTGCACCCATTCTCGTGCACTTCTGGCTTCTACATCACAACACAAGGCATATTCTACTAAGTCCGCAGCTTTCGTCTTTTGAGTGACAACATGGTTGAGGAACCAGGTGTAGAGAACATGGAAAGAGCAAGCGACCTTCTTCTTTCCTAACACACGGTGATGAGTGAAGGAATAGTAAGTATCTGCAAGGACTGCTGGTACAGGGTTAATCGGATTTTCTTTACTTATGAATGCTAGAAAAAGCCCAATAGCGGTCTCATCAATGAACTTCTCGACCTGAGGGAAAAGGACGATCCCAAAAATGGTTAGGGCTAACAGCTGCTTGAAAGGACCTCACTTCTTATTCTGGGCATAAAACTTCAATAAACCTTCGAAATAACTTAGCGGGAAACCCCTGATACGGTTCTTCTTTTCCTTATGAAGCTCTAATTCCTTCACACTGACTTGCAACAACAAAGAGAGTCTCTGGTCTGAATACCGATGTTTCTGATATTGGTAAGGTGCTAACTCTGACCTTGAGAACCCCAGAATCTGTTCATACTCCTCGAGAGTTGGTGATAACTGAAAGTCTTTGAAGAGGAAGCATCGAATGTCCGGATCATAGAATCGGCTCAGGGCCATAATAGCACTCTCTTGGACATCTAATTGTAACAATCTGAGGAGGTTACCATAAGCCTTCCCGAATAGATCCCTCTCTTCCGACTCCATCAAGGAAACAAACTCTTTCAAACCCTCTACATCTATTCTCCTGACAACCGGAAATCTTGAATTAAGTACAATCTCGCTTCTTGATCCCATGTTGCTTTATCTTTCCTGCCTAAGACAAGATTCCAAATTACTTTACAATCCCGGCAAACAGCTTAGATGCGTGACGAATGATTTTCAAAATTGGGTTTTATTTAATGCCGATGATGCAAATGACGTAATGATGCAATGATGCTTCTTTTTGTGCTTTTACAGGTGGTGATTTGAAAATTTTCACACTATATGCCACCTCATATAGGCGTTTATTGAAAAGGAAAAGCACATCCCTTTTTTTTTTTTACTTTCGAAAATTCTGAAGGAAAAATTGATTGAACTGAATGCAACGATGCGGCACACAATTTGGAAAGCCCTTGTGACCTAAAAGGGGGTAGAACCTATGATCTAAGGTATGTTAGGGATAATCTTCTCATGTAGCTCTATTCACACCCTCACAAAGGTTATCAGAGCCACGGTCCCTCTCATGAAAGTCCCCGTAAATGCAGCAAACTACTAGATACGAAGCATCATGAAAGAGCACAACTCTGATTGAAACTTTCGCGAGTAGCCAAACGGACAAAGGTTCTGATGGGCTCCCACTACTCGAATCCACTCATCCTAAGGTACCCTAACAGACCTGGGTTATGGTCTCTTTCTCTAATCATATAATCTCAAGGTACAAGTGTGTGTGTGCGAAGGGCATTTCCTTAAAAACTACCCCTCCTGCAAATGAAAATCCAGAACAGTCCAGACAATAGAAAGCAATAACATGTCGTCTACCCTAGGGTTCGATACCAATCAAATACAACTAATCTAGAGTGCCGACAACAATAGAAGTCACTATCTATTATTTTAAACAAGAGCAAACATAGAAGAAGAATGCATATGGATGCAACATGCTTATGAAAAAAGAGGAGGAATAGAGGCAAAGCAAGATGTTCGAATCAATCCCACAAACCAACACACTTAATTAATTAGGCTTGACCCACTTTTAAAAAAAAATGTTTTTCTTTTTAGTCCCCACCGAAGTCGCCAGCTGTTGCGCCCGAAAAAGTCTCCGAGGGGGAACCTTCCTCGTTCACAACTTTTCTAAAATCAATGAAGCCGCCACCAATATTTATTAAGGAAAATATTAGGAAAACCTTTTTTGGAAAGCGATTGGTCTTGCGGAACTAGAGGATAGGGTTCGGGGGTCGATTACGTGCGGGGAAGGTGTTAGCACCCCACACGTCCTCTCTACTGAGAGAGAACCTTTAATTAAATGTGTGGTTTTAGTGTGTTGACTTGAAAATACTTAATTTTGCCTCTCTATTTCTTATTGAAATTTTTTTAATGAAAATCCTTATTTATTATGGAAAAGGGGAAAAACAGGTTTTTGGAAAAAAAACGCTTGACGGGACATGGCCCGCTCCTACGTATCTCCCGGTTATTTTTTATTTTTATAAAAAGTGAGTAAAAAGTAATGAAAGAAAAAACAAAAACAAAAGTTATTGGGCCAAAACCCAACGGGTTCATCCATTGCGAAACCTAAAAAGAGGAAATACCATTTTTGGTGCTCAAACAACTCAGAGAGAAGAAAAAGAGCGTTTGTGATAGCAACACACAAGAGAGAAGAGGAGGAGCGTGACCGTCGATTCCGTTCAAGGTTCAACACCAGCGCAATGTAGGGAGATGTAGAGCACTTACACCGTTTGCAAACTCAAACTAGAAGAGGGATTTCAGTTACTGCTTTATTTTTTGGGTGAGTACTTGGCTTAAATAAGGGTTCAGCAGAGAGTTAGTGGAAATAGTGCGGTGGAGGTTTTTTTGGGAGAATGGAAAGGATCTCCGATTAATATGACCTTTTGAGAGGTTTTTATTGTTGGCTCATGATGATTTTTATTGCTCTCAGATTTCGTTTTTTTTTTCTATTATCCTCTCCTTCACATTTTGAACCCCCTCCTTCTCTTGTGCTGAGACTCTACTTATAGAAGATGGTAGATTATTGTGGTTAGCTGTGTACAGGCTGGTGTTTGGCTTGGTGTGGGAGAGTTGTGCAGAGGCCTGGTGTGTGCAATGTAGGTAGGTAGAGGCGTGCTCTGCAGTGTTGTGTTGTGTTGTGTATGGGATGTAAAAAGTATTTTCTTGGCAAAAAATGGAAAGAAGTGGGAGACATGTAGAAAGAAGCTCGGCACTAAACCTCTAAAATACAAGCATGGCATCCAATGCCACTTTATTTTCTTTTCCTTTTTATTTAATTCGGAATTAAAGTTTTGTATTATTATTTTTTAGTCATTTGTATAACAATTGTAATTGTAATATTATAAAAGGAATGATAAAGATGATCTATTTTTGGTTTTCTCTATTTTCTATTTGTTTTGTCTTTTTAACAAGGTAAAAATAAGCAAAAAATAATGTATGAAAACAAAAGTCAAAGATGCAATATTTTCAATAAATTTTGAATTAGTCGGACAAAATTAAGGTACAACAGGTAGCATCAAACTTGGTTTGCATATCTTGAGAAGCTTATTCCTTGATTGTTCTTAACTATAGGAATATGAATTTGGTTTTACAAAATTTGAGATTCTAATATGCTGATTGCAAAAGAATCTTCTTCAACATGTTCTATTTTGATATCCAAATATTGGATATAAATTTGGAAGGATTACAAAAATGTTTCTCATATTTGTTTTTCATGCCAATGTAACTGCCTTTTTTGAAGTGTTTGGAATTAAGTGAGAAAAGATGTTGAGTTTGATTTAAGGGGAATGATGTATGCAGACTTGTTGTTCCGAACTGGGCCGAGGTCCCAATCCAGTTAGTGGGCTTCGAACCGGCCCAATCCATCAGCGATCAATGGACAGCACACACACAAATCGAGATCAACGGCTGAGAACAAGCTGCGCCATCCAACGGCAAGAGAACGTTGTCAGACGCTATAAATAGGGGTCAAACCCCCAGGTACACTATTCACCCATTAATTACTCCTGCCTTGACTATTACCCCACTGACTTGGGCGTCCGAGTGTCATTGCAGGTACAACCTGGGTCGAGCTCTGCTCCTAACTTACATACAATCAAGCACGACCAGACATCAAACCGGTCCATCTTCCGGGACAGAGAGGTACGGTTCAGTGGCGACCACAGTGGGAGCCCAAGCGCTATCCCACCTCGTTTCCTATGGCTCCGCGGGGAAGTCCGCCCGGCCGGAGGAACCCGCGCTTGCAAAGCGTGGCTGAGATCCCTAACCAGCCACAGTCAACCCCGGAAGGCGTCGCGGTTACCGCTGAAGACACCGCCCCTGGCGCTCCTTCCAAACCAGCCCCACAGGCAAACGTTATGATTCCAGCAACCGCTGTGCATCAACTTCTAGAAATATTGAATGAGGTGGCCTCGGGGAGGGTGAACACTGTGCCCGATCTACACCAGGCTGACATTCAATCTCCGATCGGGAGAAGAAATCCTTCTAGGCGGCATCGATCGCCCCCAGAAGACACCTCGTCCACCGATCACCACCCCGACTGTAACGCCCCAAAATAGTTAGTTAATTATTTAATTGAATTATTTAGGAAATTAAGTTGAAAGAAAATATTAGAGTAAAAATATATTTTCGTATGTGGGCCTATTGTTGGTGTTAGGAGTAGTAAAATAAGGGGGTGTAAAGAAGGCCCATGAAGCTAAAGTCGCATAAGTGTATGAGAAAGCCCATAAGACTAAATAAATTATAACTAGGTGTTATTTTAGGGTTTGCTCATTTTAGAAGAAAAAAAATAAGAATTTGGAGAGAAGAGCAAGGAGGGGGCGGCGAAGAGAGCTAGGGAAAGGACCAAGGAGAGTTTCAACTTCAATCCAAGGTAAGGGTGGGGTTCTAACTCTATAATAGGGTATATATGAAGGGCTTTATGTAGGGAATTAGGGGATCCTATGTTTGTTTAATGATTGATTCTATTTGTTTAATCTTTGAAAATCTATTGATGATATTCGAAATTATTGTTGGTGAATGATCCTATATGTTGATCTATCTTTGATGATTTGTTTGATGCCAATTTTGTTGCTAAACTCATTGTTCGGAGTGATCTGGGTATAAGTTCGGTTATACAGTAACTGGGAACAATCTAGTGGTCCAAAAATTATGTTGTTTACCTTTTCAGAAACTAGACTTAATGCTTGTTAATTTAGCGCTAGTTTGGTTGCATTTGGAGTTGTATAGCTCGAGTTATAGGTGTCACAAGTTAGGTTAAAATTCTGGAAACAATCTGGGTATAGGTTCGGTTATACAGTAACTGGGAACAATCTAGTGGTTCAAAAATTATGTGGTTTACCTTTTCAGAAACTAGACTTAATACTTGTTAATTTAGCACTAGTTTGATTGCATTTGGAGTTGTATAGCTCGAGTTATAGGTGTCACAAGTTAGGTTAAAATTCTGGAAATAATCTGGATATAGGTTCGGTATTTCGTGTATAACGTTTTCGTTTGAACTCCTTTTTGAAGGATTCTTGATTCATTGGAAACTACACTCAATTTGTTTCGGGTTAGGCTCAAGTCTCATGTCATTTGACTGAGTTTTGATAATTTTAGAGGTGTCCCAAGCTAGGTCATGGTGGCTGTCCTGCTTTCTGAACCTTGTTGCTTATTTACTGAAAGTGTACGAATTGGACCATTATGTTGCAAAACAACAATTATAGTCAGGAACTAGACATTATTAGCTTTCCATAGAGGGGTCCTTTGCTAAGTTTCGATACCGTTTGATAGGTTAATTAATTCACCGAAGTAGAGGTATGTTTGATGGAAATTTGTCTGCTGTTGTTGCTGGGCGCCATGGTCGCCATGCTTACTGTTTGCTGTTGCTGTTTGCTGTTTGCTGTTTGCTATTGTTGTTTGCATGTTTGCTGTTGTTGGGCGCTTTAGGCGCATTAGGCCCCCGGTTGGCTAATTGTTGATTACGTTGTCAATTATTAATTGTTAAATTGTTGAAAAGATTAATTGTTGGTTAAGTGGTTAAATTGGTCAATTGCTAAGTGTTGAAAAGTTGGTTAATTGTTGATAAGTTGCTAAATTGTTGATAAGTTGCTAAGTTGTTGAATTGTTGTTGATAAGTTGTTAACCGTTGGTTGAACTGTTGATAATGTTGCACCTAGTCGAATTGCCCCTGTTCATTGGCAATATATTATGTTGTAGGCCTATGGCCAATGTTGTTTCCTTTTGTCGTTGGATTGCCTCTATTTATTGGCAAGGATACTATGTCGTAGGCCTATGGCCAATTGTCGCTTCCTGTTGTCGTTGTTGTCGTGCTTCTATGTAACCATTGTTGTTGATAGTTTGAGCATTTATCATCGCGTCGCATGGCATTTGCATTTTTGTCGAGGGCTGATGGCCCTGGAGCTTTGTCTCACACGTCGGCCTGGATTGGCAAATTTTAGTCGTTGATGCCTCTATTTATTGGCAGATTTTTTTAGTCGGGAGTTCTTCTCCAAACGGTACCGCATGCATGTGCATAGTATTGAGTCGCATTCCACATTACATACCGTATTGCATATTTGAGTGGTTATGTTGTTGACTCCCGATGATTGAGATTACCTGATTGATGTGAAGTAATGTATTTAGATGTCCTGATTCTATACATATTGTTTTTCATACATCTTATTATATGGTTCGATATCTCACCCCTTCTGTTTGAATGTTACCCAGATGTTGGTAACGTGCAGGTAACCACGAATGAAGGCTTTTACTTTCATTAGTTCGGGTCGGTGTCGTCGCTCTGATACATAGCACTCGGGGGGATGAACGCATATTATTATCATTTGTTATCCTATTGTCTGATTTCGAGTTAAAACCTGTTTGAATCCGCTGCATAGTAATTGAAAGTTGACTTGTTTCGTTTATTGATTCCTCCTATTTTATATGCTAGGTATCTGATGTTATAAATGACCTAGTTATGCTCATTTGTGGATTTTAGTCAAAAAATGTAGCATCCGTTTAATTGTCGAAATTTTTGAAAACTCTGATTTTTACTATTAAATTGCCGGGTAGAAATGGGTGTTACACCGACGAAGGGGCTGAAATGGATCCAGAACAATTCTTAGGACTCCCTTGTCCCAGAACTCCTCTTTCGGGTTCTCAGAGTCACCCCGGCGTTCACGGAGCATGTCGCACGACAGATATGATCGGTATCATTATAACAGGCGATCGCCAGATAGGCATGGTCAACATCACTCTTCGAGCCGATATCCCGATCGACATTACCATCAAGGCCGACGCTTGAAGGACTGGTCGCCTCGTTGGGGGAAATGCGATTCACGCAAAGGGCCCTTCACCAGAGACATAGACGAATACCCGATTCCTTTTTCCCTCGAGAAGCCCCCGGTTTTAAGAATGTACGACGACATCGGCGATCCCGACGCTCATCTAGACTATTTCGACCTAATGATGCAGTACTGTGGGGCGAGGGAACCGGTGAAGCGTAGGAAGTTCCCATTAACCCTTGAGAATTCCGCTCTGGAGTGGTTTAGAGAACTTAAACCAAACACCATCTCGTCATGGGACCAGTTGGCTAGAACTTTCTCTGCACGCTTAACAGCATCCAGAGTAAAACCCAAGTCACATGCAGTACTGAAGGCGATCAGACAAGGGGAGACCGAAACGCTTCGAGAATATGTTGAGCGATTTAACAAGGAAGCCGCCACTGTAAGAGGCTTGGAGGACAATATGCGACTGTGGTTCCTAAGGGACAGCCTCAATAGTGGCATTCTGTTCGAAATTGAAGTAGGTGTAAATGAACCGCGCGATTTAGCTACGTTTCTCCGCAGATCACAAAGATTTATGAACTACGAAGAGGCAGCTATGGCTAGCCGAGCGGTCGCAAGGGGCAGCCTAGAAAGACCCCATGAGGAGTGCGACCAGAAACAAAGGAAGGATCAAGGAAGCTCATCTCGTGACTTCAGGCCGCAAAAGTTTGCTGACCGCACAAAGTTGAACACATCGTATATATGCCTAGATCCTCTCCGAGTGTGCCAATGGTGAGTTCAGAGACATCAGGAGGCCAGAACTGCTCGTTCTCAAGGAGGGCCAACGGTCGTCCCGTAAATACTGCCGATACCACCGCAGTAACGGGCACGACACCAATAACTGCATGGCGCTTAAGGAGGACATCGAAGAGCTAATTCGTAAGGGTAAATTGACCCAATATGTCAAGAAAGGACAGACTGAGGAACGAGAAGAGAAGAAACAAGCCCGCTCCCCCCGAAAAGGAAAGGCGGTGGTCAATTAAGTCGCCAAAGCGAGCAAAGAAGATGAAGATTACACAGAAGAGGAAGCAGACACTAGAAAATCCAAGGGACGATCCGTGGCCTTGGTGATCTCCGGAGGATGCCCGATCAAAGGAGGGGAAACCAACAAGTCAATGAAGCGCTGATGGAAGGAGATCTTAAGTGTAGCCTCAACTTCGGCACCAAGAATCACCTCCAAAAGACCGGCCTTGGCGTTCGGGGACGATGACCTTCTAGATGGAAAGCCGAACATATATGTCTCGCTCCTGATTACCGTTGTAATGGCTAACGTAGAAGTAAGAAGAATCCTGGTCGACCAAAGAAGAACCCTCTACGGTTCACTTGTGTTATTGGTTATATGACTAAATACATTCTAAGCAAGAAGAGTATGACTTGAATTAAACACATGACAATCTTGTATAATGTGTGTACAATTAGATGTGTAAGATCCACTTACTCTCGTGGCTTCTGAGATCAAAAGACACTCTCTGTTCATAACAAGATATTTTCACTCCTTTCACACGTGTTTTATTAGAACATTAGTTTTAAGTGCTTAAATATTTATACTAAAAGAGAGTAGTCAGGACTCCCATGTGAGTTATAGCAGTCACTAGTTGTCATAAGTTATACTAGGCTTGAATTTGAGTTATCAAAAATCTCATTTAGGAAAATTCCTCCCTCGACCTGAAACTCACCTCTCTAACTTAAGAAAATGTCTCTCAAAAATTCCTCTTCATCCTTACCTGTTCCGACTCTTCCTAAATCTCCTAGTCCTAAGAAAACAGGAACCAACATCTTCAAAAGAAAGTTTGGAAACACATTAGAAATAATTGATGATGAAGAACCTCTCAGATATATATCAAGATTGACAAAGAAAATCAAAGTAGTTCAGAGGAATCTTTTGATAAGATATCCCTTAAGAAACACAAGGGTGACGTAACAAATCAGGGGGAGTTCATAGAAAGCAACTCTCATTTGCCCCCTTCTCAAGAAGAGTTCATCCATTCTTGTTTTCTGAAAAACACTCCAATTCAAACCATTCCTATCTCATCTCACCCTCAACCAGAAGCCTCTAAAATCAGCATGATTGAAAGGCACTTATAAAAAATGTATGGTCTGTCTAAACAACTTTTGCAAAATCAAAAAACCATACAGCTCATCCTCTAATCCTTCTGAGTAAATGTCCCTATGTGTCCCCCCTCTTTTGAATGATGACAAAGGGGGAGAAGAAAGTTTGGGGAAGTTTGAGGAAGTTTAAGGGAAGATAGTACTAAGTAGAAAGGATAGACTAATAAGATATCTTATGTAAACTACTACTGTTTTGAATCAATATATCTGTTACATGATTTATCATATACATCAATGCTGATATAGAGTATTTCTTTACATGCTTAAATATGATATATATCGGTGCTATTAGAGCACATGTTTGACTATAACAAGCTTCTGCTTGTTACAGATGTTATGTTTTTCAAACATGAATTATATGACTAATCAAAAGAATGCACAACCTTAGGCGGAGAATGTGCATAATCTCTCGGGGACCATATAATTAAAACCATGATTAGCAACTATTATATCAGACAACTTAAAATCTTCTCAAAAAGTTTGTCATCGTCAAAAAGGGGGAGATTGTTGAGGCAAAATCCCTTGAATTAGTTTTGATGGAAACTGTTGTATTTTATTGAAAATAAAAATATATTTCAAAAGTGAGAAGTCTCACATTGCTTGGCTTTGGATTCACCAAAGTCTTTATGTACTAAAGCTTAATGAGAGCTAGTAAAGAAGCAACTAGAAGGGACTCCCTCGCGCGCACAAGCAGGGACCAACATGGCTTGGTTTACTGTTGAATTTTCCAACGGCCTTTGACTGGCCATTGATTGCTGGAGCCTATATAAACAGCTTCCAGTGGCACTTGGAATATACATCAGAAAAACTATTTTCCACTTTTCTATAGAAAGAGCTCTGGGTTGCTCTCCTGTTAATATCCAGTTCTTCTTGCTAGTTCTGATACCTCTTTCGCTACTGCGATTGAGAAGACCCGGTTGTACCTCGGAGAATTTGCGCTGTAGAGGCGGATAAATTCTTCAGGGCAATCGCAAGACGCCTCCGGTTGTTTATCTAACATTTCTGTGTTTGCAGGTTTATTTTCGACAGCATCAGTGCAATTCGACAGCTTCTGTTTCTGTACTTTTGGTTCGCAGCAGTCCTTGCCATTCAACAGGATCAGTCGAATTTGTCTTCTGCAATTCGACTACAGAAATTCTACTGCAGTCAGCATATTTCGACTACAGCCATATCTGCAATTTCGACAACAAAAACAACCCTAGTTGACAAGTGTTTAAGTTCTCTAATTCATTAGTAATCTAATGAATATTCTTGAGTGATCTAAAGTGCAGTAAATGTTTAATCATTCTTCAAGAAGATAATGTGATACAATAAGGACTTCCTCAGAAGATTGCCTATTCCTACAGAAGGCATAAATACTTCCTTAAGAGAAATGAGTGATGGTCATAAGATCCAAAGAAGATACACGAAGAAAGAAAGTCACATTTATTCTCAGATGAGAAGATATTCATTCTTACTATCAAGAACAGGAGAGAAATAAACAAGAACACTCCTTAAGATAAAAAGACTTCATAGCCTCATACAAAGCAAAGAAGTCAAGAGAACTCATGATGAATGATCCCCTATGATAAGAAGATATCCATCAGAAGGCATCTCAAGCAGAGCAGAGCAAGAGTAAGGATCTTCTCAAGACAAGGGAGTAACAGCCAAATGTTTCTCAAAAGTGAGAAGATACTTATTCATGGAAAGATACATAAGATGATATTCAACAAGGAATCTCTCATACTGAGAAAGTCAAATATACAAGAAACATCTTATGAAAGACAATGTCAATGCAATATGAACATACATGAGAATAGTTATATATCAAGATGGATCAGAAAGATTCAAAAGATCAAAGCTTGAGAGCCTTAGTTCATCAGAAGATTATAGCTCAGTTCTTCAGAAGATTCTTCAGAAGACACTGCTCAGAAAGTTCTTCAGAAGACGTTTAGAAGACACCTCAGAAGTCACACTCAAAAGCTACAGATTCTTAGTATCACAAGATCAAATCTTCTTAGTGATCACTGACACCTACAATGATCAAACATCATCTAAGAAGATTGAGACTCAAGCCACAAAGTCATATTCAATTAACTTGATTTACTTCAGAAGCTACATTGTTCAGAAGCCACATTGCTCAGAAGCTTCCAACTGCCACCGGTTGCGATAGAGTACGGACCTGCAGAAAAGTATACTCGCTCCATGCTAAAAGGCATAACAACTATTTTGATCGTAGAATTAGAGTTCCAACGGATCTATTGGACCATTATCTCTATAAATAATTGATGAATGACCACATTCAAAGTGTGAGTGTGGATTGCAAGCTTGCCCCATTATTTCCCTTCATATGGCTTCTCAATAGCTTCTCACGCATCTCAATAAGCTTCTGGAGCTTATCCTCATCTCAACCATACTCAGTGATCTTACAAAGTCAAATGGAAATATTTTTGAGTATGTGATAGCTATGGAAATTGTATTCAAAAAAAAAATCATATTACTTCCCAAGCTATTTGTTTTTCCCAAACAGTACCATACACTACCCTATCATTGTACCTTTTTAACAAGGCATATGCTTGCTGGATTGTTAATAAGAAGCCTAAGTAGGTTCTAAGGGGTTTATTCCTTCACAACATGGCATGTTATTGTCAGTGTGTTATTGAAGATGCCTAAGATGGGTCTTAGGGGGATTTTAGTTACTAGAGTTGTAGAAGAAAACTAGGGATACAATAGATAGAGCTGTAGAAGAAAACTATCATGTACTATAGCCTCTGATTGGATATAATATGTACAACTACTGGATAATAGTGGAAACTCTCACCGTGTGTGTGGAGTGGATGTAGCCCTGGTTAGGGGCGAACCACTATAACTCCTTCGTGCCATTTAATGTTTTCCTATAGTTCTACATCCAAACAGTACCTTACATATAAATGAATTCTCTTCTATTCCATTGTATGAAGTTCACTTATGACTTCATATGATGCCAAGAGAACAACTCTTGATCTATCTTCTAAACATACTCTACAACTCATTACATCTTCAAAACCAAAGGTCCAAAACATCATCTATAGTGGGAGAAGTCATATATTCATATATCTAGTGTTCTACCTTCTTACACTAGCAAGCTTCTAATATACTTCAACTAAAGCATTACTATCTTCTTAGAACCAGTGACTTATATTTGTCCAACCAATACCTATACATTCTCAGAAGATAATAAAAATCTTCTGTTACACTCTATTGAGATTGGTAATCAATTTCACCTATATTAATTAAAAGCCTATATAGTTTTGTTACAAAAATAAACTGTTAACAATCTGTTACAGTTTGTTCCAAAAAAACTGTTAAGTTGGTTATTAAAAATAACTAACTAAAACAGTTTGTTAAATATAACAAACTGAAATTGGTTGTTTCAAAACAACCAAGTGCCTAACAGCTAATTCAGTCACCCTGTATATATAAATACAGACCCATAGTCTATCAATGTACATAGAAAATACACAGTATTACATTTTCTTAGAAATAAAGATTGACATGCATTTTGTTTAAAATCATATACCCAAGTTTTCCTTTTCTTCCTCCCTGTACTACTATCATCTATTCTGTTCAGGTTCTGAGAGGTTCTCTGTGACAGATTCTTCAACAAGGTGTTGAAGGTGTACCTCATAAGAAAAGGGAAACAGAGATTTGTTAGCAACAGTTTCAGTGACTGAAATAAAGAGAGAAAAGCAGAGAAAGAGTAAGCGGAAAGATTTACCTGTTCTCAAGGGGAGAACTAAGTCTGTGTATCCATCTTCAAGTGTGAAGACCAGTACTCAAACAAAAAAGGTTCAGAATCAGTTTCCAGCAACAAGATTGTTAAAGATTAAGGCAAATCAAAATCTAAGGCAAAGGTTTTACCTAGTGAAAGGTCCGCAACAAAACCTTACAAGCAGAGAGCCTGAATCAGCAGATTAAACGTTAGGGTTTACTGTTTATCCCAAGAAACAGTAAATCTATAACTAAGAAAAGTAAGAACAGATTTTATACCTGGTTTGTTGAGCAGATCGTAGCCCACTGAGAAGATATTCACGAAGATCTGTACTTGTAACAGAAAAGAAAAGTTAGGTTAAAACCCTAACCTGACTAAGTTGCGTTGTCAGTGAAAGATACCACAAGAAAGCAAAGATTTACCTTGTTTGAGCTTTGATTGTGAAAATCAGAGCACAAGCTAGAAGATCTCACTGAGCGAAGAGTCACAAAGTGAGAAGGTGATTTTTTGCAGTCTCAGAAGCCGATTCAGTTCAAAGCGAGAGGGTTTTGGTTCATCATCATCAGATCTCATCATTGACTGAGAAACAATAGCTAACGCAGCTTCAATCACCGGAGATCAGTGAGAGCTACGGTAGCTAGGGTTTCGAGAGAAGAGAAGAGTAGAAGAAGAAAGAAAGAGCTACAGTAACAGAGAGAGTTTCAGCTGAAGCAATTTTAGGTTTGTGTCACGTTGTTTTGTCAAAAGAACCGGGTCAGAACCGGATCCAAGGAGAGGATCCGCGTGTTGCTACAGTTCAGCTCCACTGGGTTCCGCGTGGATCTTTACCCATCCAACAACAATTCAGTATTGGGCTTTCCTCTCTGCACCCCCTTTCTTGCTAATACAACCTGCACATAGTAAAAATTGAAAAATTTTAACATGGTATCAGAGCAATAAACGATCCAGGGAAAAAACTACTCTACTCCACAGTTTTCTTTAGATTGTTCTTTAATATTTTCTCTCTAAAACACTTACACAGTGAGAAATTGTGTAAGTGTGTGTTTACTAATCTTTCAGTTTGTGTTCTAAGTGTATTTTAGGATGGCTAATACAGGAGGACAAGACAGCTATGTTCCCAAACTCAATGGGAAAGACTATGAGACTTGGTCTATACAGATGAGACCTGTTCTTGGTGCTCAAGGGTGTCTGCATGTGGTAAGACATGGCCTTACACCTCTAACAGGTACTGAAAATGCTGCTCAAAGGAAGGAATATCTGGAGAATGAGATAAAAGACTTCAAAGGTCTGTCCCTCATTCATAGAGCCTATGGAGAGGCTGACTTCGAAAGAATAAGGGGCTGTGAATCATCTAAGGCTGCCTGGGATGCTCTAGCAGCTTACTATACTGGGAATGCCCCAATTAAGGAAGAAAAACTCCAAGCCTTGAGAGCTCAGTATGAAAGCCTCAAGATGAAAAAGGAAGAAAAGGTTACCGACTTCTTCAACAGAGTGAAGAAGATTAAAAATGAAATGGCTCTTCAAGGAGAAAAGCTTGAAGAAACTGCCCTATGCAAGAAGATACTAAGGTCAATGCCTAAGAAATGGTATGCGGTAACTAACACTATTGAGGAAACTACAAAGAGTGAAGACCTGAAGTTAGAAGAACTTCAGGGCAAACTAGAGGCCAAGGAAATCAGAATGGAGATCCTTAATGAAGACTCTGAAGAGGAGGATCAAGCCATGTATGCAGCTAAGTCCAAGCACAAGAAAGGCAAAAAAGGAGGTAACAGCAAACAGACCAAGGGGTCTAAGGGAAAGGCAGGTAAGCCTAAACCTAAGTCTAAATCTGAATCATCTGAAAGTAACACTGCACCTAAGAAAAAGGATAAGTC
Source organism: Astragalus membranaceus (assembly GCA_039519185.1). Classification (NCBI taxonomy): domain Eukaryota; kingdom Viridiplantae; phylum Streptophyta; class Magnoliopsida; order Fabales; family Fabaceae; genus Astragalus; species Astragalus membranaceus. The sequence continues at coordinate 134,607,605 of CM076848.1, read as the reverse complement.
TAAGGTTCAGTGTTACAGGTGTGACAAGATGGGGCATTATGCCACTGAATGTCCCACCAGAAAAGGTACTAATCCTAAAGGTTCAGTTTCTGAAGCCAATGTGGCTAAGGAAGAGTCTGAATCTGACTCAGATGAATCAGATAAAGTTGCCTATAGTATGCTGTGTAAGGAAACTAAATTAGCTGAACATAGGAAGATTAAAACTAATTTGAAAAAGGCTAAGGAATATGTTGTTTTAGTAGTAACTGGAAGTGATGGTAAAACTGTCACTGAGATCTGGTATTTATTACACTCAGCATGTTCTAATCATATGACTAGTAATAAAAGTTGGCTTATTAACTTTGATCCCACAGTTAGAACTTCTATTAGGTGTGCTAATGGAAAAACTATAGTTTCTAAGGGTAAGGGAAACTTAGAATTAACAAGGGTTGATGGGAAAAAGGTTATAGTCTATGATGTGTTGTTTGTGCCTGAAATTAGTTGTAATCTAATAAGCCTAGGACAGCTGGTTGAAAAAGGCTTTTCAGTTCTTATGAAAAATGCTAAGTTGAAACTGTTTGATAAGAATGATCACCTAGTTTTAACTACCCAACTAGCAAGTAATAGGACTTTTAAGGCCAGCATAAGTAAAACTGATGCACTATGTTTAAGTGCTACTGCTGACAGTGATACTAAGCTATGGCATAAATGGTTTGGTCATCTTCATTACAAGGCCCTAGATAACCTAAGTACAAACAAACTTGTAAAGGGGTTACCTAAGATAGTTGATACTAAGGATAAGTGTACTACATGCTTAACGAGTAAACAACCTAGGAAGAACTTTAAAAAACAGATTGAACACAGATCTAAGGACTTATTGGAAGTTGTGTATTCTGACTTGTGTGGTCCTATGGATACTATATCTATGGGAGGGAACAAGTATTTTGCTACTTTTGTAGATGAATACTCACAGAAAATTTGGGTATATCTACTTAAGGCCAAAAGTGAAACTTTCAGTGTGTTTAAGAAGTTTAAGGCCATAGTTGAAAAGGGTGAAAGTACTAAGGACTGATGGTGGTGGTGAGTATACTTCAAAAGAATTTGAAGAATACTGCACCACCAGTGGTGTTGTTCATGAGGTGACTCCACCATATACCTCACAACACAATGGGGTAGCTGAAAGAAGGAATAGGACCATCCTAGAGATGGCCAGAAGTATGACAAAAACAAAGGGACTACCTAAACAGCTATGGGCAGAAGCAGTAGTGACTGCAGTCTATATCTTGAATAGGTGTCCTATAAGAGGTTTGGAGGCAAAGGTGCCTGAAACTGTTTGGAGTGGTGAAATACCATCTGTATCTCATTTGAAGGTATTTGGCTCTATAGCATACAGCCACATACCTGACAGTAAGAGAACTAAACTTGAGGATAAGAGTAAGCCTCTAATCCTTGTGGGATACCATCCTACAGGGGGTTATAGGTTACTAGATCCTAGTACTAATAAAACTGAGGTATCTAGGGATGTGGTGGTGATTGAGGACAAGCAGTGGGATTGGGATAAAGCTGAACAAGTTGGTTCAGTGGACTCTACATCCATTGATGAGGTCTTTAACACTGAACCAGATCCTAATGATATAAGTTCTGATGAGGAAGGTTCTGTTCAACCTAATGATGACCCGATTTTACCTAATGAGGACCAAGGTTCACATGAAGAGGTAAATGGGGAGGCTGAACAGGAACCTGAGCAAGCTGTACAGGCTCCTCTTAGGCCTCAAAGAGAGAGGAGAACACCTAGGAGGATGCTGGATTTTGATATGGCTATGGACAATCAGGTTACTAATGATGGTGACTTGATCCATTTTGCAATGGTGGCAGATATGGAACCTTTAGACTATGAGCAAGCCTTAAAGTCTAAAGATTGGAAGAAAGCTATGGAAGAGGAACTTGCCTCTATTGAGAAAAATGGAACTTGGACCTTGACTAAGTTACCTAAAGGAAAGAGAGCTATTAGTGTTAAATGGGTATTTAAACTAAAGCTTGATCCTAAGGGTAATGTAGTTAAGTACAAGGCTAAATTAGTGGCAAGAGGTTTCCAACAGAAACAGGGGATTGACTTCACTGAAGTCTTTGCCCCTGTTGCAAGGCATGAGACTATAAGACTAGTGACTGCACTAGCCTGTAGTAAGGGCTGGAACATGTATCATATGGATGTGAAATCTGCCTTCCTAAATGGAACTTTGGAGGAAGTAGTTTACTTAAACCAACTTCCTGGTTTTATTGAAAAAGGAAAGGAAGATCATGTTCTATACCTGCATAAGGCCTTGTATGGTCTTAAACAGGCACCTAGGGCCTGGAACAAAAGGATTGATGCCTTCTTTGTTCAGAAGGGTTTCTCTAGATGCACTACTGAATATGGAGTGTATGTCAAAGGTGACATAAACTCATATTTGCTGATTGTATGTTTATATGTTCCCGATCTACTTGTGACTGGTAGCTGTCCTAAAGAAATTGTTAAGTTCAAACAGTTTATGAAAGATGAATTTAAGATGACTGATCTTGGAAAACTAACCTACTTCCTAGGGTTAGAATTTCTAAGGGTCAAAGAAGGAATTATTTTGCATCAGCAAAAGTATGCAAAAGAAATTCTGAAAAGGTTTGAGCTGGATAATTGCAATTCTGCAATAAACCCAGCTGAGGGTAACTTAACTAAAAAGGAAGAAGAAGAGGGCACTAAAGTAGATGCTACCTACTTTAGAAAAATTGTTGGGTCTCTAAGATATTTATGTCATAGCAGACCTGACATATTGTATGCTACTGGTGTGACTAGCAGATTCATGAACTGCCCTATGCAGATTCATTTGAATGCTGCCAAGCGTATCCTAAGATATATTAAAGGCACTACTAACTATGGCTTATTTTTCCCTAATGACAGGGCTAAAGGAAAGAACAACCTGGTTGGCTACTGTGACTCAGATTGGTGTGGAGACAAGCTGGACAGGAGAAGCACTAGTGGATATGTCTTCTTATTCCAAGGGGCTGCTATCTCTTGGAGTTCTAAGAAACAGGCCACTGTGGCACTGTCCTCATGTGAAGCAGAATATATTTCTGCTTGCCATGCTGCTACCCAAGCAGCTTGGCTTGAGACTCTACTCAAAGAAATTTTTGTTAACTTAACTAATCCTGTTAAACTGTTTATGGATAATAAATCAGCTATATGTCTTGCTAAAAATCCTATTTCTCATGGCAGGACTAAACACATTGAAACTAAGTTCCACTACCTAAGGGAACAGGTTGCTAAAGGCTGCTTGGTACTAGACTTCTGCTCTACAAAGGACCAGGTTGCTGACATTTTTACAAAAGCCCTAAAGGGAGAAGTGTTCTCTAAGCTAAGAAGGCAACTCAATGTTGTGTCTTTCTAAGTCTCTAAGAAGGAAATAACCTAAGTCACTGTCTAGGGGCTTGTCCTAGACCAACTGTCTAAGATCACCTACCAGGGGGTTGTCCTGTGTTTTATGTTGCCTACTGTCTGGTTTCTTAGCTTAGACCTAGCTTAGTTTAAGGTAGGGCTGTTAATCCTAAAAGGTTCTTTGATTAAGGTAGGGTATTGAGATTGGTAATGAATTTCACCTATATTAATTAAAAGCCTATACAGTTTTGTTACAAAAATAAACTGTTAACAATCTGTTACAGTTTGTTCCAAAAAAACTGTTAAGTTGGTTATTAAAAATAACTAACTAAAACAGTTTGTTAAATATAACAAACTGAAATTGGCTGTTTCAAAACAACCAAGTGCCTAACAGCTAATTCAGTCACCCTGTATATATAAATACAGACCCATAGTCTATCAATGTACATAGAAAATACACAGTATTACATTTTCTTAGAAATAAAGATTTACATGCATTTTGTTTAAAATCATATACCCAAGTTTTCCTTTTCTTCCTCCCTGTACTGCTATCATCTATTCTGTTCAGGTTTTGAGAGGTTCTCTGTGACAGATTCTTCAACAAGGTGTTGAAGGTGTACCTCATAAGAAAAGGGAAACAGAGATTTGTTAGCAACAGTTTCAGTGACTGAAATAAAGAGAGAAAAACAGAGAAAGAGTAAGGGGAAAGATTTACCTGTTCTCAAGGGGAGAACTAAGTCTGTGTATCCATCTTCAAGTGTGAAGACCAGTACTCAGAAACAAAAAAGGTTCAGAATCAGTTTCCAGCAACAAGATTGTTAAAGATTAAGGCAAATCAATCTAAGGCAAAGGTTTTACCTAGTGAAAGGTCCGCAACAAAACCTTACAAGCAGAGAGCCTGAATCAGCAGATTAAACGTTAGGGTTTACTGTTTATCCCAAGAAACAGTAAATCTATAACTAAGAAAAGTAAGAACAGAGTTTCTACCTGGTTTGTTGAGCAGATCGTAGCCCACTGAGAAGAGATTCACGAAGATCTGTACTTGTAACAAAAGAAAAGTTAGGTTAAAACCCTAACCTGACTAAGTTGCGTTTTCAATGAAAGATCCCACAAGAAAGCAAAGATTTACCTTGTTTGAGCTTTGATTGTGAAAATCAGAGCACAAGCTAGAAGATCTCACTGAGCGAAGAGTCGCGAAGTGAGAAGGTGATTTTTTGCAGTCTCAGAAGCCGATTCAGTTCAAAGCGAGAGGGTTTTGGTTCATCATCATCAGATCTCATCATTGACTGAGAAACAATAGCTAACGCAGCTTCAATCACCGGAGATCAGTGAGAGCTACGGTAGCTAGGGTTTCGAGAGAAGAGAAGAGTAGAAGAAGAAAGAAAGAGCTACAGTAACAGAGAGAGTTTCAGCTGAAGCAATTTTAGGTTTGTGTCACGTTGTTTTGTCAAAAGAACCGGGTCAGAACCGGATCCAAGGAGAGGATCCGCGTGTTGCTACAGTTCAGCTCCACTGGGTTCCGCGTGGATCTTTACCCATCCAGCAACAATTTAGTATTGGGCTTTCCTCACTGCACCCCCTTTCTTGCTAATACAACCTGCACATAGTAAAAATTGAAAAAATTTAACACACTCATCCCTCTGATATTAAGGTAGTTAGTTAACTATCTTCTCTAGAAAATTTGGTTGGTCTAAGTCTGAGAATTTTAAAATGGTCACAATTCAACCCCGTTCTTGTTACTCTAGTTAGCTTATATTGACTTCAATTGACAATGGCAAGCCTCTTGATTCGAATCTTTCTTCAATGCTTCAAGAGGAGTAGATTTCGAAACGTTAACCTGGTGACAACATATCCTTGGATGTCTTTCTGTCATGACTTGCATGTTGTAAATTTCGAGCTCGAAATTTATTTGAAATAGTATGTAACTGCAAACTTTATATATTGTTGTTGGTTATCTTGAGTTACAAGATATGTCAGTTAGTTAGTTTAATTATTTTTTATGAGAGGAAGATCAGCCCTTATAGGTAATGGTGAATCTGCATTCTTCAGTATATATCAATGAAAATTTTGGTCTTTCAATTGATCAACTACAATACCAACTATACATAATTAACATTTTATATTTTTAACACATCTCCATTTAGTCATAGAGTAATATATTGTTATCCAACTGATACTTGTGTGAACAATTTCTAACAACTAAAGGGTCTTTGGTGTTACTTTTAGCAACTAAAGGGTTTGGCATCTTGGTTTTGCTTAGGTTATATCGTTTTTAACTCTCTTGTTTTTCTTTGGGCTCATTGACCCTTCTAAATGAATCTTATTTTTTTAATAAACAAAATATTAATTAATAGAGAAAAAAACGGGTACTCTATTTTAATAAGTATTTGAGATTTTAAAAAATTAAAAGAACAACTTGATAGATATCAATATAACATTTTTAATCACATTTGATTTATGTTTAAAGACATTTTATAGCTTCCTCAATTTAGAATTGAAAAATATGCCCTCCCCTCCTTTCCCCTCCAAAAACCCCCTCCCAAACATACCCATAGAGTTTTACACACACCCTATTGGATCAGAACATTAGTCAAAACATTGGAGTCTATTTTTCCGATTACCTCTAACCTTAAACCACCAACAAGACAATATTTTGACATGATCAACGACCTCGGTGCAATCCGCAACAGTGCCCTCAACCAATATTTTCTTCTGGATTTCTCAAATTGGCCAAACAACAGCTCCAATTTGCCCTCTTATATGCATCTAGCTCCAATATTTTTTCTGGTTTTCTATAATTAAACCCGTGTTTTTAATTCTTAGTTCTTATGTCAATATTATAGAAGATTTAGCAAAAATGTCAGTCACCCTTGACTATATAAGTCCCATTAATATAGTTTTGCTAACAGAAAATTTGATAAGTTCACACAGACATATGGTTGAGTCAACTAAAGGAAATAATTGTTAAATATAGCCTAGGTAAAGTCAAATTAAAGATTTGCAACAGCATATTATAATAGGCAGAAAGAGAGAGAAAGGTGATCAGTAGTAAACTAGTAATATAAAACCTCAAAAATACTTTCTATATATTAATATAAATATCAGTTACAACTGAGATTATGTAAGCAAAACACACAGAACACACTGTATTGTATATAGATATATCCTTCACTATGTATAGTGTAAGCAAGTATAGTAGCTTACACATATTACTATAGATAAATAGTCCATCTCATACATGCTATAGTGCAGCTAGCATGCATTGATAGAGTCCTCTTCATTCTTTGCAACACATCAAAAAAGGCAAACCCTTTATGCTGCTGGAGCTAGATCGATGCGATCATCATCATCGTCATCATCGTCGTCATCAGCTTCCTTCTGGATGCCAAATCCAGTTGCAACCCAGTCATTGTTCAAGAGAAACAACGGCATACCAGGTTTTATGCAAGTTAAAATCACCATTGTAGTGTTTGTTAGACTGATCAGATGGCAACTATTACAAATTACACTAGTTGTAAACTGCTTTGATTGACTGAGTCTCCAACCTACGTTATTTATACCCACAAATTAGTCTTTTCTAAAATTAAAAAAAAAGTTATTCCCTTAATTTACAGCTTTTTTATTTTAGTTTTTGAAAAAAGGAAGAAAGAGAAATTGGAATATTTGATTTATTTCTATCTTTTTTCATTAAACTTTCTATAAAAATAGAAAACTAGAATATTTGCTCTATGATATGAGTATAGGGAGTAGCAAACCCCAAGGGGTGAGATGGCACGTAGGAGTCTCTTCCTCTAGCTTAACCAATGTCTTAGGTTTAAATCCAGCCTTGGGATGCTACAATATTAAATCTCTTGAGAGAAAGCTTTGCTGTCCATTGTGGTCCTACCCGGCTCGAGAGATTAGTCTCTATAGTTACGCACAGAGGATACCCGATTTAAAACCCAAGGGGTGAGCATGACAATTTGTACTTGCAGAATCTCAGGTTTTAATTCAACTTGTTCTTTTGGAGTAAACTAAATGCAATTCTTTTCGTAAATGGTCAAAGAGTCTAAAGATTTTCAATGCTTTGGACTAGGGTGCCATCACACCCTAAATTTATGTGTAACAAAAAAAAAGTAACTCGAGGGAGGCAAGCTATATATACACACAAACAATACACTAATTTATTTTGATCAATGTTTCAAAAAAACTCATTAGAATTCTTTATCATCAAACGTTATAAAATAATGATTTACGTTAACCTCATAGATTTGTTTTAATCAAAGTTTATTTTTTGTCTTTTATTTTACACTCTTTATGAATCCTAAAAATATAGTTAGATGAGACATCAAATGTTTCCATCACTAGATTTAATAGAGTTTAGGAGAATGACTACTTTGTGTCACATTTGAGAAAAAAGACTAAAATGAGTATTTTTAAAGATAAATGACCAAAATGAGTTTTGAGTAAAAAAATAAAAAGGACCAAATGAATATTTCAGATAAATAATAAAGTTGGTGAAGTAAATACATTGAAGGTATTAATTGTAACTGTTTTAATGTAGTTAAGCCAATAAGTTTGACTATTGGTGGTGGAAATATTTTGAATATTATATATATATATATATATATATATATATATATATATATATATATATATATATATATATCATTATTCTATTGTATGTTTCTTTTTTTTAAGAACAATTAGCATGCAAATGTATTATTGTAAGCGCAGCCATCCCAACTATATATACCAGCATCACTACACCCACAAATTATTTGCGGCACACCAATTAATATTATTAATAAAAATTGTAAATATTATCATTTGACGTATCTTTAGTTTCTTATACATGCTAGTCCTGCAGTAACTCTAGTAAAAGCAAGCATTTTAACAAAGAATATATTTATGGGACATATATAAACTGTATACTACTTACGATTTCTATAAATATTTTTGTTTTCGAAAAATAATGAGCCTTATTAAAAATTCTTTATGCTTGCATAGAGGGGCTTGGATGAGCTGGTGAAGTTTGTCTCCATACATTTTCACTTGGTGGAGTGTGAGGTTCCAAACTTGAGCAAGGCTCATGACTGCATGTTGCAGAGTGCATTCAAAGTGTGGAATTAGGAGTTTTTACACACGCATGAGTGTTGTGGTCTCATGCACAGATATGACTTGGACATGCTAAAAATCCCCCCAATAAAGGTGAGTGTAGTGACCAATAGGAAAATTCTGTAAATCAAATTTGGCCTTGGCTAGAAAGAATCAAAGGTTAAAGTGTATGTTTGTTCACTTCTTCTATGACTTTTCCAAGAGGCCGTCCCCAACTTTTAAAGCAATATATTCTTTTGGGTGAATATATTTTAATATTTTTATTATGATTACAATGACATTTAGCCCCTTCTCGAGTAAGAGTGCTTCTCATGGTAGCACAAGCAGGCTCTTCAATGAGATGGTATCATACTTGTAACCAGTCAACCATAGAGGAATCAGTTAATTATTCCCCATTTATGAGAGAGAAAAATTTAACTTCTCTAAAGTATGGATTTTTTTTGGACAAAATGCCACTAATTATCTCCTTTTGTTTTTACGGTATGGACTAAGTAGAAAGAAAACCGTCTAAGACACAAAAACAACTGGGCCACACAGCCCACAAAAGATAAAAATGTTTGTGTTACTTGGATACCAAGCTAGACCAGGGGGTGCATCTTGGAAAGTAAACATGATTTGGTCCATTGGACTAATTAAGTGTTTTGCCTATTTGTTTTTTAGTGCCCTAGTGTAAGGAAAATTCTAGTGATTAGTGATAAAGTTTTTTTTTTTTGACAATAAGAGATTAGTGATAAAGTTGGAAGACGGAAGATGTAGAATTAAATAAGTAGTTAAGAGATGTGTGAAGATATCTGTCTTGAAGTGTATAGAATTCCCTCCACATTTATGTGGAACCCTCTCTTAGAGCTTATAAAGGGGGGGGGGAGCTTTGGTATTTTCTATTAAATAAGTAGTTAAGAGATGTGTGATGATATCTGTCTTGAAGTGTATAGAATCCTCTCTACATTTATGGGGAACCCTCTCTTAGAGCTTATAAAGGGGGGGGGGGGGCTTTGGCATTTTCTATTAAATAAGTAGTTAAGACACTAGGGCAAAATTTGCTTTAAAAAGCACTATTTGGAATCGGTTGTTTGGATAACCGATTCCAAATGTAGACACGGTGGCAATTTTGCAATTAAATGGATGTAGGAGAGAGACTTTTTTAGACATTTTGAATCGGTTGTTTAAACAACCGATTCAAAATGTGCATATTTAGACATTTGGAATCGGTTGTGTAAACAACCGATTCGGAAATAGTTAATTTGGAATCGGTTGCGTAAACAACCGATTGTTAAAGTCTGTTTTCACTAAAAACCCTAAAATTTCAGTTCCCTCTATTCACGCCTCTCTCACCAGCACTTCGTTCACTCTTTCACTCCCTCACTCCCACGCACTCTGTTCACTCCCTCACTCCGTCGCACTGTTCCTCTCCGTCGCACTGTTCCTCTCCGCCGCACGCTGTTCACCTCGCTGGCCGTTTTCCTATCGTGCTTTGTAACTCGCCATCACTGTCACCCTTCGTAACTCGCCGTCACCTTCGCCCTCCGTAACTCGTCGTCGCCGTTCCTAACTCGCCGTCGCCGTTCCTAACTCGCTATCACTGGTTCCCATTTCTTCAGGTACCCCTTTTTCTAATTTCTAGGGTTTTCTTTTTACTTACATAGTCATAGATTTGATTTGAAGTGGTACCCCTTTTTAGACATAAGCAGAACTATCCAACATCTATTTAGACATAGTCGACATAGATTTGATTTGATTTTTATGTGTTTTAGTTTGTTAGAAAACCCAATTTGTTAATCTGTGCATTTCTTTTTCACAGCAATGCAAGTGATGCCTTGGATAAGCTGCGATTTTTGAGTGTTACAGAGCCTGGACTGATGAAGGAGGCCATTGATTTTGATATCTGAATTCAAGCTGATAAAGATAACGGGATTATCACTATTACGTAAGATAAATAGATTTTGATTAATTTTTTTTCCTGTATTGTTTTTATTTCAGTTGGTGCTCTAATTATTGTTTTATGCAGTGATACAGGCATTGGTATGACTAGGCAAGAACTAGTTGATTGTCTTTGAACTATTGCTCAAAGTGGAACTGTAAAGTTTTTGGGGAGGTGCTACTACCTTCAATCCTAACAGAAGCTTCTCGAGATGCCAATGTAAGTGCTTTCTACATTTATTGTTTCATTTACAGTTTTTTTCAAACTTTATTTCCTAACAGAAGCTTCTTTCTTACAAAGGGTTGTGATAAATATATTTGATGTGAGGACCGGTAAAGTGATGGGGGATTTTAAAGGAAATGTTGATGATTTTTCTCTAAAAAAGGTTCAATTGAAAGTGGAAAGAAAGAAAATGATAAGACGGGTTCTAGCAGTACCAAGCACCACCCTATACTTTTACAAGTTAACAAGCTTTTAAGCTCACAATGCCTTCTTGATACTTTTGTAGTTTTCATTTTTCCTTTTTTCTATGGTAGTTATAACTTGTAAGTTTTAACTCCTTATCTTGGATCTTGGTATGTATATATTAAGACAATTATGAGCTTCATTGTTGTGAATTGTTTTCTTGCCTCTTTTCCCCAGTTGCTCATTGAAGGTTTGAGTTTTATTGAGATCGTTTCTTCTTGTCAAGACCCAAATGCATGTCTATAGATATGAACTTGGAAATTTAACCTCAATCTTGAAATGTGCCACTCTTGATGCATTATGGACTTAAGTTACTCTACAGGCAAGGTGTTAGGATCTGTAAATGTGTAATAAAGGGTAACTAAAGCAGGTGGTGTTGCTGAGAAGAAGATTAAAGCAGGTGGTGTTGCTGTTGTTCTCATTGCTTAGTGTAACACCCCATTTCTACCCAGTAAAATAATGCAAAATCAGAGTTCATAAAAATCTTTTTCAACAAACAATGGAGTGCTACATTTGCTTCGTGAAAACAATAGACGGGTTAATTCGCTTTTTGAAAACAGATACATAGTGCTTTCGGTTGAACCGATAAAACAACATTTTAGTCTTCAAAATAATTCCTCTTTAATTACTACGCAGCGAATTCATAGCAAGTCAACTCAAATAGACGTGGCGTCTTAACAATTCAAAACAGCTCAAAAACAACGAAATAACATAGCAACAATATTAAAACGTGTGTTCATCCCCCCGAGTGTTACATATCAGAGCGACGACACCGACTCGATCAAACGAAGGCGAGAAGCCTTCATTCATGATTACCTACACGTTACCAACATTGGGGTAACATTCAAACAGAAGGGGTGAGATATCGCACTATATAATCAGACATATGAAAGACAATATGTAATTCAGGTCATAGCATCAATTCATCATTTAACAGCAGTCAACACCATCTCAATCACATAGGTATGCAACATGGATGCGGAATGTGACTCAACTCAGGGCCACCGCCCTATAATGCATGTGGTACCATAATCCAGCCAATAAATAGAGGCATTAACATCGTAACATCATTTCATCGTAATTTGCCAGTCCAGGCCGTCGTGTTTCGAGCATAGCTCCATCGTAAAAATATGCTATGTATGCGACGCTATGTAAATGCACAACCAATAAACAACGATTACATAATAATGCAACAACATCGGAAATCATCGTTGGCCATAGGCCTACAACATACCACCTGCCAATAAATAGAGGCAATTCAACTTGGTACACCATCATCAACACTAATTAGCAACTTAGCACCTTTCAACATTTTTGGCAACACATCAACAATTTAGCAAATTCTAATATTTTGGCAACTTTGGGCCTAATTGCATATTCAACATCAACACATCGTCCCAAGCATCAAATGTGAAATTCACATTTGGGCAGCCAAACTGGCGCCCTTGGCGCCCAGCAAAACAACACGCAACACAGGCAGCCACACTGGCGCCCTTGGCGCCCACAGTGCCAAAACACAACACAGCAACAAGGCAGCAAGATTTTGGCGCCTAAGGCGCCCCTGCGCCAGACACAGCAACAGGCAGTCATATTTTGGCGCCCATGGTGCCCCTGCGCCAGACACAACAAAAGGCAGCCAGATTTTGGCGCTCAAGGCGCCCCTGCGCCAGACACAACTAGCAACAACAGAAATTGGGCAGCCAATCTTGGCGCCCATGCGCCCAAAACCAGCAATGGGCAGCCAGATTTTGGCGCCATTGGCGCCCATGCGCCAGGACAACACAACCACAGCAACAGGGCAGCCACAACATTGGCGCCCTTGGCGCCCATGCGCCAGAACAATACACCAAACAGCAGCTGGGCAGCCACAACATTGGCGCCCTTGGCGCCCATGCGCCAGAACAACACACCAAACAGCAACTGGGCAGCCACAACATTGGCGCCCTTGGCGCCCATGCGCCAGAACAACACATCAAACAGCCACTGGGCAGCCACAACATTGGCGCCCTTGGAGCCCATGCGCCAGACCAACACACCAAACAGCAACTGGGCAGCCACAACGTTGGCGCCCATGCGCTAGGAACCTGCAAGACAGCAACACACAACAGCAAGATGGAGCCCATGGCGCCCAGCAACATTTCAAGAACGGCGCCCATGGCGCCCAGCAACAGAACAGGGCAGCCAACGTGGCGCCCTTGGCGCCCTAAGGCGCCAGAACGGCAATAACAGCAGAACGTCAAACGGCGATAACACCAGCGCCCAGCAGCAACCTGCGAGCAACAGGATGGCGCCCAGGATGGCGCCCAGGAGGGCGCCTAGGATAGATTTTTGGGATTCTCAAACATCAACAACCATATGCACACATCATCAATAGGTGACAAACCTCATCAATCGGATTCAACATCAACATTTAGAATACAAATACCTACAACTAGGGTTTTCTAAACTTAATAACACCTAGGGTTCCATAACCTCCCTACATAGAGCCATTCATACACCCAATTATAGAGATAGAACCCCACCCTTACCTTAGCCTTGAAGAATTTGAAGTCTTTGGCTTGCATTAGCTCCCTCTCCTCCTTCACGCCGTCCTCTCCCTTCTCTTCTCTCTAATTCTTATTTTTTTGTTCCTTCTAAATGAGCAAAACCCTAAATAATGCCTATTTATACTTTAGTTAATTTTATGGGCTTTTCCTTAGCTAATTCGAATTACATCATGGGCCTCCCTAACACTTCTCATTATACTACTCCCAACCCTAACAATAGGCCCACATATACTAGCATTATTATTATTTTATTATTTTTCTACCAATTAAATACCCAAACAATTCAATTAAATAATTAAATAAATTTTTGGGGCGTTACACTTAGGATCTGTAAATGTTGGTGTTTGTTTCTCTCCAAAACATTCTTTTGTTATGGGAGTTAGCTCTCCTTACTTGGACACTGCATCAAAAAACATGAGGAATCATCAGTCTATAAGTAGCTGGATGTTCAACTGCCAGGAGTAGCTGGAGAAATGCTGTCAGTCCCATATGACATGGGTGGTCTGCCAATTCGGGATGCTGTGGGACAGCCTATGCCCATTCAGGCTTTGGCTACAGCACTAGCAAATGCTCCCCTTGAACAGCAGAGGAGAACTATGCTTGGAGAAGCTTTATATCCACTAGTAGTTCAGCTAGAACATGATGCTGCTGCCAAGGTTACAGGCATGCTTTTGGAGATGGACCAGCCTGAGGTGTTGCATCTCATTGAGTCACCAGATGCTCTCCAGGCAAAAGTTTTTGAAGCCATGGATGTGTTGAGGAATGTAGCTCAACAGCAAGGCAACGGGCTGGCGGATCAGCTAGCCTCGCTCTCTCTCAATGACAATCTCTCGTCTTAAATTTTGTTAATCACTCAGCATGAATCATTTTCTGGTATTTTAGACTTTGTCATTACTAAGGGAGTTTGTTATGCTTTTGATACTTAGTGTTATGCTTTCGTTTTTTGCTTGCTACTGGATTAGCAGCACTTCTTGGCTTAGTTTATGAATTTGATGCTTGTTATGGATTTATTTACTTTTTGTTTTTGACTTGCAGCTGGATTAGCAGCATTAAAAAAAAATTGAAATGTCTTTCCTAAAAATTGAGGTTCAGTGTTATGCAATGTGTTTTTCCTAAATTTTTTTATTTTTAAAAAGGGTGACATTTCTAATCGGTTATCTAAAGAACCGATTTTAAATGTCTTTTTTAGTACATTTTGAATCGGTTATTTAACCGATTCAAAATGTCCCTACATTTAGAATCGGTACATTTGGAATCGGCCAATAACTGATTCCAAATGTGTCAAACAACCGATTCAAAAAGCCTTTTTTGCACTAGTGAGAGATGTGTGAAGATATCTGTCTTGAAGTGTGTAGAATCCCCTCTATATTTATGTGTGGAGGGGGGGGGGGGGGGCTTTGGCATTTTCTTGGTGCATTGCTAGTACTTTTTGAGTCTCTTTTCCTAGTTTAAATTTGTCTTTTAAATATTGTGGATTTGGTTTAGCTTTTTAAAAATTTTTTTTTCTTTCTTTTGTGTCTTCAAAATTTCTTAGTGTTGTCAAACTAGTCTCTTTTTTCTATTCCTTTTGGTGATTGATTATACCTGCCTTGGGTTCTATAGTAACATCAACACCAAGAATTGGATAGAAGCTTATAGGTTTCTTTTTCAAGATGTAAAGGAGAATTGAGTGGCTTGACCTACTTACATTGTGTGTGATAAAAAAAACCCTTGAGTGGAGTGATATTTAGTGAGGTAAACACTTTTTTGTGAGGAATTTTGTGGTTATTTTATATTAACATTTTGTTGTAGGTACAACCATGTTATTGCATAATGGAATCCATATTTGATAGGAGGAACACTGAGACACCAATGAGGTATGATACACCATTGAGGTATTGTTACCCAATGATGTATGATTATCCTAAGAGACATCATTCCCGAAGAATGTATCACTCTCCAAGAAGGTATCATTCCCTCATAAGATACCATTCACCTATGAGATATGAATCTCCTTGTGCATATTATGACAAAAGAAAGAGGAATCCTAGGTATGTTGATGAGGAGGATGAAAGAAGCAGTAGATGGAGGGACAACAAAGAAGAAAAATCATCCAAGTTAACCCACACCAATACTTGGAATGCCAATTCTAAGGAGGAAGCTTCTACACCAAAAAAGGTAAAAGACAAAGCTTCGTCCATAGTGCCAAAGAGTAAGGAAACTTTCTCTACTCCTACTACTATTCCTTCTACCTTTCATACTAGATGCCTTGTATCAACTAGAGTATGTTGTTTGCAAATTGATGGTGGAAGTTGTGTTCATTGGGCTAGCACTCACTTTGTTACGAAGCTTAATCTTCCCACCATCAATCACCCAAACCCATACTAAATACAATGGCTTAATGAGCAAGAAGAAATGGGTGTGGTTTAAACAAGTGCTTGTTAGTTTTTTCCATTCATGGGTATAAAGACAACGTCTTATGTGATATTGACACTAACAAATACTCCTTTATGCATAACAATTTGGTAATCGTTCGTTCTCCTCTTAGTCCTCAAGAAGTTTTGAAAGACCAATTTATTTTGAAAAATAAAATTGAGGAGGAAATAGAAAGAAAGGCCAACCTCAAGTTGGAAGGCCAAAGTGTAGTTGTGGTAGGCACCCTTAATCTTGTTCATGACACTCACAAAGAATTAAAAGATCAAAAGCTTGAGAAAAATGACCCAAAACCAATAAAAAGCTTACTTGTAGTGCCTAACAAGGATTCAAAGGGGAAAGGATTTATATTCCTTATAGGAAACCGTTGCATGATGTATCATATGAAATGAAAATAGGGTTTTCTCCACCATCTCTTTCCTTTTTGTTAATTCCTTGTTTAGGACACCTATGAATTTATTTCCAAAGCCACTCTTGTGTGGAAAAGGCAAGGAGCAATTCTAGGTACTTCCAAAGGTTAGCCCCAAAAGGGAAAAAAGTCAACGTAATGGAGACATTTCTTAATGGAGACTTCCTTAGCTTACTTTCTTATGCTTTTCTTTTTGGAAAAAGATCTACTAGGTGACTTCCTTAGCTTACTTTCTTATGCTTCGCTATTGCTGATTAAAGTTGGGTTATCTTGGTTGCCCCATTTGTTGAGGCAAAATCCCTTGGATAAGTTATTGCGGAAACAAACCTTTTTGACAAGTGTTTTAGTTATCTGATTCATTAGTGATCTAATGGATCTTGTTGAGTGGTCTAAGAGCAGGAACTATTCAATCAAATCTCAAGAAGATAGTGTGCTATGATAACACCTCATAAGAAGGCTTTGAGGTTAAATAAAAGATAAAACAATGGAATTACAGAAATTTCACAAGTCATGAAGACATCCCTCAAAGATAACCTATTACATAAGAAGGCATAATAGTTGCCTTAAGAAAGATGAATTTTGGCAAAGAAATCAAATGAAGACATGAAAAATAAGAGCTACAATATTTCTTCTCAGAAGAGAAGTTAGTCCTTCATGAAGTCAAGTAAAGAGGTGAATGAAAAAGTATCTTCTCAAAAGTGAAAAAACTCAATAGTCACAACCACACATACAGTGAAAAGCCAAAAGAACTCATGACAATATGAATAAAAGGTTACAACTTGTGTGACTCCCTATAGGGAGCAGATATTCTTCAAGAAGCTTCTCAAACAAAGCAAGCAATAGTAAGGATCTTCTCAAAGCAAAGGAGTTTCAGCCAAATGCTTCTCAAAGAGAGAAGATGATTATTCAAGAAGTTTACATAAGATGACAGAAGCAAAGAGAATTCTATGTCAACAACATCTTAATTATGATAGAGAGAAGTCAAGACAATGTGGTTACACATCAATGGGGGGACACATCCAAAATGTATTAGCTGATTCAAAGATCAAGGAAGAAGAACTTCTATACAACATAAGATCATAAAATCTAGATGATTCAGCAACTTTAAGAAGACACATACCATGTTGTATCACAAGCAGAGAAGGCATCAAAACAGTCTTTAGAAGGTTCAAGAGAAGACATCTCAGAAGACAGCTCAGAAGATTGTTCAGAAGACTACGTTGAAGGTCTTCAGAAGGTGCTTCAGAAGGCACACTCAGAAGACACATCAGAAGTTATCAAAGAGAAAGTGCCACAAAGTCAATCCTTGTTAAAAGACATTAACACTCAAAATGATCAACTGACTCCTTAGAAGATTGATGCTCAAGCCAGAAAGTCATACTCCATTTTCTTGACGGAGTTCAAAAGATACGATGCTCAGAAGGCCCCAATGGCTACTTGCTGCTGTACGGATCCTGCAGAAGGCGCAAGAAAAGTACACGCTATTTGAGTTAAAAGCCACAACGACTCTATTAATCTTGGGAGAAGAGTTCCAACTGTTATACTGAGCTATTTCCTCTATAAATACTTGATGAAAGTCCACATTGAAGGTGTGAGAGTGAATTACAAGCTTACCACAATATTTTCCACTATATGGCTTCTAAAGCTTCTCAACAATCTTCTGAAGTTTCCTCATTCCTCTCAACCATACTCGGTGAACTTAAATGAATAAATGGGAACACTTCTAAGTATGACAAATAGCTATGGATACTTTGCTTAGTTTGAAATTGAATAAATCCTAGCTAGTATGTTTTCCCAAACAAAACTAACAACTACCCTGTTTGTTATTGAAGATGCCTAAGATGTTTCTTAGGGGTAATTCATTTGCTAGAGCTTTAAAAGAAAATTAGTGACACAGTAGATAGAGTTGTAGAAGAAAACTATCATGTACTTCATCCTGTGATTGGCTAGAAAGTGTAAACTCTTGGATAATAGTGGAAACACTCACTAAATGTGAGGAGTGGATGTAGCCCTTGTTGATTGGGGTGAACCAATATACTTCATATGTGCCCTTTATTGCTTTACTATAGTTTAACACTTACAATACTATGTCATAAAGAAAAATCCCTGTAACACCTTAAATTCACAACTAGGTGAACCAAAAGTATTAACATAATCATAAACAATCAGAGTATAACCTGCTCATAATAATGGACCAAATAAAAACTAAAGCGGATTAATTAATTCCACTTACATAACTTTGAGATAAAAATTTCTCAATTTCACTTCCGAAATAAGTACTAAAAAGGTACATATTCGATAAGATACACATGATTATGGTCCATTTACAAGACAAGTTTATAAAACGCTACATGCCCTTGATTACAATTCAAGGATTTAAATCTAATGATAGAAGGGAAAAGAAACAAATACAATCTAAAGATCACCAAAAGATCTTCCCTCTAACTGAGTAGTTTAGGTATCCGCTACTCCTCCTCTATCTGCTTTGCTTTACCCTGCACATCTGAAACCACCACATAAAAACAGTGAGATTACAAATCTCAGTGAGTTCTTTTGCACCCCCTCACAATTCCTCTCTCGGTGTTTTCCTTGTCTATGAAACTGTTCTTGTTCATGTCTGTCTTTTAATCTTGTCTGTGGCTTAGCATAATCCAAGAAATAATGCCAGATGTTCTAGAATACCCAATTTCAATGGAAACCCCAATTCGTATAGCTGTACCGAATAATGCCATGGCCCTAGCTTTGGGTTCATGACTCCCCTCAGCTAAGTATGCTAGATAAACTCGGGATCGTCATCCCCCTCAATATCTTTTATTATTATTATCTCGGACATTAAGTCCGTTACTCGACACGAAGTCGTATTATCTCAGACATTTAGTCTGTTACTCGACACGAGGTCGTATTTTTTCATCTTTTTACTTGAACTTAGGCACTTAGGTCTATTACTTGATACTTGGTTATGTTCCCACTCGATACAACAACTACTTGGTTTATATTCAAACCATAATAACATGAACTTACTTATGTTGCATCATAACTATACCTTGCATGCTTGAAAAATCATTCATTTCATCCAGACATGAGCAAAACAACTTTTTAATCAATCAATGGATAATACTTACTTGAAATGTAACACATCTTTGTTCAATACTCTTGGGAATTGATTCCAACTCTTGGGAATTGATTCCCAACTCTTGTGAATTGAATCACAACTCTTGGGAATTGATTCACAACTCTTGTGAATTGCAACAACCACTTCAGACAATCAAATTGAATGCAAATAATCAATCAAATAACACACTTCATGACATTAAATTTTCTACAACTTTCTCAATCATCAAAACATAACTATGGCTTCCCAATGATTCAATTCATAGGATTTTCATGAATCATTCAACATCCCACATAAATCAACCATGAAAAACAACAATAAACAACCCATACTTCAACAAACTCTAATTAATCGAAGAACTCACTTTGATTGTCGATTCCAACACACAACATGCGATAAATCCTAGCTTGGAGCATCAATTCGAATATAAGGCCCCAACATTAGGCTAGTATGGCTTCAAGTTCATCCCAAAACTCCAAACTTGATTTCCAAAGCTTTGAACTTCTACTAAGAACTTCACCATCATCCATAAACATCTATGAACCTCTAACCACTCTTCCTAAGCTCCAATATATTTGAGCTTCAACCTTCAAATCCCTAATTTTGAGCTTCCAAAAACCCTAACCCTTGAAACTTGATTTCCTCACTCCAAGTTAGCAATCAAACTCTTAATTGAACTTCCCAAACCTCCACGATATAGAAATGAAGAAGAAAACTCAAAATCCCTCATCTTCTCAATGAAATTCGAAAATGGTAGAAAGTGAGAGAGTGAGTTATTGGTGATGATCTTGGTATAAAAAGGAAGAGAATGAGGAGGTGATTCTAATGGAGGAAAGAAGAAGAACAATTCATAAAAATCTCACACTCCCTCTTCTCTTCTCCCCCTTCGCCCTTCTCCCTCTCTTCTTCTCTCTTTTCTTCTCTTTTCTTTCTTTCTCTTCATTCTCTCGAATCTCTCTCTCCCTTCATCCCTTTCTTTTCCTTTTTCTTTTATTTAGATTTTAACTAAAATTTCTCATGGGGTGAAAAGACCCTTATGCCCTTATTCTATCCCTAATTCCTCAACAAACCCCACTTAAAACCATATTTAATTTTAGCACCCAATAACCAACTTCTACAATTTATAATTATACACCCAATTAGTAAACTAATTTATTTCAAAAATCAAAGTAATTAAAATAATTACTTTGGGCTGTCACATTTAACACCAATTAATTCAATTGCCATCAAAATTATTCACTAATCAATATAATTAAAATAACCAACTAAAATAATTGAGAAAATTATTTTGGGGATGTTACAATCCTCTTCTACTCCACTGTATGAAGTTAAATACGAATGACTTCCTATAGTGTTAAAAATCCACACTCTTGATCTATCATCTCATAAACACTACAGCTTCTCACATCTTCTTAATTGATCCTCATCCTTCTAGAACACCTTCATTAGTGCAAGAAGTTATATGTTTACATATTCATCATTCTATCTTATTACACTATCTAGCTTCTAAGAGGATACTAAGACTAATATCAGCTAAAGTGTTTTTATCTTCTTAAAGCCATGACTTGCATCTCTCCGACCAACACAAATATCCCTTCAGAAGATTAACTTCTGAAGATTAATCTACTTAGAAGGCAGTAACAATCTTCTGATGCTTTCAATACTCTATCCTTAAGGAAGATAGCTCATCTATCCTACTTAGTAGTTTGGTTGGTCAATGTCACACAATTTTAAAAAGGGTCACAATTCAAACCCCCCTTTCTTGTGACTCTAGTTGACTTCAATTGGTATCAGAGCTTAGGCTCTCGGGGTTAAACTCACTTAACAGTGTGAAGAGAAAAAGATTTTTGAAGAAGTGATGACCAACCATTGTGATAAACAATGTGATAAGGAAAGGGTTAAGAAGATTGACTAGACAAGTCAATAAGAACATATTGGAAAGGAAATGCTTCAACCTTCAGACAAATGCTGCAGCAAATTAGAAGCTATCAAAGAGAAAGTGTCACAAAGTCAATCCTTCTTAAAAGACATTAACACTCAAAATGATCAACTGACTCCTAAGAAGATGGATGCTCAAGCTAGAAAGTAATACTCCATTTGCTTGACAGAGTTCAAAAGATACGATGCACAGAAGGCCCCAACGGCTGTACGGATCTTGCAGAAGGCGCAGGAAAAGTACACACTCTTTGAGTCAAAAGCCACAACGGCTCTATTAATCTTGGGAGAAGAGTTCCAACTGATATACTGAGCTATTTCCTCTATAAATACTTGATGAAAGTCCACATTCAAGATGTGAGAGTGAATTACAAGCTTACCGCAATATTTCCCACTATATGGCTTGTCCCGTAGCTTCTCAAGCTTCTTAACAAGCTTCTAAAGTTTCCTCATTCCTCTTAACCATACTTAGTGAACTTAAATGAAGAAATTGAAAGACTCCTGAGTATGACAAATAGCTATGGATGCCATGCTTAGTTATAAATTGTATCAATCCAAGCTAGTATGTTTTTCCCAAACAAAACCAAACACTACTCTATCATTGTACCTTCTTAACGAGGCATATGTTTGCTTGATTGTTAATGAAGAAGCCTAAGTAGGTTCTTTGGGGTTTACTCCTTCATAACATGGCATAGGGTTGCTGGTTTGTTATTGAAGATGCCTAGGATGGTTCTTAAGGGTAATTCAGTTGCTATAGCTGTAGAAGAAAACTAGTGATATAGTAGATAGAATTGTCGAAAAAAATTATCATGTATTTCAGCGTATAATTGGCAAGAAAGTGTGAACTATTGGATAATAGTGGAAACACTGACTAATGTTTTTTCGTTAGTAATGTACACAATAATTTTAGTTAGTAATTGGGCACTTGCCCCACTTGAAAATTATTTTAGTTAGTAATGTACACAATAAATTTACTTTGACCCCACAAAAAAAGTGATGACCCCATATAATATATTTTTTAAGATAATTTTATAAATTCATAAGAGACTAAAATAGAAAATAAGTTGCTATTAATTTTTTTTATCTTTGTAATGTGTAGAAATTTAGGTATTTTAATTTTTTTTTGTCCTGAAATAATGTAAAATGTTAAAACTAATAATATTTTTTTGAGAAAATATTATAGACTATATTTTTACCCCCACTAATTAATTTTTTTGAATCCGTCACTGAGTGGATGTAGCCCTGGTTGATTAGGGTGAACCACTATACTTCCTATGTGCCCTTTATTGCTTTGCTATAGGTTATCACTTACGGTACTATGTCATAAAGAAAAAGCCTCTTCTACTCCACTGTACGAAGTTAAATATGAATGACTTCCTACAGTGTCAAGAGTACACACTCTTGATCTATCATCCCATAAACACTACAGCTTCTCACATCTTCTTGATCAAGTCCTCATCCTTTTAGAACACCTTCATTAGTGCAAGAAGTTATATATTTGCATATCCATCATTCTATCTTCTTACACTATCTAGCTTCTAAGAAGATTCTAAGACTAATATCAGCTAAAGCATTTTTATCTTCTTAAAGTTTGTGACTTGCATCTCTCCAACCAACACCAATATCCCTTCAGAAGACAGTAATAATCTTCTGATGCTTTCAATACTCTGTCCTTAAGGAAGATAGTTCATCTATCCTCCTTAGTAGTTCGGTTGGTCCAGGTCAAACAATTTTAAAAACTATTACAATTCAAACCCAATTTTCTTGTGACTCTAGTTGACTTCAGTATCTTGGTGCTAAGTTAACATAAGAGGGTCCCTCCTCTTGTGATCTCCTTTGACAAGAGGTTGTTTTCATCCCTTTGACAAATATGAAATCGTAAGTTTATAATAATGAGTCATTTACGCTATGTTTAACCAAAGAATAAAAGCAACATATCTGGCCATGTTTGTGAGAAGTTATTAGATAATTAAATGCTTTAGACTATGATTACAATTGTGTGCACACAAAGCTTTTTCGGGATCGATTATTCTTGTGTTGTATATCTAAGAAATGGGTTTTTCTTTTCCCACACTCCCACACCCTCATTCTACACCGTCACTCCCACATACCCTTGGTACTAAAGTACCTAGAAGTATCTTAATTCCCCCCACCAATTTTCATTTGTTGCCCCAAAGACGATGTCATCAACATAAATTTGAACAATTAATAACCCATCTTTAGGGGTTTTTCCTGAAGAGAAGAACATCAATTTTGCCTCTTGTGAAGCCATTAATGATCAAGAAGGAACTAAGTCTCTCATACAAAACTGTAGGAGCTTGCTTGAGTCGATAGAGAGCCTTAGTGAGTTTGAAAATATAATTTGGTTTGTTTTGATTAATAAATTCAGGAGGTTGGTGTACATACACTTCCTCATTTAGAAAACCATTAAACAAGACACTCTTGACATCCATTTGAAATTGTTTAGAGTTCTTATGAGTAGCATAAGCAAGAAGAATTCTAAGAGCTTCAAATCTAGCAAAAGGTGCAAAGGTTTCATCATAAACTATAGGAAACAATTACGAACACACTGACGAACATAAACAAAAATAGGCTGAGTCGCGGACTAGGTCGCTCTCTTTAAGACGTTTCGCGGCTCTGCCCAAGGTGTGCAAGCAGTCTCTCCTAGCTTCGTCGTCCCCAGGATAAAACAGTCTTCTCTAAAATATGATTCTCCCTACACCTAGAAGAACCACCAAACTCACACCCTCTTCTCTTTTATTTAACTGCTCGGTATCTATCTCTGTTTTTCACGTCAAAAGACCACTACAATGCCTCTTTGCACTCTTCATATATATAAATGTATATAGGCTTATGTAAAGACATTAAAAAATATATATCCGTTGAGCTAATAAAAATTGATAATGCATATAGTAACGTAAAACCTTTGATTACTTTCAAAACCAACGGAAATATTATCAAATGAAAAAAAACGTAAGGATAATTATATCGTATAAATACAAAACGGTAACAATACATATTATTCTTTCAAAATAAAAGTAACGTCAAACTAAATTTTTCTGTTATCAAGTCGTGGAATGACTTTATCAGTATTGAAAACATCCATTATTGGGTTGCTTGCGATATCATTATTCAATTGAAACTATTAATCTCTATTTCAATTTTATGTTAGAAATCATGTCACTTAATGGTTTTTCAAAGAGCTAATTATATGGCTATAGAAACGGTTAAAGAATAGATTTCTATTCCAACGTCACAAAGCTAAATAAATTCTTAATAAAAGTTTCAAAAATATTTATTTATTCTCTATTTAAAAAATCAACCAATAATCCCCCACTTGATTTTTGAAATATTTCATCGAGCAGTAAATCATTCTAATAAGATTGAGAATAAAATTGGTGTACGTATACTTGAACCAATACATAGTGATGATGCTTTCGATTCAACAAGAGTGACTCGTAGTCTTGAACTCTATCTCAGACAACATTACACACTCAATCTTTCAGGGTGTAGCTTTTAAGCACGTGCATTATGGCCGTACACGTTATACCAGTATAGTGAATGCTCTAGCAAGTTTTGTCCAAAACTTCATAGGAAGCAGCCTCACTTCCACATTCACATAGGTGAGCCTATCAAGAGTACTCATGTATTTACGTACCCCACTCTATATAGAGTATAGAACTCATTAAGAAATTCATTCAACCTTCCAACACTACATGATATCATGCTCCACACTATGAATGAGACTTAAAATTATTTGTGCATGATTCTACATCTTTTATAAGTTGTTATTACCACATTGAACCTATTTATTGGGATCTCCAGTCTATTAGGTTGGGTTAGCCTTATAAAAGACAAATTAATGGGCACCAGTCTCATTCCTCTTGCTAATCCTTTTATCAAAGGATCAACCAAATTTTCTTCAAACATCATATGATCTTCTTATTTTCTTTGTGATAGCCGCGGTTCTATCACAATAGATCCATATGGTTGGAATCAACTTTTCATACTTAGGAATATCTAAAAGACTATTCCACTCCTCATCACTGTAACTTCATAGCACAGTGGGAAAATTTTTTCAAATCGTAGGTGCATAGTCCTTTTAAGGTACATCATGACCCTTTCAGTAGCACACAAGTGCTCATTACTAGAATTAGTAGTAAACCCGTATAGTAAACTCACAACATTAGTTATAATTCTAGTGCAATCAGCAGGATAATGAAGACTGCAAATGATGCTCGCAAACTCAGACTTTTCAACACTCTCATGGTGTTCTTGAGCAACTTGACACTGGGATCATAATGAGTGTTTGGTTCACAACAGAAGTAATTTTATATTTACTTCACCAACATCCGTCATATCAAAAAATAAATTTACAAATCATATTTTTGATATTTTTGACAAAAAATAATATTAGAACCAAAATTAAGTAATTCATCCATGTGTAGAAAAATAATAGTGCAACTATTATTATCCAAAATATAAAATAAGCACTTACTACTTTCGTTAATTTCAAAACATATGAAGTCACAATATTAAATTTCTCAAAATAAGAGAAAGCAAAAGTCATCATTTTAATCTAATTGAATTAATTTCTTCTATTTTTAAATTTTTTATTATTATTAGAATCACATGTTCTAATAATGCATTATCAAAAAAATAGAACCCCCTCTATTTTTCACATTTAGACGAAAAACGATTTTCGTAACATTTGCGTTCTTTATTTCAATAAAACTTCATCATCTGAATAAAATCTATAACTTTCATTGTTAACCATAAACACCATAAAAAATATCTAACTCCATGGGGACAAAAATAAATAAATAATTTTTTTCCAAATCATGGTGTGGGTTTTTCAAAATTTTTCCTATTCCAAAACCTGAATTTCATTAAAATCAATTGCATGACACATCTCTTGTAGCTCATTAAAAAGTATATAATACAAGAGTAAACTTAAGAATAATCCAAAATAAAACAAATATGTTGCGGCTCATGAAAAAACAATAATTCGAAAAAGTAACATTAATAGTAACGTAATAATAGTATAATAAAAGTTACTAATTAATCATTAAAAATTCATAATCAAAATATTATAAAAAAAAAAGAATCCTCCCTTAATCAAGTGTCGAGGTTCGATCCTCGCCTTAGGTGCAGCTTTAAATCCCTGGGCCAGCTGTCCCACCCTTCGAGGTGCCTGCAATCCAGCGAGGGGATTAGTCACTGCGTTCGGCGGTGGATACCCTGGTTAATACCAAAAAAAAATTATAAAAAGTATGAATATTAAAAATAAATCATCTCAATTAAAATTGAGCATTTTCACGGTGCCATAATTCTTCCTTACAAAAATAATATTGTTTGTATTGTAAGGGTATACAAGGCAATTCTCGTGGTTTGAGTAAACCCAACTTAATTAAGAAGATAACTAGAATTAATTCTTCCTCATCTATGGAGTATCCATAACATCATTGAGAACATTAGTCTTTCCAGAGGTAAACATCAATTTCACATCTCATATACTAGCAACAACAAATAACAAAACTTCCTAAAAGAAATTTCTATCAATGTAAACATGACGTGTTACGCCATTGTCTAACAACCACCCTTCGAATCCACCAATAACATCAATTCAACAAATCATAACAATTCTTGAGGGAGGATTTCTACGTCTTATTCTTATTCTCATTTTCCTTTGATTTCGAGACACTCTAAGTGAAATTGTCAATAGAAAGATACTGAGTATAAGACATACCTTTGTAGATCGTATAAGGCATACCTTTGGAGACATCAACGAAAGCGTCTTTGGAGACATCAACGAAAGCGTCGTGCTCGACCGAAATGGCAGATAATAGAACGTCTTAAAATTGTTGGAATATTTACGAACACACTGATGAACACGAACAAAATAGGCTGAGTCACGTTAAGACGTTTCGTTGCTCTGCCCAATGTGCGCAAGCAGTCTCTCCTAGCCTCGTCGTCCCCAGGATAAAACAGTATTCTCTAAAATATGATTTTCCCTGCACCTAGAAGAACCACCAAACTCACACCCTCTTCTCTTTTATTTAACTGCTCGGTATCTATCTTTGTTTTTCACGTCAAAAGACCACTACTATGCGTCTTTGCACTCTTCATATATATAAATGTATATAGGCTTATGTAAAGACATTAAAAAATATATATATCCGTTGAGCTAATAAAAATTGATAATGCATATAGTAACGTAAAACCTTTGATTACTTTCAAAACCAACGGAAATATTATCAAATGAAAAAAAACGTAAGGATAGTTATATCGTATAAATACAAAACGGTAACAATACATATTATTCTTTCAAAATAAAAGTAACGTCAAACTAAATTTTTCTGTTATCAAGTCGTGGAATGACTTTATCAGTATTGAAAACATCCATTATTGGGTTGCTTGCGATATCATTATTCAATTGAAACTATTAATCTCTATTTCAATTTTATGTTAGAAATCATGTCACTTAATGGTTTTTCAAAGAGCTAATTATATGGCTATAGAAACTGTTAAATACTGAACATCAGAGATATACTCCCTGTTTAAATACCCAAGTGCACCATCCCTAAAACATCAGAGATATACTTCCTGTTTAAATACTGAACACCACTATAAATTTTTCACTGAATAACAACAGGACAGTCTTAAACATAAATACGACCATAAACCATCAGTGAAACACAGTGTTCAATATCGTACAAGAAAGCGGAAATAAATACATAACGCTAAAGACAAAATGTCTTGATACACAGATACCAAGGAAAGATATACACTTGAGCACAAAGCTAAGTCTTCAGTAACCAGCCGAGTACCACCTACTCGTGCCTCTTGGATCTCCACTTTCCTTGTTTATCTGTAAAACAACAGTATTTAAAC
The DNA here is from genome assembly GCA_039519185.1 of Astragalus membranaceus. Lineage (NCBI taxonomy): Eukaryota > Viridiplantae > Streptophyta > Magnoliopsida > Fabales > Fabaceae > Astragalus > Astragalus membranaceus. The sequence goes on along the minus strand of CM076848.1, from coordinate 134,579,432 downwards.
AATGAGATACAATCTCAGTGAGTTCTACCGAGACCCCTACTAACACTCTCGGTCCAATTATGAAATCTTTTATCTCGGAGTTTAATTTATAAACCCCGCAATTTAACCTAGCACGACACCGGCCCCAGACATGGTAATCCCGATGGATCGTACTACATAACACGGCACCGGCCCCAGACATGGTAATCCCGATGAACCGCATTATTTAGTCCTTAACACAGCACCGACGCCAGACATGGTAATCTCGGTGAACCGCATTATAGAACTTTCTTTCTTGTAGTTTAATTTATAGACCACGCAATTTTAACCTAGCACGACACCGGCCCCAGACATGGTAATCCCGATGAATCGCACTACATAACACGGCACCGGCCCCAGACATGGTAATCCCGATGAACCACATTATTTAATCTTTGACACAACACCGACCCCAGACATGGTAATCCCGGTGAACCCAATTACCAATAGTGTTTCCTAATGGCACAGAGCCTAGGGTAAGGGTTCATGACTTCCCCGCCTAGTATGTCAACATGGGTCGTCACCCAAACTCGGGATTATATATATATATATATATATATATATATATATATATATATATATATATATATCTACAATCATATGAACATTTAGTTCATTTTAATTATATTTTACCACGTAGGACTTATAGACCGCTTTGTTATCAATAAAACACGTATACTATTGTTCGGCTTTTCGAAAGAATTTCAACTTCAAAAGTATTTTGTAAAACCCTTTTGAAACATACTCAAAATCATGGCATTATAAGCCTAATATCATTGGAAAAGGGTTAGGAAAGGATTAGAAGAGGATTGGAATCGATCGGGATCGTTTCGGGCAAGTTTGGGAAAATTTGGACAGAACACAGCGCACGGTTCGTGCGCCCATACACACGGGTCGTGCGCCCTGTAATGCATTTTTGAAAACAGAAACAGAATGACACGCACGGTCCGTGCGCCTGAGACGCACGGGTCGTGCGCTTTTGACAGCATTGTATTTTATCCCGTTTTCGCATTTTTTTTTGTCGTTTCGACCAATTCCGATACCTGTTCCAGTCCAGTCCCAACATAAAAACAGTCCAAAAACATATTCAAACAACAATAATCATCAATCAAACCATCCAAAAACCGATTGGACCTAAAACGTGATTTTCGTACAAAATACGTTTTCGACACGAATCAAACCGAAACACATTTAACGATCTATGTTTATTAAATTCAAAAACCCTAAACGTGAGTAAAATTCACCCTTGAAGCGTGAGCCACGAGCGAGCCGAAATCACCGAGTAACCACACGAACGCTCCCCGCTCCGGCGACACCCAATCCGCTTCCAAAGCTTTCCACTCCACCTCTTTTTGACCGAAATACCGAATTCCTCGAAATCTTTCCTGAACACTATTCATCTTCTTCTTCAACCTCAAGCCACTATTCACACCTAACCCCAAAATTTGATTTCTCAAACCTAACTCACCCACACCTTGATTTCTTCACTCCAAGCTAGCAATCAACCTTATATTTGAACTTTCCTAATCTCCATCACAAGAAATGGAAGAGAGAACTCAACATCCCTCACTTTCTCCATCAATTTCGAAAATGGTGGATTTGTGTTGAGTGAGTTGATGATGAGGATGTTGGTACCAAATCGAAGAGGAAGTAACGCTGAACGTTTTTCGTGTTGGAAGGAAGTCGTTTTGGTGAAGTCTTCTCTCTCCCTCTTCTCTTCTCCCTCACGCTTATCTCTCTCTTTTCCTCTCCTTTTCTCTCTTTTTCTCCTCTGCTTCTTTTTCTGTCTCTCGCTTCCTTCTTTCTTTCCTTTCTTTTTAATTCTTTCTTTTAAATACACACACTCACATATATATTTATTAATATATAAGTGGTAACGTGGTAAAATTACCATATTGCTCTAAATCTCTTATTTCGATTCCAAAACTTCATTGACCCGTATTATCCGGTTAACGATCCGATGGCAACCAATAAATAATTTTAGCACTCAATAAATTTACCAGTCAAGTACTAAATTAATTTAATTGGGTTAACATCCAAATAATTCTATTAATTATTTTGCGGATGTTACAATTCTTCAGTGTCATCCCATGTAGTCATCAATGCCTTTTTCTTGGGAGAGAACTATCAGGACCTTTCTTGTTGAGAAGGGGACAATCTTGCTTCATATGGCCCAGTTTGTTGCATTTGAAACATGTAAATTTTGTTTTACTTCCATCACCCTGGAATGTCTCCCTTTTGTATTGAGGAAATGTTTTTCCTTTCATTCTGTTTAAAAACCGTTTATTTACTCTTCTTGATATTAGAGACCATTCCTCGGCTTCAACCATCTTCTTCTTCTTTAACAATTTTTTGAGAGGAGTTATGTAACATCCCAAATTTTTAAAATATAATTATGTGAATTATAAATAATCTCGAGTCAAGGAAAATAATGAGTCATGATTCGTAACCGGGTTAGTTGAGAAAAGCTACGCCGAGCGGAAGCCGTAGGATCGAAAAGGATTTTCAGCGCCTAAAGTATGATTTAATGAGCCAAGGACATTTTGGTCTTTTCACGACCTTTTTAAACCCTCAGCTCACTAACCCAAATCTGAAAACAGAGAAAAGGGAGAGAAAGAGAAGGGAAGCGCAAGGGAGAAGAGGGAGAGAAGGAGGAGAGGAAGTTCTTGCATGTAAGTTCTTTCTTCACAAACCTCTTCCATTTTTCATGCTTTTTCTGGTGAACCTACAATCTGAACCTCATCCTCCCTCTTTTGTATTTGGCCATTCTCGATTTTTGAATCTCCAAAGGCAAACAATGGAGTCTTGGGACTTTTAGTGTCTTGCATGTTCATGTGGAGATAGAAAAAGGATAAAACTGAACCTACATTTCTATTTGGAAGGAGCTTTATGTTGGGGAAGTTGCTGGATTCGAACTGAAAAGAAGTGGCGCTGCTGTCTTGCACGGTTGGGCTAAATCGGGGATTGTTCGTGTGATAATGGTTCAGTAGCTTCGTACTTCGGCGCAACTCGCGTGACTTCGGCATTCAGTGAGTTTTACTCACGATTAGGGAGTATGTTTAATATTCTGGAATGTCTGGAAATTCTATTTTGGTGATTGATTTCGTGTCGAATAGAAAGCGAAACAGTATTGCTGGTTATATTGTCTATTGTTTTAAGTCTCGATAGTCAGGAAATGTCTCGGGTCGAATAGAAAGCGAAACGGTATAAAACGGGTTTTTGAAATGCTAATTTCAAACATTACTGTCACCCATCGCGCCACGACCCGTGGCTGTCGCGTCGCGACCTCCCCTTATTTTTGCAACGCAAAACTTTCTGTAACTTTTCGCATCGCGATGGAACCAGTTCGCGTCGCGATGCTTTGCAATTTTTCAACAAAATACCCTGATTTTGTTTTCGCGATAACTTTTAATTCGGGAACCCGATTGAGGTGTTCTCAGGTGCGTTTGAAAGCTTATTCAAAGACCTAACTATATATATGAAATTTGAATTGGAAAAAACACTTTTTTTTGAAAGTCAAAGCTGTTTTCAACACCGAATTGTAGAACGCGTGGGAGCATATGATTTTGAATAACAAAACGGATAACCCATCCAATTTGGTACTGTATTTTATTGCCGGATGTCTAACTTGGTATTCATCAAAACGGGTCATAGAACAACAATATATATATGTAGATTATATCGAATATAGAAGTCGGCCCAATGCGGGTGTGATATATAAATTATATTAAGTTGGGTGATGACCCAACGAACAGCATACTAGGTGGGGAAGTCATGATCCCCTACCCTAGGCCCTGAAACGTTATGGCGTGGTCTAACGTGGGTTATCGGGAATGTGGGTGTTTGCACAGCCGATTTATGCTAAGATAGGTTCACAAATCATCGGGATTGTGGGTGTTTGCACAGTCGATGCTTCGCTTGGTAAGGCTAGTGATTATAAATTAATCGGCGAGGCCTAATAATATATAGTGGCTTTTCATCTACCGGGATTGTGGGTGTTTGCACAGTCGGTAATGGGCTGGGTATATATTGACACAAATAGTTTACAAATTTAACTATGTTGTAACGGTTTTATAAATAAACCGAGTGATAGTGAGGGGACACGGTAGAACTCACTGAGACAAGTTGTCTCACCCAATCATTGTTGTTGTTTTTACAGAGAAGCAAGGAAAGAGAAAGAGTAAGCGACACGAGTAGGTGACGTGCTTGCGGAGGTGCCCACGAAGTGCAGCCTTGGTGTTTTCTTTTATCTTTCCGGTTGACTCGTTATGGTTATATAACTTGTAATTGTTTATGCGTTGTATGAACCGCTTTTAATTTCTTTGTTTATGGTATTGAACACTTGGGTTGTGTTCCTTCGGATGTTTGAAACATTATGGAATTAAGACGAATGGATCTGAAGTATTATGTTTTATTTTCGGAAAAAGTTTGTATGTTCAATACCAAAGCAGGGATTGTGTCCTCTGATTATTACTATAGTTGTGCATTACGGTATATCTACATGTTAGAAATACCGGGGTGTTACATTTGGTATCCGAGTAGTTCGGCCTAGTCGGACTTAGATTTTAAGAATCTTTTAAGTCTTCTAAGTCTGATTCTTCTTAGTATGCTATTAGACATTGAGCCTGATCAAGTTAATACTTTGTGCATATTTCGCAGAATCATGGCTGGAAGAGGTAGGAGAAACCCAACTATTGATCCTCATCAAGAAAGGATGCAGAATGTCATTGAAACGCAGCAGAAGATGATGAATGACATGATGCTAATGCAACAGCAATAGATGGCTCAAATGGCTCAAATGCAGCAAAAGCATCAAGCACCTCAACAGCAACCGAACGAACCAGTTCATGTGCCAGCACGTGAGGACCCCAACAGGGTGTACTTTCGATTTCTGAAAATGAAACCCCCAACCTTCAAAGGGGGATCCGATGCTATGAAGGCTCATTTCTGGATTGATGCAATGGAAAGAATCTTTGTGACATTGCAATGCTCTGAGGAAGAAAAAGTAAATTGCACTGCCAACGCTCTAGATGAAGATGCACATACCTGGTGGACTAATGCCAGAAGAATGCTCCAAACCCAAGGAACACCTCTTAATTGGGTCAACTTTAAGGAGTTGTTCCTTGGCCACTATTTCCCCGATGCCCTGAGACTTTCTAAGCAGATGGTGTTTGTCAGTTTGAAACAAGGAAATAAGTCTGTTGGGGAGTATGCAGCTATGTTTGAAAGATTGTCTCAATTCTATGCATTGGGGACACATGCTCCAAATGACCGCTGGAAAATGACTATGTTTAGACAAGGTCTTCGGGGTGATGTGAACCAAGGTCTTAGCTCCTATACTATGACCACCTATCCCACCTTGGTGCAACAAGCACACACTGCTGAAGACGATCTAAAAAGAATGTATGTTGAAAGGAAGGATTTCTAGAAGGAGAAACGAAGGGGTAATGAAGCAAGTGCAATCAACTGATGGGGGAGGGGGAATTCTGATAAGGGAAAGCAAGTGCAATCAACTGATTTCTCCAGGTCTAACAAATGTTCTTTCTGCAAGAAGGTTCACAGAGGTAGATGCCAAGCTGTGCCGAACCAGTGCTACTTTTGCAAGGAAGAAGGCCATTATGCTAATAAATGCCCAGCAAGGAAAGCTTTCTTGGAATCTCCTGACGCTCCAAGACAGGCTAGAGTCAACACCTTGGACGCCCAGACCATCACACCAGCTGATAATATCATAAGGGGTACAGGTTCTCTCTTTAATCAAACTGTTAATATACTGTATGATTCTGGTGCTACTCACTGTTTTATCTCCGAAGCGTGTGCTGGACGGTTAGGATTAGAAGTATCTCCTATATCCGAACCGATCACAATTCGTACTGCTGCAAAAGGGTCGTGTTTGAACCCAATCATTATGCCTTAATTGTCTACTCACCATAGGAGGCAGGGAATTCGTTTTTGATTTTATCCGTTTGCCTATGAGGGGGATGGAGATTGTTTTGGGAATGAATTGGATGACTTCCAATCACGTTACTATAGACTGCTTCAATCGTGCAATTGAGTTTCCTTCTGAAGTAGTGGAACATGCACCGCTTGCAACAGATAGTGTTATTTCATTCACTTCAGCCAGCCAATCTCTATTCCAAGGTGCGGAAGCTTTTGTTGTTATTTTATCTGCATCAACTGAAGCTGGTTTGGATTTATCGTCTGTTCAAGTTGTTAATGAATTCTTAGATGTTTTTTCCGAGGAGGCTTCCTCTTTACCTCCGGAGCGAGAGGTAGAATTCTCTATAGATTTGGCGCCTGGTGCAGGGCCAATATCTATAGCACATTATAGGATGTCTCCCCATGAACTGAAGGAATTGAAGTCCCAACTTGAGGAATTAATTTTTAAGAAATCTATTAGACCGAGTGCTTCTCCATGAGGTGCTCCTGTATTGCTAGTCAAGAAGAAGGACGGAAGCATGAGGTTATGTATCGACTATCCTCAACTGAACAAGATTACTATTACGAACAAATATCCATTACCAAGGATAGATGGTCTGCTTGATCAACTTTGAGGCACTAACATATTCTCCAAAATTGATCTAATATTGGGATACCATCAAATCAAAGTGAGGGCCTTAGATATTCCGAAGACCGTCTTCCGTAATAGGTATGGGCACTACGAGTTTGTAGTGATGCCCTTCAGACTAACTAACGCTCCAGCTGTTTTTATGGATTACATGAACCGAGTTTTTCATTCCTACTTGGATCAGTTTGTGGCTGTCTTCATAGACGATATCTTGGTGTATTCAAAGACGATTGAGGAGCATGCTCAACATCTCCGCTTCGTTTTGAATGTACTCCGAGAAAAGAAGTTATATGCAAAGCCGTCGATTCCACAGGACTTTGGCAAGTGTACCAAATGTCGTCGCAAGTAATAAAATACGGTAAGTAACCGGTCGATTCCACAGGGATTGCGCGTTGAAAACAGTAGCAAAGTTGTAAATTCTTAGATTGTAAAGGTTTTGGTAATTGAGTAATCAGTACAGTACACAAACGTGATTTAAGAATACGAGAAAAACGACTAGGGATCGAATCCTCTCACCTCGCCTATCACATGAACCTTAGCCAATTCAAGTTAATTATTCAATTTCTAGATTCAATTCACTAATTAAGGTCAAGGGCAATTCCTTGCCTCAAGACCCCTATTACCCTAAGAGTTACCCTAATTCCTTAGGTGAATCATGCCAGAGGGTAACGCATTAAGATCAAGAATTTTAATGAATTCACATAAGCTACCACATATTCCTATGATGATTACTAGCATGTGATCTAACTACCCAATTTCCAGCTACTAATTCATATTCCTATGCAATCACTAGCCTGGATCATCACAATTATCATATGTAATTGAAAAGCATTAAGAACATACGTATTTAGACAAAGTAAATCGAATAACAACTGAATTGATTAGAACAATGGTTCACATGATAGGGTTGGGAGATTCATCTCTCCCTAATCTAAGCAAATTAGTTACAATCCATCCTAAGAGTAGAAACCAACATAAAATAGAAAACAAACATAAAGGAAGACATTAGAACCTTCAATCCCTTGTTGCCAAATGGTGAGAAGGCTCCAAAATCGCACCCTCCAGTTGCTCCAAAATGTGGCTCAGATCCCCAAAACGAAGTCCTCCTGGAAAAAATGCTGAAACTGCTTTAAAAACCCTAATTTTCACGCACCATCGCGACGCGGCCCGTGCCCGTCGCGTTGCGAAATAAGACAGAAGCATCTGGCTTCGCAAAATTGCTCCGGGTCGCGACGCGAAATAGGACAGAAACATCTGGCTTTGCAGAATTCCTCCTGGTCGCGTCGCGAACCCTCCTGGTCGCGACGCGATATTGAACAGAAATCAAATCCCTCCATTTTGCTGCATTTCCGGGCAAGTGTCTGGTTCGCCGAATGATGCCACAACCAATTAGAGGTCTTCAAGTCCAATTTAGCTCCAAAAGTGAAGGAATTACTTACAAATGAACTTCCTACTACAATTATCTAAAACTAGACTAAATCCCCAGATAATGACTGTGATACAATGAAAAACCTGCACCATTGGTCCTAAAAATGCATAACTTACATCATATGATTGAGAGTCAACACAACCCCAAACTTAAACTTTTGCTTGTCCTCAAGCAAACAATCAATTCAGACTATGGCTGTTTTTTTCTATTTAGCTGTTACATATAATACATCAGCCTTAAACACATCAGCACATCAACTATCATCATCAACCTAATACAGTGGCAGGACAACTGAATTGGAAATACTGAATCATAAGCAGGCAGCATTCTCAAGTTTTCTCTGTACGCACATCTCACTAGTGTTTCACTCTTGAGGTGTTTCGGGTATTCACTCAATTCACATTACCTGCATCATCGTTTCATAGGCTTGACAGAGTTCTATATCATTCTATACAAATGAATTGCATACACACATTTTGAGGAGTTTAAGGGTTATAGCGGGGCTTAGGTAAGGGTGGATACATTTGGATAAGTAGGTTGCACTTGGAGTTGGGCTACCTCACTTTTTGTCAATTTCACGCAATTCACTTACTCACCCATTTTCCCAAAGCATTCAACAAAACAAGAGAAGGATTTTATTTATTTATTTTTTCTTTTTTTTTGATGTGTATATATATATATATATATTTTCTTTTCTTGTTCCTTCTCTTGTATACCACCCCAAACTTATATTGTTGTTATTCCACGAGCAACCCCAAACTTAAAATATTCCCCACTCTCACAGCTTTTGTTACCTAACTCCAAGTTAAGAATTAACTAGGCTATGATTTTCAGAGAAACAGCATACAATTTTTAACAATAGGCTCAGAGGGGCTAGCAGAGGATAAACATTAATTAGGTGTGGTTTGAAAGGCTCAGGGGTGCCAAAAGAAATGCCTCAGTGTGTATGAAAATCAAATGCAAAAACAATTAAGCACAATGTCAAGTTCTGCAGACTAATGCATGCAAGGAATACACACAATATATATTTAAGAACGTGTTTAGGTTCAAACCTCACAGTTGGGATCGTAGAGATGGAACTTGGGAGATGCTGCTCACAGATGATAAAGAACTTCCGCAACGTTTGTCATGACCCTTGCTATTACTTGATGATAAAACTTGAAGTGCGAGTGTCAAAAGGAAAAATGCAAACATGCGACCCCAAATGCCACACATCATCACTATTGAAGCTGCTTTAACAAAACAAAAACAAAATATAGGGCAGTGGTGCCCCAATATCACAGAGTAAGTTATAATAATAAGTACAGACCAAAGTGCGAAATAAAGTCAAAATAGGGCAAAATACAACCAAAAGTGCGAGTAAAAATGTCTGAATAAAAAAGTAAAATAAATTGAGCCTCCTGCTCAAGGAAATGAAATGTGCTCCTCCAAATACTCATCCCCTGAAAGAAGTGAATCCTGGGGGTCCTGCTGCTGCTCTGCATGGGGTACTGATGAAGATGAAGCGGCGACTGCTCTGTTCTCTGCAATATACTCCTCAGCAGCACGGTGGACTCTGTATGATGCCAGATGTGAAGTATCTATGCCCTGCTGCTGCAATGACAGAGACGACCCGCACCAGCTGGCCATGAGGAGGTCATACTGGAAAGAGGAGTCGGTCTGAAACTGCTCCCGGTAAGATGGGCCTGCTGGCTGCTGCGGTGCTGGAGGTGCTGGCTGCTGTGGTGCTGCTCCATCTATGGGCCCCTCGAGCTGCTTCAAGATCCATGCTGCTGTGATGCCCTCCCTGGGGTCAGTTAGAAGATCGTCTGGGTACTCCGGGCAGCCCTGCTGTCTACATAAAGCATGGATGATAGAGCAGTGCCCCAATCGAGCCCTAGGACATCTGACGATCTCTGCAATGCTCCCTGAAATGGCTCTCCCCAGATTTACCCTTTGGCATCTCATGATAGCTTGTAGTCCCATGGCTACCTTGGTCTTGACATCAGTGGAGTTGGAGCATGAAATGACAGACTGATTAAAGAAATTGTTCCAGGCCTTAGGAATTGCCTTCAGAGCCATGTTGCAGAAACGGCGGGGAAAAGTTTGTCCAATTGGACCGATAAGATGTTTGTCCCACGTCGCTCCTTGACGACACAACTCTCCCAGCAAACCCTCAAAATCGTGCTCCCCCTGCTGTCCCAGGCATCCATCATAGCACAATCAGCAGTAGTAGGTAGCCCGAGGAGACTGTTGATGGTGTCAGGAGAGTAAGACACCTCCCTTCCCCTAACCATTGAAACTCTGTTGTCTTCCTCCCCGTAGGCATTTGCATAGAACTCTCTCACCATGCTTTGGTTAGCCTGTTTGATCATTGAGTTGAGCGAGAGCCAACCCAATTCCCGGAGAGTGGAGGTAATGATGGGGAATTCCCCCGTGCTGAGGTTGAAGGCCCTTTCTGGATTTATCTTTTTGCCTTTGACCACCTGGTGGTACCTCTCCTCGTGTATGGGGGACCTGAACCTGTCAACCTCTGATGGTGAGGCTCCCCTCCTCTTCCTAGATGTGCCAGTCTTTGCTCTTTTGTCCATGCTAGCACTTGTTTAAGAAAAATTTCCTGCAGGCAAATAACCAGAACCCAGTCCAAATTGTTAGTTCTCGGTGGGTCCCGGGTGCGGGCCCCACTCCAGCAGAGAAAAATAATCAACAGCCAAAACATAGTTTCTGGACTCAAAGTCGTCTACCCTAAGGTTGTGAATTTGTGCAAAATTAGAAACATGCCAGCAACTCCAAAACAGACTTCACTTAGACATTTCCACAAACAATTGAGTTGCTTAGCCAAAACTCCTTGGAGCAATTTCACAAACACTTGGTGAACACCAAAAACTTCATTGAGGCATTGTAACAAACACTTCGTATACAATCAAAATCAACAGGAATCCAACCCCAATTCGATTAACAAAGCCCCCTAATTCAGAAATAACAGTAAGCATGCAATGTAAAGGGGTGGGGGACAACAATCCAACTCCTAATTCAACTCCAAACTTGCAATTCGTGTCCCCCTAAATCACTGAAAACTAAAGAAGAAAATTGAGAATTAAAGATGGAGATGGAGAGGGATTGTTACCTAGAGATGTAGACTAGGAAGAATCCGTGTGAGAGTGTGCAAATGCACCACCAAATAAGATCAAAACAGTAATGGGGGAAATGGGGGAAGTGGCGCACCAGAGAAAAAACAGAGGCAAATTTTGATGAAAATTGATTTGTGTTCGGACTGTCCAGTTTCTGGGCTAAAAGGCGTTGCATCGCGACGCGGCCCGTGTGCTTCGCGTCGCGAGATTACACAGAAACCGTTTCAGTTTCAAAAATTCTGAAGCATCGCGACGCGACGCGCCTTATTCGCGACGCGAAATCAAACAGAAAGTTTTTTCTCAGCAAAAATTCGACCCATCGCGACGCGATATCACTGGTTCGCGACGCGACATAACCCAGAAACATTTTCTTTGAAATTAATTCCCTTTCGCGACATAAACATGACCGAACACAAAAATTTTCTTCTCATGCCTACGACTAACAGTAAAATAAAGTAAATTAAAGACTTGGTACCTCAGTGGGTTGCCTCCCACTCAGCGCTTCTTTAACGTCACTAGCTTGACGGTTCAGAAGATGTCTCACATTGGTCCAGGTGGAGCCTTTGGCTTCTTAAGGGCCCCATTCACAGCTCCTTCAGAACCTTCTCCATTGAATTTCCAGCTAGGCTCACCCACCACTTCTTTTAGATCGACCCACTCGCTGGATGACTTATCTGGTGGTGAGTGAATGTGCATTCTGTTTTTGGCTTTGAGGTTGGGTTCCTCAACACTATAGCACCCTTCCTTTTTCTCATCCTTTCTTGCTGCCTTGATCACTTTTAGGGTTACCTCTTCATCTTGCACTCTCAGCTTCACAGTCCCATCTGCCACATCTATGACAGCTCTACTGGTGGCTAGGAAAGGTCTTCCCAAGATGAAAGGGATGTCATTTTCCCCATCCATTGAACTCTTGACCTCAGTGTCACCATCCAAACGCAGAATCACAAAATCTACAGGGAAGAGGAATTTTCCAACCTTTACTAAGACATCCTCCACAATACCATACAGATGCCTTATTGACCTATCAGCCAGTTGTAGGGTCATGTGAGTCGATTTGACTTCACCTCCCCCAAGCTTTTTCCACATTCCCAAGGGCATTAGGTTTATGCTTGCCCCCAGGTCACAGAGGGCCTTATCTATAGTGACATCACCAATTGCACAGGGAATGGTGAAGCTTCCTAAATCCTTCAGCTTAGGGGGAATTTTGTTTTGAATGATAGCACTGCACTGCTCTGTTAATGCTACCGTTTCATTCTCGTTTAACTTTTTCTTTTTGGTCAATAGTTGTTTCATGAACTTCGCATAGAGCGGCATCTTTTCCAGGGCGTCGGCAAAAGGTATATTGATCTGGAGGCTTCTGAACACCTCCATGAACTTAGAGAACTGCTCATCCTTCTGATTTTTCTTGCTTACCTGAGGATAGGGAAGTTTCATGTACGATGAGGTTTCTTTGGGTTCCACCTGAGGTTTGTCTTTCCCTGCTCCCTCACTCTTTTCATTTGTTTCCTCATTCTTTTCATTTGTTTTCTTTTCCCGGGGCTTGGTTACTTCAGACGGTTCCAACCCCTTACCACTTCTCAGATAGATGGCATTGCAATTCTCATTCTTCGGGTTATCCACAGTGTTGGCAGGGAAACCACTTTTGGATGTCTCCGCAAGTTACTTCGATAACTGACCAATCTGTACCTCCAAATTTTTCATTGATGCTTCATGGTTTTTCTCCATGTTTTTCATTACCTGCTCTTGAGCTTGGAAGGTATTTTTGGTCATCTGCATAAACTGTGTCAATGCATCCTCTAACCGAGAAGGTGGTTTCTGCTGTTGATTGACAGGTGCCTGAGACTGTTGTTGGTTGGAACTCGTGCCTTCATTATTATTCTTTCAAGAAAAGTTGGGATGATTCTTCCACCCTGGATTGTAGGTGTTAGAAAATGGATTCCCGCCTTGTCTTTGGAAGTTTCCCATATAGTTCGCCTATTGCAATGCTTCTCCATAAGCTGCACAATCACCTTCGTGGGATTCCCTACCACAATAATTGCACCCGCCTGCTTGCACTGCTTGTACTGTTACTGGAGCTTTGGAACCTACTTCACACGCTACCGCTAATTGCTTAGTGAGAGCCTCGATTTGCATGGTCATTAGTTTCTGTTGGGCTAACACCGTGCTGTTTGAATCAAGCTCCAGCACGCCTTTCTTTCGTACAGGCCCCCTATCATTTTGGATCCTGTACTCATTTGAAGCCATGTCTTCAACCAACTGTTTGGCTTCTTCCCAAGTCTTGGTACCTAAGGATCCTCCAGCTGAGGCATCCAACATCATTCTTGTTTGTGGTCTCAGCCCATGGCAAAAGGTTTGTAACTGTAGGAAATCTTCGATGCCATGGCCGGGACACTTCTTGAGTAGTAGCTTAAATCGTTCCCAAGAATCATACAATGATTCGGACTCTCCCTGTGTAAAATTGGAAATATCAGCTCTTTTCCTTATGAACTTGGAGATTGGGAAGAATCTCTCCAAGAACTTGTTCTCAAGGTCATTCCAAGTGTTGATTGTCCCTGGAAGAGTGTTCAACCAATCCTTGGCCCTCCCTGTGAGAGTGAAAGGGAACAGTCGGACCTTCTTTGCACTATCGGTTACTCCCTCAGGGTGTGTAGTCCCACATATCTCGTAGAATTGGAACAAGTGCTGATTAAGGTCTTCGGCATCCGACCCAGAGAATTGCTCTGATTTCAAGGCTGTGAGCACAGAGGATTTGATATCAAACTGGGCCACGCCCACTGGCTGAAATGCTAATGCTTGGGCACCTTGATTTCTTTGCCCGAAGTCACCTAGAGTACGTCGTGGTGGAGGTGGAGGATCAGCCATCTCTTCCTCTTCACTCGAAAAATCTTCCGGTACCGAGGTAGAAGTTGATTGTACCTGTGACAATTCCCTTGCTTGCTGCTTGGCAAGCTTAGCCTTTCTTCGATTTGCCTTTGCTAGTTTTTCAATTTCCGGGTCAAACAGGAGTTCTTGTGGACCCTTGATCCGCATGCACAAATCTCTGAAACACTGAAGCAAACGTCAACAAATTCAAGAAACCAACAAGTAGCAAAATTAAGTAACTAAAAACAATCAAAAACTAAAAATCTAGAATCAACTCGTTTGCCTTGTCGACAACAAAGTCAACAATCCCCGGCAACGGCGCCAAAAACTTGTTAGGACTTTGGCAAGTGTACCAAATGTCGTCGCAAGTAATAAAATACGGTAAGTAACCGGTCGATTCCACAGGGATTGCGCGTTGAAAACAGTAGCAAAGTTGTAAATTCTTAGATTGTAAAGGTTTTGGTAATTGAGTAATCAGTACAGTACACAAACGTGATTTAAGAATACGAGAAAAACGACTAGGGATCGAATCCTCTCACCTCGCCTATCACATGAACCTTAGCCAATTCAAATTAATTATTCAATTTCTAGATTCAATTCACTAATTAAGGTCAAGGGCAATTCCTTGCCTCAAGACCCCTATTACCCTAAGAGTTACCCTAATTCCTTAGGTGAGTCATGCCAGAGGGTAACGCATTAAGATCAAGAATTTTAATGAATTCACATAAGCTACCACATATTCCTATGATGATTACTAGCATGTGATCTAACTACCCAATTTCCAGCTACTAATTCATATTCCTATGCAATCACTAGCCTGGATCATCACAATTATCATATGTAATTGAAAAGCATTAGAACATACGTATTTAGACAAAGTAAATCGAATAACAACTGAATTGATTAGAACAATGGTTCACATGATAAGGTTGGGAGATTCATCTCTCCCTAATCTAAGCGAATTAGTTACCATCCATCCTAAGAGTAGAAACCAACATAAAATAGAAAACAAACATAAAGGAAGACATTAGAACCTTCAATCCCTTGTTCCCAAGTGGTGAGAAGGCTCCAAAATCGCACCCTCCAGCTGCTCCAAAATGTGGCTCAGATCCCCAAAACGAAGTCCTCCTGGAAAAAACGCTAAAACTGCTTTAAAAACCCTAATTTTCACACACCATCGCGACGCGGCCCGTGCCCGTCGCGTCGCGAAATAAGACAGAAGCATCTGGCTTCGCAAAATTGCTCCGGGTCGCGTCGCGAACCCTCCTGGTCGCGACGCGAAATAGGACAGAAACATCTGGCTTTGCAGAATTCCTCCTGGTCGCGTCGCGAACCCTCCTAGTCGCGACGCGATATTGAACAGAAATCAAATCCCTCCATTTTGCTGCATTTCCGGGCAAGTGTCTGGTTCGCCGAATGATGCCACAACCAATTAGAGGTCTTCAAGTCCAATTTAGCTCCAAAAGTGAAGGAATTACTTACAAATGAACTTCCTACTACAATTATCTAAAACTAGACTAAATCCCCAGATAATGACTGTGATACAATGAAAAACCTGCACCATTGGTCCTAAAAATGCATAACTTACATCATATGATTGAGAGTCAACAATTTCTGGATGTCAAATAAAATTTTTGGGTCATGTGATTTCCCAAGAAGGAGTAGCAGTGGATCCTAGTAAAGTGAAAGCTGTGTTGAATTGGGAGCGACCAACGTCAGTAACAGAAATAAGAAGCTTTTTGGGATTAGCAGGTTATTATAGAAGATTTATTCAAGGATTCTCACAGTTAGTTCTCCCACTCACCCGGTTAACTCGCAAGGATCAACCGTTTGCATGGGATACCGATTGTGAGGAATGTTTCCTCGAATTGAAGGAACGGTTGACTTCTGCTCTGTTCCTAATTCTTCCAGATCCATCCCTAGGATTTCAAATCTACAGTGACGCCTCTGGGAAGGGTTTAGGATGTGTTCTTATGCAAGATCAACATGTTGTGGCCTACACATCCAGGTAATTGAAGACCCATGAGCGGAATTACCCAACTCATGACTTAGAGTTGGCAGCTATTGCGTTTGCGCTAAAAATTTGGAGACATTACCTTTATGGTTCTTGTTCCGAAGTTTTTAGTGATCACAAGAGCTTAAAATATCTGTTTGATCATAAGGAGCTGAATAACAGATAAAGAAGGCGGATTGAATTTCTTAAGGATTATGACTTCGAGTTGAAGTATCATCCTGGAAAGGCTAATGTTGTGGCAGATGCGTTAAGTAAAAAGTCTCTCCACACCGTAGAGCTAATGGTTTATGAAATGGCATTGTTGGAGTCCTTTAGAGACTTGAATCTCAAGGTGACAAGGAAAAGGAACCGGTTAGTGTTGCGACATATTCGGGTCACCAGTGTATTGAGAGATCAAATTCGTGTGGCTCAAGAGGTTGATGTGAAACTACAATCTCAGAAAGGATTGCCAAACTTTACTGAAGACAGTGATGGTATTATCTGTTTCAATGGTAGGATTTGTGTACCCAATGATGACGACATCAGGAGGCAGGTATTAGAGGAAGCTCATAGGAGTCAGTATTCCATACACCCTGGATCCAGCAAGATGTATCGGGACTTAAAGTAGATGTATTGGTGGCCGGGAATGAAAGCTGATGTTGCTGAGTTTGTATCTCGATGCTTAACCTGTCAAAAGATTAAGGCAGAGCACCAAAGACCTGCTGGCCAGCTGCAGAAACTTGATGTGCCAGTTTGGAAGTGGGAAGATATCTCAATGGATTTCGTTATGGGTTTGCTGAAGTCGCAGGCCGGTAATGATTCCATTTGGGTAGTGGTGGACCGATTGACCAAATCCACTCACTTTATTTCCGTTCGCTCGACTTATAGGGTTTCCAAGTTAGCAGAAGAGTATGTGAAGAACATTATAAGAGTGCATGGGGTTCCGACTAGCATTGTATCAGACAGAGATCCCAAGTTCACCTCTAGGTTCTGGAAGGCATTGAATGAAGCTTTGGGAACAAGAGTGCTTGTTAGCACTGCTTATCATCCTCAGACTGATGGTCAAACAGAGAGGACTATTCAGATCTTGAGGACATGCTTCGGCCATGTGTGTTAGATAGCGGAAGGAAATGGGAGAACCATCTTCCATTAGTAGAGTTCGCCTACAACAACAGTTACCACTCCAGCATTGGAATGGCAACGTTTGAAGCACCTTATGGGAGAAAGTGTAGAACTCCTTTGTGTTGGTGGGAAATTGGTGAAGATAAATTTTTGGGACCCGATATGGTCCATGAGACGACCGAAAAGATTAGATTGATTCGGGAAAGAATGAAGGTTGCTCAGAGTCGGCAAAAGAGTTACGCCGACAACCGAAGGAGGCCGTTGGAATTTGACGTTGGTGATCATGTATTCTTGAGAGTTTCTCCAACCATAGGCACCGGGAGAGCTTTGCGAGCGAAGAAACTTAGTCCTCGATATGTTGGGCCATTCCAGATCATCGAGCGTATTGGGCCAGTTGCCTACCGCCTTTCATTGTCTCCGACCTTATCAAACCTCCATGATGTTTTCCATGTGTCTCAATTGAGGAAGTATATCCCCTATCCACATCAGCCATTGAGTGTTGACACGATCGATCTTCGACCGGATCTATCATTTCAACCATATCCTAGCTATATCTTGGAGCGTGGCGAAAAGACGCTGCGGTCAAGGACTATTCCCGTTGTCTAGGTGGTCTGGGATGGCTTCTCAACCGAAGAGGCTACCTAGGAGTTGGAAGATGACATGCGGACTCGATATCCATATCTCTTCCATTAAGGTACGCCTTTCAATTTTGAGGACAAAATTTTAAAAGTTGGGGTGATTGTAACATCCCAAATTTTTAAAATATAATTATGTGAATTATAAATAATCTCGAGTCAAGCAAAATAATGAGTCACGATTCGTAACCGGGTTAGTAGAGAAAAGATACGCCGAGCGGAAGCCGTAGGATCGAAAAGGATTTTAGGCGCCTAAAGTATGATTTAATGAGCCAATGACATTTTGGTCTTTTCATGACCTTTTTAAGCCCTCAGCTCACTAACCAAACTCAACACCAGCTGAGCTCACTCCCTTCATTTATCCATTTCAGCCAAATCTGAAAACAGAGAAAAGGGAGAGAAAGAGAAGGGAAGCGCAAGGGAGAAGAGGGAGAGAAGGAGGAGAGGAAGTTCTTGCATGTAAGTTCTTTCTTCACAAACCTCTTCCATTTTTCATGATCTTTCTGGTAAACCTACATTCTGAACCTCATCCTTTCTCTTTTGTATTTGGCCATTCTCGATTTTTGAATCTCCAAAGGCAAACAATGGAGTCTTGAGACTTTTAGTGTCTTTCATGTTCATGTGGAGATAGAAGAAGGATAAAACTGAACCTACATTTCTATTTGGAAGGAGCTTTATGTTGGGGAAGTTGCTGGATTCGAACTGAAAAGAAGTGGTGCTGCTTTCTTGCACGTTTGGGCTAACTCGGGGATTGTTCGTGTGATAACGGTTCGGTAGCTTCGTACTTCGGCTCAACTCGCGTGACTTCGGCATTCGGTGAGTTTTACTCACGATTAGGGAGTGTGTTTAATATTCTGGAATGTCTGGAAATTCTATTTTGGTGATTGATTTCGTGTCGAAATATTTTATCGAGTCGAAAAACCGTTTTCGGGAAAATAGCATTTTTATTGAAATATGTTTCTAATTCAATTGCTTAGATTGTATCTAGTTATATAAGTTTTTGACACATTCAACTCGACTAGCTATATGAGCTTTCGACACATTCAGCTCGACTAGCTATATGAGCTTTCAACACATTCAGCTCGACTAGCTATATGAGCTTTCGACACATTCAGCCTAGCTATATGAGCTTTCGACACCATCGACTCTAGCTATATATAGGTATCGAACCATTACTGAATTTCTGGTTATATTGTCTATTTTTTAAGTCTCGATAGTCAGGAAATGTCTCGGGTCGAATAGAAAGCGAAACGGTATAAAACGGGTTTTCGAAACGTTGTTTTCAAACACTACTGTCACCCATCGCGTCGCAACCCGTGGCTGTCGCTTCGCGACCTCCCCTTACTTTTGCAACGCAAAACTTTCTGTAACTTTTTGCGTCGCGATGGAACCTGTTCGCGTCGCGACGCTTTTCAATTTTTCAGCAAAATACCCTGATTTTGTTTTCGCGATAACTTTTGATCCGGGAACCCGATTGAGATGTTCTCAGGTGCGTTTGAAAGCTTATTCAAAGACCTAACTATATATATATATATATAATTTGAATTGGAAAATACACTTTTTTTTGAAATTCAAAGCTGTTTTCAAAACCGAATTGTAGACCCCGTGTGAGCATATGATTTTGAATAACAAAATGGATAACCCGTCCAATTTGGTACTGTATTTTAACGCCGGATGTCTAACTTGGTACTCATCAAAACGGGTCATAGAACAACGTTATATATGTAGATTATATCGAATATAGAAGTCGGCCCAATGCGGGTGTGATATATAAATTATATTAAGTTGGGTGACGACCCAACGAACAGCATACTAGGAGAGGAAGTCATGAGCACCTACCCTAGGCCCTAAAACATTATGGCGTGGTCTAACGTGGGTTATCGGGATTGTGGGTGTTTGCACAGCCGATTTATGCTAAGATAGGTTCACGAATCATCGGGATTGTGTGTGTTTGCACAGTCGATGCTTCGCTTGGTAAGGCTAGTGATTATAAATTAATTGGCGAGGCCTAATAATATATAGTGGCTTTTCATCTACCGGGATTGTGGGTGTTTGCACAGTCGGTAATGGGTTGGGTATATATTGACACAAATAGTTTACAAATTTAACTATGTTGTAATGGTTTTATAAATAAATCGAGTGACAGTGACGTGACATGGTAGAACTCACTGAGACAAGTTGTCTCACCTAATCATTGTTGTTGTTTTTACAGAGAAGCAGGGAAAGAGAAATAGTAAGCGACACGAGTAGGTGACGTGCTTGCGGAGGTGCCCACGAAGTGGAGCCTTGGTGTTTTCTTTTATCTTTCCGGTTGACTCGTTATGGTTATATAACTTGTAATTGTTTATGAGTTGTTTGAGCCGCTTTTAATTTCTTTGTTTATGGCATTGAACACT
The DNA here is from genome assembly GCA_039519185.1 of Astragalus membranaceus. NCBI lineage: Eukaryota > Viridiplantae > Streptophyta > Magnoliopsida > Fabales > Fabaceae > Astragalus > Astragalus membranaceus. The sequence goes on along the minus strand of CM076848.1, from coordinate 134,559,302 downwards.
TGGGTTGTATTCCTTCGGATGTTTGAAACATTATGGAATTAAGACGAATGGATCTGAAGTATTATGTTTTATTTTCGGAAAAAGTTTGTATGTTCAATACCAAAGCAGGGATTGTGTCCTCTGATTATTACTATAGCTTTGCATTACGGTATATCTACATGTTAGAAATACCGGGGTGTTACAATTTAAGAGCAGCTCCTTTATTCTTCTGAGAAGATGTATTTCCTATATTCTGAGAAGCTTTGAAGGCAATAAACATGCTTTTCTCTGCGTGAAGTTCTTCCTTGATAACTTTCTCATGTACTTTTAGTGAGCCAAGTAAAAGATCAATGTCTAGAGTTGAGAGAGTTTTAGCCTCTTCTATAGTTGTTTCTTTTGGTCTCCAAGCTTTGGGTAGGCAATTTAGCAGTTTTATGATTTTCTCTAGGTTTGTATATGTCTTTCCCACAGAGCTTAAGCCATTAATCAATGTGGTGAATCTAGCAGACATCTCATTCATTGATTCATCCTCACTAATAGTGACATTTCAAACTTACGAACTAGAATTCCAGTTTTTTCTTCTTTTATTTGGTCAGTTCCTTCATGAGCAGTTTGTAGTAGACAGAGAGAACTTCAAATTTTAAGTTAAAAGTTCTTAGAAAAATGCCAAAAGTTCAGGGTTAGATTTATATTGTTACTGACCTTTCTTATAGAGAGAAGTCGATTACTAATTGTTAACACCCAAAATCTGCAAAGGGTTGGCCGAGGAAAGACCTAGCTGAGGCAAAATATCAGCCGAGGGCACATGGAACGAGGCAAGCAAATATGAGGCGAGGCAAAAGATCATCAATGTAAAGGAGAATAAATCCATGTCGAAGTTAGCTAGGAATCTCACTGACGAAATGCTTGCCGTGGAATGCAAGAAATTGCTAATATCAAAATGACTTGGTCGGGTAGCCAATAAAGTATACTTAAAGACAATTCATGGCCTGAGATGCCACGGGGATAATTCTGCCTTCTAAAGACAGAAAGCTCGGCTAGATGATGACACAGACGGGGAGCTAGTGGCTGAGGGCTTGATGGATTGCATAGCTGAGAAGCACCGTAGAAATAGGAGCGAAAGAAAACTACGCATTATCCATGCTTTGGGGGCGTGTCTCCTAGATTTTAGGGCGCATGCGCATTACTGTACGTTGATATTAGCCGATCTAATGGTATATATGTAGACAGTACATTTGTAAACACAAATCCAATCAATCAAAATTCCACGTTTATTCAAATCTTTTACTTTCCTTTACTCACATTTTCTAGTTTATGTTAACCATTAGATAGGCCAATCCTATCCCTCTCACCTAATCTAACAATCGTTGGAGCATTTTGGGAACCCACGGCAGAGGAACAAAGTTCCTTCTTCAGCATAATCGTTTAAAGAAAGAAGAATCAAAAGTTCAAGATTTTTGCCTATCCTCGGCTAAGATAAAAGTTTGACAACAACCAAATTGGCACGCCCAAAGGGACCAACATAGGTAAATAAACTTTAGGGATTGAATTCCCTGGTTAGGATTATCATTGGTGTATGTACCTACTGTAGCGACCGAAAAATCCGAAGGTATTAGGAAAACATTTATTTGGGTTCGGGGGTCGATTATGCGTGGGGAAGGTATTAGCACCCCACAACATCCTTCAAAAGAAAGGTTACCATTTAATTTAATGTGTAGAGAAAAAGTTAATTAAAAGAAGACACTCTAATTTACCCGTTTTATTATTTGCATAAATTGAAAAGGAAGACTTAATAAAAAAATTAGTTTTTTGTGCTTGACTGGAGTGGGCCCCTGCTCCTACGTATCCTCAGGTGCGATGGGGAAATCAAAGCTACGTAGTTCTTGGTATAGAAAAAGTTTGTGTGTTTGGTGTTTTTTATTTATTTTTGAAATTGGGAGAGGTATTCGTAATGACCAAACAAGTAAAAACTCAGAGTGGTCATCACTCATAGCTCGTTTGAAAACTAAAGCTGTTATTAACGGTCAAACAAGCTAAGCTTAGAGTGACCATTAGTAACCAACCATTTTTGTGAATAATTGTTAAAAAACACGGGTTTGGAAGCATTATGATGTAATAATAAAAGAAACTAAATGAGTTATAATAGAAAAGGAAGTATAATTAACAGGGGCGTTATGTTATTAAAAGGGGGTATGGATAGCAACAGGGACTGTATTTTTAAAAGAAAGGGGTGTAATTAGAAACAAGGGTTGTATTAATAAAAGAGTAGCAATGCGAATAACAGAAGCCAGCGGCCCAATCTACGTTTTTGGGTTTTTGGGTGATTGTTTGCAACTGGGCTTATAGACAGGGGGTGTTATATTATTAAAACTGGCTGTGTAAAAATCAATCTGACTAATTTGGTTTATTTTCCTTTAAAACAAATTAAATCAAAAACAATGGGGGGTATTAAAGGAACTCGATAGCAAACTTAACCCTAACTTCTTTCACCATTTTTTGCGCCGCAAACAGGGAAAGAGAGAGAGAGAGAGAGTTCTCTGGGAGACCATTTTTTAACAAAAAAACAGAGATTGAACGAGAGAGAGAGAATCGCGATGAAGAGGAACAATGGGTGAAAGACGCGACGGAAAGGTTTGGCTTATCGGCGGTGGTGACTGTTTCGGTTCCATTGGTGTGAGGCGGATGTGGCTACGGTTAGGGTTTTAGGTGAGGAGAGGACGGTGGAGGTGCGATGGTGGCTTAGGAGAGGAGGGAAAAAGATGGAAGTGGACACCGAGGGTGGGGGGCTCCGCCGGAGAAGGAGACAGCGCAACAATGACTACGATATTCACGGCGTCAACGCTGGAGTAGCGACAGAGAGGGGAAAGTGATGCTCGCGGTGGTTATGGTGTTCATTTTGGTGCCGGCGACGAAGGGAGATGGATGTTCGCGACAGTTTACGGCCAACGACCATCGTCTACGGTGGACGGACTCTAAGGAGGTGAGTTTTTCTATTTTTTTGTTTTTACGGTTCTCTTCTTCTTCTTTGTGATTCTGATCTTCTTTTTTTCTCTTTATATTTTGATAACGGTTTGTTTTTGCCTATTATTTGTTCTAAAATATGATTTTTTTAAATTAATTGCTTAACTTAGTCTTTTTGGGACAGATTAATCCTATCCTAACTTTTCTAACAAAAAAAGAGAAATTGTTTGTGATATTCTGTTCATTCTGTTACTAATTTTTTAACACTGAAAAACATATGTATAACACTAAAAGGATGATAAAAAAACGCTTTCAGCCACTATATCTACATAATATTGGCACATAAACACCTAAATAACCTGAAGCATGACAAATAAACATCTACACCTACATGTTTTTTTTTGTATTTTTGGATTTTACATAGTAAAAATAAAACACCAACCTGTATTCCAGCCTCCGTCCTTCTACTGTTTGATTATTGCTGTTAATTGCTGCTATCCTTGCTGCTACTGTTGTTTCTTATTGTTGTTGCTGCCCTTATTTGCTTCAGAAATGTTTTTGATGCTTTGTGGTTTGGATTCCAGTGTGAAAACCCTAAATTTTGCTTTAAATCTCGTATGAATTTTATCCCTCTGTGTGTGTATTTCTGTTTTCAGTCACTGTGTCTATGTGAATTCTCTGTGTATTTTTGGTCAATTTTCGTCCATTGTGTGCTGCCTCCTCTATTTCAGTGACTGTGTTCTGTTTTTATAGGTTGATTGATGAGGTGCTGAGGGGCTAAAAGGACAGTCAGCAATTAGGGTAAATTTAGGGCACCAAAAGGACAGCATTTTGAGGAGGAATTAAAAAGACAACAGCTGGAGCAATTTAGGGCACCAAGGACAGTCAAAGGAATGACAACAGCAAGAAAAGGGAATCAAAAGGACAAGCCAGCAACTAGGGGAGTTGATGCGCCCTCTTCCTCTTCTTTTTTTTTGAAATTTTGTATTTTTAATTTTTTGTATTATTTTTGTACTATTTTTGCTGTTTGCTTTTGGTTCATATTTGTAAAAAAAACTGTATTATATAACAAAAGACCTTTGACCATTCAGCGTTCTATTTATTATTTTATTATTTTTTTTTGCACCAATAACAATAGACTAAAATAATAACAGCAACGAAATAAAATAAGCATTAAACAATGGTTGTACGAGAGTGCCAAAGACACACGCGTTTAAAATGAGATGTGACGCAATAAGAACTTTTGGATTTTAATTGATCGGACAAAATTAGGGTAAGACAGCTGCCCCTCTTTATTTATATTTTACTAGGAAATATGAAGGGCTTCCAAATTTCTCGAGATAAATAGAAATAAAAATAAAAGGACACTAATTTTCTCAAAACCTTTTTATTTTTGAGAAAATCATAAAAAACAGGGTTTATATAGAACAGAAACGAATAGGTATCAACGGGGATCTGAAGGAGAACTAGGGCTCTAATGGTCTAATTCGCAGTCGATGCTTGGCGCGTGGATTGGAGTTAGACTGAAGGACTGACGGGGTCTGAAGGGCATGTCTAAGCCTGATGGACCAATAGGTCTGATGGAGAGCAAACTAGCAACAGTACTAGTAAAATGGTCTGCTTGGGGGGATGGCCATTTTCGAGCGGCCATGGGGGCAAGGTCAGGTCGTTGACCTGATTTGCACACCTCGAAGGACGTGCGCTGTGTTTTTTAGGCGGAGACTGCTAGTCTGAAGGACCTGGGGTCGGATGATCCGTCGGTTGCTCGATAACGCGACGTGCGATCTGGATTGAAGGACCAATTGTTGGTCTGAAGGAGTGCTAGGGCTCTGAAGGACTGCTGGGGGTCTAATGGACTGCTGCTATACACAGTGCTAACATTATGATTTAAATTTATCTCGGTAGATAAAAAATCTATATTTGAACGCCTTTAAGGATGCAATGGATGACGTATGCGTGCGTGCAGTGTAAGCTTGCGCAATGCTTGGTATCTGGTGGTATGATGAATGAGATGTGGGTTGCTTTTTCTTTTTGTTTTTGTTTTTGGTTCTTTTCTTTTTTGATTCTTTTTGCTCTTTTGCTCTTTCTTGACTCTTTTTGCTCTTTTTGCTCTTTTTCTCTTTCGTGACTTTTTGCTCTTTTCATCAACTCGCAGGACTCTCGACAGGAGATATGGGGGTTGCCCAATGTAGTGGTACCGGAGTGCGGGTTGTTGTGATTAGTTGCTTGAAGTGATTATGCATTTGTCTTCTTTGCAATTTTATGAGAGATCATCTCCTTTTTGTGATTTCTAGAAATTTCGCAATGATTGTAATGCTTTTGATTATGCACATGTTTCGCAATTCAGTATCATTTACCACAAAAAATATTTTCAGAGCAAATGGGGAAACTGAGAGAAATAAAGACAGAGTTTAATATTCAAATGGAAACCAAATGCGCCGAAGGTCACATCGGCTGAAAATTACGTTGAGAGTTTAAACAACGAAAAGAAGAAAGAAAAGGAAAGACCAGATCTTTTGATTGTTTATATCTTTGAGATAACAATGCCAATCACCCATGCATATGACCTTGAGCATTCATCATCCAACCTTCGGAGGTATTGACTGCCTTTGTATCTGTTCAAAGTCCAACTTTTGACCCTAATTTTTGCCTGGACTGCTCTTTGGAGTTTTCAACCCACCGGGTCGCTCTAATTTTTGCCTAGGCCGCCCTTTCGGGTTTTCAACCTAGCGAGCTCATTTTTGCTTGGCTCATCTTTCTCTTTTTTCCATATATTTCTTTAGGCATAGTACTTCTTAACTGCATCTGAGTTCACTGGGAGTGGGAGAGGTCATCACCGTCCATTTTTGTGAGAATTAAGGTTCCTCCAGAGAATGCTTTCTTTACCACATAAGGTCCTTCATAGTTAGGGGTCCATTTTCCACGGGAATCCTTTTGGATAGGCAAAATCTTCTTGAGCACGAGATCTCCTTCTTGAACTTTATTATCGTAAGCTTTCTATATTCTTTGCTGATACAACTGGCCGTAACATAAAGCAACCACTCTCTTTTCCTCTATGAGGTTCAACTGGTCCAGACGAGCTTGAACTCATTCTGCTTCTTCTAATTTGGTTTCCATTAACACTCGCAGAGAGGGTATTTCAACTTCTACGGGAAGAACTGCTTCCATCCCGTATACTAGTGAGAATGGTGTTGGCCCTGTTGACGTGCGAACTGAAGTCCGATACCCATGTAAAGCGAAAGGCAACATTTCATGCCAGTCCTTGAAGGTCACCACCATCTTTTGCACAATCTTCTTTATGTTCTTATTTGCAGCTTCGACTGCCCCATTCATCTTTGGACGGTATGGGGAGGAATTATGGTGTTGGATTTTGAAGTCGTCACACAACTCTTTCATCATCTTGTTGTTCAGATTGGTCCCATTTTCCGTGATGATCTTATTTGGCAGACCGTAACGGCAGATCAAATCTCTTTTTATGAACTTGACAACCACAGATTTTGTTACACTGCCATAAGAAGCGGCCTCGACCCATTTGGTGAAATAATCAATAGCGACAAGAATGAAGCGATGCCCATTTGATGCCTTAGGTTCGATGGGGCCGATGACATCCATTCCCCACATTGAGAATGGCCACGGTGCTGTTAGGACATTCAAAGAAGCAGGTGGTACATGGATATTATCAGCGTAGATTTGACACTTGTGGCATTTACTCACGTAGTTAAAGCAGTCGGTCTCCATTGACAACCAGTAGTAGCCAGCCCTTAAGATTTTTCTTGCCATGGTGTGCCCGTTAGAATGGGTTCCAGAAGAGCCTTCATGGACATCTTTCATAATTCTTTCTGCTTCTTCTTTTGCTACACATCTGAGGAGGACCATATCGTGATTACTTTTGTAAAGAACCTCCCCATTTAGGAAGAAACCCATTGACAACCTCCTAAGTGTTCTCTTATCATTCTCAGTGGCACCGAGAGGGTACTCTCTGCTTGTGATATAGTGCTTGATATCGTAATACCAAGGTTTACTATCAGGCTTTCCTTCGATTGCCACAGAATGATGTGCCAGTAGGTCTCGATGCTGGATTCGGATGAATGTCAGACTTTTGTTGTTATTGATATTGAACATTGATGACAAAGTCACCAAAGCGTCAGCCAACTGATTTTCTTCTAGGGGGAGATGGTGGAAAGTGATCTCCTCAAACCGTTCAATCATCTTTTGGATGTGATCACGATAAGGAATCAATTTGGAATCCCTGGTTTCCCAGTCACCTTTTATCGGATGGATGACTAAGGCTGAGTCCCCATATACATCGAGTCTTTTGACTTTCCATTCAAGGGCCGCTTTGATGCCTAGGACACACGCTTCATATTTTGCAATGTTATTGGTGCAATAGAAGCTCAGTCTAGCAGTAAATGGTGTGAAGCGGTTATCAGGGGAAATCAATACAGCTCCGACTCCATGCCCATACAAATTGGAAGCGCCATCGAATGACATTCTCCACCTTTCGTTGTCTGGAGATTTCCCTTCTCCGAATAAAGCCATTATATCTTCATCTTGGAAATCACACTGCATTGATTGGTAATCCTCAATGGGCTGATGTTCCAAGTATTCAGCTAAGGCACTGCCTTTGATTGCCTTCTGAGTGATATACAAGAGGTCGTATTCGGATAGTACCATTTGCCATCGGGCGATTCTTCCTGTGAGTGTGGGTTTTTCAAAAATGTACTTGATTGGATCCATTTTAGATACCAACCAAGTCGTGTGGCTCAGCATATACTGCCTCAGACGACGTGCAGCCCAGGCCAAAGCACAACATGTTTTTTCCAACAATGAGTATCTTGTCTCGCACTCAGTGAACTTCTTGCTTAAGTAGTAGATGGCGTGTTCTTTCCTTCCGGATTCATCATGTTGCCCTAGTACACAACCCATTGAGTTGTCTAGCACTGCTAAGTACAGAATGAGAGGTCTGTAACACCCGTTTCTACCCCTTTCATTTATAACAATTATCAGAGTGCACAAATTATTATTTTTTTTCGAAACGGAATGCTACATTTACTTCAAAAACACGTCAATTGTTTAACTTAAATTAAAATCATTACGTGGCATCATGGGCGAGCCATTACTCAAAAATACAGTTACAACGTTAAAATAAAATCCAACAAGTCGTACAAGACAAAATCACTATCTAATAAGACACCCCCCAGGTGCTACGTATCAGAGCGACTCGAACTCAAGGGAATGAAGGTCAAAGCCTTCAAGTACGGTTACCTGTAAAGTAAAAATCAACAAAAAGGGGTGAGTCTCAAACCCTATAATAAAGTACATAAGGAGTAGTATGTACAGATACAGGACTACATCAATTACAGCAATATTCACTTTAATCACCAGTTCAGTCAACCGAAATTAATCACCAATTCATCACCAACTAAATATTCACCAAACAATCGCCAAATAAAAGTAATCACCAAACAATCACCAAATAAATAATCACCAAAACATTCACCAACTGTATGTTTAATGTATGAGATGCAACCCAAAACTCCACGGGCATATGCATGTGGATCCATCACCAAAAATGAGCCTTGAGGGCATTCACCAAAATTTATAATAAGGCCGAAGCCCGAGGCCGAAGCCTATTCACCAAAAATCATGCATATGATTATGCGACACCATAACAATGCATCACACACCAGAATCACCAAATAAAAGTATGCCATAGCATATTCACCAACAGTTTGTTTATTCACCAACACCCAAAAGAGGATCACAGACCCCATTCACCAATAATAATATACACCATATATATATATATTTGCATACCACACTGTTACACAGCACATTACTTTCACCGTGACAACGCCATTTAAAAATACAAGGAACAGTACCTTAGTCTCATGAAGAACACCAACATTTTATTTAAAAGGAACAGTAGCGATTTCCAATCCAAACAACAACTAGTACACAGTCACTTGGGACTTTCAGAAACGACCGGGGAAAAATATTAAGTTTTGGTTTTGGCCTGGACAAACAGATAGACAATTAAATGAGCGTCGTAACGCACTTTGAACCACCTAAAACGGACACCCGAGTCAAAAGTTACGTTAAAAACAAGTTTGGGAAAAATTAGGCAACACTGCTGAAAACTGGCGCAGAGGCAACATCCTGCGCAACACAGTGCCACAAAACTGGCGCAGAGGCAACATCCTGTGCAACACACCCAGACACAAAAACTGGCGCAGAGGCAACATTCTGCGCAACACAGCACACAAAAACTGGCGCAGAGGCAACATCCTGCGCAACCCAGCCAGACATAAAAACTGGTGCAGAGGCAACATTCTGCGCAACACAGCTCACAAAAACTGGCGCGGAGGCAACATCCTGCGCAACACAGCCCGACATAAAAACTGGCGCAGAGGCAACATTCTGCGCAACACAGTACACAAAAACTGGCGCAGAGGCAACATCCTGCGCAACACAGCCAGACATAAAAACTGGCGCAGAGGCAACATTCTGCGCAACACAGCACACAAAAACTGGCGCAGAGGCAACATCCTGCGCAACACCGCCAGTTTTCCAGCAACATCAAAACACCTAAAAACCAACTTTTGCCAATTTCAAAACATCAAAATATACTTTTTGACACACCCAAAATTCCAACCACCAAAATCAAACTTTATTCACATCATCAAAATCATTTTACTCATTATCAACATCAATACTATGGCACCCTATGTGCCTACAACACTTAGACACCAAAATTCACCCAAGACATCACCTGCTCATATGGCGCCCAATGCGCCCATAACACATCAGATTACAGTTTCGAGCAACACAACCAATCAAATCATGCATCAATCTCATCAACAACACCAAATTATATAATATGTTCAAAAATACATCGTTTACGCAATTATTCGAGCACTTAGCAGGCAACTCAAATTCAACATACAGAGCACAATTTCACAGGTCATATCAATGAGCAACAATTGACAACCACATACACATATAATCATCAATAACATAAAATCAAGGTAAAACAGGACATAGGACCTAACCCCTACATACATCCCATTATATTCCCTATTATAAGGCAAGACCCACCCTTACCTTAGTTTCACCGAAGACAGGGACCCCTCCACGTGCACACCGAGTAACCACAGCAACTGAGCTCCTCTCCTCCTCCTTGGGATTTGCGCCTCTCTCTTCCCCTCTCCTCTCCCTTGCGCTATTTTTCCTTCTCTTTCTTTCTCTCCTTCGCGTTTTCTTTCTTTTCCTCTCTTTCACGTTTTTCTCTTTTCTTTCTCTCACGCTCCTCTCTTTCTTTTTCTCAAGTGAGGCGCCTCCCCCCAACCCCTAGTCACATGCGCCTAGGTCAACTCCTGGGCCTGGATCGCGGGCCTCCATCCACTTAAGCCCATTTAAATAATTAAATATCACCACCCTCTAAATAATTAAAACCACCCAATATTATTATTATTATTATTATTATTATCATCATTATTATTATTATTATTATTATTATTATTATTATTATTATTATTATTATTATTTCTATCACCAACTCCTATTTAATTAATTAAATAAATACTAAATAACTATTTAATTAATTTCAGGGTGTTACAACTCTCCCCCACTTAGATTATTTTCGTCTTCGAAAATTCGCATCAACATCTCCCTAACTCACTGGCTGGCTACGACAATTGACATCCTCACGGTTATGCTCTAACTAGTCCGTACCCACGATTACAATTAATTCACCCAACGACAAACAACAAAACTCGCAACAAGGTCTCTGTCGAAGATCGACAAGGGACACAAAGAACACACCAGGCAACATAAGACCAATCAGAGAAGACAACACAAGACTTAAGCATTCACAACATTCAGCAGCATTAAAACAATGAGCGGCATCGGTATCGACAATAGGTTTAGCGGAAAACTTTAACGAAACACATACCTCCGAAATGATCATCATTCTTCAGTAGACTCAGTGCCCACCAAGGCAAACACCCTCCCACTAGACTTCTCTTTCTTCGGCTTGGAACACTTGGTACTAATATGTCCCATCTCCCCACAGTTGTTGCAAACAACGTCTCTCTTCTCGCACTTAGCAGCTACGTGACCTTCCTTGCCACACTTGAAACACTTGTAGGCCATGCAATCGGGACTCTTATGTCCGGGCTTACCACACTTGTGGCACACAATGTTCGCAGGGGCATCTCCCCCACTTGGCTTCCTGCCGTAATCACCAGCTGTCCACTTGCCCTTACCACCATCAACATCATAGGGCTTCTCACGATACTGAGAACTTCTCTTCTCCTTCACAATCTTGTAGGAAGCATTGCTATCTTCTTCGAAGATCCTACAGCTATCCACCAAATCAGCAAACACCCTAATCTTTTGGTAGCCAATCGCCTTTTTGATGTCGTGCCTCAGTCCATTCTCAAACTTAATACACTTCGAAAATTCAGAATTAGCATCATTACTATAATGAGGGTAGAACTTAGCTAATTCCACAAACTTCGCCGCATAATCGGCCACAGACTTGTTCCCTTGCTTCAATTCCAGAAATTCAATCTCCTTCTTGCCTCTCACATCCTCTGGATAGTATTTCCTTGTAAACTCCCTCTTAAAAACATCCCACGTGATCTCCTCACCAGTAGCTTCCAACCTCTGCATAGACTCAAGCCACCAATCATCGGCTTCCTCAGCTAGCATGTGCGTACCAAAACGGACTCTCTGAGCAGCCGTGCAGTCCATAACCCGAAAAATTCTCTCAATTTCCTTCAACCATGCCAGAGCCCCATCAGGATCATACCGACCCTTGAAAGTTGGTGGATGCTCCCTTTGGAACGTGGCCAAATTGCGAGCACCAGCATCAGTAGCAACCTGTTGATTTCCTACAGCCTGAGCCATTGCTTCCAGAGCAGCAGCAAGAGCAGCATCATTTCTTCCCGCCATCACAACTTAACGCTACAGAAACAAACGACAGTCAGAATAACAATACAACAGTTGGTCGCACACCGACACAACGACTCGACGACTTGGCCGGACGGACCAACCATTGCTCTGATACCACTATGTAACACCCGTTTCTACCCCTTTCATTTTTAACAATTATCAGAGTGCACAAATTATTTTTTTTTCGAAACGAAATGCTACATTTACTTCAAAAACACGTCAATTGTTTAACTTAAATTAAAATCATTACGTGGCATCATGGGCGGGCCATTACTCAAAAATACAGTTACAACGTTAAAATAAAATCCAACAAGTCGTACAAGACAAAATCACTATCTAATAAGACGCCCCCCAGGTGCTACGTATCAGAGCGACTCGAACTCAAGGGAATGAAGGTCAAAGCCTTCAAGTACGGTTACCTGTAAAGTAAAAATCAACAAAAAGGGGTGAGTCTCAAACCCTATAATAAAGTACATAAGGAGTAGTATGTACAGATACAGGACTACATCAATTACAGCAATATTCACTTTAATCACCAGTTCAGTCAACCGAAATTAATCACCAATTCATCACCAACTAAATATTCACCAAACAATCGCCAAATAAAAGTAATCACCAAACAATCACCAAATAAATAATCACCAAAACATTCACCAACTGTATGTTTAATGTATGAGATGCAACCCAAAACTCCACGGGCATATGCATGTGGATCCATCACCAAAAATGAGCCTTGAGGGCATTCACCAAAATTTATAATAAGGCCGAAGCCCGAGGCCGAAGCCTATTCACCAAAAATCATGCATATGATTATGCGACACCATAACAATGCATCACACACCAGAATCACCAAATAAAAGTATGCCATAGCATATTCACCAACAGTTTGTTTATTCACCAACACCCAAAAGAGGATCACAGACCCCATTCACCAATAATAATATACACCATATATATATATATTTGCATACCACACTGTTACACAGCACATTACTTTCACCGTGACAACGCCATTTAAAAATACAAGGAACAGTACCTTAGTCTCATGAAGAACACCAACATTTTATTTAAAAGGAACAGTAGCGATTTCCAATCCAAACAACAACTAGTACACAGTCACTTGGGACTTTCAGAAACGACCGGGGAAAAATATTAAGTTTTGGTTTTGGCCTGGACAAACAGATAGACAATTAAATGAGCGTCGTAACGCACTTTGAACCACCTAAAACGGACACCCGAGTCAAAAGTTACGTTAAAAACAAGTTTGGGAAAAATTAGGCAACACTGCTGAAAACTGGCGCAGAGGCAACATCCTGCGCAACACAGTGCCACAAAACTGGCGCAGAGGCAACATCCTGTGCAACACACCCAGACACAAAAACTGGCGCAGAGGCAACATTCTGCGCAACACAGCACACAAAAACTGGCGCAGAGGCAACATCCTGCGCAACCCAGCCAGACATAAAAACTGGTGCAGAGGCAACATTCTGCGCAACACAGCTCACAAAAACTGGCGCGGAGGCAACATCCTGCGCAACACAGCCCGACATAAAAACTGGCGCAGAGGCAACATTCTGCGCAACACAGCACACAAAAACTGGCGCAGAGGCAACATCCTGGGCAACACAGCCAGACATAAAAACTGGCGCAGAGGCAACATTCTGCGCAACACAGCACACAAAAACTGGCGCAGAGGCAACATCCTGCGCAACACCGCCAGTTTTCCAGCAACATCAAAACACCTAAAAACCAACTTTTGCCAATTTCAAAACATCAAAATATACTTTTTGACACACCCAAAATTCCAACCACCAAAATCAAACTTTATTCACATCATCAAAATCATTTTACTCATTATCAACATCAATACTATGGCACCCTATGTGCCTACAACACTTAGACACCAAAATTCACCCAAGACATCACCTGCTCATATGGCGCCCAATGCTCCCACAACACATCAGATTACAGTTTCGAGCAACACAACCAATCAAATCATGCATCAATCTCATCAACAACACCAAATTATATAATATGTTCAAAAATACATCGTTTACGCAATTATTCGAGCACTTAGCAGGCAACTCAAATTCAACATACAGAGCACAATTTCACAGGTCATATCAATGAGCAACAATTGACAACCACATACACATATAATCATCAATAACATAAAATCAAGGTAAAACAGGACATAGGACCTAACCCCTACATACATCCCATTATATTCCCTATTATAAGGCAAGACCCACCCTTACCTTAGTTTCACCGAAGACAGGGACCCCTCCACGTGCACACCGAGTAACCACAGCAACTGAGCTCCTCTCCTCCTCCTTGGGATTTGCGCCTCTCTCTTCCCCTCTCCTCTCCCTTGCGCTATTTTTCCTTCTCTTTCTTTCTCTCCTTCGCGTTTTCTTTCTTTTCCTCTCTTTCACGTTTTTCTCTTTTCTTTCTCTCACGCTCCTCTCTTTCTTTTTCTCAAGTGAGGCGCCTCCCCCCAACCCCTAGTCACATGCGCCTAGGTCAACTCCTGGGCCTGGATCGCGGGCCTCCATCCACTTAAGCCCATTTAAATAATTAAATATCACCACCCTCTAAATAATTAAAACCACCCAATATTATTATTATTATTATTATTATCATCATTATTATTATTATTATTATTATTATTATTATTATTATTATTTCTATCACCAACTCCTATTTAATTAATTAAATAAATACTAAATAACTATTTAATTAATTTCGGGGTGTTACAACTCTCCCCCACTTAGATTATTTTCGTCCTCGAAAATTCGCATCAACATCTCCCTAACTCACTGGCTGGCTACGACAATTGACATCCTCACGGTTATGCTCTAACTAGTCCGTACCCACGATTACAATTAATTCACCCAACGACAAACAACAAAACTCGCAACAAGGTCTCTGTCGAAGATCGACAAGGGACACAAAGAACACACCAGGCAACATAAGACCAATCAGAGAAGACAACACAAGACTTAAGCATTCACAACATTCAGCAGCATTAAAACAATGAGCGGCATCGGTATCGACAATAGGTTTAGCGGAAAACTTTAACGAAACACATACCTCCGAAATGATCATCATTCTTCAGTAGACTCAGTGCCCACCAAGGCAAACACCCTCCCACTAGACTTCTCTTTCTTCGGCTTGGAACACTTGGTACTAATATGTCCCATCTCCCCACAGTTGTTGCAAACAACGTCTCTCTTCTCGCACTTAGCAGCTACGTGACCTTCCTTGCCACACTTGAAACACTTGTAGGCCATGCAATCGGGACTCTTATGTCCGGGCTTACCACACTTGTGGCACACAATGTTCGCAGGGGCATCTCCCCCACTTGGCTTCCTGCCGTAATCACCAGCTGTCCACTTGCCCTTACCACCATCAACATCATAGGGCTTCTCACGATACTGAGAACTTCTCTTCTCCTTCACAATCTTGTAGGAAGCATTGCTATCTTCTTCGAAGATCCTACAGCTATCCACCAAATCAGCAAACACCCTAATCTTTTGGTAGCCAATCGCCTTTTTGATGTCGTGCCTCAGTCCATTCTCAAACTTAATACACTTCGAAAATTCAGAATTAGCATCATTACTATAATGAGGGTAGAACTTAGCTAATTCCACAAACTTCGCCGCATAATCGGCCACAGACTTGTTCCCTTGCTTCAATTCCAGAAATTCAATCTCCTTCTTGCCTCTCACATCCTCTGGATAGTATTTCCTTGTAAACTCCCTCTTAAAAACATCCCACGTGATCTCCTCACCAGTAGCTTCCAACCTCTGCATAGACTCAAGCCACCAATCATCGGCTTCCTCAGCTAGCATGTGCGTACCAAAACGGACTCTCTGAGCAGCCGTGCAGTCCATAACCCGAAAAATTCTCTCAATTTCCTTCAACCATGCCAGAGCCCCATCAGGATCATACCGACCCTTGAAAGTGGGTGGATGCTCCCTTTGGAACGTGGCCAAATTGCGAGCACCAGCATCAGTAGCAACCTGTTGATTTCCTACAGCCTGAGCCATTGCTTCCAGAGCAGCAGCAAGAGCAGCATCATTTCTTCCCGCCATCACAACTTAACGCTACAGAAACAAATGACAGTCAGAATAACAATACAACAGTTGGTCGCACACCGACACAACGACTCGACGACTTGGCCGGACGGACCAACCATTGCTCTGATACCACTATGTAACACCCGTTTCTACCCCTTTCATTTTTAACAATTATCAGAGTGCACAAATTATTTTTTTTTCGAAACGAAATGCTACATTTACTTCAAAAACACGTCAATTGTTTAACTTAAATTAAAATCATTACGTGGCATCATGGGCGGGCCATTACTCAAAAATACAGTTACAACGTTAAAATAAAATCCAACAAGTCGTACAAGACAAAATCACTATCTAATAAGACGCCCCCCAGGTGCTACGTATCAGAGCGACTCGAACTCAAGGGAATGAAGGTCAAAGCCTTCAAGTACGGTTACCTGTAAAGTAAAAATCAACAAAAAGGGGTGAGTCTCAAACCCTATAATAAAGTACATAAGGAGTAGTATGTACAGATACAGGACTACATCAATTACAGCAATATTCACTTTAATCACCAGTTCAGTCAACCGAAATTAATCACCAATTCATCACCAACTAAATATTCACCAAACAATCGCCAAATAAAAGTAATCACCAAACAATCACCAAATAAATAATCACCAAAACATTCACCAACTGTATGTTTAATGTATGAGATGCAACCCAAAACTCCACGGGCATATGCATGTGGATCCATCACCAAAAATGAGCCTTGAGGGCATTCACCAAAATTTATAATAAGGCCGAAGCCCGAGGCCGAAGCCTATTCACCAAAAATCATGCATATGATTATGCGACACCATGACAATGCATCACACACCAGAATCACCAAATAAAAGTATGCCATAGCATATTCACCAACAGTTTGTTTATTCACCAACACCCAAAAGAGGATCACAGACCCCATTCACCAATAATAATATACACCATATATATATATATATATATATATATATTTGTGCATACCACACTGTTACACAGCACATTACTTTCACCGTGACAACGCCATTTAAAAATACAAGGAAAAGTACCTTAGTCTCATGAAGAACACCAACATTTTATTTAAAAGGAACAGTAGCGATTTCCAATCCAA
Source organism: Astragalus membranaceus (assembly GCA_039519185.1). Lineage (NCBI taxonomy): Eukaryota > Viridiplantae > Streptophyta > Magnoliopsida > Fabales > Fabaceae > Astragalus > Astragalus membranaceus. The sequence continues at coordinate 134,542,193 of CM076848.1, read as the reverse complement.
ACAACAACTAGTACACAGTCACTTGGGACTTTCAGAAACGACCGGGGAAAAATATTAAGTTTTGGTTTTGGCCTGGACAAACAGATAGACAATTAAATGAGCGTCGTAACGCACTTTGAACCACCTAAAACGGACACCCGAGTCAAAAGTTACGTTAAAAACAAATTTGGGAAAAATTAGGCAACACTGCTGAAAACTGGCGCAGAGGCAACATCCTGCGCAACACAGTGCCACAAAACTGGCGCAGAGGCAACATCCTGCGCAACACACCCAGACACAAAAACTGGCGCAGAGGCAACATTCTGCGCAACACAGCACACAAAAACTGGCGCAGAGGCAACATCCTGCGCAACACAGCCAGACATAAAAACTGGCGCAGAGGCAACATTCTGCGCAACACAGCTCACAAAAACTGGCGCAGAGGCAACATCCTGCGCAACACAGCCAGACATAAAAACTGGCGCAGAGGCAACATTCTGCGCAACACAGCACATAAAAACTGGCGCAGAGGCAACATCCTGCGCAACACAGCCAGACATAAAAACTGGCGCAGAGGCAACATTCTGCGCAACACAGCACACAAAAACTGGCGCAGAGGCAACATCCTGCGCAACACCGCCAGTTTTCCAGCAACATCAAAACACCTAAAAACCAACTTTTGCCAATTTCAAAACATCAAAATATACTTTTTGACACACCCAAAATTCCAACCACCAAAATCAAACTTTATTCACATCATCAAAATCATTTTACTCATTATCAACATCAATACTATGGCACCCTATGTGCCTACAACACTTAGACACCAAAATTCACCCAAGACATCACCTGCTCATATGGCGCCCAATGCGCCCATAACACATCAGATTACAGTTTCGAGCAACACAACCAATCAAATCATGCATCAATCTCATCAACAACACCAAATTATATAATATGTTCAAAAATACATCGTTTACACAATTATTCGAGCACTTAGCAGGCAACTCAAATTCAACATACAGAGCACAATTTCACAGGTCATATCAATGAGCAACAATTGACAACCACATACACATATAATCATCAATAACATAAAATCAAGGTAAAACAGGACATAGGACCTAACCCCTACATACATCCCATTATATTCCCTATTATAAGGCAAGACCCACCCTTAACTTAGTTTCACCGAAGACAGGGACCCCTCCACGTGCACACCGAGTAACCACAGCAACTGAGCTCCTCTCCTCCTCCTTGGGATTTGCGCCTCTCTCTTCCCCTCTCCTCTCCCTTGCGCTATTTTTCCTTCTCTTTCTTTCTCTCCTTCGCGTTTTCTTTCTTTTCCTCTCTTTCACGTTTTTCTCTTTTCTTTCTCTCACGCTCCTCTCTTTCTTTTTCTCAAGTGAGGCGCCTCCCCCCAACCCCTAGTCACATGCGCCTAGGTCAACTCCTGGGCCTGGATCGCGGGCCTCCATCCACTTAAGCCCATTTAAATAATTAAATATCACCACCCTCTAAATAATTAAAACCACCCAATATTATTATTATTATTATTATTATTATCATTATTATTATTATTATTATTATTATTATTATTATTATTTCTATCACCAACTCCTATTTAATTAATTAAATAAATACTAAATAACTATTTAATTAATTTCGGGGTGTTACAAGGTCTGCCCAGCACCGGTGGCATCAGAATCGGTGGATTTTGGAGGTACCTTTTGATCTTTTCAAAGGCTTCCTGGAAATTATCATTCCACTTTGTTTCCTGGTTTTTGCACAGCAATTTGAAGATAGGCTCACAGGCCGATGTTAATTGGGATATGAATCTGGAGATGTAGTTCAACATTCCCAGGAACCCACGAACTTCTCTTTCGGTTTTAGGCGCTGGCATTTCTAATATTTCTCGTACTTTGGCTAGGTCTACTTCTATTCCTCTCTGACTGACTATGAACCCCAACAGCTTTCCTGATCTTACACCGAAAGTACATTTGGTGGGGTTTAATCTGAGTTTGAACTTCCTTAGGCGTTCAAAGATTTTTTGCAGATTAACAACATGCTCTTCTTCAGTCTTGGATTTTGCGATCATGCCATCCACGTAGACTTCTATTTCTTTATGCATCATATCATGGAATAAAGTTACCATCGCCCTTTGGTACGTGGCACCAGCATTCTTTAGGCCGAACGGCATTACTTTGTAGCCGAAGATACCCCAAAGATTGATGAAGGTGGTTTTCTCCATGTCTTCAGGGGCCATTTTGATTTGATTATATCCGGAATATCCGTCCATGAAGGAGAAAAGAGAGTGTTGCGCCGTGCTATCTACCAGGACATCGATGTGAGGCAGGGGAAAGTCATCCTTAGGGCTGGCTTTATTCAGATCCCGATAATCAACACACATCCGAACCTTCCCATCTTTCTTTGGAACCGGGACAATAGTGGTTACCCATTGAGGATATTTTGCTACTGCTAGGAATCCAGCATCAAATTGCTTCTTGACCTCATCTCTAATTTTCAATGACATATCTGGCTTCATCCTTCTTAGCTTCTGTTTTACCGGCAGGCATTCGGGCTTTACTGGTAACTTGTGCTCGACTATGTTGGGGTCCAGTCTAGGTATGTCTTGGTATGTCCATGCGAAGATGTCAACATAGTCCAACAAAAGCCTAACCAGTTTCTCTCGCTCACTGTCATTCATTGTGATGCCAATTTTAACCTCTTTCCTATCTTCCTTTGTGCCCAAGTTTATTATCTCAGTAGATTCCTCGTGGGGTTGAATCACTTTTTCCTTTTGTTCCATCATTCTCATTAACTCTGGAGGAGTTTCCCAGTTATCTTCAACATCTTCCTCAGTTTGATTAATGGGGTGATCAAAGTTACAGTATGAATTTTTGGCGTTGTTATTATCAAAGATGTTTTTTTCAAATCTGCATTAGTATTAATTGACGGAATGAAAAACGAGCAAAAGAAAATAAAAAGCAAATGCAAAAGCAAACTAAAATTTATTGGAGAATCTGAAATAACATTTTATTGATACTGATATTGAAAGGAAACATGCGTGCCCGAATGAAATGTCCTAAGGCCTTGGGCAGAGCCATAGGATTGCATTACAGAAACATTACTTTGAACTAAAAACTACAGGAAAATCAACGATCTCCCAATTCTTGAGCCTTTCATTTGCAGGACAAGGGCGTACAAGACTGACGACGCCTTCTTCAGCATTTAGATCATCTTCCACTGCAGCAATTTGAACGGGGTTCAACATTCCTACACTCTGAAAACTCTGTTTGATGTCGCAGATGATGATCTTCTTCATATTTGGCACTCTGCCCTCAAGTTTGGCTAACCTCTGTTCTTTCTTTTCTTCCGCAATTCTTCTCTTGTCATTTCGATCAGGCCGATACCCTATCCCGCGTCTATCTTTGTTTTCTTGCAGCTGTATCGGTGTCAGGATCCCCTGCTCGGTCTTTCCTAAACCTTTTCCGACCTGGTAACCTTTGTCTATCATGACTTTAGCAACCATCATGGCAGACTTGGACAGCTTAGGCTTCAGCATACTGGACGCATTGCAATCTCTAGTGCATGGAAGGCAGTCTCAAAAGACTCCTCAGCAGCCTTGATGTAACGAGCGGGAGACGACGTATTTACCAGCGTTTCCTCCTCACCAAAGACAACCACCAACTTGTTGTTCACTATTAATTTGCGCTTCTGATGTAAGGAAGAAGGAACTGCCCCTACAGAATGGATCCATGGCCTTCCCAAGAGGCAACTGTAGGATGGGGCAATGTCCATTATCTGGAAGGTCACTACGAAGAGTTTCAGACTCACCTGCATCGGTAATTCTATTTCCCCGATGAATTCCCTTTTCGATCCGTCAAAGGCCCTGACCACTATCAAGCTAGGTCTCATGTAGGAACAATCCACATCTAATTTTTCCATGGTTGACCTGGGTAATACATTCAAGGACGATCTATTGTCAATAAGCACCCGAACAAGTGAGTAGTCTCCACATTTCACAGATATGTGTAAGGCTTTGTTGTGCCCCTTCCTTCAGTTGGAATATCATCATCAGTAAAGGTGAGGTAATTCCTTGCAACAAGGTTTCCGACGATCCCATCAGACTGGCCGACTGAGATGTCATGAGCGACATGGGCCTCATTCAATACTTTTGTCAATGTTGCACGATGGGCTTTGGAACTGAGCAATAATGACAGCAGAGATATCTTGGCGGGGGTCTGATTCAGCTGATCAACTATCTTATACTCGCTCTGTCTCATGAGCTTCAGAAATTCGCCGGCTTCTTGTTCTGATAGTGTTCTTTTACCCACATTCTTATCAATGGGTTCTTGATCTACGCCTTTGCCTTTGCGGACTCTTTCTTCCCCTTCTTTTGTTTGCTCTTCACTGAGTCCTTCGGGGGTGTAAATACGCCCACTTCGAGTCATCCCACTAGTGCCTGAGATGTTGATGACATCAGGAGTGGTCTGAACTTTCACGTTGTAATTCCATGAGACTGCATTGGTGTCCTTAAAGGGGAAGGGAGCTGTCACTTGAATAGCGATCGGTTTGGGCATAGCTGGATTAATCTTTTTGTAACGGATTTCCAATGGTTTCCGGATATCTTTGCTCTGGTCGACATTTGACTGGAGAGTCCACACGTCCTCCTCCTTCTTTTGAAGACCCACCTGTATTATGTGTCGGTCTAGTAAGTCTTAAAGGACTATCTTGAATGCTTCGCATGTCCCGATACAGTGAGGGCCAACACACAAATCCTTTTCAACACATCCCTTCATAATAATTCCGAAGTCACACAAATCAGCATGGATGAGGTCCAGAGGTGTGATGATGTCTTCCACCCTTCTGATCAGAAATTGTCCTTCAAAATTTTCAATGGCATTAGCGGAAGGTTTCCCATGCCCCGGTAAAGGGTTAGTGGCAAAATTCGGACCATCCTCTTCGAAACTTAACCATTTAGATTCAATCAATTCTTGCACCACATATTTTAATGCCTTGCAATTTTCTGTTGAATGGCCAACTGCCCCAGCATGGAATCCCCAAGTAGCATCTGGGTTGTAACCCCTAGGGAAAGGAGGCTGAATGGGTCTCATTGGTCGGGGAGTGACCAGGTTATGACTAATGAGGTGATTGAACAGGTCTGTGTATCACATGGGCATTGGGTCAAATATTTACTTTCGTCAATGCTTTTAGTCTCTTATGACTTTTAATAGCACTTTTTGGGGGTTGTGCCTCTTTTAGCGCTTCACACTACTCAAAGTGGGACTCGGATAAATAACTAGTTTTGGCACAACAAATTGTACCAAAGAAAGTAAAAGACTAAATAGTTGTTATGCTTAAGTACGTTTTCATCTACAGATAAATTACAATCAATTTGTACTACTAAGTTTCACAAATCGATTAAATGAAATAACATTAAGATAATGCAATTTTTTTACTGTCAATAATATAATTCACAAGGCAAAAATATTTTCATCCCTCTAATTATTTTTTTCAACCACTCCCAACTGCCATAATGACTGAGATGGCATTGAATGTAAAATTTATTTACATAAGGATAAACCTAATCATGCTTCTTTTCTTTGAAACTTTCTTTGGGGATTTTGCTGAGCACACTAGTATCCAGCTTTCTATAGTTATTTTGTATCTGATCAAGGACGTTGTACACAAAGTTGTCAACTTCATCCTCATACCTTTCATAGAGAATTGGGAGTGTATGTGCAGCAACAATACCTTGGGGAAAAAATATGTGTCAGTATTCATGTATAACATCAATATTCAACTAGAAGGGAAAAACATTCTTGTTGACCTTCTAAAAGGTGTCATCACTAAGAATGTCAGGCAGAAATAGATCTACAAGGCAATATACATAATATCGTCCAGTATGTGATTATAAATAAGACTATGTTCTAAGTACACCATAGTATTGAATAAACTCTCAATTTAGTCCCTAAACTAACACTCTCTCGTTTTTGGACTCTAAACAAATTTAGGTAGTATCGACTTTGAGAAATTCATTCCATTAGCCCCAAAAGTGTTGTGAGATTCATCTAATTAGTCAAATCTTCACAAATTCTCCTGTACTTTAGGGGATAAATAGGGAAGAGAGTGGAAGTTTAGAGACTAAATCGAGAGTTCACTAGTCACTACCATAGTATTAAAAGGGGCGTGATTGGGTGTGCGTGCCTTTATGTACAGGCACCATGTTCCCATCAACACCGCCTCATCTCTGTATCTTAGCTCCAAATTAACTCAACATGTTTCCGATAATACAGAATACTGGTGCAGTCGCATACTCATTTTACTATTAGGGTGTGCCAAAATCTTAAAGGGTGCGCCAAAATCTTAAACTGCAAACAAAGTGGGACGGAGAGAGTAAAAGAAAAGAGATTTAAGCAAAGAAAGTGAGTCTCACCAATATATATGACAGTCAAGAAATTGCACCAGCTCCCAATCATAGCACCAGCAAACAAACTTCCTACAACCTGGGGATGTTTCAACCATTGGTCACAAATTCCAGAAAACAATACAGGCAACATTTCTTTGGAACTGTAGAAATAAATATTATTTAAGGTGCATAAATAGCTCTAAACAAGCTATAAATTGTGCAATATGGGGTTCCTCACTATGGTTGTGCATACAAAATACTCGAGCATCCATATTGTTTTGTTGTCAAATAAATATTAATACACAACATCAGACAAAACAATAAATCATTCATTGACCCATCAAATTTTCATTTTTTTCCAATATTCAGTGTATATCCCTTCTAGGCCTTGTGGTTTTCAGTTTTTTCCCTCTACACTTTCCATCTGCTTCCTACTATAGTGCCTTTTTGCACAATAATGTTCATATCTCTTGTGACAAAAAATGTGACCTTACGAGATAACCAGATAACAAATCATCATTGACAGTTTAACAGAATTGACCTTCAAAAGCCACTGATGCATTAGGTTTAGTTTATTTGAAAGTCCCTACAAATTCAAGCAACTAGTCTTTTCTTATATGGAATCAGTTATACAGTTATTTGTAATAACAAACACACGCAAGAAAAATGCTAATGACACTCTTTTCAACATTCTTTTTGAAACTATATGATCTGGAGCCACTCTTTATTAGTGTAAGCATGGGATTTCACCCATCTAATAATCTTGGAAAGAGTGTCAAGGAAGGACTTACGAGCTGATCAGCACTTTAAACATGTGAGTAAAAGGAGGGGCAAAAGAGGAAGGAAATAGAGGGAGTAGGCGTGCAAATTAGATAGATGGCAGCAGAGAATGAGAGGAATGATGAACTAGGAGGGAGTACAACAAACTGCACAGGTAGCAGCATGGCATTTGATAGGGAAATTGAGAGAATCAGGTGTGTGTGAGAGAAGAATATGCATAAAGGTGTGCTCATTCTTGAAGGAAGGTGGGTGATAAAAGCAGATTTAGAAAGGTTTACGTTAGAAGGAACAGGGCTGGGCGCCAAGGATCCCTGCACAGCGCCAGCAACTGCCAGGGCGCCAAGGGCGCTAGTAACTGCTGTAACTGCCTGGGCGCCAAGGGCGCCAGTGACTGCTGTAATTGCCTGGGCGCCAAGGGCGCCAACTGTTCAGAGGAGAACTGCTGTAACTCCCTGGGCGCCAGTAACTGCTGTAACTGCCTGGGCGCCAGGGGCGCCAACTGTTCAGAGGAGAACTGCCAGGTGTATAGCGCAGGGGAGAACCAGGGCGCCAAGGGCGCCAACTGTCCAGAGGTGCAACTGCCAACAGCGCCAGAGACTGCCACATGGCAGGCGCCTGATGACTGGGCGCCAACTGTCCCAGGGCGCCAGTAACTGTTGTTCAGAATTGTTGTTCTGTGTATATATTGTATTATGTAATTATTAGGCAGTAGGCAAGTATTATAATTGGAATTCTATTCCTTTGGGAGGCCCTGAGCACCTATAATTGCTCAAGATAAATACTAAGACTTGCTTGTAATTTAAATGGATAATCTGATCCATTTGTACTCTTTAATGCAATAAAACAACAGAGTCAATCTCTGTTTTCTGTCTTTAGATTAATATTACTGAATTGATTCCTATCAATTGGTATCAAAGCACTAATCCTGGTGCAATTTATGGTCAGTACGAGAAGCAATATGGAGAATCGAGTGATAGCATTAGAACAAGGAGGACAGCGCATGGAGACTGCAATTGCAGAAATTCTGCAGCGATTGAATGAAGTAACCATCAGGCCCCGTCAAAGGCGAAATCCGCGCACTAGGGACTTAACGGATGAAGAGCATTCTCCAACACGGTCACGTTCTAATTCTCGTGACAGTGATCGTCGAAGGCATCATTACAATGGTGGGCATCGAAAATTGGAGATTCCGGTATTCAATGGAGAGGATGCGCATGGTTGGTTGGTGCGGGTGGATAGGTATTTCCGTATCAATGGGGTGCGTGATAGAGAGAAGATGGATGCGGTAGTTGTAGCCATGGAGGGGAATGCATTGAATTGGTTCCAATGGTGGGAGGAGGAAGATCCTTTGCAAACATGGGATGAATTCAAGAATGCTGTCAAGAGGAGATTCAATCCAGGCAGCCTCAATAACCCCATGGGTCCCTTGTTGCGCCTTAAACAAGAAGGAACTGTCAAGGAGTATAGAGATAAGTTCGAATCCTACATTGCGCCTTTACAACATCATGAAAGGGTAATGTTGGACAACATCTTCCTTAATGGATTGAAGGATGAAATACAAACGGAAGTGAAGTTGTATGATTATGAGGGGTTGGCTGAATTGATGGATCGTGCACTACTTTTGGAGGAGAAGAATGAGACGAGAGATAAGAAGAAACAGCCTTGGAAGGAGAAAGGAGAATGGAAAGGAACTACTTCCAAATTCCGTTCCACTTGGGGAAATCCTAGTGAGAAAAAGGAAGGAGGAAATTCGAACAACAAGGACGGGGGAAAAGAAGGAAGGCTGGAAGGGGAAGAGATTAAGCCCGGCTGAATTGGAGGATAGGCATAAGAAAGGCCTATGTTTCAAATGTGGAGAAACTTGGGGACGTCAACATGTTTGTCAATTTAAAAACATGAAACTCATGTTGTGTGAAGTAGAAGGAGATTCGGAAGAGGAGGAGGAGATAATTGAGGAGGCAGAATTGCTGGCTGAATTAAAAACTCTGCAATTGTCATTGCAAAGTAAGGAAGGTCTTACTTCCAATAAATCTTTTAAAGTATGGGGCGTAATCAATGGAAGGAAAGTATTAATTCTCATTGATTCAGGAGCAACTAGCAACTTTATTGCTCCTAAATTGGTACGAGAAGTAAACCTTACCATGCTTGATACTCCGGTGTATGTTGTGGAAGTGGGGACTGGCGAAAAGATAAGAAACAAGGGGGTGTGCAGAAATTTGATGGTCACAGTTCAAGAAGTGGAAATTAAGCAAAATTTCTTTTTGATGGAATTGGGTGGTGTGGAGATAGTTTTGGGTCTGGATTGGCTTGCAAGTTTGGGGAATATTGAAGCAAATTTCAGAAATTTAACTTTGAAATGGCAGCAAAATAATCAACATTTCATCATCCAAGGTGATCCATCACTATGCACGGTGCAAGCATCATGGAAGGCGGTCATGAAGGCTCTCCAGAATGAAGGGGAGGGATATTTTGTGGAGTGTAAAGAAGATGATAAGGAGATACAAGTGGGCGGACAGAATGAAGGGAATTGGGAAGCGTTTCTAGCAGATTTTGAGGACGTGTTCCAAATGCCTGAGGGAGTACCACCAGCAAGGGATCATGATCATGCTATTGTCATGCATCCTAGTGCAGCAATTCCCAACATTAGGCCGTACAGGTACCCTTATTACCAAAAAAATGAAATTGAAAAGATAGTGAAAGACATGCTGAATTCCGGTATTGTAAGGCATAGTACAAGTCCATTTTCAAGTCCGGTATTACTTGTAAAGAAGAAGGATGGATCATGAAGATTTTGTACAGACTACAGAGCACTAAACAAAGTCACGGTGCCAAATAAATTCCCTATCTCGGTGATAGATGAGTTGCTGGATGAGTTGGGTGATTCTACCATTTTTTCTAAATTGGACTTGAAATCAGGATACCATCAAATTCGCATGAAAGAAGAGGACATTGAAAAGACTGCATTCCGCACTCATGAGGGCGATTATGAGTACTTGGTAATGCCTTTTGGACTCACTAATGCACCTTCAACTTTCCAAGCATTGATGAATCAGGTATTGAGACCTTTTTTGAGAAAATTCGCTTTAGTGTTTTTTGATGATATCCTAATTTACAGTAACAATATGGAGTCACATCAGAAACACTTAAGTGCAATTTTAGAAGTGCTTCGGCAGAATCACTTATATGCCAATAGAAAAAAAATGTTCGTTTGGACAAACACAGGTGGAATACTTGGGTCATTCGATTTCAAAGGAAGGTGTGTCCGCTGACCCAAAGAAGATTGCAGATATGTTGAGATGGCCTGTCCCTAGAGACATTAAAAGTCTATGGGGTTTTCATGGACTAACCGGCTATTATAGGAAGTTTGTACAAAATTACAGGAAGATTGCATGGCCTTTAACACAACTACTCAAGAAAGACAGCTTTGCTTGGAATAATGGGGCACAGGAGGCATTTGAAATTCTGAAAACAGCCATGACAACAATACCTGTTCTTGCCGTTCCTAACTTTGAAAAACAATTTGTGGTGGAAACGGATGCTTCAGGGAAGGGATTAGGCGCAGTGTTAATGCAAGAAGGGCGACCCATACCTTTCATGAGTCAAACGTTGTCTGATCGAGGCCAAAGAAAATCTGTCTATGAGAGGGAATTGATGGCGGTAGTCATGGCGGTTCAAAAATGGCGTCCCTACTTACTTGGGAGGCATTTTAAGGTACATACTGACCAAAAAAGTCTAAAATTCCTTACGGAACAGCGGATCATTAGTGAAGGACAGCAGAAATGGATCTCCAAGTTACTTGGATATGATTTTCAGATTGTGTACAAACCGGGGAAAGAGAATGGAGTGGCTGATGCACTTTCAAGGAAGACGAATTACAAGGCTATCACTACGGTGCAATGTGAAGCATGAGATGGTTTAGAAGAAGAAATTCAGCAAGATGACAAACTCAAAGTCATTGTTCAAGACTTGTTGGGTGATCCACACAGCCATCAAGGATATTTGTTGAAGAGGGGCAGATTGTACAAAGAGGGCAGAATTGTCATTCCCAAACATTCCCCTAGAATTCAGTGGGTCTTGACTGAATTACATGATTCTTATGTAGGTGGACATTCCGGGTACTTCAGAACTTACAAAAGAATCTCTAGTTTGGTCTATTGGGATGGTATGCACAAGGCAATCCAAGAATATGTCCAAGCATGCGAAGAATGTCAGCGTAACAAGTATCAAACACTCAGTCCGGGAGGATTGCTACAACCTTTACCAATTCCTACTCAAATATGGACCAACATATCCATGGATTTCATTGGAGGCCTTCCGAGAGCAAAAGGGGTGGATACTATCTTGGTAGTGGTTGATAGATTGACTAAGTATGCCCATTTCATCGCCCTAAGCCACCCATATACAACCAAGGATGTGGCTGAAGTATTCACAAAAGAGGTGGTAAGATTGCATGGCTTTCCTAACACTTTAGTTTCGGATAGAGACAAGATCTTTTTAAGCAATTTTTAGACTGAAATGTTCAAACTTTCTGGTACGAAACTGAAGTACAGCAGTGCATATCATCCCCAGACGGACGGACAAACTGAAGTGGTGAATCGGTGCCTAGAAACTTATTTACGATGCCTCACGGGGAAGAAACCGAAGTTGTGGCCTAATTGGTTAAATTGGGCAGAATATTGGTACAATACCAATTATCATTCTTCTTTGAAAACTACTCCATTTCAGGCACTATATGGCAGAGAAGCACCTGTCCTAATTAGAGGGGATTACCACCAAACTGCAGTGGATGAAGTCAGCAGGCTGATGGCTGAAAGGAATGAAGTTTTACAAGAATTACATGAGCATTTGGTCAGAGCACAAGATGTCATGAGAACACAGGCCAACAAACATCGAAGGCGGGTTGAATATGCAGTAGGAGACATGGTATATTTGAAGATACAGCCCTATAAAATGAAGAGTCTTGCTAAGAGACTCAACCAGAAATTAAGTCCAAGGTATTATGGACCTTATGAAGTGGAACAGCGAATTGGTGCAGTTGCTTACAAACTGAAATTACCGGAAGACACAAAAGTACATCCTGTATTTCATGCCTCTCTACTCAAGAAATCAGTAGCACCAACGGATAGTTTCCAACCATTACCAGCCTGTTTAACGGAGGATCGGCTGTTGGATGTTATTCCCGAATTCAGCAGAGGTACACGTCAGAATGACAAAGGAGAAACTGAAGTCTTAATTAAATGGAAAGGCTTATCGGAATTTGAAAATTCATGGGAATTAGTGGAGAAGATTCAACAAGAGTTTCCAGCATTTATCCTTGAGGACAAGGATGATTTCCAAGGGGGAGGGAATGTTAGAAGCAGATTTAGAAAGGTTTACGTTAGAAGGAACAGGGCTGGGCGCCAAGGATCCCTGCACAGCGCCAGCAACTGCCTGGGCGCCAAGGGCGCCAGTAACTGCTGTAACTGCCTGGGCGCCAAGGGCGCCAGTGACTGCTGTAACTGCCTGGGCGCCAAGGGCGCCAACTGTTCAGAGGAGAACTGCTGTAACTGCCTGGGCGCCAAGGGCGCCAGTAACTGCTGTAACTGCCTGAGCGCCAAGGGCGCCAACTGTTCAGAGGAGAACTGCCAGGTGTATAGCGCAGGGGAGAACTGTCCAGAGGTGCAACTGCCATCAGCGCCAGAGACTGCCACATGGCAGGCGCCTGATGACTGGGCGCCAACTGTCCCAGGGGCCAGTAACTGTTGTTCAGAATTGTTGTTCTGTGTATATATTGTATTATGTAATTATTAGGCAGTAGGCAAGTATTATAATTGGAATTCTATTCCTTTGGGAGGCCCTGAGCACCTATAATTGCTCAAGATAAATACTAAGACTTGCTTGTAATTTAAATGGATAATATGATCCATTTGTACTCTTTAATGCAATAAAACAACAGAGTCAATCTCTGTTTTCTGTCTTTAGATTAATATTACTGAATTGATTCCTATTAGTGGGCTGTTTTTCGGGGTGGAAATTGGGACCGAGTATGGAGAGTGATTCTCATCTCAGTACGGGGTATTCCGGAGGGAATATCTCGTTCTGTTTCTCCTGTAGTTTTTTATCCATTTCATCAAGGTGGACAATACTCCAACCATAGTCATTTTGCACTGTTTTATTGTAATCTCAAAGGCATAAATGTTAGTATATTAGTTATTATGTGAATCTCCCTTTGTCAGGGTTTGATCCCCACCCGTACCTTTCACTCCTTCTTACAACTCCTTTAACCCTTAGTTCAAAGAATATCAACAAAAGTACAAACTTACAATAAGAAATTGCTTCAAGTTTCCTTCACAAGCAACATCTTGAAGAAACCGCAAACCACGGTTAACCTCATTACCAATTACAGTTGCAATATTCACGAAGAGTTCGTCTGGGAGAACAAGTCGGGGCACTGTAGATGGCGTTCTGTCAACATAAAGCACAACTCATAATTAGTAAAAACTCTTAGGCTGTGAGACATTAAAAAGTAACGAGGCCGAGATGCTTGCATGCATTACATTACATTTAATAAAACAGAAACAGATTTGTAAAGTAGAATAACATGTCCACTTGAAGGCAAAAGAGAGAAAGAACATATGTAAAGTTGCATGAGTCACCTGTTAAGCAAGCCAGAAGCATTTGACAAGACGAACTGTGCAAGCAAGCCAAAAACCAAGGCATAGCATACAAGACTAAGAAAATTATAATTAAGCCATTCAAAAAGCACCCATACTGCTGTTGCACCAGTTAAAAAACTAGCAGAAATCTTCTTGTTCCTCCATAACAAGCAATCCGCAGCTGTGGCATTCAATCACACAAAAGAAAATGTAAAAAAAAGTTATTTAAATGTTATATTTGATGTCAATAATATAAATCTTATGTAAAATTAAATTGACTATAAATACCATACATTTTCCACCTCCTAAAATATGGTGAACAGGTTTCTCGCGTCCAAACAGTCTGTTGATCTGGGAGCTCACTGGGTTTGATTTGTCTTCTTCAAAGAATGATACATGGTTTTTCTTCTCAGCAAGTGTGTCCGCAATGTGGTGAAGGAGGTTTTCAGCTGTGATTTTCTCAGACATTGTTCCTGGGATACTAATAACCAGAGATAATACCATCAAATACTGCAGAAAAGAGCTTGAGAAAACCAACACAGAATGTGAATGCGCAAGGATCAAAAACAATTTAGACCAATAGCAGCAATGCTAACATTACGTGAGAACTATAAGAGAACAGAGAAAAGAAAGGCGTCAACCTAATCTGATTACCAAAAATCACCGATAGCCACAGCGGAAAAGTAATCCCACGCCATATCATTAACTTTTGATGTTACTGGTACACACTAATTGATTTATTTTGCTAAAACAGTGCACCACACATAGACAAGCAGCAGCAATGATATGAAAGGATTTAGACTCAGAATGTCAATCTCGTCACTTTGTCAACATAAAGCAAAATGACTCTTTGGCAAAATTGGGAAACAAATCAATTCATGTTATCTGAGATGTCTTATCAAACAATTTCAGACAAATTTCATTTAACAAAATCTCAGCACTAATGTTTAATCATTAATTTCTATTGAGTAGGAGGACAATGAAGATACAAAGGCCCTTTTGGTCATCTTGTTTTTCAAAATCTTTGATTTTTCAAATTAAAATTGCAATAACCCACTTACCGAGAGATCAAAAGTGCAATTAAAATATATGGGAACCAAATTCGAAACATAAGAATTTAAAAAACTGGGAAATCATTTTAGCCAAACGAAAAAACGTGGGGATGAAAAGCAATTCAACCAAGTAATTATCTCTTCAATTCATCACTCAAGAAAGAAATCAGAAAACAACTCACTTCTGCAAACAAGGGAAGCAGCCAATTGCTATTCATTATTAAGGAATGAGAAAAGGAAAGCCTTAAATCCTTTTTTTAACAGATGAAGAACAATTTAACAGATAATAAAATCATTACTTCGCAGAAGAAGAGTTGATAAACCATGAGAAAGGGGTTTTTTACTATCTTGATCACAACTTCACAAGCATAAAACAGTATTTGAGAGATACCATAACAAAGATGAATCAAAAGAGAAGATTCAAATATTAATTAGCACACACACAAAATCACCAAAAAGTAATTCTCTAAACAAACGAAAATCTCATAATTTTTTTGATCAGTGAAAATCTCATAATTAAATTCAAACGAATAAGCAATATAAGAAGTGCTAATTATTCAATTGAGTGAAGGAAGAGAAATTCACTAACCAGAGTTTGCAGAGAGAGATAGAAACAGAGGAGAGAGGGAAAACGAGAAGATTGGGTTGCTATGGCGTGCCAAAGTTTATTTTATTCAACTCAAAGTCCATAAAAGAACGTGCCTGCAAAACGCGGAACAATAACTGAAACTGACCAACTCGTCAACTACCAACCACACCAAATCAAATCTTTCCTTTTTTTTACTTGGGTTTTAATGGTTTTTATTTTTTTTCTTGAACCACTGATATTAACCGTAAGATATTGTGTAAAATTTTATTAGTGGTTAAGATTGAATCAAACAGTATTAAATCTCAACCGTTGATAAATTTTTATACTACATCCTACAGTCAATATTAATAGTTCACCGGTGAGGGATTTGATTTGATCTCTCACGCTACACTCGATTTGTTGGTACAAACGGAGAAAAACAAAGGAAAAAGACTAAAAACTTTCTATAATATCTTTGATTGTTTTTTTTGACCGAATCTTTGATTGTTCTTTTTTGACAATAATAATATCTTTGATCTTTTTTTTTTTGACAATTAATATCTTTGATTGTTAGTTATCTCTTATAACATTTGTTTCTCTCTCTCTATAATAAATAATTTAGGTATAATAAAAAAAGGTTATGAATGTAATCTTAAAATATTAAAACAACAAATAAAAAAGGGAGAAAGTATACATCAATTTTTTAATGTATTGATTAATATTCTTGTCTATTTTATAAAAAGAAAAATGCAGTTTTAGTTAATTGAATAATTAATTGATGTTTCTGATGCTGCCAGAATTTTGTTGTATTGTAGTATGCCTTAATTCGCTCCAAACATCACCTCTAGCCTACACAACTTGTTCTTCCACTTGATCTAGTTCCTGTGCACAAAAATACAAGAAAAACCAACATAACCACTGCACGAAAACTAGATTCACAAGTTCACAAAATCTACTTAAACTTTACTGATTTTCTTTAAAAACTTCATCGAAAACACTGTTTTAAACATTCAAAACAAGCATGTTATATGGATTTATCACAACCCCAAACTTAAATATTTGCTTGTCCTCAAACAAACTCAATGCAAAACAGGGGTTGGAAAAAGATTACTAGATGTGACTCCAGTGTCCACAATCATAACTAGCTCAAAATCAATTAACTTTTCAAAGTTGTCAATGAGTGACCTAACATGCATTCTTGTATCCTAAAATCAGCAATTCAAACTCTCTAAATTAGAATCTCAAGCAACACATCATACAATCATCAATTGTGCTCAATTCACTGAAGTTCCTCACCTATAAGTGTTTCTCTCACACACAAGTGTTTGTAGGGTAATACACTCAATCACATCACAAGCAACACACTACCATAGGCTTGACATAATTCTACGATAAGCAATCACACACAAACACCACACACATCATGAGGACTTATTAAAGGTTGTAATGGGGCCTGGGCATGGAGGGATAAATTTTGGAATCTAGGCTTTCTTGATTAGAATTGAGAGATGCCATTTTCACTTTTGAACATTTCCTACACTTACCAACTTCATCAAATAATTCCCCACAAAACAAAATTGAGCTTGTAATTTCAGCTATATGGTTTAATTTGATTTTATTTTGATTTCTTTTTCTCTTTTTTTTTCTTTTTTTCTTCTTTTTCTCTTTTTTTTTCACTTTTCTCTTTTTCTTTCTTTTTTTTGAAAGAAAGTAATATACTTTGGAAAGAATAGAAGAAAGAACATTAAATACTATTTTTTGGTATACCACCCCAAACTTGAACAATTACTTGTCCACAAGAAACCCCAAACTTAATTTTGAACTTCACAAATAGCTCTAAGACTCCTCATTTCCAAACAAGTGGGACACTTGGTTTTTCGGATAATGGCTTGTAATGAGGTTAATACTTCAAAAAATAGGTCTAAGACTCAAATGGGCTATGCAAAGGTCAATAATAAAGGGTAGGCCTTTTAAAGCTCTAGCTGCCAAAAAACAGAAAGTCCTCAATCACGTGTGTGTGAATATAAGCAATGCAAGTGAATTAGTCAAGAACTAAGTCAAGTTCTGAAGAGTGTCGCAAGCAATGGAAGCACACAAGAATAAAATTAACTGTTTGGCTCAAACACTCACAGGTTAATTATGATAGGGCATTAAGCACAATGAGTCAAGTAATCAAATGTCACAAAACATTCCTCTAAGGGTTTTCATCCAAGAGATTTAGAACAACAAGATGCATGATCAGTCCCATTTAAACTGGTTCATAAAAATTTAAGAGCATAGCATCATAGGGTCATTGAAAACACAATCCAATAAAAATTATCCATGAAGGTGCACTACTCACCACAAACAAGAAAAAAGATCAAAAACATTTGGAGTAGTTCAACTTTTACATCACATGCCATGAGCAAAGTTTGTTTCAGAAACAGAACAAGTGCCAGTGTAAAAACAGTTCAACAAAACAATGACAAAGATAAAGACAAGACATGGAAATAAAGGAGAAGAGATAGAACACTCCCTCACATGGGTTGTCTCCCATGAAGCGCTTCTTTAACGTCACTAGCTTGACGATTGATGAGATTTTAAGGATCACCCAAAATAAGAGCCATCTTTGCTCTTTCCACCACTCCACCTAGGTATGCCTTCAATCTCTGCCCATTAACCTTGAAAGATCTTTTTGATTCAGGGTCCTCCACTTCAATTGCTCCATTAGGTGTCACCTCTTTGACAATGAATGGTCCAGACCACTTAGACTTCAACTTTCTGGGAAACAACTTTAATCTTGAATTGAAAAGCAACACTTGTTGTTGTTGCGCCCGAAAAAGTCCCTGAGGGAATCTTTCTTCGTTTACAACTTTTTAAAAATCAATGAAGTCGCCACCAATATTTTTTATAAGGAAAATATTGAAGAAAAACCTTTTTGGAAAGCGGATGGCCTTTTGGAAAACCGGAAGATTTGGGTTCGGGGGTCGGTTAGGCATAGGGAAGGTTTTAGCACCCTACGCCTCCTTTCTATCGAAAGGGAACCTTTAATTAAATGTGTGGTTTTAAGTGCGGATTTGGAAAATACTTAAATTTGCCCTTTTTTCGAAGAGAGAATGAAAAGACTTAATGAAAATTTTTATTTTTGGCGCTTGACGAGAGTTAGCCTCTCGCTCCTACGTATCTCCTGGTGCGATGGAGAATTCAAAGCTACGTAGTTCTTGTTTGTCCTGAAAAGGGTTTTTGTTTTTTAATCTTTTTGGAGTTTTTCGCAAAGGGGTTGAGCGTTCGCAGTGACCAAACAACAACGGTTTAGAGTGGTCGCACTACTAACTCTTATGAAAATGAATTATCATTAACGACCAAACGGCAACGGCGCGAGTGATGATTAATGATAATCGGTTTTTATTTTGAGCATTGAAAAGGTTTTCGCAATTGAAGGAGAGCGTTTGTGAGGACCAAACAACAACGGTTTAGCGTGGCCACACTACTAGCTCCCACAGGAATGAAATCATCACCCATAATCAAACGGCAACGGCGCGAGTGATTATTAATGATGATTAGTTTTGATTTCGACGTTCGAAAAGATTTGTTTTTGAAAAGTGTCTTCGTTGGTTTTAATTGGAGAGAACGTCGTGATGAAAGGAATTTGCAATTGGATTGATTTTCGTTCGGGGAAATATTTATCCATCATAAAAAAAAGGTTTGAGAAAAAAATAAGTTCGTTTAGGGAAAAGAAGATTTATTATTTGGGATAAAAGGTTTTAAAAAAAACGTTTATCTTGGGGAAAGAAATAAAATTCGAAAAGAGAAACAGGGGGTGAAATAGTAAAATAGGGGGTGCAAATAAAAGGAGGGGTGTATTATTAAAATGGGGTGTAAACAGTAGCCCATCATCCTTAGCGAGTAGGCCCACGTTTTTTAGTTTTCTAATGGGCTCAGGGGGGTGCGCGTAGTGAAATGCAGGGGGGTGTGAACAGAAATCTGAAAAATAAAAAAAAACGTGAAAAGACGATTCTGCCCCTGTTGTGTACACTATAAATAGCTAACCTAAAAGGAAACCCTAATTTCTCACTTTCCTCTTCTCCACGGCGCCCCTAACCTAAAATTGCAAAAACCTAAAAATTTTCATCTCCCCTCTTCACGCGGCGCACTCCCTCTCCCTCTCACCTGATTTTCCTCTCCTCTCACACGGCCGTTCGATCCCTCTCCCTCCCCCTAGCTCCGATCTCTCATCCTCACTTCCCCTCCACCATTTCTCACTTTTCTCTCCTTACAGTCATGGTGAACCGAAACCATTTTCGTTTTTTCTCTCTCCCTCACCAACGAACTCTCTCTCTCACGGCGCCTTGTTCCCTTCCTGGCCGTAGATCCGCCGCCTTATCCTCCTCTCCCTCTCACGAAGTCCTGCGTGAACGACGACCACAGGGGGGGTGTATTGGCGTCGATTGGGTGCGATGGGGGTTACGAAGGTGGTCGTTTGGGTGGTTCGGTGCACACGGTGGTACGGTGGTACGGGTTGGGTTGCGGTTTGGAGGAGGTGGTTTGGTGATGGGGGAAGGTTTGGCCGTACAAAGGGGGGGTTTACGGTGATGAGAGCGGTCGTGGTGGTGTACTGTTGGTGGTTGGCGGTGAGGCGGCCGTTTGGGTGGAGATGATTGCGAAGAGGTGTTCGGTGGTGGTTGGGCGGATCTGTGACGGTGGTGACTGGCCGTGGGACTACGGTGGTGGTGCGACGAGGCTACGGCGGCGCAAGGGCGAAGATGACCACCATACGCGGTGGTCGGAGGTAAATTCTAATTTTTTCTTTGTTTGTTCTTCTCCTTCTCTTCTTCTTATTTTTAATTTCTACTTTTCATATCTGTTTCTCATTTTTTTGTTTTTTTTTTCTGAATATATAGTTATAAAAAAAACTTTAAACTCTAACTTAACCAAGCCCATTGCTCCTTTTTTAGAACAGATTGGTTTTTCCTAATTTTCTAACTAAAGAAAAAACTGTTTCAAGATAACTATAGGTTCGTTTTTTAGTGTCTCTTAATTATAAACCCCTAATCTTTTTATTCGCATGTTTCAGTTTTTTTTTATAGTTACATAAAAAGACTGAACTAAAACGTGTTTGATCAACCTTATTTCAAAAAGACTCATATAACTTAAACATACACATATTTTTAAAAAGAATAATAAAAAAACAATTGGGATCAACCTTTACTCCAGATTCTGAAACAAACTCCTTTTGCTTACTACTGTGGCCACTGCTTCTCTACTGCTGCTTCTGTTCTGTTTGACTGCCACTGCTGTTCATTCCTCTTTGTTTCAGAATTTTCTCTCTAATTTCTCAAGTTGAGAAACTAGTTTCTGCCTCTGCGTATATTTTGTTGAGTCTGTGTCGTGTGTTTTGTGTGTTGCTGTGTATTGTTATCACTGTGTGTAAATTTGCTCTCTGTGTTACTGTTTTTTTTCTCCTCTTGCCTTCTGTGTTTGAAACCGAATTTATAGAAAAAATATGCCTAGGTTGTCGCAATGTGAGGTCAATTTGAAGCTGCTCTCTGATTTGTATTTTTTCAAGTGTTTCATGCTTTGATGCTCTAAAATTTCTGAGCAGTTTTTCTTCCTCTCCCACCTCTGGTGCTTTCACAACTTAGTGCATTTGACTGTTATAAACGTTGTTTGTGTGTGTGCAGGCTATGGATAAAAAAAGGTCAGCAAAGACTTGGCCTATTTTAAGCTTTGGAGCTAGACAATGCTAAACCTGCTGCTGAGACATGTTGCTGCCACAATTTGGCTTCTTCTCTTTGTCCATTCTGCTGACCTTCTGACTTTTGGGTTGCTGTATCTTTTTATTGATTAAAGCCACTATGTTTTTTTTTGTTTAAAAGGAATATTTACTCATGTAAAAAAAAGGTTACAACTTGGCTGAGTTAATACATATAGATATGAATGATGCTTGTTTTTAATCTACCAGCAATGATGCTCGACTCCTTTTCCAAGCATCTCGCGCTTCTTTCTTATCTTCTTTTGATTGTTTTTTTTTATAATAATAATAATGATAATAATAAAACAGATTTAAACAAGACACTATTTGACTATTTCTTCTATTTTTCCTCCTTATTGATAACTACTAATTAACCAAAACAAATGAAACAAATAACAATAAAGTTAATTTGCTAACAACTCTCGAATGAGAACCACAATTAATTGATTCCCGCGCGGCAAACACGCGTTTGATTAGCAAAATAATGCACACTACGAGAATAAACCCGCGTACTCAAACAAACACACGCACTTAATTAGGAGCAACACGCACCCGTTGGAAGTGACATGCGCACGATGGGAATAAAATGTGTACGCGAATGGACTCAAATGACAGTATGCTTTTAAAAATGAGAAAATACTGATTGAAATCGGACGTTTACAAAGAAACAATTTTTATTTGCTTTTCAATTAGTCGGACAAAATTGGGGTATGACAGCTGCCCCTCTTTATTTGGATTTTACCAAGAAATATGAATTGGCCGAGACATATTTCGAAGATAAAATAGAAATAAAGAATTCAGAAATTATACCAATTTTGTCTACTTGGAGAAAGCTGAACTTTTTTTGTTTTTTTGTTATTTTCCTTTTGGGAAAGGAGGTTAACACTTGTCGCATTAACGGGAAAGCGGTAAATTGGGAAAAGCGGTAAATTGGGAATTCGGAGGTTGCCTAAAACCTTCAAACGGACTCTTGTCGAGTCCGAGCTCTGGGGGTGGCCTTTTCGAGCGGCCGATCAACATCAGGTCCAGAACTGATTTGATCAATGGATTTACGCTATGCCTTAGGCTGACACAACTAATCCGAATGACTTAACGAAGTCTGATGGATCCATCGTGTGCTCGTACACGATATTGTGATCTGTGGAAGGAGTTCACTAACTCTGTGTTGATGGAGTTTACTAACTCTGGGTTGATGGAGTTTACTAACTCAGTGTCATGGTGATTTTCTAAAAATGAGATTTTTGGGACTCTCTGGTCCGAAGTAACTTCTTGGATGGTGCATGAAATGCATGCATTTGGGTATTTGGATGCACATGAATGCAATGATTGATTTTGGTGGGATGCTTTTTCTGTTTGATTCTTCATTCACTTCTTTTTCTTTTGTTATTCTTTCGCTCTTCTGAGATGCGAATTTGAAAGTGTAATGCACTACTGTTTGACGTCATGGAGTGACGAATGCTATGGATGATATGATGAATGATGTGAAGATGTTGTGTTCTTTTATGTTCCGTCTTCTGTGATTTTCTCTTTTTTTTTGTGTTTATTCTGTTTGTTTTCTTTAAGCAGCTTTCTTTTTTCTGCTTAATTGTTTTTTTCTTCGGCAATCTTTTTTTGCTGGTTAAATCGATCGGCCGGACGGAGGCTGTTCCAGGGCGATAATCCCGCGAAGATTGCACACTAGTTCGTCACGACTGTTTTTTCGCAATTTTATTCACTTGGGGAATCACTTCTTCCTGTATTTTTTCAAAGATTTTACAATGATCCTGTAATGCTCTGAATGTGCACATGTTTTGCAATTCAATTTCATCAATCATAAAAGTTATTACTTTGAAAGAAACTGAACAGATGAAAGCAGAGACACGAAAAGCACATATATGAAAGAAAAGTTGGACTTTTATTGATATAGAAATTGGACGTGCAGAAGGTCACGCCAATTGAAACTGCATTGCAATCTTTCTTTTAAACTAAAAAAAAATACAAGAAAGAGGAACAGATCTCGTGATCTCATCTCTGAAGTAACGGTGCCCACCGTCCATACTCATAATACTGATCACCCCCTTATCCGAACCTTTGGAACGCTGATTGCCTTTTTCTTTTCTCAAGCCCAAGTTTTCTGACCCTAATTTTTGCCTGGATCGCCCTTTGCGGGTTTTCAATCCACCGGGCCACTCTGATTTTGCCTAGGTCGCCCTTTGCGGGTTTTCAACCTAGCGAGCTGATTTTTCCTTGGCTTATCCTTCTCTTTTTTCGTCTATTTTTCTAGGCATAATACTTCTTGACCGCATCTGAGTTCACTGGATTTGGGATCTCATCTCCGTCCATGTTTGCCAGAATTAAAGCTCCTCCTGAGAATGCCTTCTTCACCACATAAGGTCCTTCATATTTGGGAGCCCATTTGCCCCTAGAGTCTGTCTGAATCGGCAAGATCTGCTTGAGCACAAGATCTCCTTCTTGGAATTCACGAGGACGGACTTTCTTGTCAAAAGCCCTCCTCATCCTCTGTTGGTACAACTGTCCATGACACATTGCGGCCACCCGTTTTTCATCAATGAGATTCAACTGGTCAAGACGAGACCGAACCCATTCTGCTTCATCAAGTTTTGTCTCCATTAACACCCGCAGGGATGGTATTTCAACTTCAATGGGGAGGACTGCCTCTGACCCGTAAACCAGTGAGTAGGGGGTTGCCCCTGTTGAAGTGCGTACTGAGGTTCTGTAACCATGCAGGGCAAAGGGGAGCATCTCATGCCAATCCTTGTAGGTTACCACCATCTTTTGCACAATCTTCTTGATGTTCTTGTTGGCTGCCTCAACTGCCCCATTCATCTTTGGACGGTAGGGAGAAGAGTTGTGATGCTGTATCTTGAAGTCTTTACACAAGTCTTTCATTATCCTGCTGTTCAAATTACTACCGTTGTCTGTGATAATCTTGTTTGGAAGGCCGTAGCGGCAAACCAAATCTTTCTTGATGAACTTAGCAATCACTGAGCTCATTACGTTGGGATAAGAAGCAGCCTCCACCCACTTAGTGAAGTAGTCAATAGCAACCAGAATGAAACGGTGACCATTGGAAGCTTTGGGTTCAATGGGACCAATGATGTCCATGCCCCACATTGAGAATGGCCATGGTGCGCTCAAAACATTCAGAGAAGTTGGAGGTACATGGGTGTGATCTGCATAGATTTGGCATTTATGGCATCTTCTCACAAAACTGTAACAGTCTGATTCCATCTGCAACCAGTAGTATCCAGCTCTCAGGATTTTTCTAGCCATTGCGTGCCCGTTGGAATGAACCCCAAATGAGCCTTCATGAACATCTCGCATAATCTTTACTGATTCTTCTCTTGTTACACACCTGAGGAGTACCAAGTCATGGTTTCTCTTGTAAAGGACGTCTCCACTCAAGAAGAAACCGGCTGACAGCCTCCTGAGGGTTCTCTTGTCATTCTCTGTAGCTCCGGGAGGATACTCTCTGTTTGTGATATACTGCTTGATGTCATGGTACCAAGGCTTACTATCTGATCCCTCTTCGACTGCCATACAGTAGTGATAAGCAGGCTGTTCTTTGTGCTGGATTCTGACAGTCGTCAGACTTTTGTCACAGCTGACGTTGAACATAGAGGACAAAGTTGCCAAGGCATCGGCCAACTGATTCTCGCTGCGGGGTATGTGTTGGAAAGTGATTTCCTCAAAGGGCTTGATTAATTCTTGAATGTGGTCACGGTAAGGAATCAAATCAGAATTTCTTGTTTCCCAGTCTCCTTTTACTTGATGGACAACTAGAGCTGAATCTCCGTACACGTCGAGCCTCTTGACTTTCCGATCGAGAGCTGCCTGGATACCCAAGATACACGCTTCATACTCTGCAATATTGTTTGTGACATAGAAGCTTAGTCTGGCGGTGACTGGTATAAAGCGGTTGTCTGGGGAGATCAGCACTGCTCCGATCCCGTGTCCCCACATGTTAGAGGCACCATCAAACAACACTCTCCACCTTTCGTCATCTTGAGATTTCCTTGCGTCAAATAATGCCATAATGTCCTCATCTGGGAATTCACATTGCATTGATTGGTAATCCTCAACCGGTTGATGTGCCAGGTAGTCCGCCAGTGCGCTACCTTTAATCGCCTTCTGGGTTACGTACACGAGGTCATACTCTGACAGAAGCATTTGCCAACGAGCAATTCTACCTGTGAGCGCAGGTTTTTCAAATATGTACTTGATTGGGTCCATTTTGGACACCAACCAGGTAGTGTGACTCAGCATATACTGTCTCAGTCGATGCGCAGCCCAGGCTAGAGCACAACAAGTCTTCTCCAATGATGAATACCTTGCCTCACAGTCTGTGAACTTCTTGCTTATGTAGTAGATCACGTGTTCTTTCTTTCCTGACTCATCGTGTTGCCCCAGCACGCAGCCCATAGAATTGTCTAGCACCGTGAGGTATAGGATGAGGGGCCTGCCAGACACAGGTGGCATTAGGACGGGTGGATTTTGAAGATACGCCTTGATTTTCTCAAATGCTTCTTGACATTTATCATTCCACTTCATCTCTTGGTTTTTGCATAGCAGTTTGAAAATTGGCTCGCAAGTTGCAGTCAACTGGAAGATGAATCGAGAGATGTAATTTAGTCTTCCCAGGAAACCACGAACTTCTGTCTCTGTCTTAGGTGCTGGCATCTCCAGGATTGCTCGTACTTTGTCCGGGTCTACCTCAATTCCCTTCTGGCTAACAATGAAACCTAACAACTTCCCTGACCTAACCCCAAAGGTGCACTTAGCGGGGTTCAACCTGAGTTTGTACTTTCTGAGACGCTCGAACAGCTTCTGCAGGTTAACCACGTGCTCTTCATCAGTCTTTGATTTGGCAATCATGTCATCCACATAGACTTCGATCTCCTTGTGCATCATGTCATGGAATAGGGTTACCATCGCTCTTTGGTAGGTTGCCCCGGCATTCCTCAACCCGAAAGGCATGACCTTGTAACAGAAAGTTCCCCAAAGGGTTACGAAGGTGGTTTTCTCCATATCCTCTGGAGCCATTTTGATCTGGTTATAGCCTGAATATCCATCCATGAAGGAGAACATCGAATGCTGAGCAGTACTGTCCACCAAAACGTCAATATGGGGTAGAGGGAAATCATCTTTAGGGCTTGCTCTGTTCAAGTCACGGTAGTTGTTCGCGCTCGTGTGTTTTATAATCGCAATATCAGTGCAAGTATACACGTCGTACAAGTAATAAAGTGGATAAAAGTAAGAGATCGTTCCCACGAGGATTGATTAACTTTCAGAGTTCAAGTCTTTAAAACACAAGTGAAACAGGTAATAAATCGGCACTAAAAGTAGGTGTTAAGACTAAGAACATAAATAAAACAAGTAAATGAGGAGTGGTTGTGAAAATGGAAAAGTATGAGTTGGATTGCTGCATGCAAGTAAATCTCCTCTAGTCAGACGTTATAACGTTTACACGTTAACACGTACAAATGCTATGTTGTATAGACGTTATAACGTTTGAACGCTGTTGCAAAAGAGCTGTGCTTTTCAGTCACAAAACGTCAGAGCTTCAAGTACTAGAATTCCTATGTCTAGGTTCTAAGTAGGCCTACTCCTGTATTTTAAGTACCCACAGCAATGTCCTATGAACTATTATCCATTCTATGTCTAGACTTAGATAAAAATGCCTAAATGTCTTTAGTGCACCTTTTCATTCACATAAATCTTTGAGTTCTTTTCATAGACCATGTCTGTACCTATGAATCTACTTGTTTTAAGTGGCCAAGTTCAAAACAAGTTTGGAAATATTAACATGCAAAGATTTAGAACGCATAAACATCAATACATCATAACATTAAACTAGAGATTCATTACATGCAAAACAACAACCCAACTACCAATGTTTAGCTCATGCTGAGCATCCTTACAGAAATAAGAGGAGTAAAAATCCAAATACCGTACATAGAGAAAAGGAGACTAAGCGCAAAAGATACGCCTAAGGGGCCTTCCTTCATGCACGCTGTAAAGACGTTACAACGTCTGAGCTTTACAGTAATGGTTGCGAATGAAGATGGAAATTGGGGCCTTGAGAGAATTTAAAATGAAGAAGTCTGTGTCCAGAACTTCTTTTAGAAAACTCTCTCTGAAAAATGGAGGAAGGTGGATGATGAATGGAGTCGTCTCCGTTCGCATGGTGCACCCTTGCCTTTTTGTAGAGAGAGAATAGCCATGGTCAAAAGAGGGTCACATGTTGCTGATGTCATTCCCCACCTTCCAAGTTTGCTTGCGAGTTGACTCTGCCCTGAAGTGACACCGCACTGCTACAGTGCGTCAGCCGCGTCAGTGCTGAGGAGAGAGAAGATCTTCTTCATTTCCAGATCTCTGGCCATCATTACATGCGCGCCAAAATGATATATTATTTTCTTGCTCTGCTATCCTTCTTCAGACGTGATGAGAGACGCTGCCACGTTGGGATTACTGCACAAACACAAGAAGCATCAAAACGCTCACAAAGGCGCCAATTGGCACCAAAATGCCTAGAACTTGTAATTTAGCCCCTTTCTAACTAAAAGCAATAAACTAACATAAACTTTACTTGAAACAACCTACTATTGCCAGAGAACTTGCATGATTTAACTTTGAATAAGTATAAATAACTCATATAAATATGAGTTATCACACCCCCAAACTTAAACCATTGCTTGTCCTCAAGCAATTGAAATACAACATATGAAAAGATGCAAGAAACTAAATGCACCAACAGTTTACACCCTGCTCATCTATTTTTGATCAAAATTTATCCTCAAGGGGCTAATTTCTTCAGACTTACACTACACACTCACGCACCAATGCACAATTACATTCTAGATTCATTACTGCCCAAAGTGAGTGTGTGATCTCTGTATCAATTCTTTTCCTAGCTAGGTTCAGAAGCTACCCTAGCCTATGAAAGAGTGGTTTCCAAATGGTGAGAGTATAACATCTTTCAAAACAAAGAGTAGGCTAACATTTTCACATAAGACATGAGGGTTATTTGAAGCACAACAAAGGTCTTATCTTGGGCGCTAGGACTAGATTAGTGCAAACTACTTTTCTGACTCACACAACGCAAAACACACACAGCTGCAACCCCTCATTACTGAGCAACTTTTCTTTTGATTTTCTTCACTTTTGGTTTGGAGTTTTTGTGATTTTCTCCTTTTTGATCCTTTGGATTTGACAATTTTGGATTGAGATATTTGGGGTACCCAGTATTTGTTTCGGGAAATTGCAGCAAACACAGAGGGCATGTGAATTTTTCCACTTATTTGAAACAACACACACTTTTTGGTCTTTTTGGAGTAGACGTTATAACGTGCATATGAGAGACGCTACAACGTTTGATAACACAGAACACAACACACAAACACACACGGCATACATTATAACGTTACGGGTAGACGTTACAACGCTGCACTCACACTACACATGCACTAATCACCCTACAGTCTTTGCACCCAGCCTTAGTACAACCTGATATACCCCCAAACTTAGTTTCTACTGCTACTCTAGGTTTTTAATCAAGTTTTACACTCACCAAAGTCAACCAAAACTAGCTTTGCATCAAATAGTCCTTAGCTAACTAGGTTTTCCTTAAAACAGAGTTTGTGCGGAAGCAGTAATCAATTCTATTCATCTAAGCATGCATCAGCTACTCACACAAAGTCACACATAGCTATTCTTAGATTTAGCCCAAAGAGAAACATTTTTGATAATTACTTGAGTAGGGAAGGTAAACTGATTTTGCATTTGATTTTATGCATACACAAAACATAAAAATGATCCTCCCCCCCAAACAGAAAGATGAGCAGTGTCCCCACTGCTCACTGAATTTGAAAAAAGAGAGAGGAACATTCACACAAAACAGAAACAAAACAACTACTGACTACTAACTCTCTAGACGTTGTAACGTCTGGACAGCTATTTATTTGAACTGAAATTGCAAACTATAACTATACTACTGCTAAAAAGAGGGCTAACTTACTTGTTCAGAGCACCGGACCTGAGCCTTCCACTTTGTCTGGCTGGGATGCTTGCTTGCACAGTCTTCTTTTTCTTTTCCTTATTCTTCTTTTCTCCTTCACCGTCACCAGTATCAACTGAGACTTCAGTTTCTTGGGGCCTCTTTACACTGCTCTCAGCAACTCTTTTCTTTGCTTCCTCCCATGCTTTCTGCTTTTCCAGCTCTGCAGGATGAATCTGCTGCTGCTCTTTGGGTTCCCCCCTGGCTTTTTCAACCTCTGGCTCTTGAGACGTTGTAACGTCTGCAGCTTTTTCTTCAGCAACAACAGCAGGAGCATTCTCTGAACCACTAGCAGCGACAAATGCTGCACTGGTGGCTGTTGCTGGCTTGTTTTTAGCAGCTTCAGATTTCTTTTTTACCTGCAACTTTTGCCTTTTGGTTGCAGGAGCATCAACTAGTTGTTCTTCTTCTTCACCATGTCTTGCTTCTTCACTTGCGGCGGCTACTTCACGCCTTTTCTTCTTGCCAAATGGACTCTGGGTGGGTACAGTCTTGAATCTTTGCCTTTTGGGTGGGGGAATGAGTTGTGGGTCTGGGTTGGTTTCAACAGCAGATGGGTTAGACGTAGTCACGTCTGCACTTGTTACTTCTGGAATGGATGGTTGTGATGACTCTTTAGTTGGTTCAGGTTGAGTGGGGGTTGGTTTTGAAATGGGTTGATCTTGAAGTTCAGATTGTGGTGTTTTGGGGATGTTTTGGTCATGGGTGGGTTGGGTTTTAGCTGAGGGTTGGGATTGTTTGTCTTTTGGTGATGGAGGTGTGGGTTGGGCTGGTTCTTTGAGTGTTTGGGTTGGTGGAGAGTCAGCCTCAATATCAGTCTTATCACTGGAACTTCCTTTCTCTTCTGAATGTGTTTCATCATCACTTAGGATTTCCCTACTCACCTTCTTTGATTCCTCTGCATCACTCTCACTGATGCTATCCATATCAGCTGATTTAAGTTCTTCTTCCTCACTACTTACCTTCTTTTGCTCTTTCTTTGCTGGGCTCTTTCTTTTTGTGGCTGGTTTTCTTGTTTTCTTGACTTTTTCCTTCTTCACTTTCTTGGGGTTCATTGTTGATAGGAGTATGTTGTCTTCATCTTCCTCTTGCATCCAATCTGGAAGTGCTGGTTCTTCAATCACCATCTTGCCTTTTGTTGTTTGTGCATTCACCTTCTTTTGCCACTCAAATTGCTCCTTGACAAACTTGGCTAGACTGTTTTGCTGGTCTACCAGACGTTGTAACGTCTGCGCATCAACTGACGTGGTAGCATCTGCAGCTCTCTGCCTAGCTTTGAACTTTGTAGAGAATGCCCCTTGGGGTTCCTCTCTTAGCTCAGATGCTTCAATCTCCACTCCAGCTTCCATGCAAAGATCAGTGATTAAACAAGGGAAGTATAGGTATCCATCCTTCCTGTTCTGCCATTTGTTTATCTCCCTGTTGATGAGCTTACCCACCTCAATCTTATCTCTTGACATAATGGCATCAATAGCAATCAGCCTCTCTTTATCAACCCAGAGGGTGTGAGAAGTGGGTATCAAGCAATGCCTAATGAAATGAAACCAAGCACTGGCCTCATCACAAAGGTATCTCTTCAAAATTTTGAATTCATTCCCATGGTCGCCTCTTCGCTCCCAAACAGCTCCTTCAACACATATCCTTTCTTTGATTTCAGTCATCTCTGCCACTCCGTAAGTCTTTTGCTTCACCTCAACTGCCTTGCCATAGTAACCTAGCCCAAAGTAGTCATTTATGACTCTTACACCAAATTTGACTTCTTCTCCTCGAACGATGGAGGTGCTTGAAAGTTCTCCATCGGTTCTTTCAACGATTCCTTTGTAAAAGTCATGCACCAGAGTTGCAATGTATTCCTTTCTGTGAACTACAAATTTCTGCCATCCCAATGCTGTCACTGTTGCGAGAAAGTCAGGATTTGGGTTTTCCAAGTTGAAGCCCCTTTCTGGCAGCAGGGCTTTCTTCTTTGAAGGAATGGGGATTTCTGGATTTGGAACAGAGGAAGAACTTGGGTTGACATTCTTTCCTTTACCAGATGATTTTACTGCAGCTTGCTTGGTTTTAGTCATGGTGATTGTATGAGTTTTCTGGAGAGTGGGGGATTTGAGATTTGAGATTTGGGATTTGGGATTTGGGATTTGGGATAAGGGATAAGATTGCGGTTTCTGAAAGTGTATGAAGGTGGTTTTGATGATTGTAACTGGTGTGTGTTTATTGGGGAGGTTTTATGGGAAGTTGAGAAGTAGGTGGTGGCGTGGGTTTGGGAAAAAGGGGTAACCGTTGGAAGTGACGTCATGGTCACTTTGGCAGTCACGTCTAAAAAAAATCATTAAAAATTGTTTCATTTGAAAACTACTTGACTCATTTTCTTTTCTTTTTCATTTTAAACTTTACCCAGGCAGCGAACGTGACAACATCCTAGACACGCAGAGACGTTATAACGTTTATACTACTTCAGCTCCCATTCCTGCACAAAACAAAAATTTAAAGACACAAAATTGCTGGTTAGTTAAAACCATTGGGTTGCCTCCCAAGAGCGCTTGCTTTAAGAGTCTTCAGCCAAACTATCCCCCCTTTTTTTTTTTTTGAATTCAGGGGTTGTTGAGAGCCACTGTGGTCTTGTCCCTAACCACATGTTCTCCATAGTAATGCTTCACTCTTTGGCCATTGACTTTGAAAATGGAATTAGTTTTCTCATCAAACAGGTCCACAGCACCATGAGGATAGACTTTTACCAGCTTGAAAGGTCCTGACCATCTTGATTTTAACTTCCCAGGGAACAACTTTAACCTTGAATTAAACAACAAAACTGATTGTCCTTCTACTAGCTCTCTTCTTTGAATTTTCTGATCGTGCCACTTCTTGGTTTTCTCTTTATACATTTTTGAATTCTCATAGGCAGTGTGCCTGAATTCATCTAGCTCATTTAGTTGAAGGAGCCTTGCTTCTCCAGCCTTTGAATGATCTAAGTTCAGTTGCTTCAGTGCCCAGTGAGCTTTGTGTTGGAGTTCAATGGGCAGGTGGCAAGCTTTTCCGAAGACTAACTTGTATGATGACATGCCCAGTGGTGTCTTAAATGCTGTCCTGTACGCCCACAATGCATCATCAAGGTGCAGGGACCAATCCTTCCTGTTTGGACCAACCATCTTCTCAAGTATCCTTTTAATCTCTCTGTTGGAAATTTCTACTTGACCACTTGTCTGTGGGTGATAAGCTGTAGCAATTTTGTGCTTCACTCCGTACTTAGCCAATAGGTTTTCAATCAGCTTGTTACAGAAGTGAGAGCCTTCATCACTGATTATAGCTCTTGGAGTACCAAATCTTGTGAAGATGTTTTGCTTCAGGAATTTGCTGACTGATTTGGCCTCATTATTGGGCAATGCAATGGCTTCCACCCATTTTGACACATAATCCACAGCTACCAAAATGTATAAATTTCCATGAGACATAGGAAATGGCCCCATGAAGTCCATTCCCCAAACATCAAACAGTTCCACTTCAAGGATATTTGTCAATGGCATTTCTTGCTTGTTGGAGATGTTTCCAGTTCTTTGGCATTTATCACAGCTTTTCACTAATTCATGAGCATCTTTGAAGAGTGTTGGCCAATAGTATCCTGACTGTAACACCTTTGCTGCAGTTCTGGTTCCTCCAAAATGTCCTCCATAAGGTGATGCATGACATTGTTGTAATACATGGAGTTGTTCCTCTTCAGCCAGGCATCTCCTAAGCAACTGATCTTGACACATCTTATACAAATAGGGTTCATCCCAAAAATAGTGCTTCATGGTGTGGAAGAATTTTTTTCTTTGCTGATGGTTGAAATCCACAGGCACAATCTTGCTGACTAGGAAGTTAACTATATCAGCATACCAGGGAGCAGTAGCGTCAGACGTTATAATGTTTGAAGAAATTGTCATAGACGTGGTAACGTCTTCAGCTACTGTGGCTACTGTCAGCAGTTTTTCATCAGGGAAATTTTCTTTTATCTCTTCTGCACCTGTACCTGCATCAACATTCTCAAGCCTAGAAAGATGATCAGCAACTTGGTTCTCCACCCCCTTTTTATCATGAATTTCCAAGTCAAATTCTTGGAGGAGGAGAACCCATCTAATGAGTCGTGGCTTTGCATCTTTTTTAGAAATCAAATACTTGATGGCTGAGTGATCAGTAAAAACAATAACTTTTGCACCCACCAAGTATGATCGAAATTTGTCAAAAGCAAATACAACAGCCAGTAACTCTTTCTCAGTTACAGTATAATTTAATTGGGCATCATCTAAAGTTTTACTAGCATAATAGATAGAGTGAAAAATTTTGCCATACCTTTGACCCAATACGGCCCCCACAGCGTAGTCACTCGCATCACACATTAATTCAAATGGTTTGGACCAGTCAGGAGTGACTATCACAGGAGCTGTTACAAGGGCAGTCTTCAATTTCTGGAAGGCTTCATGACAATGCTCATCAAAGTTGAAGACGTTATCACGTTGCAGCAGCAGACACAAAGGTTTGGAAATTTTTGAGAAATCCTTGATAAACCTTCTGTAAAAACCAGCATGTCCTAAGAAACTTCTAATACCTTTGACAGTGGTGGGTGGAGGTAATTTGTCAATAACATCAATTTTTGCTTTATCAACCTCCAACCCTTTCTTTGAAATCTTGTGCCCTAAAACAATTCCCT
This sequence comes from Astragalus membranaceus, assembly GCA_039519185.1. Lineage (NCBI taxonomy): Eukaryota > Viridiplantae > Streptophyta > Magnoliopsida > Fabales > Fabaceae > Astragalus > Astragalus membranaceus. The sequence goes on along the minus strand of CM076848.1, from coordinate 134,508,299 downwards.
CTTGAACCATAAAGTGACATTTCTCCCAGTTGAGTACTAAGTTGGTTTCTTCACACCTTATTAAGACTCCTTCTAAGTTATCCAAGCATGCCTTGTATGAGTCTCCATAGACTGAAAAGTCATCCATGAAAACTTCCATGGATTTTTCAATAAAATCTGAGAATAAAGCCATCATACACCTCTGAAATGTTGCAGGTGCATTACACAATCCGAATGGCATCCTTCTGAAGGCAAAGGTACCATAAGGACAAGTGAATGTGGTCTTCTCTTGGTCCTCAGGCACAATAGCTATCTGGTTATATCCTGAGTAACCATCAAGGAAACAATAGAATTCTTTGCCTGCAAGTCTATCCAACATCTGGTCAATAAATGGCAGAGGAAAATGGTCCTTCTTGGTTGCTTTGTTCAGCTTCCTGTAGTCCATACATATCCTCCATCCAGTCACTGTTCTTGTTGGAATCAACTCATTTTTGTCATTGGTCACCACAGTAACTCCACCCTTTTTTGGTACACATTGAACTGGGCTCACCCATGAGCTATCACTAATTGGATAAATGATTCCTGCATCTAACCATTTGATGATTTCCTTCTTGACCACCTCTTTCATTATCGGGTTCAATCGCCTTTGTCCTTCAATGCTGTTCTTAGCATTCTCTTCTAAGACAATTCTGTGCATACAGATTGTGGGACTGATACCCTTGATATCTGCCATTTGCCAACCAATGGCTTTCTTGTGCCTTTTCAAGGTGCTAATGAGATCACTTTCCTGCTCTTGTGAGAGGTTAGAAGAAATGATCACTGGTAAAGAATCATTTTCCCCTAAAAAGGCATACTTCAGGTGATCAGGCAACACTTTCAATTCCAGAGTGGGTGGTTCTTCAATGGATGGTACTATCTTCTTGAGATTGGAGTCTTCTTGCCCCAAAGATTCATACTTCTTTGTCCACGCCCTGGGTACATGGGAGTCAGACGTGACAACGTCTGTGGTTGACGTTGTAACGTTTAACGGATCAGCTTCTTCTGATAACAACTCTTGAATCTCATCATTGCCCAGAATCTTCTCCAAGTGGTCATTATCTTTATTGAATTGCTTTTGAACCACATGGTCAAGGGCAACCACAAAGGAACATTCCTCTGTGTTAGGTTCTGGATACTTGAGTGCGTTGAGGACGTTGAACTTGACTTCTTGGTCATTGACCCTCATGATTAATTCTCCCTTCTGCACATCAATGAGTGTCCTTCCAGTGGCTAGAAATGGTCGCCCCAAGATGATAGGAACTTCCTTATCTGCATCAAAATCCAAAATAACAAAGTCCACTGGAAAAACGAATTTGTCAACTTTAATCAAAACATCTTCTAATATGCCCTCAGGATAAACTCTACTTTTATCAGCTAATGTAAGACTTAAAGAAGTAGGTCTGGCAGTTCCTACACCAAGTTTTTCATAAATGGACTTGGGCATCAAGTTAATACTTGCCCCCAAGTCGCATAAAGCTTTGCCAAGGTAAAAATCTCCAATGGAGCATGGTATAGTAAAACTGCCAGGATCTTTCAGTTTTCTAGGGAGTTTATTCTGCATGATTAAGCTACATTCTTCAGTTAACGCAATAATTTCAAACTCCCCTAGCCTTCTTCTTTTGGTGATGATATCCTTTAGGAACTTGGCATAGTTTGGCATCTGCTGTAGAGCTTCAACTAAGGGAAGGTTTATGTGTAGCTGTTTTAGCATCTCCATGAACTTGCTGAATTGCTTGTCTTCATGAGCTTTCTTTAGTCTTTGAGGGTAGGGTGGAGGAGGATATTCAGGTACAAGCTTTGGAACAGTCTTGATTCCTGGTTCAGAACTAGACGTTGTAACGTCTGGCTTAGACATCACAATATCTGGAATATTCTTCTCTTTTTCTCCACCTTTGTTTTTCTCTTTTTCCTTGTCTGGCACCTCAGATTCCTTAGGCATAGATGGTTCTGGATACTCAGTGCCACTTCTTAATGAGATAGCATTTACCTGTGCATTCACCACATCTTTACCATTTGACTTTGATGAAGATGGTGTTTCAGTTGTGGATGGAAGAGATCCATTCTGTCTTTGAGTAAGAGCTGAGGCTATCTGTCCAATTTGGTTCTCCAAAGTTTTGATTGAAGACTCATGGGTCTGTAAGGTTGCCCTACAATCACTTATGAAAGTTTTCATCAAGGCTTCCAAATTGCTGTTGTTGTTATTCTGCGTATACTGCTTTTGTTGTTGAGGGGGAAATCCTGGGGGTATTGCAGGAGCAGCATTGCTAGCATTCAAAGAATTGTTGTTCTTCCAACTAAAATTTGGGTGATTTCTCCAATTTGAATTGTACAAGTTGGAGAAGGGACTGTTACCTTTGTTATGTGATACAAAGTTTACAGACTGGGGGTTATGGGGACACTCTTCGTAGACATGCCCTCCTTCACAATATACACACACTACTCCCCCAGATGGTGTTGGCTCAATAGCTGCAGCAGTCTGTGTTTCAGACGTTGCCACGTTTGGAGTGCTCAAGTTCTTAATCATGTTGGTCAGAGAAACAACCTGAGCAGAAAGGGCAGTTACTTCACTTATCTCATGGACACCAGCCTTCTTTCCAGGAGTGAATCTATCAGAAGGCCAATGGGCATTGTGAGTGGCTATGTCTTCAATAAGTCTGCATGCCTCAGAGAAAGACATGTTTAATATGACACCGCCTGATGAAGCATCAAGTATAAGCCTGGTAGGTTGATCTAGACCATTATAAAAAGTCTCCATTTGAATAACTACGGGAATGCCATGGTGTGGGCACATTCTTAGTAATTCCTTCCATCTTTCCCAAGCCTCAAATAATGATTCCCCTTCTCTTTGTTTGAAGGAAGTGATGTCATTTCTTAACTTGGCATTTTTGTTGGGAGGGAAGTATTTTCCAAGAAATTTCTCAGCTAGCTCATCCCAAGTATGAATTGAATTTGGCTCTAAGGAGTTCAACCAATTCTTGGCCTTATCCTTAAGAGAATATGGAAATAGCTTCAGTCGGAAGGCATCTTCTGAGACTCCAGGGATGACAAAGTTGCTACACACATCCAAAAATTGCCTTAGATGTGCATAAGGATCTTCTTGAGGAAAACCCCCAAATTGCCCTGCAGTCTGCAGCATTTGGAACATCATTGGCTTGAATTCAAAGTGACCAGTATGAATAGGTGGTCTTGCAATGCCTGTTTGTAAATGTGCAGGATTGAGCACGGCATAATCACGCATAGGCTTGTCCCTGTCATTGACCATGTCTTGTGGCCCTGCATTGATGAGTTGCTGTCTCTGCCAGTGTTCATCATCAACATAGGTTTCTGTATGAGTTTGTGGTCCACGACCACGTCCTCCAGCATCTGAGTGCCTTCCTCCTCTTGGAGTGCGTCCACCTCTAGAGCTTCTACCACCAGTACCATGTTCAGACATGATTGGTGGCTGAAATTGCTGTTGTTGTTGCTGCCTTCTTAACCTTTGTTGTCTCCTTAGTCGCCTGAAGGTTCTTTCAGGTTCTGGATAGAATTCAGGCTCAGATCCACTCTCTGGTTCTGTTGAACTAGAGCTTGAACTGGAACTAAGCATACGCTGTAACGTTTACCTGTTCACTCACAAAAACAACAAACAACACAGCAGAATTCTTTCACCTAGTGTTTTAATTCTTGTTGAACAATAAAAGTTAAATACAGTCCCCGGCAACGGCGCCAAAAACTTGTTCGCGCTCGTGTGTTTTATAATCGCAATATCAGTGCAAGTATACACGTCGTACAAGTAATAAAGTGGATAAAAGTAAGAGATCGTTCCCACGAGGATTGATTAACTTTCAGAGTTCAAGTCTTTAAAACACAAGTGAAACAGGTAATAAATCGGCACTAAAAGTAGGTGTTAAGACTAAGAACATAAATAAAACAAGTAAATGAGGAGTGGTTGTGAAAATGGAAAAGTATGAGTTGGATTGCTGCATGCAAGTAAATCTCCTCTAGTCAGACGTTATAACGTTTACACGTTAACACGTACAAATGCTATGTTGTATAGACGTTATAACGTTTGAACGCTGTTGCAAAAGAGCTGTGCTTTTCAGTCACAAAACGTCAGAGCTTCAAGTACTAGAATTCCTATGTCTAGGTTCTAAGTAGGCCTACTCCTGTATTTTAAGTACCCACAGCAATGTCCTATGAACTATTATCCATTCTATGTCTAGACTTAGATAAAAATGCCTAAATGTCTTTAGTGCACCTTTTCATTCACATAAATCTTTGAGTTCTTTTCATAGACCATGTCTGTACCTATGAATCTACTTGTTTTAAGTGGCCAAGTTCAAAACAAGTTTGGAAATATTAACATGCAAAGATTTAGAACGCATAAACATCAATACATCATAACATTAAACTAGAGATTCATTACATGCAAAACAACAACCCAACTACCAATGTTTAGCTCATGCTGAGCATCCTTACAGAAATAAGAGGAGTAAAAATCCAAATACCGTACATAGAGAAAAGGAGACTAAGCGCAAAAGATACGCCTAAGGGGCCTTCCTTCATGCACGCTGTAAAGACGTTACAACGTCTGAGCTTTACAGTAATGGTTGCGAATGAAGATGGAAATTGGGGCCTTGAGAGAATTTAAAATGAAGAAGTCTGTGTCCAGAACTTCTTTTAGAAAACTCTCTCTGAAAAATGGAGGAAGGTGGATGATGAATGGAGTCGTCTCCGTTCGCATGGTGCACCCTTGCCTTTTTGTAGAGAGAGAATAGCCATGGTCAAAAGAGGGTCACATGTTGCTGATGTCATTCCCCACCTTCCAAGTTTGCTTGCGAGTTGACTCTGCCCTGAAGTGACACCGCACTGCTACAGTGCGTCAGCCGCGTCAGTGCTGAGGAGAGAGAAGATCTTCTTCATTTCCAGATCTCTGGCCATCATTACATGCGCGCCAAAATGATATATTATTTTCTTGCTCTGCTATCCTACTTCAGACGTGATGAGAGACGCTGCCACGTTGGGATTACTGCACAAACACAAGAAGCATCAAAACGCTCACAAAGGCGCCAATTGGCACCAAAATGCCTAGAACTTGTAATTTAGCCCCTTTCTAACTAAAAGCAATAAACTAACATAAACTTTACTAGAAACAACCTACTATTGCCAAAGAACTTGCATGATTTAACTTTGAATAAGTATAAATAACTCATATAAATATGAGTTATCAGTAGTCGACACACATTCGGACCTTTCCATCTTTCTTAGGGACTGGAACAATGTTTGCTACCCACTCAGGATATTTTGCCACAGCTAAGAACCCTGCATCAAACTGCTTCTTGACCTCATCCCTGATCTTCAAAGACATTTCAGGCTTCATCCGCCTTAACTTCTGTTTCACCGGGGGACACCCTGATTTCACCGGCAATCTATGTTCAACAATATCTGTGCTCAACCCTGGCATGTCCCGGTATGTCCATGCGAATACGTCAGCGTAGTCGAACAGGAGCTGAATCAACTTTTTGCGCTCTTTATCCTCCATTGCGGTACCAACCTTGATCTCTTTTCTGTCTTCCTTAGTACCCAAATTGACCATTTCTGTAGACTCCTCATGGGGTTCGATGACCTTTTCTTCTTGTTCTACCATTCTCATGATTTCTGGAGGAGTATCCCAATCATTCTCAACATCTTCCTCGGCTTGATTAACCGGGTAATCAAAATCACAGTATGAGTTATGGACATTGTTATTTTCAGAGTTTATTTTTGATCTGCATTAGAATGGAGCGGCGAATAAAAACAAAGAAAAAGCAACACAGATAAAAGATGAAGACAGAAATTTTATTGAAAATTCAAAATAACACTTTATTGATTGATGATTTTTGACGAAAACATGTGTGCCCGAATGAAATATCCCGAGGCCTTGGGCAGAGCCTAGGGATCTGCATTACAACGATAATTACTTTAAATTGAAAAATACGGGGAAATCCATGATCTCCCAGTTTCGCAGCTTCTCTCCAGCAGCACAGCAGCGCACCAGACCTACAGCACGGCCACTTGAGCTTGATCCTTCTTCAACCACATTAACTTGGTCAGGGTTCAGCATACCAGCACTCTGGAAGTTGTTCTTAAGATTAGCGATGACCATTCTCCCCTGATTGGGTGCCCTTCCTCTGAGTTTGGCCAGCCATTTCTCCCTCCTGTCAGATGCCAGCCTCTCCCGATCAGCAAGACTTGGGACGTATCCAACACCGAACCTCTCAATATTACCCCTCAACTGGATAGGCATTACAATTCCTTGAGCAGCTTTTCCTAAGCCCTTACCAATCTGATACCCATGTCCCAGCATCACCTTTGCAGTCATCATGTCAGCCCTGGACCACTTAGGCTTCCACCGAGGCTCTCCTTCGACGAAGACAGCGTTTGAAATCTCCATTCCCTGGAAAGCAGTCTCAAAGGACTCTTCTGCTGCTTCCACATAATATTCAGGTGGTGATCGATTTATCAATGTTTCTTCCTCTCCGGAGATCACTATCAGCTTTCCCCTAGCCACAAACTTGAGTTTCTGATGAAGCGAGGATGGTACTGCCCCAGCCGCATGTATCCAAGGACGTCCTAGCAGGCAACTGTAGGATGAATTGATGTCCATCACTTGAAAGACAACATAAAATACTTCAGGGCCTATCTGCAGCGGCATTTCCACTTCTCCAAAAACTTCCTTCACTGACCCATCAAATGCTCTGACCAAGGTGGAGCTCGGTTTTAGATATGAACAGTCTACATCCAGCTTATCCATTGTAGACTTAGGCAGCACGTTCAAGGATGAACCGTTATCAATAAGCACCCTGGCAAGTATATGGTCCCCACACTTGACTGAGATATGAAGAGCTTGATTATGACTCTTTCCTGCCGGAGGCAGCTCAGTGTCTGAGAAGGTCAAGTAATTAGAGGCTACAATGCTGCCAACAATACCATCAAGCTGGTTTACTGTAATGTCATGGGAGACGTGAGCTTCATTCAGGACCTTTAGCAGTGCAGCACGATGTGCCTCCGAACTAAGCAGCAAAGAGAGCATTGAGATCTTGGATGGAGTTTGATTCAGCTGGTCTACCACCCGATATTCACTCTGTCTCATTACTCTCAGGAATTCTTGAGCTTCTTTGTCCGACACATCCCTGACTTCTACAGTTTCTTTGTCTTTTCCCTTACGGGCCCTTTCTTCATTTCCCTTGGATTGCTCTCTTCTAAGGTTTTCAGGAGTATACAACCTTCCACTCCTTGTGATGCAACTACCTCCAGCAATGTTTGTTGTATCCCGAGTGCCTTTAGGGACCTCCGCTTGCATTTGCACATTGCAGCTCCATGGAGTCATCCTAGTCTCCCCACTAGGGGTAGCAGCAGGTACTGGAATGACAACAGTCGGGGGTCTCGTCACAGCTAGGCTGGAATTCAGATTGCAGGGAATTTCAATTGGTCACCTGAAGCCTCCATTGCCTGATTGCAAGGTAAATACATTTTCTTCTTTCTCCTGGATTCCCACTTGGACCAGGTGTCTGTCTAAGAGATCTTGGAGAATTGGTTTAAAGCCTTCACATGCCCCGATGCAGCGAGGATTATCACAGGCGTCTTTCCTAGCACATCCTTCTTTGATGACGCCAAAACGGCATAATTCAGCGTGGACAAAATTCAAAGGCATCTGAATGCAATCAACTTTTCTCACCAAACACTGACCCCCCTGATGGTCAACGGCATTAATAGCAGATCCTCCATGCCCTGGCAACGGATTGGTGGCTACATTGGGTTGTTGAAATGATATGCTTTTCTTATCAAGTAATTCTTGCACCACATATTTGAATGCTTTACAATCCTCCACCACATGACCTACCGCCCCAGAATGAAAGGCGCAGGTGGCATTTGCGTTGTACCCTCTGGGATAGGGAGGCTGATATGGCTTCATTTGACGAGTACTGATTATTTTGTTGGTGATGAGATAATTAAACAAGTCCGTGTAGGACATGGGAATGGGATCAAAGACAGCAGGCTTCCTTTCATTATAGTTCCGGTACTGATAATTTGATTGAAAAGGCTGTGCCAGCGGTGCCTGAGGAGGAACCGAAATAGCTTGCGATGGATTGCTGTGCGACGGACCACTGGCTCCGATGACTGCATTAGTTTCACCTTCTTTCTTCTTATGAGACCCAAAAAATGGCTTTTTTTGACCGGCAGGAGGTGCCGGGCCCTGAGCTATTCTTCCGCTCCGCATACCATTCTCTACTCTTTCCCCTGTGACCACCATCTCAGAGAAGTTTGAGGCTACGCTACCAACCAGCCTATCATAATACACCGCAGGAAGGGTTTCCATAAACATGTGGACCATTTCTTTGTCCAGCAGAGGGGGTTTTACTTGAGCCGCAAGGTTCCGCCATCTCTGAGCATACTCTTTGAACGACTCGTTGTCCCTCTTAGACATGCATTGTAGCTGAGTTCTATCTGGAGCCAAATCATTGTTATACTGGTATTGACGCATGAAGGCATCCGCCATGTCTTTCCAGCAACGGATATTAGTTGGCTCTAACTGCATGTACCAGTCAAGGGGAGCTCCAGCTAAACTTTCCTGGAAGCAATGCATCATTAAGTTATCGTCACGGGCATAGGCAGTCATCTTTCGGCAGTACATTGTCACATGGCTGACTGGGCAAGTTGTCCCTCTGTATTTGTCAAAAGTTGGTGCTTTGAACTTGGGCGGCAGGACTAGATCAGGAACCAAGCACAACTCATGGGCATTCCTGGCTCGGGAACCTGCCCCTTCAACAGCTCTTAACCTTTCTTCCAGCATCTGATACTGACTTCTAGCTTCGGCAGGGTAATTCTGTGGGAAAACGCCGGCACCATAGTGAGGGTTATTCATCGACGCCACGACCGGGGTCATGTGTCGGTGAGCAATATTCTGAGGGATTGGGCCCTGTACGTGTGGATGAACCATTATTGGTGAATTGAAACCCGCCGGAGTTCCTGGAGCAATAACAGGAATTGGGATCTGAATCTGGGCTTGATGCGTCCCCGTTCCAACTTCATTCAAAACTGTATTAGGCTGAGCGTGCCCCGTGGTTCCTGAAGGATCTCTTCCAGGGTTTGCATCAGCAGCAGGAGGCGTATAGCCCAGTGGGAGACCATAGGGAGGCCATTGCGCAGCTTGAAGGGTTTGAGAGATCCCAGACCCAGGAAGGGGAGGAGGATTGTTCGTCCCAGCGACAGCAGCTTCAGTTGTGCCAACATCTCTTAAGGCACTTAGCACTCTTATGACCTCCGCCATTTGAGCCTTTAGGACTTCCATCTCAGCTTGAATGACTTGATTCCCCTGATTCTGACCATGCTGACCCTGATCATTAGGATCCGGACCTCCTGGGATTCCGTCATCCTGATGTGGCTGCGGATCGTTCTGATCAAGATTGGCTTGATTGTTTTCCATGCTTCTTGCTTGCAGACGCGTCCAATAGCGATGATTAACCAGCTTGCCTGATTTTCTGTTGACGGAACACGCTTATGAACACAAGAACGAATGAATGAATGCAATGCGAATGAATGGGTGTTTGGTTTGTCTTGCTGAGAATCGCAGCGTATTATGTCTCGTCATAGATACGCAGGTAAATCTTTGATTAGTTTTGTTATTTTCCTTGGATCATACTGAAATTGGAATCTGGAAGCGAAACGGGTGTATTTAAACAAAATACTTCAAAATCTGAATCAAGAGTACGACATTCTGATACAATGATTGAAAAAGGAAAGGTACAATAAGACAAAATGGAAAATTACAATAAAGAAGTTCAAATACAAAGAGCTTTGACGTTTCCACTCCTTTTCCTTTTGTTGTTGGTAGAGGTACTTCCGGCTTTTCCTTTGGCTTCCTCAACTAGGGCTCTGCAGTACTCCACAAATTTGTACACCTCAGGCGGGGTGTTGAGGGGATACATCTCAGTTTCAGCTTTTCTTAATTTCTTGGGCACATCCGCAAGAACCTGGTTGACCAACTCTGATAGCTTGGAGAACCTATCCCTCCAGTGTTGAACTTCATCCCTCAGCTCAATGATGACTGCCTGCTCTTCAATCCTACCGAGCAGCTCAACATAGCGATGTTCCCAATACTGACTTTCATCCCTCACTTGCAGGTATGCATTGCTGATGTGACAAAGGCGCTTCCTCAACTCATCAGAGTCCTCTTGCTCTGCTTTTAGGGCCCGCTGATATTCTCTGAGGATGTTCTCGAATGAGTCTCTTTCTTGCACAACACTGTCTAACTTACTCTCCCATTCAGCTTGTAACATGCGGGATTCTCTTTTTGACTTGGCAAGCAAGCTTTTCGCAGCTCTCTCTTCCATTTTTGCTTCATCCCACAATTCTTTCCACTGATTGGCTTCTTCCAGGGCATTCTTCTCTTTCAAGCTTCGCCTCTTGATTTCCTCCTTGGCTCCTTGCAGATACCTTTGAACTTCTAACTTGCTCTCCTCTTCCCCTCTTAGTTTTTGACTGAACTTCTCAATGGTATCAGACTTCAGGGCATTTTCTTCTTTCAACCTTTTGTTCTTCAGAGCCATCTTCTCTATTTCAGCTTGCAAAGATCTCTTATCTTCCTCTGCCTTCATCAGAGCCAACTTAACCTCGCCTAACTCTTCGACAACAGGAACACTAGCGTCTACTCGACTCGCAACTCTTTTTGGTAGGGCAATTGAACATTCTGGATTCTTTTTCCGAGCCACTGAGCGAAGGTGATACCACTAGTCCTCTGAGCAAGCTCTACTTTTCCTATGCGAACCACCGTACTCCAGGCTTGCAAGACCTTTCTAAGCAAATTGTCGTCTTTTGGTCCTCCTTCAAAGATGTAAAACGGGAGTATCATCTCTTCGGTAGGCGAATTCCTCATCGGATACCCCAATTGCCTCAGAGTCAGAGACGGGTTGTAGTTGATGCATCCCTTAGTGCCCATCAGCGGGACATTTTGGAAACCACCACAGTGGAAGACTACCTTAGGCCTATCTTCCCAGCAAGACGAGAGATACCAACGGATTGAGTGCTCATCTAGACCCCCTAGAAACTGGATCCACTCTTGAATGCCCATAGCTTTCACCTCACAAGTTACAGCGTAGCTAATCAACTTTTCCACTCGTGTTGGGTTGGTGAAGGCATGGATGAGAAGCCATGCATACAACAGGTGAGAAGAGCAAGAGATTTTCTTCCTTCTTAAGTCACAATGATGAGTAAAAGCAGAATAAGTGTCGGCAAGGATGGCGGGAATTGGATTAGTGGGGCTCCTCTTGTTCTGAAAAGCTAGGAAAATACCAATAACAGTCACATCCACATACCTCTCAATCTGCGGAAAGAGAACAACCCCAAAAATTGCTAAGGCCAAAACTCGCTTGAAGACAACCCAATTTTTACTTCTAGCATAGGCTCCCATTAAACCTTCGAGGTAACTCTGCGGGAAACCTATCACATTGTTTCTCTTCTGCTTTTGGAGCTTCAGATCCTCTACACTCACTTGCAATAATGCAGCGAACCCCTCATCTGTGTAGTACTGTTCTTGATACCGGTAGGGGACAGCTTCTGCCTGAGTGAAACCCAAAATCTGCTGATATTCCTCCAATGTGGGGGCCATTTGAAAATTTTTGAAAAGAAAGCACCTGATTTCTGGGTCATAGAATCTACTCAAAGCCGCGATAGCCTCAGTCTGCACCTCTAGCAACAACAACTTCCGGAGGTTCCCATAAGCATTGTCAAACGATCCCCTTCCAATAGGTCCCATCAGGTCAACACATTTTTTCAGACTAGTCACATCTACCTTGTTTACAACGGGGTACCTTGGAGTATACACCGTTTCCCTTCTAGATTCCATGCCGTATCTATGACAAAAATTTCTCATTACTTGGGGTTCTCGGCAAGCAAACCATGATGAAATGCAAAGATGCATGCGAAAATTATCGAAAATGTATGTTTTATGCAAAGGATGATGTGTAAATGATGATGATGTTCTATGTCTATGTAACTCAGAGACTAGTCCTTATTGGCAGCGATTCAAGTTTTTTTTTTGAAAATGCGGGTCGTACGTTATTTCATATGGACCGGTATGAGAAAGGCTACAGCGGTAACTCTTTCACCCCCCTCTTTTTTTTTTTTTTAAAATAAAGTAGTTCATATGTCACTTCGTACAGACCGGCGAAAGAAAGGTTACAACGGCAACTCTTTCTCTGTTTTCTCCTTTTTTTTTTGGAAAATCTCCTTTTCTTTTTGAAAACGTGCCTAGTTTACAATGCAGCACACAATTTGGTATGCCCCTTGTGTCCTACGAAGATGGGGACCTAAGTTCTAGGACAACTCGAGTGTTCCTCCCATGCGGGTTCTAGTCACTTCCTCACCAGGCTACCAGAGCTAATTCTCTTTCACAATAGCACCCACAACGATGGAACGCCATCTGGTGTGAGGCATCATGAATGGGCGTACTCTGGCTGAAACTTTCGTGAGAGTCAGAAGGACAACAGTCCAATTGCCAGTCACTACTCGTTTCCACTCTCCTAAGTTTTGTCAGACCTTGGGTTTTAGGCCCCTCTCGAAGCACAATAAGCATAAGGTGTGAGTGTGTGTAGCGGGGACATACCGCCTAAAACTACCCACATATATCCTCACCTGCGAAGGAAAACCCAGAACAGTCCAGATAATAGCAAGTGATAACATGTTGTCTACACTAGGGTTCAATATCGAATAAGCTAGCCTAGGGTTTCAACAATAATCAAGTGCTTCGCTTACCTCAAGAAAGGGGGCCAAGAAGAGGGGAACATAACAAGATGGGGGGAAATGCATGAGAGTACTAAGCATACAAGCAAAGACGGGGAAAAATAAACATGAAAGGAGAGGAAATAAATGCACATGCGCAACATGACAAGAAGGGCAAACCGAAAAGGGATAGAAGCAAACAAAGTATCCAAACCACACCGATAGCACACTAAACCACACATTTAATTAGTTAGGCTTGACCCACTTAAAAAAGAAAAGTCCCCAGTGAAGTCGCCAGCTGTTGCGCCCGAAAAAGTCCCTGAGGGAATCTTTCTTCGTTTACAACTTTTTAAAAATCAATGAAGTCGCCACCAATATTTTTTATAAGGAAAATATTGAAGAAAAACCTTTTTGGAAAGCGGATGGCCTTTTGGAAAACCGGAAGATTTGGGTTCGGGGGTCGGTTAGGCATAGGGAAGGTTTTAGCACCCTACGCCTCCTTTCTACCGAAAGGGAACCTTTAATTAAATGTGTGGTTTTAAGTGCGGATTTGGAAAATACTTAAATTTGCCCTTTTTTCGAAGAGAGAATGAAAAGACTTAATGAAAATTTTTATTTTTGGCGCTTGACGAGAGTTAGCCTCTCGCTCCTACGTATCTCCTGGTGCGATGGAGAATTCAAAGCTACGTAGTTCTTGTTTGTCCTGAAAAGGGTTTTTGTTTTTTAATCTTTTTGGAGTTTTTCGCAAAGGGGTTGAGCGTTCGCAGTGACCAAACAACAACGGTTTAGAGTGGTCGCACTACTAACTCTTATGAAAATGAATTATCATTAACGACCAAACGGCAACGGCGCGAGTGATGATTAATGATAATCGGTTTTTATTTTGAGCATTGAAAAGGTTTTCGCAATTGAAGGAGAGCGTTTGTGAGGACCAAACAACAACGGTTTAGCGTGGCCACACTACTAGCTCCCACAGGAATGAAATCATCACCCATAATCAAACGGCAACGGCGCGAGTGATTATTAATGATGATTAGTTTTGATTTCGACGTTCGAAAAGATTTGTTTTTGAAAAGTGTCTTCGTTGGTTTTAATTGGAGAGAACGTCGTGATGAAAGGAATTTGCAATTGGATTGATTTTCGTTCGGGGAAATATTTATCCATCATAAAAAAAAGGTTTGAGAAAAAAATAAGTTCGTTTAGGGAAAAGAAGATTTATTATTTGGGATAAAAGGTTTTAAAAAAAAACGTTTATCTTGGGGAAAGAAATAAAATTCGAAAAGAGAAACAGGGGGTGAAATAGTAAAATAGGGGGTGCAAATAAAAGGAGGGGTGTATTATTAAAATGGGGTGCAAACAGTAGCCCATCATCCTTAGCGAGTAGGCCCACGTTTTTTAGTTTTCTGATGGGCTCAGGGGGGTGCGCGTAGTGAAATGCAGGGGGGTGTGAACAGAAATCTGAAAAATAAAAAAAAAACGCGAAAAGACGATTCTGCCCCTGTTGTGTACACTATAAATAGCTAACCTAAAAGGAAACCCTAATTTCTCACTTTCCTCTTCTCCACGGCGCCCCTAAACTAAAATTGCAAAAACCTAAAAATTTTCATCTCCCCTCTTCACGCGGCGCACTCCCTCTCCCTCTCACCTGATTTTCCTCTCCTCTCACACGGCCGTTCGATCCCTCTCCCTCCCCCTAGCTCCGATCTGTCATCCTCACTTCCCCTCCACCATTTCTCACTTTTCTCTCCTTACAGTCATGGTGAACCGAAACCATTTTCGTTTTTTCTCTCTCCCTCACCAACGAACTCTCTCTCTCACGGCGCCTTGTTCCCTTCCTGGCCGTAGATCCGCCGCCTTATCCTCCTCTCCCTCTCACGAAGTCCTGCGTGAACGACGACCACAGGGGGGGTGTATTGGCGTCGATTGGGTGCGATGGGGGTTACGAAGGTGGTCGTTTGGGTGGTTCGGTGCACACGGTGGTACGGTGGTACGGGTTGGGTTGCGGTTTGGAGGAGGTGGTTTGGTGATGGGGGAAGGTTTGGCCGTACAAAGGGGGGGGTTTACGGTGATGAGAGCGGTCGTGGTGGTGTACTGTTGGTGGTTGGCGGTGAGGCGGCCGTTTGGGTGGAGATGATTGCGAAGAGGTGTTCGGTGGTGGTTGGGCGGATCTGTGACGGTGGTGACTGGCCGTGGGACTACGGTGGTGGTGCGACGAGGCTACGGCGGCGCAAGGGCGAAGATGACCACCATACGCGGTGGTCGGAGGTAAATTCTAATTTTTTCTTTGTTTGTTCTTCTCCTTCTCTTCTTCTTATTTTTAATTTCTACTTTTCATATCTGTTTCTCATTTTTTTGTTTTTTTTTTCTGAATATATAGTTATAAAAAAAACTTTAAACTCTAACTTAACCAAGCCCATTGCTCCTTTTTTAGAACAGATTGGTTTTTCCTAATTTTCTAACTAAAGAAAAAACTGTTTCAAGATAACTATAGGTTCGTTTTTTAGTGTCTCTTAATTATAAACCCCTAATCTTTTTATTCACATGTTTCAGTTTTTTTTTTATAGTTACATAAAAAGACTGAACTAAAACGTGTTTGATCAACCTTATTTCAAAAAGACTCATATAACTTAAACATACACATATTTTTAAAAAGAATAATAAAAAAACAATTGGGATCAACCTTTACTCCAGATTCTGAAACAAACTCCTTTTGCTTACTACTGTGGCCACTGCTTCTCTACTGCTGCTTCTGTTCTGTTTGACTGCCACTGCTGTTCATTCCTCTTTGTTTCAGAATTTTCTCTCTAATTTCTCAAGTTGAGAAACTAGTTTCTGCCTCTGCGTATATTTTGTTGAGTCTGTGTCGTGTGTTTTGTGTGTTGCTGTGTATTGTTATCACTGTGTGTAAATTTGCTCTCTGTGTTACTGTTTTTTTTCTCCTCTTGCCTTCTGTGTTTGAAACCGAATTTATAGAAAAAATATGCCTAGGTTGTCGCAATGTGAGGTCAATTTGAAGCTGCTCTCTGATTTGTATTTTTTCAAGTGTTTCATGCTTTGATGCTCTAAAATTTCTGAGCAGTTTTTCTTCCTCTCCCACCTCTCGTGCTTTCACAACTTAGTGCATTTGACTGTTATAAACGTTGTTTGTGTGTGTGCAGGCTATGGATAAAAAAAGGTCAGCAAAGACTTGGCCTATTTTAAGCTTCGGAGCTAGACAATGCTAAACCTGCTGCTGAGACATGTTGCTGCCACAATTTGGCTTCTTCTCTTTGTCCATTCTGCTGACTTTTGGGTTGCTGTATCTTTTTATTGATTAAAGCCACTATGTTTTTTTTTTGTTTAAAAGGAATATTTACTCATGTAAAAAAAAGGTTACAACTTGGCTGAGTTAATACATATAGATATGAATGATGCTTGTTTTTAATCTACCAGCAATGATGCTCGACTCCTTTTCCAAGCATCTCGCGCTTCTTTCTTATCTTCTTTTGATTGTTTTTTTTTTTATAATAATAATAATGATAATAATAAAACAGATTTAAACAAGACACTATTTGACTATTTCTTCTATTTTTCCTCCTTATTGATAACTACTAATTAACCAAAACAAATGAAACAAATAACAATAAAGTTAATTTGCTAACAACTCTCGAATGAGAACCACAATTAATTGATTCCCGCGCGGCAAACACGCGTTTGATTAGCAAAATAATGCACACTACGAGAATAAACCCGCGTACTCAAACAAACACACGCACTTAATTAGGAGCAACACGCACCCGTTGGAAGTGACATGCGCACGATGGGAATAAAATGTGTACGCGAATGGACTCAAATGACAGTATGCTTTTAAAAATGAGAAAATACTGATTGAAATCGGACGTTTACAAAGAAACAATTTTTATTTGATTTTCAATTAGTCGGACAAAATTGGGGTATGACAGTTGTCCCTTATAGAAGTCCTTTGGGGAGATGTGTTTGTCGTGATAGGGCTTCATCTTTTGCTTGTAAATTTCCATGTTCTCATAAGCTTGCAAACGCATCTCCTCAAGCTCATGTAGCTCAAGAATTCTCTTCTCTCCACTTGAAGCTGGGTCTAAATTCAAGAACTTCAACGCCCAATAGGCTTTATGCTCAAACTCCACTGGTAAATGGCAAGATTTTCCATAAACCAGCTGATATGGTGATAAGCCCAAGGGTGTTTTGTAAGCTGTCCTATAAGCCCAAAGCGCATCATCAACTTTGGTTACCCAGTCCTTCATTGAATTCCCCACTGTCTTCTCTAGAATTTTTTTTATTTCCCGGTTGGATACCTCAGCTTGCCCATTGCATTGTGGATGATAAGGAGTTTCCACCTTGTGCTTAACACCATATTTAGACAGAACATTTTGCAACTGAGCATTGCAGAAATGACTACCTCCATCACTAATTAACACTCTAGGCACTCCAAATCTGGAAAAGATATTCTTCTTGACAAACTTTATGACAGTCAGAGAATCACTCTTTTAAGTTGCAATGGCTTCAACCCACTTTGAGACATAATCAACTGCCACCAAAATATACAGATTTTAATAAGATGGTGGAAATGGCACCATGAAGTCAATGCCCCAACAATCAAACAATTCCACTTCGAGAATAGGCTTCAAGGTCATTTCACTTCTCCTTGAGATATTTCCAGTTCTTTGGCATTTGTGACAACTCTTCACATAAATGTAAGCATCTTTGAAAAGAGTTGGCCAAAAGAATCCTGATCGAAGCACTTTTGCAGCTATGCGTTCACCATTGTAGTGACCTCCACAAGGAGAATCATGGCAATGCCATAGAATTTTCTGCCCTTCATCTTCAGGTACACACCTTCGTAGAAGTCCATCAGGTCCAATTTTGAATAGGAATGGGTCATCCCAAATATAGTGTTTAGAATCCCAGAAAAATCTTGTTCTTTGCTTTGAAATTGGCCATGTCAGCAAACCATAGTCTCTCCTTTATAGCAAAAAGTTTTTCATTTGGGAACTCTTCAAGGATTTCATTCTCCCGAGCAGTCACTTCCTTGTTATCCAATCTAGACAAATGATCAGCTACCACATTCTCACTCCCCTTTTTGTCTTTGATCTCCATGTCAAATTCCTGCAAAAGCAAAATCCATCTAAGGAGTCGAGACTTAGACTCGCCCTTGGTTAGCAGATATTTTATTGCAGCATGGTTAGTGAAAACAATTACTTTTGAACCAACCAAATAGTAACGAAAATTTTCCAATGCAAATACTATGGCTAGCAATTCTTTTTCAGTTGTTGCATAATTCACTTGGTTCTCATTCAAAACCTTGCTAGCATAGTAAATAGCATGAAAAATTTCTCTGATCTCTGCCTCAATACAGCACCCACTGCATAGTCACTAGCATCACACATAAGCTCAAAGGGAATATCCCAATTGGGAGCCACAATGACTGGAGCAGAGATTAGTTTTTCTTTCAACACATTAGAAGCACAAAGACAATCATTATCAAAAACAAATTCATCCTCCTTAACAAGTAGATTGCATAAAGGTTTTGCAATCTTAGAGAAGTCTTTTATGAAACGGCGGTAAAACCCGACGTGTCCTAAAAAACTTCTCACTCCTTTTACATTCAGAGGAGGAGGCAACTTTTCTATTTTTTCAATTTTTGCTTGATCAACCTCAATGCCTTTTGCAGAGATTTTATGGCCAAGCACAATACCCTCTTGAACCATAAAGTGACACTTTTCCCAATTCAAAACTAAATTGGTTTCAGTGCATCTCTTCAAAACAGCATCAAGATTAGACAAACAAGAATCATAGCTAGGTCCAAATACAGAAAAGTCATCCATAAATACCTCAATAGCATTTTCCATCATATCCGAGAATATAGAAAGCATGCACCTTTGAAAAGTTGTAGGAGCATTGCATAAACCAAAGGGCATCCTCCGATATGCAAACACACCAAAGGGACATGTAAAAGCGGTCTTCTCCTGATCTTTGAGATCAACTGCTATTTGATTGTACCTAGAGTATCCATCCTGGAAGCAATAAAAAGCTTGTCTAGCCAACCTCTCGAGCATCTGATCCATGAATGGTAATGGGAAGTGGTCCTTCCGGGTGGCTTGGTTTAGCCTTCGGTAGTCAATGCACATCCTCTAGCCTATGACTATGCGAGTAGGAATTAGCTCACTCCTTTCATTTTTGACAACTGTCTTACCCCCCTTCTTGGGAACCACATGAACTGGACTCACTCAGGAGCTATCTGAAATCGGATAAATCATCCCAGCATCTAAGAGCTTTAAGACTTCCTTCCTCACCACCTCCTTCATGATAGGATTTAATCTTCGTTGCAGTTGAATCACTGGTTTGAATTCTTCCTCAAGTTTGATCTTATGCATGCACAATGCTGGACTAATCCCCTTAAGGTCAGAGATAGTCCAACCTAAAGCAGTTTTGTTACTTCTTAGCACCCTCATACGTTTTTCCTCTTCCAACTTGGTCAAGGAAATACTAATGATAGCTGGATAAAGATCATCATTCCCAAGGATGACATACTTCAAATGAGTTGGGAGTTGTTTCAATTCTGGAGTTCCTTTCTCTGGACTCCCCTCTATTTAAGTCTTCTTTTTTCTTGAAAACTTTCTCTACTTGGGATGCTTCAAATTGTAAAATACAGTCTTCTATTTCACTTCCCAAGTTCTTATCTAATTCCTCAATAGAGTTCACAATTACCTTCTCTATTGGAGGAGATGGTAGATCATGTCTAAAGGTTTCCTGCACTGAGTTTTCAATCACATCCACCCTAAAACATTACCCTTTGTCATCTGGGTGGCGCATAGCTTCAAAAACATTAAAAGTCACCTTCTCATCTTGGTACCTTAAAATTAGCTTACCTTGTTGCATATCTATCAAGGCTCTCTACCAAGGACAAGTGGTACCTCTGCATCTTCCTCCATGTCAAGAATCACAAAATATACGGGAAATAGAACTTTGTCATCTCTTACCAGAACATCTTCTAACACACCATAAGGATGCATTATAGATCAATCAGCAAGTTGCAAAGACATCCTAGTTGGTTTCACCCCCTCCAAGTCTCTTCAACATAGACAAGGGCATCAAATTAATACTTGCTCCCAAATCACAAAGAGCTTTGCCAATAGTTAAGTTACCAATTGTGCAAGGGATGGTGAAACTCCCGGGATCCTTCAACTTTGGAGTAAGCTTTCTTTGAATAATGGCACTACACTCTTCTGTTAAAGCTACTATTTCATCTTCCTTGAACTTCCTTTTCTTTGTCAACAACTCCTTCATGAACTTGGCATAAGCGGGCATTTGCTCAAGAGCTTCTGCAAAAGGTATGTTGATTTGAAGGCGTTTGAAAATATCCATGAATTTTGCAAACTGCTCATCTTTCTGATTCTTCTTACTCAAATGAGGGTATGGAAATTTCATGTATGAGGGAATTGCCTTGGGCTTCTCTTCTACCTGCAATTTTGCATTCAACAATAAATTGTTTTCTTTTGAGTTAGACTTCACAACTTCCTCATTTTTTTCACTCAACTCATTTTCAACTTCTTCATTTTTTTCAATCAACTCCTAACACGACACCTCCTTCTCACAATTTATTTTCTCTCTAGGATTGGGTATCTCCATCACAGAAGATTTCAACTCCTTACCACTTCTCAGTGAGATAGCCTTACAACTTTCATTCTTGCATCGGTTATTTAACCGATTCGAAATGTTCTCACCTTTAGAATCGAGGGTATTCGAATCGGCAAATAACCGACTCCAAATGTGCCAAATAACCGATTCAAAAAGCCTTTTTTGCAGTAGTGTTGGGGTTATCGACTTTATTAGTAGGGAAACCGCTACTCGATGTTTCGGCAAGCTGCTTTGATAATTACCCAATTTGAATCTCCAAGTTTTTCATAGAAGCTTCGTGATTCTTCTCCATGTTCTTCATGGTTTGCTCTTGGGATTGGAAGGTGGTCTTGGTCATTTGCATAAATTGAGTCAAAGCATCCTCCAATTAGGAGGGTGGCCTTTGTTGTTGAGACTGCTGTTGTTGGCTTGACCCTGCTGCACCATTATTCTTCAATGAAAGGTTGGGATGATTCTTCCACCCAGGATTAAAGGTGTTAGAATATGGATTCCCCCCTTGTTTCTGAAAGTTCCCCATGTAATTAACCTGCCCATTGGAATCTCCATGAGTTGCACAGTCACCTTCGTGAGCTTCTCGACCACAATAGTTACACCTACCAACATGCACTGCTTGAACAGTTGCTGGAACTTGAGATCCACCTGGCAAGGCTGCAGCTAACTGTTTGGTAAGAGCTTCAATTTGAAGTGACATTACCTTTTGTTGAGCTAACACAGCATTATTAGTGTCCAACTCCAGCATCCCTTTCTTCATTGTAGCCCCTCTGTCATTTTGAATTCTGTACTCATTAGAAGCCATATGCTCCACTAACTGTCTTGCTTCCTCTGAAGTTTTAGTACCTAAAGACCCTCCTGTTGAGGCATCTAACATCATTCTTGTTTGGGGCCGCAAACCATGACAGAAAGTTTGCAATTGGACAAAGTCATCAATACCATGCCTAGGACATTGTTTTAACAACAATTTGAATCTTTCCCAAGCATCATACAGAGATTCAGCATCCCCTTGCTCAAAGTTTGAGATTTCAGCTCGTTTCTTGATGAACTTTAAAATCGGGAAAACCTTTCCAAGAATTTACTTTCTAGGCCACCCCAATTATTAATAGTTCCTGCTGGGATAGTGTTGAGCCAATCCTTGCCCCTACCAATTAAGGTATATGGAAATAGGCGCAACTTCTTGGCATCCTCACTGACTCCCTCAGGATTTGTGGTTCCACAAATTTCATAGAATTGAAACAAATGTTGGTTGGGATCTTCAGCATATGACCCCGAAAACTGCTCTAATTTCAAGGCATTAAGAATAGAAGACTTGATCTCAAATGCTACAGCTCCCACAGGTTGGAAGGTGTAAGCTTGGACGCTTTGATTTCTCCTCCCAAAGTCCCTTAGAGTGCGCCTTGGGGGTGGTGGTGGATTGTCTCCCATGACTTGAGTCACAGTTGGTGGCACAGAAGACTCTCTGGTTGTTGTTCTTTGCTCTCTTTGTTCCCTTAACTTAGTTTGCTTTCTATTAGCTCTAGCACTTTTCTCAATCTTCGGGTTAAAGAGTAAATCTTTAGGATCTACGGTTCCACGCATACACTGAGAAAACAGAAAACTCGAACAAGTGTCAAAGAAAATGTGTAATAAAATATAAAAAGAAAACGGAAAAATAAAACTAAAAACAAATTAAAGTATGTATGGGTTCAAATTAGCAGTTGCCTTCAAATTTACTGGTAAATGTAATTTCAATCCCCGGCAACGACGCCAAAATCTTGTTAGACTTTCGACAAGTGTACTAAAACGTCACAAATTATAAAATCGGTAAGAACCGAATATTGTCCTCAAGGATCGAATGCAATTACCAATAAATGATAACAACAACTAAATGAACACAAATAAACTGGTGTTGGTTGATATAATCGAGTAACTGAACTTTAAAGTTGACACAATCAAATACTTTTGTATTTTTTATAATAGAAACCAAAGAACGCTTTGAAAAGATGAGATGATAAAAGATGTTAGGGATGAACTCCTATTGAATCCACACTATTCCAACTGATTTGTATTGAAAAGTTACTCTCTCTTTGACTTTGCTATCAAACCCACAAAATTAATTAATCCCTAATTCCTTAGGCAACTAATCCTTTGTTCACAACCTAAAACCCTAATTCCTTAGGTGATTATAGATGACAACAAGCATTAGAATCAAGAGTTTTCAAGAAACAACAGCTTAAAGATTATTCCTAAGCTAAAAGTTGAAGGTATTCAATCTCAGGCATTCAAGTATAAAATTTCCATTCCATAAAAGAACCATAGATCATTCCATGGTTGATCAAATCATGAAAAGCATTAAGAAGGGAGATTAAACACACAAAGTAAGAGAGAATATGACACTAAGAACAAAAAAATTCAGTTACAATGTTGATTCATCAATATTCATTAATCTCTAACACAAAGAGATTTAGTTAGACATAGTAGAAGAAAGGGATAGACTGAAATTACAACTTAATGGAGAAGAGGGACTCATTTGAAGCTCCAAATCTTGTTCCTAGGCCTTGAATCTTCAATAGAGATGAAATGGAGAGAGTGTTGTTGAGTTCTAGGTGTGGATGTCTTGTACCGCAGGTAACTTGTATTGCAGGTTAGGTTTTGATGATGAAAAATACAAAGCCAAAGTTGATGAAAGTGACCAAAGACAAAAGTTGATGAAAGTGACAAAATATCAAAGTCACAATCCAAGGCAATCAAGACTAAAGAATCTTGTCTAAAGAAGTAAGGGTAGTCCTTAGGGTTTGGGTGTGTCTTAGGAAAAAGTGTAAGCTCTTACGAAGGTCAGCTCATCTCTCAAAGTCCCATATTTTCAAAATGCATGCATGCACACGTAAACTTAAAAACCATTTTGAAAAAGAAAGAAATCGATTCACTACATTTAACTAAACCTCAAAATCGATTTTTAACTCACTCTGAAAGAAACAATCGATTCATAAACTCTTTTCTAAATCAAAGAATCGATTACCAAGTTGCTTTAAAAAGGAAAGAAATCGATTCATATTGTTTTCACTATGTATACAATCGATTCTCTTCCTGTTTTAAAGCCATAAATCGATTTGCCTCTCTTTTCAATTAAGCAATGAATCGATTCCTCTCTTGCTTTTGCAAACTACAAAATCGGTTCGTAGCCTATAAAAATTGATTTCATGCTTCCTTTTTTTGAAACAAAACAATCGATTCCTCACTTGTGTTTGTGACTTGATTTTCTTTAAAGCTATAAATCGATTATAGACTTTCTTCATTAAGTACAAATCGATTTCATCTATTTTTAATCAAACACATAATCGATTTCTCATCCTAGATCAAGTTAGGCAAACAATCGATTATCATTCTTAGGCAAGCCAGACACTTAATCGATTCTATCATCTCCATAATTATTTCAACGGCTATATTTTTCTCATAGCCTATAAATAGAGGCTTCATACTTCTCAATTCTCACACAACCCATTTTCACGATTCAAAGCATATTTTAGAAAAACTCTTCACACTTTCATTTCTGCTCTTCTCGCGCCGTTGGTCCGTCAGAGCTGATCTCTCGCAAGAGTTAGTCGGGGTTGGAAACTTCAAGTTGTTGGATCTGCCTATATAGAGGTATTTTGGTATTTACATTGTAATTGGTTTATTGTTTTGATTTGTACTAGGTAGTGGGGTATCTCTCTAGGGTAGCTGTTTGTACTAGGAAGTGGGGTATCTCTCTAGGGTAGCTGTTTGTACTAGGAAGTGGGGTATCTTTCTGGGGCAGCCTGTTGTAACAAGGGTGGGGTATCTCTTGTTGTATTGTGGTTATATTTGAGGGCTCTTCAATAGGTGGGGTATCCTAGGTGAAGAGTGCCTGAGTCTGTAAAGGTTTCCAAGGCACCCGTAAGCCTTTTTGTGTTAGTGGAAAATCTCACAAGGGTGTGAGGACTGGACGTAGGTCACTGGGAGGTGACCGAACCAGGATAAATCTCTGTGTGCTTTATTGCATTATTTTTTAATTCCTTCGCTTCCACTAAACCTGCGCGAAAATTAATCTAAGTCATTGAAAAGGGGAAAAAGTTTTCAAAAGTTTTTAAATCTCAATTCACCCCCCCTCTTGTGACTGAAGCCACTTGGCAACAAGTGGTATCAGAGCTAGACTCTTGTATAAAGGGCCTAGCAGCTTCAAGAGTAATGGCTTCAGGTTGGTCTACACAAGAGGGTGCTTCTCTTACCCGTCCTCCGGGATTCAACGGGAAAGATTACGCATATTGGAAAGAAAGAATGAGAATATTTATTGAAGGGGTAGACTTAGATGTTTGGGATGCTGTAGAAAAGGGACCCTATGTCCCAACGCATATGGTAAATGGTATTCTTACAATTAAAGGGAGAAATGAATGGTCTGATGAAGAAAAGAGAAAATTTCAACACATCTTAAGGGCTAAAAATATTATTACTTCTGCTTTGAGTCCTGATGAATTTTTTAGAGTTTCAAACTGTAAATCTGCTCAAGAAATATGGGATAATCTGCAAGTCATTCATGAGGGTACAAATGAAGTAAAAAAGGCTAGAACGAACACTCTTATCAGAGAATACGAGCTGTTCAGAATGAATACAGGTGAAACAATACCAGAATTGCAAAAGAGGTTCACTCACATAGTGAATCAGCTAAGCCTGTTAGGAAAGTCATTCCCTACTACGGATCTAATCAACAAAGTTCTGAGATGTTTGAATCGAGAATGGCAACCCAAGGTTACCGCTATAGCTGAATCGAGAAATTTAGCTACTATGTCACTTGCCACTCTATTCGGCAAACTGCAGGAGCATGAACTAGAGCTCACCCGGCTGGCTGAGCATGAAAATAATGATAAGAAAAAGAAAAGCTTGGCACTGAAAGTATCTAGCTCAAATCAACTTTGTGAGAGCGAAGATTCAGAAAATGAAGATGATGAAAATGAGGAAAGCATGGCTCTTATGGTTCGAGGGTTCAAACGGTTTATGAAACGGAAAAATTACTCTAAAAGGAACTTCAACACCAAAAGGAAAGAAAGCTCATCCGGTCCTCTTATTTGCTATGAATGTGGGAAACCCGGGCATATGAAGATGGAATGTCCTAATCTACAGAAAAAGGGATCCGAATTCGAAAAGAAGACATTCAAAGAAAACGAAAGAAGGAAAGCCTACGTAGCGTGGGAAGACAGTGACACAAGCAGTTCAGATGGCTCAGAAAGCGAAGAAGCTCATGTTGCTCTTATGGTCAACCACGTAAGTGAAGGTGAATCCGAAAATGAGGTATCTTCTAACTCTGAATCTTTACAAGATGCTTATGATGAATTATATGAAGCTTTTACTGAATTGCATGATAAATCTTCAAAATTAGCTAAAGCGCTAAGTAAATCTAAGAAAGTTATCACTCATCTTGAAAATGATATTACTGCTTTAACTAAAGAAAAATTAGAGCTTAGAAAAGAAAATGATAGCCTTGCATGTGACTTGTGATAACAATAGAGGAAGAATCTCCGGTAAAGGTTAGATTGGTAAAGTTTTATTCACCTCTATTGAAAATGTGCATAAGAATAGTTTATTAAGTCAAATATGTGACTAGTGAAATAGAGTAATCCCCGAATCTCATTTCATGCATCATTAAAGAACAATATTTATAAGGCATGTTAGAATAACAGGAAACAACAAAGTATTCTGGTCAACCCTCTAGGACTGAGCATCTAGAATTTATATATTACCTTTTTAGAGGTTATGGTTAGAAAGGCGATAGTTTGATTGAGTTAGTTGAGTCGTCACAATAAGCTAGTTGATATTTCCACAAATCCGTTGCAAAATAAAACCTGGTTCCACATTCATTCAAATGAGTTTTCAATTAAATGTTTCTCAAGTGATTTTATAAAATGTGAATTAAAGTGAAACTGTGACTTGTGAATTTCTGCGTACTCAAGAAGCGTCTTCCAAAGCAGTTGAAGTGCTACTTTTTCTTGAAATCTATTTTCTCCTGTCACAACCAATTACTAGCTCTGGTATTTTGCCATAATACATGCTCACAATCGTTGTTTACCTAAAATAATTTTTCTCCCAAAACTCTACTTCCCATATTCTGGCTGCCATCACCAACTTTCAAACTAAGCAGCGTGAAATGTATGAAACTTAAACAATTGCTTCATAGATTTTGAGACTCATGATTAGCTTTTACTTGTTTTGATAAAATATTCTCTTCATGGTTTCAAATATGATTCTCTTTTGGATTTGATGATCACTTGTAAATCTGCAATGGTTCTTTTACCTTGTCAAATAGCTGTGTCATTCGATTCGCAAACTTCATCATATGTCGACCCTTTTTGTAACATCCGCTAATTAGCTAATTAGGTTTATTTAAATTTAACACAAGAGGTTATCCTATTATGTGAGGTAGAAATAAATAAATTCTATAGTAATGCTTAGCGAAATTAATTGTGTTAAGTTAATAGAGTTTGACTAAAATCCTTAGATTAAGCCATGTCTTGGTAAGATTAGAGGAATGAGTGGCTGAAGGGTACTTTGGTCCTTGTACCCTCTTTAAGTGATGGCCAGCTGAACCCACACCCCACACACACAAAACCATCTCATTTTCCAGTTTTTCAGAAAAAGAAAGATATTGAGAGGTGGAGAGAAAGAGCTGTCGAGAGGGAGAGAAGAGAAGAGGGGAAGAGAAATTCTGGATGCATGTTTGAGATGATTTCACCATCTTGATCCCTACACCCTCCTCTTCCAACTGATATAACTTTCATAATCATCATCCTCCTCCTCACTCATTCACCATTTTCGACCCACAAAGCTCCATAGAGCAAAAATGGAGTTGTAGTGCTTCTAGTGGCTTGCATGTCATCTTAGAGCTAGAATAGAACCTTGGGAGACATCACCTTGCTGTTTGAAGTAATGAGGGAAGAGGGTCAGTAGCTCATATTGCTGGGATTCGAATTGGAGAGGGCGTGGAGTTTGTGAGAACGAGAAGGACAATTACGGAGCGAGTTTGTGTAAATTCGGTGTCGTTGAACTCCAAGTGTTTCAGAATTTGAGTGATTTTCATCACTTCGGGTGAGTTCTATAACTCGCTTAGGGAATGTGTGTGTTTTTCTGAGTATCTATCTTTTCGAAAACCGTTTTATAAAACAGTGATTTTAAACGATAAGTGATGTGCTAAATTGTTGAAATGTGCTGGATTGGATTGAATATGCCTGCTGTATTATACCGCTATAATGTGTGTTTATGTTTGGGTATCGATCGGAAGGGATATTGGAATCGGAACGGAATGGGAAAAACTCATGAAAAACCTGTTTTCTAGAAACTGATAGAGACGCACGGATCGTGTGCCTCTGAGCACGGGTCGTGCGCCCCTATCTGAGGCTACAAGGATTGGATTTTTAAAACTCGCACGGATCGTGCGCCTAGTCGCACGGGTCGTGCGTATGTTTCTGGAACTTCCTACAATTTTGAACGATAACGCCCGGATCGTGCGCATAGTCGCACGGGTCGTGCGTATCCTTCTGGAAAACTTTCTGCAAATTGCTCAACCGCGCACGGGTCGTGCGCCTAGCCGCACGGGTCGTGTGGAACCTTCTGATTCCCAAATTCAAAGTACCTTTTTATCCATTCCAAATGATTCTAATCCTCTTCTAATCCGTTCCTCATGGTTCCCCAACAATGTAGAGATATTGATATCATGGTATCGAACATGTTTTATAGAAAACTTGTGTGTTATGAACGTAACGGAAAACCGTACTTAGAGAACGTGTGAGAATGCAAGTCAAGAAATATTAACGGACCTTGAGTCCAATCATGTTACTATAATGAACTTCAAGATCGTCATGTCATGCAAGCTAATTGATTGTAAGTCTATAAAGACATAAAAGCTCTCAATTCATGTAAACACAAATCAAGTTACTTTCCCTCGGGGAAAGGTAGATGGTATACCTTGTGTATATCGAGGATGACGATCCTCCAGTTATTAGCATACCTAGTGGAGGGGAGTCATGAATCCAAAGCTAGGACCCTAGTATTATTCGGATAGAATTTCGGATTGGGGTTTCCGTAGATATTGGGCAATCAAGATTGTCTAGCATTATATCTCGGGTTATGCTAAGTTTATGTTAAAATATGATCAGAAATGTAACAAGTGGTCGCTTATTAGGACTACAAGTTACGAGTAAACATCATGTATTCACGTGGTCGCTTATTAGGGCCACGAGTTCAGATTCAAGTATAATAAACCGTTAGAGTTGGTCAGGGGTCTCGATAGGACTCACTGAGATAATGTTTATCTCACCCTTCATATTTGTGGTTTTTATACAGAGAAACAGGGGAAGGCAAAGGCGATGAAGCACGGTTAGCTGGTGGGACTCGAGGAGTCCGGAAGTCTATGTTTCTTGTTTTGGGCCCTTGCCCTTTTGTAGTACTTTTGTTATCGGTTGTATAACTATCATGTATAAGTTATAAATCGTTTCCGCTACTTTATGTTGTTGAGTATTGAACATCAGGATCATGTATAAGTCTTAAGTTTTTGGAACTTAAGCATTTTCAGGAAATTTATGAGGTTCAGAGAACCATTTGATATATATTATCTTCAGTTTTAGATGTGTTCAATATTTCATTAACAGGAAGTTACTCTGATGTATGCCATCTAGTGCATTTCGGTGATTCTACATGATAGAATTTATCGGGGTGTTACACTTTTGATCATGACAAAAAGGGGGAGAAATATAGTGTTGCATTAAGCATATAGAATAAGCATATAATATTGTCATATTAAACATATAGGGGGAGAAATATTGTCACTTTTCATATAGTAAAAGAAACAGGGAGAGCATCAAGTAAGGGGGAGTATAATCACATATATATGTATGCATTATTTTGTTTGATGAACTAACCTCCCACCTTAAGATGAGTAAAGTTTTGTCATCATCAAAAAGGGGGAGAATGTGGATATCTTGTACTGCAGGTAACTTGTATTACAGGTTAGGTTTTGATGATGAAAAAGACAAAGCCAAAGTTGATGGCCAAAGTTGATGAAAGTGACAAAAGACAAAAGTTGATGAAAGTGACAAAATATCAAAGTCACAATCCAAGGCAATCAAGACTAAAGAATCATGTCTCAAGAAGTAAGGGTAGTCCTTAGGGTTTGGGTGTGTCTTAGGAAAAAGTGTAAGCTCTTACGAAGGTCAGCTCATCTCTCAAAGTCCCATGATTTTCAAAATGCATGGATGCACACGTAAACTTAAAAACCATTTTGAAAAAGAAAGAAATCGATTCACTACTTTTAACTAAACCTCAAAATCGATTTCTAACTCACTATGAAAGAAAGCAATCGATTCATAAACTCTTTTCTAAATCAAAGAATCGATTACCAAGTTGTTTTAAAAAGGAAAGAAATCGATTCATATTGTTTTCACTAAGTATACAATCGATTCTCTTCCTGTTTTAAAGCCATAAATCGATTTGCCTCTCTTTTCAATTAAGCAATGAATCGATTCCTCTCTTGTTTTTGTAAACTACAAAATCGATTCATAGCCTATAAAAATCGATTTCATGCTTCCTTTTTTTGAAACAAAACAATCGATTCCTCACTTGTGTTTGTGACTTGATTTACTTTAAAGCTATAAATCGATTATAGACTTTCTTCATTAAGTACAAATTGATTTCATCTAATTTCAAACAAACTCATAATCAATTTCTCATCCTAGATCTAGTTAGGCAAACAACAGATTATCATTCTTAGGCAAGCCAGGCACTTAATCGATTCTATCATCTCCATAATTATTTCAACGGCTATATTTTTCTCATAGCCTATAAATAGAGGCTTCATACTTCTCAATTCTCACACAACCCATTTTCACGATTCAAAGCATACTTTAGAAAAAGTCTTCACACTTTCATTTCTGCTCTTCTCGCACCGTTTGTCCGTCAGAGCTGATCTCTCGCAAGAGTTAGTCGGGGTTGGAAACTTCAAGTTGTTGGATCTTTCGATATAGAGGTATTTTGGTATTTACATTGTAATTGGTTTATTGTTTTGATTTGTACTAGGGAGTGGGGTATCTCTCTAGGGTAGCTCTTTGTACTAGGAAGTGGGGTATCTTTCTGGGGTAGCCTGTTGTAACAAGGGTGAGGTATCTCTTGTTGTATTGTGGTTAGATTTGAGGGCTCTTCAATAGGTGGGGTATCCTAGGTGAAGAGTGCTTGAGTCTCTAAAGGTTTCCAAGGCACCCGTAAGCCTTGTTGTGTTAGTGGAAAATCTCACAAGGGTGTGAGGACTGGACGTAGGTCACTGGGAGGTGACCAAACCAGGATAAATCTCTGTGTGCTTTATTGCTTTATTTTCTAATTCCTTCGCTTCCACTAAACCTGCGCGAAAATTAATCTAAGTCATTGAAAAAAGTTTTCAAAAGTTTTTAAATCTCAATTCACCCCCCTCCTCTTTAGACTGAAGCCACTTGGCAACACTAGGGTTTCTAAGAGTGTCAAAACTTCCCATTTTAGATTTTCTAGTGCCTTTATATAGCCCAACAATTAGGGCAACCTTGTCTTGCAAAAAGTCCATAAAAACCCTCCAAAAATGTGGTTTATACATTTCAGAATAAAGAACTTCGCTGTGGGTCCCGTCCTTAACTTTGTTGTACAACTCTGCTGATAGAAAAACAAACAGTTTTTAAAGGCAACTTCCACCGGTGGAAAACCATTGCAAACGTAACTGCTACTGTTTTAAGCACAACTTCCACTAGTGGAAGTTTAGTGCAAAATTAGACTATCTGGTGCTGCCAGAATTTTGTTGTATTGCAGTATGCCGTAATTCGCTCCAAACTTCACATCTAGCCTACACAACTTGTTCTTACACTTGATCTAGTTCCTGTGCACAAAAATACAATAAAAACCGGCATAACCACTACACGAAAACTAGATTTACAAATTCACAAAATCTTCTCAAACTTTACTGATTTTCTTTAAAATCTTAATGGAAAACACATTTTTTAACATTCAAAACAAGCATGTGATATGGATTTATCACTCATGCAGAATTGGAACACCTAAGTACTTCCCCAAGTCATTTGTAATTTGAAAACCTAAAGCGGCACAGATGCTCGCTCTAACATGCCCACCCACATTATTAGAGAAAAAAAATCTAAGTCTTGCTATCATTGATGTTTTGCCCGGACGACCTGCAAAACAACTCAAGAATATGTTTTATAAGTAACACCTGCCCCTCGCTTGCCTCCACAAAGATAAGGACATAGTTTGTGAATGCAAGATGCGAGATACGAGGGCCCTGGAGAGCGAGCTTAATGGGTTTCCATTGCTCGTTCTCAACCCCCACATTGATCATCTGGAAAAGCTTCTCAATGCACAACACAAACAAGTAGTGCGAAACTGGATGCCCCTGGCGAATTCCTCAAGTAGGATAGAATTTCTCTAGAGCCTCCCCGTTCCAAAGCACTCGCATATTTGAAGTGGTGATACACTCCCAAATAATTTGAATGAAACTGGTGGGTAGCCCTATATCACCATGCGTTTCCTTCACATAGTCCCACTTCAACCGGTCATAATCCTTCTCAAGATCAACTTTGATGGACATCCACCCCTTAGCACCTTTCTTCCGCCACATAGAGTGGGAAATCTCCTGCGCCACAATAATATTGTCTCTGCCTTGTGGATTAGGGACAAAACTACTCTAGCGCGGGTTAACTAACCTGCTCATGATACTCTGGAGGCGGTGCGCAAGATTTTTTTGTCACAACCTTATAACCACTTAGATCTAGATTTCTTGATACCATAGGAGTTCTTCTTGGAGTAAGACACGCTCATACTCCTCCCAAACTCGCTTGTACGTCGATTCGACATCCGAAGAATGATTAGAAACCCATTTCTCGGTAATGAGCTCTAATCTATTAAAAAGCATATTCTTCCTTTCAAAGATATTTCCAAACACCTTAGAAATCCAGTTTCTAAGGGAAGCACAAAGAACCGGTACCTGCGAACACTAGGAGGCTCCTCTAGGCCAAGCACTCTGGATAACATTCGGGAAGTCATCACGTGTTAGCCAAGAAGCAAGAAAATGAAATGGCCTTCTACTCTTGTTAACCCTCCTGACCGAGTTCATTTGAACTAGAATAGCCCTATGATCAGACTTAAAGAACGTAAGATGCCTAACCATAGTTCTCTGGAACATCAACCTCCACTGAATATTGATTAAAACTCTATCAAGTCTTTGAAATAAACCACCTCTTCTCCAAGTGAAAGGACTACCCTGGAAGCCAGCATCAATTAAATTGAAATTTTGTACCATATCTTTGAACCCTTGGACGCCTCTTTCATTCTGAGAATTTGCGCCTCCTCTTCCCTCCCGATCATTCACCACTACATTAAAATGCCCAAGCACCACCCAAGGTTCATCTATTGTCAATCCCAATCTCTAAAGATCTCTTCATAGCTGTTGTCTACCAACATACCCGGCGACCTATACACTACAGTAATTAACCAAGTTTCATTATTTCTCCATCTAACCTTGAGATGCACCCACTAACCAGAGGATTCAATGATCTCCACATGCCAAACATCTGCATCCCAGAGACACCAAATACCGCCAGACTAACCTCTTGAGTCCACAATAAAATTCCCAGAGTAGTCAGTTTTCCGAACTCTAGCCATAGCCCGAGGACCACTAATATGAGTTTCAAAAAGGAACATGAGAGAAACCTCAAATCTCCGTTTAATATCTTTAATTAGACTACTGAAGCCTTTCGCCCCAGTTCCAAGACAATTCCAGGCCATAAAATTCATTAAGAAACGCTATTGGTTTTTGGTTCTGAGAAACCATCCCCAATTGCCATTCCCAATTCATTACTAACCTCGACCACTGACAAGTCTGACTGGCCAGCAGTATTTGCACTTGCCAACTTCACAGAAGTATCAATCGTAATTGCTCCATCCTTCTCAACAATCTTTCAATGCACCGAACCACCTTTACGCTTGGCCTTAACTTCTGGTGCTAACACCTACTCCACCTTCTGGTGTCTTCGTGTCTTGTTTTGACTTCGATAAAATTGTTACACCACCATATTGAAGTGACGAATTTTTGTTAACAACCGTCAATGAGTCCAAATTCTTCTTCAGCAAGTCTGCCTTCTTCCCTTGGACCATCTTTTTCATTACTGGGCTTATTCTTGCAGCCCCTTTCGTATCTCTTAATCTTGGGCCAAGCGGATATTTTTTGGGCCCCAATTTACTTCGCAACTCAGTTGGCACACTTTGAATTTCAGTTGATGACTCACGTGGTTCTGCACTAATCGGATCAGGAGTACATGTCATGACAACAATCTCATTCACCACCTCCACCTCAGCAATAGCATCGAAGCTAGAGCATGTCCCACTTGTATTACTTTTAATTTGCTCTTTAGGACTCAGTGTGTTATTCCCTATCCCCACAGTTGACTTTTTACTCCTATTCAATTTTTTAGGGATCATGAAGTCACCAAACTTGGTTTGTTATGTGGTTGAGTTTCCACGATATTCTCCTTAATTTTAGGCTTGTCATTAGTGCTCACCACACCCTCCATGACTAAGTCTGCGATTGCTGTTCGCTTCTCTGCCTCGGCAGGCGTTAATGGCGGCGTTGATGCAAACCATTGATAACGACGAGCAAGCTTCCTTCTTATCGCCATACACGCCACACCCAAAACAAATCTGATGCAAACCTTCATATTCAATGTTGTAGAGTGTGGATACCTTGTGTTGTAGGTAAACTAATATTGCAGGATGTGTTTTGATGATGAAAAAGCCAAAGGTAAAATTGACGGTCAAAGTCAAATAAAAGTGACTAAACGTCAAAATCAATCCAAGACAAACAAGCCAAGAATTGAAGATTCAAGTTTAAAGGGTAGTCCTTAAATATAAGGGTAGTCCTTAGGGTTTGGGTGTGTCTTAGGAAAAAGTGTAAGCTCTTTCAAAGGTCAGCTCGTATCTCAAAGTCTCACACACTCACAAAGTTTTTTAAAGTTGCATGCATACTTACGTAAACATTCTTATCACCTTTTAAAATAACAAAATCGATTTCCTCATGCATAAACAAATATCAAAATCGATTTTCAGGTAAATTAGAAAAGGTAGAATCGATTGTCAGGTCATGTACTTTCAGTACATAAATCGATTTCTGAGCCAAACAATTTTTAAGGGAAGAATCGATTCCCAATCTTTTGCACATAACTGAGAATCGATTCCCACTTGTCTCAGACAAGCTGAAAATCGATTCATACATATTTTCACTAAGTATAGAATCGATTCCTAACTTTCCATGGTACTCAAGAATCGATTTCCCATATTTTCCAAACAAAGATAAATCGATTCCTCACCTAAATAAATCGATTCCTAGATCAAATACATTTCAACAAAGAATCGATTCCTACACTATTTTCAACGTAAAAATAATTTCCTCATAGCCTATAAATAGGCAGTGCTTCACGATTCTTTTTACACAACACACAACACAACCCATCTGCACGAATCAGAAAACTTTTGAAAACTCTTCACGCTTTTACTTTTGCTCGTCACGCACCGTTGGTCTGTCTGAGCTGATCTGTTGCTAAGAGTTAGTTGGGGTTGCATTCTTCAAGTTGTAATATCTGCCTACATTAGAGGTATTTCTGCATTTACAATTGTTTATTATTTAATTGTTGTGTTTTGTTCTAGGGAGTGGGGTATCTCTCTAGGGTAGCTGTTTGTACTAGGAAGTGGGGTATCTTTCTGGGGCAGCTGATTGTAACAGGGGTGGGGTATCTCTTGTTATTGTATTGTTAGATTTGAGGGCTCTCCATAGGTGGGGTATCCTAGGAGGAGAGTGCCTAAGTCTGTAAAGGTTTTCCAAGGCACCTGTAAGCCTTGTTGTTTTGGTTAGTGGAAAATCTCACAAGGGTGTGAGGACTGGACGTAGGTCACTAGGAGGTGACCGAACCAGGATAAATCTCTGCGTGCTTTACTGCTTTCCTGCTTTACTGTTATACCGCTTTACTGCTTTATATTCTAATTCCTTCGCTTCCAGTTAACCTGCGCGAAATTGATCTAAGTCATTGAAAAAGGGGAAAAACGTTTTCGAAAGATCTGAAAAGTTTTAAATCTCAATTCACCCCCCCTCTTGAGACTGAAGCCACTTGGTAACATAGAGAACATTTCTAACCTCCACCTGAGGAACTAGGGGCTTTGACAAAAATCTATCTCCACACAAATCCGGGCAAATTGTCCTCGAGAATGAATGGACGCAAGTTTGTCCATCTTAATAAACCTCCCTAGGGAACCTGCCAATCGAGAAAGAAACCGAACATTATACAGATCTAGACCAAGCTCAGAAATCTTGATCCATACTGCAACCTTACTCTCCACTATGACACTATTAAGGAAGTTAGTACGCCAACGTTGCACTATCATGTAGTGCCCTGCTATCATCCATGGACCTTCAAACAACACAGGGTTATCTTCCTCAAGAGAGTCTAACTGCACTGCGTAAACCCTTCTTTGCCCAATCTCGGTTGATCTTATTCTCAATAATCTTGAAACTAACCGTTTTACCCATCCATGAAACTATCAGAGTACGCTCCCATGGTTGACTCCACTCTTTTATTCCTTCATCAGAGACTTCAATCACTAGAGCCACATCATCACGAAGGATAATCTTGTCGTTCACATCTTCCTCCACAGCCAAAACAGATAAACCCATCACTTGCTCAAACCATTCACGTTGAGAAGGGCCTTCTTAAAGTTTTTAAGAGGACTGTTCCCTTTCAATTCTTCCAAGACCACTTCCTCCGTCGTCCCTCCTTTTCTTGCAAGATGGCGACGAGAATCCTCATCGCCGCCGTAGGCCACCGCGTGGGCCACTTTCAGCACCGAACAAACTAACAGAAATCACAAAAACCCTAGCTACACGTCAAAACCCTAGCAGAGCGCTATCTTATTATCTTGCCTATTGCTTGAGTCAATGTAGTCACCAAAAAAAATATTTGTTTGGGTCAATTCTTTGTTAGTTTTAGCTTTGTCATGCTAGATTATCTTAATAAATAATACTGAACAGGTCGAAAAATATTTATATCAAAAAACGTTTTTTTTACAAAAACCTTAAAAAGAAGTGTTTGACACATTTTGATATAAGAAAATGATTTTGATAAAATATTAACAGGCTTTGATTTTTTATGCACTTTTTGTTCTGTACCTTGCAGTGTGGTAGAGACTATAGCCGGTAGGTCTCCTGCTGTCCAAGTAGAGTATCAGAGTGATTCCGGGTGGGGTACCTGCGATGCCACTCCGACACTCAATTTAGTATTGAGAATTGTTGAGTAGTATAGCAAGGAATGAGAATGTATCTATTTTTGGCAATGTGAGCTAGTATTTATAAGGATCCATACCAGCCTTAAGTCGTCGGATCGATCGGGTGAATATGAGCCGTCAATGCATGAGAGTCATAAATGGGTTGATTTATTGTGGATATGGATCAAAGTGATTGGGCTTATCAATGTCCAATTGTTGAGTTGCGTTTTTTCCTTTGACTTGGGAAGTAAATTTTTTTTAATAATTTCTTGCCCACTATAAATATGTGAGCCTTCAACATTTTGACCCTTTGCAAAACTTGGCCTATTTCACAAGAGATTGAGAGGTGAGGTCTTCCAAAGAATGAGAAAAAAGAGACGGTAGCCGAGACCTAGAGGTCTCGCCCTCTGCGCCTCTCCTTGCGCCAGCACCCGAGACAAACAGGTTTCGCCTTCAGTGCCTATTCTCGCGCCAGTCACCCGAGACCAACAGGTCTCGTCTCCTTCAGTTTTGTTCGCGTGTTTTGTGTTTTCTGCGCCTACACCTGAGACGCCATAGTCTCGGTCCATCTCAGATTCGCTCTTGTGCAAGCGCCCAACATCCGAGACTTGATTGTCTCGGTCATCACCAGTCAGCTCGCGCCCGCTTGTGCCTGTGCACCTGAGACCTCACTGTCTCGGGCATCGCCTTTCAAGCTCACACTCGTGCACCCAAGACATATAGGTCTCGTTCGTTGCTGAGAGTTCGTGCCTGGGTTGGCGCCTACACCCGAGACTAGTACATCTCGCCTGCTGCCTGTTTGTCCAGGTACCACTTCTAATTTCCAACTTCCAAATATATTTGTGTACTGCTTTGTGTTTCGGGTTTGGACTTAGGACTTTTTAGGTAGATTGTATCAAAGTAGGGAAATAATCATCAAATTAGGGAAATAATATTTTGGACCATGAATTGCTTGGACTTTGACTAGTAAGCAGATGAGTCATATTTTCTTTTGAATCTGGTTTGTGAGAGAGTCTATGTGTAGGTGCATGTGTTGCTTTTCTCATAGCTTTCAATGGACGACCTTAGGAAAGGGGGTTGTCAACAAGTTATCTCTTTGCTTCATAATACTTGTCTTGACTACATGCCCCCTATCCTTCAAGTCTTGATTAATGTCGTGGACAAAGAAAACAGCTCGGGTCTATGATTTGTATCGAGGGCCCATTCACGCTTTGCGGGAGGCTGGTTATCCGATTGGTGGATCGTCAGAGGGACATGACGAGTCATTGGCGTCTGAGGCACCTCGCTTGGTTGTCTCTTCCTCCTCCAAAGACTCTGATGTTCAGTCTGATCTTGAGATAGTAGAGATGGATGAAGTTAATTATGATTGTGTCTCACAGACTATTCGGTCCATCAGGGGCATCTTTGCCCCCAAGTGCAAAATTCCCACCATTGAGACTTTGATTGGGGATGACTGGAGGGTGGAGGGATTTGATCCAGATGATAGGGTTTATCGGGCTCCTGCCGGCCAGAAGTTTATGATGTATAATTGTCTTATTTCTAGGATGGGAGTCTGTCACCCTTTTACGCCATTTCAGCTGGAGGTCCTAGAGTTCCTCTCAATATCTCCGTCTCAATTACACCCCAACGCGTGGTCATTCATGAGGTCTTTTGAGATTTTTATGAAGGCTATGAGAAGTAAGTGTAAGCATATGGTCTTTTTTAGCATTTTTGAGGTGCAACACAGGCGAGAGCTCTCAAATGACTGCCCTCGTTATGAGTTTCCGTCCTTACAAGCACGATCGAGTTATCTTTTCTTTTAACTGCATTGTGTCAGTGCTTCATGTGGGTTGGTCTAATGTGGATGCTTCATGTGTCAGTGCT
The DNA here is from genome assembly GCA_039519185.1 of Astragalus membranaceus. Classification (NCBI taxonomy): domain Eukaryota; kingdom Viridiplantae; phylum Streptophyta; class Magnoliopsida; order Fabales; family Fabaceae; genus Astragalus; species Astragalus membranaceus. The sequence continues at coordinate 134,469,716 of CM076848.1, read as the reverse complement.
GCTTATGCCATTCCTCTAAACCTATTGACAGAGGCGGAACATAGGACTTTGGATATGCTTAGGGCTATCGTTGGCCAGTTGATCACCGATCCCAAACTATTTTCGTCTCGCTTGTTAGTTAAGGCCGAGTCTATGGAGGATGCTGCTAAGATTTTAGGTAGCTTGCTTGCTTGCATTTTCTTATCTTCCTTAAGTATTTCCTCTTGAACTAATGTGCTTCATTGCTGTTTTGCAGATAAGATGTATGGTCCGGTTTCTTTTGATGACTTGGTAACGTGGGATGAGAAGGGTAACCCTCCAGCTGCAGGGTCTAGGCAAGCCAGCCTTGCTCCCGCCATCGCTGCCACATCTGCTAGTCCGTCATCAGGATCCCGACTCATCTTTGGAGCGCCCTCACGGGCTCGCAAAGATCCTTTTGGGGCTTCGTTGGCTTGGGGCTTTGTTGGCTTCAGCTGACCGATGAGGCAAGGGAGCTCGTGATCGGCTGACACTTCCCCGGGGTCCCAAGCCAAGCCCAAAAATCAAAAAGATTAGGATCTGTGCCATCCTCTCGAGCTTGGGATGAGAGACTTCACTAAGGCTGAACGTGAGGAGCAAAAAGATGATGCAGAGGAGAAAGTGCAGACGGTGGCATCCCAGGTACTGGAGTTTACCTACGGAGCCTATTAGAAGGCCTTCGACCATGTCCACTGCTTGTATCCGGAAGCCGTGTTGGAGTCGGACGTCTTGTAGTTCGAGCATGAGGTTCTTGATGGGAGGATCGCCAAATACCATCCTAACAAGACGGATTCTTTAAGGGCCCAGTCGTCTCCGGGACGACTATCTCTGTTGTGTGTTGGATTATCGATTTTTGCCTCATGTTGGCTTTCGTTTTATTATGCACAAATTTAATATCCCTCCAACTTGTTTCTTATCATTGCTTGTGTGGACCGAAGCGAGCCAGTGGACTCTCTCCTCAGTTTATAGGGAAGCGCAAACGATCGCAGCGCCGATCTCATGCCGCCCCTTTCTACTGTCGAGCTTTCTGTGTTATTCGTCTGGTCCCCCACCGTTGTATTGTGGCCGAACTTGTTATCCTGCATGTAGTAATAATTATTTGCAAAACAATGTTTTGATAATATGTTGTGAAAATGTTCATTCATTCATTCATGTGTATTGACCGTTCATGCAGTTACATCGGTTTTTCACATTTAACATGAGTGCTTTGTTTATACAACGAATTTCCTTAGCTTATCTGAGTTCCACGTTCTAGGGATTGGCTCCTTGCTCAAGGTTTCATATCGCAAGCGCCTTTCTCAATCTCTGAAGTTATTCTGTATGGACCTTCCCAGTTGGGGGCCAACTTCCCTTGAGCGGCGTTCTTCAAACCAACATCTGCCATTCGTAGGACTAGGTCACCCACCTCTAAGGTTCTAGGGACCACCTTAGCGTTGAATCTTGCTTCCATCCTTTGCTTGATCAGAGTTTCTTGGAGGGCTGCCTGGCTCCTGAATTCTTCTACAAGATCCAACTCCTCTCGGAGTCTCTGCTCAAAGGTTTCTGGAGGGTTTGGATGTTCGGTCCTCCAGCTCAACTCACCAATTTCTACCGGTATGACGGCCTCCGTTCCGTACTCTAGACAGAAAGGTGATTCTTCTGTTGGAGTGTGTGGGGTAGTTCGGTATGCCCACAAGACATAGGGTAGTTCTTCTGGCCAGTTGCCATTAGCTTCATCAAGTCGCCTTCGTAGTCCCCTCAGGATCACCCTGTTGGCTGCTTCTGCTTGGACGTTGGTCTAGGGATGTTCTACGGATGTGAAGCGGTGCCTGATGCCCAGGTTGGTAATAAGCTGTCTAAAGCCATGGTCTGCGAATTGCGTTCCATTGTTAGTGATGGTGGCCAAAGGTCCGGCCTCAATCCATTTAGTGAAGTAGTCGACCGCCAAGATCAAGTACTTAACCCGTCCTAGGCAAGTTGGGAAGGGGCCTAAGAGGTCAATTCCCCACCAAGTGAAGGGCCAGGGAGAGGTCATAGATGTCAACTCTGTTGATGAGGCGGTACGCACATCTGCATGCCTTTGACCCTTGTCGCATTGTTTTACATACTTTTGGGCATCCTCGTTCATAGTAGGTCAATAGTAGCTTACTCTTAAATCCTTTGATGCTAGGGCTCGTCCTCCTATGTGCTTCCCACAGATCCCCTCATGGACCTCTATGAGAACGTAGTCAGCTTCAGCTCCTTCAATAGATTTTAAAAGAGGCATTGAGAAACCTCTACGAAAAAGTTTCCCCTCAATGACTGAGTAGGATGCTGCTCGCCTTCTTACTGAAGCCGCTTCCTTGGTGTCAGTGGGCTCTTGGCCCTTGAAAAATATACTTGAGAATTGGAGCAATCCAACTTTTACTGGCTTCCACTGTGAGGATGGTGGCGGGTGATCCGGTATCCAAAGAAACACTAGGCTGAGATAGAGTTTCATGGATGACGCTTCGATGGTTTCCAGGTGCTTTTGTGCTGGCAAGTTTGGAAAGTATGGCGTCCCTGGTATTGTCACCTTGGGGAACATGTTTCACTTCTGCAGATTTAAACCATTTTAAGAGTTTGTGTACTCGGGCCAGGTATCTTTGCAACAAGGTATCGTAAGAACCAAATGCCTCCTTGATCTGTGAGACTACTAGTAATGAATCTGTGTGGAGTTCGAACTGTGTCGCGTTGAAGTCTCGGGCCAACTGTAGGCCAGCTATACAGGCAACTTTCTGCTTGATTGTTGGACGTGAAAAACGAGAATGTCAAGGCCACTTCGATCATCAATCCTTCTGAGTTCTCTAGTATCAGGTCGGCTCCGCTTCCTTTACTATTCGAGGATCCGTCTACAAAGAGGGTCCAAGTTTTCTCTGTGTTGCTTTCTTGTGGAGGTGAAGTGTTGCGTCAAAGACACACTTAGAGCGAGTGTACTCTATCGCAGAAGTAGTATAAAAAATATCGTCTCCACAGGGATTAATTAATAAGTACCAAACTAATCAAAATTTTTTATTGTTTAGACGAACGAATATTTGAAAGTTGTAACAGAGACAAATAAAATAATAAATAACTAGAATTAAAATGAAAGGTTGAATCAATGGAGAGAGGCCTAGGGTCACGGTTTCACTTGCAAGGTTCGATTCACCTATGTCTAATTCTACCTGAATTCCTCTATTTTATTCAATTACCAATCCCTTTACTAAAGCTATTAATCCATTTGGTCATTCGCGATTAATATTCTTTTTCCTAAATTAACCCTTGTTTGGTCATGCAAGAATTTAAATTCAAGAAAAGCATAAAGAGCAAAAAGGTTGAATGATTGGAAGACTAAATTAAAGTTTGGTCATGCATTAATTATAGTCTCAATTATCCTATAGGTCCCCCAACTAATTGCAGTACGGTCGCTGATCAACTAATTGATTATGAACATGCAAAGGGTTGTCAATCCTAATTATGTGATAAGAGCAATAGGATAATATTAATTGAAATAAAAATTAGGAATTCAAATTATGAATTAAAACATAAAAATGTCTCTAATCAAGCAAGATCCACCTAAGACCCTAGAAGAGGATTTAGCTATCCATACTAGTCAAGAACATTGGAATAAAATTTGGAGTCATGAATTACACAAGATAAAAATAACCCGGAAGATGAAGGAAATTCTGATCTTGTATTCAATATCTGTTTTTGCTCCAAAGCTCTCTCACAGTGTCAAGAACAGATACCAAATACTCTTCTCTCTCCTTGCCGGCGCAACTGTTTTCCTTTCTCCCAGTTACTGTTGCGGCCCTTTAGTATTTGACGGCTTTCTCTTTCTTTTTCTCCAAGCCTAGGGTAGTCATCATGCGCTGCTTCCTCTCCAAGTCACCAATGGATCTTCTATGAATTCAAGTGTGGGCCTTTAATAGCAATTGGGTCATTGGACCTTCCTTTGTATATTTTTTTTTTGCTTTGCATGTGATCGTACCTGATCAATACGATGAGTTGCTGTTGTCTGATTGTGTTGCTCGGTCGTTGGGATGAAGGACCGAGTTCTGGGCCGCACGCGGGTGGTACCTGCAAAGGCACTCCAACGCTCAAGTCAGAGGTGCTTCAACGGGCAGGGTCACATGGTGAGTAAAACGTACCTGAAGCCACATGCTAGTGTGGTATATATACTGTTGACTGCGCAGGCGTTCTGGCCGTCGCGCTTATCTCGGAGTTGGCCGCGTCTTGCGGAGCAAGCCATGTATTGGGTCGCGCTGGGCCTGTTGGGTGAAATTGGGCTTCGAGCCCACTCCGGAACAGTTGCCCCCCAAGCCTAGGTCGCCTGGGGGCGGGCTAAGGCTTGATTCCTTGCCCCCCAGCGTGGTCACAAACGACCGTTCTGGAACGATAACTGGTCAATTGTTAACTGGTCGATCGCTAATCTGTCGACTGCGTGGTCGCTGCCACGCGGCCAGGTGCCGTCTCGGGTTTGATGCCTGACAATCAATTGTCATAAATGCTGAGGCGACAGTTACTTTAATGAGGTGACTTTTGTTTTTTTCGAGGCGACGCTTAAAGACTCGAAGCGTTTGAGTAATGATGGTACGCGAAGAGTCGCGCCTCTTCGCTTCCGGCCCATGATGATGGTTGGCCCATTATATATAGGGTTCAAGGGAGTTTCTCATTTGCACGTTTCTCTGATTTCCTCTGCTCTCGTTGATCGCTCGTTGCAGAGGTATTGGATCGGTCGCTCCTACCAAAGCTCGCTCGCAATCAGCTCGCTCCAATTCCAGGTAACTACGACCGCCCTTTCTTTATTTCAATTTTTAGGTTCCACCTGGTGGAGGGGGTGTCAGGTCTGGGGACGACCATGTCGCCCCCTCTCCACGCGCGAGGAAGACCTTAACCGTTATTCCCCTTCACAGGTTTATTCTGGCGCGGACCAAACAGACCCGCCGTATCTCTGGAAGTCCGGCCGTTTCTCTTGCACATAGTATGACCCGACCAGTGGAGCAAAGTTCTGTACAAGCCCGGTCGTCCTCTTCTGACGATGAGTCTTCCTCTGGGTCTTCAACCCTGAATTGGACTTCCTCTGGTGAATCCGGAACTCGGCCGGACAAAAATGGGGCGCCGTTAACTGAGGCTGTAGTCGATGACACCGTAGAAAGCAACGCACGGGTTGCCACTGATGAAGGTATTGACCAGGCCGCGGCCGAAGGCACTGCGACGGCCGACAGAGACAAACAAGGCGACCAGCGAGCAGATCCTGAGCTCGCAGCTGAAAAGGACATGTCTTGGCTTTCACTTGGCCTGAGAGGTCAACGTAGAAAAATTCAAAAGGGGAGCCAGGACATAGCGTATCTTGCGACCGGACTAAACGAAGGATGGAGAATAGAAGGCATGGGCAAAGGGGAAGACATCGCGGCCTGGACAGACGTGCTAAAATTCACGATGTTCCGCATCGTTTTCGAACGCATGGGCATAATTCCGCCGTTTACCAAGTTCCAACGCCAAGTCTTACATTATCTTCAGGTCGCCCCCTCTCAACTGAACCCGAACGCTTGGGCGTTCTTGCAGGCGTACGAAGATGTTCTTGTAGTTTTGAAACGACCGGTCTCCATAAGATTATTCTTCACATTGTTTGAAATGAGCTACATTTACGAGAAAGGCTCCAAGGGCGCCAGTAAGGAAGCAGTTTCGTTCAAAAACCGCTCGACATACAATTTTTTCAAGCCTTATCTGGAATCACTGACGACCGAGTGGAAGAGAAAATTCTTTTGGGTCGTTCCAAACTCGGCCCAGGCCCTTCAAGGGATCGCCCAGATGTCAAAAGATGATCGGGAAGGAACGCCCCTGTTTCCCACGGTGTGGAGTTTTACCCATTTCTTGAAAAAACCGGGCGAGTACGCCTTTAAGGAAACAGAACTTGATGACTTGGATAGGGGGACGATCCATAGGCTGAAAAAGATTGCGTCCCTAGTCCCTGAGGGTCGCATCAAAGTCAAGAAAATTGTGGACGCTCGTGGCAAGAAAAAAGTCAAGGCCGCTCTTGGTTGGTGGTCGCTCGCCTAGTTTATTTTCTGTCGTTTCGTTTTATTTAACTGTTTCTAACCATCTACTTTTGTCTTTGCAGTTGACATGGCGAACATGAACGACTTCGACCTCTTGGACCAATGGGCGGACGAGGATGGTGAGACTTCGCCCGTCCGCGGAATTCCTGAAACTCAACCTGGGGGTACGCCCCAAGCTGCCGGAACTGGATCTCAGCCCGATCGTCAGTGTAACACCCCGTTAATTTCTAACTTGTAGAAATTACCGAAATGCACTACTGGCATACATCAGAGTACCTCCTATTTTAAATACTGAACACCTACTAATACTTGATGCTAAAAACCATCAAGCGCGTTACATAACTTAACATAAAAATGCATAAAGCGTTCTTACACCACTCAACTAGTGTTCAGTACCAAAATAGAAAGTGCGCGGAAGCGATTTACAACTTTATAACATAAGTCGTACAATCGTACATACTAAGGGTCTGAATACAAGTACAAAAGAAACTGAAATACAAGACATAAAGAAATAAAGATAGCAGCTGCTCCTCAAACATCTCCATGACCATGCTTCATCATCTTCAACTTAGCCTGCAATTCTGAAAAACAACAACAATGGATTGGGTGAGACAACTTGTCTCAGTGAGTTCTATCGAGACCCCTTGCTAACTCTCTCGGTTCAATTATGCTTGATTCGTTATCTAAAACTCATAGTCCTCAAAGTTGACTATGTGGCTGAACTATGCTCAATCACTGAGCCTAACAATGAACTATGCTCAATCACTGAGCCTAACAATGATTATTAGCGTGTCACCGGTCACTTGGCAAAATAAGCTTCCGGTGAACCCAATCCACTAATCACTAGTGGGCAAACCTCAAGGGGCCTAGGTTCATAGGGCTCATGACTTCCCCTCCCCTAGCACACTAAACTGAAATAGGGTCGTCACCCCTAACATGATGTATATATTTTAATATACCTTGAACAATGAGCAGTGAACAATGATCTGTGAACATGACAATGAGCTTGTATAACAATGGTCTTAATCTTAACCTAATCTGACACTTAACATGATTTTGTCATTAGGTGATCTCTCACGGAATTACTAACGTTGTTATCTTAGCTTGTAACTATCCATTACCTAATCCACATCACAATGTATCGCCCATACTCCACATTATGATAACCTAACTTAATCATAATCGATCTCATAAATACCACATCGGGCCATCACATAAGCAAAGACATGAACATAACATAAAACTACTTCGATCGCACTTGATTTCATGATACTAATATGTTTCCATCCTTGGGAAACCTTGAGGAGTGGATTAGAAGGGACTTAGGACCAATCGGAATGACTTAGGGCATGGTTTAAAATTGGGTACCAGCAAGAGACACACGATCCGTGCGCCTTGGCGCACGATCCCTGCTCAGTTTTCAGAAAATCCACTGCGAGCACCAGAACCTCACGCACGACCCGTGCCCAGGGGCGCACGATCCGTGCGTGACTACCAGTAATTCAGAAAAGTCAGTTTTCGTGTTTTCTTTTCCATTCCGATCGTTCCCGTATCCATTCCGATTCACATCCGAACTTAATAATGTATTTCAAACAGTCATGGAAACCAATCACTCATCATATAGCAATTCAACACAACAATCAAGACATGCAAGTATAATTAGCAATCAACGATATCATGACTCAATGACCCGGACTCGAGGTTTTTACAAGGCGGTTGCCGATTTTCATAAAACGCGATATTAATTCAGAATCCATGACAATGACATTAATTCCCTAGTGAGTATAGAACTCACCTTTTGATGATGACAATAACCCACACCGAGACTTCACGACCACGATCACACGGTGACTCCAAATTCTCCCAAACCGCTCCAATTAACTTCCAACTGAAAACCCAGCCACTGAACTACTCTCTAGGTTGCTCCAATTAGCATTTCAGGTACAGGTACTGGTTCTACAACTCTTCAACATAACATGCAAGGGACAGATTTGGTGTTTGGCCAAGTGAAGCTCAAGGTGGGCTTCAATGGTGATTTGTGGTGGAGGTTGGGGGTGACTATGAACTTAGCATCAATGGAAAGGAAATAGGGAGCTGATTCAGAATATGTTGATGGATGAAGCATGCATGATGGTTGAGACTAGATCCTCTCCTCCCTCTCCCTTCTCCCTCACGCCCCTCCCTCTCTATTTTTGCTGCTTCAGAATTTTGTAAAGTGGAAGAATGAAGTGTTTTTCTTTTGGATTTCAGCTGAAGGTGTACATATATATATAGGAATGCGCAATTATGATTTTACCCCTCACTTATACATTTCTTCCCTAATGACTCCCACTAGTTCTAACTAACTAAATATGATGCAATTAACTCAATTTGTCACACAATTAAATTAATTGTCAATCCAAACAAAATTATTTTTAAGCAACTCATTTAAATCAATATAAAAAAAATCATTTCACGCCAAATAATTTAAATAGCGAAAATTGGGGATATTACAATCACCCCAACTTTTAAAAATTTTGTCCTCAAAATTGGACTAAGAAATACCTTTCGCCGAACTATCGTCAGCTTTGCCTTTCTGAGCGTCTAGCACATAAATTCTTCCACGAGCTGGAGTTGCATTCTTTTCTCTGCTCCTTTTCTTCGCCGGACACTCGTGAGCGTAATGCCCTTCGCCTTTGCAGTAATGACACACAGTTGACCCCAGGCGACACTCTCCACCGTGAGGCTTGCAGCATTTCGAACACTTAACGAACCTTGGAGATTTAGACACTACTGCTTGCTTTCCTTTGTTGGAGTTACCCTTTGGCTCCTCACTTGGGGTTGGCAATTCCGATGCCTTTTTCTTTTCCTTCCGATAAGCTTTCCTTTCTTCATACATCTTGTTGAGATCTGCCTCTGCAACATAAGCTTGTTGCACCAACCCAGCATAACTAGTCATAGCATAAGAGCTAAGACCTTGGGCCACATCCGCACGAAGACTTGCCCTATACATCTGCATGTTCCACTCATCATTCGGAGCATGCTTTGCTAGCTGATAAAACTGCGACAATCTTTCGAACTTGGCGGTGAACTCACCCACCGACATCTCTCCTTGTCTCAGATTGATAAACTCGGCTTGCTTGCTTAATTTCATCACCGGAGGGAAAAAGTGACCAATAAACATCTCCTTGAAGTTAACCCAGGTAACAGGAGTTCCCTGGTTCACCATCAATTCATGAGCATTGGTCCACCAGGTTTGAGCATCTTCCTCGAGCATATGGGCAGCAAAAAGAACCTTCTCTTCTTCGCTGCATTGAAGAGTCCTAAAAATCTTCTCCATCGAATCCAACCAGAAATGTGATACCATTACCTCAGGTCCTCCTTTGAAACTTTGAGGATTCATCTTCTGAAAACGAAAGTAAGCCCTATTCGGATCTTCCAGAGGAGGTTGTTGAACATTCGGTTGTTGCTGCTCCATCCTCTCATGATGCATCTGGGCCATTTGAGCCATCTGCTGCTGCTGCATTTGCATCATGTCATTCATCATCTTCTGTTGCGTTTCGATGACATTCTGCATCCATTCGGTATGAGGATCGACGGGGACGCTTCTCCTACTTCCACCAGCCATGATTCTGCGAAATATGCACAAAGTGTTTAGTTGATCAGGCTAAACGTCTAATAGCATACTAAGAGGAATCACACTTAGAGAACTTAAGAGACTCATGATTCTAAGCCCGACTAGGTCGAACTGCTCTGATACCAATTGTAACACCCCGTTAATTTCTAACTTGTAAAAATTACCGAAATGCACTACTGGCATACATCAGAGTACCTCCGGTCTTAAATACTGAACACCTACAAATACTTGATGCTAAAAACCATCAAGCGCGTTACATAACTTAACATAAAAATGCATAAAGCGTTCTTACACCACTCAACTAGTGTTCAGTACCAAAATAGAAAGTGCGCGGAAGCGATTTACAACTTTATAACATAAGTCGTACAATCGTACATACTAAGGGTCTGAATACAAGTACAAAAGAAACTGAAATACAAGACATAAAGAAATAAAGATAGCGGCTGCTCCTCAAACATCTCCATGACCATGCTTCATCATCTTCAACTTAGCCTGCAATTCTAAAAACAACAACAATGGATTGGGTGAGACAACTTGTCTCAGTGAGTTCTATCGAGACCCCTTGCTAACTCTCTCGGTTCAATTATGCTTGATTCGTTATCTAAAACTCATAGTCCTCAAAGTTGACTATGTGGCTGAACTATGCTCAATCACTGAGCCTAACAATGAACTATGCTCAATCACTGAGCCTAACAATGATTATTAGCGTGTCACCGGTCACTTGGCAAAATAAGCTTCCGGTGAACCCAATCCACTAATCACTAGTGGGCAAACCTCAAGGGGCCTAGGTTCATAGGGCTCATGACTTCCCCTCCCCTAGCACACTAAACTGAAATAGGGTCGTCACCCTAACATGATGTATATATTTTAATATACCTTGAACAATGAGCAGTGAACAATGATCTGTGAACATGACAATGAGCTTGTATAACAATGGTCTTAATCTTAACCTAATCTGACACTTAACATGATTTTGTCATTAGGTGATCTCTCACGGAATTACTAACGTTGTTATCTTAGCTTGTAACTATCCATTACCTAATCCACATCACAATGTATCGCCCATACTCCACATTATGATAACCTAACTTAATCATAATCGATCTCATAAATACCACATCGGGCCATCACATAAGCAAAGACATGAACATAACATAAAACTACTTCGATCGCACTTGATTTCATGATACTAATATGTTTCCATCCTTGGGAAACCTTGAGGAGTGGATTAGAAGGGACTTAGGACCAATCGGAATGACTTAGGGCATGGTTTAAAATTGGGTACCAGCAAGAGACACACGATCCGTGCGCCTTGGCGCACGATCCCTGCTCAGTTTTCAGAAAATCCACTGTGAGCACCAGAAACTCACGCACGACCCGTGCCCAGGGGCGCACGATCCGTGCGTGACTACCAGTAATTCAGAAAAGTCAGTTTTCGCGTTTTCTTTTCCATTCCGATCGTTCCCGTATCCATTCCGATTCACATCCGAACTTAATAATGTTTTTCAAACAGTCATGGAAACCAATCACTCATCATATAGCAATTCAACACAACAATCAAGACATGCAAGTATAATTAGCAATCAACGATATCATGACTCAATGACCCGGACTCGAGGTTTTTACAAGGCGGTTGCCGGTTTTCATAAAACGCGATAATAATTCAGAATCCATGACAATGACATTAATTCCCTAGTGAGTATAGAACTCACCTTTTGATGATGACAATAACCCACACCGAGACTTCACGACCACGATCACACGGTGACTCCAAATTCTCCCAAACCGCTCCAATTAACTTCCAACTGAAAACCCAGCCACTGAACTACTCTCTAGGTTGCTCCAATTAGCATTTCAGGTACAGGTACTGGTTCTACAACTCTTCAACATAACATGCAAGGGACAGATTTGGTGTTTGGCCAAGTGAAGCTCAAGGTGGGCTTAAATGGTGATTTGTGGTGGAGGTTGGGGGTGACTATGAACTTAGCATCAATGGAAAGGAAATAGGGAGCTGATTCAGAATATGTTGATGGATGAAGCATGCATGATGGTTGAGACTAGATCCTCTCCTCCCTCTCCCTTCTCCCTCACGCCCCTCCCTCTCTATTTTTGCTGCTTCAGAATTTTGTAAAGTGGAAGAATGAAGTGTTTTTCTTTTGGATTTCAGCTGAAGGTGTACATATATATATATATATATAGGAATGCGCAATTACGATTTTACCCCTCACTTAAACATTTCTTCCCTAATGACTTCCACTAGTTCTAACTAACTAAATATGATGCAATTAACTCAATTTGTCACACAATTAAATTAATTGACAATCCAAACAAAATTATTTTTAAGCAACTCATTTAAATCAATATAAAAAAAAATCATTTCACGCCAAATAATTTAAATAGCGAAAATTGGGGATATTACAGTCAGACTCCTCGAGCGGGCACACCAAATCAAGCCATTGACTTGGGCAGCCCACTTCAAAATCAAGAAAGGTCCAAGAGGGATCGGTCGGTTGATCGTGGGGGTCAGAACAAGAAGCACAAGAGTGGCAAAAGCCATGGGCACTACCGGTCGCCTAAAATCGACCTGCTTGGATTGGGCGATCAGGACTGCGCTCGTTTCAAAGAAGAACCGTTCGAGGTGATGGCCGATGCGATGAAGGCCGCTGGAATTCTTTTCAAAAAATACCAAGATGAGGAAGCAGATCGCATGGAAGGTAGGCGCCTTGCCAATAAATATTCATTGCTTGAAGACGATCTAGTTGATAAAAATTTTAAACTGAGCTCTGCCTTGTCGTTGCTTGCAGAAGTGAGGGGTGAGCGAAATGATTTGCTCAAGAAGATGAAGGAACTTGAACCGAAAATCAAGGCCATCACTGACAACGAGGAGAAGCTCGACGATGCAGAACGCCAACTTGTAGCCGCTGTTGCTGCTCAAACTGCAGCCGAGTCTGCCCTGGACAAGGCGATCGTCGACAAGAAAACAGCTGAAAAAGAGGTCGAACGCCTCACTTCAAAGAATACAGAACTGTCGAACCAGATCGCTGGACTAAAAAATGACCTGGATGCCATGGAGGAGGAAAAGAATAAGTTTCAAGGTCGTTACAAAGACGTTCTTGACCGGGCGAAGGGAGCTGCAGAGGGTCAATTTGAGAATGTGGTCAGTCAGATTAAGCTCCTCTACCCTGATCTGGGGGTCGATCGCGAGATCGTGCAATGCACACATCGTGTGATCGAGCAGCAAATCGTGCGTCCCAAGAAAATGCTGAAGGGGAAGGTCGTTCAAGAAGAGGCGGTGATCTACCAGGCCCCTTGCGACTCTTAAACTTGTAATCTTTTGAATTCGGTAATCTTGGATTTCTCACTTTTGGCCCGCCTGCGAGCGGTGTTTTAATGGGCGCCCTGGATACGACCAAGGCGTCCTCGTTTGTACTTAATGACAATTTAGCGCTTTGTTCGCCCGTTATTTTCAATGAACTTTGGCCTGTTTAATTGCTCTTCAATTGAATTCGATTCTTTTTTGCTATGGTCGGTCGCGCCCGACCAATTTTTTTATGGACGAATCGATGGTCCTTCGTTGTGGCGGATTGTTCGTTGGCCACATTACTAAGGGTAATTTGTGTACCTCGCTTTGTGGGTCGCTTGTTTATCCACACTTGGGCCAATCGATGGCCTTTCGTATAGGCCGCTCGGCCGCTCTCGTTTGGGCCATTCGATGGCACTCTTTTAGGCCGCTCGGCGGCTCTCGTTTGGGCCATTCGATGGCACTCTTTTAGGCCGCTCGGCGGCTCTCGTTTGGGCCATTCGATGGCACTCTACTGGTCGCTCGACTGCTACTCGCATGGTGAGCGACCGTGCATACAATTTGCAGGAAATAAAGTACACAAGTCAAATTTTAAGGTCGGTCCTCGATAAAAAACCCCTGTGGGGAAAAAGAGCGACCGCCTGTTCTTTATTGATCAATTAGTGTTTTCAACTTAAACATAATACTTTCTCAACTTGTCAGCATTCCATGTTCTGGGGATGGTCGCCCCTTCCATGGTTTCTAGCTCGTAAGCTCCCTTTCCAGTCTTGCTGATAACACGGTATGGTCCTTCCCAATTTGGGGCGAGCTTTCCCTGGCGAGCGTTCTTATTCCCCACGTCGGCCCTCCTAAGGACGAGCTGTCCAACGGAGAACTCCCTCTTCTGGACGCGGGCGTTATACCTAGCAGCGACCTTCTGCTTGATGAGTTGCTCCCTAAGTGACGCCTTGGTTCGCAGCTCATCAACCAGGTCGAGCTCTTCTCTTGTTGCTCGCTCATTTGCGGCCGGGGTTGGTGGGTTGGTCGTCCTCCAACTTAGCTCTCCCATCTCAATCGGGATGACAGCGTCAGTTCCGTAGACAAGTCTAAATGGTGACTCCCCGGTCGATGAGTGGGGGGTCGTTCTGTAGGCCCAAAGGACCGACTGTAGTTCTTCTGCCCAATTTCCCTTGGCTTCATCCAACCTTCTTTTTAGTCCGCGTAGTACTACCCTGTTGGCAGCTTCTGCCTGGCCATTGGTTTGTGGGTGCTCGACCGAGGTGAAACGCTGTTTCACACCTAGGCCAGCCAGCATGTCTCTGAACTTTCTATCTGCGAACTGAGTTCCATTATCAGTCACCAGTTGTTGGGGCACTCCAAAGCGGGCGAGCACGTTTCTCCCAAAAAACTTAGATACCTTCGCTGAGGTAATGGTTGCAAGTGGCTCTACTTCTATCCACTTAGTGAAATAGTTGATCGCAACGATCAGGAATTTCAACTGACCTGGTGCAGGTGGAAAAGGGCCGAGCAGGTCCATGCCCCACCAAGCGAATGGCCATGGTGGGGTTAGGCTGTGTAGTTCTGATGAGGGCGCTATATGTACGTCGACATGAATTTGGCATTTCTTGCACTTCTAAACAAGTATCTTAGCATCCTCATCCATGGTCGGCCAATAGTATCCGGCCCTGAGCGCCTTCTTAGCAATCGACCGACCACCTTGATGGTTACCACAATCGCCTTCATGTATATCCCTCAGTACATGGTCGGCTTCGACCGACATAAGGCATCTCAGCAATGGGGATGAAAAGCCCCTTCTATACAGTCTTCCTTCGATCACTGAGTACTTGGTCGCCCGCAACCTCAGGAGCTTTGCTGCCTTCTGGTCGCAAGGTTCTACTCCATTGAGAATATATTGCAAGATAGGAGTGATCCAGTCTTTGTCCAAGTCGACCGCTAGAATGGCTAACGGTTAGGCAGGCTTGGTCGATACGCTCGGCCGCGTTAACGTTTCTTGGATTAGACTTCTGTGGTTCCCAGGAGTCTTTGTACTGGCTAACTTCGATAGGATGTCAGCCTGAACGTTCTCTATCCTGGGGACGTGCTTAAATTCTGCTCGGTCGAATTGCTTGAGCAGATCCCTTACCTTGGCCAAATAATTCTTCAAGACGTCGTCCTTTGCGTCGTATAGGTCTTGAATTTGGGAGACTACTAGTAGAGAGTCAGAGTGAAGTTCAACACGGTCGACGTTGAACTCTTTGGCTAGCTACAGCCCGGCAATGCACGCTTCATACTCGGCCTGGTTGTTTGAAGTGTGAAACGCGAAAGTCAATGACACTTCAACAGTAAGTCCTTCTGAGTTCTCAAGTATCAGACCGGCCCCACTTCTTTTGCTGTTGGAGGATCCATCTACGTGCAAAGTCCAGGTCGTGATGGCCTGACCGTCTGGTATTGGAGTCATCTCAGCGATGAAGTCGGCCAACACTTGGGCCTTAGCGGCCGATCTAGCGTCGAATTTGATCCCAAACTCACTGAGTTCCACAGCCCACTTGATCATACACCCTGCTAGGTCAGGTCAGTGAAGGATTTGCCTAATAGGCTGTTCGGTCCTCACCACGACCTGATGGGCCACGAAATAAGGGCGCAATCTACGAGTGGCCACAAGTAACGCTAAGGCTCGCTTCTCGATCTTCTGGTATCTGATCTCTGGGCCTTGAAATACCTTACTGATGAAATAGACCGGGTTTTGCTTTAGGTCACTTTCTCTTACGAGAACAGCGCTCATGGCTTCGTCCGTTATGGCCAAGTATAAGTAAAGCATCTCCCCTGGTTGCGGCTTGGTCATGATGGGCGAGTTGGTGAGTGCCGCCTTTAGCTCGTCCAATGCTCGCTGGCATTGGTCGGTCCATTCAAACTCGACCTCCTTCTTCAAGAGCTTGAACAGTGGAAGCGATTTGCATGCTGATTTGGGTATAAATCGTGACAGGGCAGCGACCATGCCATTCAATTGCTGAATTTCTTTTTTCGTAGTGGGCGGCCTCATGTCGGCGACCGCTCTACACTTATCAGGGTTTTCTTCAATCCCTCGCTCTGTTAAGTGGAAACCCAGGAACTTGCCCGCCCTTACTCTGAAGGTGCACTTCTCTGGATTCAACCTCAAGGAATTCTTCCTTGCTTCCTCAAAAATTTCCCTTAGGTCGTCAATGTGGTCTTGGTCGGTCTTGCTTTTGATGATCATATCATCCAAGTAGACTTCTGATATCCGACCGATCTGCCGCCTGAAGACCTTGTTCATCATTCTTTGATAGGTCGCGCCGGCGTTCTTCAGACCAAAGGGCATTACCTTGTACTGAAAATTTCCACGATCGGTCATGAACGCGGTCTTATGCCGATCGGGTGGGTACATAGTGATTTGGTTGTAACCTGAATAAGCGTCTAAAAAAGACAGGAGTTTGTAGCCCGCAGCCCCGTCGACCAGTTTGTCAATGTTTGGCAGGGGAAAGGCGTCCTTTGGGCATGCCTTATTCAGGTCGGTATAGTCGACGCACATGCGCCACTTACCATTTTTCTTCTTCACTAACACGACGTTGGAAAGCCAAGTCGTATACTTAATCTCTTCAATGAAATTGGCCTTGATGAGGTCGTCAACTGCCTGTGCGGCCGCCAATGCTTTCTCTTCTCTCTGAGTGCGTCTCTTTTGTGCGACCGGTCTGGCTGTCTCATCAACGGACAGTTGGTGGCAAGCAATTTCTATTGGGATCCCGGGCATGTCTGATGCCCGCCATGCAAAAAGGTCTGCGTAATCCCTGAGGCAGGTGATGAGATCTTGCTTGACCTGTTCAGGTAGGTCGCTCCCCAACTTAACTGTCTTAGTTGGGTCGTCCGATAACTGAACATCGATCAATTCCCCGTGGGGCTCGGGCCTCTTCAGTTTATTCTTTAGCTCGCGGGCTGAATCGTCGTCGCCGTCCTCAGGGTCGCTATCTGGGTCGTAACGAGCATCCAGGTCGGCCACATTGACCTGATGCCCCTCTCCGAGATCCTGTGGTTTAGCACTTACCACCTCCATATCACAAATCTCTTGATAGAGGAAATGGCTCCTCATGGCCGCTTCCATGTCAGCCATTACTGTCACAACCTGGTCGCTTTTATTGTAGAACTTCATCTTTAAATGCACAGTTGAGGCTACGGCCTCCAATTTTCCCAGTGTTGGCCGGCCGATGATGTAGTGGTAACACGATTTGATTGGTAGAACTATGACGTCGTCCTGACCGTCCTGTACAATGTGCTGCCGTTCGTATCATCTCCAAAAGTAACAAGCAATTCTATCGTCCCCAGGGGGTAGGTGGTCGCCCCATTGAACCCGGTCAATGGGGTTGGTACGGCTTGCGGAATAATTTCGCTCCTGTCCACGTTTAACTTGTCAATCAGTTCCTAAAACATGATGTCGGCCGAGCTCCCTTGGTCGACCAGTATTCTTCGGACCTCAGTGTTGGCCATTACGGCCGATACTACCAAAGGGACGTAATTATTGGTTTTGCCATCGAGCAAGTCTTCGTCCCCAAAAGAAACGGGCGGCCTATTCGAGGCCGGCCGTGGGGTTGAAGTTGAGCCGACCATCATAAGTTCATTCCGTTTCCTCTTCATTGCCTTGTTGGACTCTCTGATATCCAACGGGTTACCTGCATGGATGACCATGGCTACATTGCGGCCCTTCGACTGTCTGGGGTCGCGATCTTCCTCAGAATTATCACGCGGTCGCTCGACCGTCGAGTTGACGATTGTTTTGCCTCTGTCATTAGCGGGTTGGCCAACGACTCTTTCTTCAGGGCGATCGTTACCTTCATCTCTGACATATTGCCTCAACTTGCCTTTCTGAATGAGATCTTCTATGTCATCTTTTAGGGCCATACAGTTATTGGTATCATGCCCCTTACTCTTGTGGTATCTACAGTATTGGTAGGCCGACCTCCTTTCTTCAACACTAGAGGATCAGGTCGCCTAACACCAGTGAACTCGTTGTTTTGGCACTCCGTGAAGATCTGCGCGATCGGAGTGTTCAACTTTGTACGATGCTCGTACTTCTTAGGCCGGTACTCGGGCTTACTGTCACGATAGTTTTCTTGCCCCTTGGCCGGCCTGCTATTCTCTTCTTTGGGACGCGCGCGGGCGCCCTTGTCAGAGGCCAATTGCTCTTCATAGCCCATATGGTCGTTGGCCCTTCTAAGGAACAGGCCGAGATCGTAGTAGTGGTTCAATGAGAATTCTTCAGCAAATCTGTGGTTCTTTCTTATACCACGTTTGAGATACTTCAGTTTGTCCGTGTCTGATAGGTTGCGGACTGTGTCAGCCTCTGACATGAACCGATCGATGAACTCCCTCAATGGTTCGTTCTCTCGTTGGACGACCGAGTCCAAGTGCTCTTCATAACAATACTGACAACGGTTGGCTGTATAATTGGCCAAGAACATTGCCACAAGACCTTCTCGGATTGACAGCCATCACTCTTGTCTCTTTTCTTATCCTTCGAGCAGTTCTTTCAATTTCTGGATCAAAAACCAAAATAGGCTCCTGGGAGAGGGTGAACATGCAAGAGTAATAGTAATAACAATAAAACAAACTAATAGAATAAAACTAAATATAATTTTTTTTCTTTTTATTTATTTAAAACAAGAAATACAATAAATGTCTAAAGCAATAAAAACTCTTTCGTTTAATATTATTAAATTAATCCCCGGCAACGGCGCCAAAAACTTGTTGCGTCAAAGACACACTTAGAGCAAGTGTACTCTATCGCAGAAGTAGTATAAAAAAATCGTCTCCACAGGGATTAATTAATAAGTACCAAACTAATCAAAAATTTTTATTGTTTAGACGAACGAATATTTGAAAGTTGTAACAGAGACAAATAAAACAATAAATGACTAGAATTAAAATGAAAGGTTGAATCAATGGAGAGAGGCCTAGGGTCACGGTTTCACTTGCAAGCTTCGATTCCCCTATGTCTAATTCTACCTGAATTCCTTTATTTTATTCAATTACCAATCCCTTTACTAAAGCTATTAATCCGTTTGGTCATTCGCGATTAATATTCTTTTTCCTAAATTAACCCTTGTTTGGTCATGCAAGAATTTAAATTCAAGAAAAGCATAAAGAGCAAAAAGGTTGAATGATTGGAAGACTAAATTAAAGTTTGGTCATGTATTAATTATAGTCTCAATTATCCTATAGGTCCACCAACTAATTGCAGTACGGTTGCTGATCAACTAATTGATTATGAACATGCAAAGGGTTGTCAATCCTAATTATGTGATAAGAGCAATAGGATAATATTAATTGAAATAAAAATTAGGAATTCAAAGTATGAATTAAAACATAAAAATCTCTCTAATCAAGCAAGATCCACCTAAGACCCTAGAAGAGAATTTAGCTATCCATACTAGTCAAGAACATTGGAATAAAATTTGGAGTCATGAATTACAAAAGATAAAAATAACCCGGAAGATGAAGGAAATTCTGATCTTGTATTCAATATCTGCTTTTTTTCCAAAGCTCTCTCACAGTGTCAAGAACGGATACCAAATACTCTTCACTCTCCTTGCCGGCGCAACTGTTTTCCTTTCTCCCAGTTACTGTTGCGGCCCTTTAGTATTTGACGGCTTCCTCTTTCGTTTTCTCCAAGCCTAGGGTAGTCATTGTAACACCCCTTTTCTACCCGTTAATTTATTAGCTTAAAAACAGAGTTTCAAATTTTAGTTACGTCACAAGGGATGTCACACTTACTTCGTTAAACATCACACGCTAAATTACTCGATTTTCGAAAACAGCCTTGTAATACTTTCAAAACGTCATCGTCAATTAAAATACAACTTCACAGCGGAAAATCCAACCAGTTTAATCATAAAAGGCATTGCAACTATGCAAGGCTCACAATAGTAAAATCCAACAACAACAATGGTCATATATAGCTTAACAACGTTCATCCCTCCCCTAGTGTTACATAATCAGAGCAGATGACCCGACACAGCTAGTGAAGGTACCTAAGCCTTCACTCGAGATCACCTGCACGTTACCGCGTAGGGGTAACATTCAAACAGAAGGGGTGAGTTCATCTAACCATATAATAAAAGCATATGATAAGCACTAAGCTAGAGTTATGACACTATATCTACCACACCACGAAACATCAAATCAATCATCAAGGATAAAACAGTCAATTCTATCAGCAAGGGTAAACAGTCAATCTCATCATCAAGTTACTCGGCACAACGAGTCGTCACAATGTCATGCAGGAGCATGAAATGCAACCCACTCGCGGGCATATGCATGAGGTACCTTTCATCATCGTCGCTTAGCCTTTATGGCCTCATCGTCGCTTAGCCTTTATGGCCTCATCGTCGCTGGGTTTATGCACATGGAATACATGAGACACTATGACATGCATCACACACAAACACACACAATCACAGTCAACTATGTGACCCGTCACTTACCAATTTGCCAAATAAGAGGCACAGCACCTGTCAATTCATAATTACACACCACAACGTCGCTATATTTCATCGTCGCTTATTATCATCGTCGCTTAGCCTTTTGGGCCTTATCGTCACTTAGCCTTTTGGGCCTCAACGTCACTTACTTTCATCGTCACTTATTCATAAACATCATCAATTCAAACAATAGCCACTGAGGGCAAAACGTCATTTACTAGCCACCAAGGGCATCATTGTCATTTACACATCATCATCAATAATATTGGCCACTAAGGGCAAAAACGTCATTTAACTAGCCACTAAGGGCATCATCATCAAAATCATCACTTTTGACACTTGGACGCTAAAACCACTGATTATACGCAAAAGGGGATTTTTAAAGACACCAAAATGATTTTTCAATGTCACAGCAACGACCACCGGGGACAGCCACTTGGGGCGCCCAGCAACCTTCAGAAATAATAAGTTTTTATTTTTAAAAATGGAACACACAGACAGACAACTGAAAAGGCTTCACAACGCTTTTTGAAACACTTAAAACGGACACCCGAGTCAAAAGATATAGCGAAAACAGTTTTCAATAAAAATCGGGAACATCCTGAAAATGGCGCCCTTGGCGCCCAGCGCCTGGCACCTGGCGCCCAGTGCCCAACAACACATCACACACGCACACTGGCGCCCTTGGCGCCCAGCGCCTAGCACACACGCACATACACATGCAGCTTGGCGCCCATGGCGCCCTGCTACAGTAACCGTGGAGCAAAACTTTCAAGCAACACCACCTATGGCGCCCATGGCGCCCCTGAACAGTAATTTCAGCATTTTTCCAAATTTTTACATGATCAATCACAACACCAATTACAACAATCATGAGCACATATAGAATCATCAAAAATCATCCACCAAACATCAAAAATCACATATATGATCACATCAACATATTAAACCACCAAATTCCATCATCAAGGTTCAATTCAACAATATGAACATCGAATTGTCTTATTCATCCCAAATCATTATCAATCACAATACCATCAACGAGTATTCAAGCACTTAGCACGCAAATCACAATTTCTCAACAAGTTATCATATGCCTAGGGTTCATCAATAATCACTAGAAATACATAAAACGGCATACGTAGAGCCTGCCCTTACTTAGTCCCCATCATAAAACCCTATTATAGAGAAGATGAGACCCACCCTTACCTGGTGATAGAAACTTGCGCAGCCACCCCCTTTCCCTAGATGAAGTCGCGCCGCCACCCTCCTAGGTTGTATGAGTTTCCATGGATTTCGATGAGAGAAATCTAAAGATGACATCAGCTTTTGCTGTAATGTACGAACCCTTGTTTTCAAAAGATTTGGGCAAACACGCTTCCAGTATTGTGAAATGGTTTATGTGCTGATTATCCCATAGCCTTGTCTGCCTTGCGAGAAAGGCATCTCGTTTGAGGTCAACCTTATTAAAATGAAAGTGTTCGGTTTGCTAAGCATGGATTTTCAATGAAGGTATCATCTTGAATTGGTAATTCAAATTGGGATGTGGTCCTTTATACGCATCAGGGAAGTCAACATAGAGTTGAATCCATTTGCCTTTTCTACGCTAACATGGGCTCTCATATTTTCCTGGATTCTCCTTGTAATACCATAATTCCTTCAATAGTGGAATCACATTTGTCATTATAGGCATTAGCCTGATTTCAGCAACGCAAGGATTCTGGGGTGTGAACTCCAACTAATCTAAAAGAAGAGATTAAATTAATGGTTAAACTTAGAATGTAGGAGCTGGAGATAAAGAAGAGGAAACTTGAATTGGGAGAAGTGAGTGAATTTGAAATAGGAAGAATGATTAGAGGGTTGTTGGCGGCTGTTGTGTACGAAGGAAAGACACGATGAATAGGTTTTTGAACCACAAGTGACATGGAGTGAAGAATAGTAAGGCCCAATAGAATATAAACTCAATTAAGTTAAAAGCAAAAACTCCAAACTTATTTAAATCCTTTATTTTTTTAACACTTTAAAACCAAAGGGCTGATCTTAAATTCTTAATAATTGTATAAGAATATAATTATTGATAAAATAAATAATTGAAATAAAAATATAATTAGAAGTAATTAAAATATCATTTTCCTTATGTTTATCACTAATTAAAATCAAATGAAAATATTGACAATAATAACCACGGCACATATATATATGTAAAATCATCAAAATAATAGGATGAAAAATTTGGGGTGTTACAATTCTCCCCTCCTAAAAAAAATTTCGTCCTCGAAATTTCCACAAAATTAATGAAGACAAAGTTATATTTGGTTCTTATGCTTAACTATCGTCGAAGTCCTCTTGGACTCTAAGCAACAACATATCATGCACACATCTCTACATCCTTACTCCCAAGTCAATATTCTAATCTCAAGGTTACCAAAGTTTCACCAGACTACCTAAACACTATCAGTCCACTATTAGGATACTACACTCTCAACGACGATAACTATGAATTTACTCAATTGAATTCTCATATCTTAAGGGTTTCTTTATAAGCTTGAAGTCCAAGTCCTTTCTCATTCAAATAATTGATCTACTTCTCACAATTACTAATTATTCAATATTAGGTTTTATAGAAGCGGCATTTCTAAAGGTTCCCATCAAAGGAATGAGTTTACTGCCTGTCATAGGTCTCAACTTAAGGTACCAATTATTGTCTCTTATGTTCCACCACTTCATACTTTTGATCTAAGCACAAAGCACTACCAAAGGTTCAATAACAGCGCGATCTAAAAACATATTAAGCTAAATTCTCATCCTAGGGGACTACACATAGAAGCTCACGTGTAACTCATAGTATACCTAATCCTCTAAGATTTAAGAGTCGATACGCATAGAATCATAGTAAAACAAGAAAATTTACTTTTTTTTTGATAGCATGTCATAAATAAATCAATAAATCTCGCTAATTTATACATAGTTGTAGAACTTAATGATCTTAGTATAATAATTGATGAAACTTGATAAAATAATTACATACAAAATCACACATGTAGGAAAAATCTTTAATCTATTTACAGGAGGTCGTAGGAGGTAGTAGCTAACACGTGGCCTTCTATTTTTCGTAGAAAATTTAGATAAAGAACATATAATCCTTCGAAGACATCTATTTGAACACCATAGAGTATTTAAGGACAGAATTTCAAAACACTCTTAAGGTCTTAATTACTCTAGAAGTTTCATATATATAAGGTTGATTTCTAGCAAAACTCCTACATCAATTTTGGACTCTTACTAGAAAGAAACAAACATTATTCATATACATCTATATATGCAAAAAGTTAAGTCACAAAAAAAAAATCACAAGATTAATTAAACTATTAAGTTCATTTGCATGCACTTAGTAAATGTCAAATATTCTATTCGTGTAGTATATGCAATTTCGTAATCAAACAAGTTCACAACATAGCACATTGAACTAAACAAGTTAAATAATTTAAAATAAAGTAAACTTAAAGATGAACACGCTTCTTAACTAATCAAAATAAAATTGGTTTTTTTTTGACAAAATTAGTTCACATCCAAAATAATGATAATAACAAAGAGTTATTGTCGCCTTTTTCATTGGTTGTGAGTTCTTGGGGTGATCAGTCCCTCCTACTCACGTAACCAATTAATTGAGGTAACAAAACTACAACCTTACAAATTTACACGTAGCAAATTAAAAGTCTTTTAACGCAGTTCAAGAGTGCGAAGGCATCGCCACGGTTCCCACTCTTTATGACGTAGTTGAAATTCTTTTAATCACACATATCTTCATAAATCAATATAAATTTAAATCATCATCCATTATATCAATAAAAATGACAAGATAATAAAAGAAATAAAACCAAGGAAAGTAGCAACAACACCACACATATAATTCACTAATAAATTTAGAACATTACATCTAAATACACTTAAACAAATGAAAGGAAGCAATCATTATAATTGTTGAACCAGGAAAATTATTTTCTCGGCAATAAAAATATAGCAAGACATTAGTAAAGAAAATAACCAACATAACAATTCAACAAGGCACTCAATCAGTCATGCACGGACTCAGAGCACGCAACACAATAGTTAAAACTAAATGACAATACTCGATCGTCAAATGACACAACAACTAGACAACTTGGTCGGACGGACCGAAACAGCTCTGATACCACTAATGTAACACCCCTTTTCTACCCGTTAATTTATTAGCGTAAAAATCAGAGTTTCAAATTTTAGTTACGTCACAAGGGATGTCACACTTACTTCGTTAAACATCACACGCTAAATTACTCGATTTTCGAAAACAGCCTTGTAATACTTTCAAAACGTCATCGTCAATTAAAATACAACTTCACAGCGGAAAATCCAACCAGTTTAATCATAAAAGGCATTGCAACTATGCAAGGCTCACAATAGTAAAATCCAACAACAACAATGGTCATAAATAGCTTAACAACGTTCATCCCTCCCCTAGTGTTACATAATCAGAGCAGATGACCCGACACAGCTAGTGAAGGTACCTAAGCCTTCACTCGAGATCACCTGCACGTTACCGCGTAGGGGTAACATTCAAACAGAAGGGGTGAGTTCATCTAACCATATAATAAAAGCATATGATAAGCACTAAGCTAGAGTTATGACACTATATCTACCACACCACGAAACATCAAATCAATCATCAAGGATAAAACAGTCAATTCTATCAGCAAGGGTAAACAGTCAATCTCATCATCAAGTTACTCGGCACAACGAGTCGTCACAATGTCATGCAGGAGTATGAAATGCAACCCACTCGCGGGCATATGCATGAGGTACCTTTCATCATCGTCGCTTAGCCTTTATGGCCTCATCGTCGCTTAGCCTTTATGGCCTCATCGTCGCTGGGTTTATGCACATGGAATACATGAGACACTATGACATGCATCACACACAAACACACACAATCACAGTCAACTATGTGACCCGTCACTTACCAATTTGCCAAATAAGAGGCACAGCACCTGTCAATTCATAATTACACACCACAACGTCGCTATATTTCATCGTCGCTTATTATCATCGTCGCTTAGCCTTTTGGGCCTTATCGTCACTTAGCCTTTTGGGCCTCAACGTCACTTAATTTCATCGTCACTTATTCATAAACATCATCAATTCAAACAATAGCCACTGAGGGCAAAACGTCATTTACTAGCCACCAAGGGCATCATTGTCATTTACACATCATCATCAATAATATTGGCCACTAAGGGCAAAAACGTCATTTAACTAGCCACTAAGGGCATCATCATCAAAATCATCACTTTTGACACTTGGACGCTAAAACCACTGATTATACGCAAAAGGGGATTTTTAAAGACACCAAAATGATTTTTCAATGTCACAGCAACGACCACCGGGGACAGCCACTTGGGGCGCCCAGCAACCTTCAGAAATAATAAGTTTTATTTTTAAAAATGGAACACACAGACAGACAACTGAAAAGGCTTCACAACGCTTTTTGAAACACTTAAAACGGACACCCGAGTCAAAAGATATAGCGAAAACAGTTTTCAATAAAAATCGGGAACATCCTGAAAATGGCGCCCTTGGCGCCCAGCGCCTGGCACCTGGCGCCCAGTGCCCAACAACACATCACACACGCACACTGGCGCCCTTGGCGCCCAGCGCCTAGCACACACGCACATACACATGCAGCTTGGCGCCCATGGCGCCCTGCTACAGTAACCGTGGAGCAAAACTTTCAAGCAACACCACCTATGGCGCCCATGGCGCCCCTGAACAGTAATTTCAGCAGTTTTCCAAATTTTTACATGATCAATCACAACACCAATTACAACAATCATGAGCACATATAGAATCATCAAAAATCATCCACCAAACATCAAAAATCACATATATGATCACATCAACATATTAAACCACCAAATTCCATCATCAAGGTTCAATTCAACAATATGAACATCGAATTGTCTTATTCATCCCAAATCATTATCAATCACAATACCATCAACGAGTATTCAAGCACTTAGCACGCAAATCACAATTTCTCAACAAGTTATCATATGCCTAGGGTTCATCAATAATCACTAGAAATACATAAAACGGCATACGTAGAGCCTGCCCTTACTTAGTCCCCATCATAAAACCCTATTATAGAGAAGATGAGACCCACCCTTACCTGGTGATAGAAACTTGCGCAGCCACCCCCTTTCCCTAGATGAAGTCGCACCGCCACCCTCCTAGGTTGTATGAGTTTCCATGGATTTCGATGAGAGAAATCTAAAGATGACATCAGCTTTTGCTGTAATGTACGAACCCTTGTTTTCAAAAGATTTGGGCAAACACGCTTCCAGTATTGTGAAATGGTTTATGTGCTGATTATCCCATAGCCTTGTCTGCCTTGCGAGAAAGGCATCTCGTTTGAGGTCAACCTTATTAAAATGAAAGTGTTCGGTTTGCTAAGCATGGATTTTCAATGAAGGTATCATCTTGAATTGGTAAATCAAATTGGGATGTGGTCCTTTATACGCATCAGGGAAGTCAACATAGAGTTGAATCCATTTGCCTTTTCTACGCTAACATGGGCTCTCATATTTTCCTGGATTCTCCTTGTAATACCATAATTCCTTCAATAGTGGAATCACATTTGTCATTATAGGCATTAGCCTGATTTCAGCAACGCAAGGATTCTGGGGTGTGAACTCCAACTATTCTAAAAGAAGAAATTAAATTAATGGTTAAACTTAGAATGTAGGAGCTGGAGATAAAGAAGAGGAAACTTGAATTGGGAGAAGTGAGTGAATTTGAAATAGGAAGAATGATTAGAGGGTTGTTGGCGGCTGTTGTGTACGAAGGAAAGACACGATGAATAGGTTTTTGAACCACAAGTGACATGGAGTGAAGAATAGTAAGGCCCAATAGAATATAAACTCAATTAAGTTAAAAGCAAAAACTCCAAACTTATTTAAATCCTTTATTTTTTTAACACTTTAAAACCAAAGGGCTGATCTTAAATTCTTAATAATTGTATAAGAATATAATTATTGATAAAATAAATAATTGAAATAAAAATATAATTAGAAGTAATTAAAATATCATTTTCCGTATGTTTATCACTAATTAAAATCAAATGAAAATATTGACAATAATAACCACGGCACATATATATGTAAAATCATCAAAATAATAGGATGAAAAATTTGGGGTGTTACAATTCTCCCCTCCTAAAAAAAAATTTCGTCCTCGAAATTTCCACAAAATTAATGAAGACAAAGTCATATTTGGTTCTTATGCTTAACTATCGTCGAAGTCCTCTTGGACTCTAAGCAACAACATATCATGCACACATCTCTACATCCTTACTCCCAAGTCAATATTCTAATCTCAAGGTTACCAAAGTTTCACCAGACTACCTAAACACTATCAGTCCACTATTAGGATACTACACTCTCAACGACGATAACTATGAATTTACTCAATTGAATTCTCATATCTTAAGGGTTTCTTTATAAGCTTGAAGTCCAAGTCCTTTCTCATTCAAATAATTGATCTACTTCTCACAATTACTAATTATTCAATATTAGGTTTTATAGAAGCGGCATTTCTAAAGGTTCCCATCAAAGGAATGAGTTTACTGCCTGTCATAGGTCTCAACTTAAGGTACCAATTATTGTCTCTTATGTTCCACCACTTCATACTTTTGATCTAAGCACAAAGCACTACCAAAGGTTCAATAACAGCGCGATCTAAAAACATATTAAGCTAAATTCTCATCCTAGGGGACTACACATAGAAGCTCACGTGTAACTCATAGTATACCTAATCCTCTAAGATTTAAGAGTCGATACGCATAGAATCATAGTAAAACAAGAAAATTTACTTTTTTTTTGATAGCATGTCATAAATAAATCAATAAATCTCGCTAATTTATACATAGTTGTAGAACTTAATGATCTTAGTATAATAATTGATGAAACTTGATAAAATAATTACATACAAAATCACACATGTAGGAAAAATCTTTAATCTATTTACAGGAGGTCGTAGGAGGTAGTAGCTAACACGTGGCCTTCTATTTTTCGTAGAAAATTTAGATAAAGAACATATAATCCTTCGAAGACATCTATTTGAACACCATAGAGTATTTAAGGACAGAATTTCAAAACACTCTTAAGGTCTTAATTACTCTAGAAGTTTCATATATATAAGGTTGATTTCTAGCAAAACTCCTACATCAATTTTGGACTCTTACTAGAAAGAAACAAACATTATTCATATACATCTATATATGCAAAAAGTTAAGTCACAAAAAAAAAATCACAAGATTAATTAAACTATTAAGTTCATTTGCATGCACTTAGTAAATGTCAAATATTCTATTCGTGTAGTATATGCAATTTCGTAATCAAACAAGTTCACAACATAGCACATTGAACTAAACAAGTTAAATAATTTAAAATAAAGTAAACTTAAAGATGAACACGCTTCTTAACTAATCAAAATAAAATTGGTTTTTTTTTGACAAAATTAGTTCACATCCAAAATAATGATAATAACAAAGAGTTATTGTCGCCTTTTTCATTGGTTGTGAGTTCTTGGGGTGATCAGTCCCTCCTACTCACGTAACCAATTAATTGAGGTAACAAAACTACAACCTTACAAATTTACACGTAGCAAATTAAAAGTCTTTTAACGCAGTTCAAGAGTGCGAAGGCATCGCCACGGTTCCCACTCTTTATGACGTAGTTGAAATTCTTTTAATCACACATATCTTCATAAATCAATATAAATTTAAATCATCATCCATTATATCAATAAAAATGACAAGATAATAAAAGAAATAAAACCAAGGAAAGTAGCAACAACACCACACATATAATTCACTAATAAATTTAGAACATTACATCTAAATACACTTAAACAAATGAAAGGAAGCAATCATTATAATTGTTGAACCAGGAAAATTATTTTCTCGGCAATAAAAATATAGCAAGACATTAGTAAAGAAAATAACCAACATAACAATTCAACAAGGCACTCAATCAGTCATGCACGGACTCAGAGCACGCAACACAATAGTTAAAACTAAATGACAATACTCGATCGTCAAATGACACAACAACTAGACAACTTGGTCGGACGGACCGAAACAGCTCTGATACCACTAATGTAACACCACTTTTCTACCCGTTAATTTATTAGCGTAAAAATCAGAGTTTCAAATTTTAGTTACGTCACAAGGGATGTCACACTTACTTCGTTAAACATCACACGCTAAATTACTCGATTTTCGAAAACAGCCTTGTAATACTTTCAAAACGTCATCGTCAATTAAAATACAACTTCACAGCGGAAAATCCAACCAGTTTAATCATAAAAGGCATTGCAACTATGCAAGGCTCACAATAGTAAAATCCAACAACAACAATGGTCATAAATAGCTTAACAACGTTCATCCCTCCCCTAGTGTTACATAATCAGAGCAGATGACCCGACACAGCTAGTGAAGGTACCTAAGCCTTCACTCGAGATCACCTGCACGTTACCGCGTAGGGGTAACATTCAAACAGAAGGGGTGAGTTCATCTAACCATATAATAAAAGCATATGATAAGCACTAAGCTAGAGTTATGACACTATATCTACCACACCACGAAACATCAAATCAATCATCAAGGATAAAACAGTCAATTCTATCAGCAAGGGTAAACAGTCAATCTCATCATCAAGTTACTCGGCACAACGAGTCGTCACAATGTCATGCAGGAGTATGAAATGCAACCCACTCGCGGGCATATGCATGAGGTACCTTTCATCATCGTCGCTTAGCCTTTATGGCCTCATCGTCGCTTAGCCTTTATGGCCTCATCGTCGCTGGGTTTATGCACATGGAATACATGAGACACTATGACATGCATCACACACAAACACACACAATCACAGTCAACTATGTGACCCGTCACTTACCAATTTGCCAAATAAGAGGCACAGCACCTGTCAATTCATAATTACACACCACAACGTCGCTATATTTCATCGTCGCTTATTATCATCGTCGCTTAGCCTTTTGGGCCTTATCGTCACTTAGCCTTTTGGGCCTCAACGTCACTTACTTTCATCGTCACTTATTCATAAACATCATCAATTCAAACAATAGCCACTGAGGGCAAAACGTCATCTACTAGCCACCAAGGGCATCATTGTCATTTACACATCATCATCAATAATATTGGCCACTAAGGGCAAAAACGTCATTTAACTAGCCACTAAGGGCATCATCATCAAAATCATCACTTTTGACACTTGGACGCTAAAACCACTGATTATACGCAAAAGGGGATTTTTAAAGACACCAAAATGATTTTTCAATGTCACAGCAACGACCACCGGGGACAGCCACCTGGGGCGCCCAGCAACCTTCAGAAATAATAAGTTTTTATTTTTAAAAATGGAACACACAGACAGACAACTGAAAAGGCTTCACAACGCTTTTTGAAACACTTAAAACGGACACCCGAGTCAAAAGATATAGCGAAAACAGTTTTCAATAAAAATCGGGAACATCCTGAAAATGGCGCCCTTGGCGCCCAGCGCCTGGCACCTGGCGCCCAGTGCCCAACAACACATCACACACGCACACTGGCGCCCTTGGCGCCCAGCGCCTGGCGCCCAGCGCCTGGCGCCCAGCGCCTGGCGCCCAGCGCCTGGCGCCCAGCGCCTAGCACACACGCACATACACATGCAGCTTGGCTCCCATGGCGCCCTACTACAGTAACCGTGGAGCAAAACTTTCAAGCAACACCACCTATGGCGCCCATGGCGCCCCTGAACAGTAATTTCAGCATTTTTCCAAATTTTTACATGATCAATCACAACACCAATTACAACAATCATGAGCACATATAGAATCATCAAAAATCATCCACCAAACATCAAAAATCACATATATGATCACATCAACATATTAAACCACCAAATTCCATCATCAAGGTTCAATTCAACAATATGAACATCGAATTGTCTTATTCATCCCAAATCATTATCAATCACAATACCATCAACGAGTATTCAAGCACTTAGCACGCAAATCACAATTTCTCAACAAGTTATCATATGCCTAGGGCTCATCAATAATCACTAGAAATACATAAAACGGCATACGTAGAGCCTGCCCTTACTTAGTCCCCATCATAAAACCCTATTATAGAGAAGATGAGACCCACCCTTACCTGGTGATAGAAACTTGCGCAGCCACCCCCTTTCCCTAGATGAAGTCGCGCCGCCACCCTCCTAGGTTGTATGAGTTTCCATGGATTTCGATGAGAGAAATCTAAAGATGACATCAGCTTTTGCTGTAATGTACGAACCCTTGTTTTCAAAAGATTTGGGCAAACACGCTTCCAGTATTGTGAAATGGTTTATGTGCTGATTATCCCATAGCCTTGTCTGCCTTGCGAGAAAGGCATCTCGTTTGAGGTCAACCTTATTAAAATGAAAGTGTTCGGTTTGCTAAGCATGGATTTTCAATGAAGGTATCATCTTGAATTGGTAAATCAAATTGGGATGTGGTCCTTTATACGCATCAGGGAAGTCAACATAGAGTTGAATCCATTTGCCTTTTCTACGCTAACATGGGCTCTCATATTTTCCTGGATTCTCCTTGTAATACCATAATTCCTTCAATAGTGGAATCACATTTGTCATTATAGGCATTAGCCTGATTTCAGCAACGCAAGGATTCTGGGGTGTGAACTCCAACTAATCTAAAAGAAGAGATTAAATTAATGGTTAAACTTAGAATGTAGGAGCTGGAGATAAAGAAGAGGAAACTTGAATTGGGAGAAGTGAGTGAATTTGAAATAGGAAGAATAATTAGAGGGTTGTTGGCGGCTGTTGTGTACGAAGGAAAGACACGATGAATAGGTTTTTAACCACAAGTGACATGGAGTGAAGAATAGTAAGGCCCAATAGAATATAAACTCAATTAAGTTAAAAGCAAAAACTCCAAACTTATTTAAATCCTTTATTTTTTTAACACTTTAAAACCAAAGGGCTGATCTTAAATTCTTAATAATTGTATAAGAATATAATTATTGATAAAATAAATAATTGAAATAAAAATATAATTAGAAGTAATTAAAATATCATTTTCCGTATGTTTATCACTAATTAAAATCAAATGAAAATATTGACAATAATAACCACGGCACATATATATGTAAAATCATCAAAATAATAGGATGAAAAATTTGGGGTGTTACAGTCATCATGCGCTGCTTCCTCTCCAAGGCACCAATGGATCTTCTATGAATTCAAGTGTGGGCCTTTAATAGCAATTGGGTCATTGGACCTTCCTTTGTATATATTTTTTTTTGCTTTGCATGCCTTTCATTTCTTTTGCCAAATGAATACATATATATTTTTTAGGACTTTATATTTTCTGCAAAAATAAAGAGTAAAGTAAGTCACTTATTTATTTAATTCGTAATAACTACTTTAAAAATGGCTCAAAAATATCTCTAAAAAATGCACTTATTTGGAGTTTATCATGAAGTCATTTCAGCAACCAAATCTGCCAAGAGCTGGGCCTTCAAGCCCGGCTTCGACTCAAACCTGATCCCAAATTCTGAGAGCTCGACTACGTATTTAATCATTCTTCTTGCCAGGTATAGACAATGAAGGATCTGCCGGATTGGTTGGTTGATGCGGCCCACAACTTGATGTGCCACAAAGTAAGGTCTTAAGAGCCTGGCTGCGACTACCAATGCCAGGGCGACCTTCTCTACTTTCTGGTATCTCAACTCTGATCCCTGCAATGCCTTGCTCACGAAGTAGACTGGCTTTTGGCCGGCTTTGGTTTCCCAGACTAGTACTGCACTCAATGCTTCGTCGGCAACGACAAGATATAAGTATAGGGTCTCCCGTTCCTTTGGATGTGTTAAGATAGGTGGCTCGGAAAGAGCTACTTTAACCAGATTCAGCACCTGCTCTTGTTCGACGGTCCAGTTGAATTCAGTTTCCTTCTTGAGTAGCATGAACAAGGGGAGGGACTTGTGAGCCGCCTTCAAAATGAAGCAGGATACGACCGCGATAATGCCAGTAAGCTTTTGGATCTCCTTCTTCGTAGTTGGTGACGTCATTTCAGTTACAACCCTGCACTTGTCAAGGGGTTGGCCTCTATGCCTCGCTCTGTGAGGTAAAACCCGAAGAATTTTCCTGCTCGAACCCCAAAGGTACACTTATCCGGGTTCAACCTCATGTTGTTCTTTCGGACCTCCGTAAATACTTCGGTTATACCCGTGAGATTGTCTGGATCAGTTTTGCTTTTGACAATCATGTCGTCTAGATACACCTTAGTCACTCGGCCTATTTGATTCTTAAAGATTTTGTTCATCATTTTTTGGTAATTAGCCCCAGCGTTTTTGAGACCGAAGGGCATCACACGATAGCAATAGTTACCTTTGTCCGTCATGAACGCTGTTTTTTCTTGGCCAGTTGGGTACAACGGGATTTGATTGTACCCTGAGTACGCATCCATAAAAGATAGTAAACGAAAACCGGAAGCCCTATCAACTAATTTATCTATGCTAGGGACGGGGAAGGCGTCTTTCGGACATGCCTTGTTAAGATCGGTATAATCAACACACATTCTCCATTTTCCATTAGATTTCTTAACAAGGACTACATTGGACAGTCAAGTGGTGTACTTAATTTCTTTTACAAAATTCGCTTCTATGAGGTCTTTCACGGCCCTAGAAGCAGCTTCTGCTTTCCCCCTTTTGAACTCTTCACTTCTGGGCCACCCCCTTGGTATTGGGATCAACAGCCAGGTGTTGGCAAGCTACTTCGGGCGGTATTCCCAGCATGTCTGCCGCAGACCAGGAAAACAGCTCAGCATTCTCTCTTAGGCAGACGGTGATTTTCTCCTTGATCTCATCAGGAAGGTCAAAGCCTATATTGACAAACTCGCCATCTGGTTCTGGCCTCTTCATGCGCTTTTTCAGCTCTCTGGCTAGGGTGTCATCATCCTCTTCTTCTTCACTGTCTGAGTCGTACCTGACATCTAGGTCAGCCAGGTTCACTTCAACCTCTTTACCATACCTCATGCTTGGCTTTCCTACTCCTGCAGCCTCTTGCTCATTTTTAACGCTCATGTAGTAGCATCTGTGTGCCGCTGCCAAGTCAGCTTCAAGAGTCACAATCTTGTTTTCCAAAGAGTAAAACAACATCTTGAGGGGAACTGTTACGGTCACTGCTCCCAGCCCGCCTTATGTCGGCCTCCCAATAATGCACTGGTTGATGGATTTGCATGGGAGGACTAGGAAGGGTGTCTTCACAGTTCTGAACAGAGGTTGCTCGCCATCAGGGTCTCCATAGGTGACCATCAGTTCAATTTAGCCAAGTGGCCTGGATTTTGAGCCATTGAACCCAGTCACGTTTGCTCCCCGATATGGAGTCAGGTCATCAGTAGAGATGTTCAAAACTTTCAGCATGTCCTCAAAAATGATGTCTACAGAGCTTCCCTGGTCGACCAGGATTCTTCTTACTTCAACGTTGGCCATGACAGCCATGATCAGGGGTAAGTCTTGATCCCCAAAGGCCCAGGGGTGGCCTGGTTGGTCCCTCCTTGGGAATTGAAGTGGTTGCAACATTCAGAATTTGTTTCCACCTTCTTTTCATGGACTTGTTCATTTCACCGGCTTCCAATGAATCTCCTCCAAGTATCACTATGGCGACTAGTCTCCCCTTGGACTTTCGGGTGTCTGTCTTCTCTGATGAATCACTATCATCCTCTTTAGCCGCTGTGGTGACCTCACTGGCCACGGCATTACCCTTGCGGGGCGACCTGGACCTTCTTGGAAGGGATCGGGGTCTCTTGCGGGAGCTACTTAGTTCAACACCATCCTTCTTCACATATTGTAGATGTTTTCCTTTCTGAATTAATTCCTCTATATCATCCTTCAAGGCACGACAGCCATTGGTGTCATGTCCACCACTTCGGTGGTAGCGGCACCACTTTTTTTAGGGTTTTGGCCTTCTCTAAGCACCAAAGGCTCTGGTCTATTGATGTTCTTGAATTCTGCATTTGCACACTCGGTGAGGATCTTTGCCTGAGACGCGTTGAGGAGAGTGTGCTCAGTGAACTTACGAGGTCGTGCTTCACACGGCCCTCCTCCAGGTTCTTTCCTTTGTTGGGGTTCTCGGGCCTCTTCCTTGTTATTACCAACCTTGGCTGCCTCTCGATATGCCATATCGTCTTCTTCATGGTGTAACGCCCCAAAATAATTTAATTATGTATTTAATTAAGTTATTTAAGGCTTACAATATTTATTTAATTTAATTAACTAATTCAAGGTTTAATTTAATTTATTTTATTTGTTTAGGAGGTGTTGCCACGAATTAAGGTGGTGCTTGGGGGCCCATGACCCACAAGTGAGCCCATGACCCATTGGATAGTCATAGGAGTCGACTCACTTAGGGGTCTTGGGAGTTAGTTCTCATTTTTACTCTATTGCAAAAAAAAAGAAAAAGAAACGTAAAAAGAGAGAGTGAGAAGAGGAGAAGTCGCGAAGTGAAGAGGAGAAGAAGAAAAGGGGCGAATCACTCAAGGAGGAAGAGAAGGCTTGTTGGTGTCTTGCAATCCCTTGGAGCTTTGCTAGTAATTTTGACTTCTAAGAGGTTAGGGGGTCCTCTTTTTATCTTTAATACCTTATGCGAATTAGTAATGCCTAGGGTTAGGGTTCTAGGATAATTTCTATGAATGAATTGTTGTGTTGTTGATTAAATTGTAGTGTTGTGATATATGATTAGGAATTTCCTATGTTGAAATCGCATAATTGGTGCTTTGAATTGTTGCTAAGTGAATTGTATGTCACATGTTTGAGTATATGATTTGTTGGTGTTTGTTTGGTGAGAATTGAGGTTCATGGTGATAATTAAATTATATATGTATGATTGGGTGTTTGATGAATTTAATTTGGTGTTTGAATTAGAAAAATTCTGGTTTTTGGAGTTCCTAGGCGCCTTGGGCGCCATGTGCCTTGCTGCTGTTTTCTGTGTCTAGACATGGGCACCAGGCGCCCAGCCACTGTGCCCTGCGCCAGTTTTTCCTTGTGCTGTGCCCTGTGTTGCCAGATTTTGGCGCTATGCGCCTTGTGTCATGGGCGCCAAGGGCCCCAATTTTCTATTGTCCATTTTGCAAAAAATTGATACTGGGTTTTTATGTCCAAGCTAAATGGCTCGTGTAAAATCATTTTTGGAGTCATAGGAGTTGTGGTTTGTCTTGGCCTTAAGCGCCTAGCCCATGGGCGCCAAAGATGCATGTCACTTTTTGCCAAAAATTTTATTGGGTTCTCATATTCTGAGCATTTGGCTCGTACAAAATCAATTTCGAAATAAAATGAGTTTTCTTGCGTGTTGGCCTTAGGCGCCTAGTGCCTGGGCGCTGTGTTCCCCTGCGCCAGTTCCTGCACCAGTGCGCCAG
Source organism: Astragalus membranaceus (assembly GCA_039519185.1). NCBI lineage: Eukaryota > Viridiplantae > Streptophyta > Magnoliopsida > Fabales > Fabaceae > Astragalus > Astragalus membranaceus. The sequence goes on along the minus strand of CM076848.1, from coordinate 134,432,792 downwards.
GCAGTGTTGCTGCTCCTGGGCGCCAGCGCTTATGCGCGTGTTGCTGATTCTGGGCGCCAGCGCCTATGCGCGTGTTGCTGATTCTGGGCGCCAGCGCCTATGCGCGTGTTGCTGTTCCTGGGTGCCAGCGCCCATGCGCAAAGTCCTGTGTTGCCCCTTGGCGCCCAGCGCCTGGGCGCCAGTTTCCAGATTGTCTAAGTATTTTTCCGGTTTTGTTTTTAACGTAACTTTTGACTCAGTTATCCAAATTTAACGGTTCAAAATGCGTTTCGAAGCTAATTTCGGTGTCTATCCAAACATTCTGGTTTTATGCAAAAATTAGTTAATTTACTGGTGGTTCTGGACTGAAGTTGTTCTAGGTGTCTAATTTCAATTTTTATTCATTTTCCCTATGTCGTGTCAAATCCTAAATTGGCCTAATTGAAATTGGTGTTGGTGTGAGTGGTGGGCTGAGTTGGTGAGTGTATTATGGTGTGATTGGTGAGCAGAGGCTTCGGCCTAATTTTAAATTGGTGAGCTGACTAATATAATGGTGAGTTGAATTGAATGGTGAATTGATGAATTGTCCGGTGTGTTGTGATGCATTTCCATAGCATCTCATGAAACATGTGCATTATTGGTGAGCAGAGGCTTCGGCCTAATTTTATTTGGTGAGCAGAGGCTACGGCCTATTTGTATTTGGTGACGGATCCGACATGCATGTGCCCGTGGAGTTTGGGTTGCATTTCATGCATAATCATATATTGTGTAGTGCTGTTTGGAAATGTAATTTTGATATGGTTGTTGCCATTGTTGTGAATCAAGGTGCCTAGTTACCTTCTCCTATGCAGTGCTTATTTCCGTATGTTATTAATTATGAAAAGAGACTCACCCTACTGCTTTTATGTTGCTTCCTATGTCGGCAACGTGCAGGTAATGATGAGTGAAGGTTACCCTTATGCCTTCGTCTGGTAGGAAGTGTCATGCTCTGATACGTAGCACCGGGGGGCGTCTTATGCTTATGTGTTATTGTCTTTATGACGTTAGATTATTTATTGGTGCTGTATTTGGTTTTGTTTTTCGAACTTGTTATTATTCCGCTGCTGTAGTAACTGTAATTGGTTGATGCGAACTGAACGATATTTCAATGGTGATATGTATCTTGTGGTTTTAACCGAACTATAAAAATTGAAGTCGTTGATTTGATGAAGTAAGTGTAGCACTCGCTTAGATTGTTTTCAAAAAAAAAAGAACTCTGATTTTTATTAAATAGTAAGGTTATTAGAAAAGGGGTGTTACATTAGTGGTATCAGAGCAGTTCGGTCTGTCCGGCCAAGTCGTCCTGTCATAGTGTCTTATGACAAATAGGAACTGTTAGATTAGTTCTAAATTTCTGTTTGTGCTGCAGTGATAATCTGAAATGGCTGGGAGAAACGACGCTGCTCTTGCTGCTGCTTTGCAGGCTATGGCTCAGGCTGTTGGGAACCAGCAAAATGGTGCTGAAAATGCTGGGACTCGCAGTTTAGCCACATTCCAGAGGGAGAATCCACCTGTTTTAAGGGCAGGTACAATCCAGATGGTGCGCTATCATGGCTGAAAGAGATCGAAAGGATATTTCGTGTCTTGGATTGTGACGATGCGCAGAAGGTCAGGTATGGTATCCATACGCTGGCAGAAGAAGCTGATGATTGGTGGATGGAGGTTAGGCAGAGGTTAGGGACTGCTAATGAGGAGATAACTTGGGCTGTTTTCCGTAGAGAGTTCTTACGGAAGTATTTCCCAGAAGATGTGAGAGGTAAGAAAGAAATAGAATGCCTTGAGCTAAAGCAAGGAAGCATGTCTGTGACGGAGTATGCTGCCAAGTTCACTGAATTGGCTAAGTTTTATCCCCATTATGCTGATGCTGATTCTGAATTTTCAAAATGTATTAAGTTTGAGAATGGACTGAGGGCTGATATAAAGAAAGCTATAGGGTACCAGAAGATTCGGGTATTCGCTGATTTAATTGACAGTTGCAGGATATTCAAAGATGATAGTAATGCTCACTCCAAGGTCATGAGAGATTAGAGGGGTAAATTTCAGAACCGAGGTAAGCCATATGAGGTTCAGGCTGGTAAGGGTAAGCAGAGGTATGCTGATAATAAGAAACCAAGTGGGGGAGATGCCCCTGCGAAGGTTGTGTGTTACAGGTGTGGCAAGCCGGGCCATAAGAGTTTTGACTGCTCGGATAATAAATGTTTCAAGTGCGGTAAAGAAGGTCATGTGGCTGCGAAATGTGAGAAAAGGGATGTGGTGTGCTACAACTGTGGGGAGGCAGGTCATATTAGTACCAAGTGTACTAAGCCGAAGAAAGAGAAATCCTATGGAAAAGTGTTTGCTCTCGCAGGATCAGAGGATACTAATGAGATTAGAGGTACATGTTTTATTAATGGTATTCCTTTGATTGCTATTATTGATACTGGTGCTACGCATTCATTTATTGCTGCTTTATGTGCTGAGAAATTGGACCTTGCTTTGTCTTCTATGATGAGGGAGATGGTTATTGACACTCCAGCTAAGGGTTCAGTAACTACCTCTCTTGTGTGTGCTAAGTGCCCTCTGTCAATCTTTGGCAGAGATTTTCTTGTTGATCTTATTTGTTTGCCGTTGGGAGGGTTGGATGTCATCCTTGGTATGGACTGGTTAGTAGTTAACCATGTACATATTAATTGTTTTCGAAAATCTGTGAGTTTCCTTCCTCCCGAAGAAGAAGAATCTGTTTTGTTGCCTGCTGGTCAATTGCATAAGGTAATGAAAGAGGGAGTTCATCTGTTTGCTTTGATGGCGTCATTGTCTGCTGAGAATCAGGCGATCATTGAAGGGGTTCAGGTAGTGTGTGAGTTTCCTGAAGTGTTCCCGGATGAAATTCCAAGTGTTCCGCCAGAGAGGGGGGTTGAGTTTGCTATTGATCTTATACCTGGTACTAGGCATGTGTCTATGGCACCGTACCGGATGTCAGCCTCAGAGTTGTCTGAATTGAAAAAGCAATTAGAAGATCTACTTGAGAAGAAATTTGTAAGGCCAAGTGTGTCACCATGGGGTGCTCCGGTATTGTTAGTGAAAAAGAAGGATGGGAGTATGAGACTTTGTGTCGATTATAGGCAATTGAACAAGGTGACAATAAAGAACAGGTATCCGCTTCCCAGAATTGATGATTTGATGGACCAGTTGGTAGGTGCTAAAGTGTTTAGCAAAATCGATTTGAGGTCGGGTTATCACCAGATCAAGGTAAAGGATGAAGACATTCAGAAAACCGCTTTCAGAACGAGATATGGGCACTATGAATATTCAGTAATGTCGTTTGGTGTCACAAACGCGCCGGGAGTGTTTATGGAGTACATGAATCGTACCTTCCATAGTTACTTGGATCGATTTGTAGTTGTGTTTATTGACGACATTCTGGTGTATTCTAAGACGGAAGAGGAACACGCAGAACATTTGAGGTTAGTACTAGAAGTGTTGAAAGAAAAGAAATTGTATGCAAAATTGTCTAAGTGTGAGTTCTGGCTGAATGAAGTAGGTTTCCTTGGTCATATTATCTCTAGTAATGGTATAGCTGTAGATCCAGCCAAGATTGATGCTGTGTTGCAATGGGAGAGCCCGAAGTAAGTTACAAAGATTAGAAGCTTCTTGGGATTAGCTGGTTATTACAGGAGGTTTATAGAAGGTTTCTCGAAGTTGGCCTTTCCGTTGACTCAATTGACATGTAAGGGAAAAGCTTTTGTGTGGGATGCTCGCTGTGAGGAGAGCTTCGATGAGTTGAAGAAGAGGTTGACCACATCGCCCGTGTTGACTTTGCCTGTTCCGAATCAACCGTTTGTAGTATATTGTGATGCTTCCAAGATGGGTTTGGGAGGTGTGTTGATGCAAGAAGGTAAGGTAGTAGCTTATGCGTCCAGACAGTTGAGGACCCATGAGAAGAATTACCCTACTCATGATTTGGAGCTTGCTGCGATTGTGTTTGTGCTGAAAATTTGGAGGCACTATCTGTATGGTACTAGATTTGAAGTGTTTAGTGACCATAAGAGTTTGAAATACTTGTTCGATCAGAAGGAGCTGAATATGAGACAGAGACGTTGGTTAGAATTGCTGAAGGATTATGATTTCGGCTTGAACTATCACCCCGGCAAAGCTAATGTCGTGGCTGATGCTTTAAGTCGGAAGAGCTTGCATATGTCGGCTATGATGGTGAAAGAATTAGAGTGAGCAGTTTCGGGACATGAGTCTGGTTTGTGAAGTGACACCGCAGAGTGTCAGATTGGGAAAGTTGAAGATTGGCAATGAATTTTTGGTTAGTGTTCGAGAGGCCCAAAAGTCAGATGTAAAGTTGGTAGACTTGTTAGTTGTGAATGATCAAGCTGTGAATGGGGATTTCAAGTTAGATTCCCAAGGTGTATTGAGATTCAGAGATAGGATTTGTATTCCTGATGATGCTGAGATGAAGAGAATGATTCTTGAGGAGAGCCATAGGAGCAAGTTGAGTATTCATCCAGGGGCTACGAAAATGTACCAAGATTTGAAGAAATTGTTCTGGTGGCCTGGTATGAAGAAGGATGTGGCACAGTTTGTGTATTCTTGTCTGACTTGTCAGAAGTCTAAGATTGAGCATCAGAAGCCTGCGGGGTTGATGCAACCATTAGAAGTTCCGGAATGGAAATGGGATAGCATTTCCATGGATTTTGTGACTGGTTTGCCCAATACAGTGAGAGGGTTTGATGCTATATGGGTGGTTGTGGACAGGTTGTCAAAGTCTGCTCATTTCTTACCAATTAATATGACTTATCTAGTTCCAAAGTTAGCAGAGATCTACATCAAGACAATTGTGAAGTTGCATGGCGTTCCGCTTAGTATTGTATCTGATAGAGATCCAAGATTCACTTCTGAATTTTGGAAAAGTTTACAAGAAGCTTTGGGTTCTAAGTTGAGGTTGAGCTCCGCTTATCATCCGTAGACAGATGGTCAGACAGAGAGAACTATTCAGTCGTTAGAGGACTTGTTGAGGGCATGTATTCTTGAGCAGGGAGGTTCGTGGGATTCTCATCTTCCATTGATTGAGTTCACCTATAACAACAGTTTTCATTCTAATATTGGAATGGCACCGTTCGAGGCGTTGTATGGTCGGAGATGTAGGACTCCGTTATGTTGGTATGAATCTGGAGAGAGTGCAGTATTGGGGCCTGAGATTGTGCGAGAAACAACTGAGAAGGTAAAATTAATCCGTGAGAAGATGAAAGCGTCGCAGAGTCGACAAAAGAACTATCATGATAAGAGAAGGAAGGATTTAGAGTTTCAGGCCGGTGATCATGTGTTCCTGAGAGTCACTCCGGTGACTGGTGTTGGGCGTGCCTTGAAATCAAAGAAGTTAACTCCCCGTTTCATTGGTCCGTATCAGATTACGGAGAGGGTGGGAAGTGTTGCCTATAGGGTGGCTTTGCCGCCTAATCTTTCGAACTTGCATGACGTGTTTCACGTGTCACAACTTCGAAAGTATGTTCCGGACCTGTCTCATGTAATTCAGATGGATGAAGTAGAGGTACGGGATAATCTCACGGTGGAGACTATGCCTGTGCGAATTGAAGATAGAGAAGTGAAGATTCTGAGAGGGAAGGAGATTCCTTTGGTGAAAGTGGTTTGGTTAGGAGCTGCTGGTGAAAGTATGACTTGGGAGCTGGAGAGTAAGATGCGGGAAGCATATCCGGAGTTGTTTGATTCAGGTAATTTCGAGGACGAAATATTCTAAGTGGGGGAGAGTTGTAACGCCCCAAAATAATTTAATTATTTATTTAATTAAGTTATTTAAGGCTTACAATATTTATTTAATTTAATTAACTAATTCAAGGTTTAATTTAATTTATTTTATTTGTTTAGGAGGTGTTGCCACGAATTAAGGTGGTGCTTGGGGGCCCATGACTCACAAGTGAGCCCATGACCCATTGAATAGTCATAGGAGTCGACTCACTTAGGGGTCTTGGGAGTTAGTTCTCATTTTTACTCTATTGCAAAAAAAAAGAAAAAGAAACGTAAAAAGAGAGAGTGAGAAGAGGAGAAGTCGCGAAGTGAAGAGGAGAAGAAGAAAAGGGGCGAATCACTCAAGGAGGAAGAGAAGGCTTGTTGGTGTCTTGCAATCCCTTGGAGCTTTGCTAGTAATTTCGACTTCTAAGAGGTTAGGGGGTCCTCTTTTTATCTTTAATACCTTATGCGAATTAGTAATGCCTAGGGTTAGGGTTCTAGGATAATTTCTATGAATGAATTGTTGTGTTGTTGATTAAATTGTAGTGTTGTGATATATGATTAGGAATTTCCTATGTTGAAATCGCATAATTGGTGCTTTGAATTGTTGCTAAGTGAATTGTATGTCACATGTTTGAGTATATGATTTGTTGGTGTTTGTTTGGTGAGAATTGAGGTTCATGGTGATAATTAAATTATATATGTATGATTGGGTGTTTGATGAATTTAATTTGGTGTTTGAATTAGAAAAATTCTGGTTTTTGGAGTTCCTAGGCGCCTTGGGCGCCATGTGCCTTGCTGCTGTTTTCTGTGTCTAGACATGGGCACCAGGCGCCCAGCCACTGGGCCCTGCGCCAGTTTTTCCTTGTGCTGTGTCCCTGTGTTGCCAGATTTTGGCGCTATGCGCCTTGTGTCATGGGCGCCAAGGGCCCCAATTTTCTGTTGTCCATTTTGCAAAAAATTGATACTGGGTTTTTATGTCCAAGCTAAATGGCTCGTGTAAAATCATTTTTGGAGTCATAGGAGTTGTGGTTTGTCTTGGCCTTAGGCGCCTAGCCCATGGGCGCCAAAGATGCATGTCACTTTTTGCCAAAAATTTTATTGGGTTCTCATATTCTGAGCATTTGGCTCGTACAAAATCAATTTCGAAATAAAATGAGTTTTCTTGCGTGTTGGCCTTAGGCGCCTAGTGCCTGGGCGCTGTGTTCCCCTGCGCCAGTGCGCCAGGCAGTGTTGCTGCTCCTGGGCGCCAGTGCCTATGCGCGTGTTGCTGATTCTGGGCGCCAGCGCCTATGCGCGTGTTGCTGATTCTGGGCGCCAGCGCCTATGCGCGTGTTGCTGTTCCTGGGCGCCAGCGCCCATGCGCCAAGTCCTGTGTTGCCCCTTGGCGCCCAGCGCCTGGGCGCCAGTTTCCAGATTGTCTAAGTATTTTTCCGGTTTTGTTTTTAACGTAACTTTTGACTCGGTTATCCAAATTTAACGGTTCAAAATGCGTTTCGAAGCTAATTTCAGTGTCTATCCAAACATTCTGGTTTTATGCAAAAATGAGTTAATTTACTGGTGGTTCTGGACTGAAGTTGTTCTAGGTGTCTAATTTCGATTTTTATTCATTTTCCCTATGTCGTGTCAAATCCTAAATTGGCCTAATTGAAATTGGTGTTGGTGTGAGTGGTGGGCTGAGTTGGTGAGTGTATTATGGTGTGATTTGTGAGCAGAGGCTTCGGCCTAATTTTAAATTGGTGAGCTGACTAATATAATGGTGAGTTGAATTGAATGGTGAATTGATGAATTGTGCGGTGTGTTGTGATGCATTTCCATAGCATCTCATGAAACATGTGCATTATTGGTGAGTAGAGGCTTCGGCCTAATTTTATTTGGTGAGCAGAGGCTACGGCCTATTTGTATTTGGTGACGGATCCGACATGCATGTGCCCGTGGAGTTTGGGTTGCATTTCATGCATAATCATATATTGTGTAGTGCTGTTTGGAAATGTAATTTTGATATGGTTGTTGCCATTGTTGTGAATCAAGGTGCTTAGTTACCTTCTCCTATGCAGTGCTTATTTCCGTATGTTATTAATTATGAAAAGAGACTCACCCTACTGCTTTTATGTTGCTTCTTATGTCGGCAACGTGCAGGTAATGATGAGTGAAGGTTACCCTTGTGCCTTCGTCTGGTAGGAAGTGTCATGCTCTGATACGTAGCACCGGGGGGCGTCTTATGCTTATGTGTTATTGTCTTTATGACGTTAGATTATTTATTGGTGCTGTATTTGGTTTTGTTTTTCGAACTTGTTATTATTCCGCTGCTGTAGTAACTGTAATTGGTTGATGCGAACTGAACGATATTTCAATGGTGCTATGTATCTTGTGGTTTTAACCGAACTATAAAAATTGAAGTCGTTGATTTGATGAAGTAAGTGTAGCACTCGCTTAGATTGTTTTCAAAAAAAAAAAAGAACTCTGATTTTTATTAAATAGTAAGGTTATTAGAAAAGGGGTGTTACACATGGTCCATGTACTTTTGTACCTTTCGAAGGAATTCACCAAAGTCTCGGGGCTTGTTTACCCCCACATCAACTTAGAACAGGCTTCCTTTTCTGAGGCCATCTTTCATCTGGAATAGTCTTTGCTTATCCTCCAGGTTTCAGACACTTACGGCCTCCTTGTTGAAGAGCTCTTTATACTCCCTAGGTGTCTCATTGTCGCGTTGTCTGACCGCCCTCAGCACCTTTTCTGACTTAGGCTTTAAACGGGAGGTACTAAAACGAGCTGAGAACATCAATGCTAAATGTCCTCACGAAGAGTGAGGGGGAAGATCTTGCAGTGGACGGGCTCCCTGGCCCCCCGATAGCGCATCATCAGGGAGAAGTGTGCCAAGTGACTGTCAGAGTCTTCAGTCCCATCATACATGTTGAGGGATGGCAGCTTCTCTAGGGCACTTGGAATTGGGCAGTCATCAACCTTCCTGGTGAAAGGTCCCTAGTTGGAGATCCACAGTGAGTTGCGAGGTGACCTGTCCTTGAGATCAATGTCTCGGCGGTTGCGTCGGGCAGGCGATCTCCTCGGGGAGATCGGTAGTGATGCCTCTTGTAGGGCTTAGCTCGGCTTCTAGGCCTCTCTCGGGGTTTAGAGGATGCAAGTGAAGAGGTCCTAGAAGGAGAATCTTTAGGCCAATAGGTACCATCAGGTGAAGTTGGAAGGGTACTTGGAGGTGAGCCTGATCCTTGGTGCCTGCGGCGTCAAGGACGAGAGCGATGAGTTTGCATGCATCTAGGCGGTGAGCGATGGTTGAGATGTCATCAAGGTGGAGACCTGTGACGTCTTGAGTTCACAATCGTTGGAGTAGGGGTCCCTCAGTAAGGAGGATACTGCTCGGGTATGGAAGCCACACGCCTCTCAATCAGCCTTAGGCGCGCTTCTTGCTATAGCATGGCCTGAGTGCAGTTGCTCAGGAGGTCCAGGAGATGGTGGATGTCTGTCCAAGAGTAGAGATGAGGAGAAAGATAGATATCTCCCACTGTGGTCGCCAATGTTCTGTACCTTGCAGTGTTGTAGAGACTCCAGCTGGTAGGTCTCCTGCTGTCCAAGTAGAGTATCAGAATGATCTCTGGTGGGGTACCTACGATGCCACTCCGATGCTCAAGTTAGTATTGAGAATTGTAGAGTAGTATAGAAGAGAAATAGAATGTACCTATTTTTGGCAATGTGAGTCAGTATTTATAGGGATCCGTGCCAGCCTTGAGCCGTCGGATCGATCGGGTGAATCTGAGGCGTCAAGGCATGAGAGTCCTAAATGGGCTGTTTATTGTGGATATGGATCAAAGTGGTTGGGCTTATCCATATCCAATTGCTGAGTGGTCCTCTTGCCCCAGTCCAGAACACTTTTATTTACGCAAAAGTGACCCCCATAAGATTAACCTAAACAGAGTTTGGCTCACTGGGTGTTGAGGATCCTCGCTGTAGTACTTAACACCTTTTTTTAAGGGAGAGGATTTTTGTACCCCTCATTACACTGCATACTCCCCAAATTACCCAAACTACAAAAATATCCCTGGTATCTTAAAAACCCAAAATATTCATTTCAAATCACATATTTTCGAAGTGAGAAAGTGCGTGAATTTTTTTTCTTCCCGAAAGCATCTCAAAAGAGATAAATCTGGAACACAAATGTAATTCTGGATTTATCTGTTTTGAGATGTTTCAGGAAAATTCATTTTTTAACCTTCCGGATTTATGTTCAGGAGATAAATCCGAAACTCAAAATACACTTCCAGATTTATCTCCTTGAGGTGTTTCCGGAAAAGTTTCAAAAATCTGTTCCGCATTTATCTCAATGACATAAATCCGGAAGTATTTTTTTATTTTTTTTACTAATATTGTATTTGTTTCGAGTGGCGCACACTAGAGTCGGGGGCAGAATTACACGTGGTTCACGAGGGTTGGTGCGAGGGGAGTCATCACAGTCAACTGGCGGAGATGCCGAACACACTCCTGTGAGGGTACGCACTCGAGTGAGGATAGCCGGTCATGCTTCTAACCGGGATAGGAGTGCTCAGGGACGAGAGCGCGGCCGCCATATTGATCAGGAGGCGGATCAGGTTCAGAGAGAGTATCACGAGGCTCCTGATCCTCCCCAGTTTATGGAGGAGGAGGCTGAGCATCATGCAGAGAGGCTAGATTTGGGTCCGAGGGATCGCTCCTTGTTGACTCGAGTTGATGTTCACGTTTGGGACGGGTAATAGTTTTAATAAATAATTTAAATTATGCATTGTTGTTTAATATTTTTTATTAATATATTTTTATACGTATATAAATAACGTGGCTTTCACTACACAGGCGTACCTCTTGCTTTTGTTGCGCTACACCATTGTTGCAAACAAGAGTGCTACGTATGTACCGATCAAGTGGGTGGCGCTTTTTCAGAGCTATGAGGAGTGTAGCCAGTGGGCGTAGGGTCCAGCTACCATGGCCTTTTTGTACGACCAGCTTAATGATGGTTCCATCTGGTACACTGCTCAGTGTGCAGGTTACGCATCATTGTTGCAGGTAAATTTTTGTTATTACTATTTACATTTTATTTTTGTTATTACTATTTAAGTTTTATTTTTTGTTATTACTACTTAAGTTTTATTTTGATGGTTTAATAATTAATTAATTCATATTATTATTTCAGTGTTGGATTTACGAGTATTTCCCCAGCATCGGCGATCGTGAGGACTTCGGGCCGTCTCAGCAGCCACGTTGTGCGAGGTGGAAAAATAAAAAGAATGGCAAGCTTAAGCTTACAAATTTTCAGAGGATGTTGGATGCCTTACGACTAGAGGGTGTCATCTGGAACCCTTGGGATGACCATAGGCAGTTCATACCCTTTAGTCAGATTGCGCTTTTTAGAGGCTATCTTTTCCAGGACGACATTATTGTACCTTACATACCGGATAGGTTCTTATGGCAGTTTGGCTACATCTAGGATATCCCAATTCCGCTGATGACTATACCTCAACCTGTTAGGACTATGATGGAGATATGGTTGTACTACCACGCCTTGGCTGCTAATGTGCTCGCCACGGTTCCTGAGACGACATTCCTAGGTCAGTGCGATGATAGATACCTCCCATGATAGATACCTCCTAGGTCAGTGCTCGCCACTTGTTATATTTGTGGACATTTTGTTGTTATATTTTTCACACTTAGCACTCGTTATTTGTTTTCAGATATTATACTCGTTACAACCAACATTTATTTTGATAGATGCAAAAGCGGATTACATTCAAACAACAAGACAACCAAACATAAAAAGTAAAACATAACAGAAACAAATACAGTTCTTAGAAAATGATCTACTGTGACGGTCCTGGTCCTCCAGCATAACAACAACGTATAATCTCGTTGACACTCCGAGTGGTTACCACGTACAGCTCCAGAGGACTAAGATTTCGAAACATGTCAAGGATGTTCAACATTTTTGTACGTCATCATCGGTCTTAATATTCTTAGACGACCACTAAACGCAACCATCATCTCTACGAGCGGGTCTGCGAAAAGTAATACTAGTAACCTCTTGGTCATCACCCTTCACGTGAACCTTACGCTATACTTCATCTTTCAAACCAGTGAAGGTGATGTCGTCGTGGAGCCTGCATAAAACAGTATATGGACATGAGAAAAATACACCATCTTCTCTTATGGTGATTTCGTCACGATGATGAACAGCGGTAAGTGAGTTATCACTTGAGTACTGAGTGGAAAAAGTGTTTATTTTGGAGTGTGTTGGTGTGAAAGAAGTAGTAGAAAGAGTGAAATGTTAGTGTGAAAAAAATGAGGGTGAGTGTGGGTTTTTATAGAAATGGACATTGATTCTGTGCCGTTGATATTGTCGGTGCGATGATAGTCGTTGATAAAAAACTGTCAGCAAAATCTAGGTCATCTAAAGTGTCGGCAACATCTAAGCCGTCAAAAGCATCGGCAACATCTAGGTCGTTTAAAGTGTCGGCAAAATCTAGGCCGTCGAAAAATAAAATATAAAATACTTTAAAAAAAATAAATGCATTCCGGATTTATCTATGATACATAAATCTGGAGTTAAAAAATTGTAAACTTTCGGATTTATCTATCATACATAAATCCGGAAACAACAAGTAACAAATTTCCGGATTTATGTTAAGGACATAAATCCAGAAGCCAATTTTACACTTTCGGATTTATGTCTGAGAGATAAATCTGGAAATTCAAAAAATATAACCTTCCGGATTTATGTCTGAGAGATAAATCCGAAAATTCAAATAATTTAACCTTTCGGAAGTACCTCATTAAGGGATAATTCCGGGAATGGTAAAAATTTAGTTGCTGCGGAGTAATTTTTGGTGAAAATGAGAGGGGTAATTTGGGGTTAAATGAAATTCTGGGGGTAAGGGTTGCTGTGACGGGGGTACAAAAATCTTAACCGTTTTTTTAATATAAAGACACATTAGTTGGGTATTCAGTGTTTGCTATTATCGAAGTATGGGTCTTTGAAGCAGATTGTGAAGGAGTCGAAGTCGGTCTTTTGAGGTGGTGGGGTTCTCTTTAGCCTTTCAATATTTTTTATAGGCGAATGTTAGTGGAGATGGTGGAATGTTAGTTTTCAGGATTTGAACTCTAAACCTTTTTCTGACAACTCTTTGATCATATCCCTTAGCTCGCCAACAAAACTACCTTCCTGAGAGCTTGCAATTGTTCGCCGTCAAAACTGCCGGAATGGGGTTTACTACGGCCAGTGGACTTGGTTAGTTTTTAAGGTCGGAATGGAAGCTTGGTCAGGAGCATCTCGTGTTCTGACGATGTTTAATTTTTGAGACTGCAATTATCATGTTGGGTCGTTTTACTATGGGTAAATGAAATCTTTATACAATTGACACAAAAAACACTCTTTTCGCTCCCAAGAACGTAGTGTGTTCACCTATGTCGTTATAAAAGTGATATAAACAGGAATGTGTCAATATATAATTACTTTAAGTTAATCTGTGATTTTAAAAATTATTATGTAAACCAATAAGGGTCGGTCTGAGCGGTAACTGGTTTTAAATTTTACCACAAGGTCTCAAGTTCAAGTCTTGGGTGTAGCAAAAACTCTATTGGGAGGAGACAACCATATGAACCGGGCTTTTGGTACACGCTGTCAGCCAGATTTCCCAGTGTATATTAGTCTTTGGAAAAGTCGATGCATACGGCGCACCAATAACAAACTAATAAAAAAAGAAATTAATATGTAATTATCCACTAATCTATATTATGTTTATAAATCTATATCTATATAGTACACAATCAAGTATAATCTCAAGACGAAAGTTACAAGTCTCAAATCAGCAAGCATATAGGCGACTCCATGCCATGATTAATTACTGACCATACCAAATTGGTCCTTTTTTCGATAATTAAATTTCGTATTAATAACACTATTTAGGTAACCATCAATAGGACACAATTCCCCCACCTTCTATATAGAGTTTGAGAGGGCGCTTGTAACACCCCAATCTTTGGAGGTCACTAGTGAAGTTCAACCATTGATATTTGGTACTTTTTTTTCAAAAAAAAATATGGATCACTTCTTTCAGTTCCATCAAATTGTACAACATACTTTTCTTTCAAAATGTATGAGAGTAATTGCAGCATTAAAGGCATAATGCACATCATAGAGTACTAGCTACATAGAGGGTAGTGATCCCTTCATACATATATACATAACATGAACATCCCTGTGATAAGTCACTACTACTCCAAAAAGAGATAGGCAAAGGCGGATTTTGGAAACACACTAACCATCAAGGACCCAAAAGACAATGGGTACCTAAATCTTTGTTAACTAAAGTTGCAGGAGGCCTCTTAGCATCAAGGAAAAAGCTCTGGTTCTTAGACAGCGGATGCTCAAGGCACATCACTAGGGAGAAAGATAATTTTTTCTCCATGGAGATCTTTGATAGAGGCTTTATCTTGTTTGGTAATGATGACAAAGGCTGGACCAAAGGTATAGGTATAGTAGGTAAAATAAATCTACTCAGATCCAAAATGTTCAATAAGTTAATGGTTTGAAACACCATCTACTTAGTGTTAGTCAGTTGTGTGATGCTGGAAATAAAGTAAATTTTTGATCTGATCTGTTCAAAATAAATAGTTTATGTTCTGGAAAAACAGTTTTTGAAGGTCATAGGACAAATAATCTCTATAGTGTGTGTCTTGATGATTTGCCTAACAAAACTTGTCTTATTTCAAAAGAAGATGATAAATGGACATGGCATAGAAGATTTTGTCATATTAACATCAGAACAATTTCAAAGTTATCTAAGTTAAACTGACCAACTCGTCAACTACCAACCACACCAAATCAAATCACCGGTTATGAACTCCCCTATTCCTTAATTTTAATTTGGGTTTTAATGGTTTTTTTCTTTGATTGTTTTTTTTTACTGAATCTTTGATTGTATTTTTTTTACAATAATAATATCTTTGACAATAAATAATTTAAGTATAATTAAGAAAAATTATGAATGTAATCTGAAAATATTAAAATAACAAATAAAAAGAAATAAAGTTATTCTTAAACAAGAAACTTAGAAATTTTTTTAATGTATTGATTAATACTCTGGTCTACTTTTTTGTCAAAAAAAAAATACTCTGGTCTTCATTATAAAAGAAAAATGCAGTTTTAGGTTCATTGAATAATTGATGTTTCTGATCTATAATATATACCAGATGCATCGGTTAATCAACGAACTTAAAATTGCATTTTCTCTTATAAAGTGGACCGGATGTTGTAATTTCTTTTTTTTGGTACATTGGATGTAGTAATTTCTATTTCCAATCTTTTTTTAAAATGAGACTGATATGAGACACGATGCACATATTTACTATATACAAGTAAAATGGTTCATTAATTAAGCACTATTTGGTAAAAGTTGTAGTATTAGAAACAAACTATTTACCAAAAAAAAAAGAAACAAACTATGTTATGAATATTTATAGGCTAAATATATATTTTGGCCCTTTATCTTTGGGGTTGTGGTCACTTTGGCCCTTTATCTTTTTTTTTTCTTATTTTAGACCCTCATGTTTTTTGTTTCTGTCATTTTGGCCCCTGCCGTTATGTTTTTGTTTTTTTAGGCAAATTTTTAAGGACGAAAATGAAATCAATTAAAAACATAAGGGCCCAAAATGAAATCAATTAAAAACATAAGGGACTAAAATGAAATCAATTAAAAACATAAGGGACCAAAATGATAACGGCAGGGGCCAAAATGACACACACAAAAAACATGAGGGTCTAAAATGAGAAAAAAAAGATAAAGGGCCAAAGTGACCACAACCCCAAAGATAAAGGGCCAAAATATATATTTAGCCATATTTATATTAGTGGATGTCCACTACCCTTCTCCATCCTTCTCATTACTCTCTAGTGTAGTGGCCTCTTAATGTAAACCACTCACTTACCAATCCCCTACCCTATAAACAGGACTATCTCCTATGTGTATTTCTGCACTTGAAGTGAATAGAAAATCTCTCATCTATCATTCTTCTTCTTGGTCTTTTATCTCTTATTTCATAACACGTTATCAGCACGAAGCTCTAAGCATCCTAAGGTCCATTAACCCTTCAATAGTAACCTTAAGACTTGTTACTAGATATCATATTCCTTTACTGAAAAGATGATGAAGTGGTTTTAATTTTTTTTTTTTAGATAAGCAACTGATATTATAAAAGTGGGCACAAGGGGTGCCAACCCTTACAACGACGGGGCCTCTTTAAAACCACCAAGGACCAAAACCCAATGGAAAAAGGACCCAAGGAGGAAAGAGTACCCCCATGTACATCAACTACAGGTCATAAAGAAATTACAAAGATAAGAAGTACCCCATCGGACAATCCATCCAATCTACCCACGATACCCCACTGTTCTTCCCCTTTCTCGCCATAAACCACCCCCACGATATAAAGTTAATAGCATAAACAATAGATGGTACCGCAGCCACCTCACCCTTAAAGAGTACATTGTTCCTAGTTCTCCATAGACACCAAGTTACCGCCATCCAAATGAGATGTTTAACCCCTTTCCTTTTCTTACCCTTCAATAATTTTCCGAATTCAACAAATTAGTTTACCACCCCATCATCTTCCACCGTCCACGGTGCCCACAACTATTGCATCACCAACCTCCTCACCTCGCACGCCACCTCACACCCAAAAAACAAATGAGTCACAGATTCCTCTTCCTTGAAGCACAAAACGCAACGTAGATCATGTCGGGAATTCAGTACACCACGTCTGGCCAAAGCATCCCGAGTAGCTAATTTATTTAACAACAACCTCCACGAAAAATCTGCACTTTTGACGGCACATCGTTTCTCCATAATTTATTACACGCGTCTACCAAACAGTCCTCCAATACTCCTCTATCACCTGCAAAAAAGGAGACCAGCCAGCCATAACATTTTTTCACTGTAAAACCGTTTGTAGTGTCGATCATCCATCTCCATATATCTGCAGCATCACGCATCGGTTCCCAGCCTTGCAGCAGGCGCGACATTTCAGCCACTGCCAGCGCCTCATCTGCTGTCAACTCGTCAACCCGAAACTCCCTCCACTTCCAACCCGACGCCAGCCACTCCCCCATATCTGCCACCGTCGCTTGTCTCTGCTCCACTCTATTAAACAACAACGGAAACAGCCCTGCAAGAGACTCTCTGCCCATCCATGCATCAGTCCAAAAATTAATAGTTGAGCCTCCCCCTAATTTCTTTTTTGCCAAATCATTAAACCAATCACTAGCCAAATTTGTACCAGCACCCAGAATTTTTAATTCCCTCCACCATAACGAAGAATTCCTCCACTCTCTACCATTCTCAATTATACCATTCCATGATTTCACCAATCCGTATCTATGTACCAAAATTTTTCACCATAAGCAATCCTCTTTGTCCGCTAAAATCCTCCACCTCCATTTAAATAAAAGTGCCAGGTTAAACGCTTCTAAATTTTTTATACATAGGCCACCGCGACTCTTATGCAAAAAAATCAAATCCCATTTAACCCAAACCATCTTGTTATTATCCCCATCTCCTCCCCACAAGAACCTCCTTTGAAGCTTCACAATTTCCTCAATTACCTTCCTTGGAGCTTTGTAAAAAGAGAAAAGATACAACGGTAAAGACGATAATACCGAATTGAACGATAAAGACGATAATACCGAAGTGGTTTTAATTGTATATTACCTGCAGTATAGATTCTGGAATGTTTGCACAATCTAGGTCATATTGATTAATACTATTAATCAATCGATTACTCATTCATCTGGGTCATATTGATCAGTATCAATTGATTAATATTATGATTGGTATGAATGACTAGTAAATGTTTATTTGTAATTTTTTCTTTTCTCTTGATGGATTTTTAGTTGTTTGTTTTGCTAAGTAAAGTTTCCATTACAATTCCTTAGTTAAATGGTATGTTGATTGACTAGATCATTAGTAAAGCTTCTATCATTTTTTTTGGTATAAAAAACTTCTATCATATGCTTCTATGTCTCACTTTTCTTTTTAATCTAGTTTTATATTTATTTATTTATTTAGTAATTTAGGTATTATCCATCTACATGCAGCATTAACCAATTTTTCCTCGCAATCTTAAATTTATTTAACTTGCTTAAGTTTACACAAAAACTATTACTTGCTTAACCAATTTTATGGACATTATTTTTCTTTGGATTGTGGCTTTTAAAATAATGGTGATTTGTTGATTTTTCAAATTAATTCCTTGTGATTTGAACTTTTGTTACTTAATTGTAAATGGATAATACTATTTGTCCCGAAAAAATCCTTTCCCGATCATCCCAAATGTGATCGGCCAACTGAAATCTTCACATGCATTCATCCCATTTCTAATATATATTTATTTCTTATGTGCTTGTGATGGGAATTTTTTTACAGTAGTAATTAAGTCTACTTGTGATGGGCCGATGGAATGGATTGTTATCAATTGATATGTACAATATTGAAAGTGAATAGATAGACGTTGCACAAATTTTCATGTCAATTGATGTGTACTATTATTATGAATACCATGTTTTTTTTCTAGTATATTACTCTGATTAAATTATAAATTTTCATCTTAACATCGGTTCATCTTCTAGAATTTCCAGATCGCCATCGGTTCATCTTAACATTGGTCTTAAGATTTTTTCTATCCTATAATTTTGAAAGTCATACATAACCTATTAACTCTTACTTGTTCCATGTTCCATGATATTACTTGTTTTATTATATAGTTGCCATTTTTTCCTTATCCTATGCTTGTAAGTTTAGGAAGATCTTTATACTCAATTATATATTCTTTCTTATCTAGATGAGATAGCACCTATTTGTTGTAATTATAGATAATGTTCAATTTCTAGGCATCATCCATAGAACAAGATTATGGTAATATGTACTTGTACAACAATTTCTCTTTGCCTAGACTCAAAGTATTAAAACTATGTGGCATATATTAGACTTCTTTAACAATTTGTCTTTGCCTAGACTCGAAGAATATGGATTGCTTTAGCCCAAAAACAACATGGATCGCATTATGCCAGTTTTTTTTATTACTTGACTATAGTGTTGTCGCGCCTTCAACTAAAAGTCACTGGAATATCATGAGGCTCATTCCGCTATAGTGTTGCTACATTTATCTTATGAAGATGACGGTAATATGGATGTTACTCACTTAGATGTTGTTGACTTCTTTACCGATCCTAATGGAGATATGTGTCTCCTTGATAGCAGAATTACCCATACTATTTTAAAGGATACGAAGTATTTCTCTTATTTAGTTAAGCGAAAAACTGATGTTAGTACTATATCTAACCCTTCAAAGATAATTGAAAGCTCCAGAAGAGCTAATCTATTATTATTAAGAAATTTATAATAAGCTTGGAGGGTATTTGACAGAGATATGTTTTCTCCTACTATCTTATAGTTAATCTAACTTATTATCATGTTATGATGTTCTTACTTATAGCTTTTATTTTATCATGTTAATATTTTATATTTCTTGCATAGAAATTTTATTAAGAATTTTATTTAGCTACTATGGTTCTCATGTTTTCAATTTTTTATGAATTCCCAAAGAATTCAACATTCAAGCATCTCTTTTGGATTGCATATAGACGATTATCATGTTTGACTATTCTTGATGATTCCCAAAGAATTCAATATTCAAGCATCCAGATAGATTGCACAAATAACTGAATATTGAAGCATCCTATAAAATTGCTAAAAATGTGGAAGTTTGTTATATAGTTCCTGAAGAACTTAAAAAAAAAATTCAAGCATCCATTAAAGATTGCTGAAAGCATGATAATTTTCTTTTTCGTCATCATCGCTTATATTTGAGATATAATTCCTGAAGAACAAATGAAATATGATTGTTGATGAAAATTTGTGATACGGTTCCTGAAGAACAATATATCCATTATTCAAGCATCTCTGAAGGATTGCACAAATAACTATTTCTATGTATCATTGCACAAATGAATCAAATTTATTATTCTGCCTATCTAAGTTTACACATTGAGAATCCATTGTATTCCCCTAAGTCTCGTAGAAAATTTATTAAGTTTCAAAGATATCCGTCTAAATGGATATCATATTCAAACGAGAGATGAATGAGATATTGAGTATCTTTATATAGCGAGACATACGAGACATACTTTGGATAAAATAAGTGTAGTGGAAAAACTGTTCGGTTTTTCCTCTAGTTTGTACTACACTTATATCAGTGCAACTGAAGCACATATTGTAAACCAGAAGTTTACAAATCACAAAAAAAAAATTGTTGTTTGGCATAATGGATTGGGCCATTCCGGGTATATAATGATGCGAAAAATAATTGAAAATTTATGTGGTCATCAATCAAAGAACCGGAAGATTTTTCAATCTAATAAGTTCTCATGTATCTCTTGTTCACAAGTGAAGTTTAAAATTACACCATCACCACAAAAATTGGAAGTGAATATCTCAATTTTTTTAGAATAAATACATATGACGATATTTGTGGGCCAATACACCCACCATGTGGACTGTTTAAATATTTTTATTTTAATTGATGCATCAACTAGATGGACACTTATAGTTGTCGTCAACTCACAACTGGAAGTTTGTGAGATTGTTTGCAACTCTAATTTCACTAAAAGCTCATATTTTTGAAAATGGTCTTGAAGAACCATTCTTTTGATGTCTAAAGTTAATTATATGTCCAATACTTATGAGATAAGAACTTCCAATTTCTACTCGAGAACATGCAATTTTGCATGTTGTAACTTTGATTCACATCAAGGCAACAACGTATCACAACTCTTCCTCTTTGCATTTGGTTTTTGGTCACGAATCTAATATTTCCCATCTTAGAATTTTTGGATCTGCAGTGTATGATCCAAATTCTGCGTTCACAATGCACTATGATGGGTCCTCAAAGTATTTGGGAATATATATATAGGATATAAATCTCCATGTATAATAAAGTATCTTGAGCCAACATGTTGACACTTGTTTATAGTCCAATTTGATAATTATCATTTGATGAATTAAATTTCCCAACATTAGGGGGAGAGAATAAGCAGCTTGAAAAAGAGATCAGGTAGAATGAATTATCATTGCATCATCTCGATTCTCGAACTAAACAATGTGAACTAGAAGTTCACTAATCCAAATGCACTCGTTGATCCAAAAGATGTGACCAAATCAAATATATCAGCTGCTAATGCTCCAATAAAATGGATGTCCCTATTAGACAGTCTAATATTACAAATGAGCCTAAACTGCGCCTGAAGCGTGGTAGACCAATCGGTTCCAAAGATAAAAATCCTCGACCAAGAAAAGGAGCTGAAAAGAAAGATGGTCCAAGCAAGGATATAGAAACTCAAAGAGTATTCAGACATAATTGACATTTCAGTTCCAGAAGAACTGATCAGGTACTTGAAAAGTTCTGAAATTAAATAGATCTCAATGAATTATGTCAATAACGAAATACAATGGAACCGAAACGAAGTCAACGTTGACGATGTTTTTACATATAATATAGCGCTAAATGTGATAAATGATAGCGAGGATCATGAACTAAATTCTATTAAAGATTGTAGACAAAGTGAGAATTGGCCAAAACTGAAAGATGAAATTGATGCAGAATTAAACTCATTTTACAAAAGTTTTTCATCCTGTGGTCTAAACACCTTGAAGGTGTGAAACCAGTCGGATACAAATGGGTTTTTGTACAGAATGAGAATGGTGAAATTGTGAGATACAAATCTCGACATGTTGCTCAAGGAACAAATGATATGGCTCGTTCGTATAGGCAGATAAAAAGTGAATGCCTATGTGCCAAATAGCGTGACTCAAGAAAGAATTGCAGCATGTCAATCAAGGTCCGGATCGAATCGCATTGAGAAGGAAGGGAGACAGATCTCAATGTCATGATAAAAGGAGCGGGTCAGGACCGGGGTCGGGCGTCAGAGAAAGCTGGTGGTGGACGCAAGTACTTTTCAGTACTTAATTAGCCTTGTAGCACATGTAGAGCTCAATTTTCACAAAATGGATGTTGCTAAGACTTATTTGTCTGACTCATTTGATATTCATAATTATTTGAAGATCCCTGAAGGATTTAATATCCAATAAGCACTTTTTGGATTTTCGAGATGATTACTCAAATTGAATGATAATATAATTTGAACACATATGGTATAACCATCTAAATTTATACTCTAAAAGAGGGATACAAAAATGACATCACTTGTTCATATAGTTTTATGAAAAAAATTGGTAAAGAATTTACTATAACTGGTGTCTATGTTGATGGCATAAATATTATCGGAACTCCTGAAGAGCTTCCAAAAGCTATAGACTTTTCAAAGAAAGAGCTCTAGATGAATGGCCTCAAATTATATCTGATGGATTTTGAGGTTGAACCTGTAGTAGACCTCTACATTGAAAAACAAAATCTCATATTGATCTGCAGAAATTATTTATATTGAGTACATGAGTTGTGTTGTAAGAATATATGAAGTATCTCAGTCCCGAAGACTATGAAAGCATGCATGCATATTACCAAATGTTATGTGATAATTAGTAGTGATATAGTTTATCACAAACCAAAATTCATCAGAAAAAAGGGGGGTAAGATGCATATTTATGTTTAGCTATTGTAATAAATAAATTATTTTATGTATGTTACACAAAATTCACTACAACAGAAGTTTAAAAAAAGAGTGCCCCTTTAGTAGCGCTTTTAAAAAAAGATTACTTATGTGATAACTTAAGTAGCGTTTTTAAAAAAAGCGCTACTATAGGTGAAAACAAGGAAAAGAATGAGTAGCGCTTACTTAAAAAGCGCTCCTTATACGAAAAACACGGAGTAGAATGAGTAGCGCTTTCTTAAAAAGCGCTCCTTATGTCAAAAACACGAAACTGAATCAGTCACGGTTTTTAAAAAGCGCTCCTAATACCCAAAACACAGAACTGAATCAGTAGCGTTTTTTAAAAAGCGCTACTCATGGCTAAAAGGCGCTAGAGGATTAGGAGCGCATTGTGGAGAAAACGCTACTGATGGTCATTATAAAATTTAATTAGCTAGGTTTTCTCTTTGCGTTCCTTCTTACTCTACGTCGTCCTTCACTCTCTCATCCCTCACGAACAGCTATTCCTTCTCTTCTTCTCACAAAAACCCTCTCCTTCTCGCAGCTTTCTCATAGAAACCATCTTCTTCTCACAACTCTTGCTTCTTTCTTCTCACAGGAACCCAAACCCCATTCGAACCAGAACCCCCAAATCCTGCAATCGAAGTAATATTTCAACGAGCTCTCCCTCATCAACCAGAAACCCAAACCCAAACCCTCACAAACCTCTCTCTCATTTTGCAATCTCTGGTTTTAACGAGCTCTCCCTCACGAACCAGAACCCAGCTCCGTACGCTACCCATGGAGCCCTAATCTTTGATTCCATTTGAGGTTCGTTTATCTCTCAGTTTTCGCATCTCAATTTTTCAGGTTAGGTTACCTTTTCGTTTTCCCCATTACTTCCTGATTTAATTTGAGATCTATAGATTTCATTTCGTTTTTTGCTTTCTAAATTCTTTGGATTTGAGGAATTGGAGTTCGATCTTCCTGTTTTCCTAATAATATTAATGTGTTTTGTTGAAAATTTCTAGTTTGGATTTAGGGTTTTATTATGTTTTCTTTATTTAATCGATTTCTGAGATCTCTCTGGTGATGGATTTGTTCTAAAACATTATTCTTATTGTTGATGCAGAAATCCCATGCTCATGTTATTGTTATGGGTGCCACTAATCGTCCCAATAGTGTTGATCCAGCATTGAGAAGGTTTGGTAGATTTGATAGAGAAATTGATATTGGTGTTCCTGATTAAATCGGGCGACTTGAAGTCCTTCGCATACATAGTAAAAATATGAAGCTCGCTAATGATGTAAGCTGGGCATTAATTAACTTCACATTTATTAGTTGGTATTTTGATCTGTAGTGTATATTTTCTCACTGTCGCCAAATTGTTGTGCCCAAAGTTTTCTTCTTGGATTGAATTCACCACTATTTAACTACGATAATTCTTGTATTAATAAAGTTTAGTTACCTTGAGTTTTCTTCTATTGTAATTTGTAATGCATATACCAAGAGAGAATTTCAAAAGATACTCATGGGTATGTTGGTGCTGACCTCTACAGGTTCAACATTTTTAATAAATTTAATGGCAGCTCCAGTGCTCCACTTCTCTTAAATTTTTCGGGTCGCCACAATTGCATAAGGACTTGGTAGGAATACTTTTTTAGTTCCAAAATCTTTCCTTTTTTAATTCATTATTTTCTTATCCACCAGATGCAAAGATGATAAATGCCTAATGAGATATCTATTGAACTTTGTTAAGATTGTTTGAACTTTGTTTCTCTTGTTTGAACTTTGTTTCATCCAGATAACTTAGAGATCATTCTATACTTTGTTGTAGATTTCTTAAGATTGTTTTGATAGATGTTTTTGTAGCTGCCTAGATTTACATTATTGTTATTGTAAATTGTAAAGTATAGAAGATGTTTTCTCCTTTCTCCTCTATTGCAAAGACACTCATTGCATGAACTAAGACACGTTTGGGTTTTGCTGGTGGTGGAATGAGATAATTAAGTGCCTTAGATTCTTAAACACCATGGTGATATTCTAATTTTGATTTACTATATGTGCTATGTCTTCACTAGTTTTGCAGCCTGGAATATTTGAGAATTTCAATGTCTTAAACCAGATAAGACATGGGGTGAGTTTAACTTTTCCTATTTTCTCTGAAATGTATGACTGTTTAGTGAATGTGAGAAAACTTCCCCTAATGGTATTCACACCATTACCCTTGTAGGGCGTACTTGAAGCAATAAGGATTACTCGTGCCGGATATCCAACTAAAAGAACATTTGAAGAGTTAACCGTGGAGAAAGGTTCTAGCAAAATTTCACCATGACTGGAATAGGAAAGCTGGTGTACTCGTTACTCATTGTTAATGTTTTCTTTTTTGAGGTAGTAAAGTCGTTGTAATTTTCGTTAAATACGCGATAAGAGAAACATTGAGAATGTATATTGTTGGAAGGATTTGAATTTTTAGTTAATTCAATATTTTTATGTTACAAATATGTGTTTTCTTTTTATGTTGGCATATATATATATATATATATATATATATATATATATATATATATATATATATATATATATATGTATGTATGTTGGATTTATAAATAGTTGGAATTTGATTTGAAATTGGTTTTCGATTTGGAAATTTCATTTGGAAGGTTGTTGTTGGTTGATGAATATGAGCAGGGAGCAAGGAATTGGTAATAGAGAAGAAACAGAAAAAAAAATTAAAAAAATTAGGTATAGGTAGCGCTTACTGTAAAAAACGCTACTTATGGTCTAAGCGCATTTAGGAATGAGGAGCGTTTTAACAAAAAAGCGCTACTCTTGCTTAGATGCGCTAAGACCATAAGTAGCGCTTTTTACAGTAAGCGCTACCTATGGTCTAAGCGCATCCGAGAATAAGGAGCGCTTACAGTAAAAAGCGCTCCTCTTACCTATTCATTGGTAACAGGAGCGCAAGATTTAGGAGCACCCGAAAGCGCTACTTATGGCCGAAAAAAAGCGCTCCCAATCCCCAAATCTGTTGTAGTGATTAACGATGCAGTTATAAAGTATTTTTCAGATCTAGATCAAGTCAGATTACAAGACAACTATTATCTACATGTGGCGACATTGAAATATCTTTACGATCTATAAAACAATCTATGGTTCTTGCTTCTTCATTTCATGCCCACATGCCAACAATTCAAGGAAGATGTTTTGAAGATAATACTGATCGCAAAGCTCCATTAAAAGATGATACATCACACGTGCTGACACCGAAGTAGATTGCTCCATTTACACTTAGGGAGAAACTCCAGATGTTGAGGTTCATATTTTGAAGTGACGCTTCATTCAGGGGGAGAAAAGCTGCACTCTTTTTTCCTTTGTTATGGTTTTGTCCCACTGGGTTTTCCTAGAATGGTTTTTAACGAGGCAGTTCCCACTAGTAGGATAATGTACTCTTTTTCCTTCACTAGATTTTTATCCCACTAGATTTTTTCTAGTAAGGTTTTAATGAGGCATATTCTTGATGGACATCCAATGGGGAGTGTTATGAATATTTATATTAGTGGATGTCCACTACCCTTCTCTCTAGTGTAGTGGCCTCTTAATGTAAATCACTCACTTACCAATCCTCTACCATATAAATAGGATTATCTCGTATGTGTATTTCTGCACTTGAATTGAATAGAAAATCTATCATCTATCATTCTTCTTCTTGGTCTTTTAATTATCTCTTATTTCACAACTAAAGGTTGAATGCAATTCAATTTCTTTGTTTTGTAAAAAAAAAAACACAATTTATTTGATTTATGTGAATTATAAGCAGCGGAGCAAGGATTCAATTTTGATTTGAATCCTGAACAGAAAACACAAAACAAAAACGTGTTTTTTCTAGTTTTTATTTTTTTGGTTACATTTGTAATTTTTATTTAATAAAACAATGAAAAATCTCGATAAAAATAACAATATTATTAGTATTTAAATATTATTTTGGTCCCTGCAAATATACGAGTTTTCATTTTAGTCAATTTATATTTTTTTTTAGAAAAAAATAACTATCCGTGCAATTTATAAAACAATCCCTTTTACTCCTTTAATTGGTTTTAATGATGATGTGGCTTAATTTTTGCATGTGTGGCACTTGAAGACATGTTCCCTTAATGATGTGGTAGCATGTGTGGCACTTCCTCTCAAATTCCTAACCAGAAAATCACCTCCCTCTAAAATCAACCCTGTAACCTACAACTGTTTTTTTTAAGCAAAAACTAATATAAATTAAAAAGAAAAAAGGAGTACAGAAAATGACCGAGGGGGGACCAAACCAAAACCCAAGGCCAAGGAAAAAACAAACAAAGCAGCAAAAAGGAAACTTGGGCAAGGCACCCTAGACCAACCATCCAAAAGAAAACAGATCAACAAAACAGGCCAAAAACGGCTGAAAAAACAAGCTCAGAAAGTGACAGATATTGAGCTAGCTTTGGACCGAAGATTGTATCCAACTGACACACTCTTTTTCTGTTTCTTCTTTTGTTTCTTGGACACAACCGGTTCCGAGTACCTCTCAGCTGAGTCAGGAACCACCAGATCACCCACATCGTCTGGCGACTTATCCCACAACCTATTTAAAGGTTGCATATCAGCTTTAACTGCTGGATTCACGTCCTCTGAGTCAACAATCAAGACTTTGGGTTTTGGATATAACATAGATGCTTGAGAGTTCGAGACAACCTCATCATCTGAGATATCCGCCCAATTTTTCTTTATAGCAGATGTCTCCACTGAGTAGGAAGCACCAGAGTCAAGCCTAGTCGTGGGAGACTTGGTGGAGCAGGTATGAGCTTCACCAAGATCATGGCCCCCAGCCATCTCTTCAGGTGTAATAACAGTGTTGCCAAAACCCTTGAGTCGATTGGGATTGATGTCATCCATCACCAAAACCAGACTATTGTCTTGTATGGTTGGGCCAGCGTCAGGCTCACCCAGTTTCTCCAATGACTTCCCCTTATCATTCCGAGAAGGCTTGCTAAGGGGATTTATCTTTGTACTGCCCGTTTCCGCGGTTCTCTTACAATTCTGGAGAGAATGTCCAATACTACCACAAGAGCTGCAGAATAGAGGTACCCTCTCATATTCTACCTTGATACGAAAGGCATAACCCTCTCTTTCTACTAACAATTGATCATGGAGCTTCTCAGAGAAATCAACATCAATAAGAACTCTAGCAAAATGTCCAAAAGTCCTCTTCATAGTGGCTTCATCCAAAGCAATAGGAGCACCAAGGCTACCACTGATCTCAAACAAAATCTTTGACCTCCAATACTCCCGGGGAAGACCATGAAGCCTAACCCAACACTGAGCATTGGTCTGTTTTGCAGAAAGAGGGTCAAAATCTGGTTTCCAAGCAAACAGGCGCAAAACTCCCGGTTGTAAAGATCACAATCCAAGCGACCAAACACGCCTAAAGTCTTCATTAGATACAAAAGAGAATTCAAAAAATCCCTTACCAAGAGAAACCAGAGACCAATCAGAAGAAGTCTTCCACATAGTAGACAACTTCTCCTTTAAATCTTTAATCTGATAAGGTTTATCCCCTTTAGATAAAATTATTCTACCATGCAATAGGTTGACACAGTCAGCAATACTAGCTTGATATTCATCTTCAGAGATCTTAACAGCAAGAACATCTCCTTTTAAATAAGGTTTCTGCTGCTTACTGTAATCAAAATCAATAAATGATCGAGGGGCTTGAGGTATACCTGTTAACGCCCCGGAGAAAGATTTCTGTTTCACACCACCCACAGATCGACCAGCATCAGAGGGCTGACGAGCGATTGATGCATCCAATTGAACCTTGCTCACTGGTTGAGCACCATTGCTTGTAGCGACCACGTTGTTACCTTCTTGATCATCCGCGTACGCAACCTCACGAGGATCAAGATCTAAAGGAGCAGCTTTGAGTTGAGCATCATGAATGTGGTTCCACGTGCTGTGAGCATCATGAATGTGTTGAGCAGCTTTTTGAGCACCGACCCGCTGTGTTTGGATCGCAACTTTGTTGCACACACAGGAGTGAATCGCATGATGATCCACCTGCCAAGAAGAAGAGTCTTGTGGTGGTGGATTCCTTGCCAAGATCTGGATCGAATCATCAGCGCATGCCATAGAGGAAGCGGAGCTTGCTTGTAAACCCTAGATCATCTCCGCTTCACGTTCATCTGTCGAATAACAACAAGAAACAGATGAAAAAGAAGCAGCGGTCGCGTGGACACGGGTGATCGCCGGTCGGAGCAGAGCTGCGACGGAATCAGAGAGACATGGCAGATCTGTGAGCAGAGATCGTGAGTAGAAAGCAGAGAAGAGGGCGAGCCTAGAACAGATGGCTCCGTCGCAAACGAACAGCAGGGTGGGAGGCGGCGCCGTCGCAAACGAACAGCAGGGTGGGAGTCGGCGTCGTCGCGAACGAGCTTCTTCCCCTTCTCTCCCAACTAAAAGCCTTGCATGGGTAAATGAATGCTGCCAACTGTCACTTAATGGATTAGACGAGAAAAGAGATGTAAGAGTAGAGGAATGGAATTAATGAAATGAAATGAAAACAATAGCAAAAGTTTGAGATGGAAGAAGATCAGTGTAAAGAAACAGAGAAAGAGAAGGGAATACGGAGCACCACCACGCCCAACTTGGAGCCATTGTCGAAGCACCACCGCAATCTCTTCTCTTAACCCTTTGTCTCTCACGAAATCTCATCTCTCTCTCACCCCCCCCCCCCCCCCAAAACCTCTCTTTCGTCCACCACTGTTTCACTGTCACCTTCTCTCGCAGTCTCCCCTTACCCATCTCTCCCTCCTTTGGTTTCCTCTTCTCCACCACGCCCTCTCTCTCTCTCTCTCAGTCGTGTTTCTCTCTCCCAAAACACCATATTCTCTCCTTCTCACCGGTTATGCTCTCGTCGCCTACTCGTCTCCCCATCTCGCCGCGCTACACTTCTCTCCTTAGTGTCCACGATACCAAGGACACTTTTCTTCTCCCTCAAAGCTACTCAAGGCAATTGCTACAACTTCATGTTTAGGGTTTTAGAATAGGGAGAGAACATGAGTTGGGGTTGAGAAGTGGATTTAGGAATATAGGAAAGTAATTCCATGACTGATTCATTTAACAAATGTGAGTAATATACATGAATTACAACCTGAAATTAGGCTAAAATTGAGGAGACTGATTATGCCTGATAATTACAAATAATATATGTTCTGGATCGGCCAAACCAATAGGCTCAATTCGACAAAGCCCATAATCCACACTTAATGGACGACGCTGATGCCCTTCTCCATCCAACGACATAGGCACATATAGGCACCAATCCCGATAAAAACACTATCATATCACTACTACAAGTACGCATTTATTACCTCACAATCATCCATTCCCAATGCTGACTTAAGCATCGGAGTGTGTGCAGGTACCACCCCCATCGCCGGACCAACGCAGACATCATCACTTCGGAGGCTTGCCCACCGTCAAGACCATCGTATCTCGTGTGTAACTCGGAGCAAGCTAGCTACTTAGTTTGGTGAGCACTTCGATCTCCAACTTAGCCGAAGCCTGCAGCCAGAACAAAACAATATCTAATAAATACAAATAATTATTTTCTAAATATATATAGATTATGTCACACCTCTGCAGTCCAAGGGGGAGGTTATTAGTGGCTGAGACTGTCCCTGAAATCTTGAAACAACACCAAAGGAAAGACCTTTTGTGAAAATATCAGCAATCTTATAACGTGATCGGGCATGAAGGACGCTTACCTTTTGTGTTTAGTGCATTGATGTTGAACTGGATTTCCGGATATATATATATATATATATTGCAGTAACATTGTAACTCCAGAAGAAGATTACGTAACCAACATGACTCAGATTTCACATTGGCAACACCTCGTTATTCAGCCTCAGCGTTGGAGCGAGATAGCGTGGCTTGGCGTTTAGATGACCAGGAGAGTAAGTTATCACCAAGAAACACACAATAACCAGAGGTAGATCTCCTGCTATCTAGGCAACCTTCCCATTCAACATCTGTATAAGAAATAAGAGAGGTAGTCGATGAAGGATAAAGATGCAGTCCATAATGCAGGATGCGCCTGAGAGCATGTATATGATCATCCACCAGATTGTGCATAAATAAACAGATCTGTTCTACCGCATAAGAGATGTCAGGCCTCGTGAATGTGAGATATTGGAGAGCTTCTGCATGGTTGTGATACTTAGTGGGATCCTCATATGGAGTGCAAGCTTTAGCACTAAGCTTGGATTTAGTATCAACCGAAGTAGGACAAGGCTTACAAGATGACATGTCAGCATGTTCACGAACCGAAATGGTTAAGAAAGTTGTGTGTGATGGATGCTTTTCTGAGTTTCAGGTACATAATAGTCTCAGCTATTCGATGCTTCAATTTGCGGACGACACTATTTTGGTCGGCAAAGCGAGTGGGATAATTTATGGTGTATAAAGTTTATATTCACAATTTTTGAATTGGTCTCGGGGCTGAATGTGAACTTTCATAAGAGTTGTCTTTATAGTATTATTTTAAAGGATGACTTTTTGAAGGCGGCTACAGCTTTCTTGTCTGGCAGCACCGCTGATATTTCGTTTGGGTATTCCGGTGGGAGCCAATCCTAGAAGAACATATATTTGGGTTTCTATTACTCATTAACTCGGCCCTCAATAGTATTCCGCTTTATATGTTATTTTTTTCAAGGCTCCCAAGATTGTAATTCAAGAGCTAGTCAAGATTCAAAGGCACTTCCGGTGGGGGGGGGGGGGTACGAGAGAGGGTCATCCCGTTTATTGGGTGTATTGGGACAGGGTTTGCAGACCCAAGAAGGATGGTGGTTTTGGGGTGAAGAATCTGGAAGCCTTCAATTTGGCTCTTCAGAGCAAGTGGAAGTGGAGATGCATCAACGACTGTTGTTCCAAACCCAGATGTTGAAAGTTAACAGAACAAGCAAAAGTTAGTAAAGAAAGAAGAAAGAAGAACACCAAGGATTTGTTAACCCAGTTCGGAGATTACTTCTACTCTGAGGGACTGATTCCGAGCTAAATGATTCCACTATGATGATGAATGGTGTTACAAGATTTACAATCTCTCTGTTACACTCTTTCTTGCTCTCTCAATGTGAGTTTCTTATTGCAATACAGAGATGAAATACAGGTTAATATAGCTGAGGATTTCAACCAAAATCAGTTACAAGTTGATAACTAATTTCTGTTGAAGATCAAACTCTGAAAACAACTTCAACAACCTCCTGCTTCCATAAAACGCAGAACACAATGACTTTGGGCTGAGAGAGAGATGCTTGGAGAGATACAGCATTGGGCCAAACAATAATCACCAAGCCCATTTGATATACCTTAAGTTAGTACCAATAACATCAAATCTCCACCTTGGTACAAACTACCATCAACAACTAGACACTTAGCTTGAAAACAGATCCTGACAGACATCTTTCACATGATGTCAATTCCCAGCAAGTCAAGACAATGCTAGAACTTGCTTACTGGGAAAGGCTTTGTTATCATATCAGCAGGATTCTCACTTGTGTGAACCTTGATGATATCAATTTCTCCCTTCTCAATGATATCCCTAATGAAATGGAACCTAACATATGTGTTTGGTTCTGCAGCAAACCATGGAGTACATCATGCTCCCAATAGCATTTGCATATGGAAATTTCTTCATGTATTCCTTATCTTCATTGCTGTTTGGAGCTTGTGTTGATGATAGCTTAAAGTGAGGTGCCAAAGGCAGAGAAGTTGCCTTGCCATCACACATATTGAACCTTTTCACAACTTTGTTCAAATATCCTTTTTGAGAGATTACCAGCTTGTGCTTATCCCCGTATCTTGTCATTTCCATGCCTAGAATCTTCTTGGCTGGCCCTAGGTCATTCATTTCAAATTCTCTTTGAAGTTCACCTTTCAATTTTACAATAGGAGACATATCTTTGCAAGCAAGCAGCATATCATCCAAATATAACAGTAAGTAAATGTAGTTATCATGTGAGATATGCTTAAAGTATATGCAACAGTTATATTTGCTCTAGTGTAATTACTCTTACTCATAAATGAGTCAAACCTCAAGTACCTTAGTCTAGGTGATTGCTTGAGCCCATACAATGGTTTTTGAAGGTGACAGACCCAATCTTCCTTGCCCTTGACTTCAAAACCTCCTGGTTGCTGCATCAGAATGTTTTCCTTCAAATCTCCATGGAGGAAGGCAGTCTTTACATCCATCTGCTCCAATTCCATGTCATGGTGAGCGACCATGGCAAGTATTACTCTAATAGATGAGTGCTTAACCACTAGAGAGAAGAATTCACTGTAATCCAATCCTTGTTTCTGAGTATACCCTTTTGCCACCAATCTAGCTTTGAACCTTGGTTCTTCAACACCGGGAATACCCTCATTTCTCTTGTAGATCCACTTGCTTCCCACCACTCTAGCTTTGAACCTTGGTTCTTCAACACCGGGAATAGCCTCCTTTCTCTAGCTTTGAACCTTGGTTCTTCAACACCGGGAATAAACTCCATGTGTTACTTTTGCCAAGAGAGTTTAGCTCCTCTGTCATAGCTAGGAGCCATTTTTCTTTATACTTGTGATTTAAAGCTTCTGTGTTGCTCCTAGGTTCCTTGTTAATAACTTCTTCAACAGTATACAGAGCATTGATGACCATATCTTCATAGCCAAACCGTTGAGGAGGTTTGGTGGTTCTCTTTTCCCTATCTCTGACCAAATTATATCCTTCTACCTCATCAGTGTTGATTTCTTCAACAGCTTCTGGTGTAGCTTCTTCAACTGCTTCTGCTTGAGCTTCCTTGTTCTTGGCATGCTCCACCTCAAGCTCAAAGCTTTCTAATTCTTGTTGCTCATTGGTCTGCTGTTGAGGATTTCTGTTGCCTTTGTACAGTTCTTCCTCTCAAAATTTCACATCTCTGCTGATGATGTATTTGCCATCTTCTTGACTTCATAGCTTGTAGCCTTTTACACCTGCAGGATAACCAACAAAATACCCCTTTCTTGCCCTAGGGCTTAGCTTTCCTTCATTAACAAGATAATAAGCAAGACAACCAAAAACCTTCAAGTGACTATAGTTTGGAACTTTGCCTAGCCAGACTTCTTGAGGTGTCTTTTGATTAATCCCAGTAGATGGACTGATATTTATCAAATAGCATGCTGTATAGACAGCTTCACCCCATAATCTACTAGGCATACCAGCATTTGAGAGAAGGCACCTCATTCTCTCAAGTATGGTCCTATTCATTCTCTCAGCAAGTCCATTTTGCTGTGGTGTGTGCCTAACAGTTCTGTGGCTAGTGATTCCATGCTCTTTGCACTGATTTGTGAACAATTCATTGAAATATTCTAGACCATTATCTGTTCTAAGAACCTTAACCTTTCTACCAGTTTTATTTTCTACCATGTTTTTCCATTCCTTGAATGTTTTAAAAGCCTCATCCTTACTCTTTAACAGATATATCCAAACCTTTCTACTATGATCATCTAGGAAAGTTATAAAATACCTGTTACCTCCAGGAGTAGGTGTCCTTGCTGGTCCCCATATGTCACTGTGGACATAGTCTAGGATTCCTTCTGTGTTGTGTTGGCCTGTGTTGAACTTTACTTTGTGCATCTTGCCATATACACGGTGTTCACAAAAGGGAACTCCCCCAATATTATCCTTGCCAAACACTCCAAGCTTATTTAGCACTTGTAGGCCCATTGTGCCAACATGGCCAAGTCTTTGATGCCATAGTTTCGCCCTTGCTGAAGCAACACTTTCCTCCCCAGCTGTAGCCACTCCTACACTGCTAGTGATTGTTGTTCCCATCAAAACATATATCCCTCTTTCTCTGTAACCCTTCATAACAACTAGTGAACCTTTGATCACCTTCATGATCCCATTCTCACCCCTGTATGAACACCCAGATGCCTCCAGCATCCCAATAGAGATCAGGTTTCTCTTTACACCAGGAACACATTTGACATCAGACAGAATTTTGATTGTTCCATCATTCATTTTTAACCTCACTGATCCTACACCTTCTATTTTGCAAACAGTATCATTTCCCATAACAACTTGTCCACCATTGATTGGTTTGTAACCAATCAACCAGTCCTTGTTTGGAGTCATATGGAATGAGCAACCAGTATCAAGAACCCAATGATCTTTGTTAAAGGATGTGGAAGCCATTAGAGCTTCACCATTACAATAACCCTCAGAGATTTCACATTCATTTTCAATGCTAGACATTATGTGAAATGGACAGCCAGTGTCAATGTTCCATACCTTTGTCGTAGTATCTTCAGTGACCATAAGAACCTCGCCATCACAATAGTATTCAGATGCAATTGATACGCTTCCTTCATCATCTGTATCATTCTTTTTCTTGAATTTTCTGTCTGGACAGTCTTTTTTATAGTGCCCTATCTTTTTGCAGATGTAGCACTTATCCTTGCTCTTATCTTTCTCTCCTTGCTTCCACTTCTGCTTCTTGCCTTTCTTCTCATATTTTCCTTTCACAAATAGACCTTCATTAAGTTCTTCCTTAGCCTAAGATCTCCTCTTGAGTTCCTTTGATATTAGTGCGGATTGCACATCTTCTAGGGTTAAAGATTCCTTTCCATAAAAAAGAGCATCAGATAGATGTTCATACGTTTTTGGTAAGGAATTGACTAGAAGAAGTGTCTGATCTTCATCATCAATTTTGACATCAATGTTTTCAAGATCAAGGATGACTTTATGAAACTCGTCAACGTGTTCTTCCACTGTTTTCCCTGGTTATTGCATCTTGAAGCTGTACATTCTCTGCTTCAGATAGAGACGATTAGCAATCGACTTGGTAATGTATAGATTTTCTAGTTTTTGCCAAATCGCTGCTGCCGTAGTTTCTTTCACGACTTCCCTGAGTGGTTTGTCACCAAGGCTCAAAATGAGAGCACTGTGAGCCTTCTCCATCGCCTCCGCCTTCTCTTCCGCCGTTAGCTTTGCCGGTAATCCCCTTTCCCCAGCCAACGCACCGGGGAGCCCCTGTTGACCTAGCATCGCACTCATCTTGACGCGCCATAACCCAAAGTCGTTGTTCCCGTTGAATTTCTCAACTTCATACTTCGTCGTCACCATTGTTTCACGATCGATTCCTTCCCGAAACTTTGATACCAATTGTTGTTCCAAATCCAGATGTTGAAAGTTAACAGAACAAGCAAAAGTAAAGAAAGAAAAAAAAAAAGAACACCAAGGATTTGTTAACCCAGTTCGGAGATTACTCCTACTCTGGGGGACTGAGTCCGAGCTAAATGATTCCACTATGATGATGAATGGTGTTACAAGATTTACAATCTCTCTGTTACACTGTTTCTTGCTCTCTTAATGTGAGTTTCTTATTGCAATACAGAGATGAAATACAGGTTTATATAGCTGGGGATTTCAACCAAAATCAGTTACAAGTTGATAACTAATTTCTGTTGATGATCAAACTCTGAAAACAACTTCAACAACCTTCTGCTTCCATAAAATGCAGAAAACAATGACTTTGGGCTGAGAGAGAGATGCCTTGGAGAGATACAGCATTGGGCCAAACAATAATCACCAAGCCCATTTGATATTTACACCTTAAGTTAGTACCAATAACATCAACGACTATAGTGCAACCTGGTGGCACCTTCTTTCATACCTGTATGCTGATTTGAGGCATATCTTCACAGGGGCTCTTTTGTGTTGAGGTGGTACGAAGGATTCTATATGGTGGAGGGACTTATTACATATGGAAGAAGGAAATCCTTCGTGGATGGGGGCCTTTGAATCTACGCTTAGGCGTATGTTGGGGAAGGGGAATCTGATTTCTTTTTGGAGACATAAGTGGGCCAGCAATGAGACTTTTAAGGATTTATTTTCTTGTCTTTTTGAAGTGGTAAACCTTAAACATTGTAGCATTCTGGAGCACAGGTTTTGGTTTGACAACATCTGGTGTTGGAATCTTGATTGGAGTCGTGTCTTGTCTGTGGAGGGGAGGGTTTCTCATGATTTGCTCTTGGCCACTCTACATTCGTTTCATCCTGATGATTAAGAAAAAGATCGTTGGTGGTGGAGGCTTAAAAACCTTCATTCTTTTTCTGTTAAATCCTGTTATGTGCTTTTGTTAAATTTGATACAGCAGGATAGCTTGGATAGTGATATCCAGAGTGCTCTTGTTGATATGTGACAGCAATTTATTCCTCCTATGGTGGGAGTTTTTGGCTGGAGATTGTTGTTGGAGAAGCTCCTGTCATACCCTAATTTTGTCCAGATAATTGAAAAAATCCTAAAAAAGCTTTTATTCTCGTCGCTTTAATCTTTCGAGTGTCTTTAACCCTCAACGGGTGACGTTTATTTCGATACTCGTTTTTTGTTGTTATTTTAATGTTTGTTATTAGAATAGCTTATTATCATAAAATATAAAAAATATAAAACATAATTGAAACATATCAAGGTGAATAGCCAAAGGTTTTTTACTTTTTACATAACCAAGTTTTACACATATAGCCAAAAACAAAAGAAACAAATAGTACAAAAATTTAAAATAAAATTCAAAAAAAGGGGAAAGGGCGCAGCAGCTGCCTGCCTGCCCTAGCTAGGGTTTCTCCTTGGCTGTCCTTTTGATTCCTTTTTCTTGCTGTTGTCCTTCCTTTGACTGCCCTTTGCGCCCTAAATTGCTCCAGCTGTAGTCCTTTTAATTCCTTCTCAAAAATGCTGTCCTTTGGGGTGCCCTAAATTTGCCCTAATTTTTGTCCTTTTTGGCTCCTCAGCACCTCATCAATCCACCTATAAATACCCAAACAGTAGCAGAATTAGAGGGGGGATCACGCACAGATACACACACTGAGGGGGAACAAACAGCAAAATACCATTATAGAGCAAAAAAAAACTGAAACTCGACGCATGAGTCTAAGTTCATAGAGGCAGTCCTAAGAAGGGGCCCAATGTAGAAAATAGGAAGAAACAGATTCTCAGAAAAAACAAAAAATAGGGAGAAAATCGATTTTGGAGAAGTAGTGAAGGAGGGAGAAAACGATTTCAGATAAGAAAAATAGAGATACTATAGCAACTGAAAAGAAACAAAAATGTAAAGGCGTGAAGTTTTCAGAAACACATTCCTCCATTATTTCATTTCCAAAAATCGTCTTTCAGCCATACCTCATACCAACAACAACGTATACAGCACCACTCAAAACAAAAGGAAGCCAAAAAAACAAACAAGAAGCTCACCACCACTGTCGTCTCCGGCGTACCACCGTCATCATCGCTGGCTTACCATCGTCCAGCGAAGCCGACGCCATGACCACTGCGAGCTTCCCACCTTCTCTGTCGCAGAACCGAACTGGAATCCCACTCTCTCTCATCTCACGAAAACACCACCCTCATCGATTGGGAAAGCCCCGATTGTTCTCTTCCCTAACAGAACAGCCTCGCCATCGTCATCGCCGCCGATCCACCCGTTCCCCCTCTCGCCGGCGACTTCGTCTCCCCCATCGCCACTGTCACTCTCTCCTCTCCCTCACCACAACTCTGTTTCTCTCCTCACTCAGTTCGCTCCCTTTCTCACCCTCACCATCAAAATCGCTCCTTCTCCCTCATCTTCGTTCTCTCCCCCTCCCACCTCGCGAACCACAACCACCGCACACCACCCTGCAACCACCGTCTGTCTCTCCCCCCCATTGGCAGTCATCGCATCCCCTTCTTCCCTTATCATTTTCCTCCTTTCTCTCTCTCTGGAACCTCACTTTCTCTCTCCTGGCCATGACTTTCAAAATCTCTCTCTCTGTGTTGTAGGTGTTGCGGTTGAGAAGAAAAGACTAGGGTTTTGATCTCTTTTTTTCGTTTTCCTTT
The DNA here is from genome assembly GCA_039519185.1 of Astragalus membranaceus. Taxonomy (NCBI): domain Eukaryota; kingdom Viridiplantae; phylum Streptophyta; class Magnoliopsida; order Fabales; family Fabaceae; genus Astragalus; species Astragalus membranaceus. Next base: position 134,394,465 of record CM076848.1, on the reverse strand, counting down.
TATATCCCTTTCTAATTTCTGTTTATTTGTTTTAAATTTTAAAAACATTAGATTTATTTTTCACACCCCCGGTTTTTACTTCGTATACCCCCTGCGAAAGGCCCACGAACTCGTGGGCTGGAAGAACTAACAGTGGGCTGCTTTACGCACCCCCCAGTTTTATTAATACAACCCTCTTTCTATTAATTGCACCCTTGTTTTACTATTACACCCCCTTTCCCTTTATCTATTTGTTTATTTATTTGTTTATTTAGTTATTTATTTATTCATTTCATCTAATCTTATATACCGACTCTCACTCTTCCTCTTTCTTTTAAACTCTCGTATACCCCCTCCCCTCCCCATGGCTTATTTTTTATCTATAACTTTAGGTTACATTGTTTGTCTCATGATTGTTTCTTTACATTGTTATACGTACTTTTAGTCCTTTTCCTTTTAATTTACTTTCTCAATTGCTAGCTGCTAGTGATGCCCCTTTCTTCATATGCTTGATCCTTTATTTCTTTTTCTTACTAATGAATATTTGTTATTTACACCATTTATTTCCTACATCCTCACCTTCTCACTTTTATTATCTCTTTGGAACATATAATATTTTCTTCCTTTTCACTAGTCATGAGTCCAACTCATCCTCACCTATTTTGCAAACCAATGGGTCCAACTCATCTTCACACGATGTTACAAATCAATGAGCTCAACTCATTATCACATAACCTCAACTTATTTTCTTAAAGTCATGTTTTCAAGCAAACATTTTGAAGCACTCAATCACAAATCGGTTATTTACTAATGGTCATTCTGAGCTTAGCTTGTTTGACCGTTAATAATAGCTTTAGTTCATTTCTCTCCTATTTCTCAAAAAGTACAAAAAAATAACTAACCGTTTATCGAGTCTTTTTATTATTATTATTATTATAAGGGTAAAATCATTATTTTTGGATTAACAATTGTTTACACATTTAGTTAAAAGGTAACCTTCCTTTGGAAGGATGTCGTAGGGTGCTAATACCTTCCTATGCATAAACGACTCCCGAACCTAAACCTGGTCCGCAAAACCCCCCTTATCCACTCAATAGGGATTTTCCAATGTTTGCCCTTAAACTAAACTTTGGTGGCGGCTTCATTTCAAGAACGTCGAAGAATCCCTCCTCCGGATTTTTCGGTCGCTACAGCTCCCAACTCGCGATACTCTTATTTCTAAGGGCATTATCAATGACCCTCATGGGGCGTGCTGCCCCTTTTGTTTTGAGCAGGATGATTCGATTCCCCATCTATATTTCATGTGCAGGTCTTCCGGGTTAGTTTGGCTTGATATTAAGAATTGGTCGGGCTTGGCGATTTCAGATACTGTAGTAGGTGTCGGCCATTTTCGGGCTCATGGCTTGCAATTGGAATCGAAGAAGTCGTGTAGATTGAAGTATTTGATATGGATGACTGTCACTTGATGTATATGGTTGCATCGGAACCATATTCTTTTCGGATGTCAAGTTTTTAATCCATAGGTAGTTGTTAACCATGTTAAGTCTATAACATGGACTTTTTCATAAGCATAGAGTATCGCAATTCCACTCTTAAGATCTCTGATTGGTGGGGTAATCCATTTGTTTGTATGAACTCGGTGTACTTACTTTTAGCCTCATTCTTCCTAGGGTACTCTTTTTTCTCCTTGGGTATTTTTCCCATGGAGTTTTGGCCTAGGGAGGTTTTAATGAGGCCCCTTGTCTTTGTAACGATTGAGGTACCCGCTTGCACCCCCTTTTATATAAAAAAAAAATGTTCAAGAGTTTCTTCTGCGTAATTTTTCTGAGAAAAAAATAGACCACTGGCGTGCCGATTGACGGTGATACCCAAGAAGTAACTCATGGACCCAAGTCTTTCATAGCAAAATCGGAACTGAGAAGTAAGGTGAACAACTTGCGAAGAGTATCCGAAGAAGCAGTGATATTTTGTGACATGAGTACGAAGGTCATGATATTTGTGATTTGGTTTAAAAATACCATGTTAACTCCTCGACACGGGTTTGGTTTCAAAACTTGAAATGGGTTGGAAAATTGGAGGAAGGGGTTGATGTTGTGTTTGGTCTAAATGTGGACTGATATCTCACTCAGAGGGAGTTGGTGAGGTGAGGTGCCGATTTGGAGAGTTGAGTTGCTGGGAAATAGTCCTAGGCGTTTGCTTTTCCCACACCCCCTCCTACTCGAAACACACCCCATAAGGGTGTGAAATGACCAAAAGGCCAGGCCAAACCTCTTTTTTTTCACGAATTTTCACCTGTTCGAACACGGGCCTTCGAACAGGTTCGCACGAGGCCATTCGCGTGTGTTAAATATGGGGACACACCCTCTTGGGTGTTTTTCACCTGTTCGAATGGGGTCATGCGAATAGGTTCGCATGATGCTGTTCGAACCAGTGTTGCAGAGCGACAGATATTGGACGTCTCAGATTCCACCGACAGTTTTGATCAACGGCTTACAATCAGTCAAATGTGTGTCAGATAAAGGAGTGGATGTCAATCCCTTTGGAAAATGTGTCTGAACGGATATAATTTAAACGGCTCAGATTTGTGATCTAAAAATGAAATCAACGGCTGACATTTCACCATGCCTATTATAAAAGGGGGTTCACATCCTCAGACCTTCTTCACCAAACCCTAATCTCCCTCTTGACAGCTACAACCAAGCTGAAATGGAATGGCAATTGTGCCCAACCCAGTACTCAAACGACAAATTCCTAACGGCCCTTCATCACCATGGGACTGTCACCACCGACGAACATGGTGTTGTGTTTCGTTGTCCTAACCATGTATTCTGCAGGATGAGTAAGGACATCACCTTCACCCAACTAAAGGAAAAGGCTGAGAGGAAGATTCGTCCAGAGGGAGCGTGGCGTAAAGACGTGGAGCGTATACGTTACCGAAAGTACAACCGTCTTGATTACGAGACTGCCTATTTTTCAGTTATGGAGATCCGCAACGATGACGACGTTGGGACCATGATGGAATATCATGCTACACTTCCGATGGGGCGACAAGTCTTAGAGTTGTACGTGGACACAATACGCACTCCAGAAGAGATCATTTATCTTCTGGAACAGGGACTACCGAAACACTAGTTTCTTAGTTAGTTGTTTGCTTATGTTGGTTTTATGTCTTTCGTATTTCATGTATGGTTATGGTTTGTAATAAAAAGGCAATAAATTTGCGCCAAATTAAGTAGATGACATCAGAAAATACTTAATAATATAAAAAGTAGTTAAATTATACAAAAGTTCCAAACAAATATCCCCCCCTAAGAATCATTCGCACCTGTTCGAACAACCCCATTCGAACAGGTGTTCGCATGGCCTCATTCGAACGGTGTTCGCATGACCTCATTCGAACACCTTCGTTTTCACGTGTTCGCATGAGGTCATGCGAACACAGCAGATGCACAGAAAAAAAAACCCAAATGTACAGAAGGGAGAGAGGGTTACCTGAATGAAAATGGAACGATTAGAGAGAGTGAGAGGAGGCGAACAAAACCCAGGTGGTCTTGAGGGTGTTTGTGGAGAAGATTGAGTGGGAGATTGGGTGAGATTGAGTGAGTTGTGAGAAGTTGAGTGACAGGGAGAGTGAAAGAGATAGGGTTCGAATGAGAGGAGAGTGAAAGGGAAAGTGAGGGGAGTGAGGGGTGTGAGGGTGTGAGTGTGTGTGTGTGTTTTTTTTTTTTAAGTTGAGGGTATTTTAGGGTTTTTAGAAGTTAGGGGGTGTGAAAGAGTAGGAGGGGGTGTGGGGAAAGTAATGCCCATAGTCCTATTCACGGATTGGGCCAATGAGGGTGAAGGAGAAGGTTGGGCCTGGACTTGAGTTTATGTAGTGGACTTATGTTTAGAATGGTTAATCACGTAAGTTGATAGTCCATTGTCGAGAAAATCATAGTTTGTGGAATTGGGAGTATACAGCTTTGAGAAGGGAAAATTCCCTTTTATCAGAATAATACATGGCGACAAATGACAATTTTATTTGACGATAAATCATAGAATTTGTAACCACGATGATTTGAAGGATAACCTAACAACACACAGGGTGTTGAACGATGTTGAAGCTTATTTATTGTAATAGAAGGAAATAGAGGATAACATAAGCAACCAAAATGAGAGTATGATGGATCTTTTTAGTAGAGAATTTTTAGTGGCAACTGATAATCGAGAACTTTACTTGGTAAAATGTTAAGAAGATATGTTGCCATTTGCAATACATGGTGCCAAAAATGACGGAGGTAGTGAAGCATAGGCTAATAAAATTTGAATGATATTTTTAATGGAACGTATTTTTCTTTCAGCTTTTCCATTTTGTGATTAAGCATGAGCACAAGAAAAACGAAAGAAAATTTCATTAGTTTCACGTAGACTCAAAAAAAAAACCATTATCATATTCTCTACCATTGTCACATTGGATATTTTTTATTTCTCGTTCAAATTTGGTTTTCGTTTAGGCTCTAAATTTGAGAAAACATGAATAGACTTGAGATTTTATAGAGATAAGAAAAGTCCACAAAAAATTTGAAAAGTCGTCTAAATAGAGCACCAAATATTTTGTGACCCAAAGAACTCAAAACAGGAGATGTCCACAAATCAATATGTAAAATATCAAATGCATTATAAGTAGAGTTATGAGAATCAACAAACGGCAATTTAACATGTTTACCAAGAGGACAAGAATAACAAAAACTCGCTTTTCTAGGTTTAATACATTCAATCAAATTATTCTGCCAAAGGGAGTCTAAAACGAGCGCTCCCGGGTGACCTAAACTGTCATGCCAAAGAGAAGACGACAAAACTGCAAAACTGGATGGAGAAACAGCTTGATTATTTGTGGTGGTGATGGTGATGGGATATAGTTCGCCCTGACTGCTACATCTCATGAGAGTCATCCCAGTATAAAAACTTGGTTATCCGAAGTGAATTTACGAATTGAAACTAAATTTTTAATTAAATTAGGGGCATGGAAGATGTAACACCCAATGTAATTAAACAAATTAATTTGAGTATTACCGTGTCATACTTAATTATTTTATATACTTTGATGACCGAATTGGGTTCAGTTATTGTTTTACGGCTATCCAAATGTATTTCACATGTTTTAATTGCTAATCCTATGATGAATGACCTTTGTATATGATTGAGTATAAGTTTCTTGATTATTGAGTTGTGGATCTATGAGTGTGATTGATTACAAAATGGGTTTGCTGGTGTTGTGAATGCATGCATGCATGTTGGATGCGTTGGGAAGCTAATGAGAAGAGCTACAACTCTAATCAAACATTGAATGCTAAATCCTAGTTTTAGGTTGCTGATGATACGAATGAATGCATGCATGTTGGTTTGGATGGCTTGTTGCCGAAACGTTGATAGAATGTGTGTGATATTTGATTTACAAAATTAATTGTTGTGTGAATTCATTGTCATGGAAACCAATCCAGAATCCCTAAAAGATGACATGGTAATGATGTTAGGATTGATTGGGTAGTGATTGGATTAAGTATTGACACCAACAGAATGGGAATTTTTCGAGAAAAAACTGAATTTCGTAAACAAAACAGGGGGCACGGATCGTGCGCCCAAGGGCCCGGACCGTGCGTAGGCCACTAGCTGTGAGATTGCTTCACTTGTCAGTAGGCACGGATCGTGCGCCTGGGAGGCCCGGACCTTGCTGAAGCTTCTGTCACCCTCATTCAAACTATGTCAAGGTCATTCCCAATTGATGCCAATGCTTATCTAATCCTATACTTACCCTAATATAAGTTCATATCATGGGAATGGACTGAACTGGCATACATTTAGTGTCACACGATGGTTTAAGTTGATTACGGTTATATATATATATATATATATATATATATATATATATATATATATCGTTAAATATGTGTGGACCGAGTGAGAATGGTTAAAGAGGTTAATTAAATGCATTATATGTAAGGGGGATGACGATCCCAAGAGGTTAAAAGCACACTTGGTGGAGGGAAGTCATGAGCCCAAAAGCTAAGGCCTAGAATTACTTAGTATATCTATCACGAGTTGGGTTCTCCGTTGAGAGTAAGTAAGTTAATCTCTCGGGCTGTGCTAAGAGGAAAAGAGGAAAAAAAGGATAAGAGGTTAAGAGGAAAGGATAAAATTAAGAAAACACCGAGAGGTAATGGTGAGGAGTCGTGAAGGAACTCACTGAGATTTTATCTCATTGTTTATTATGTGGTGTTTTTCTGATGGACAGGGAAAGGCAAAGCAAACCGAGGAGAAGTAGCTGCTGAAGTAGTTGCTTAGTTTTAGAGGGATCCTTTAGGATCAAATTTATGTTTGCTTAGTCCTTCCCTAGTATAGGGTTGTATATATTTATATACTATGAGACTGTTGTAATGTAATTTTAACGTACGATGTAACTGTGTGTTGGATTTGAATCGAGGCCTGTCTTCGGATTAATGTATTTAGAATTCAGTATTACTGAATGGTTACCCAATGGCTTTTATGTTCATTGGAGAGGTAAAGTGATGGAGTAATTCCGTCGAGTTATGAAATTCAAATCCATATACGGTTATAACTCTAATTGTTTATTAAAATGGTTAACATTCTAGACTTTATGACGTCTAAAGATTAGAATGTTACATTTTAGTATCAGGACAGTTCGACCTAGTCGGGCTTAGTGTTTTCGAGGTAAAAAGGTTAAATAGATCTAGTCATTTAGGGACTTTGACAAGCAATTGTCAGGACCTCTCAGCATATCGCGTGAAGCATTGAGCCTGATCAACTCAGTATTTCACGCAACGTACTGAGAATAACGACAATTGGTTGTCTTAGCCCCGAAAACTCCTGAAACACCGAACCATGGGATTCCCAATGTTCTCCCTTTATCAGAGTGTGTAGTGGAAGTTTAGGGCTATAGATGGTGCAGCAGAAAGAAAGGGGCAACCGTCTAGTTTTTACAGCCGATCCGACCATTGCGTCACAGCACAACTATTAGATGGTTACCCATAGGATAGTAAGCTTGAGAAACCTCCCATTGAGAAAGTGATAGTCTCATAGACTTTTTCGGAATAGGTTGGCTTTTTGAGACCCTGGTTATCGTTTCAAGCATTCCCTTGGTTATCAAGAAAATGTTGTGTGAGGGTATTAGTATACCTTTCTAGTCACCCTTACTCTATGACTCGAGTTAACCCAAAACTCATGTTCTAGCTTCCGTAAGATTTCTTTCGGTTAGCCATAGCCATAGGTTATGTTCTTTTTCTCAGAAATACCATTCCTCTGTTATGAAACCCACCTACTGAAAGATCTTTGTACTTACAAACTTGACAAGTAGTACTGCCAAAGTCAAAATCTCTAAGTTAGTTTTCTTTTAAGAAGGATTGGCATTTTTGTGTCAAAAGAGTTAGTAAATCTCATAGGCTCATTGCCTAAGTAACCTAGAAGATATACCCTAGTAAGTGAGCTATAAAAGAAAGAAAGTTCTAGTGTAGGAGTTAACCGTGCCTGACATTACCGTTCTCACCCTTCACTATATAAGTTGGCTATTACCCTGGCCCTTTAGGAGTCGGTATCCACAGGTATAGTGTGTTCAGTGGCTGTGCCTTAAGTATAGTCAGAAGTCTCAAATTGTTCAATCAAACTTCGACTCATGAGTAGAGTGGGTGCAACTGAGAAGTTTACCCTTATTACCCTTTTGTCTAAACTGAAATTTCCTATGTAATCTTCGGTCTCTACCAATTATAACCTTTCCATGATAGATGTTGTCTACTAAATCCAAACGCTCATATGGTTAATGTTCCTTTCCTTCTAATGGGAAAACCTTAGGTTTACCCGAACGAGTGTGTTCCCCGGTTAGTCCAATCGTTTTAGTGAGTCTCCCTGTTTCACAGCTTAGACCCAAGTTTTCTAAGATTCTCTCATACCTTAGTGTTTTAGTAGTTGAGGCTCTTTAAGTGGGTAATTAAGTCTGAAGGGATAGGAAAGATAAAGTTTAAGGAAAGTTATGAAAAGAAGGATAGTTCGGTTTTGTAGGATTTCATCCGGCCAAAAGTTTCCCAAAAAGTTCTTGCACTAGCTTATGATTGAGATTTTATTGTTGTTGAGTTTAAGATTCAACTCACGCGGTATGGAGATTTACACATACTAGTATTTTGGGTTCAGTTGGTAGAGTCGACTCCGATAGGTAAATGGAAAAACATTTGTTTTATGATCAAAGGTTTCAAATAAAGTTTTATAAAAATCCCATCACTTGGTGAGTCATTTGAGAACGATGATTGTTCCCGAGTTTAACCCAAAGTACTAGACGTATCCCCGAGAGGACTGGAAGGTAATATTCCAAATGTTTCTATCCTTTGAGGATGGAATTTGGAATGGAGGTTGCTAGTGCATTTACTAATAAGGAAAAGTAGAGATATCAAGCATCAATTGGGCAGTAGTCCATAAGCCATGATGCCTACATAAGTATTTTGTTGAGTTACTCATATTGTGATCGTAGAAGCATGTTCGTTGGAATTGCTTGAATGTTTGAACGAAAATTAGCTATTTAACAACTTGAACAATTTTTGGGGACAAAAATTTTCAAGTTGGGGTGAATGTAATGCCCAATGTAATTAAACAACTTACTTTGAGTATTACCTTGTCATACTTAATAATTTTATAAACTTTGATGACCGAATTGGGTTCAATTATTGTTTTACGACTATCCAAATGTATTTCACATGTTTTAATTGCTAATCCTATGATGAATGACCTTTGTATATGATTGAGTATAAGTTTCTTGATTATTGAGTTGTGGGTCTATGAGTGTGATTGATTACAAAATGGATTTGCTGGTGTTGTGAAGGGAGCACGGGTCGTATGTACTGAAGCACGGTCCGTGCGTGTCCTTCTGGTTGGCAGCTCTTCTCGTTAGCCTTCCGACTTTTCTTCGTATCTTTTGATCCAGAACTCCGATTTGAGTGTTCTTGGATGCGTTGGAAAAATAATGAGAAGAGCTACAACTATAATCAAACATTGAATGGCCTAGTTTTATGTTTCTGATGATACGAATGCATGCATGCATGTTGGTTTGGATGGCTTGTTGCTGAAACGTTGATAGATTGTATGTGATATTTGATTTACAAAATTAATTGTTGTGAGAATTCATTGTCATGGAAACCAAGCCTGAATCCATAGAAGATGACGTGGTAATGATGTTAGGATTGATTGGGTAGTGATTGGAGTAAGTATTGGCATCAACGGAATGGGAATTTTTGGAGAAAAAACTGAGTTTCGTAAACTACAAAGAGGGCAAGGGCCGTGCGCCCAGGGCCCCAGACCATGCGTAGGCCACTGGCAGTGGCTTCACTCGCCAATAGGCACGGACCGTGCGCCTGGGAGCCCGGACCGTGCCGATGCTTCTGTCACCCACATTCAAACTATGTCAAAGCCATTCTCAATTGATGCCAATGCTTATCTAATCTTATCCTTATGCTAATATAAGTTAATATCAATGAGAATGCACTGAATTGGCATACATTTAGTGTCACACGAAGGTTTAAGCTGATTACGGTTATATATATATATATATTGTTAAATATGTGTGGACCGAGTGAGAATGTTTAAAGAGGTTAATTAAATGCATTATATATAAGGGGGATGACGATCCAAGAGGTTAAAAGCACACTTGGTGGAGGGAAGTCATGAGCCCAAAAGCCAAGGCCTAGAATTACTCAGTATAGCTATCACGAGTTGGGTTCTCCGTTGAGATTAAGTAAGTTAGTCTCTCGGGCTGTGCTAAGAGGAAAAGAGGAAAAAAAGGATAAGAGGTTAAGATAAAAGGATAAAATTAAGAAAACACCGAGAAGGAACTCATTGAGATTGCATCTCATTGTTTATTATGTGGTGTTTTTCAGATGGACAGGGCAAGGCAAAGAAAATCGAGGAGAAGTAGCTGTTGAAGTAGTTGCTTAGTTTTAGAGGGATCCTTTAGGATCAAATTTATGTTTGCTTAGTCCTTCCCTAGTATGAGGTTGTATATATATTTATATACTATGAGACTGTTGTAATGTAATTTTAAGGTACGATGTAACTATGTGTTGGATTTGAATCGAGGCTTGTCTTCGGACTAATGTATTTAGAATTCAGTATTACTAAATGGTTAACCAATGGCTTTTATGTTCATTGGAGAGGTAAAGTGATGGAGTAATTCTGTCGAGTTATGAAATTCAAATCCATATACAGTTATAACTCTGATTGTTTATTAAAATGGTTAACATTCTAGACTTTATGACGTCTAACGGTTAGGATGTTACGGAAGACATTTTTTAACACTAATGGAGGGTTAGGGGAAAGTAAACTAGCACTATCAAAACCACGAATAGGAATAGAATGACCATTTCCAATATTTATACCGTTATTTTTGCTCAAACAAAAATTAGAACGGAGATTTCCTTGCGCGGATGTCATATGTTACTAGCAGTATACCCGTGCCTACGCACGGGTGTTGTCGTTTTATTTTTATGTTTGAACTTATTCAAAATTGAATCAGTCCGAACATTGTCGCGTGAAAATTTAGACAAATTTAAAATAGACAAACTTAATTAGTCTGAACTTTACCCTGTGTAAAAAAACAGAATATTAAAATTTTATCAAAGTTTTGATAATTTTTAAAATTGTAAAAAGGAAAAATGACGGAGGCATGTAGATGAAATTAGAGTAGCTATATCATGAAAAATAAAGAAATGAGAGAGTTAGCAGAAGATATAGGAGAAGATAGTAAAAAAGTTTGAAAAAGTGAAAAAATAAAATTACCTAAATAAACTCCAATTGCTAACTTGGGAAAATGATAAATTTGGTACTTTGGTAGTGGGTAATGTATGAACTCAGACAAAATTTAATTAGTCAGAACATTATCCTGTGAAAATCAAGACAATTTTAAAGTTGACAGATTTAATTAGGCTAAATAGCACCCTGTGTAAATAGATGGATCTTAAAATTTTGTCAAAATTTGAATTTTTTTAAAATAGTAAAGAGGAAAAATGAAGGTGACATATAGATGAAATTAAAGTAGGTATATTGCGAAGATAGAGAAATGGGGGAATTAGAGGAACAAAGAGGAGAAGAGAGGGTGAAAAAATATGAGAGTGAGTGAAAAAGTGAAAATACCTAAATATACTCCAATTATTTAGTTGGGAAAAGCATAAGATTGATATTTTGGTAATAGGTAAATGGTAAGTTTGAAAAAGTGTGTGAGTAAAAAAGTTTGAAAAAGTGAAAAAATAAAATTACCTAAATATACTCCAATTGCTTAGTTGGAAAAATGATAAGATTGATATTTTGGTAGTGGGTAATGTATGGACTCAGACAATATTTAATTAGTCAGAACTTTATATCCCGTGAAAATCAAGACAATTTTAAAATTAATAGATTTATTTTGCCTAAAACAAATATTAAAATTTTGTCAAATTTTGAAAATATTAAAATAGTAAAGAGAAAAAATGAAGGTGGCGTGTAGATTAAATTAAAGTAGGTATATTGTGAAAAATAGAGAAATGGGAGAATTAGAGGAAGAAAGAGGAGAAGAAAGTGAAAAAGTGTGTGAGAGAGAGTGAAAAAATATGAAAAATAGAGAAATGAGATAATCGGAAGAAGAAAGAGGGGAAGAGAGTAAAAAGTGTGAGGGAGAGTGAAAAAGTGTGTGAGAGAGTGAAAAAGTGAAATTACGTAAATATCCTCCAATTATTTAATTGTGAAAAAGATAAGATTGGTATTTTGGTAGTGGGTAATGTATGAACTCAGACAAAATTTAATTAGTCAGAACATTATCCTGTGAAAATCAAGACAATTTTAAAATTGACAGATTTAATTAGCCTAAATATTACCCTGTGTAAATAGACGGATATTCAAATTTTGTCAAAATTTGAATTTTTTTAAAATAGTAAAGAGGAAAAATGAATGTGACATATAGATGAAATTAAAGTAGGTATATTGTGAAAATAGAGAAATGGGAGAATTGGAGGAACAAAGAGGAGAAGAGGGTGAAAAAATATGAGAGAGAGTGAAAAAGTGAAGAAGTGTGAAAAAGTGAAAATACATAAATATACTCCAATTATTTAGTTGGGAAAAACATAAGATTGATATTTTAATAGTAGGTAAATGGTAAGTTTAAAAAAGTCTGTGAGAGTAAAAAAGTTTGAAAAAGTGAAAAAATAAAATTACTTAAATATACTCCAATTGCTTAGTTGGAAAAATGATAAGATTGATATTTTGGTAGTAGGTAATGTATGAGCTCAGACAAAATTTAATTAGTCTGAACTTTATCACGTGAAAATCAAGACAATTTTAAAGTTAACAGATTTAATTAGCCTAAAACAAATATTAAAATTTTGTCAAAATTTGAAAATTTTAAAATAGTAAAGAGGAAAAATGAAGGTGACATGTAGATTAAATTAAAGTAGGTATATTCTGAAAAATAGAGAAATAGGAGAAGTAGAGGAAGAAAGAGGAGAAGAGAGTGAAAAAGTGTGTGAGAGAGAGTAAAAAAATATGAAAAATAAAGAAATGAGAGAATTGTAAGAAGAAATAAGAGAAGAGAGTAAAAAGTGTGAGGGAGAGTGAAAAAGTGTGTGAGAGAGTGAAAATGTGAAAAAATTTGAAAAAGTGAAGAGAATAAAATTGGTATTTTAGTAGTGAATAAATGGTATAGATAGATAGTATATGTCGCTCTGGTGTTTCCATTTACCAAGACGGGTCGGGCTGAGTAAGATTGAGAGTTTGAAGAGCAACTTCAATGCCAGTCTCGCTGGGCGCAGTTGTAGTGAGTGTTGACTGTTGTGGCCTTGGTCAAAGTACACCATACTACTGTGATTTGGGAGCAAAAGTGGGTCTGGCCCAATAGTAGGTTGGATAAGGACATGGAGAGAGAGACCAAGGAGCCCACTGTTTCCATGGGCCGGACTGCTGCCACTGTTGTTGATGTCCATGACTAGCACCACTGCAGGTGTTCTGTGTGCCGCCAAAGGCACCTCCGTGCCTGCCCTTGCCGGAGTTCTGGCTACCACCAGAATATTTCGGGTTTTTCTTAACCTTGTTCCATGATGATTGTTGTTTCTATTATTCCGATTTTTATGATTTTGAATACCCGGAGAAGAATATTGGGTATTCGTACCATCATCAGAATTTTGGGAACTTGCAACAAGGGCAACCGGAGATGAGGATGAGCTAGATTCACAAGCGGCCCATTGGAGAATTGTTGACTCTTCCAGTTCTAATCTTGAATTGGCTGTCTCAAATGGTGGCAATGGATCATTCTCTTGAATGTATGTCACTAAACCTGTATAAGAAGCAGTTAGTCCCGAAATAATCTTCAAGACCAAACGAGTATTAGAGACAGGAGCATCAACATTCGCCAATTGACTTGCAAGAAGCTTAAGGCGGTTGCAACAGGCTTTTGTGGTAGGATAATCCTCCTAGTTCGTGTTTGTGAATTTATTTTCCAGGTGGACAGCCCTCGAGTGTTTGTTGTCGTGAAAAATAGCAGCAATTCTTTTCCAACAATTCTCAGCCGACTCATCAATCACAATAATTGAATTGAGAATATCTTGTCATACGGTGGCGTACACCATTGTAACATGGTCACATCAAGACGATGCCAAAGATTTGGGTCGACTATTTTAGCAACATCTGCACGATGTGGTCAAGCACGTTATGAACACGGGCTTGAACTTTGAAGAGGGCTTCCCAAGAAATCATAGCATTTCATGTTAAGGCTAACATTTTAGTCATAGAAGGGCTTATAACAAAATATGTCATTTTACAAGAGTTTTTAACAAAAAAAAAATTTGCAGGAGCTTAAACCAAAACATCCTATATTTGTAGGGGCCTAAAACATATTTAAGCCTAAATACTTTTATACCTTTTAAGAATATGTTAAAAAAATTACAGGACAAAAATGATGTTTAAACCTTATTTTTACTGTTAATAGTTGTGTTAGTCTATTTGTCTATTGCCTTGAGTCAATGTTTTCACCAAGAGAATATTTGTTTGGGTCAAGGCCTTGTTAGTTTTAGTCTTTGTCATGCTAGATTATCTTAATAAATACAATAATGCTATTCAGCCAAAAAATCCAGCCAAAATCAGCCAAATATACGGTGGTGGGACCCGGTTGGATTTTAAATAAGATTTAATATTTATTTTAATAGAAACTGCTTGTCAAATTAAGATAAACCGTGTAACCCATCTTCTCTTTTCTCTCCGTGAAACCCTTCTTCTCCTTCCTCAGCAACCTTTTTCCCCATCCTCTTCACCGCTCTTCTTCCAACGAACCGCACCGCTCCTCTGCACGAGATCTCCCCTCCAAGCTCCAGCGATAGGGTTTTTTTCCCCACGTTTTCTCTCTGTGCTCACTCAAATATCTCAAGCACTCAACTTCTTACTTTCGTTCCCTACATTGAAATAAAACCCCAACCACACAACGATAACGCTAAAACCAGAAGCCCCAACCATAAAGCTAACCTTCGTTCCCTTCTCATTCTCATCTCAGATAAAATGGTGATTTGAGCTTCACTTTTCATTTTCGCAAACATCAACCACATCTCTCGTTCTCTTATTCAACTCATTCAATTCGATCTACTAATCAACAACTTCATCTCCTCAAACTGTAAGTAAAACTAAATCATTGTAAACTTCTATTGCCAATCCCTTTAGTTACCATATTAGAAAAACCCATTTCAGATCTATTACTATTACTATTTATTTACCCCCATATACTATATATTATTTCATTGGCGTATGGGTAGACGAGTAGTAATAAAGTCTTGATTTTTAGTAGTTTAAAACAGTTTTAATTTCTGAGTTGTGGTTATCTGATCATACAAAATGACTACTAGTAGCTATACTGGAATTTCTACCCTGTTGTAGAATCCTGAGTAGTTGTAAAAATCCATTGGTTTATGGGTTTTCACTTATAGAGTTGCAAGAGGGATTGGAAAAGACTTATTCATATTCTAGGTTGATGGTTCATTGTCTTGAAGGTAGTTGTTGTGATCAAGCTAGATTCTATCTTCTGGGGCATTCCAAGGAATTGTGAAAATAGTGATTTGTGTTGCTTGGCTAGTTTTATAAGTTCAAATCCATGGGTTCTGTTATGCTCATGACTGAGCACACTAAACAAATCAGAATAACCTCTTTTGGAACATGAAAAGAGAATTCCCCCCTATGCCTATGCTTGGTTTAAGATTAATATGACTTATTTCTTTATATTGTTTCAAATCTAGTGTCTATCTACCCAGTATTCCCATGATTTTAAGCTTTGTAGCATTTTATATTGGCAACAATGGTGCATCTTCTGAACCATTGTACCGTAAATAAGTTTACGCTTTCTAATTTTAATTTCAGGTAAAGGACAAGCTTCCATCTTTAACTCAAGAAATTTTGAGCATTGGCAACAATGGTGCATCTTCTGAACCAAAACCAAGCTCTGAAGTTTCTGCTCAATTATCTTCCGATGAAAGTGACAGAAAGGAAAAAGAACTTGAGGACTATCCAAGACCTCTCTCTGTTGTTGGAGTTAGTGTTTTGTAAGTTCTTGACATTTTGTTTCACCTTAATTTTTATCTTTTCATATTACCCTCATTGGCTTAAGTCAAAATTTCACGCTGCCTTCTTGCAGAAAGGGTATCAAAATTAAAGAGTTGTTAAAGGAGATAAGGGATGGTTTAAGGAAATGGACTAATTTCAATGAATCATAAAGCTTTGAGAGTGCCACCATGAGTTTAAGGAGTTTATGCTTTTACATTCATCTTATTTTTTGGCAGATGCTGCCACTGGGATGTATGCCAAATTAATGCAAAGGTATTTTCACTCAATTCAGTGTCCATTTTAAAGCAATGATATATCTTCCAATTTTGTATTGGTAGAAAAGTTTATAGTTTCAATCTTTGAATTTATTTTGATATCCAGCATATATGTCTCCATCACATTTGGTTGATTTCTCATCAGATTCCTTTCTAATGAGGCTTCTGAACTGTTGAAAGACAAATATAATCATCTATTGAGGAAATGTACATGAATTACTATTGATATATTTGCTGTTGTTGCCTTGAATACAGGCTGTCCAAAAGCAACTCCAACACTGGAAGGCAGCACTGTTGCTGCTAACACAAGTGTGAATTTGTGTCAATGGAGGGGTTATGAGATTAGTACTATAATGTAAAAGTTTCAAATTGGAGCACTATTGAAGCACCATTCATCACTTCTAGTGTACCATCACCTGTTAAAGTCCTTCAGCTGTTACATTTTTTGGGGTGGTTACTATGATTCAATTGAATGAAGCAAAATATGTAATGATCATAGGTTATGTGGAGACATATGATCATTACATTTTTTGGGGTGGTTACTATGATCATTACATTCTAAGAAATGACATTACGAACCTATCAAAAAGTTCAAGACATATGTAATGATCATAGGTTATGTGGAGAATGTCTGAGAGGAATATGCCATTGTGGAATTCAATGACCACAGGTTTCATTCAGAATGGGGACTTAAATAGGGCAGTGAAGATATTTGATGCAGTGCCATATAAGAATGTCACTACTTGGATTGCTATGATGATAGGATATGTGCAACATGGTCTAATTGATGATTTGGAAGGCCTCTTGCTGCTAACACAAGTGTGATTTGGAAGGTTTCTGTAGTTTTTCAACTCTAAATCTGTGTAATAATTTAAGATTTTGGTTCTATGTAATATTCTGCAATGGAAAATTTATTTTATGTCAAATTTTCAGTATAAGTTGTTTTGTTTCGGTTGTCTTAATTATTTCTTTATATTTCTGTTAACTTCCCTCTTATTTTGTATGAGGACTCCAAGGTTGGTTTATTAACCATCATATGTCATATATTCGCATAGGGGTTAGGTCATATGACAGTGTGGATACATGGGACACCAATGTAGGGTACTATGAACCTTCATATGTCATATATTCGCATAGGGGTTAGGTCATGTCCTTTCATTTGAGTTGCCAAGACCAATGACCAAGGTAGACAAGCAATTCACCAGCTTTTTTAACACAATAGCCAGCCCTCCTTACTTCAAAACCATTATGACACATGACAGTGTGGATACATGGGACACCAATGTAGGGTAGTATGAACCTTCATATGTCATATATTCGCATAGGGGTTAGGTCATGTCCTTTCAATTGAGTTGCCAAGACCAATGACCAAGGTAGACAAGCAATTCACCAGCTTTTTTAACACAATAGCCAGCCCTCCTTACTTCAAAACCATTATGACATATGACAGTGTGGATACATGGGACACCAATGTAGGGTACTATGAACCTTCATATGTCATATATTCGCATAGGGGTTAGGTCATGTCCTTTCATTTGAGTTGCCAAGACCAATGACCAAGGTAGACAAGCAATTCACCAACTTTTTTACCACAATAGCCAACCCTCCTTACTTCAAAACCATTATGACATATGACTGTGTGGATACATGGGACACCAATGTAGGGTACTATGAACCTTCATATGTCATATATTCGCATAGGGGTTAGGTCATGTCCTTTCATTTGAGTTGCCAAGACCAATGACCAAGGTAGACAAGCAATTCACCAACTTTTTTACCACAATAGCCAACCATCTTTATTTCAAAACCATTATGACATATGACAGTGTGAATACATGGGACACCAATGTAGGGTACTATGAACCTTCATATGTCATATATTCGCATAGGGGTTAGGTCATCTCCTTTCATTTGAGTAGCCATGACCAATGACCAAGGTATCCAAGCAATTCACCAACTTTTTTAACACAATAGCCATATGTCATAATGGTTTTGGACTAAGGTGGGTTGGCTATTGTGTTAAAAAAGTTGGTGAATTGCTTGGCTATCTTGGTCATTGGTCTTGGCTACTCAAATGAAAGGACGTGACCTAACCCCTATGCGAATATCTGACATATCAAGATTCAGAGTACCCTTATTTGGTGTCCCATGTATCCACACAGACATATGTCATAATGGTTTTAGACTAAGGTGGGTTGGCTATTGTGTTAAAAAAGTTGGTGAATTGCTTGGATACCTTGGTCATTGGTCTTGGCTACTCAAATGAAAGGAGATGACCTAATCCCTATGCGAATATCTGACTATATCAGTGATGTATGACTCTATTAATGTAATGCCAACTGAAAGGTTTGTCAAGCGGCACATATTTTTCTCGAGTTGAATCTAATGACCAACTTACAATAGCAAATAACCGTATGTTTTAGCCCATAAACGAAGTTGGTTTTTCAGATACTTCTCTTGTGGTACTCACTTGTGAAGAGCATGAGAGAACTATTTAACTGCTACATATCATAATTGAAGTAAGTAAAATTCAAAGGTTTGGGTGGTAACATGTACTTCCTAATTTCTAAACAGATAGCCACATTACAACGTCAATTCACCAACTTTTATAGGCAATACACCAAGCTGGTTTTGAGATGGTTTTCTTTGGTACGCACTTTGAAACAGCACGAGGGCACTATATCTTTGATGTATGACTGTGAAACAACATTAATCAACATGTTAACTTCAACATTACACACTGTCTATACAAAGAGTATCAAAACATGAACCTGATGTCATTTACAACATTTACATCAATACTAATCAAAAGATACATATATGTCTAATTACAACAAAAATTTCTCATGAGCATTAATATACATATATCTTTAATTACAATAAAAAATACTCATGACCATTAATATGCAGGGAGTATCCTTCAAGCTAAAGTCAGGGACAATCCCGTGTAGTCAATTGTGACAATCCCGTGAAGTCTGTTTCCATGTTTGCCAAAAGTTCCATGATCACCTCCTACCTGTTAATAATCACTTATTTTGTTTAACAACATGAACATATAAATAAAAACTCTAATAACAGACAATCAAACAACATGCCTGACAAGAGGAACTAAAGTTGTTAGTTGCATTGTCTACACTTTTAGTAAAATCTTATAATGGACACGAACCAAAGTAGTTGCTTCCGTAACATCTCCACCAGTAGTAACCTCAACAGTTGATTCCACACAAATGTCGGTGTTGACTTCCATACCCACGGTTCCAATATTGCCCGCCTACACATTATACAAAAAACAGTAAGATGCATGTGATATGGAGTTTAATGCTTAATACATAATTTGTTAAAAAACAACACAAACCTCCGTATTGTTTTTGTCATTAGCTCGCTTGGTTCGCTTATTCACTCTCTTTTTAACAACTTTCTCAACTATAGATATTTTTCTGTTTGCAGGAGGACGACCTTTACGCTTGGAAAGAGATTGGAAAGTTTTGTTAATCCTCACGTCCGCTTCATTGTTGATTTGGATTGTTCTCTTCACATGCAGATTTATTTTCTTGTTTGCCCTAAACAACCTTGACTTTGTGGGGCTCAACTGGTGACAATGCTCATCTACAAATTTTTTGATATACCATACTCCATCTGTTTCTAACTTGAAACATATCTTGGCAGGACAATTGCTCACCCTAGTCGGAAGTGTCTTCAATGAATATGGAATTTTTGACATTTGCGTGCTAGACCCCTCTCTCGAGCATGACAGAATTCTGTAGTTGATTGCCCCATCTTTTCCCTTTACTGATGTTCTAATTTTCCATCCAAATCCTTTTTTTAAAGCATACTCACCATAATATGATATCCCCTCATCTAATGAAGCAAAACACATCCCGATTGTTGGCTCCCAACATGTATTGTCATTGTTGGGGTTGTCAACTGTTATACCTTCAGCCTCAGCACTATCACCCTCCACGAATGTATCACTACCCTCCAATTCCATGAAATTTTAGATGTCGGCGTCACAGTAGTACTGCACAATAAAATCCAATTATGTATAGCTTATATTAAATTTAATATAGTGTATAGATGTAAACCAAAATTTCTTAACATATCAGCTAAACAACCCCAATTAACCAACTTTTCAACCCCAATTTCTTAAGTATAACTCAAATGTTCTTGGTGTGACATGTACAAAATCCATTTCAACCAGATAGCCACATTACTGCCCCAATTAACCAACTTTTCAAAGCCATAAACCAATCTGGTATTTCACAATTATTTCTTTCAATCTAACTGTAAAGGACAAGAGGGCTCAATCTAACCCAAACTTGGTTTTTCAGATGCTATTCTTCCCTACTCACTATGAACAACACGAGGACTCTATTTAAGTGCTAAATAGGACAATTAATGTAACTATAACTAAAAGATTTCTAGTCTGACATGTACATGCTCCATTTGAACCAGATAGCCACATTACAACTACAATTAACCAACTTTTGGATGTCATAAACCAAGCTAATTTTTTACAGTCTTTTCTTTCTAACGAGTAACCAGAATACAAACACAAAGTCAAATGTCCTTAATAGCACAAACATTCATGGTTTTCTTGTTTTTTTTGTTATATCATGTTGAAGCACCCTAACAAAACAAAAAGAAATGCTAATTTACAAAATATACTTGGAGAAACCCTATAATTGTGTTAATTGAAAGAAGTAAACAAACATTGTACCATCAATTAATCTACCATCATCTTGAAGAAGAGAACGATCTCATAATGGTGCTGGATGGTGAAGTAGAGTGATCAAAGAGTCATGGAACAAAAGAAGAAGCGTGTTTCTTAGAGTGGTGGTCTTTACGACGGCGGACGACTACCGGGGGAGGAGGTCAGGGGTGAGAGCAGAGGTTGAGGGAGGAACGAGAGAGGGTGGGAGCTTCCATGTTTTCGTTGAGGGAGGATCGAGAGCAGAGTTGTTTTGCGAGAGACGATGGACACTGTTTTCCTTTTTGCCTCAATCATCATTTCTTCAATTTAGCAATTTTCATTGCACTTAAATACAACATCATTCTCAAACCCTTCACTTAGGCAACTTCTTCAATTTAGCAATTTTCATTGCACTTACCTGTAAGTTAAAAAGCAAGAATGAATAATTGTTAAGAATCTCTTAGGCAACCACAATTTGACAAACTTAGAAAAGAAACCAAAAGAACCATTTGTGAATTGCAACAGATTCAAGCAGCAACAAGAAATTCCAAAAAACATGAAGACTTCGTTATGTCAACGGGTTTCCAAGCTGAAGTTAACAACTTCCATAGTTAAAGACACCTAAATAAGAGACCAGGGGATTTGCCAAAGATAAGTCAAAGATTTGTCAAGCGGCACATATTTTGCTTGATTTGAATCTAATTACCAAGTTACAATACCAATTAACCATATTTTTTAGCCGATAAACCAAGTTGGTTTTTCAGATGCTTTTCTCGTGGTACTTACTGTGAAACAGCATATGAGGATAGTAATTTAATGCTAAATAGACCAACCTGTTTTTTCACAGCTTGAGGGTCCTATATGAGTGCTATATGACTCTTTTAATGTAAGGTTTTTATAAGCGGCATATAATTAACAACTTTCAATGAAAAACCACCTTACAACACAAAAGAGAGGAACTATATGAGTGCCTTAGAACACCAAATATTGTGTTCATACAAAATGTAATAATATAGATAAACCCAAAAGGTTACAATGGTCAGCAATACATTACAATGAAATAGCATGACGACACTATTTAACTGATATGTGCCACATTTTTTGGTCACTTTGAATCAAAAAGCCATCTTAACATATCAGCTAACCAAGTTTTCCAAGTTGGTTTTTCACATGCTATTATTTCCTACTCACTGTCAAACAACATGAGCCATGGGGGATCTATTTAAGTGCTAAATAGGACAATGAATGTAAGTATAAGTCAAATGTTTCTGGTGTGACATGTACGTAATCCATTTGAACCAGATAGCCACATTACTACCCCAATTAACCAACTTTTCAAAGCCATAAACCAATCTGGTATATCACATTTATTTCTTTAAATCTAACTCTAAAAGGACAACAGGGAACTATTTCAGTGCTAAATAGGACAGTTGAAGTAAGGGCAAGTCAATGTTTTCTACTTTGACATCTACTTCGTCACTTTGAATCAGATAGCCAAATGCCAACACCAACTAACCAACTTTTGTAGGTCTTAGACCAAGCTGCTTGTCAAATGTTTTTCTTTGCTAGGTCATAACCCATGATAACGGATTTTAATGTTAACCCATTTGAATAACATCATTAAAGTTTAGAAATTATCCAGATTACACAAGCCAAAAATACTAAAGACACTTACTTGACTCAAACTTA
The DNA here is from genome assembly GCA_039519185.1 of Astragalus membranaceus. Classification (NCBI taxonomy): domain Eukaryota; kingdom Viridiplantae; phylum Streptophyta; class Magnoliopsida; order Fabales; family Fabaceae; genus Astragalus; species Astragalus membranaceus. Next base: position 134,372,256 of record CM076848.1, on the reverse strand, counting down.
GGATTCACAGTTATTCTTCCACTTCGAATTCGCAGTTCTTCAGATCAGACTTGGCGAATCATCAACAGTTTCCGGTGAGAATACCTTTCGTGACCGCGAGAATACGAAATTAACGGCGAGAGTGCGTGATTGACGGTGGTGCGATAATGAGAGATTGAAGGGGAGAGTGCGTATTTCCGGTGGCTGAGCAAGATTGAAGGAGACAATGCGAGATTGAAGGAGAGAGTGCGTGAGGTGAGACTCCTTCGTGAGATGTTGAGTTTCAGAATAGGGGTTAGCGTGAACAGAGAGTTGTGTGTGAGAGAACGTGGGAGTGACTATTTTTGTAAAACCTAATAATTTGTTTTTTTATTTCATTTAAATTACTATGGTGGGCCCATCGTATGTATTGCTGTTTTTGGCTGTATTTTGGCTTAATTCTTTGGCTGAATATCATTTCTGTAATAAATAATAATGAACAGGTCGAAGTATGGATCTTTTCACCAAAATAATATTGGTCTATAAAAAAATATTTGTTTGGGTCAATGTTTGCTATTATCGAAATGGATCTTTGCCATTAGTTGAGTATCCTTTCAATATTTTTTTATAGACCAATATTAGTGGAGGCAGTGGAATGTTAGTTTCCGAGATTTGAATTCTAGACATTTTTCTTACAACTCTTTGATTATATTCATTAGCTCGTCAACTAAGCTATATTCCTGAGAGCCTGCAATTGTTCGCCGTCAAAACTGCTCGATTGGTGTCTACCACTGCCGGTGGGCTTGGTTAGTTTGTAAGGTTAGAATAGCAGCTTGGTCAGGAGCATCTCATGTGCTAACTATGTTTTATTTTTAAGACTGCAATTATCATGTACGATGGGTTACACTCTGGGTAAATGAAATTTACAATTGACCCAAAAAACACTATTTTTGCTCCCAAGAACGCAATGTGTATTATGATGGTGTGTGCTCACCTTTGTCGTTATAAAAGGGATATAAACAGGAATGTGTCAATATATAATTACTTTAATCTGTGATCATAAAAATTATGTAAATCAATAAGGGTTGGTCCGAGCGGTAACTAGTTTTAGATTTCACCTCAATGTCTCAAGTTCGGGTCTTGGGTGTAGCAAAAACTCTATTGAGAGGAGACAATCATATGAACCTGCAATGCCCGGTACACACTGTCGGCGAGATTCCCCAGTGTATATTAGTCATCGGGAAAACTGATGCATACGGCGCACCAATAACACTAACAAAAAAGAAATTAATGTAATTATCGACTAATGTATATTATGTTTATAAATCTATATCTATATAGTACACAATCAAGTATAATCTCAAAAGGTACGGAGCAGAGTTAAAACTCTGGGCCAGCTGTCCTGCCCCTCGAGGCACCTACAATGAGCGAGGGATTAGTCAATGCTGTCCGTGCGGTTGATACCCGGGTTTTGCCAAAAAAAAGTATAATCTCAAAGACGAAAGTTACAAGTGTCAAATCAAAGAGGAACGTTAACACTTTCAAATCAGCAAGCATATAGGCGATTCGATGCCATGATTAATTATTGACTATACCAAATTAGTCCTTTTTTCGATAATTAAATTTCGTATTAATAACACTATTTAGGTAAGCATCATTAGTACACAATCCCCCCACCTTCTATGAAGGGTTTGAGAGGGCGCTTGTAACACCCCAATTTTTGGAGGTCACTAGTGAAGTTCAACCATTGAAATATGACACCTTTTTTTAAAAAACAAATATGGATCACTTCTTTCAGTTCCATCAAATTGTACAACATACTTTTCTTTCAAAACCCTTTCCAAAATGTAAATCAGAGTAACTGAAGCATTAAAGATATAATGCAAGTCACAGTGTACTAGCACATAGAGGGTAGTGATCCCCTCATACATATATACATAACATGAACATCCTTGTGAGAAGTCACTACTACTCCAAAAAGAGATATACGCCAGAGTTGTGCGTGGTCCATCAGGAACTATTCATAACCCGAGAGTATTCCTGGAAAGCACCTACAAGGAGGTCTGCCCCAATAACAGGTCCAAGAAGGCCCTACTATCAGATTTGTGCACATACAAAACATATACAGTTATCCATCACCGTAGTACATGTACTACTAAGGTGCAAAACACATAAACCCTATGCCGATCACTAGACTCTACATCTACAACACACTGGTGCACGTGCCCATAGTGATGTGAGCCCACACGGAGCTTGGATGAATATTACAAGGAAAAACCTTAAAAGACCAAAAACAAGAAGTCAGGAGAAAATACTTCATTGTGCTCAATATGAAAATTAAAACAAGAACACATTAAAGGTGACCATGTACATAAAAGGGGATTTTTAGGATACCCAAACCTAAGTGTCTCCTATGTTTTATCTTTCTTGTCATAATTGTAAGGACTTGTAATTTTGGGCCATGTGGCTTTGACTAGTGGGCTATAGCCTAGAGTTAGCTATGGGCTTTATATCATGGACCTAGGATCCATTAAGTCCATGATATAAATACTATCTCCTAGTGTAAATAGAGAACTTCTTAGATGAATGAAATTATTTCCCCAATTTTGAATAGTTGAAAGCCTGGATAGATACCTAGTGAAAGGTGAGAAAGGTGAGTACATGCAAATGAGAGGTGAGGTTTAGCATGAAGTTTCTCCAATGGTTCTCGAAGAATAGGACCTTCGCTCACATTGTTGGGGCTAAGAGAGAACTAGGCGCGTTCGATATTATCACCTTCCAAGAAGGAGTATATGCACACGTATAGAAGATCCAAGCATTTAGAAGTAATTTGATATTCAGACTCAAATTTTTGTGGATGTATTGACACTAGAAAGTCCACTTTTGGTTACTTGTTCCTTCTTGGAGAAGCAACCATATCATGGAAAAGTGCTAAACAAACAGAGTTGTTTCCTCTTCCACCATGGAAGTTGAATCTATAGCATATTTTGAACCTACAATTCAGGCATTATGGCTGCGTAGTTTTGTGAAAGGGATTGGGGTAGTTGACACTATTGACAAGCCGTTAAAGATTTGTTGTGACAATCTGTGTTTTAGTGGTTCAAAAAATACCCAAAAGGTGCAAAGTGTAACATCCCCAAAAAAATTAAATTAATTAATATGATACTTAAACCAATTAAATTATTTTATGGTGCTTGATTGATGATTTTATTAATTGAGTGCTAGACTGATTATTTATTTTGTGAGGTTTTGAGTGAATAATAGTGAGTAAGGGTATTTGTAGGAAATTTGAATAGATGGAGGGCATATGGGTCTTTCCCCCATATGAGATATTTGAGTAAAGTAGAAAATAAAAGAAAAGAAAGGATAGAAAGGATAAAAGAAGAGGAAGTCGAGAGAGAGAAGAGGAGAGAAGAGGAAAGAAAAGAAAAGAAAAGAAAAGAGAAGAGAGTGGCGAAGGAGAGAAGAAGAAGAGGAGGGTCCATGTTTAAGGTTAGTTCTTCTTCTTCCCACCATTAGAATCATCTCTTCATCCCCTTTCATTTGATACAATGATCAAAACCAACGACTCACTCTATCACTTTTCACCATTATTGCTCTCAAGGTCTAAAAAGGGTGAATCTTGAGATTTTCACTTCCTTTTGGTTCAAGGAGATTGACAACTCAAAAATAGGAGCTTGGGTATTAAAGTTAGGGTGATTTTGAAGAATCAAGGGTTTAGGGTTCAATTTGGGGATTTTATGGTGGAAGCTCCAATTGGAGCTTAGGAAGAATGGTTAGAGGTTCATTTGATGTTTAAGGATGATGGTGAAGTTCATATTAGAAGTGTAACACCCAAAATATACCTGGCAAATTACTAAATAAATAAGAGTTTCAAAAATCATTTTGAGTGCTACAGTTTTCAACTGAAATTCGCCAACGAAATCATACTTCAAAAATAACTGACTTTCATTTAACATGCAGCGGAAAACCAAGGGTTCAACTTAACGATAAAATTCCAAAAGGTTCACAACATGAATAGTCATAACGGCCATAAACTTAAGTTCAACAAATGTAACGACATAAGGAATATAAATGAGCGTTCATCCCCCCGAGTGCTACGTATCAGAGCGACGACACCGACCCGACTATATGAAGGTACTCCGCCTTCATTCGCTATTACCTGCACGTTACCAACATAGGGGTAACATTCAAACAGAAGGGGTGAGATATCACACTATCTAATAAATCGTATGAAAAGCAATATGCATTCGGTCAGGTCATCACATTCATCTCGTCACAATAATCACATAATTTCACTAGTCAATCATGCAGTATGGAATGCACATGCATGGGGTACCAAGTCACAACGCTGGACATAGGCCTAAATCACAACGCTGGCCGAAGCCTAATCCACAACGCTGGCCGAAGCCTAATCCACAACGCTGGCCGAAGCCTAATCCACATGATATGCATGCGACGCAACGGGTATGCACAACATGTCAACACAATCACATACCGGCACAACAACAACGTAAATCACCACACTGGCCATAGGCCTATGACATAAAATCATGACAATGACGCAATACACAACACTGGCCATAGGCCTACGACACCAAATCACAACCACGACGTAAGACGGGACGCCAACAGCAACAACCACATTTAACCAATCAATTTCGGGCAGCCACACATGACGCCCAACAACCAACAATTATCAACCAACTAGTTTAGCAAATTAACAATTAACAATTGACAACTTAATTGGAGCAACAAACCCCACAAAATTCGGAGCAGCAAACCCCACAAAATTCGGAGCAGCAAACCCCACAAAATTCGGACAGAATTATTAGTTATTTTGAAATCAAATCTCCTCCCTCAATTCTCAACGAAATTTAGCGAAATCAGTGCCTATTCAGTAGGAAATTAAGTCAACTTTCCAACAAAACAAACCCCACGAAATTTGGAGGATCAGGGCATTCACAATTAGACAAAGAATTGAGTAAACTCAGCGCCTAATTTGTAGACAAAGAATTGACCCAATTTGCAACCAAGAATTCTCCCATTGTACTTATCCAAATTGAGTAAACTCAGCGCCTAATTTGTAGAAAATTGTGTCTAGTTTCCAGAAAAACAAACCACATAATTTTTAGACAAATAGAACACTCACGATCACAGATTTGCGGAACCTGTACCAAAAGCAAACGAAACAGGAAACGGGGACAGGCACTGGGCGCCTAGGGCTCCACTCTCAGCATATCAATTCAATTACTTTAAAAACATGGCGAGGCATAGGATCACTTTTAGGGCACGGGGACATCATTCATATGACAATTAAATCAACAAGGTCATGTAACACATAGGAATTCATATGCATGCAAAATCATCATCAAGACATCATATGTTCACATAGTGATTCAGATTATATAGAAAGATAACATGAGCATATATTGTAATTCACAAGTCAAAACCCTAACCCCCACATATGACCCTTCATAGGACCTATTAGGTAGATAGAACCCCACCCTTACCTTAGCCTTAGATGATCACGAAAATCGTTGCCCTAGAGCTCTCTCTCCTTGTGCGCCTTTCTTCTCTCTCTTTCTCTTGCTTGGAAGTCACGCATTCTCTCTTCTTTTTCCTCCCTAGCCGTCGCACTCCTCTCCTCTCCTAGTTCTCCAAATTTCGCTATTCTCTAAGGTATGCCCAACCCTAGACCTAATCCCTCCTTATATACTCACTTACTCATCATGGACTTGGTCTAATGCAACTACCCAAGCCCCTTTTCTCCTTACACCTCCCTTCTCACTAGTACTAACCCCCTCATAAAACACACATAATATAACATAAAATAATATATATATATATATATATATATATATATATAATTATGCTAATATTTTACTAACACCAATCCCCACACACAATTAACAACACATAATCATATAACACATATAATATGACATAAATTATATTATAACACACAACAAAAATGTACTATTATATTACTATCACTTAATAACTAAAATAATTAATTAAATAAATTAATCAATTATTTTGGGGCGTTACAAGAATCTCAAAGCTTAGGGAATCAAATTTGGGGTCTTGGGATGAGCTTGAAGTCATAGGAGCCTATTGTTGGTGAGTGTGTGTGAATTGATGTTCCGAGTGAGGATTTCTCGCGTGTTGCGTGTTAGAATCGACAACCGAGGTGAGTTCTTCGAGTTATTGAGGTTTCGTTAAATTGATGTTTAATTGTCAAAAGTTTATGAATGTTTATGGATTAGTTGCAATTTGATTATTGGAACGCTAAAGTTATGTTTTGATGATTGACAAGTTGATATGATTGCAAACTCGATGTTTGATTATTGATATTCATGTCGAATTGGGTGTTTAAATGTGTTCTTAGTGCTGTTATAAATTGTGGTTAAGTTAATAGTCGAGTGGAATGAGTATCGAAATCGATCGGAATAGCTGATTACATGAAAATGGCAAATTTTCCAATTACTGTCAAGGCCAAAAAGATGCCCATGTTTTTAGAACGTGGGCAACCGTGTTTATTTCTGGTCTTTGTGCAAAATTTTCTTAAAAACTAGAACACAGGCGTGTTTCAAAAACACGGGTGGTCGTGTTTTCTTCGGTCACCCAGTGTGTTTTCATGGTTTTACACCTTCAAATGCATTGTTTAACAATTCTAACAAAGTCTCTTATGAAATCTATGATGTGTGTAAACATATGATGGTTAATATTACGGTTTAGAAAACAAACCGAGTAATTGTTGTATCGAGTGAGGAAAAGGATTCAAGTATCAAGAATAGACCTAAAAGTCTAAGTTCATGTAACAATTAAAAAATGCAACTTCGTGTCGAATAACAGACTTAATGTCCAAGAGGATAACAATCCGACTTCGTGTCGAGTAACGGACTTAATGTCCAAGAGGATAATAAAAGATATTGAGGGGGATGACGATCCCGAGTTCATATAGCATACCTAGCGGAGGGGAGTCATGAACCCGATCCTAGGGCCCTAGCATTCTTCTGTATAGCAATACGAATTGAGGTTTCCGTTGAAATTGGGTATTCTAGAATCCCTAGCATTATTTTTCGGATTTTGCTAAGCCACAGACAAGATTAAAAGACAGATATGAATAATTCACAAACAAGAATAAAATATGAGCAAGAACAGCACATAAGCCAAGGAAAACATCGAGGGAGGAAATGTGAGGGGGTGCGAAAGAACTCACTGAGATTTATAATCGCACTGTTTATGTTTGTGGTGTTTTCAGTTGTGCATGGAAAGCAAAGCAGGTTGAGGAGAAGTGGCGGATACCGTAGCTACTTAGTTAGAGAGAGAAGATCCTTTGTCGATCTTGATAATGTATTTGCTCTTTCCCTTCTCATGTATTATTAAGTTTAAATCCTTGATGATTATTCAAGGTTATGTAGTTATTTTAACCTATCTTATAGTTGGACCGTAGATATGTGTATTATCTCGATTATGTACTTATTAAGTACTTATTTCGGAGTTAGGTTGAGAAAGTTTTATCTCAAATTTGTAAGTAAGTGGTTTATTTCCGCTTAAGTTTTAATTGGTCCAATTATATGAGCAGGTTATACTCTGAGTTATGCTATTAAGCTAATGCCTTTTTGATCACTATGTTGTGAAATTTAAGGTGTAACATTTTGGTATCATGAGCAGTTCGACCTTGTCGGGCTTAGAGACCTAACGGTCAAAAGATTAGATAGATTGAGTCAGCTAGGGACTTAGACAATTGACTGTCAGAACCTTTTAGTATTTTGTGTGAGACCTTGAGTCTGGATCCACTCGATATTTCATGCAACGTACTGAGAATAATGACATTTAGTTGCCTCGGCCCCGAAAATGTCAGAAACCATAAACCCTAGGATTCCTAGACTTCTCGTTTCATCAGAGCATGCAGGGGAAGTAATGGGCATCCGAGATGGTTCAAAGAATTTTGGGCGACCGTCCAGTCATTGGAGTCGGTTTGACCGTTGTGTCATTTCGTGAGTTGTAAAAAGGGTCACCCAAAGAGTTAGAAGATGTGAAACCTTTTGGTAAAAGAAATGTTAGTCTCCTAGATTTACTCAGGACAAGTGAGCACCATAAAACACAGATTGTTATCTGACCAGTCTCTCAGTTGCCGTGATGATGTCTCGTAGTCAATCCTACTGTGTAGCATAGATTAACTCTAACTTATGCTTCAACCAAGTAAGATACTTCGGGATAGTCATGGTTCTCGAATAGGTTTCCTTTCCTAAGAAACACCTTGTTCAAAGTTTGGAAACCAAGCTTGTAAGCTGCCATTGCGCTTGTAGTTTTGGCAAGTAGTACCCCAATGTTTATTAGACTAGTTACCTTATCAAAAACTCTGAGTTGGGTTCCTATCAAAGTGGGGCTAGAAATTCATGTCAAAGAAAGTAACCATATCACGACTCTCCGATTTGGAGCATGTCAGTTTCTCTCTGTGGAAACTTCTCGCTAGTATTCCAACTTGTTTTATCCATAACTTTTGATCCGGAACTCCGATTTAGGTATTCCAGGATGCGTTGGAAAGCTAACAAAATTTTCTACACATAAAAATGGATTTTGGACTATGTTTTATCCTAGTTCCAAAGAGTATTACTACTCTACCGAAGCCTTAGGCTCTAAGTGCTAGTAGAATTGAAACCATAGATTGGCATACGAAGTATGTAGTGAATCCCCAATGAGTAAGTGTAACACCCCATTTTCTACCCGGTATTTAAATAAAATTATCAGAGTTCAAAAATTTATTTTTCAACTAATCCAAACGGGATGCTACATTTCTTCGAACAAACATCAACAACATAAAAAAAATTCCTTTTGTAAATCAAAGAAAATACGTAACACGTAACAATGGAATGAGTTTCCCAAAAACATATTATTCAGTCCACATGACAGAAATTACAATGTATCGCAGCGGAATAAAAACAAAACTCAGCACACATAACGCAGCCTCAGCATAAAAATCTCAATAAAAATGTTTAACATCTCAAATAAATAAACAAAGGAAAACTAGCGCCCATCCCCAGAGTGTTACGTATCAGAGCACTAGACCGACGCAGGAATGAAGAATAACAGCTTCACTCATGGTTACCTGTAGTAATAAACAACGAAGGGGTCAGTCTAAACCGCATAATAAGACTTATAATAAGCGGTATGCTAGAGTATAAGGACTACACTAATCACAGCAATACATTTATATTTTATACATATACAGCAACATTTCCAGCTGATAAATAAACATCAACATCCGCAATATGTAATTGTCACACAGTCATATTGTACACGAAACAAAGTAATTATCAATGATGAGCATGTGTGTATGCAGTGCAGAATGCATGTGGTACCATTATCACTTCTCATTAGCCAATTGGGCACGTCGCGACCGCAGCCGAAAAATAACGTCAAGACCGCAGCCTAAAAATGCATCGTCAAGACCGCAGCCTAATGTATGCATGTGACTCCATGAACAAATCAGCAAACATAATTTTTCACGACCACAAGTCACACACATCATCATTATAAATCACAACGTCAAGACCGCAGCCTTAAATCATCACCAACATTTTTGGTCCGTAGACCCACCATCATTTTACCACACCACTATCAAAATACAAGTGTCCAGAAACTTTCAGCCAAATTAATTATTTTTCACATCACAGTAGCACACACAGATAGAGGACTGAACGAGCTTCGAAACACACTTTGAAGCACTTAAAACGGACACCCGAGTCAAAAGATATGTCAAAAACAAATTTGGGACAAAACTGAGACACGTGCTGAAAATGGCTCCCAGGCGCTGGGCGCCTAGCAGGGAACAACAGCACACAAAAACTGGCGCAGGGCGCCTGGCGCCCACAGAAAACTGGCGCAGGGCGCCTAGCGCCCAGACGCAGAAACTGGCGCAGGGCGCCTAGACACAGACTTGGCAACACAGCGCACATAAGCAACACCCAGTGAGACAACTCCAGAATGACACGTGCAAAAATAAAACTACTCGAGCCAAAATGTTTAAATTGAATTTGGGCAGGCAAATATAAAAGATGGCACGGTAAAATATGCCCAAAATTTGAAATTGCACTTAACACACCCCATATACGCACACAAACAACACCCAGTGGGACAACTCCAGAATTACACGTGCAAAGATAAAACCACTCGAGCGAAAATGTTTAAAATTGAATTTGGGCAGGCAAATACAAAAATGGCACGGTAAAATATGCCCAGAATTTGAAATTGCACTTAACACACCCCATATACGCACACAAACAACACCCAGTGGGACAACTCCCGAATTACACGTGCAAAGATAAAACCACTCGAGCCAAAATGTTTAAAATTGAATTTGGGCAGGCAAATACAAAAGATGGCACGGTAAAATATGCCCAGAACACACACGCACACACAATGGAACATGTACCTGGGCGCCTAGGGCGCCTTCCCAAACATTACTGGAACCACATGGAGCCACACTGGAACATTTTATTATACTTAGGCATGGTATCTTACACTGAGACAGGGGCTAAAACATCAAGGGAAACATAAGTGGCTTGGCGCCTAGACATAGGGACCCAAAATCTGCAACAGGAACAAGACAGACAACATGGCTAGACAGCACTGGGCGCCATGGGCGCCACTGGCAGCAACACACGCAACACAAAATTTCACAAGGCGCCATTGGCGCCAGACCAGCAACAACCAAAACGCAACACCCTTACCTGGGCGCCTAGGGCGCCACATCCTGCACAACAACCAACCGAAAATCATGACATGGGCGCCTAGGGCGCCATGTCCAGCAACATCAATAGCGATACAAACATGAATTTCAACAAAATCAAAGCAACACAATAGCGATTCAAACATGAATTTCAACAAAATCAAATTCAACAATTGGATTATGAGACAAATGGTATATGTAACGCCCCAAAATAATTTAATTATTTATTTAATTAAGTTATTTAAGGCTTACAATATTTATTTAATTTAATTTAATTTATTTTATTTGTTTAGGAGGTGTTGTCACGAATTAGATGTGCACATGAGGGCCCATGATCCACAGGTAGGCCCGTGGCCCATTGACTAGTCATAGAATTCGACTCACTTAGGGGTCTTGAGAGTTAGTTTTCATTTCACTCAATTGTGCAAAAGAAAGAAAAAGAAAACGTAAAAAAAAGAAAAGAAAAGGAGAAGTGAGAGGAGAGGTCGCGAAGAGAGGAGGAGAAGGAGAAGAAGGGCGAATCACTCAAGGAGGAAGGGAAAGCTTGTTGGTGTCTTGCAATTCCTTGGAACCTTGCCTAGTAATTTCGATTTCCATAAGGTTAGGGGGTTCTTCTTTCCATTCTTAATAATTTATGTGATAGGTGTTGTCTAGGGTTAGGTTCTAGGGTGATTTTCATGAATGATTTGTATGTTTTGATGTTGTGGCTATGCTGAATTTTAATTGTGCAAAGATATGTTTGATTGGTGTTGAATTGTACACAATCAGAATTGAGTATGCCCATTGTTTGATGTTATGATTGAATGAATTTTTGGTGGAAAATGTGATCGCTACTATTCATATACTTAATTGGCATTGGTGATTTAATTTGGTGATTTTTTGTTGAGAGGAACACAAAAATTGATGGAGCCTTAGGCGCCCTAGGTGTGTGTGTGTTGCTGGAAATTCTGCTCCCAGGCGCCCTGCTGCTGGCGCCAAGAGCTGTGCTGCGCCATGTTGTGTTTCTGTTGCTGTTCCAGGCGCTGGGTGCCCTCCTGGGCGCCAGTGCCACTGTGTTGCCAGTTTTGGCGCTAGGCGCCTTGTGCCATGGGCGCCAAGGGTCCCAACTTTCTGTTGTTCATTTTGCGAAAATTGATACTGGGTTTTCATGTCCAAGCTAAATGGCTCGTGTAAAATAATTTTTGGAGTCATAGGAGTTGTGGTCTGTCCTGGCCTTAGGCGCCTAGTCCATGGGCGCCAATGATGCGTGCCACATTTTGCCAAAATTTTTGCTGGGTTCCCATATTCTGAGTATTTGGCTTGTGCAAAATTAATTTCGAAGTCAAAAGAGTTTTCTTGCGTGTTTTACCAAGGCGCCTTATGCATGGGCGCCGTGTTCCTGCGCCTGTCTCGCTGTGTTGCTCTGCGCCAGTTTTTCCTGCGCCAATCCAGTGTCTGGGCGCTAGGCGCCCTGCGCCAGTTTTTCCTATGCGCCTGTCTCGCTGTGTTGCTCTGCGCCAGTTTTTCTTGCGCCAATCATGTGTCTGGGCGCTAGGCGCCCTGCGCCAGTTTTTGCTAGGCGCCAAAATCAGGATGTTGCCTAAATTTTCCCAAACTTGTTTTTAATATAACTTTTGACTCGGTTATCCAAATTTAACGGTTCAAAATGCGTTTCGAAGATAATTTCGGTGTCTATCCAAATGTTCTGGTTTTATGCAAAATTGGATTATTTTACTGGTGGTTCTGGACTGAAGTTGTTCAAGGTGTCTAATTGCAATTTTTATTCACCTTCTCCTATTCCGTGTCAATATCCTAAAACGGTTTAATTAAATTGGTACTGATTTATTGGTGAGATTTATTGGTGAGTTTTATTGGTGAGTTTTATTGGTGAGTTTATTGGTGAGTTATGGTGAGTTGATTAAATGTGAATTGGTGAATTGTGTGGTGTGTTGTGGTGCATTGTCATGGCGTCTCATGAATCATGTGCATTATCGGTGAGCAGAGGCTTCGGCCTAATTTTAAATGGTGAGCAGAGGCTACGGCCTAATTGTATTTGGTGACGGATCCGACATGCATGTGCCCGTGGAGTTTGGGTTGCATTTCATGCGTAACCATACCTTTTGTATTGTTGTTTGGAGATTGTAATTGTGATGTGGTTGCTGCCATGGTTGTGAATCGGGGTGCCTAGTTACTTTCCTATGCAGTGCTTATTCCATATGTTATTAATTATGTAAAGAGACTCACCCTACTGCTTTTATGTTGCTTCCCATGTCGGCAACGTGCAGGTAATAACGAGTGAAGGTTACCCTTATGCCTTCGTCTGTTAGGATGTGTCATGCTCTGATATGTAGCACCGGGTGGCGTCTTATGCTTATGAGTTACTTTAATTATACTGTTAGACTGTTATTGGTGATGTATTGGATTTATTTTCGAACTTAATATTTTTCCGCTGTGGTAGTGACTGTAATTAGTTGATGCGAAATGAACTGATATTTTATGGTGCTATGTATCTTATGGCTTTTTAGTCAAACCATGCAATTTGAAGTTGTTAATTTAATGGAGTAAGTGTAGCACTCTCTTATATTGTTTTAAAAAAAAAAACTCTGATTTTATTAAATAGTAAGGTTATCAGAAGGGGGTGTTACAGTATAAACCCTAAACCCTCACATATAACCCATTCTAAGCTCTATTATAAGGTAAGACCCACCCTTACCTTGATTTCACCGAAGACGAAGTCCTTCCTACGGAGTCACCAACAAAACCACAGCAACAGCTCTTCTTTTCCTCTTCTCTTTGTGCGAATCCCCTTCTTCTTTTTCTCCTTCTCTCTTCGCGACTCTCTTCCCTTTCTTTTCTTTCTTTTACGTTTTTCTTTCTTTTTCCTCTTTTGCCCAAGTGATGCGAATGCATCACACCCCTAAGCGCCTAGGAGCCTTAGCTACCGCGCTTGGGCTTCTTCTCGGGCCAAATTTGCCATTCCGAAATTATTTATACCACTCCCTTCAATTATAAAAATAAAATAACATATTAATAATTTTAATATATTAATAAATATGCAACACTTAAATAATTTAATCAGATAATTAATTAAATTATTTTGGGTGTTACAACTCTCCCCCACTTAGGAAATTTCGTCCTCGAAATTCTTACTCGATTCAAACACATGATCACCGGCCTGAAACTCTAAATCCTTCCTTCTTTTATCATGATAGCTCTTTTGTCGACTCTGCGACGCTTTCATCTTCTCACGGATTAATTTTACCTTCTCAGTAGTCTCTCGCACAATCTCAGGCCCTAGCACTGCACTTTCTCCCGATTCATACCAACATAGAGGTGTCCTACACCTCCGACCATACAGCGCCTCAAATGGTGCGATTCCAATACTAGAATGATGACTATTATTGTAGGTGAAATCAATCAATGGAAGATGAGAATCCCACGAACCTCCTTGCTCAAGAACACATGCCCTCAACAAGTCCTCTAACGACTGAATAGTCCTCTCCGTCTGATCATCTGTCTGCGGATGATATGCGGAGCTCAACCTCAACTTAGAACCCAAAGCTTCTTGCAACTTTTTCCAAAATTCAGCAGTGAATCTTGGATCTCTATCAGATACAATACTAAGCGGAACGCCATGCAACTTCACAATTGTCTTGATGTAGATCTCTGCCAACTTTGGAACTGGATAAGTGATATTAATTGGTAAGAAGTGAGCAGACTTCGTCAACCTATCCACAACCACCCATATAGCATCAAACCCCCTCACGGTATCTGGCAAACCAGTCACGAAATCCATGGAAATGCTATCCCATTTCCATTCCGGAACTTCTAATGGTTGCATCAGCCCCGCAGGCTTCTGATGCTCAATCTTTAACTTCTGACAAGTCAAACAGGCATACACAAACTGTGCCACATCCTTCTTCATACCAGGCCACCAGAACAACTTCTTCAAATCTTGGTACATTTTCGTAGCCCCTGGATGAAAACTCAACTTGCTTCTATGACTCTCCTCAAGAATCATTCTCTTCATCTCAGCATCATCAGGAATACAGATTCTATCCCTGAATCTCAACACACCTTGGGAATCTAACTTGAAATCCCCATTCACAGCTTGATCATTCGCAACTAACAAGTCCACCAACTTTACATCTGACTTTTGGGCTTCTCGAATACTAACCAAAAATTCATTGCCAATCTTGAACATTCCCAATCTGACACTCTGCGGTGTCACTTCACAAACTAGACTCATATCCCGGAACTGTTCAATCAGCTCTAATTCTTTAACCATCATAGCCGACATATGCAAGGTCTTCCGACTTAAAGCATCAGCCACGACATTAGCTTTGCCGGGGTGATAGTTCATGCCGAAATCATAGTCCTTCAGCAATTCTAACCAACATCTCTGTCTCATATTTAGCTCCTTCTGGTCAAACAAGTATTTCAAGCTCTTATGGTCACTAAACACTTCAAATCTAGTACCATACAAATAGTGCCTCCAAATTTTCAGCACAAACACAATCGCAGCTAGCTCCAAATCATGAGTAGGGTAGTTCTTCTCATGGGTCCTCAACTGTCTAGACGCATAAGCTACTACCTTACCATCTTGCATCAGCAAACCTCCCAAACCCATCTTGGAAGCGTCACAATACACTACAAACGGTTGATCCGGAACAGGCAAAGTCAAAACGGGCGATGTTGTCAACCTCTTCTTCAACTCATTGAAGCTCTCCTCACATCGAGCATCCCACACAAATGCTTTTCCCTTACACGTCAATTGAGTCAACGGAAGGGCTAACTTCGAGAAACCTTCAATAAACCTCCTGTAATAACCAGCTAACCCCAAGAAGCTTCTAATCTCAGTAACTGACTTCGGGCTCTCCCATTGCAACACAGCATCAACCTTGGCTGGATCCACAGCTATACCATTACCAGAGATAATATGACCAAGGAAACCTACTTCATTCAGCCAGAACTCACACTTAGACAACTTCGCATACAACTTCTTTTCTTTCAACACTTCTAGTACTAACCTCAAATGTTCTGCGTGCTCCTCTTCCGTCTTAGAATACACCAGAATGTCGTCAATAAACACAACTACAAACCGATCCAAGTAATTATGGAAGGTACAATTCATGTACTCCATAAATACTCCCGGCGCGTTGGTAACACCAAACGGCATCACAGAATACTCATAGTGCCCATATCTCGTTCTGAAAGCTGTCTTCTGAATGTCTTCATCCTTTACCTTGATCTGGTGATAACCCGACCTCAAATCGATTTTGCTAAACACTTTAGCACCCACCAACTGGTCCATCAAATCATCAATTCTCGGAAGCGGATACTTGTTCTTTATTGTCACCTTGTTCAATTGCCTATAATCGACACAAAGTCTCATACTCCCATCCTTCTTTTTCACCAATAACACCGGAGCTCCCCATGGTGACACACTTGGCCTTACAAATTTCTTCTCAAGTAGATCTTCTAATTGCTTTTTCAATTCAGACAACTCTGAGGCTGACATCCGGTACGGTGCCATAGACACAGGCCTAGTACCAGGTATAAGATCAATGGCAAACTCAATCTCCCTCTCTGGCGGAACACTCGGGATTTCATCAGGGAATACTTCAGGAAACTCACACACTACTTGTAACCCTTCAATGATAGCCTGATTCTCAGCAGACAATGACGCCATCAAAGCAAACAGATGAACTCCCTCTTTCATTACCTTATGCAATTGACCAGCAGGCAATAAAACAGATTCTTCTTCTTCGGGAGGAAAGAAACTCACAGATTTACGAAAACAATTAATATGCACATGGTTAACTACTAACCAGTCCATACCAAGGATGACATCCAACCCTCCCAACGGCAAACAAATAAGGTCAACAAGAAAATCTCTGCCGAAGATAGACAGAGGGCACTCAGCACACACAAGAGAGGTAGTTACTGAACCCTTAGCTGGAGTATCAATAACCATCTCCCTCATCATAGAAGACACAGCAAGGCCCAATTTCTGAACACATAAAGCAGCAATAAATGAATGCGTAGCACCGGTATCAACAATAGAAATCAAAGGAATACCATTAATAAAACATGTACCTCTAATCTCATTGGCATCCTCTGACCCTGCGAGAGCAAACACTTTTCCACTGAACTTCTCTTTCTTCGGCTTAGTACACTTGGTACTAATATGACCTACTTCACCACAGTTGTAACAAGTCACATCCTTGCGTTCACAATCAGACGCCATATGCCCCTCTTTGCCACAACGGAAACATACTCTCGTCTCCACCTTGCAATCGAAACTCTTGTGACCAGGCTTTCCACACTTATAACATACAATATTAGCGGGAGCATCTCCCCCACTTGGCTTCTTACCCTCAGCAAACCCCTTATTATCAGCATACCTCTGCTTACCCCTACCAGCCGGAACCTCATATGGCTTACCCCGGTTCTGAAACTTACCCCTCTGATCTCTCATGACCTTGGAGTGAGCATTACTATCTTCTTCGAATATTCTGCAACTGTCGATTAAATCAGCGAATACCCGAATCTTCTGGTACCCTATAGCTTTCTTTATATCAGCCCTCAGTCCATTCTCAAACTTAATGCATTTTGAGAATTCAGAATCAGCATCTGCATAATGGGGATAAAACTTGGCCAATTCAATGAACTTGGCAGCATACTCTGTCACTGACATGCTTCCTTGCTTTAGCTCAAGGAATTCTATTTCTTTCCTTCGCCTCACATCCTCTGGAAAATACTTCCGTAAGAACTCTCTACGGAAAACAGCCCAAGTTATCTCCTCATTAGCAGTCTCTAGCCTCTGCCTAACCTCCATCCACCAATCATCAGCTTCTTCTGCCAGCGTATGGGTGCCATACCTGACTTTCTGCGCATCATTGCAATCCATGACACGAAATATCCTTTCAATCTCTTTCAGCCATGCTAGAGCACCATCTGGATTATACTTGCCCTTAAAAACGGGCGGATTATCCCTCTGGAACGTGGCTAAACTGCGAGTCCCAGCATTTTCAGCGCCATTTTGCTGGTTCCCAACAGCCTGAGCCATAGCCTGCAGAGCAGCAGCAAGAGCAGCATCGTTTCTCCCAGCCATTTCAAATTATCACTACAGCACAAACAGAAATTTAGAACTAATCTAACAATTCTTAGTTGTCATAAGACACTATGACAGGACGACTTGGCCGGACACACCGAACTGCTCTGATACCACTAATGTAACACCCCATTTTCTACCCGGTATTTAAATAAAAATTATCAGAGTTCAAAAATTTATTTTTCAACTAATCCAAACGGGATGCTACATTTCTTCGAACAAACATCAACAACATAAAAAAAATTCCTTTTGTAAATCAAAGAAAATACGTAACACGTAACAATGGAATGGGTTTCCCAAAAACATATTATTCCGTCCACATGACAGAAATTACAACGTATCGCAGCGGAATAAAAACAAAACTCAGCACACATAACGCAGCCTCAGCATAAAAATCTCAATAAAAATGTTTAACATCTCAAATAAATAAACAAAGCAAAACTAGCGCCCATCCCCTGAGTGTTACGTAGCAGAGCACTAGACCGATGCAGGAATGAAGAATAACAGCTTCACTCATGGTTACCTGTAGTAATAAACTACGAAGGGGTGAGTCTAAACCGCATAATAAGACTTATAATAAGCGGTATGCTAGAGTATAAGGACTACACTAATCACAACAATACATTTATATTTTATACATATACAGCAACATTTCCAGTTGATAAATAAACATCAACATCCGCAATATGTAATTGTCACACAATCATATTGTACACCAAACAAAGTAATTATCAATGATGAGCATGTGTGTATGCAGTGCAGAATGCATGTGGTACCATTATCACTTCTCATTAGCCAATTGGGCACGTCGCGACCGCAGCCGAAAAATAACGTCAAGACCGCAGCCTAAAAATGCATCGTCAAGACCGCAACCTAATGTATGCATGTGACTCCATGAACAAATCAGCAAACATAATTTTTCACGACCACAAGTCACACACATCATCATTATAAATCACAACGTCAAGACCGCAGCCTAAAATCATCACCAACATTTTTGGTCCGTAGACCCACCATCATTTTACCACACCGCTATCAAAATACAAGTGTCCAGAACCTTTCAGCCAAATTAATTATTTTTCACATTACAGTAGCACACACAGATAGAGGACTGAACGAGCTTCGAAACACACTTTGAAGCACTTAAAACGGACACCCGAGTCAAAAGATATGTCAAAAACAAATTTGGGACAAAACTGAGACACGTGCTGAAAATGGCTCCCAGGCGCTGGGCGCCTAGCAGAGAACAACAGCACACAAAAACTGACGCAGGGCGCCTGGCGCCCAGAGAAAACTGGCGCCGGGCGCATAGAGCCCAGACGCAGAAACTGGCGCAGGGCGCCTAGACACAGACTTCGCAACACAGCGCACATAGGCAACACCCAGTGAGACAACTCCAGAATGACACGTGCAAAAATAAAACTACTCGAGCCAAAATGTTTAAAATTGAATTTGGGCAGGCAAATACAAAAGATGGCACGGTAAAATATGCCCAGAATTTGAAATTGCACTTAACACACCCCATATACGCACACAAACAACACCCAGTGGGACAACTCCAGAATTACACGTGCAAAGATAAAACCACTCGAGCCAAAATGTTTAAAATTGAATTTGGGCAGGCAAATACAAAAGATGGCACGGTAAACTATGCCCAGAATTTGAAATTGCACTTAACACACCCCATATACGCACACAAACAACACCCAGTGGGACAACTCCCGAATTACACGTGCAAAGATAAAACCACTCGAGCCAAAATGTTTAAAATTGAATTTGGGCAGGCAAATACAAAAGATGGCACGGTAAAATATGCCCAGAACACACACGCACACACAATTGAACATGTACTTGGGCGCCTAGGGCGCCTTCCCAAACATTACTGGAACCACATGGAGCCACACTGGAACATTTTATTATACTTAGGCAAGGTATCCTACACTGAGAATGGGGCTAAAACATCAAGGGAAACATAAGTGGCTTGGCGCCTAGACATAGGGACCCAAAATCTGCAACAGGAACAAGACAGACAACATGGCTAGACAGCACTGGGCGCCATGGGCGCCACTGGCAGCAACACACGCAAGACAGAAAATTTCACAAGGCGCCATGGGCGCCAGACCAGCAACAACCAAAACGCAACACCCTTACCTGGGCGCCTAGGGCGCCACATCCTGCACAACAACCAACCGAAAATCGTGACATGGGCGCCTAGGGCGCCATGTCCAGCAACATCAATAGCGATACAAACATGAATTTCAACAAAATCAAAGCAACACAATAGCGATTCAAACATGACTTTCAACAAAATCAAATTCAACAATTGGATTATGAGACAAATGGTATAAACCCTAAACCCTCACATATAACCCATTCTAAGCTCTATTATAAGGTAAGACCCACCCTTACCTTGATTTCACCGAAGACGAAGTCCTTCCTACGGAGTCACCAACAAAACCACAGCAACAGCTCTTCTTTTCCTCTTCTCTTTGTGCGAATCCCCTTCTTCTTTTTCTCCTTCTCTCTTCGCGACTCTCTTCCCTTTCTTTTCTTTCTTTTACGTTTTTCTTTCTTTTTCCTCTTTTGCCCAAGTGATGCGAATGCATCACACCCCTAAGCGCCTAGGAGCCTTAGCTACCGCGCTTGGGCTTCTTCTCGGGCCAAATTTGCCATTCCGAAATTATTTATACCACTCCCTTCAATTATAAAAATAAAATAACATATTAATAATTTTAATATATTAATAAATATGCAACACTTAAATAATTTAATCAAATAATTAATTAAATTATTTTGGGTGTTACAGTAAGACTAAGCATGTAGGACCCAGATTAGAACAAGTACTTTTGGCGTCCTAGTGAAAGTCCTAAATGATGAGGCACATAGTTGAAAGTTGATAAGGGGGAGAGTTTGGGTTATCTAACTACCAAATGTGGTTGATAGTCCATGAGTAGGTTAAGTTTCGGATTTGATTGATTACGACAGTTGTAATGATTTCGTCTGTATTGTGTATGGAATTCAGAAAGATGAAGGACCTAAGGAATGTTCAAAGTAGTTAAAATTCGTTTATCGAATCAACACAGGCTGCACTACTCGTGCGCCCGTTTGATTCCTTAAAAGAATTCTTCTATTTAATCGTTTCTTTGATGCTACAACTATCCCAATACCGTACGTAATCCAAATGTAAATGATTATACTTAGATTAGTCAACAAACCGTCATGATAAGATTAAGTTTATAGGCTTTTAGTGAACCCTAGTTTTAGGGAAGCCATTATGCCTCACCAGTGAGATCTCTATCGTATAGAGATTCTCGTATCTTAGAGTATGGGTAGTTGAGACCCAAAAAGGGCTATGGGTTCGAAAGGATAAGTGATGGATTCTCAGACAAGTTCTATCAAGGAGGATAGCCAGTCTTGTAGGATTTCATCTGGCCAAATGTTTTCCCCAAAGGTCCTTGCACTAGTTTTATGATTAAGGATTCTTTGGTTATTGAGTTTAAGACTCATTTCATGAGTTATGGAGATTCACTCTTACTAGTAATTTGGGTTAGTTGATATAGTCGAATCCGAGAGGTCATGGAAAAGTATTTTATAAAATCCTATCAATATATGAGTCATTGAGCCAATATAGTCGACTCAGATTAGTCATGGAAAGATTATTTTATAAAAATCCTATCACTATACGAGTCACTGAGAACAGTAGTTGTTCTCGAGTCTAACCCAAAGTACTAGATGTATCTTCAATAGGACCGAAAGGTAATGTCCCAAAATTTTCTTTCCGTTGCGAAGAAAATTTGGAACAAAAGTTGTTAGTTCATTGACTAATAAGGGAAATGTAGAGGTTTTAAGCATTGAGTTGGGCATTAGCCCTAAGCGTTTCCACTATGGTGGAAAGGTTTTAGTGTGTTAACCTCTCATTTAATGAAGGTTAACAATTAGATTGTATTTTTTTGATTCCGTTTGACAAGTCAAACGTGAATACGGTTATGAAAGGTGATGTGACTGCTGACTGTGTTTCATGTTGTGAATATCCATCAAAAGATTAATTGATGGATCTACTTGCAATTGATTGAAATAGATGTATAATTAAATTTTGAGCATGTTGATGGTAACATAGAGTACATGAATTTGTGAAATAATGACATGAGGAATGCATTTGTGAAAATTGTATTGTATTTATGGATAAGTGGATTGTGACTGAAAATTTTTCTAAAGTAAGGATTGAGGTGCTGAAATGATGAACTCATAGTGAGTTCCTCACATTGTTTGGTGATTTAAGTATATAAAATGGTAGCACAATTCATGTGACTTTGAAAATTCAGCTTCAATGTTTGTGGTATTGAATTCTGATTGACTGTGATAGTTTACCTGAGATATGACAAGCGAGAAAGATTGTTTTAAACAAGTTAGGGCTTAAGGTATAGCTTAGGATGAGTGTGGTAAAAAACGGAATGCACAAATTCGAAGTAAAAGTTGATTTTGGGAACTGAACAAAGAGCCCGGACCGTGCGCCTGAGAGGCACAGATCGTGCGAGATTTTCTGTCAACCCTTTTTCAAATTAAGTAAAAATTATTCCATTTCAATGCCATTGCTTGCCTAACCTTATCCTTAACCTAACTTGAGATAACTAACATTGAAATTGACTAATTGGATTCATATTTAGTGTCATGAGAGGGTACAACGGTTTACGGGTACATGTAAAGATAGAGTTTGTGTAGTGAGAACAAACTAGGTTATGAGATACCTTCGTATGAAGTAGAAAGGTCCTTCAGTTTAACTTAACTAAGGAGTATATATTGGTTGCACTACGAAGAGGAAATGTTATTTTTGAAAACAACTCTAATGTGATTTTAATTGTTTTTCAAAAATTAGTTGGTGCCATTACGACCTATTTCTATGTTTAAGGTAAAGGTTTTTTTTTTATAAACCCTCATCTTTTTGAAATATTCCTTTTTCGAAAACTTGGGAACGAGTGAGGAGGTTCCTACATTGTATGTTACCCCATTGACTAAGAATTTCATGATTGACTTTTCCGTCACATATTTTTCCACTGTGTATAGGAACTGTCATGGATTTTAAAGGAATTGTTAAAAATGAGTTTACACCCTTCAAGGAAATCATTTTTCTCTTGCCTCAATCGAGGAATTCGAATATGTGAACCTTATTTTCAAAGGTGTATTTCCATTAAGTGCCACATGTTACATGCTTTGAATTAAGATTAATCAAAGTTGGTGTGTAAACAGAACTAATTGGGGTAAAGTTTCAAGTTATTCTACTACAAGTTCAAAGTTTTGGTACTCATCTCTTTATTTTCAAGATTGTTTAGGTTTTGTACCAAAAATAAAAACGGATTTCAAGTTAATAAAACAGTTTTCCGGTAGTTAGGATCCTTCTGAGAATGTATATTCTCGATTAGCAAGTCGGAAAAATTTAAACAATTTTTGAGGACAAATTTTTTTCCTAGTTGGGGTGTAATGCAACATTCCCAAAATAATTAAATTAATTATTTTGATACTTAAACCAATTAAATTATTTTATGGTGCTTGAATGATGATTTTATTAAATTGAGTGAATAATAGAGAGTAATGGTATTTTTAGGAAATTTGAATAGATGGAGGGCATAAGGGTCTCTCCCCCATATGAGATATTTGAGTAAAGTATAAAATAAAATAAAGGATAGAAAGGAGAAAAGAAGAGGAAGTCGAGAGAGAGAAGAAAGGAAAAAAAAGAAAAGAAAAGAAAAGCGAGGGAGAAGAGAGTGGCGAAGGAGAGAAGAAGAAGAGGAGGGTCCATGTTTAAGGTTGGTTCTTCTTCTTCCCACATTAGAATCATCCCTTCATCGTCTTTCATTTGATACAAAGATCAAAACCAACCACTCACTCTATCACTTTTCACCATTGTTGCTCTCAAGGTCTAAAATGGGTGAATCTTGAGATTTTTCACTTCCTTTTGGTTCAAGGAGATTGACAACTCAAAAATAGGGGCTTGGGTATTAACGTTAGGGTGATTTTGAAGAATCAAGGGTTTAGGGTTCAATTTGGGGATTTTATGGTGGAAGCTCAAATTGGAGCTTAGGAAGAATGATTAGAGGTTCATGGATGTTTAAGGATGATGAAGAACTTCATATTAGAAGCTCAAAGCTTAGGGAATTAAATTTGGAATTTTGGGATGAGCTTGAAGTCATAGGAGCCTATTGTCGGTGCCTATGTGCGAATTGATGTTCCGAGCGAGGATTTCTTGCGTGTTGTGTGTTGCGTGTTAGAATCGACAACCGAGGTCATTTCTTCGAGTTAATTGAGGTCTCGTTAAATTGATCTTTAATTGTCAAAAGTTTATGAATGTTTATGGATTAGTTGCAATTTCATTATTGGAACGCTAAAGTTATGTTTTGATGACTGACAAGTTGATTTGATTGCATACTCGATGTTTGATTATTGAAATTCATGTCGAATTGGGTGTTTAAATATGTTCATAGTGCTGTTATAAATTGTGGTTAAGTTAATATTCGAGTGGAACGAGTATCGGAATCGATCGGAATAGCGGATTACATGAAAATGCCAAAGTTTCCAATTACTGTCAGGGCCAAAAACATGCCCCTGTTTTTAGAACACGGGCAACCGTGTTTATATCTGTTCTATGTGCAAAATTTTCTTAAAAACTAGAACACAGTCGTGTTTCAAAAACACGGGTGGCCGTGTGTTATACCCTAATTTTGTCCGCCTAGGTCGAAACCCTAATTTTCCACAAAAATAAATAGTTTCAGAGGCGTGGCATTATTTTGAAAGGTGATAAGTGCTATAGGCATGCATTTTTGAGTCTTGAAAGGCATTCCAAAGTTTTTAAAATCATTTTTAGGGTTGGGATGCACTTCGGGGCAAAATTAGGGTTTTTTGGGCAAAAAGGGTATTTTGGTCATTTTACCAAAAAAGTTAATTTCTCAGTAAAAATCACTGTGCAATTTCGGAGGAATTTATTTGGATCAAAATGAGTTGGGTCATATTTTTTATGCGCATGCATTGATGAATTTTTGCATAAAAAGTCAAACTTCAAAGAAAAGGGCAAAATGGGAATTTCCTTCAAGGTGAGGTATCAAATCAATTTTGGGAATGGTGATATCATGGAATTTTGGGCCCAATGATTGATTCCTCGGATATGGCCCAAAGTGGCATGAATAATGATGAATTATCTAGAAAGGAATAATCAATAATCTTTGGAATTTTGAAAGGTCAAGTATAGTACAACACGACAACTTGCAATTCCACTCACTCTCTCTCCTCAATGCCGCAGCCACTCTCTCATTTCCAGCCCATATTTTGTGCTTCTCCATGCCCTTGATCCATGTCAGTTGTATTCCTAGCCATTGATTAAAATTCTAGATCAAATCCTAGGCTACAACTTAGTGTGAAATGACCTAATTGCCCTCAACAATTTTTGTGCTACAAGAAATCACCCATTTCGCATATGATCAGCCCACTCTCACTCATTTGTGCTTTCTCATTGTCCCTAATCCATGTGCATTGCAATCTAGACCCTTGATTCAAATTCTATCTCAAATCTCAATGGTTTGCAAAAGCACAAAGTCTATTATACCCTTAATTTTGCATCTGATATAAAACCAAAAATAGGAGACCATCAAGACACATCATCCTCATTTTACCCTAGCACACAATCAGACCACAATTACTCTCCTCCTCCCCTCTCAAACCCGAGACCACCTCCCACCATTTCCACCACCAATTCTTCAATTTTCAACCATCCAAACTTCATTATTCTTGATTCCTACACTAGATCCACTTCTAATCTTGCATTATCTTCAAAGTTCATCATCAAATCCTTCAAGATCAAGTGATTTTCGTGGGATTCAAGAGGAGGTTCAAGTGTTCTTGGTTTCTATTTGGATCTTCTTCTTCATTTCAAGCAAGATCTAGAGGTAAGCTCACAAACTCTTGCATTTTCTTTAATTTTCATTATGTAATCTCTCTTCTACTCCTCTTTCCTTTTTGAAAGAAGCTTTGAGGACTCATTTCAAACATTATTGGACAAGTACATTGGGAGCCTTGGGTGTTTGAGATGGGTCCTTGGCCTTGAAGGGAAGATTCTTGTGTTTGAATAATTTTCCTTGCATTTCTACACATTTTTCACTAAATTTCATGAAATAAAACCTTGTTTTCCTCTTCTTTTAGCTTCGGCCATGTAGTGTTTTTTTCTTGTTCATGCATTTCTTTGTTCATATCTTGTGTTGAAGTTGAATTTTTGGTGGGTTTATGCCTTACATAGCCTCGGGTTTGAGGATTAGAGACCTAGGGATTTTTGTTGCTTTTGTTTCTTTGATTTTGTGTTGAAATAAATGATGAAATAACAATTGTTTGAGCATGAAATGTATGCATAGGTCCTAGGGTTTATACTTATGAGCTCATTGATGTGATTTGGTTGCCAGAAATTGATGAAATTGTGTTTGATTTTGCTCATGATTGCATTCGGCCATAGGCCATGTCTTTTGGCCAAATTTTGCTCAAAACTTTGTTATTTTGATCTTGCATTTGTGTGTGCATTTGATTCAATTGTGTTTTTCACTTTTACCATTTCACATGTACCATTTCATTAATAATTTACTTTTCACTTTTTACCTTTACTAATTTTCAAAAATTACTTTCTACTCCAAGTAAAATAAATTTACCATTTCACTAACTTTTTACTAAAAGTTTTTACCACTTGCATCTTTGCATAAAAATCCCAAAACATTTTCTCACTTGCATTTCAAACTTTTTCAACTTTATAAAATAAACCCCAAAATACTTTTACCACTTTCAAGGCCAAAAACATTTCATCTCATTTCCAAAACACCAAAACCCAAAAACATTTTACCACTTTCTTACCTAAACCTTTTACCAAAACATTTTCACCCTCGTGCATCTTCATTCATCCCTATTTTATGCGACACTCTCATGCATCCTCTTGTCTACTCATTCATACATTCATTCTTGTATGCTCATGCATTCACATGCTTTCCTAATCATGCCTCATTGCTCACATGTTCATTCACCTAACCTAGAATACTCTATGCCTATGATCAATTGTATTCCTTTGTTCTTGATGCCATTTGAATGTCTTGACTTAATTGTGCACAAACCCTTTTACACAATCATGTGCCCTTATAAGACTACCAACATGTGTAGCATAGAGGCATATATGCCCCTCTTGAGATTGCTTCCAACTTGTGTAGCAATTCCCCTTCACACACAAACATAATTGTTTTGAGAACTTTGTCTTGCATCTTTGGAAATTGAATTCTTTGATTATATCCGCATGCTTAATCTTAGTTAGTGATCTACATGTTTATGACTGCTTGATTGTTGAGTATGTTTGAGCTTCATTCATTCATTTTGCATATGGTTTTGGACATAGAGTTCGATTGAAAATGATTTACTTATTTTCTAAAACTCTTTTCCAAACCAATTAATTTTCAAAGCATTTTCAATAAACAAAAATGAGCAAGTAGTGGAGGTCACCCATAACCTTTGTTAGTTTGATCTCTATGAACGCTATTCAATTTCACATGAGTACTTAGCGATGATTACCCACAACCTTTGTTAGTTTAATCATTCGCTAATGCTCGTCCTACTTCGAAAACCTTTTCGAAAATATAATAAAAGCAAGTTGTTACTAATAGTCAATCAGAGCCTTTGTTCGTCTGACTAGAGGTAACAACTCTTTTTGAGTATTTAGCAGTGATTACCCATAGCCTTTTTAGTTTAATCACTCGCTAATGCTCGTCCTATTGCGAAAACTCACCAAAAGATAAAACAAAAACAAAAACCTTTCAGAAAAAGACAAAGGAGAACTACGTAAGCTTTGAGTTCTCCATCGCACCGGGAGATAGTAGGAGCGGGTCGTAACCCCTGTCAAGCACTTTTTCTCTAAAAACCTTTTTTTTTCTCCTTTCTCTCACATAAATAAGATTTTCACCAAGTCTTTTTCAATGCATTTTTTTTCAAAAAGAAGTAGGGAGGCAAGATTAAAGTATTTTCAAACCAACACACTAAAACCACACTTTTAATTAAAGGTTCCCTCTCAGTAGAGAGGATGTGTGGGGTGCTCGCACCTTCCCCACGCATAACCGACCCCCGAACCCAAATCTTCAGTTTTCAAAGGCCAATCGCTTTCCAAAAAAGGTTTTCCTAATATTTTCCTAAATAAATATTGGTGGCGACTCCGTTGTTTTAAAGAAAGTTGTAAACGAGAACAGTTCTCTCCCAAGGACTTTTTCGGGCGCAACAGTTGGCGACTCTGCTGGGGACAATTTTTTTTTTTAAAAAAAAACAAACCCTTTTTAAAAAAAAAGAGGGTCAAGCCTAATTAATTAAATGTGTGGTTCATGTGATTGATTTGAAAAGCTTTGTTTGTCTCTATTCTTCTTCTTTTTTTCACACGTTCATGTGCATTCACTTATTCATCTCTTTCTTTGTGTGCTCTTTGTTTAAAATAATAGATAGTTGCTTCTTTGCTTATACGCTTAGCTCCTTCATGCATTTCCCTTTCTTATTATGTCCCCTTCTTCTTCGCTCCATTTCTAAGGTAAGTTCATATATTCCCCAATTCCCTCATGATCCCCTCTTCTCAGCTCCCTTTCTGAGGTAAGTAATGCGTTTGTTGTTGGTACCCTAGGCTAGTTGTATTTGAATGATATTGAACCTTAGGGTAGACGACATGCTATTGTCTGGACTGTCTGGATTTTTCATTTGCAGGTGGGCTAGTTTTGAGGAAATGCCCTTCGCACACACACACACACACACACACACACACACACACACACACACACACACACACACACACACACAGACACACACACACACACACACACACACACACACACTTATACCTTGAGATGATATGTGTTGATAGAAAAAGGCCACCCAGGTCTTCTAGGATACCTTAGGATGAGTGGATTCGAGTAGTGGGAGTCCATCAGGACCTTTGTCCGTTTGGCTACTCGCGAAAGTTTCAATCAGAGTTGTGCTCTTCCATGATGCTTCGTACCTAGCAGTTTGCTGCATTTACGGGGATTTTCATGAGAGAGACTGGGGCTCTGATGACCTTTGTTAGGGTGCGAATAGAGCCACATGAAAATTACCTCTAAAGTGCCCTAGATCGTAGGTTCTTCCCCCTTTTAGGTCACAAGGGCTTTCCAAATTGTGTGCTGCATTGTTGCATTCAATTCAACCAATTTTTCCTCAAAAATTTTCAAAAATCAAAAATATGCTTTTCCTTTTTCAATAAACACCTATATGAGGTGGCATATGGCGTGTAAATTTTCAAACTACCACCTGTGCAAAACCAAAAAGAAAGAACATCATTGCATCTAGCATCATCACATCATTGCATCCTTTGCATTTCATAAAAACTCCAATTTTGGAAAATCATTCATCATGCATCTAAGCTGTTTGCCGGAATTGTAAAGTAACTTGGAATCGTGGCATAGGCGTGAAAGAAAAAGTATCAATGGGATCAAAAAGCGAAGTGGTACTTAATTCAAGGTTTCCGGCTGTCAAGAGGATAGATATAGAGAGTTTGAAGGGATTTGTTGCCTTGATGGGGCCTGAAGAGAGGGATTTGTTCGGGAAGGCTTATGGTAATCTCCTCAGATTGTTACAATTGGACGTTCAAGAGAGTGCTATCATGGCTCTGAGCCGATTCTATGATCCAGAAATCCGGTGCTTCCTCTTCAAAGATTTTCAGCTATCACCAACCCTCGAGGAATATGAACAGATCCTGGGTTTTCTAGGCCAAAGTCAGCACCTTACCAGTATCAGAAACATCGGTACACAGATCAGAAGTTTTCCCAGTTTTTGCAAGTCAGTGTGAGGGAATTAGTGCTTCATAAAGAAAGGAAGAATCGCCTCATGGGTTTTCAACTAAGCTATTTCGAGAGTTTATTGACAGCTCATGCTCAAGCTAGCAAATGGGGTCTTTTCAAGCAGTTGTTAGCCCTCATTATTTTCGGGATTGTCCTTTTCCCACAATTCAAGAGCTTCATTGATGAGAATGCCATTGGGCTCTTTTTAGCTTTCATCAGCAAAGATAACCCAATCAATCCCGTGCCAGCAGTTCTTGCAGATACTTACTATTCCTACACTCATCACCGTGCGTTAGGGAAGAAGAAAATTGTTTGCTCCCTCCATGTCTTGTACGCTTGGCTTCTTAATCATGTCATCACTCACCAGAAGAAAGCTACGGATTTGGTAAACTATGCCTTGAGTTGCGAGGTAGAAGCTAGAAGTGCGCAAGAATAGGTACATGCCTTGGGGGATCTCAATGCTTTCAAAATCAATTGGTTCACTTACTCGTGTTGGAAGGATAGGCCTTCAATACTGTTCCAATGCGGCAATTTCCAGAATGTGCCCGTGATGGGAACCCAAGGTTATATCAATTACAATCCTTCTCTCACAATCAGACAACTTGGGTATCCCATGAAGAATGCACCCACTCAGGACATGTTGATCCCTGTCTTTCTTGACAAGGAAGATTCCAAGAACCAAGCTCTACTTCAGAAAATTGCAAAAGCCTGGGAGAATCCGGTGTATAAGGATAAGGATGAGATCACCAAGAAGACTAGTGAGATCTCTTTCTATCAATGGCTTCACGAGAGAATGCAAGATGCTAGTATTCCTCATCAGGGTGTGCTGTCAGTTGAAAAGGAAGTACCGGGGCCTAATGCCCCAATCGTCAAAGAATTGAGTGAGGTCAAGTCTACCTTGTCTAAGGTAGAAGAAGAAAAGAAAGCCTTGCAAGGCAAGTTGGGGAAAGTAATGGCTTAGAAAAAAAAGCTAGAGGGTGAGAATAAACGCAAGGCGGAAGCTCTTGAAGAGGCTAACGAGAGACTCAAAAAAGAAGAAGAAAGCAAACAAGAGATGAAGAAATATTTGAAGGGGGCCAAAGATGAATTGAAGAGATCTAATGCAAAGACAGGTGAAGCCGTGGCAGAAGAAAATGAGTGGAGAGAATTATGCAAGAAGTCTCTGGCAAGTGAGAGAGCTGCAAATAAGTCCCTGACTAAATCCAGACAAAAATCGCACCTAGTGATGGAATTGAGAAGGCAATTGAGAAGCATTGAGCAAGAAAGGGTATCCATGGAAGGAATTCTCAAGGAGTATCAACAAGCTTTGATAGACGAGCGGGAAATATCTGAGGAAGTGAAAAGGGACCTTCGCTGTGTAGAAGGAGCTTACAGGCAGGTCCGAGCGGAGAGTCAACACTGGCACGGGCGCTTCATGGCCCTAACTGGAAAGATAGAAGACCAAGAAATTGTCAAGGATCTGAGGGAGGACATCCAATTCTGGAAGAGCAAGTTCTCCAAGTTGGCATGGTTGGCGAATCAGGCAGTGAAAGATATCCCCAAAAGGTTAAGGAGGGCTGAAGCTGACAGAGGAACTCATGGGCCAGGCAAGTATATGATTTTGTGAAGTTCTGCGAGGCTCTGACAGAGGAACTCATGGGCCAGGCAAGAAAAGCAGCTGCAACTAGCAAGGAGAAGAAGAAAGAAGAGAAGTTGAAGGCAATAGGTTTTTAGATTTTCATTGCAATGTATTTTTCCTTCTAGAATATTCTCTAGGAAATTGTAATTTCTCTTTTGAAATATTGTAATTTTCTAAAGGATATTGTAATTGTTCTTCTCAAAAGCTTTGCTTTGAATAATTAATTGTATTGTACCTTTTTATTCTCTTCGAATGATTAAAGTTATGATACTTGAATGAAGTGCTTACTTCGTTTGTTGATCCCAACTTTGCTAATGCTCGTGGAAATGTGTTAAAATATACGCCTATGACAAGAAGCAAGTTATACCACGATTCCCGGCAATTAACATAATAATGTACATATTGCATTGCATTTGCATCCAATCATTTCTTTTGTGCTCATAAAATGTTCCGTCCGCAGAGGTAAGACAAGCTGGTTAATCACAGATACTGGACGCGTTTGCAAGCAAGAAACATGGAAAATCAGCCAGACAATGCCAATCCGGGCAATGCACCGCCGCACCAGAATGACGCAGTTCAGGGTCCAAATGGTCAGGGTCAGCACGATCCAAATCAAGAGAACCAAGCTATCCGGGCTGAAATGGACGTCATAAGGGGTCAGTTAGCTGAAGTCATCAGAGTTATAAGTTCCTTAAGAGATGTTGATCCTACTGAGGGTGCTACTGCTGCAGGAGTGAACCATCCTCCTCCTCCCCCAGGACCCGGGATTTCTCAGGCTCTTCAGAATGTGCAGTGGCCTCCCTATGGTCTACCACTAGGCTATACGCCTCCAGCTGCTGATGCTAACCCAAAGGGTGGTCCTTCGGGAACCACAGGGCAAGCTCAGCCTAATCCAGCTATGAATGATGTCGAGGTAGGCACACCTCAAGTTTAGATCCAGATCCCTATCCCTTCAACAGCTCCAGGAACTCCGGCAGGTTTCAACTCTCCAGCTACTATGCATCCACAGACTCAAGGCCCAGTTCCTCAAAATGTTGCTCACCCACATGTGACTCCAGCTGTTGTATCCGTGAACAATCCTCATTATGGTGGCTTTCCACAGAACTACCCTGAAGAAGCCAGAAACCAATACCAGCTGCTAGAAGAGAGATTGAAATCCGTAGAAGGGTCAGGTTCTCAAGCAAGAAATGCCCATGAACTATGCTTGGTTCCTAATCTAATCCTGCCACCAAAATTCAAGCCTCCAGTTTTTGACAAATACAGAGGGGCAACCTGTCCTCGCAGCCATGTCACGATGTACTGTCGGAAGATGATTGCCCATGCTCGCAACGACAATCTGATGATACACTGTTTCCAAGAAAGCCTGGCTGGGGCTCCTCTCGAGTGGTACATGAAATTAGAGCCAACTTATATTCGCTGTTGGAAAGATCTGGCGGACGCTTTCATCCGTCAGTACCAGTACAATAGTGACTTAGCTCCAGACCGGACTCAACTTCAATGTATGTCAAAGAGAGATAATGAATCTTTCAAAGAGTATGCTCAACGCTGGAGAGCATTGGCGGCACAGGTCACTCCTCCCCTTCTAAACAAGGAACTGGTATCCATGTTTATGGAGACGTTACCACCGTTTTACTATGAACGTCTGATCAGTAGTGTAGCCTCCAGTTTCTCAGATGCGGTGATTACAGGAGAAAGAATAGAGAACGGTTTGCGCAGTGGTAGAATAGCCCAGGGCTCAACACCTCCTCCTAGTCAGAAGAAACATTTTTCCAGACCTCATAAGGAAAAGGAAGGTGAGACCAATGCGATCATCAGTATCGGTGGTCCGTCACATGGCAATTCCCCACAGGCTATTCCAATCCCTGCTCAGGCGCCGCCTGCACAACTATTCCAGTCCAACAACAACAATCAGTTCAGAAATTACAACGAGAGGAAGACAGTGGTCTTTGAGCCAATCCCTATGTCCTATACGGACCTGTTCAATTATCTCCTTGCAAACAAGATAATCAGCACCAGACAGATGAAACCCTACCAAGTATGTTGTACAAGATTTACTTGATGCTAAGAGTATATCATTCCAGAACCCTAATGTGACCACTAACCCATTACCGGGGCATGGTGGACCTTCTGCAAATGCAATTGAAGATCAGGGAGGACAATGCTTGATCAGAAAGGTTGAGGATATCCAGACACCTTTGAAAGTCATTCATGCTGCTTTATGTCACTGTGGCATCATAGAAGAAGGCTGTGCCAGAAAAGAGACCTGTAGTGATCGTTGCTGTGTGGGAGCTTCCGAAGATTTCGAGCTCATTCTATAAGACTTGTTAGACAGATGTGTGGTCCAAGTTGGTACCCAAGAGAAAGAAGCTAGTGTGTCTACTTTGCACTCCAGTGAACGAGGTTTCAGAAGGACAATTGAAATTCCTTGCGGTCTAAGCCCAGATGCGGCTAGACCTTATACCCTTGTTGTTCCAGTGCCGGCCACTACCCCTAGCAGAGAAACTAGGGTAATCCCATGTAGCTGCAACGTGCAGATGAAGGCAGAGATTCCTAAAAGTACTGTGGATGTGACCAACATAGCCGGGAGCAGTGGTATTACCAGGAGCGGAAGGTTGTATGCTCCCGAGAATCTCAGGAAAGAAACACCAAAGGAAGCTGAGGAGAGAGCCCGCAAGGGTAAAGAAACTGTAGAGGTAAGAGAGGTATCTGACAAAGAAGCCCAAGAATTTTTGAAGGTGATGAGACAGAGCGAATACCGGGTGGTTGATCAGCTAAATCAGACGCCGGCCAAAATTTCAATGCTCTCTTTGATGCTTAGTTCTGAAGCACACCGGCCTGCGTTGTTGAAAATCTTGAACGAAGCTCACGTTTCTCATGATATTACCGTCAACCAGCTGGATGGTATTGTCGGGAATATCGTAGCTTCCAACTACCTAACCTTCACAGATGCCGAACTACCTCCTGTAGCGAAGAACCACAATCAGGCCCTCCATATTTCTGTAAAATGTGGGGATTACATGTTAGCAAGGGTACTCATTGATAATGGCTCGTCACTGAATGTGATGCCCAAGTCTACGATGGACCAGCTGGATGTAGACTGTTCTTATCTGAAACCCAGTTCTACCTTAGTGAGAGCATTCGATGGCTCAGTAAAAGAAGTATATGGAGAAGTGGAGATGCCTGTGCAAGTAGGACCTGAAGTGTTCTACGTCACCTTCCAAGTAATGGATATCAGTTCTTCTTACAGTTGCCTATTGGGACGTCCATGGATACATGCTGCCGGGGCAGTACCTTCTTCGCTTCACCAAAAACTCAAATTTGTGGCTGAGGGAAAGTTGATAGTGGTATTAGGAGAGGAGCAAACACTCATAAGTAGATCACCACCTGAGTACTATGTTGAATCAGTGGAGGAGTCCTTCGAGACTGCCTTCCAAGGGTTGGAAATCTCAAATGCTGTCTTTGTTAGTGAACCTATGCTGAAGCCCAAGTGGTCTAAAGCAGACTTGATAATGGCAAAAGTAATGCTGAGACACGGCTATCAAGTTGGGAAAGGCCTGGGGAAAGCTGCCCAAGGGATTGTAGCACCAGTTCAGCTGAATGGGAACTCTGAGAAGTTCGGAATTGGCTACATTCCAACCCTTGCTGACAGGGAGAAGCTGGCAACTGACAGAAGAGAGAAATGGCTGCTCAAACTTAGAGGAAGGACCCCTAGCCAGAGGAGGATGATCATTGGGGATCTCCGTCAGAATTTCATAAGTGCTGGTGTGCTGTACCCTGACCAGGTCAATGCTGTTGGAGGGGAATCAAGTGCAAGTGGCGGTGCTGCTGGTTTGGTGCGCCATTGTGCTACAGGAGAAGAACTGCAGAACTGGGAGTCCATGGACTTTCCCGTGATTCTTAATTTAGAGTAATGCTTCATTGTAATGCAAATCCCTCGGCTCTGCCCAAGGCCTTGGGATATTTTCATTCGGGCGCGCATGTTTTATCAAACTTCATCAATCAACAAAGTTTTATTTTGAATAAAATTCTCTTTGTTCATCTTTCCTTTGCGTGTCTCTGCTTTATTTTTATTCGTCACTTAATTTCGATGCAGATCAAATAAAATTCTTGATGATAACAACGCCCACAATTCATACTTTGATTTTGATTACCCGGTTAACCAAACCGAGGGAGATGTTGAGAATGATTGGGATACTCCTCCGGAGATTATGAGAATGAGAGAACAAAAAGAGAAAATCATTGAGCCGCATGGGGAGCCCACAGAAATGGTTAATTTGGGTACCGAGGAAAACAGGAAAGAAATCAAAGTTGGTACAGCGATGGAGAACAGTGAGCGAGAGAGGCTAATTCAGCTCTTGCGGGATTATATGGATGTATTCGCTTGGTCGTACCAAGACATGCCAGGGTTGAACATAGACATTGTTGAGCATAGACTGCCGGTAAAACCGGAATGTCCTCCAGTGAAGCAAAAGTTGAGGCGGATGAAGCCTGAGATATCTCTGAAGATTAGATATGAAGTCAAGAAACAGTTTGATGCAGGGTTTTTGGCTGTGGCAAAATATCCTGAGTGGGTAGCAAACATCATTCCAGTCCCCAAGAAAGATGGCAAGGTTCGAATGTGCGTCGACTACCGTGATCTAAACAAAGCAAGCCCTAAAGATGATTTTCCCCTACCTCACATCGACGTTTTGGTGGACAGCACTGCGCAACACTCAATGTTCTCCTTTATGGACGGTTATTCAGGCTATAACCAGATCAAGATGGCTCCAGAGGATATGGAGAAAACCACCTTCATAACCCTTTGGGGTATATTCTGCTACAAGGTCATGCCTTTCGGATTGAAAAATGCCGGGGCAACGTGTCAAAGAGCAATGGTAACTTTGTTCCATGAGCTGATGCATAAAGAAATTGAGGTGTATCTCGACGATATGATTGCTAAGTCCAAGACCGATGAAGAGCATGTCATTAACCTGTAGAAGCTGTTTGAACATCTCAGAAAGTATAAACTTAGGCTGAATCCCGCCAAGTGTACATTTGGGGTTAGGTCAGGGAAGTTGTTGGGCTTCATGGTTAGCCAAAAGGGAATAGAGGTGGACCCGGACAAGGTGCGAGCCATCCTTGAAATGCCAGCACCAAGAACGGAGAAAGAAGTACGTGGTTTTCTGGGGAGACTGAATTACATCTTTCGATTCATCTTCCAGCTAACCGCAACTTGCGAGCCAATTTTTAAACTGCTGTGCAAGAATCAGGAGGTGAGGTGGAATGATCAATGCCAAGAAGCCTTTGAGAAGATCAAGGTGTACCTACAGAACCCTCTTGTCCTAATGCCACCTGTGCCGGGCAGACCTCTCATTCTATATCTCACAGTGCTGAACAATTTAATGGGTTGCGTGCTGGGGCAACACGACAAGTCAGGAAAGAAAGAACATGCAATATATTACCTGAGCAAGAAGTTCACAGATTGCGAGACCAGGTATTCACCATTAGAAAAGACTTGTTGCGCCTTGGCCTGGGTTGCGCACCGGTTAAGACAATATTTGCTGAGTCACATTACATGGTTGGTATCCAAAATGGATCCAATCAAGTACATCTTTGAGAAACCTGCGCTCACAGGTAAAATTGCTCGCTGGCAAATGCTTCTGTCAGAGTATGACCTCGTGTATGTAACTCAGAAAGTAATCAAAGGTAGCACATTAGCAGACTATCTGGCACAGCAACCAGTTGAGGATTATCAGTCCATGCAATGTGAATTCCCTGATGAGGACATTATGGCTTTATTTGACGAAGGCAAATCCCAGGAGAATGAAAGATGGAGAGTGCTGTTTGACGGTGCCTCTAATATGTGGGGACACGGGGCTGGAGCAGTGTTGATCTCTCCTGATAATCCGTTCATACCATTCACTGCAAGGCTAAGTTTCTACGTCACAAATAATATCGCAGAGTATGAAGCGTGTATCCTGGGCATAAAGGCAACTTTAGATTGGAAAGTCAAAAGGCTCGACGTGTATGGGGATTCAGCTCTGGTTATCCATCAAGTGAAAGGTGACTGGGAAACAAGAAACCCTGATTTGATCCCCTACCGTGATTACATTCAAGAGCTAATCAAGCCTTTTGAGGAAATCACCTTCCAGCACATACCTCGCAATGAGAATCAATTGGCTGACGCCTTGGCAACTCTGTCTTCTATGTTCAACGTCAATTGTGATAAGAACTTGACAACTGTCAGAATCCAACACAGAGATCGATCTGCTTATGACTGCTGCCTGGCGATTGAAAAAGAATCCGGCAGTCAACCTTGGTACCACGACATTAAGAAATACCTCACCAGCAGAGAATACCCTCCCGGTGCTACGGAAAATGATAAGAGAACACTTCAGAGACTGTCAGCAGGTTTCTTCTTGAGTGGAGACGTCCTTTACAAGAGACACCATGACTTGGTCCTCCTCAGATGTGTAACAAAAGAGGAATCAGTAAAGATAATGCAAGATGTTCATGAGGGTTCATTCGGAGTTCATGCCAGTGGGCACACAATGGCTAGAAAGATCCTGAGAACTGGATATTATTGGCTGCAGATGGAGTCTGATTGTTACAGTTTTGTCAGAAAATGCCATAAGTGCCAAATTTATGCAGATCACATCCATGTACCGCCGACTTCTCTGAACGTCTTGAGTGCGCCTTGGCCATTCTCTATGTGGGGCATGGACATCATTGGTCCCATTGAACCCAAAGCTTCAAATGGTCACCGTTTCATCCTTGTTGCTATCGACTACTTCACTAAGTGGGTGGAGGCTGCTTCATATCCCAATGTGACGAGTTCAGTGATTGCAAAATTCATCAGGAAAGATCTAATCTGTAACACCCCGATAATTTCTATCTTGTAGAAATTACCG
This sequence comes from Astragalus membranaceus, assembly GCA_039519185.1. Classification (NCBI taxonomy): domain Eukaryota; kingdom Viridiplantae; phylum Streptophyta; class Magnoliopsida; order Fabales; family Fabaceae; genus Astragalus; species Astragalus membranaceus. The sequence continues at coordinate 134,334,098 of CM076848.1, read as the reverse complement.
AAACGCGCTACTGGCATACATCAGAGTACTTCTTGTTTTAAATACTGAACACATACTAATACTCGATGCTAAAAAAACCATCAAGCGCGTTGCATAACCTAACATGAAGAAATACATAATATCGTTCCTTACACCTCTCCACTAGTGTTCAGTACCAAAATAGAAAGTCTGCGGAAGCGATTTACAACTTTATAACATAAGTCGTACAATCGTACATACTAAGGAACTGAATACAAAATACAAGGGAAACTGAAATACTAGACTGATGAAATAAAGATAGCGGCTGCTCCTCAAGCGTCTCCATGACCATGCCTCATAATCTTCAACTTAGCCTGCAATTCTGAAAAACAACAACATGGATTGGGTGAGACAACTTGTCTCAGTGAGTTCTATCAAGACCCCTTACTAACTCTCTCGGTTCAATTATGCTTGATTCGTTATTCTTGATTCATAACTCATAGTCTTAATATTTGACTATGTGGCTAACATAAACGTTGTCCTCATAACCCTCATAAGCAGTTACAAGATGCAACACATGAACAATGAACAATGAACAATGAACAATGAACAATGAACAGTGATTTTTAGCATGTCACCGGTCACTTGGCAAAATAAGCTCCCGGTGAACCCAATCCACTAATCGCTAGTGGGCAAACCTCAAGGGGCCTAGGTTCATAGGGCTCATGACTTCCCCTCCCCTAGCACACTAAACTGAAATAGGGTCGTCACCCTAACCTGATGTATATTTTAATATACCTTGAACAATGAGCAGGGAACAGTGATCTGTGAACATAACAATGAGCTTATACTTAACATGACCTTAATCTTAACCTAATCTTACACTAGCATAATCTTGTCATTAGGTGAACTCACACGGAATTACTAACGTTGCTAATTTAACTTATAACTATTCATTACCTAGTCCACATCATAATGTATCACCCATACTCAACATTATGATAACTTAACTTAGTCATAATCGAACTCATAAATACCACATCGGGCCATCACATAAGCAAAGACATGAACATGACATAAAATTACTTTGATCGTACTTGATTTCATGATACTAATATGTTTCCATCCTTGGGAAACCTTGAGGAGTGGATTAGAAGGGACTTGGGACAAATCGGAATGACTTAGGACATAGTTTAAAATTGGGTACCAGCAAGAGACACACGATCTGTGCGCCTTGGCGCACGATCCGTGCTCAGTTTTCAGAAATTCCACCGTGAGTACCAGAACCCCACGCACGATCCGTGCCCAGGGGCGCACGATCCGTGCGTGGCTACCAGTATTTCAGAAAAGTCAGTTTTCGTGTTTTCTTGTCCATTCCGATCGTTCCCGTATTCATTCTGATTCACTTCCGAACTTAATAATACATCAAAACAGTCATGGAAACCAATCAATCATCACATAGCAATCAACATTCATAACAACAATCAACGGTTAAACTTGACCAATCACATAATTTAACGATTCGTCCATGTTTTCATAAAACAGTTCAATACCGGTTTTCATAAAAATGCGAGACCAAAACTCAGAGCATAATACACATGACCATAACAACCTAGTGAGTATAGAACTCACCTCTTTTGCGACGACAACCACACAATGCCGAGACTTATCGTACACAACGAACGGAGGACCACGAATTCTCTCGCTAAACCGCTTCTAGGCAACTCAAAACTGAAATCCAGGTCTCCTAGAGCTTGCACACTGAACCCAAATTCTGAAGTGCTCCCTAAGTTGATTCAACTTGTGATCTAGGGACTGGAGTTGGTCCTAATGCTCACCCAACCAACATGCAATGGTTCAGATTTGGTGTTTGGCTAAGTGGAGTTTGGCTTGACCTCCAATGGTGATTGATGGTGGAGGAGGGGGATGATTTCGAGTTGGTGATCAATGGAAAGAGGAAGGTGAGCTGATCATGGTTGTGCCCTTGGATTGAACATGCAATGGATTTTTGAGAAGTTCCTCCTCTCTTCCTCCCTCACAACCCACGCCCTCTCCACTCTCTTCCTCTCCTTCAGCTTGTTGTTTCTAGACTTAGAAAAATGATATGTTCTCCTTTAGGTTCAGCTGAAAAGGGGTATAAATATGGGGTATAGGGAAAAGACAGTTCTACCCCTCACTTACTAACTTCATTCCCTATGACTCCTTTCCACTCTAATTACTTAACTTAACTTTAATTAATTATCAATCACACATAAAACTTATACTTAATCAATCAACAAATCATTTTCAATTTAAATAAATTCAATCAATTAAATAAATCACTAATAATTAATATTATGTTAATATAATTAAATAGTAAAAATAGGGGATGTTACATAATCTGTCGTTATGGTCTGCCAAACAAGATAATTACAGACAACGGCAGTAATTTGAACAGCAGAATGATGAAGGACTTATGTAAGGACTTCAAAATCCAGCATCACAACTCTTCTCCCTACCGCCCGAAGATGGATGGGGCAGTTGAAGCGGCTGACAAAAACATTAAGAGAATAGTGCAGAAAATGGTAGTGACTTACAAGGACTGGCATGAGATGCTCCCCTTCGCCTTGCATGGGTACAGGACCTCGGTGCGTACATCTACAGGGGAAACCCCCTACTCACTGGTTTATGGGACAGAAGCTGTACTCCCCATTGAAGTGGAAATACCCTCGTTGCGGGTATTGATGGAGACCAAATTAGAAGAAGCAGAGTGGGTTCGATCCCGTTTTGACCAACTGAATCTAATTGACGAGAAGAGGGTAGCTGCTATGTGCCATGGACAGTTGTATCAACAGAGGATGATGAGGGCTTTCGACAAGAAAATCCGGCCCAGAGAATTCCAAGAAGGAGACCTCGTACTCAAGCAGATCTTGCCGATCCAGACAGATCCCAGGGGCAAGTGGGCTCCCAAGTACGAAGGACCTTATGTGGTGAAGAAGGCATTCTCCGGAGGAGCGTTGATTCTTGCAAACATGGATGGAGATGAAATCCCAAACCCGGTCAACTCGGATGTGGTAAAGAAGTACTATGCCTAGAAAAATAAACAGAAAAAAGAGAAAGATAAGCCAAGTAAAAATAAGCTCGCTAGGTTGAAAACCCTTAAAGGGCGGCCTAGGCAAAATCAAAGCGACCCGGTGGATTGAAAACCCGCAAAGGGCGATCCAGGCAAAAATTAGGGTCAGAAAACTTGGGCTTGAAAAAAGGAAAAGGCAATCAGCACTCCCGAAGGTTTGGATAAGGGGATGATCAAGATCATGAGTATGAACGGTGGGCGCCGTTACTTCAAGGATAGAATCGCAGGATCTGTTCCTTTTTCTTGTATTTTCTTTAGTTTAAAAGAAAATTGAAATGTACTTTCAATTGGCGTGACATTCTGCACGACCGGTTTCCAATCGATAAAAGTTCAACCTTTTTTCATTTGCTTGCTTTTCGTGTCTTTGCTTTCATTTATTCAGTTTCTTTCAAAATAATAACTTTTATGATTGATGAAATTGAATTGAAAACATGTGCATACATTCATAGCATCGCAAAGCATTGCAAAATCTTTGAAAATCACAGAAAGAAGTGTTCTCCCCAGTGAATAAAGCTGCAAGAAAAACAAAACAGCCGCATGCACCAGCACTTAAAAGTAACAAAATCATTGCAAGCCAGTGAATAATCATCGCCCCGGAGCGGTCTTCGTATTAGGTGTCACAAGTCCTGCGGATTGATTTAACCAGCAAAAAAAAGGAATGTCAAGAAAAACAAACGAGCAGAAAAAAGAAAGCTGCTCAGCAAGAAAACAACAAACGAGCAGAAAAAAGAAAGCTGCTCAAAAAAAGAATAAACAAAATGAAAAAACAACGGAAGACGGAACAAAAAGAACACAGCATTCCTATACCATTCATCATTCTCATAACATTCATGTCATTCATCATTTCATTATTCTTTCATATTTGCATCTCAGAAGAAGAAAAAGCAAACACCAAAATCAATCATTGGATTCATGTGCACCCAAATACCCAAGTGCATGCATTTCATGCACCATCCAAGAGAAAAGTTACTTCGGACCAGAGAGTCCCAAAAATATCATTTTTAGGAAATCACCATGACACTGAGTTAGTAAACTCCATTAACCCCGAGTTAGTAAAACTCCATCAGCACTGAGTTAGTAAACTCCATCAACCCCGAGTTAGTAAACTCCATCAGCACAGAGTTAATGAACTCCCACCGAGTTAGTGAACTCCTTCCATAGATCACAACATCGTGTACGAGCGCGCGATGGATCCATCCGACTTCGTTAAGTCCTTCGGATTAGTTGTGTCAGCCTAAGGCATAGCATAAGTCCATTGATCGAATCAGTTTCGGACCTGATATTGATCGGCCGCTCGAAAAGGCCACCCAAGTGCTCGGACTCGAGGGTCCGTTAGAAGGTTTTAGGCAACCTCTGAATTCCCCTAGAGCTCGGACTCGAAAGAATCCGTTAGAAGGCTTTAGGTAGCCTCCGAATTTCCCAATTTACAGTATTTCATACTTACTGCTTTTTACTAATTTCTGTTTTCCCGTCAATGCAACAAGTGTTGGCTCTCTCTAAAACAACAAAAAAAAACAGCAAAAAAAGGAAAAGGAAAATTCGGGTTTCTCTAGGAAGACAAAATTGGAATAATTTCTGAATTCTTTATCTCTATTTTGCCTCGGAATATGTTTCGGCCAATTCATATTCCTTGTCAAAATCCAAATAAAGAGGGGCAGCTGTTATACCCTAATTTTGTCCGCCTAGGTCGAAACCCTAATTTTCCACAAAAATAAATAGTTTCAGAGGCGTGGCATTATTTTGAAAGGTGAGAAGTGCTATGGGCATGCATTTTTGAGTCTTGAAAGGCATTCCAAAGTTTTTAAAATCATTTTTAGGGTTGGGATGCACTTCAGGGCAAAATTAGGGTTTTTTGGGCAAAAAAGGGTATTTTGGTCATTTTACCCAAAAGTTAATTTCTCAGTAAAAATCACTATGCAAATTCGGAGGAATTTATTTGGATCAAAATGAGTTGGGTCATATTTTTTATGCGCATGCATTGATGAATTTTTACATAAAAAGTCAAACTTCAAAGAAAAGGGCAAAATGGGAATTTCCTTCAAGGTGAGGTATCAAATCAATTTTGGGAATGGTGATATCCTGGAATTTTGGGCCCAATGATTGATTCCTAGGATATGGCCCAAAGTGGCATGAATAATGAGGAATTATCTAGAAAGGAATAATCAATAATCTTTGGTATTTTGAAAGGTCAAGTATAGTACAACATGACAACTTGAAATTCCACTCACTCTCTCTCCTCAATGCCGCAGCCACTCTCTCATTTCCAGCCCATATTTTGTGCTTCTCCACGCCCTTGATCCATGTGAGTTGTATTCCTAGCCATTGATTAAAATTCTAGATCAAATCCTAGGCTACAACTTAGTGTGAAATGACCTAATTGCCCTCAACAATTTTTGTGCTACAAAAACTCACCCATTTCGCATATGATCAGCCCACTCTCACTCATTTGTGCTTTCTCATTGTCCCTAATCCATGTGCATTGCAATCTAGACCCTTGATTCAAATTCTATCTCAAATCTCAATGGTTTGCAAAAGCACAAAGTCTATTATACCCTTAATTTTGCATCTGATATAAAACCAAAAATAGGAGACCATCAAGACACATCATCCTCATTTTACCCTAGCACACAATCAGACCACAATTCCTCTCCTCCTCCCCTCTCAAACCCGAGACCACCTCCCACCATTTCCACCACCAATTCTTCAATTTTCAACCATCCAAACTTCATTATTCTTGATTCCTACACTAGATCCACTTCTAATCTTGCATTATCTTCAAAGTTCATCATCAAATCCTTCAAGATCAAGTGATTTTCGTGGGATTCAAGAGGAGGTTCAAGTGTTCTTGGTTTCTATTTTGATCTTCTTCTTCATTTCAAGCAAGATCTAGAGGTAAGCTCACAAACTCTTGCATTTTCTTTAATTTTCATTATGTAATCTATCTTCTACTCCTCTTTCCTTCTTGAAAGAAGCTTTGAGGACTCATTTCAAACATTATTGGACAAGGGCATTGGGAGCCTTGGGTGTTTGAGATGGGTCCTTGGCCTTGAAGGGAAGATTCTTGTGTTTGAATAATTTTCCTTGCATTTCTACACATTTTTTACTAAATTTCATGAAATAAAACCTTGTTTTCCTCTTCTTTTAGCTTCGGCCATGTAGTGTTTTTTTCTTGTTCATGCATTTCTTTGTTCATATCTTGTGTTGAAGTTGAATTTTTGGTGGGTTTATGCCTTACATAGCCGCGGGTTTGAGGATTAGAGACCTAGAGATTTTTGTTGCTTTTGTTTCTTTGATTTTGTGTTGAAATAAATGATGAAATAATAATTGTTTGAGCATGAAATGTATGCATAGGTCCTAGGGTTTATACTTATGAGCTTATTGATGTGATTTGGTTGCAAGAAATTGATGAAATTGTGCTTGATTTTGCTCATGATTGCATTCGGCCATAGGCCATGTCTTTTGGCCAAATTTTGCTCAAAACTTTGTTATTTTGATCTTGCATTTGTGTGTGCATTTGATTCAATTGTGTTTTTCACTTTTACCATTTCACATGTACCATTTCATTAATAATTTACTTTTCACTTTTTACCTTTACTAATTTTCAAAAATTACTTTCTACTCCAAGTAAAATAAATTTACCATTTCACTAACTTTTTACTAAAAGTTTTTACCACTTGCATCTTTGCATAAAAATCCCAAAACATTTTCTCACTTGCATTTCAAACTTTTTCAACTTTATAAAATAAACCCCAAAATACTTTTACCACTTTCAAGACCAAAAACATTTCATCTCATTTCCAAAACACCAAAACCTAAAAACATTTTACCACTTTCTTACCTAAACCTTTTACCAAAACATTTTCACCCTCATTCATCTTCATTCATCCCTATTTTATGCGACACTCTCATGCATCCTCTTGTCTACTCATTCATACATTCATTCTTGTATGCTCAAGCATTCACATGCTTGCCTAATCATGCCTCATTGCTCACATATTCATTCACCTAACCTAGAATACTCTATGCCTATGATCAATTGTATTCCTTTGTACCCTTTTACACAATCATGTGCCCTTATAAGACTACCAATGTAACAGCCCAGGTCCAACGCATTGGCCACCCCGGCACTGTTACCTCACGGTCTTCTCTACCCCTCTTGTAGAATTTTTGCCTTCCATGGGAATCGAACCTTGCACCTGAGGCATAAGTGCAAGTTAAACACACCTCCCACTACCAATTGAGCGCTGTAACTACCCAGGTCCAACGCATTGGCCACCCCGGCACTATTACCTCACGGTCTTCTCTACCCCTCTTGTAGAATTTTTGCCTTCCGTGGGAATCGAACCTTGCACCTGAGGCATAAGGTTCGAACCTTGCACCGCGCGCTCAATTGGTAGTGGGAGGTGTGTTTAACTTGCACTTATGCCTCAGGTGCAAGGTTCGATTCCCACGGAAGGCAAAAATTCTACAAGAGGGGTAGAGAAGACCGTGAGGTAATAGTGCCGGGGTGGCCAATGCGTTGGACCTGGGCTGTTACAACCAACATGTGTAGCATAGAGGCATATGTGCCCCTCTTGAGATTGCTTCCAACTTGTGTAGCAATTCCCCTTCACACACAAACATAATTGTTTTGAGAACTTTGTCTTGCATCTTTGGCAATTGAATTCTTTGATTATATCGGCATGCTTAATCTTAGTTAGTGATCTACATGTTTATGACTGCTTGATTGTTGAGTATGTTTGAGCTTCATTCATTCATTTTTCATTTGGTTTTGGACATAGAATTCGATTGAAAATGATTTACTTATTTTCTAAAACTCTTTTCCAAACCAATTAATTTTCAAAGCATTTTCAATAAACAAAAATGAGCAAGTAGTGGAGGTCACCCATAACCTTTGTTAGTTTGATCTCTATGAACGCTCTTCAATTTCACATGAGTACTTAGCGATGATTACCCATAACCTTTGTTAGTTTAATCATTCGCTAATGCTCGTCCTACTTCGAAAACCTTTTCGAAAATATAATAAAAGCAAGTTGTTACTAATAGTCAATCAGAGCCTTTGTTCGTCTGACTAGAGGTAACAACTCTTTTTGAGTATTTAGCAGTGATTACCCATAGCCTTTGTTAGTTTAATCACTCGCTAATGCTCGTCCTATTGCGAAAACTCACCAAAAGATAAAAAAAAACAAAAACCTTTCAGAAAAAGACAAAGGAGAACTACGTAAGCTTTGAGTTCTCCATCGCACCGGGAGATACGTAGGAGCGGGTCGTAACCCCCGTCAAGCACTTTTTCTCTAAAAACCTTTTTTTTTCTCCTTTCTCTCACATAAATAAGATTTTCACCAAGTCTTTTTCATTGCATTTTTTTTCAAAAAGAAGTAGAGAGGCAAGATTAAAGTATTTTCAAACCAACACACTAAAACCACACTTTTAATTAAAGGTTCCCTCTCAGTAGAGAGGATGTGTGGGGTGCTCGCACCTTCCCCACGCATAACCGACCCCCGAACCCAAATCTTCAATTTTCAAAGGCCAATCGTTTTCCAAAAAAGGTTTTCCTAATATTTTCCTAAATAAATATTGGTGGCGACTCCGTTGTTTTAAAGAAAGTTGTAAACGAGAACAGTTCTCTCCCAAGGACTTTTTCGGGCGCAACACCGTGTTTTCTTCTGTCACCCAGTTTGTTTTCATGGTTTTACACCTTCAAATGCATTGTTTAAGAACTCTAACTCAGTCTCTTATGAAATCTAAGATGTTTGTAAACATATGATGGTTAATATTACGGTTTAGAAAACAAACCGAGTAATTGTTGTATCGAGTGAGGAAAAGGAATCAAGTATCAAGAATAGACCTAAAAGTTTAAGTTCATGTAATAATTAGAGAATGCGACTTCGTGTCGAGTAACAGACTTAATGTCCAAAAGGATAAGAATGTGACTTCGTGTCGAGTAACGGACTTAATGTCCAAGAGGATAAGAATACGACTTCGTGTCGAGTAACAGACTTAATGTCCTAGAGGTTAATAAAAGATAGTGAGGGGGATGACGATCCCGAGTTCATGTAGCATATCTAGCGGAGGGGAGTCATGAACCCGGTGCTAGGGCCCTAGCATCATTCGGTATAGCTATACGAATTGGGGTTTCCGTTGAAATTGGGTATTATAGAATACCTAGCATTATTTCTCAGATTATGCTAAGCCACAGACAAGATTAAAAGACAGATATGAACAATTCACAGACAAGAATAAGATATGAGCAAGAACAGCACATAAGCCAAGGAAAACACCGAGAGGAAATGTGAGGGGGTGCGAAAGAACTCACTGAGATTTATAATCTCACTGTTTATGTTTGTGGTGTTTTCAGATGTGCAGGGAAAGCAAAGTTGGTTGAGGAGAAGTGTCGGATACCGTAGCTACTTAGTTAGAGAGAAGATCCTTTGTCAATCTTGATAATGTATTTGCTTTTTTCTTTCTCATGTATTATTAAGTTTAAATCCTTGAAGATTATTCAAGGTTACGTAGTTATTGTAACCTATCTTATAGTTGGACCGTAGATATGTGTATTATCTCGATTATGTACTTATTAAGTACTTATTTCGGAGTTAGGTTGAGAAAGTTTTATCTCAAATTTATAAGTAAGTGGTTTATTTTCGCTTAAGTTTTAATTGGTTCAATTATATGAGCAGGTTATACTCTGAGTTATGCTATTAAGTTAATGCCTTTTTGATCACTATGTTGTGAAATTTAAGGTGTTACACAAAGCACATGGAGTTAAAGTATTTCTTTGTTAAGGAATATGTTCAGACACAAATAGTATCTATAGAGCACGATAGAACAGACCTTATGATAGCTGACCCATTAACTAAAGGGTTACAACCAAAGACATTTAAGGAACTTGTACATAGAATGGGTCTTGGTTGTCCTTTTGAATGTTGTATTTGATACTCTTAGCTCTTTATGATTATGTATTTCTGAACCTTAATAATTGTTTCTTGTTATTGTGAACGTAATTTTATTTATGAGTTATTACGTCAATGTCCTAGAAACACTTACGGGGCCTTAATGAAATTTTATGTGGTGCTTAAGGTACTTTATATAGTAGGGCACTAGTGTTTGTAGTATATGGAAGGAAGTGTGTCTTGGAAAGAAATACATGAACGCCATAAGTCACACTTTGTGTTTTATTATATTAAGGTAATTATGTATTCATGTGGATGAGTTTTGATACATTAGTATGTAAGTATCACACTTATGTGGTGGTTTACTCAAATTTTATTATTTTTTTGTTCTAGACGGAGTGGTAAATGCCACATGAAACTCACACACACAACTGTGGGGTCCCGGGTTCAAACCTGGGACATGATATCCAGCCTAACATTTTTCGGCATTTGCCAGTTGAGTTAGGCCTTACGGATTGGTTTACTCAAATTTTAGGTCATATGCGAGAATGTAAGAAGTTACAATGTCACTACAACATTTGGACCCTATGGCAACGCCTAAAATTGCAACGCCAAAAAAACCGTTGCCTTAGCCAACAATGGCAACGGTTTTTTGAACCCGTTGCTGTTTCAATTTTTTTTCTTTTTTTTTAAATGGCAACGGCTGAAAACCGTTCCCATAAGGTCTACGGCAACGGTTATTTGTTTAAGCTTTAGGCAATGGTTAGAAAACGTTGCCATAGAGACAATTATTAAAAAATAAAAAATTTCTACGCTAAATGAACTCACAAACGCTCTCTTCTCACAAACGCTCTCAGAAACACAAACCCTCACTCAAACGCTCGCTCTCTTCTCTGAAAGCATCAAACCCTCTCTTCTCATAAACCATCAAACCCTCTTCTTCTCAGAAACACACGCTCTTCTCTCTGCTACGGCCACGGAGGCGGTGCACGGAGGCGGTGCACGGTGTGGTCTTAAAGCCTGATGGCCAGATGCCAAGCGACAAAACCGTTGACAGAGGAGACGGCGCCTTCAACACTTTCTTTAGTGAAACCGGTGCCGGCAAGCATGTTCCACGTGCCATTTTCGTAGATCTGGAACCCACCGTCATCGACGAAGTCAGGACCAGCGCTTACCGTCAACTCTTCCACTTTCAGTGAAGACGCCGCCAACAATTTCGCCCGTGGTCATTATACCAGTAAGTAGTCTTTTCGTTGTTCTCGATCTGATCTTTAGATTATATCCTTAGGGCCCATCCCAATTCGGGGACCACTTGCCGAACTTGGGATCTTTCCTTCCAAGTAGCAGAATAGTTTTCCAAACAAACTTTTTGGCTTGACATGCTTGTTGTAGGCGCGGGCCATTTTGGCTTTATTTATCTCTATCCTGCTGAGGGCAGCCAGTCTATCATCATCGACTGAGTCCAACTCCATCAGCATGGCCTGTCGGTACTCATCCATGCTGAGAGACTACTGCCGAGCCACTCTCAATGATGCCACACTAATCTCAAGCGGCAGCACGGCATCCTGCCCATATACCAAACGATAGGGAGTTTCCCCCGTGGCGGTAGACTTGGAATTCCTCATAGCCCATAGGACTTCATTGAGGGTTTCGTGCCACCGTCGAGATTTGTCCTCTATGTTTTTCTTGATGAGCTTGATGATGATTTTATTGGTAGCCACGGCCCGTCCATTAACTTGGGCATAGTAGGAGATGAGTGTCTCATCTTGATGCCATACTCTTGGGCAAAGGCCACCACTTGTTCTCCTGTGAACATTGTGCCCTGATCCGGCGTGATGGTCTTGGGGATCCCAAATTTCTATATGATTTGGTTTTCTATGAATTTGATCACCGCACTCTGATTGACACTCCCCAGGGGTATGGCTTCCACCCATTTGGTGAAGTAATCGGTAGCTACAATAATGAAGTTATGGCCCTTCGAGCTCGAAGGATATATCTTGCCAATTAGGTCCATGGCCCACCCTCTGAACGGCCAAGGCTTGATGATGGGGTGGAGCTCATCTACGGGCACTCTTTTGATCGGCCCATGAAGTTGGCAAGCTTCGAATCCTTTTGCAAATTGGAAACAATCGGCCGTGATCGCCGGCCAATAGTATCTGTGTCTATAGATGAGCCACTTCATGATGGGGCCAGACCTGTGGGACCCACATATACCCTCGTGCACTTGCGCCATCACCATATAAGCATCCTTCGTCTTGAGACACCGTAATAACACCCCATTGGCGCTTCTCTTGTAAAGCTCGTTCCCTATCATGATGTATTTGAGGGCCCTCTGCTTGACCTTCAAGTCAGCGTTAGCCATTGGGTCACGGAGGTATTCCGACAACACTCCGATCCAAGCATCGGCGGGATTAGCCTCAGTTGGTACCACGACATCTTGCTGTAGTACCTCGGTCACCATCTCCTTATACTCCGAGGCTTGTTGGGCTAAGTCATTTTCCTCTTCATTCTCGTTTCTAGGCGTATATGATCACGACATCGGCAAGCAACTTTAACAAGTTATGAGCCGAGGACCGTAGCTGCTTGAGCTTTGCGTTGTAGCACTTGTACTCCCCAGTGATTTATTTGATCACCAGCTGGGAATCCCCTTTTACCTCTACATATTTAGCTTTCATGGCAGCCAAGATATCAAGTCCCATAATCAAGGCTTCATATTCGGCCTGATTGTTGGAAGTTTGATCCCCTATCCTGCACATGAACCTCCATGTCTTGCCACAGGGGCTAGTGATTACTACTCCAATGTCTGCCCCTGTTTGAGTGCACAAACCGTCAAACATGAGGGTCCAAGGTTTCAATCCCAAATAGTTGATGGACTCGGTTGGTAGATCACACACCTCTATGCATGGGTGTTGGGCTAGGAAATCAGCTAGAGCATGTCCCTGGACAACCCTTAGAGGTACATAAGTTAGAGAAAATGCATTCAACTTAATGGCCCACTTTACAAGTCTCCCTTGCAAGACAGGCCTATTAAGAAGGTACCGAATGATATCCACTTTGCACACAACTAAAACTTCCTTAGGTAAAAAGTAATATTCAAGTTTGGTACAAGCATTGAACAACGATAAACAAAGTTTCTCAATAGGAGAATATCTAGTTTTGGCATCATTGAGGATTCTGCTGAGATAATATATAGCTCGCTCTACCCCATTATAATCATCTTGAGCCAACAAACAGTCGATATCTTGCTATTCGGACGCAATGTATAACTTATGAGGCATGCCTGGTTGCTCGCTTTGATCAAAGGCCTCATGTTGCTTAGTTCCTCGGACCATCTCTTCCGTGTTCTTTATCTTCAATAGGGGTGAGAAACCCTTCATCTTCCCAACCGAGTTGGCGATGAATCTCCTCAGGAAGTTGATCCTGCCAAGTAAGCTTGATCCTGCCAAGTAAGCTCTACAATTCCTTCTTTGTCTTGGGAGGTCTCGCTTGTAGGATGGATCGAGCCTTGTTTTGTCTACCTCAATGCCTTGGTTGTGAACCAAGAAGCCTAGAAATTCCCTAGAGATACGCCAAAAGCACATTTAGTGGGATTCATTTTAAGATTCTGGAGTCTCATCCGTTTTAGAGCCTGTTCGTGCTCAACGAGGTGGGCCTCGAAGCTCTTGGATTTGACTACCACGTCATCAATGTATACCTCCATGCTTTTACAAATAAGGTCATGGAAGATGGCATTCATTGCCCTCTGGAACGTGGCCCATGCGTTTTTGAGGCCGAAGGGCATCACCAACCACTCATAGATACCTAAAGCGCCAGGGCACCTGAAGGCAGTCTTATGGGTGTCAGCCTCGGCCACATATATATGGTTTTGACCTGAATAGCCGTCCATAAAATTCAAGATGGCATTGTTAGCCGCGGCATCGACCAGCATGTCGGCCCGAGGCATACCGTACTCATCCTTCGGAGTGGCCAAGTTCAGGTCTCTGTAATCAATACATACCCTCACCTGGCCATTCTTTTTGATCACGGGGACTATGTTGGACAGCCATTCTATGTACCTGGCATTTCTTATAAACCTTGCTTTCAGCAATCATTCTACCTCTGCCTTGATCTGGGGCATCAGCTGGGGATTGAGTCTCCTCGATGGTTTTTTGTGGGGCTTGCAACCCTCCTTAATGGGCAGCCTATGCTCTACCAGTGTCCTATGAAAACCTGGCATCTCATGGTAATCCCACGTGAAGCAGTCACGGTACTCCTTTATCAAAGCTACCATTTGATATCGTTATGGTTGCAACTTTCCGCTGACCTTGGTCATTCTTGGTTCGTCTTCACTTCCCAAGTTAACTTCCACTAGAGGGTCTTGAGCTTCAAAAGTGGGCACTCTCCTCTGGATGGGTTCTATATGAGGGGGTTCGGCCGACCTCCCGTCCTCAGGGTTATCCGAAGTCCCTTGATATGATTGCTCTGGGAGTCCATATTCATCGTCTATTGCACCGAACATAGCCTCTTCAATGCTGGATTCAATGTGGAACAGGTGCAATCGATCCAGTAGGCTTTGCACTTCTGATGGGAGATTAATCATTTCTCTCGGTGTTAGGTCGTGGGTCGGCCAACATTTTGAGTTCAAAACCCTTCTTCATCCAATCACATGACTCTATACCCCCTTCCTCATAGTTCCCTGGAATAGATATAGGGCGCAAGTAAGGGGAATAGAAAACAACCTCGAACATCTTTACCTGACAGGGAATGGATTGGGATCAGCCTCCACTATCTCCACCTTGTCATCTATCCATATCATTAATTTCTGATGTAGAGTGGAGGGAACACATTCACTGGTGTGGATCCAATCTCTCCCCAGAATTACCGCATAGAAGGGTTTCCCCTCAATGACAAAGAAGGGTGACCGAGTTACTTTCGACCCAACTGTTCCATCGGCCACCAATAACCCCAAAGCATGAGATGGGTGGCCCATGAGACTTGTCATGGTCATGGTCGTAGGGATGAGATCCTCAGCATTTTTACCTAGCTTCTTCATTGTTGCCAACGACTTGATGTTCAATACAGCCCCACCATCCACAAAGACCCGGTTAAACAGTTTCCCATTCAAGTGGGCTTTAATATAGAGGGGCTTCAAGTGTCTAGTCATTTCTATCGTAGGATTTTCGAACAACATTCCTTCCGTGACCGGTCCCTCGGCTCTATCAAGGCAGCCCACTTGGCTTCCTCAGCAAAGACGTCTCCCTCGAGGCCTTTTGGTTGGTCCTTATTTCCCATAATTCAAGTGGCAGGAGTCCCACCATTTTTATGCCAGCAAAGAACTCTCCATCGTCTCTATCCATAATGTCATCTAGGATTGACTCTGTTATGTAATTACCATCAAATTTTAGTGGACCGAATGGGTTTTCTTCTTCTTCACCCAAGAAACCATCTTCTGCAATTTGTTCATCAGTCATTATCCCCTCGCCAGGGAGAGTACTGTTTGGCTAAGGTCATCAAGAGCTGTGAGGGCCATACAAACATTCCCTTACTGCTTCAGTGAGAGGGCTTCCAATTGCGTCCACCACCCCTATCATGGTATTAGGCTCTTCTTCCCTATCAATGGATGTGGCAGAACCAACTAACTCAGTGTCCCGTTTCTCTAGAGCTTTATCGTCGACAGGTTTTGGGAAAGCCTGTTCTAGCGCTTTGGCTACTTAGGCGGCAGAAATAGCCTGGGTATTTCCCTCCCTAGCTGAGGTGAGCATCTGCAACATTTCCCGCATTCTGTGAAAGTCCCTTGCCCTCTACAGCCTCCTCTTCTACGAACGAGATTTGGAGGCAGCCTTAGGGGGTGATACTGTTGATACTGCTTTTGTCATCCATTAGTCCTGGGGTACCTCTAAGGGAGGTTTCAAAGTTTTAGTAGCTCTCAACTCACGATCATTCAGCACTGTGATATCCACTGACATCGAGTCTTGCGCCGTAAGGGCCTGCGCAGCCCTCCTTTCTTCCTTTGAGTGAGACTTCTCTCCTGGGTTTGGCACAGTGACTTGCTCGATAGATTTATCAGCCGACCGACCGTTCCCCCTAGCGGGAGGTGTTGGGATCTTGATCTCAGATCTTTAGGTTGGGGTGCTTGCCTCTCAGGATTGAGTTTGGACAAGTGTAATTTCCTGAGATTGTGGACCAGCCTCCCTGGCTTGGGAAGCCTCTTTTGAGGTTCTTTACCGTGGCTTGACTCCCCTACCTGCAATCTGTCTTGTAAGAGAGCTACACGCTCGGCCACAGTGGATCCCTCAACAGGGGGTCCCAATCGGTCAAAGGCTGAGACTCTTCTTTCCAGAGGTATTTCTTGTTTAGGGACCCACACATACTTCTTCTTTCCCTTTCCCCAATCGCTCCCTGAGAAGGAAACCATGTTAATGTTCATGCTGGGGAAGGGGTCGGTGTCAACGGTCATTTTTGATACTCCTTTATCGGCCATCTTAAACCTCCCTTCACTGATAGCTTCTTGAATGGCTCGGCGAAAGATAATGCAATTGGCGGTGGCTTGATTGAATGAATTGTGCCACTTGCAGTATTTCTTTCCTTTTATTTCTTCGGGCGGAGGTATCTTATGGTCGTCGAGGAGCTTTATTTGTTTATCCTTTAACAGGTAGTCGAAGATCTGGTCCGTCTTAGATATATCAAAGGAGTACTCGGACTTGTTCTACACCTCATCCTTCTCCTTTCCCTTAGCAGGCTTAAGAGTAGGACATAGGTAAGCCTTCCCTTTCACTATCTCGGCCACCATGATGTCTTCCGCGTAATCGGCTGACTCTTCATAGGCAGAGTCTTCTTCAATGTCAACTACTGACACCAGCTGAGGTCCTCGACCCCTAGTGGCCCACTTCCTCTCTTTCTCCTGTATGAACTGTTCAATTTGGATAGCCCTGGAGGCAAGGCCACTGAAGTCACTGCAAGCTTGTCCCACAAGCTTTTCTTTCGGTTGACGGTGCATTCCATAGATGGTCATGGAAGTGAGTTGTGATTCTGGAAAAGGTACTGAGCATTTTTCGGCCACCTTTCGGAATCTTTCTGTAACACCCCATTTTCTACCCGGTATTTAAATAGAAATTATCAGAGTTCAAAATTTTTATCTTTCAACTAATCCAAACGGGATGCTACATTTCTTCGAAACAAACATCAACGACATAATAAAATTCCTTTTATAAATCAAAGAAAATACGTAACACGTAACGATGGAATGGGGTTCCCAAAAACATATTATTCTGTTCACATGACAGAAATTACAACATCTCGCAGCGGAATAAAAACAAAACTCAGCACACATAACGCAGCCTCAGCATAAAAATCTCAATAAAATGTTTAACATCTCAAATAAATAAACAAAGGAAAACTAGCGCCCATCCCCTGAGTGTTACGTATCAGAGCACTAGACCGACGCAGGAATGAAGAATAACAGCTTCACTCATGGTTACCTGTAGTAATAAACAACGAAGGGGTGAGTCTAAACCGCATAATAAGGCTTATAATAAGCGGTATGCTAGAGTATAAGGACTACACCAATCACAGCCACACATTTATATTTTATACATATACAGCAACAATTCCAACTGATAAATAAACATCAACATCCGCAATATATAAATGTCACACAGTCATATCGTACACCAAACAAAGTAGTTATCAATGATGAGCATGTATGTATGCGGTGCAGAATGCATGTGGTACCATTATCACTACTCATTAGCCAATTGGGCACGTCGCGACCGCAGCCGAAAAATAACGTCAAGACCGCAGCCTAAAAATGCATCGTCAAGACCGCAGCCTAATGTATGCATGTGACTCCATGAACAATCAATAAACATAATTTTTCACAACCTCAAGGCACACACATCATCACCATAAATCACAACGTCGAGACCGCAGCCTAAAATCATCACCAACATTCTTGGTCCGTAGACCCACAGTCACTTTATCACATCACTAGCAGAATACAAGTGTCCAGAAACTTTCAGCCAATTTAATTATTTTTCACATTACAGTAGCATAGATAGATAGAGGACTGAACGAGCTTCGAAACGCACTTTGAAGCACTTAAAACGGACACCCGAGTCAAAAGATATGTCAAAAACAAATTTGGGACAAAACCGAGACTTCGCGCGTGGAGCGCGACTTAGGCGCGAGTGGCGCGCGGAACGGCAGAAAAATTCAGAGGCATCGCGCGTGGCGCGCGACTTAGGCGCAAGTGAGGCGCAAATGGGCAGAATTGGCGACAGGCGCCCAGACAGCAGCAACAAGGCATGGATTGGCAACAACAATGGTGCCTAAGGCGCCTAGGGTCCTTCAAACTCAAATTCTTCCAAATTTCATATGCTCAATCATCAACAACAACTTCAATCATCGTCAAACATCATCAAACACGAGTTTCATCAAGCATTTGGCGTGCATTACAATTCTTACACACATCTCATAATTCACACATTTTCCAACGAACACATAGAGGGCATCAATTCATCATACGTTCAATCATACATCAAAACAACAATAAAAACACAATGCGATCAATATAATTCCTACAACCCACATACACCCCATTATAATCCCTATTATAAGGTAAGACCCACCCTTACCTTGATTACACCGAAGACGGAGAGACCTCTACGAAAACACCGAAGTAACCACAGCAACACAGCTCCTATTCTCCTCTTCTCTCTTGTGCGATCTCTCTCTCTCTCTTGCGATCTCCTTCTTTCTCTTCCTCTCCCTTGCGCGCCCTTCTTTTCTTTCTCCTCTCTTCGCGAGTTTCTATTTCTCTCTTCTCTCTTCTCTCTTTTGCGATTTCTTTCTTTCTTCTCCTCTCTCTATTTCGCAATTCTTTTCTCTCTTCTAAGGGTTTTGCGCTAATGACTAGCCAAAATCCTAACCCCTCATCTAATTCGCCTAACACATGGGCCTGGATCACGGGCTTTCCTCCAGCTTAAGCCCGATCACTAATACCACCTCCTAATGCCCAATTACACACCATCTAATTAAATATTAATTTAATTATGCCAAATAAAATAAATAAATAGATGAATACCTAAATAATTAAATAAAATAAATTAATTAAATTATTCTGGGTGTTACACTTTCAATGAAGTCAGTCACAGCCTCGTCTACCTTCTACCGTAAATTCATGAGATTGGCTGCCGTAACTTCAGGATGTGGCCAATAAAATCTGTCATGGAAGAACCTTTCAATGTCTGCCCAGGTCTGAATAGAATCAGGTGGGAGTGAAGACTACCATGAGAAGGCAGTCCCCGTTAAAGACAAGGGGAACAGCTGTAGCTTGTGATATTTATTCTGGTTCCCTTCTCCACATTGGGCCGTGAATCGGCAAATGTGCTCCATTGTAGACTTGTCGTCGTCCCCGGAAAACGAAGCAAAGTCAGGTGTTTTGAATCATCTGGGCAGAGGTACCAATTTATCCTCCCACTCGGGGTAAGGCTTCCTGGACACCGGCCTGTCGAGCGGTTTGAACTGCACACCGAAGAACTTCTTGATGGTGCCAGCTATTAAATTCGGGTCCAAGAGTTGTGGCCCCGATGGTCTCTCACGTGGAGGCATTGGTCGTCACATTGTATATGGGGGACCCTGCGCCCCTGGCTGCGGCGATGCCTGGGGTGCAGCGTCTGTCCATGGCTGCCCAGACATTACTTGGGCCAAGTTAACAGAGCCAGTTCCTGGTACAAGTGCCTGATTTCCTCGGTGAGGTGGAAACTGGTTCCATGGCTGCTCGACCGGGGTACCATTCATCTGTGTCTGTAAATAAGAACACGTCGGGTAGGTACCGAGTGCTCTGGAGTATGGCTGGCTGAGAGATAGGCTTGTCGAGCCAGGTGGGTTCTGGACTCATGGCTGCTGACTCGAGCAATACCCGCCTGTCCTGCCAATCCCAGATTTTGGGGTGAAGGCTTGCCCCCCATGCGTAGGCCGGGTAGTTAGCCGCGGTAGAACATATGTAGGATGATCCTTGCGGAAGACCCATCAAGCCTGCGGCCTCGGGCATCCTTCTGGCCAATTGCACTTGTCCCTGCTGAAGAGAAACCGTGTTAGTGACATTCGCCATAAATTTCCCCCCAGTGTTGGCAGTGGCAAAAGTACCAGGCTGAGGAATTACAGGAATAGGATTTACCTGATGAGAGAATGTCCAACCATGCTCCCACTTGGTGGACACTGTTGCATGTTTCCCATTTGAGTATAGGGAGATGCCTGCTGAGGTCCGACCGGGTTGGTGTATGGTAAGGTCTGATGCGTGCCTCCCAGAGAGTTAGGTTGTCCTCCCTGTGATTGGCGGGGGAAACTGGGGTTTATTGTTCTACTAGCTTGCGTAGCACGCCTTTGCTCCAATTCCTTGGCCTATTACAGCTCATTGTGCACCATAGGTTTCACTATGTCAGCCAATTGTTGGGACATTTGGTACATTATGTCATGTATCCCCATGTCCATTTGTTGCCGAATGAATGATGTGGTCATAACCACAGGCTCCTCATCTTAGTTGGGTTGTTCATTCGAATCAGCAGTAACCGTTAGGGTGGTAGTCCCCAAAACACTTACTGGCTTTGTGATCTTAGCCTTGGAGGCAGTTCCCTTTTTTGACGTCGAAGGTGGCTCCATACTTAGGTTCTGCCAGAGCGCAAGTGCATACGCCAACAATAATCCAGTCCAGGCGAATCAAACGTGATAGTTTGTTCACCCGTGCCCAGCGGCGGAACTTGGTGGGAGCGGAAGGGTACTGTGGTACCCCTAAGAATAAAATAAATTTTTTATTTACTATACTTCTACCCCAAAATCACACGATAAGAAGCGTGAAACGTGAATGCTATGCAGTCCGCACCTTATCTTCACCGTAGAAGCAAGGACACTGCTCTAGTGCTCCGCACAATTCCACCAAGTGTTGCAATGGAGTCGTCGTCGTCTACGTTCGTGCATAGTGGCACCGTCTCTGAACACCACTCTTCTCTCCCTCTTGTGTATAATGCCTCTCTGCATTTTCCTCCAAATAACCTTCGCTTCTGAACACTACAACAGAATGGTTAAAAAAGGGCGCTCCCATTAGAGGCACTTTTAAGAAGCGCCCCTGATGATCAAAATACGGAGGGCCTTTAGAGGCGCTTTATAAAAAGTGCCCCTGATGCCCAAAATACGGAGGGACTTTAGAGGCGCTTTATAAAAAGCGCCTCTGATGCCCAAAATACGGAGGGCCTTTAGAGGCGCTTTTAAAAAGCGCCCCTGATGCCTAATATTCTAATATCCCCATCTCCCTCTCATCAGTTCAGTCTCTCATTCTCCCTCAACGTTTCTCCCTCAACGCTCTCACTCATTTGCGAAACCCAAACCCTACTCTCTCAACGTTCTCACTCTCTCTCCCTCAACGTTCTGATTTCATCCATTTGCGAGTTTTGAGTTCTGGTTTCTTCGCGCGGCCGTTCCTCGCAGTCGCACCCCTAATCGCAAGTAAGTTACATTTTCTTTCTTCTTCATATCATGTTATTCCCGTTTCTCGTTTCTTCCTTTGCACACAAGATGCTTGATGAAATGTAAGCTCCATATATAAGTTTGTTAATGTTTGCTGTGCTTTTTCTTTGGATCTATACGTCTCCTTTATGCATCTAGTTTCGTCTCATTTTTTTTGTTATTCCATATATAAGTTTGTTAATGTTTGCACACAAGAAGCTTGATGAAATGTAAGCTCCATATATAAGATGCTTGATGATATCATTAGTAACATAGAGGAAGACAAGCATGCAATCATTATAGTAAAGCTTTAGTAGCGCTTTAGTAGACAAGACAAGCATGCAATCATTATAGGTATTGATTAGAATTAGAATGCTGACTGATGTTAAATTTCTGCACAGGCTCTTGTTATCTCTCTCGTGCGCTCTCTGGTTCATCTCTTTGCGCTCTCTCTAGTTTATCTCTCTACGCTCTTTCTGGTTCTGGTTCACGTTCGTTTCATCGGAGTTTCACGTTCGTTTCATCGGAGTTTCGCGTTCGTTGTTCTAGTTCGTTCGGGTTCGTTGTTGCTTCCCCTTTTTCAGGTACTTTTGTTATTCTCTTGTTTTTTATATTTTTGTACATATTTGGAATAAAACTGTTATTGGGGATGTTTTTGATAATGGAAGACTAGAATTTGGTTCCTTTGGCTTGACCAAAGGACCAAGAATAGGAATAGAATAGGAAGTAGAGCTTAGGAAAATAGGGAGAGGATTTGAAAAACTTCTGAAAGAGGAAATTTTGTTTGTTTTTTTGATATGAATTGATTCTTCATTGTATTTGATTTGCTTGTGATTTTTGTTTGAGGTCAAAGAATTGTACTTTGTGTGTTTTTCACCTATAACATATTTACGTTCTCTTATCAGGAATTTATAATAAATTTCGGTCTAATATGGATAGAAAGTGGACGTCTGTCAATCGTCTGTCGAAAGAATATGCTGATGGAGAATATTTTGTGAACTTTGTTGTTCGGTGTTTAGGAATTTCTAGTAAGTTCAAGTGTCCTTGATTAAGTTGTTGTTACGCCAATCGAGTTACTGCAGTTGAGTTGGAAAGACATTTATAATTAAAGGCTAACGGAATCGATCAAAGTTATATTTGTTGGACAATGCACGGTGAGGAAAGAGGTAGGAAAATAAGTCGGAATCGGGGAAAGAGGTCGGAATCAACTGAAACATTGACAATCATTTGCAGTGCATCTAAAACAGAAGAGAAAAGGAAAACCTAATCCATCAAAAAAGGATAAAAAACTAACCCTAAGAAAGAACCGTTTTGGAGGGGAAGTTGATTTGTTATTGGAGGGGAAGGAAAATAGGAAATATTTTGTTAAGAGGAAAAACCTACCAAAAACCTTTACAATACGGATAGGCACATTTCCAACCTAAACAATCTAAAGAGTAGCTCTGATCATACAAAATTTTATATTACTCGTAGATACCCTCAACAAACTCTACGGATAAATTCATTATTCTAAATGTATTGAGTAACTATGATATCTTAAAACAGTAAACAAAAACCTAAACAAAATTCATTAGGGAAGATAGTTAATAAACTTTTTTAGAAGTAGGCTTTAATAATATTTATTATTTTTATACATTCATATTAATTTTTTCATAAATTATTAAATTTTTAAAATAAATACTAACAATAGGGAAGATAATTTAATTCTATTGCAAATATTTATTGTTATTGTAGATTCGTCATTGCTTTCATGTCGTTTGAAAAATTCCATCGAGGTTGCAGAGTTTGAAGAGAGTAGGAAGACAACTAATACGATGATTCCCCATGGTCTTAGCGGTGGTAAGAGTCCATTACCTTCATAACTTATATTTGTTATGTTATCGTGAATATTGACCCTTTTGTCCTCCAAGTGTATGTTGGTGAAAACTTTACCTCTATATATATATATATATATATATATATATATATATATATATATATATATATATATATATATATATATATATATTTGGTGTATCAAGTGAGAGGAATTTTAATATGAGAGGGTGAGATGACTAAATCTAAACCGTATAAAAATACATGAGTGGTTGTGATATAAAAGGTGGGTCGTTATCATACTGATTTTATGTTTTATCTCAACTACTAACCATTTAAGGAGTAACATGGATAGAAGTTATTGCCTAGAATCAAGACAATGCTTAAAATTATTCCCAGTTTATTCTCATATATATAAATTTTTGTGTTCATTTAGAAAAAATCTTATTAGTACACAACCCTCATATTTTGTATACGGTCAATACCCATTTTTATGGGGAAAAAATATACTAGCAAGCATAATCACGTAAAAAAGAATTATGCTGTGGGGTAGAGTTGCCCCCATACTTCAATTTTTGAGCTATAGTTAAATATGACTTATGACTTCTTTTTGTTTTACTCTTTGCATAGTTAATTATGAATGAGGGTAATGTAGTTTCTCACATTTTAGTAGAGCTGGCTATATGTATCACCAACTAGTCTCATAAATTTAGAGATGGAAAACGTCAAAGTTCGTGTCTAAGTATTAGCAACCCTAATTGTAGAGACTAATATGTTTCTAAACTTTTATGCTATTTCAATGTGTTTGATCAATAATGATATTTGGACACAGATTTTAGGCACAAAATCGACACAAACCAATTTACAACACCAAATAACCAAGTTTTTTAGGCCAGCTAGCAAGATCAGCTAGCAATAATCCACATTGGGTGCTTTATATATTTCCATTAAGTAATGCTAATTACATGTATATATACCCCAAATAAAAAGGTTTAGTAGACCTTGTACTGTTTCTATGCTACAAAACATGAGCTGTTATATATGTCATTGAAATAATTGTGTACTGCGAGTATATGATGTCAAGTTTTTCATGTGTGTGCGTGTTGAATTTAAAATTCTGCAATATACGGTCACAATTAATCAATGAATGCAATTCAAAGGATTTAGGATTTAAGGTAGTAGTGTTAAACGGGCCAAAAGACCCATTTATCAAGGGGTATAGAGTTTGCTCCAAAAACAATAATCAGTAAAGACTCAAAAGCACATAGCTCCTATCCTTGTGAGACACTTTAATGGCTACACACACCATTCACAGAAAAGGCAGCGGACGAACTTAGCCTTGTCCAATAATCATTTCCATGAGTTTAACGCTGCTACTAGAAAAAGATCTAATATTCGACTGAGATAATTCACTCATATCTGCTTTTCCAACTATCCCAAGGACTATATGTCAAATAATAAGCAGACCCTTACTACTTCTAGTACGAAACCTACCACCATAAAAGGCTGAAAACATAGTTTGGAAGTCCCATGGAAGTATTGGTAACTTTTGCATAAGTGTTACTTCTACTTTTGCATAAGGGTTACTTCTAATAATCGTTTGCTGACTGATTGGAAGGAGGCTCGTTCGTCTTCAGCGACGGAAGCGGAGCGCTCACAGATACCTCACGCTGTTGCGTCTTGGTGCAGGCCGAGTGCAGGTGTTCTCAAGTGTAACGTGGATGCGGTATTCTCTTTGGTGGCTAATAGAGTTGGCATTGGTATTTGTCTCTGTGACGAGCATTGGAACTTCATCAAGGCTAGAACACTTTCAGCTATTCCCCCGTCCTAGACATTCCTTTGGCGGAAGCGATGGGACTTCATGGTGCAATCACTTGGATTCGAGAGTTGGGCTTTAAAGATGTCATCTTTGAGCTAGATGCTAAATTCGTTGTCGATGCCTTTAATTCCAAGCGTCTTACTGTTTCTGAATTTGGCTCGATTATTGAAACTTGTAGTAGTCTATTTACTTTTTTTACTTATAACTCTCATGTTGAGTTTGCTAGGAGGGATGCTAACAAGGTTGCTCATACGTTAGTAGGGGTGGCCTTGTTGTCAGCTGATCCTCAAGACTATTCTATTGCTCCATCATGTATTTCGTCTTTGATAATTAATGAAAATGCATTGAGTGCTTCTTGTAAAAAAAAAAGGTCTCGTATCCAAAGAGACATGATATGCCTTTTAAGTCGTTCAACCGATTCTTAAAACCTTTTTTAGCAATGAAAGGAGATTGCTTTGAAGTTGGTACAAGTGGTTGGTTTAAATTATAAATTTAAGTGGAACAAAATAAAAGTGTTGAGATTTGATTTCAGTAACTCTATCTATATAATCTTGATTTACAATATATTCATTTATAGTATTTTTCATACAACTAGAAAATGGCTTTTTAGCGTCCATTATTTAGCGTCAGTCACGACACCCACGCTAATAGCGTCGGAGTAGAGTCAGCTTGACCCACGCAAACCCACGAATTTATTTGCTGGTAAACAAAGAAAATTAGCGTCGGATGTGGCAGACGCTACTCTGGAAATAGCGGACTCTAAATGTTTATTTTTTAATAGTATTGTTAACGTCGGATGGCCGACGCTACGTCTCCATTTATTTTACAAAAAAAGTGCTTTTCCCACTCTTTTTGCCCTCTTTCCCTTTCCCTCTCCATTCTCTTTCCCTTTCACTGCTCACAGCGCCGAAACGGCGTTTCTCACTCACTACTCACAGCGTCGTCGGATGGTTCGTTTGGGTTGAAGCTGTTTCTCCCTCGTCCGCTCACGAAGCTTCTAGAGAAGCAACTTGACTCACAGTTCTCCCTATCGGTTCTCTCTCACTCTCTCTCTCTCTCTCACTCTATCTCTCTCAAAACAGTTTTTTTTGACAAATTTTCCTCAGTTGATAGGATTTGTGGATTTGTGTATTTAGGGTTTTGTTGAGGCTCCGGTAGCGGATGATGTGCCCCACATGAGGCTCTGGTAGCGGAGGATGTGCCCGACGAAGAGGATGAAGATGAGGACCACGATGAAGAGGATGAAGATGAGGTGGGTGAAGGGTCAATTCCTCCTCCCGTGCCAAGAAGAGATGGAAAGGTCATTATACGTCCTTACGCTAATGGGTTACTTACAACATTCAAATGAAATTGGTTCATGAAAATTTAGCTTAATTCTGGTATATATTTAACTTAATTCTGCTTAAACATTCAAGTGAACTCTTGTTTAATTCTCGTTAATGACTAAAGGAGTATGGATACCGAGAAAAACTGTCTACAAGATCTAAGCTAAACATTCGTATTGTTTCATTCCTATTGTTTCATTGTCAAAAATTTGAGCTTTTGGTGTGTTCATTTTTACTGCTTTTGGTCTGATCCATTCATTATGTAGTGGGATGATTTCACTAAAAAGTTTGTTCTGTTTAGTGGTTTATTAGTTTACTACTAGTATCATGTTAAGTGTTTATAGGTCACCAATTAAAGAATGTGAATTGTTGATGAAAATTTTTCAGGCTCATTCCTTGCAAGGAAGTTGCAGACGCCATTACACTACAAAAAAAACACTGATTAGCGACGGACATTAGCGAGGGACTTGTTGTCCCTCGCAAAAACAGTCATTAGCGAGGGAATTAGCGAGGGACTTGTTGTCCCTCGCAAAAACAGTCATTAGCGAGGGAATTAGCGAGGGAACTGTCCCTCGCTAATGACAGCCCTCGCTAATTCCCTCGCTAAATTTTGCTTTTTCAGATGATGGGACTCAGCGCAGGGGTTGGTAAAGGTGCAGAAATTAGCGAGGGACAGTTCCCTCGCTAATTCCCTCGCTAACGTTAACTTTTCAGATGATGAGACAGTTCCCTCGCTAATTCCCTCGCTAATTCCCTCGCAAATTTTTTTTTTTCCTATATATCCGTTTACACCCTCACTCTTCTTTCTCACTCACTCACTCACTCACTCACTCTTCACCATTCCTCTTCCCTTCCTCTTCCCCCTTCCACTTCCTCTCACACCCTTCTTCTCTCTTCACTCTTCTAACACCACCACCACCACCATCATCAACACCTCCTCTCACACTCTTCTTCTCTCTTCACTCTTCCAACACCACCACCACCACATACCTCCTACCACTCTCACTCACTCTCTCTTACTCTTCACCACCACCAACCCACCACCCCACCACCACCACTCTCACTCTTCTCTCTCTCTCTCTCTCTCTCTCTCTCTCTCTCTCTCTCTCTCTCTCTTTCTTTCTCCCTTACTCTTCTCCTTCTCTCTACTCTAAACCACCCATCACCACCACCACGCCACCACCACCACCACACCACCACCACGCCACCACCACCACACATCACCACAAAATTAATAATATAATATAATATTCATTAATTAATATTTATAAAAAAACAAGCCATTCAGCACTGGACACGTGTCATTTTTTTTTTGAAAACTGCAGTCATTAGCGAGGGAATTAGCGAGGGAATTAGCGAGGGCAAAATCCGTCGCTAATTCCTGCGCATTTACCAACCCCTGCAACTGAGTCCCATCACCTGAAAAGCTGCAGTCATTAGCGAGGGAACTAGCGACGGCATAGTCCCTCGCTAATTAGCGAGGGATCCAACTTCCCTCGCTAATCCCATTTGCGAGGAGGGAATTAGCGAGGGAACCAGTCCCTCGCTAAGTCCCTCGCAAATGACCATTAGTGAGGGAATCAGGTCATTTTGCGAGGGAACTGTCCCTCGCTAATGACTAGTTTTTTTGTAGTGTTAGATTTGCCATACAAAAACGATTTGGAGGGGCTATCTATGATTGGAGTGCAACAACCGAAGAAATTCGAGATGATTAGTTTAAGAAATTTCGGGTAAGTACATATTTGTTGATAGATTTAAAAATGTTTATGTAAGAAAGAAAAAAAAAGAGCAGTTGCTGAGAGAGGGGCAGTTATTCCTGGGTGCCAGATTCTGTCTAGCGCAAGTAATTGCCAGGGGCGCCTTGGGGGCCAAATCCTGTCAAGTGAAAGTAACTGCCAGGCGCCTGGTGGATAGGCGCAGTTACTGTCTTATATTTTAGTAACTGCCATAGGCTGTATTGTGTTGTAATATATTGTATTGTTCAGTCATAAGGGAGTTAGTTACTTTCTTTTGTAAGAAGTATGTATTTCAATCATTGTGATACTAAAAAGAGAAGTGTGTAAGAGTAAATATTAGTTATGCAGTTAATTCCTACTTGTGTAATCTGTACATTAGTTAACCCTTGCTAGTTTCCTTTCATTATACAAAACACAATTGTAATACTAATTTGTACATCAGTTACAGTTAGTTAGAAGTGTGCACAGGTTAAATACTGTTACTCTTACACAGATTTTACATTAAGCAATAGAAATGAAAAATATTGTAACTCTCTCTCTCTCCCTCCCTCCCTCCCTCCCTCCCTCCCTCCCTCTCTCTCTCTCTCTCTCTCTCTCTCACTCAGATTTCTTGTACTAATATGTACTATATGTACTCTTACACAAGAAGTATCTATTTGTTTATGCCATTAAGTACATATGTGACAAATCTATGATTGTTGTAACACCCTCAAAATAATTAGTCGAATTATTTCGAGGAAGACTCGAATGAATTATTTTTAGTACTTGATTAGTGTATTTATCGAGTGCGAAAGTTAATTATTTGGTTGTCTCAAGAACGTTAAACCGATAAAATGAAATAAGGGTGTTTTGGGGAAGAAATAAGAGATTAAGGGCAATATAGTCATTTGACCATATTACCACGTAATGTAAATAGAAGAAAAGAAATTAAAGAAAGAAAAGAAGAAGGAATCGAAGGAAAGAAGAGAAGAGAAGAAAGAAGAAGAAGAGGAAGAATCACTCACCCCAAGCTCCAATACTTCATCATCTTTATCATCTCCCCTCCATTTTCAAAACCCAAGAACTAGGTAAGCTTCTCCTCCATTTTTCCCCCTTTTATGGACCTACGAATTTTGAGGGTTTTGATGGGGGATTTGTTGAAATCTTGGGTTGTGTGATGAAATTGATGATTGAATCATGTTTAGCAGCAAGCCCAACGAGGATTCAAAGCGGTTTGAAGCTCAAATAGAAGTTTGAAGCAGATTGGTGATCATAGGGTTCCGTTTTTGGATTTGGAAGTCTCGGTAATTTCGGCTCGGTATCGGCTCTCGCGTCAAGGGCAATTTTTACTCACGTTTAGGATTGTTCCGTTTTGAAATGAATTTTTCGTGATTTGGTTTCGAAAGATTTTGACTTAAAAACCGTTTTTTGGAAATATGTCGTATTTTGATAAAATTAGTTTAGATTGAGTTTTTGATTGGTTTGATTGATTGTGTGATATTGAATGAATCTCTTTTTCTAGTTGTTTGGACTGTTTTCAATCGGAACAAGAATCGGAATTGAGCAGGATAGCGGATTTCGCAAGAAACCGCAAAAATCTGCCTTTCCCAGCACCCATCGCGTCGCGAAGCGAGCCTCTCGCGTCGCGACCAGGCTTAATTTTGTGACGCAAATGTTTCTGACTCTTTTCGCGTCGCGACGGTAGCAGTTCGCGTCGCGACGCTTTGCAGTTTTTCAGCAACTGTACACTGATTTTGTTTTCGCGAAAAATTTTGATCCGGGAACCTGATTGAGGTGTTCTAAGATGCGTTTGAAAGCTTATTCAGAGGCCTAACTGAATATACAATTTAAAAGGTAAAATGAACTGTTTTTGAAGTTGAAATTGTTTCGAAAAACCGAATAGTAGTACACGTGTGCGCATATGTTTTATTAATAATAAAGCGGACTATGAGTCCTACGTGGTATGGTATAACTGATGCGGGATGATTATTATTTATTCTTCTAAACCGGTCTATGATTCACAATATATAAATTATATCGAGTATAGGAGTTAGCCCAAATGCGGGTGGATATATATAGATATATATACTATATCGAGTTGGGTGACGACCCATGATGTTAACATACTAGGCGGGGCAGTCATGATCCCTTACCCTAGGCCCGTATACCATTAGGGAAAGTACTATTGGTAAGGGGGTTCACCGGGTTTCAGCGTTCGTGCAGGCGGTGTTATGTTAAAAGTTGTTGTGCGATACACCGCGGTTAGCGTTCGCGGAGTCAGTGTCGTACTGAGTCTTAACATGTACACCAGGGTTTAGCGTTCGCGCAGGAGGTGTCATGTTAAAATTTTGTTGTGCGATACACCGGGGTTAAAGTTAGCGCAGTCGGTGTCGCACTGGATTATAACACGTTCACCGGGGTTTGGCGTTCGCGCAGGCGGTGTCGTGTAAATTGTTAATGCACGTGGTTATGAATTGAACCACGAATGAAAGAAAATTCTATGATACGGTTCACCGGGGTTAGCGTTTGCGCAGTCGGTGTCGTGTTAAGTTAAACAGGATTCATAATTGGACCGAGGGTGTTAGTAGGGGTCTCGGTAGAACTCACTGAGATCGTATCTCATTGTTTATATGTTGTTGTTTTACAGAGAAACAGGGACAGTGGAAATTCAAGAGGCACGAGTAGGTTGAGCTCGGGCGACTTCTGATGACTTAGTTTTTATGCTTAAGTTTATATTTCCTTTTGTTGTCTATGTACTACAACTCTATGTATTAGTGTTATGACTTTATTCTGCTTTCTTGTATGATATTGAGCACTATAGTTTGCTGAAGGTTATGGTCAAGGAACCTTTTGGGTCTTATTTGTATTTAAGACTGTTTTGTTGTAATTCAGCGAGAACTATATTGCAGTGTTCAGTATCTATGCAGGAATTTTATATCTCTGATGTTTTAGGGATTGTGCACTTGGGTATTTTTACTCGATAAAAATACCGGGGTGTTACAATTGTATTGTAATTTGTAGGAAAAGGTGACATGGGATCCTTGTTATAACCACGTTGTCCGACACTTGTTTGAACAAAAGCCCAAGAAAAGTTTCAATGATATGCTTACAAAATTAATAGAGCGTCAACAAGAGGTGGAGCAGTCCACACCTCAGGCCGCAAGGCTCACATTGACTTGGCACTTGAGCTCGTAAGTATTAAACTCAATAATAGCTTTTTTGTGCTATGTCATTAATTATTTCTTTGAGTTAATTAATTGTGATTGTATCTTGATTTTATTTGTAGTGCAATGAGTATAAAAGAGATTTGTGACCAGATGAATTATTTTTAAAACCCACAAGAGGAAATCTGGTGTTTGGGTTGATTATCGAGCGGAAACTACATATGTAAGTTGTTGCCACTGCTTTGAAATAGGATTTTAAATGCATGACTATCTATGCATGATAGGAATTGTGAGATTGTTCTTAAATGGAAATATCATTTTTGCTAAATTATTCTATGCATGACTATCTGCTTCTGTGTTGCCTTCAATTAATGTTTAAGTTTTTGTCTATCTTGAAAATGTTGGTTCTGATTAATATTTCTTAATGTCAAAATATTTCTTAATGCTTTTAGGACTCTAAATCTGCTTCTGTGTTGCCTTCAAATGAATCCATGTGGTGTTGAATTTTGAAATTCACATCTGGTTTAGGAAAAGAAATTAATAGATGATGTACTACTTATAAGATCAGGATACATATCTGCTTCTGTGTAGCTTCTTATTCTTTCATATCTGGTTTAGGAAAAGAAATTCATATCAAGTTTAGGAAAAGAAATTCATATCTGCTTATGTGTAGCTTATTATTTTTTCTTATTGATTAGGATACATACAAACAAAATTTGTCTGAAGTAGGTGGAGATGATGTTGAAGAGGTAGATGGAGCGGTAGCTGTAACACCCCTTTTCTACCCCATAATTTACACGTCATTTATCAGAGTAATTTCATTTTCGCAAATATTAATTTAACCGGTAGAAAAGAAATGCCACATCGTCATTAACAAAACTCATCAACTGCACCCATCAAGGTTTGTGCAACAAAACACCCGTCATGAAAGTTAAACTCCAAAAATCACATCACAGCGGAATAAAACAATAACTCACTAATACCACTCAAACACGTCTCACATCATCGACATAATCATTAAACAATTAGTTAATTAATTAACAAACTTCAACCACGCCCCCTAGGTGTCACAGTATCAGAGAGCGACTCGACAGACATCCCAATAGCTATTAAAGAAGGCAGCAGGACCTTCACTTGCGGTTACCTGCAGCGTTGCCACAATAGAGCAACATTCCAAGCAGAAGGGGTGAGAATTTCAACAAAACATAATCAAGCACATAATAGAGTAATGTGAGCAAACAGTCATACAACATCGTCATCACCACCAACATCATCGTCACTAAACACTAACTCAAGTCACAACTTTTTCCCACAAGTCATAAATCATATATGTGCATGGAAATGCAACCCACGCCTGGGTATATGCATGATGGTACCATTCTCGTCATAAATAAGCCACTATGGGCACATCGTCAATGTTTTACGTCAATAAGAGGCCGAAGCCTATTCGTCATACTATGCACATGCTATGAGACACTATGGACACATGTGCAAACACCAAATCACTCACCTGGAGTCCTCGTCATCGTCGTCATAAAACACTCATAGAGTGTACTCGTCATAACCATCACAATTATATCACAACATCATCATAAACATCACATTTAAAATTTGGGTAACAACACATTTAAATTTTGAGTAACAACACATTTAGAATCTGAGTAACAACACATTTAAAATCTGAGTAACAACACATTTAAAATTTAGAAAACATCACATTTTCATGCTTAGAAACATCACCTTTAAATTGAAAAGACATCACCTTTTCAAAGTGGAAACATCACATTTAAATTGCAAGAACAGTAATAAAACATCAGCATTTTTGTTTACAAAAACAGCCACATCAACACGCCCCTTTCATTTACATAAACCGCAGAAAATTCAGTTCAAACCAGCGACAAAACGAAGTGAAAACAGTAGCTCTTTAGGCGTGCGACAGCACCAAAAACAGCAATAAATCAGAGAGGAAAAACAGCAGCTCTTTAGCGTATGACAGCATCAAAAACAGAAATAAAACGACACAGAAACAACAGTATTTTTCGCGCTAAAACAGCAGTAAAACAGTGGCAAAAACGCGCTGCAACAGAAGCGAAAACAGCAGCAAAACACGCTACAACATAGATAAAACAGCCACCCATTTTTGTAAAACAGTAACACATTTATTTAAAAAAAACTGCAGCAGCTCATACGTCAATTAAAACAGCAACCAGCAACATAATTTATGAAAAAAACAGCAGCCTTTTTATTTTACAAACAGCAGCACTTTTATTTTAAAAGAAACAGCAAGATCTTTATGTCATAAACAGCAACAGCAACACCCACCGGGACAACTCCAAAATGACACGTGAAAAAATAAAACCACTCGAGCCAAAATGTTTAAAATTGAATTTGGGCACGCGAATGCAAAAGATGGCACGGTAAAATATGCCCAGAATTCGAAGTTTCACCCAAAACACCCCACATGCGCACAACGGCAACACCCACCGGGACAACTCCAAAATGACACGTGCAAAAATAAAACCACCCGAGCCAAAATGTTTAAAATTGAATTTGGGCACGCGAATGCAAAAGATGGCACGGTAAAATATGCCCAGAATTCGAAGTTTCACCCAAAACACCCCACATGCGCACAACGGCAACACCCACCGGGACAACTCCAAAATGACACGTGCAAAAATAAAACCACCCGAGCCAAAATGTTTAAAATTGAATTTGGGCACGCGAATGCAAAAGATGGCACGGTAAAATATGCCCAGAATTCGAAGTTTCATCCAAAACACCCCACATGCGCACACAATGGCCATTTCATCGAATAGTTTACATGCAGCAGAATTTTTTTTTTATACGAAAATCAGCATGATCACATCATAATTCCTTCCCAACCATCATCAAACATCACACACACGAAATTACACATAACAACATCAACAATTCATCAAACAACATCATAATTTATTCAATTCTTCATCAATTTCACACATATTCACCTCAAATCCACATCAACATCAAAAACCCCACAAAACCCATCACATACTCAATTATATTAAATCGAAACGCTCACCCTTACCTCGAATGCGCAAGTTCCTAGCACGAAGAAGATGGCCAC
This sequence comes from Astragalus membranaceus, assembly GCA_039519185.1. Lineage (NCBI taxonomy): Eukaryota > Viridiplantae > Streptophyta > Magnoliopsida > Fabales > Fabaceae > Astragalus > Astragalus membranaceus. The sequence goes on along the minus strand of CM076848.1, from coordinate 134,299,713 downwards.
GCACAAAAATACCGCAACACGAACGATCTCCTCTTCACGAAAATTGCGAACTCTCTCCTCCCTTCCTCTTCTCCTTCGGGACTTCGCTCTTCTCTCTTCTCCTTTCTTTCGCTTTCTTTCTTTTTCCCTTTTGTCACACAAATGATGCGATTTTGCATCATGCCCTAGACGCCTAGGAGCGCCTAAGCTAATGGGCTTGGGCCTCATGGGCCATTCCTCACCACCCCGGAGTTACCAACATCACTCCCTTCAATTTAACAAATAAAATAACTTATTAACAACTTATTATAATAATAATAATAATAATAATAATAATATTGCAACACTTAAATAATTTAATCAAATATTTAATTAAATTATTTCGGGTGTTACAGTAGCACTTCAGTGCTGGAAGAAGGCTACGGGGGGTCGTAACCGTGGTCGCCTCTATGGCACAACAGGTTTATCTGTGAACGCTCGACCTGGGTCCAAGTCGCTTACCCAAGAGTCCCAGAATCCTTATGGTTTCATGCTTGGGATATCTTTGGAAGCAGAGAGGGTAGCTAGCTAGACATAGAGCTGAGCAGGCGGCTCAAGATGCAATAGTCCAAGCTCAAGTGGTTGCCAAGAATGCCCGAGAGGCGAATGAGCGTTCTCAAAAGTTAGAGAATGAACTTAATGAGTTGAAAAAAGTATTTGTAGATCGCATGGATGCTTTGGAGCATCGTTCAGGTGGTGGATCATGTGGTGCTAGCCAATCTCGTTCACATCCTCATTATGACGATGATTTGGACGAAGAGTTACTTGATGGCGAGAGTTGATCTTGTTATGGTTACTTTTATGTATATGTTGGATGGCAAAACACTTTGATATTTTGTAGTGTCATGATGTTATGTATTTTGTTGGATGACAAAACTCTTTGATATTTTGTAGTGTCATGATGTTATATATGTATTTTGATGGATGACAAAACACTTATATATTTTTTTGTCAAGATAGTTATCTTTTATGGTATTTGGTATTTTGGTATTAAGCATTTTGATATGACATTCTTGTTCATGACTGTGTTATAAATGCATTAGGAGCTGGTACCAATGAAAAGTAGGTTTATTAATTAAAAAATATTAAATAAATATTAGCGTCGGTGCAGCTAATATTTATGCATTAGGAGCAATGGTACCAAAATAGTTGACTAACTTGTGGGAGTTGACTTTAGCGTCTGCTTTTGGCCGGCGCTATATTAACTAGTATTTTACTCGTGCATACACACGGGTGATACTGTATTTGTTATAATTTGCTAAGAAATTATAAATACGTTGAAAGTTGCAAAATATGTAATTAAAAAAAGGGAAAAACTTGCTGAAAGGCTATATTTTGAAATTTATTAAAATAATTGTGTTTGAAAAAGTTTAAAAAAAGTCGGTATCTTCTTATAATGTTAATGAAGGAGTAGAAATGTCGAAAAATGAAAATGAGATTGTAGGTAAAATATGCATCCCCGTTGGCCCTCCTGTTTGCATCCCTGTTGGCCCTCCTGTTAGCACTCCTGTTGTCCCTCCTGTGGGTACTCCCGTTGGCGCTCTCGTTACCTCTCTCGTTGCCACTCCCGTTGCCGCTCTAGTTCCTGATCCCATTGCCAGTCTCTCGTTGCCACATGTTAACTCATATTTTTCAAGTTTAATTATAAGTAAGTTATTTTGTAATATTTGGTAGTGGTTACTTAGTGGTTAAATTGATTGATTTTAATAGTTTTAATAAAGAGATTATAGTAAATAATAAATTTTATACGGAGTAAAAATAAAGAAAAAAGAAAATGAGATTTTTGAAAATATGCACCCCTGTTGGCCGTTGGCGCTCTCTTTGTCTCTTTCGTTCCCATTCCCGTTCTCTTTGTCGCTCTCGTTGCCGAACCCATTGAAAAAAAATAATTTTAAACTTTTGTTAGAGGTACGTCTTTTTTTGACAATGGATAGTGGTTAAAATGACTAATTCGACCGTTGTCAGATAAAATGATTAATTTTAGTGGTTTGATTACATTATAAAAATAGTGACTAATTTTTTTTAGAAAAAAAACGGAAATTTTTTTAATGTTTTTCAGGAAAATAAGTGGAAAAAATTTCGGAAAAAAAAAGTTGAAAAAAAACAATTTAAAAAAAAAAATTTTAAAAAAGAGTTTTTGAAAAATTAAACTGACACGCGTCAGCGTGCTAGCGCGACAGTAATTTTTTTTTTAAACTGACAAAAAACTGAGCAATTTTGTCTTTTAGTAGTGATTTTACACTTTTACCCCAATTTTTGCCAAATGTCAAAATTTGAAGATGTCCAAATAAGTAACATTGCGAACATGTTGTATATATTATTATATATTATATTATATATATTATTATATATTATATATTATATTATATATTATTATATTATATTAGAATAGATTGACTATTATTCCATTGACTTTAGCGTCCGCCCCACCGACGCTAAATAATGGGTTGACTATTTTTCATTGACTTTAGCGTCCGCCCCACCGATGCTAATTAATTCACTGACTATTTTTTATTGACTTCATAGCATTGGCCTGGACAATAGCGTCGGTTTTCGCATGGGCTAGGCCGACTCTAAGTTAGCATCGGTTTGTATTTATGGGACGCTACGATTTAACTTCGAATGTTTTAGCCTCGACACGAGGCCGACGCTAGTTCAACGTTAGCGTCCGCTTTTTGCCGACGCTAAAAGCTGCTTTTCTAATAGTGTCATTTTTCATGTCTTCCAACAGTAATAATTCCTTATACACAACGAAATCTTCAATTAAGGAACCTGAATAACGATTCCTCAAATATTTATGTAGGTAATAGAATTAAGATCACGTAAACACAGTGTGACTAGAAAAGTAAACCCTGTTCATAAAAGCATTAAGAAAAACCTCAATAGAAGATGCGACTTCTGATTCCTTAAAATCTTACAGCTACCTTGAAAAATATTTCTTCCTCTCTTCTAACATTTAGCCTTAATTCTCTTAGAATCTAACTTAAATACAATAGTATCAGTGTAAAATTGATTTTTGGATGTGAAAGTTCTTCTGTACCGAAGTTAACCAAATTGCTTCTGTCCCTATTTAAAGTTCTTTTTGTAGTCCATTTGCGAGCTGTAGTTTCTAAGCAACTATACTTTTCTTTTGAGTGTGAGAAATGGACTCAAAGCAAAAAACTGAAGCAAGAAACAAAAAAGAAAAAAACAAAGAAAAAAACTGAAGCAAAAAACAGAAAAGCAAAAAAAAAACTGAAAAATAGGAAGAAGATAAAAAAAGGTGAAGTAATATAAAAGAAGAAAAAAACAAAAAAAGTGAAGCAAACCAAACCCGCGAGTCAACTTATTTTGTTCGTGTTCGCCATTGTGTTCATGATTGCTATTGGGTTTTAAGCAAAAAAAAACCTAAAATGCCTAACAGCTATATTTTCAAAACTGAAATATAGCTGTTAGAAATTCTGTGACCAAAAGGTCCCTGTATTAACAGTTTAGTTTCAGCTGTTTAACAAAATTAGTTTCTAACTAATTGTTTAGTTTGTTAACAGTTTAACAAACTAAGTTTGTTGACTACAACAAACTCTAAACTAACAGCTAAGATTGCCCAGAGAATGCTATAAATTAGCCTATGTACATACAATATTTTTGTAATAGAGATTTACATTGAATTAAATTTTTACATTCAGTCATAGTCTTCTTCAAGTTTCAAACTCTGTTTCAGTTCTTTTCTTCTCTTTCACTGTGTGTTGCTAAGTCCTCTTTCATCTCAAAATCAACAAGGGTTGTACCTTACAAGAAGTTGAAAAAAAGACAGAGTTAGTGTTATTTCAAAGGCAAGGAACGAGAGTGAAAATACTAGAGTAACAGTGAGAAGAAAACAGAAGTAACAGAGAGAGATAGGAAGGATTATATACCTGTTTGTAAAGTTTCTGGGTGTGCTTCAAAGTTGTGAAGCTCACAAGAAATCATTCAAGCAGCAGCAAGATCAGAAGTTCTACCTTCGGGGTGAGTAGATCGTTGTGCGTTGAGCCAAGATTCAGCAAGATCAACCCAGAAACAACAAAGAAAAGCAAATCAGGATTTGTAGAGATTTAGGGTTCAAATCGTAAATCAGAGAAGAGATTCTGAGAAGAAAAAACGGTATACATGTTCGTAGTGGAGGAGAAGTCTTCGCTGAGACTCTTGGCTTGATTCTCCATCAGAATCAAGAGCTAAGGAGAAACCCAGGTGCTGCAAAGGAGAAGAAGACGCTTCGTGCAGAGAGAGAGCGTTCAAGAAACGCGTGAAGATTTCAAGAAACAGTGACTTAGGGTTTCTGAAAGAAACCATATATACTGATCTGCTTCCCTGATCCATAACCCGGAGTCAGATCCGCGTAAGTGTACAGTATAAGACCCGCTGGGTTCCGCAGGAACCGTTTTGTGAATTCATCTGGGCTGCTGAGTTTTTTGGCCAGTGTGGGCTGGGCTTTTCTGTTTCTTGCACCTCTGAATTGCTGAATACAACCTGCAAGTAAAAGAAATTGTAAATGGTGAGAAAATTCAACATGGTATCAATGAGCTGGTAACAATCCAGGGAAAAACAAGAAATTTTCTATCTCTATATCCTCTTTAAAATTTTCTTTTAAGGTTCTTTAAGGTTCTTTTACCTGCACAATCTGATTGTGCAGTTTTGTGTTCTAACAATTTCTGTGTTTAAAGTGTTTTCAGTTCTAAAAGATGGCTAGTACTGGGACAGGTCTAAACACACAAATCCCAAAGCTTGATGGGAAAAACTGGGACAGATGGAGCCTTCAAATGAAGGCCATTTTTGGCTGCCATGGTGTTCTTAGAATTGTTAGGAATGGTTTTGAACCATTGGGTGAAGAACCAACTGTTGCTGAAACTAATTTGTTCAATGAAAACGAACAAAAGGACTACAAGGCAATCTATCTCATACACCAGGGGTGTGATGAGACAAACTTTGATAGGATTAGAAGCTATGAGACTTCTAAGGCTGCCTGGGATGCCTTAGAGAGGTATTACACTGCCGCAGCCCCTACCAAAGAAGAAAAGTTGCAGGCTCTAAGAGCCCAGTATGAAACACTAAAGATGAAGGAAGGTGAATGTATTTCTGATTTCTTTATAAGGTTAAAGAAAATCACTAATACTATGGCAATGTATGGGGAAACTCTTACAGAAAAGGTGATCTGTAAGAAAGTCCTAAGGTCCTTAACTAAAAAGTTTGGCTGGGTAGTCAACAGTATTGAAGATACAACTCTACCAGATGACTATAAAGTGGAAGAGCTTCAAGCAAAGCTTGAAGCAAAGGAGCTAAGGATCAAACTACTAGAAGGTGAAGAAGAAGATGAGCAGGCCTTACTCACCAAGTCTAATGGCAAGAAGTGGTCAAAAGGCAGTAAAGGTAAGTCAGGTAAACCTAACTCTAAATCTGATTTCACTACGAAAAGTAGCAATGCATCTAAGAAAGATAAATCTAAAGTGCAATGCTACAGATGTGATGAATATGGGCACTATGCTACTGAGTGTCCTACTAGAAAGGACTCTAAGCCCAAAGAAGCTGAATCTGAAGCCAATGTGGCTAAAGAAGATTCAGATTCAGAATCTGATCATGTAGTTTTTAGCATGATAATAGATGACTTAGAAGAAACAGAAACTAATGAAGTTTCTGTGGATATAGTTGAACTTGAAACAGAAACTAAGGAAGTCTCTGTATGTTCAAAAGTTAAAACAGAAACTAAGGAAGTTTCTGTGTGTTCTGTGACTGAACATGAAGCAGAGACTAAGGAAGTTTCTGTGATCCCTAAGGATAAACTAGAAGCAGAATCTAAGGAGGTTCCTGTGAGTTTAGAATCTGAGTTTTCAAAGTTGGTGAATTTTGAAACTGTGAAATCTGTGTTTTCAGAAACTGTGGAGTTAGAATCAATATTTTCAAAAACTGTGAATTTTGAAAATGTAAGTGTAAAAACTGTGTTTTTGGAAAATGTGAATTCAGAATCTATAATTTTTAAAACTGTGAGTTTAGAAACTGTTGATTCTGAAACTGAAACAGAAACAGGAATTAAGGCAATTTCTGTGATACCTAAAACTGATCCTAGGATAAGGAAATACTGTGAATATGCTACTTGTGCTATTTCAACTAACATTGGCAGGTTTATTGAAGTAATGTGGTCCTTGAACTATGGCTGTTCAAGCTACATGACTAGTCGTAAGGAATGGCTGACTGATTCTTATCCTAGACGGAAAACTGGTATTAACATTGCTAAACCTGTTACAGCAGCTGGTGTGAGGAACCTAGTGTCCAAAAGGGAAGTTAGACAGATTGCATACTCATCTACATATGGGTCACTTAATATGTTGTCACTAGGTGCTAACAATATTGCTGTGAATTGTGTAGATGACTACTCAAAATTGTGGATTTACCTAACCAAAACCAAAGGAGGAGCTTTGGTGTGTTTTAAATTGTTTCAGGATATAGCTGAAAGACAAGGAAGCTGTCCTAAGGAGGAAAGCAGCACTAAAGACCCTATGATGATGGAAACTGACACTTGGAAAGCTGTACAGCAAGCAGAAGGTGAAGCTGTCCACTACAAGGAATCTGCCACACTACAATCTGACTCTATTAGTCAATTCTTGGCTAAGAGACAAAGGCTGATAGATTCAGAAGGAACTGATTGCTATGAAGCTCTTGAAAGAGAAGGGCTGAGAAGTACTACAATTGAGGATGTAACGCCCTAAAATAATTTAATTAATCAATTAAGTTATTTGAGGGATTACAATATTATTGAGTGGAATGATTAAATTAGAATTTGTTTTATTTCAGGAGGTGAAATGAATTAAGAAGGGTGGTGCAAATAGGGCCCAAGTCAATTAGTGACCCAAGCCCATTCCTAAAACCCCAAAACCCTATGGAAGGGTCTCATTTGCGCATTCCACAAAAGAAAGAAAAGAAACGGATCAGAGAGGGAGAGAGGATAGAAGCTCGCGACGGCTAGCAAGGAGAGAAAGAAGGAGATTTGTTCATCTTGGCTTTAGGTAATGTGTTTCTTTGATCCTTCTCTTCCATTTTTCTTCCTCTTGCAAGTGTTGTAGTTTCAATCCCTCATTCCCTATTGTTGCTGCTCCTCCATGGTTCTTAGTGAGGCCACGGTTTGCGAAGGGGAGAAGGGAAGAGCTGCTGCGTTTTTGGTGACTTTGGCTCGTTGTGTTGCTGGGTTTTGTACGTGACTCCTTCATCGTTGTTTCGGGTCATACAAATTCGAGGTAAGGGTGAGCGCTTCAATTAAATATAATTGGGTATGTGGTGGGTTGTATGGGGTTTAGATGTTGTGATGATTTTAGGGATGTATATGTTGAGATGGATGAAAGATTTGATTTGATTGTGATGTTATTTTGACGATTTGTTGGTGTTGATATGCGAATTTGCCATAGGATATGATGAGGTAAATTTCGATTTTTGGTGTGTGATGATTTAAAGATGTGTATGTTAAGATGGATGAAAGATTTGATTAATCGTGATATTATTTTGATGATTTGTTGGTGTGGACATGCGAATTGCCATATGATAGGACGAGGCAAATTGCGATTTTTGGTGAATTGTGGTGTAGTGACGATGAAGTTGATGATAATGATGATGTTGTGTGATAGTTTTGCTCATATTACTCTACTGTATGCTTAATTATGTTTTGTTGAAAATTCTCACCCCTTCTGCTTGGAATGTTGCTCTATTGTGGCAACGCTGCAGGTAACTGCGAGTGAAGGACATGCCGCCTTCCTTTATAGCTATTGGGATGTCTGTTGAGTCGCTCTCTGATACTGTGACACCTAGGGGGCGTGGGTGACATTGTCATTTAAATAATAAATTGTTTAATATTTTTGTTGATGGCGTGAGGCGTGTTTGAGTGGTATTTAGTGAGTGTTGTTTATTTCCGCTGTGACGTAACTCTTGGAGTTTAATTTTACGATGGGTACGACGTGGCATTTCCTTTCTATCAGTTAAATTAAATTTTGCGAAAAAGTTTTACTCTGATAAGTGACGTGTAAATTATGGGGTAGAAAGGGGGTGTTACATTAGTGGTATCAGAGCAGTTCGGTCTGTCCGGCCGGTGGTCGAGTTGTCAAGTTGAGTAGCATTTGAGTTTTGTTACTCGTATCTAAATTTTGCTTTCTGTTGCAGTGCTAGAATGGCAGGACGGAACGATGCTGCACTTGCTGCTGCTTTGCAGGCTATAGCTGGAGTTGTGGGTAACATACCCAATGCTAATGGTGATGGGACGCGTAGTTTGGCTACGTTCCAGCGTGAGAACCCTCCTACTTTTGAAGGCGGGTATAATCCCGATGGTGCCCTTGAGTGGCTAAGTGAGATGGAGCGGATCTTCCGCGTTATGGATTGCACCGATGCTCAGAAGGTTCGCTATGGCACACATATGTTGAAGAAAGAGGCTTATGACTGGTGGAGGACGACTAGTCAGGGGTTGACGGCTGCCAATGAGGAGGTTACTTGGGCTGTGTTTGAGAGGGAATTCAAGAGAAAGTACTATCCGGAGGATGTCCGCGGGAAGAAGGAGGTTGAGTTTCTGAGACTGGAGAAAGGTAGCATGACTGTAACTGAGTATGCTGCAAAGTTACTGAGCTGTCTAAGTTTTATCCTCATTATGATAGAGAGGGTGCGGAGTTCTCCAAATGCATCAAGTTTGAAAATGGGTTGCGTGCTGACATTAAGAGAGCCATAGGGTACCAGCAAATTCGTGTGTTTCCATTGTTGGTTAATAGCGCCAGAATTTATGAGGAGGACAATAATGCCTTCTCCAGAGTTATGAGGGAAAAGCAAAAGAACTTTTCAGGTCGCGGTAAACCATATGAGGCGCCTGCGGGTAAGGGTAAAGGTAAGTTTGTTGGTGGGCCTAAGCGAAGTGGGGGAGATGCTGCAGCCAGTGTTACTTGTTACACGTGTGGGAAAGTGGGTCATAAAAGTCCAGATTGCCCGAGCGGGGATAAGAAGAGATGTTATCGGTGTGGGAAAGAGGGACATATATCTTCCGGCTGTGATACGAAAGAGGTGGTATGCTTTAATTGTGGGGAGAGTGGTCATATCAGTACCCAGTGCTCAAAACCCAAGAAGGAGAAGTCTTTTGGGAAAGTGTTCGCTCTAGCGGAGTCCGACGTGGTGAATGAGATTCGAGGTACGTGCTATATCAATAATTTTCCTCTTGTTGTTATTGTTGATACTGGTGCTACCCATAGTTTTATTGCTGCTGCATGTGTTGAGAAATTAAGCCTTGTTTTATCTGATATGTTGAGGGAGATGGTTATCGACACTCCAGCTAAGCCTTCTTAATTGATTTGATCTGTTTGCCGCTGAGTGGAATGGATGTCATTCTGGGTATGGACTGGTTAGTTGATAACCATGTTCATATCAACTGTCGTGAAAGGTCCGTGAGTTTTGAGTCGCTTGAAGAGGAGTCTGGTTTGTTATCTGCGGGTCAGCTGCATAGAGTGATGAGAGAAGAGGTTCAGCTGTTTTCTCTGTTGGCGTCGTTGTCTGCCGAGAGCCAAGCGAAGATTGATGTGTTGCCGGTAGTGCGTGAGTTTTCTGAGGTGTTCCCTGATGAGATTCCGGATGTACCACCAGAGAGAGAAGTGGAGTTTGCTATTGATCTGGTTCCTGGCACTAAGCCTGTGTCGATGGCACCATATAGGATGTCTGCATCTGAGTTGGCAGAATTGAAAAAGCAACTTGAAGATTTATTAGAAAAGAAGTTTGTAAGACCGAGTGTGTCACCTTGGGGAGCTCCAGTGTTGCTAGTGAAAAAGAAAGATGGTAGTATGAGGTTGTGTGTAGACTATCGACAGTTAAATAAAGTTACAATCAAGAGCAAGTATCCGTTGCCAAGAATTGAGATGGATCGGTTAGTGGGTGCTAAAGTATTTAGCAAGATTGACTTAAGGTCTGGTTATCATCAGATCAAGGTCAAGGATGAAGATGTCCAGAAGACGGCATTTAGGACAAGATATGGGCACTATGAGTATTCCGTTATGCCTTTCGGTGTGACTAATGCGCCGGGGGTATTCATGGGATACATGAACCAAATTTTCCGTGAGTACTTGGATAAGTTTGTGGTAGTTTTCATTGATGACATTCTGATTTACTCTAAGTCAGAAGAGGAACATGCGGAACATCTGAGGTTGGTGTTAGAAATTCTGAGGGATCGAAAGTTGTATGCGAAGTTGTCCAAGTGTGAGTTTTGGTTGAAAGAAGTCAGTTTTCTCGGTCACGTGATTTCTAGTGAAGGAATTGCGGTGGATCCTTCCAAAGTTGATGCAGTGTTGCAATGGGAGTCTCCAAAGTCAGTTACTGAAATAAGGAGTTTTCTGGGATTGGCTGGCTATTATAGAAGATTCATTGAGGGGTTTTCGAAGTTGGCTCTGCCATTGACTCAATTGACTTGCAAGGGTAGGGCTTTTGTTTGGAATGACCGATGTGAAGAGAGTTTCAATGAGTTGAAGAAGTGGTTGACCACGTCTCCGGTGTTGACCCTGCCTAATCCGGTTGAGCCGTTTGTAGTTTATTGTGATGCGTCCAAGATGGGTTTGGGTGGTGTGCTTATGCAGAATGGGAAAGTGATCGCTTATGCGTCGAGGCAATTGAGAATTCATGAAAAGAATTACCCTACTCACGACTTAGAACTTGCTGTTGTGGTATTCGCATTGAAAATTTGGAGACATTACTTGTATGGATCGAGATTTGAGGTGTTCAGTGATCACAAGAGTCTACGGTATCTGTTCGATTAGAAATAATTGAATATGAGGCAGCGCCGGTGGTTAGAACTATTGAAAGATTATGATTTTGAATTGAGTTATCACCCGGGAAAAGCTAATGTGGTTGCGGATGCGTTGAGTCGGAAGACCTTGCACATGTCGGCACTGATGGCTAGAGAGCTTGAGTTAATTGAGCAATTCAGGGACATGAGTTTAGTTTGTGAAGTTACACCTCAGAGTGTCAGGTTGGGTATGTTAAAAATTGGCAATGATTTTATGGCTGGTATCCGAGAAGCGCAGAAGTTAGATGTGAAATTAGTTGATCTGATGAGTGGGGTTGGTCAGTCTGAGAATGAGGACTTCGAGATAGATGCGCAAAATGTATTGAGATATCGAGGAAGGATTTGTGTTCCCGAAGATGAAGAAATGAGGAAGGCAATTCTTGAGGAAGGTCACAAGAGTAAGTTGAGTATCCATCCCGGAGCGACAAAAATGTATCAAGATCTGAAAAAGATTTTCTGGTGGCCTGGACTGAAGCGTGATGTGGCAAAGTTTGTGTATTCGTGTTTGACCTGTCAGAAATCGAGGGTCGAGCATCAGAAGCCTGCGGGAATGATGCAACCGTTGAATGTTCCAGAGTGGAAGTGGGATAGTATCTCCATGGATTTTGACTGGGTTACCCAACACGGTGAGAGGGCATGATTCGATTTGGGTGATTGTGGATAGATTGACGAAGTCTGCTCATTTCATTCCTATCGGCATTAAGTATCCGGTATCAAGATTGGCAGAGATCTATATTCAGGTGATTGTAAAGTTGCATGGCGTTCCTTTGTGCATTGTGTCGCATAGAGACCCAAGGTTCACTTCGGACTTTTGGAGTAGTTTGCAGAAGGAGTTGGGTTCGAAATTGAGGTTGAGTTCAGCTTATCATCCTCAAACTGATGGGCAGACAGAGAGGACGATTCAATCGTAGGAGGATCTGTTGAGGTCATGTGTTCTAGAGCAGGGAGGTGCGTGGGATACTCATCTTCCATTGATCGAGTTTACCTACAACAACAGTTATCATTCCAGTATCGGGATGGCGCCGTTTGAGGCGTTGTATGGCCGGAGGTGTAGGACGCCGGTGTGTTGGTACGAGACTGGGGAAAGTTTAGTACTTGGACCTGAGCTAGTCAGAGAGACTACTGAGAAAGTAAAGATGATCCGGGAGAAAATGAAAGCGTCGCAGAGTAGACAGAAGAGTTACCATGATAAGAGAAGGAAAGATTTAGAATTTGAAGCTGGTGACCACGTATTCTTGAGGGTCACACCTATGACTGGTGTTGGGCGAGCGCTGAAATCAAAGAACTTGACTCCTCGATTCATCGGGCCGTATCAGATTACGGAGAGAGTTGGAAATGTTGCGTATCGGGTGACCTTACCACCTAACCTTTCGAACTTGCACGACGTGTTTCACGTGTCGCAGCTTCGGAAGTATGTTGCGGATCCGTCTCATGTGATTCAACTAGATGATGTGGAGGTGCGGGACAATCTTACCGTGGAAACTACGCCAGTTAGAATTGAGGACCGTGAAGTAAAGGTATTAAGAGGCAAAGAGATCAATTTAGTGAAAGTGGTTTGGTTGGGAGTCGTGGGCGAGAGCATGACGTGGGAACTGGAGAGTAAAATGAAAGAAGCCTATCCAGAGCTGTTTGATTCAGGTAATTTCGAGGACAAAATTCTCTAAGTGGGGGAGAGTTGTAACGCCCTAAAATAATTTAATTAATCAATTAAGTTATTTGAGGGATTACAATATTATTGAGTGGAATGATTAAATTAGAATTTGTTTTATTTCAGGAGGTGAAATGAATTAAGAAGGGTGGTGCAAATAGGGCCCAAGTCAATTAGTGACCCAAGCCCATTCCTAAAACCCCAAAACCCTATGGAAGGGTCTCATTTGCGCATTCCACAAAAGAAAGAAAAGAAACGGATCAGAGAGGGAGAGAGGATAGAAGCTCGCGACGGCTAGCAAGGAGAGAAAGAAGGAGATTTGTTCATCTTGGCTTTAGGTAATGTGTTTCTTTGATCCTTCTCTTCCATTTTTCTTCCTCTTGCAAGTGTTGTAGTTTCAATCCCTCATTCCCTATTGTTGCTGCTCCTCCATGGTTCTTAGTGAGGCCACGGTTTGCGAAGGGGAGAAGGGAAGAGCTGCTGCGTTTTTGGTGACTTTGGCTCGTTGTGTTGCTGGGTTTTGTACGTGACTCCTTCATCGTTGTTTCGGGTCATACAAATTCGAGGTAAGGGTGAGCGCTTCAATTAAATATAATTGGGTATGTGGTGGGTTGTATGGGGTTTAGATGTTGTGATGATTTTAGGGATGTATATGTTGAGATGGATGAAAGATTTGATTTGATTGTGATGTTATTTTGACGATTTGTTGGTGTTGATATGCGAATTTGCCATAGGATATGATGAGGTAAATTTCGATTTTTGGTGCGTGATGATTTAAAGATGTGTATGTTAAGATGGATGAAAGATTTGATTAATCGTGGTATTATTTGGATGATTTGTTGGTGTGGACATGCGAATTGTCATATGATAGGACGAGGCAAATTGCGATTTTTGGTGAATTGTGGTGTAGTGACGATGAAGTTGATGATAATGATGATGTTGTGTGATAGTTTTGCTCATATTACTCTACTGTATGCTTAATTATGTTTTGTTGAAAATTCTCACCCCTTCTGCTTGGAATGTTGCTCTATTGTGGCAACGCTGCAGGTAACTGCGAGTGAAGGACATGCCGCCTTCCTTTATAGCTATTGGGATGTCTGTTGAGTCGCTCTCTGATACTGTGACACCTAGGGGGCATGGGTGACATTGTCATTTAAATAATAAATTGTTTAATATTTTTGTTGATGGCGTGAGGCGTGTTTGAGTGGTATTTAGTGAGTGTTGTTTATTTCCGCTGTGACGTAACTCTTGGAGTTTAATTTTACGACGGGTGATGGTTGAAATTTTTTTTTATGAGGATGATTGCGCAAACTTAATGAATACAAGTGGACGTTCTTTTTGTTAATAACGACGTGGCATTTCCTTTCTATCAGTTAAATTAAATTTTGCGAAAAAGTTTTACTCTGATAAGTGACGTGTAAATTATGGGGTAGAAAGGGGGTGTTACAAAGGAGGAGTTAAACTCCACTTATGAAGACTTAGGGACTCTATGTGATGTCTATGAACTAGAGTTCTTAAGGGCACCTAAAAGCTCTACTCTACAACAACTAAATTGTGCTAAGGGAGTCATAGCAAGGATTGACAAAGCAGATTACAGTTCTGCCAGCAACAATGAGAATGCTCTCTGGGTTTCAAAGCTGCCACTCAAGCAGCATGGCTAGAAGCACTGAACCACTGCTCAACTAAAGAGCAGATGGCTGATTTTTTTACTAAAGGCTCTAAAAGGTAAGGTTTTAACTAAAGCTTAGGAGACAGCTAGGTTGAAAGCTAACATCTGGGGGCTTGTCCCAGATCATCACTAATTAATGCCTCACAGGGGGTTGTCGTGGTATTAGAATCTGTCTCTAAGCCTAACTCCTTATTATGCTTAAGCAAGGGCTCTAAGTTTTAGTGGTTTTTAGCTTAAGGGAGGGTATTGGGTTTTAAGCAAAAAAAAACCTAAAATGCCTAACAGCTATATTTTCAAAACTGAAATATAGCTGTTAGAAATTCTGTGACCAAAAGGTCCCTGTATTAACAGTTTAGTTACAGCTGTTTAACAAAATTAGTTTCTAACTAATTGTTTAGTTTGTTAACAGTTTAACAAACTAAGTTTGTTGACTACAACAAACTCTAAACAAACAGCTAAGATTGCCCAGAGAATGCTATAAATTAGCCTATGTACATACAATATTTTTGTAATAGAGATTTACAGTGAATTAAATTTTTACATTCAGTCATAGTCTTCTTCAAGTTTCAAACTCTGTTTCAGTTATTTTCTTCTCTTTCACTGTGTGTTGCTAAGTCCTCTTTCATCTCAAAATCAACAAGGGTTGTACCTTACAAGAAGTTGAAAAAAAAACAGAGTTAGTGTTATTTCAAAGGCAAGGAACGAGAGTGAAAATACTAGAGTAACAGTGAGAAGAAAACAGAAGTAACAGAGAGAGATAGGAAGGATTATATACCTGTTTGTAAAGCTTCTGGGTGTGCTTCAAAGTTGTGAAGCTCACAAGAAATCATTCAAGCAGCAGCAAGATCAGAAGTTCTACCTTCGGGGTGAGTAGATCGTTGTGCTTTGAGCCAAGATTCAGCAAGATCAACCCAGAAACAGCAAAGAAAAGCAAATCAGGATTTGTAAAGATTTAGGGTTCAAATCGTAAATCAGAGAAGAGATTCTGAGAAGAAGAAACGGTATACATGTTCGTAGTGGAGGAGAAGTCTTCACTGAGACTCTTGGCTTGATTCTCCATCAGAATCAAGAGCTAAGGAGAAACCCAGGTGCTGCAAAGGAGAAGAAGACGCTTCGTGCAGAGAGAGAGCGTTCAGGAAACGCGTGAAGATTTCAAGAAACAGTGACTTAGGGTTTCTGAAAGAAACCATATATACTGATCCGCTTCCCTGATCCATAACCCAGAGTCAGATCCGCGTAAGTGTACAGTATAAGACCCGCTGGGTTCCGCAGGAACCGTTTTGTGAATTCATCTGGGCTGCCGAGTTTTTTGGCCAGTGTGGGCTGGGCTTTTCTGTTTCTTGCACCTCTGAATTGCTGAATACAACCTGCAAGTAAAAGCAATTGTAAATGGTGAGAAAATTCAACAATTGCAACAACAATTTTAAGACGTCGTGTCATCTGCCATGTTCACCGAGCACGACACTGTTCTTGATCTCAACATGTCATTTCAGTCTGAAGGGATACTTGAACCTGGAATATTGCTTATTAATCTGCTGTAGAGGTATGTCTTTAGATTACTATTCCGAGTGATTAAACCAATTGATAGAATAATTGTTATTACTTGACTCGACAAATCAACTTCATTTGCACTAACATCTACAGAGAGGGAAATGAGAAATAACCAAAAGCACTAGGTCTCACAAACAGACACTAGTGGAAAAAAGACATTTAGCGTCGGTTAAATTGGACATTTAGCGTCGGTTATCGCCCGACGCTAAATCACCCGATGCTAAATGTCATACATTTAGCATCGGTTATTTAACCGACGCTAAATGTCACATTTAGCATCGG
The DNA here is from genome assembly GCA_039519185.1 of Astragalus membranaceus. Classification (NCBI taxonomy): domain Eukaryota; kingdom Viridiplantae; phylum Streptophyta; class Magnoliopsida; order Fabales; family Fabaceae; genus Astragalus; species Astragalus membranaceus. The sequence goes on along the minus strand of CM076848.1, from coordinate 134,283,747 downwards.
GTGTTCAGATAACCGATGCTAAATGTCCATTTCATCACTGTTTTTGCTGTCTAAAAATGACATTTAGCATCGGTTATTTGAAACAACCGATGCTAAATGTCCTGAAAAATGACATTTAGCATCGGGTGTTTGAAACAACCGATGCTAAATGTCCTGAAAGTGACATTTAGCATCGGTTATTTGAAACAACCGATGCTAAATGTCCTGAAAGTGACATTTAGCATCGGTTGTTCCAAATAACCGATGCTAAAAGTCATTTTTGATAAAAAAAAATGACATTTAGCATCGGTTGTTCCAAATAACCGATGCTTCCAAATAACCGATGCTAAAAGTCATTTTTGATAAAAAAAAATGACATTTAGCATCGGTTGTTTCAAACAACCGATGCTAAATGTCATTTTCTTGATAAAAAAAAGACATTTAGCATCGCTTGTTTGAAACAAGCGATGCTAAATGTCTAGTTTCTTTTTATATTTTCTTTATCATTTTGATATGAGTGTGTTTGCTAATTAAGACTTTGTTCAGTCAAATGACATCAGAAGCATGGGAAGAGGCATAGTAAAAAATACCTTTAAGGGGTAAAATAAATAAATTTAAGAAGAAGATTACAACTACAAAGTAATTTCACATCCCAGTACTTTACAAAATAAATAAATGGAACACATACAAGCACGTAAACATAATAATTATACATTAGAGATCACCACATTGGAGAAAAAAGAAATAAGAAGGCTTAACCATAGAAGATGGGGATAATGATATGGTCCTCATCTTCATCCGCTATTGGAAGTTGGGCTGGTCCATTGCTTGATACTGTATCTATCTTTGGCACCTCGTCCACAGAAGATGAGGATAATGATATGGTTGGTGCATCTATCTCGGTCACCTCATCCACAGACGACGAGGACAGCGATCTGGTTGGTGCATTAGGAGATGGTGAACTAGGAGGCTTTAAGTCAGGATATCTGCAGGATAACATGGCCTTAAAGAACAAAAACAAAATGTACGAGAAGTATCATAGAATTTGGGTTGAGCTTAATTCAACACTGCAAAACCGGTTTATAAGATAAGGGATGTCTCCTACTTATAAACACTTTTTCAGTTTATATTACATCTACATGGGACTCTAAACAATGGAAATTGGACTTACACGTGGTAGGGAGAATTCCAAGAAATAGAATCCTGAGAAGGATTATTGTTTTCAACAGCATTGCCTTCTTCTGTAGATGGCGGTGCAGATTCCACTGCATAAGGAGAAAGTGACTCCTTCCCTTTTGAGGGAGATGGTGTCTCAGAAAAGCTATCTATTTCTGGCACGCTAGTTGGAGTATCTGATGAAGTAGGTGTTGGCACTGCATCACTGATCTTTTTCGGTTTCTCACCACCAGGCTGAGTTTGAGAAGGAGATGATGGTGGCTTTAAATCATCATAACTGAAAATATACATATATCAGATGAGTTATATATAGCTGCACTACATCTGTTAATATTGTAAAAGCAGTACAAGATTGTTGCACCACACAAGCAGTAACAGAAAAAGATTGTGTAAGAGAACTAGATTAATTACCAGTACTGTATTCTCTTCCTTTGACATTGTTCCACTAACTCATTCGTACAGAACTAGGGATCAATTCAATAACACACTCATCGTCAATCACTCCATTCTATGAGAATGTAGAATTGTAGATGGAACACCGAGGTACCAAAGAGAAAAGATATTTTAGCCTAATTCCATAGAGAGAACAACAGAACTATGTAAGAACAGATGAAGTAGGAAAAGGATGCTTCATGGAAGCTATAATAGACGACAGGGAACAGCTTTTACATAAACTTGGTTCACACTTGGGCATTTGTTCAGCCTACTTCATATAGAGTGCAGAGTAAAGTCCTTAGTGAGGAAAAAATATAAGTTGATGGCTGCATTTAGGTTTAGTGCATTCAGTTCATTTTAACCACTGATGTCCTGATATATTGTTGTTGTCAAGAAGACTGCAAGTCCAGAGATACATCTTGTCAACAAGATATAGATATGACATTAAGGATTTAAATAACTGAACGGCTGACATTATATGACTACTAACTTACAGGTGAATAAGGTTTCGTAAGCCAGAAAGCTGTTTTGGGATTTGTCCACTAAGTGAATTGTTGTTCATGTGACTGCTCCATTAGGGGGGAAAATGAAAGCATTATTTTCTTTCTTCTTTTGAGAAGAATAAGAAAGCTAAATGAATAAAACGTGTCAAGAAGAAAGATTATAAATTGCTAAAACTGTATGAATCAATGTAAAGAACCTCACAAGTGTTGGGCGTTGCTCAGGTTTGCAAATGACAGAGGCACTGGTCCTGTAATATGGTTCCAATCGATTTGTATTCTGTTCAGGACTGGAAGATAGCCAAGCTCTTCTGGCAACTGACTTGATAATTCATTTCCATTGAGGAGCCTACAAATAACTTTATTTAATAAAAAAGAGAGCAGAAATGATGTGACGCGTCATTTAAACAAAAGGTAGCAATTTTTATGCAACCTTTTGAACTTTATTGTCTTGTAGAAACTAGTATTTAACTTCAATTTATTTAGAAACAACAAAATGACTCAGGTCAAAATCACCAAGTGGCAAGACTCAACTTACAAGAGTTTTAAAGTTTTGATATCAGCATCAAGTTGTTTCAAGTAGTATTATTTTTTAATTGAGCATCACCTCAAGAAAGCCAGAAACAAAATCTGCACTGCTGTTTGCACAAGCTCTTCGAACTCGCTCATTCATCCAAATTTCTACAGTGCCATATTCTGTCGCCTTCTTCAAGACTAAGTCACCTTCCTTCCAATGAGAATCAAACGAAACCATTAGGCATAATTATACAATTTAAGTGGCCTGAGACCAACTGAATTCTATGCCAACATGTTGGTTCCTGATTTTATGTTCTATTAATCATGATGAGACTCTAAGAATCAAAACTACCCAAAATTTATAACCACAATTCACTTTAAAATCAATAGTTATCTTGAAATTTACGTAGTCTTACAAAGAAGTTCATCAAAAAATGCAGAAAAGCATCAAAATGCAATTGAAAAATTTGAATTACTGAGGTGCTAATTTGAATATCAAAATGTATGACCCTGACAATATCAATTTCAAGAAGTAAATTGGTATTTTACTCAACTAAGTGTAAAACATTAAATATTACATATCTAGTATTTATCAAAATTCCAAATAGAATTTTGTAATTTGTAACAACAATACCTTTGAAGAGGGCTTATTGGCCAGTGTCACTTTATAAACCTTTCAAAATGATCCTTCCCCAGCTTCTTCCCAATAACAAAATCATCCTACAACCATAAACCACCCTAAATAATAATAACAAATAAAACAAACTCAAAAAACACTTTCATAAAAATTGCAAAAAAATCACAAACCTTTTTACAATCCATTATATCCCCACACTCCATCACAGTACATGGAAGTCCTACACCAACACCCACAAAAAGGTTATGAACTGTGAAGCATTCATCATCATCTACCTGAAAAATCAAAAGGTCTCTTCTCTTGTTGGATAGAGGCAACAGAGAGAGGATAGAGATAGGTATTAGCATACTGGAAAGAAATAGTGCCACCATTGATCAAAGGCCTACCATCATTGACTAAGCAATCGTTGTAACGAAGGCGCTTGAAGAGCTTTGGATTGATGAGACGTGCAGAACTGAACCAGCCACAACGAAGGTGTATAGCAGAGATGTCGCATCCAGTGACGCACATATTCATGATCTCTACTGTGTAAGTTGGAATGCCGCTTGGGGGTGGTGCTGTAGGACCTTGGTTTATTACTATATCAGATTTGCTGCATTAGTACTATACATCAATACATCAATGATAAAGAACAAAAGAAACCCGTTCACCAACACAATACACACCGCGACAAAACTAATAGTTGTTGCGGTTAACAGAAACTAAATATCAAGATCGAACCAAATCAACAAATAGTGTTTTTAAAAAAAAAAGAACTCAAGTCTCAATGATAAGCAGAAGATTTGTGCTAACTCAAAAAGTTTAACACAACAATAAATTTGATTAGAAGGATCTCGATTAGCCATTTTTCAATCAGGCAAAAGAAATACAAATTACAAATAGAAACAATCAAAAACTGCAAGTTCTAAAAGGAAGGGAAAATCGTTCTTTCAATGAACTGAAAGTAGTAACAAACAAATTTGGCATGATCAAATTTAGAAGGTAAAATGAAAAAGGAAAAGAAAATACCATGACTAAGAAGTTTGCGATGAGGAATATGGAGCGTTGAGGTGTTTCCTTCATCTAAACCCGGTAAAAAAGACACAAAAGTCCCTGCGCGAGCCCCACCGCTCAAACCTGCAAGATGGACCAAAAAAGTTACAGAGATGGAGATCCAACAGATTAAACAGATCCAAAACCCTAACCATTCAAAGATGAAAACTTACGGTTTCGAGCTAGCAAGAGACGACGACGATGAGCAAGGCGACGGCGACGGCGAGCAGGGCAACGGCGACGGCAAGCAAGGCAACAGCGACGGCGAGCGATGACAACGAGCAAACAACAGTGACCGCGACGATGTTGATCTTCAACGTTTTTGATTTAGTTTATGGGTTTCGCGAGGAAGAGGGCTGAGAACGAGAGAGTTGAGAACTGTGAAGAGAGGGATGAGAGTGAAGAGAGGGAGAGAGTTGAGAACGGTGAAGAGAGCTGAGAGGGAGAGAGTGAAGAGAGGGAGAGGGTTCAGATAGTGAAGAGAGGTAGAGAGTGAAGAGAGGAGAACGAACGCGAGAGATATGCGAGACAAAAATTGGAAAAAAATAAAAGGGGACATTTAGCGTCAGGTGTTTAAACAACTGATGCTAAATGTGTTCATTTAGCATCGGTTTTTTAAAAACCCGATGCTAAATGTGTGTCTCAAACACATTTAGCATCGGTTGTTTAAACACCCGACGCTAAATGTAGGCGCGAAAACTAAAAACTTCAGTTTAATTGCAAAATTGCCACCGCGCCTACTTTTAGCATCGGTTGTTCAAACAACCGATGCTAAATGATGCTTTTTAATGTCAAATTTCCACTAGTGAGAGTACCATTAGCGCCCCTGCAACTAAAAGGGAAGACAAATTCTCTGGGGGATTTCTTCAAACTCTACAACATTTTGACCCTATGGCAACGGTCGAAAAACGTTTCATAAAGCCAGAAAACCGTTGCCAAAAGTTACGGCAACGGTTTTCAAACCGTTGTACCTGCGAGCGTTGCCTTAGATTTAGGCAACGGTTATTTGTCCCCAAAGGCAACAGAAGCTGAAAACCATTGCCACTTCTAGTTGGAACGCAACGGTTTTTAATTTGGTTGCAATCTGAATATTTTAAAGGTAAGTGAAATATGAATCATTATAATTGCCTTTTGATTGCAATAAGAGGTAGACCCACTCATCATACTACTACTCTATGTTCTGATGCCCAAGAAGATAGTTTCCTTCGTAGTCTCAAGAATCTAAAATAGGAAAGGACGATTAGAGATCATGAAATTGAAAGTAGAGATGAACATTTAAGATGGACATTAATGTGACCATTCTAAACTGTAAAAATACTTTAAAAGCATGGTATGATCTAATTGGTTGTTTTATATATAAACTTGTGATCTTATGATATACATGATACCAACTACTGCCTGGAAGATGCTCGTAGTTTCCCTTTATAATCTCTAGATGACAGTTCCTTTGGAGAGTGCAATCACCTCTAACCAGGTTACTACTAAAAGGAAAATAGAAAAACATAATGCAAAGAAACCACCTGGAAACACACCCTCCCTATATTACCCTTACACACATCATAGGTTCCCTTACCCCATAACCAACTACTACAGACACACACCTTCACCTCTGTTACATTACACAATTCCTTTCCCACCTCTTTTAGAGTACACGTCCCAAATTTGAGACTCGTGGTTGGATTGCATCTCTCCATCAATTGGACTGATGTATTTCCAGGCATTATATAAATAATCTCCTACCAAAACAAAAAATCTTGACTTGGCTTAAACAAGCCCCAGATGACATAGAGTAGGTTCACAAGGAAATTACAAGCATTGAGTTCCACCTAAATTCCCAAATGATTAAAAAAAAATAAAAGATGCATTAACTAGGGTTTGAAATCGCAAACTATTCCAGTAGATGATGTGAAATTGAAATCTGAATCTAACTAGGGTTTATTCAAATTGAAATCCAGTAGAAGAGAACTCACCAGCAAATGAAGAAAAATGGTGTTGTCGGAGCGGTGTGATATGCAGAGAAGAAGAAGAAGGTTCGGACGTGAAGAAAAACGCCCTTGCAGTGATGAAATCGAACTCTGGATTTCACACTGGGTTTAAGAAAAACGCAGTTGCAGTGATGAAATCGAACGCTGGGTCTTCTGGGTTTCCATTTCACGCTGGGTTTTCTGATCTTCACGCTGGGTTTTCTGATCTTCACGCGAATACTCTCTCTGATCTTCACGCTGGTTATGTTTTTTTTAAAAAAAAAAGAAAGAGGTTAAAGAAGAATTAAAATCATCAGAGCTTAGTGGGGCGAAATCAGTACGCGGCATATTTTAGCGCCTATTTTTTCACTTTTTTTTAATAATGGATATATGGGAACGGTTCTAAACTGTTGGATATAGATGAAACAAAACCGTTGCTATTGACCTTTAAGCAACAGTTTCTAGCCGTTGCCGAAATAAAAAATAAAAAAAAATGAAACACCAACGGTTTCATAAAACTGATTCCATTTCTACCTAAGGCAACGGTTTTTTAAGAGTAGCAATTTTAGGCGTTGCCGTAGGGTCAAAATATTGTAGTGAAATGATCAAAGAAGAAGAATTTCTTGCACCCAGCTTCGCGAACCAGACCGCACAAAAATTCCCCTCACGGTACGTGTGAGTAATAGGCACCACTCAGTCACGTTGTAGCAACTCACGTAATAAGGACACCTCACTACCATTTAAGTCATACACTTTGTTGGCCTTCTGAAGAAGTCTAATTGTCTCCAAAGAGTCCGTGAAACACTGTATTCTTCGATATCCTTCATTCCAACCCAGAGATATACCAGTAACAAAGGCCATAAACTCAGCATGCGTGATGTTAGACCAACCCATGGAGCCAATAAAACCAAGAATGAAATGGCCCTCAATGTTACGGATGATACCACCAAACTCTGCAGCACCTGCATTGGTGAGAGCACTCCCATCGATGTTCAAGGCAACCTAACCTGGATCCGTTTTTTGCCAAAAAACTTCACGAGGAGGTCTGGTTCCTGTGAGAGCTAGAAACCAAATTACCGAAGGCCTTAACAGTGTCCATATATAAAGCATTACATTTTCCCACCATTTTGAACAATGATGTCTTGATACCTTCAAATATGATTTTTTTTCTATAACACCAGCATTTCCACATGATTATCAAAGGTAAGATACCATGAGTTTTCACTCACCTTCCACCCAAGTACCTAAGGAACCGTCATCGCATGGTGGGATTAGACACGTTTGAAGGCATGTATTCCACACTTCGCAAACGACCAGGCAGGAAACCAGGCAATGTCACATAGTTTCATCTGTTTCATTGCAAACAGGACACATAGATGTAGTGATGATATGTCTAGCTCCTAGAATAGACCTTGTTGGCAGAGAACCCCACGAAATCTGCCACATAAAAATTGAAGGTTAGAAGACACATTTAGTTTCCAAATCCAAGCAAAATTATGTGTATTAATGGACTCTAAATGCCTTTATTTTAACGATGAAAACGTATGAATCAAACTAACAACCAACTCGAAAGGGCGAAAATAACCGAGTCTAAATGTGTTTCCTCTACTCGCGGATAATTATAGATAGGACTTGAAGGAAAGTAACATTTTATATTAACTTCTTGCTAATATTGAATATTATTTGTATTGGCCTTTTTAGTCTCATTTTATAGCAATAACAATAATCATTTGGTCTAATCATTCAATATCGGCATCACTGAGGAATTTGATAAATATTTTAAAACAGCAAAATTAAATGTCATCGTGGAGGAGGATGACTCGTATTCCAACCAAGATCTTGTTGTTTGGTTGGCGTATATTCAACAATTCTATACCTGTTCGGTCCCTGTTACTTAGACGACTTGTTATTCACTCGGAGGAGGATGCGGTCTGTGTTTTGTGTAGGTCTCACATTGAGGATTCTCATCACTTGTTTTTGACTTGCGATTTTCTTTGAGGGTGTGGGGCGAGATTGATCGTTGACTAAATGTTCAAGTGCCTTACCCATCTACTTTAATTGATCATTTTCTACGCTATGACGACCTTTGTATTGGTAAGAAAGCGAAGAGGATCAATCAACTTATTTGGTTGACAACTTGTTGGTGTCTTTGGCTATCTCGTAACGGTGTTTGTTTTAGAGGGGTAGAGCCAAATGTAGACTCGGTAGTGGCCCAGGTGAAATTCTTATCTTGGGCCTGGTTCGGTGGGAAGGAATTTTTGTTGTATTCCACACCACTACGGTGGAATAATGCACTTTCATGTATAAACAACCTGTGGTTTTGAGCACCCCTAGTGCTCCTATTAATGCAACATTGTTTACAAAAAAAAATGTCATCGTGGAGTGTTTTTTGGTTTTACCCAGGGTATTCACCGCCAACTGCAGTGACTAATCCCCTCGCTCAATTGTAGGTGCCTCGAAGGGCAAAACAGCTGGCCCAAAGTTTTAACGCTGAATCGTGGAGTGTTAATATAATTGTACCCGCAACTTAATATATTATCAATTTCAAAATTTCGTTTTCATTTGTCAATTGTCACTATTTTAATATTAATATCCCTATTGTGGCCTTAATTTAAACTTGACTCTAGGCATCACAGATAGGCCATTTTCTTGCTCTAACGATTTTGTATTACAGATTCACGCCCTATAAATTGAGAGATTACATTATTATTATTATTGCATTGTGATTCGTCAAGAAGAGCCATGGCTAACTTAAAGACATGTATCTCACTTGGTCTTGGGCTTCTTGTGATTCTCTTTTCCCAAGTTATAGCTGATAAATCTCCTGAGGCTATTTGCGGTGAGATATATTCTAATTCATAATTTCATTTTATAAGTCATTTACAAATATTACAAATTTCTTTTTTGACTGGTGCAAATATTAAAACCTGGACCTATTAATTCATACCTATAATTTAGCATTGTTTATAGAAATTATTATACACTTCTTATTGCATGTTGAGGTTATATGTGGTTCAATCTTTTGATTGGAGGGGAAGGAAATGTTTTGTTAAGAGTAGCTCTCATACAAAATTTTATATTACTCGTAGATACACTCAACAAACTCTACGGTTAAATTCATTATTCTAAATGTATTGAGTAACTATGATATCTTAAAACAGCAAACAAAAGCCTAAACAAAATTCATTAGGGAAGATAGTTAATAAACTGTTTTAGAAGTAGGCTTAAATAATATTTGTTATTTTTATACATTCATATTTTTTGCTGTCAAAAACATTACATTCATATTAATTTTTTCATAAATTATTAATTTTTTAAAATAAATACTAACAATAGGGAAGATAATTTAATTCTATTGCAAATATTTATTGTTATTGTAGATTCGTCATTGCTTTCATGTGGTTCGAAAAATTCAGTTGAGGTTGCAGAGTTTGAAGAGAGTAGGAAGACAACTAATATGATGATTCCCCATGGTCTTAGCGGTGGTAAGACTCCATTACCTTCATAACTTATATTTGTCATCTTATCGTGAATATTGACCCTTTTGTCTTCCAAGTGTATGTTGGTGAAAAGTGAAAACTTTACCTATATATATATATATATATATATATATATATATATATATATATATATATATATATATATATAGGGAGCATATCAAGTGAGAAATAGTTCTCACATTTTAGTAGAGCGGGCTATATGTATCACCAACTAGTTTCATAAATTTAGAGATGGAAAAAGTCAAAGTTCGTGTCTAAGTATTAGCGACCCTAATTCTAGAGACTAATATGTTTCTAAATTTTTGCGCTATTTCAATGTTTTTGATCAATAATGGTATTTGGACACAGATTTTAGACACAACATCGACACAAACCAATTTACAACGCCAAATAACCAAGTTGTTTTGGTCAGTAACCAACCTGCATTTTCACTGTTTTCTAGACCGTTGTCTAAAAACTTGATTATTTGATTCGTTGGCTAATGACCTAAAAAACTTGGTTATTTGATGTTGCAAGTTGGTTTGTGTCGATTTTGTGTTTGAAAATGTGTCCAAATTTTAGCATGATCAACAAAATTCAGCTATGGAATATTTGTTAAGTTTGCCTTGAGAACCATACTCATGAGATTAGTCTTCAACTTTGCCAAAATTCTTAATCATCATACTAAAATAGTTCCTCTTTTTTATATCTTCTAATTAATGTCCATTATGCTTTTGAATTCCTTGACATACTGATTATAGAAAAATAAACATTCCTTGACATATTGCATTTTCCACCGTGTGTTAATCAATTATTGCAGAGCCAAAATATTACAAGGATATATCCATTGACAATCTTATAAGGACGACTATGCCTCCGGAACCAGAAACTTTTTGGATGGCATTATATCATGCCAATAATTCAAAGAAGAATGGTGCTAAAACGATTCCCGGAACCCGACGACTACTAAGAGAAATCAAATCTCCTTAAGAAGTTAATCATAAAAGACCAAGATCAGCTAGCAATAATCCACACAGGGTGCTTTATATATTTCCATTAAGTAATGATAATTACTACATGTATATATATACCCTAAATAAAAAGGTTTAGTAGACCTTGTACTGTTTCTATGCTACAAAACATTAGCTGTTATATATGTCATTGAAATAATTGTGTACTCCGAGTCTATGATGTCAAGTTTTTCATGTGTGTTGAATTTAAAATTCTGCAATATACGGTCACAATTAATCAATGAATGCAATTCAAAGGGTTTAGGATTTAAGGCAGTAGTGTTAGACGGGCCAAAAGACCCATTTATCAAGGGGTATAGAGTTGCTCCAAAAACAATAATCAGTAAAGACTCAAAAGCACATGGCTCCTATCCTTGTGAGACACTTTAATGGCTCCACACACCATTCATAGAAGATGCGACTTCTGATTCCTCAAAATCTTACAGCGGACGAACTTAGCCTTGTTCAATATTCATTTCCATGAGTTTAACGCTTAATAGAAGATGTGACTTCTAATTCCTCAAAATCTTACAGCTTCCTTGAAGAATATTTCTACCTCTCTTCTAATATTTAGCCTTAATTCTCTTAGAATCTAACTTAAATACAAGAGTATCAGTGTAAAACTGATTTTTGGAAGTGAAAGTTCTTCTGTACTGAAGTTAGCAAAATTGCTTCTGTCTTTATTTAAAGTTCTTTTTTTGTAGTCGATTTGCGAGTTGTAGTTGCTAAGCAACTATACTTTTCTTCTGAGTGAAGAAACATTTCCCTGATGTGTAAGTGCATGTTTTCCAGTATTTTTTGTTAGGTCTCTGTCAAACAAATAAATTCGAGATGTGTGAGAGTAAATGACTCGAATTTAGATACTGAGTTCACCGGTTGATAGGTTTACACTACAAGCCCCAATCTTCGTGATCTTTTGGAGACGGGTAATGGCGAAGGAGAGAATTCGAACGAACAACCACTACGTCAGATCTTAAGAAAAAAGACGACCTATTGGGCAGCGCTCTTGCTATAAGCGCTGCTTTTGCTTAAAACGCGCAAGGAATCGGGCAGCTCTCCTGCTTTAAGCGCTGCTTTTGGTTAAAATGCGTTGGGGGCAATGGGTAGCGCTTTTTATCAAGCGCGGCCTATAGGAGAACGAGGATGGGCGATGGGCAGCGCTTTTTATTAAGTGCTGCCTATAGTAGAACGAGATGGGCGATGGGCAGTGTTTTTTAAAGAATCACTGCCTATAGGAGAACGAAATTGGGCGATGGGCAGTGTTTTTTACTAAAGCGTTGCCTATTACTATTTTTTTTTTCATTTTCCCCACCTTCCCCCGCGCTCCAACGTTTCATTTTCCTATCTCCCCGACTCTCTCACTTTCAGCTCTCTCTCACTCACGACTCTCTCACTCACGGCTCTCTCACTAACGTACTCTCTCTCTCTCTCACTAATTCGTCCCTCTCACCATTTCGTTCCTGCTTCCATCATCTCTCTCCAAACCCCCAAATCTCGTTCGAAACCCTCAACCATTGATGCCCACGCTGTAACCAAAACCCTCATGCTAGCTTCTCATTCCCTCAGCAAACATTGCACGCTGTTGTCAGCCATTGACGCCATTCTCACACTGCTCCTTCCCGTGTTCTTGTTGCTGAAGCACCGCTTTCACTCAATCACTCAGTTCGTGTTGTTGCCTCCGCGTTTTTGCTGCCGAATGTTTGCTGCCTCAGTTCGCGTGTTTTCTGCCTTCGTCATTTCTCTGGTATACATTTTATTTTACTACCCATGTTCATCCGTTGCTTCCTTGTTTGTTGAGTTAGGGTTCCGTGTTCATTTGTGGTTATTATTGTTGCAAGATATCTATTAAAATTGTTGATTTGGGGTTCATCCTTTGTTTGTTGAGTTAGGGTTTCGTGTTATTTAGGGTTATTATCTGTTAAAATTGCTGGTTAGAGTAGGTGCTGCTAGTTTGTAATTGCTTAACACTTTTCTCAATAATAAAATTTGTTTAGAAAATATCTTCAATTAGGTGTCTTGGTTATTAGTTATTCTATTCATTACAATTTTCCTTTTTTCAAATATGCGAATTGTTTGTTAGGTTTTGCGAGTTTGTTTTGCCGGAGCTTCGCGTTCATTGTTCGAGTTCGTCCTGGTTCGAGTGTTCGTTCTACTTCGTTCGAGTTTATTGTTGCTTCCACTTGTTCAGGTACTTTTGTTGTTTTCTTGTATTTATTATATGAAGAATGGCAATATGGAAGACATTAAAGTCTTTGATTTCTTTAGTTGAAAATAGTTGAATGTCTTAGCTTCAAAAAATTGTACGTTGTGTGTTTTTCACCTGTAATAGGTTTAAGTTCTCTTATCAAGATTTTTTAAGGCGATTTGTAGTAGAGTGATTGACCCTGGAAAGTTGCCATCATTGCAAAGAGAAATTACTGTCACTTTGTGTGAGCTTGAGATGTATTTCTTACCTTCGTTTTTTGACATAATGATTCATCTAATAGTTCATCTGATTAGAGAGACACAATTGTGTGGCCCATGTTACATGAGATGGATGTATCCGTTTGAGCGTTACATGAAGATATTAAAAGGATACGTGAAAAACCGATCACGAATTGTTGAGCGCTACATAGTTGAAGAAGCTATTGAGTTCTGCACTGGCTATCTATCTAGTCTTGAATATTCTGTGGGACTGCCAATGTCTCGTCACTTAGGAAGCATTAGTAAAGGGATGTCAGGAACTAAAATAGTTATGGTATAAGGAAAGAACTAGATCAAGCACACTTATATGTTTTGCACAATGATAGTGGGCTTGATTCATATGTTGCCAAGCACATGGACATACTTAAGAGTGATCACCCATATAAGGGTCAAGTTTGGTTAACAAAATAATACAAACGGAGTTTCATAGTGTGGCTAAAAAAACACATTGATTTCGAGTTTGCTATGAATCCTACCTCGATTTCAGAAAGATTGAGATGGTTAGCAAAAGGTCCAAATATACTTGTTTTCTCTTACACCACCTATCTAATGAACGAGTACACGTTCTATACAAAAAACCATGATGATCAGAGTAAAATGCAAAATAGTGGGGTGACTCTTGTAGCTCAAAAGTGGGGTGACTCTAGGGGCAAAAGTGTTGCCAAGGCAAAATCTACTTGCAAGAAAGTGTCTCGCTCCGGCCCTTCTACACAAAATTCTCAGCCCGCCCCTCCTCCAAAAGTGACTCAACCCTCCCCTCCTCCAAAACTGACTCAGCCCTCCCCTTCTCCAATTGTGTCTCAGTCTCAGCCCTCCGCCTCTTCCATTAATGATTATAAGATGATTGGTTATGCCTAAATGCACGCGGAATTCAGGATGACTGAGGCAACCCGCTTCAATTAGAGATGGATGACCAAATTTATTTTTGGGAATTTAGGTCAAACACTGACGATCACACATGAGGATATCGATGATGTATGTAAATTGAAGTGGGCAACCAGTACTTCTATTAGAGCATATGTCAGGTGCGTATGTAATTTATTATTTGACATCATTGAATTTTTTTTATTATATCGTTAATTTAATTTGTATATATCTTTAATTATAGGTACTTGTATGAGGACATTTTGGTGCCTTCGAAACAGACACAGAGACTTGTGTTCTTGTGCCCGGATAATACACACCTGCGTGAAGTGTCCCCGAAGGGGCGTAATTATGAGACGCTTGTGGAACAAAACAAGATAGAGGTTAAAAATTATATCACTCAACGCTTCTGGGAAGCTCAAAGTACAAGCGTTGATATCCCATGTTTTTGGCACCGTGTCTCTTAGGGTGAGAGATTTAATCCATTCTTATATAACATGCATTTTTTAAATACTAGTCAATTACTTATTCAAAATTTTATTTTGTTGGCAACATTGGATTCTGTTAGCAATAAATCCTAAGAAAGATACGATGTACTTCATTAATTGATTCATTGCATGGTCATTTCAACAACTACCCCGAGTTGATCGAGATATTTAATAGGTGTGTGTATTTCGATCCCTCTGCATCTTTCTTAGTTTTACTTATATACGTATGTATTTAGAATAATATAGTTATATGACATTGTTTTCAGTTGTTTGAAAACATATTGGGGATTGGAACAATCAATGACCAAATGGATACCAATAGATGTAAGTTTGTAATCAATGTTCTTATATATTTAATTACATTATTTTTGTGAAAAAAATGTATTAAATTAAATTTAACAATTAACTAATCTTTTGTTTTGTAGGTATTATGTAATGAAATTTTTGAAGGAAATTATTACCCACAACCAAACGATTATTCCCCGACAGGTATCTAATTAGAATTCTTTTTGATTTTGATATAATAATAGTTAATTCCATTTAACCATTTCAATTCTTATTTTATTTATTTATATAATTTCAGTAGTTTCCTGATTGTCGGGGTGAGGACATACTCTGATGAGTAGCTACTTGAGCTTAGGAGAGAGTGGTGCCGTTATGTCTCCCATTTTTTTTGATTTTTGATAGAATGTAATACCGTAAGTTGTTAGAGTTTGATTGGGATACATATAGCTAAGCTAGTTTTGGTTCATATTGTAAGTTTAGCTAGTTTTGGATACATATGAATTGGATAATAACTTGTTAGCTAGTTTGTTTTGGTTCACCTTGTTGGGTATATATATGTTGACATATTTGTGCATTTGGATATATATATATATATATATATATATATATATATATATATATATATATATATATATATATATATATATATAGCTAGTTTGTTTTGATTCTGGTGTATTGTAATTTGTTGGTTTTGGTGAGAAATAGAATTGGAATGAATTGGGAAACAAGTGTAGAATTGGAATGAATTGGGAAACAAGTGTTTAATTCATTAACCAGCGCTTGTTTTGATTCTGGTGTATTTGGATATAATTTGATTTGGATACATATAGCTAAGTTAGTTATGTGTGATTTTGCTGGTTTACTTGCTAAGAAATAGAATTGGAAGGAATTGAGAAACAAGTGTTTAAAGTTAGGAAACCAAATGAGCAAATATGACTAGAAAAATTGCAAATGTAAAAAGGAAAACAAACAAAAACAGAAAAAATAAATAAATAAATAAATTACACAATTCTATTAGGAATGGGTAGCGCTTTTAGGAATGGGTAGCCCATTCCCAAAATGCGCTAACATGATGATTTTCTTTTTCCCAGGAGCGCTACCCATTGTTGGAGTGGTATCAGCAGCGCCAAGTTTAGCAGCACTCAAAAGCGCTGCCCATGGCTAAAAAAAAGCGCTGTCCATCCCCAAATCGGTTGTAATGAACCAAACGAATCAGGGATTCTAGGTGATCATCCGATCGAATTCGAGGCACGAAACGATTGAACAAAACACAGAAATCACACCCAGAGAGGGGAGAACATCGCGAGTCCTTCAATCAATCCGAACCAAGCATGATCGTAAAAATAAAAACAAAGTAAAAATTAAAAGACAAGCTCGAGGAACCCACAAAAATCAACCCCAGGAGGGACTGAACATCTCGAGTTCCCTAAGTGCAGAGATGAAAAAAGGTATATATCGGTAAAAGAGACAACAGCGTTGCACTCAGTTGTCGAAAAAGTAATTGCATTGAATTGAAAAGTGTTTGGCTCAAACATACCTTGTTCACCGTTGTAGCCAGAGATTCTGTGTGATCGATTGTGTTAGGCGTAATGGGTTACTAGAATTATCAATGAAAATTTATCGCAAAATACCATTCGGGGTCTCTTAAATTATTTTCAGTTTTCAGTTAGGTCCCTTATGTTTTCGTGGTAAGGAATAGGTCCCTTAATTTTTAAAAATGTTGTACCGTTGCTTTTTTTGATATTTTCTGTTAACTCCGTTACAAAAGTGGTTACATGGCTGTTAAATGCCTAAGTGCCCGTTTTTTATGCTTATGTGGCATTTTTATTTGTTGATTCATTATTTTTTAATTAATTTTAATTAAAAAAATGTGGGCATTCATCTTCGTTTACTCCTGTCCAGATTTGCGTTTACTCTTCATCAAACTTCAAAAACCCAGATTTGCATCTTCATCATCATTAATCTTCAAAAACCCAAATCGAAATCGAAGAACAAAAATCGAAATCCATTCATCATCTTCGCTTACTCTAGTTCAGATCCGGGTTAGCTCCAATCTTCAAAACCCAGTTTTACATCTTCATCGTCATCAATCTTCAAAAACCCAAATCTTACCCAAATCGAAATCGAAGAATAGAAATCAAAATCCAACCCTAAAACTCAAATCGAAATCAAAGAACAGAAACCCAACCTTGAAACCCAAATCTAAGTCAAAGAACACCAAAAAATACAAACGACAAAGAGAGGGAATGGAAACTGGAATTCTGGAAGTCAAACCCAAATCGAAGGGCCTTTCACTTTTAACAAAGCAAAAATACAAACAAAAACTAGAGAGAAAAAATTGAGGGAATTGAAGAACGAGGAATCCTAACATTTTCTGAAACTGGAATTGAGGGAATTGCAGGGAATTGAAGAACGAGGAATCCTAAAATTGAGAGAACGGTTTCTGAAACTGGAATGCTAAAATTTTTAATTTTTGTTTTTAATTTTTAATTACTTATGTTAATTACCTATAAGTGGAATCACAAGTCAGTTGGAGGGATATCGAAGGAGTGTACCGTTCCGGGTTCAAACTCCGGAAACTAACATTTCCCTGCCCCACTAATATTGTTTATAAAAAAAAAGCAATTTTAAAAGCCACATCGGACATTGTATAACAAATTTAGCATTAAAATGTTAAATAGGATAACGGTGTAATGTTTTTAAAAGTGAAAGGACTTATTTGTTACCACGAAAACATAAGAGACTTAATAAAAAAAATAGAAAATAAGTTAAGAGACCTCGAGGCAAAATTTAACTTTAAGTGACACCATTTGTAAATACGTGGTTTTCTAAAACTCATCTTCCCGTTACTGTTAAAGGTATCAACAACATGGAAAATTTAGACACAAAAATAAATACATGCTTGAACATAATGGAATCCTCTACACTGAAACAATTCATAATTCATAACAACGTCCTCTTGTGTACAAAGAAAATGTCACTATTAGGTGCCACGTGGAACCAATCAGATCCCTTGCTACCTTATCCCACATCAGAAATGCAATCAAATATTACCAATCATCCACTTGCAAATCCAATATCTATAACCAACCACATGTTCATTGCCACATCAGAAACCTCATATCTAAACCAACTTCAAAGTTCAAATTCAACACACACATACACTTTGCCTACACAATTAGAATCTGATTCAGAGAAGAGAGTGTGAGACTGAAGAAAATGGCATCTACCCAATGTTTCTTGCACCACCATGCCCTTACTACTACAACCCCAACAAGAGTTTCACCACAACGCCAAATTGTGAACATCAAGCCAAACTTGATTGTTTGCAAGGCACAGAACCAAGAAGCTGATGCTGTTAGTGCTGTGTCTCGTAGATTAGCTCTTAGTGTTCTCTTTGGTGCTGCTGCTGTTGCCTCTAAAGTCTCACCTGCTGATGCTGCCTATGGAGAAGCTGGTATTTTCAAATTTCTCTTACACCAACTATATCATAATTTATAGCTCATGCATGTTATTTGGCTTTCTGAAATATTCTGATTAGTTGTTGAGAGAATTCACAGGTTGATTGTGCAAATATATTCATACTAAATGTAATCACTTTTTGTTTGGTGACATGAAATTTCTTGAAGAAATCATATGATCTACCAATAGATTTCGTTTTAATTGAAATACTATTAGTAGTAAGGAAAGTGTAAATTTGATTTCTGGTTTCTGTGCATTGCCTCTTATTTGATTGGTCAAGTTTAAGATGAAAAAAATTTAGTGATCTAGATACTTTATTAACTGAAACTATAATACCTGAGTTGAAGCCATGTGGATAATATTTAGAATAAACTTTAATTTAGTCCCTAAACTACTATTCTCTTCCTTAGTCCTTAAAATATATAAAATTCGTCTAATTAGTCTCTAAAGTTTTATAAGTAGTCTCTTACAGAAACCAATGTGGTGGATTTCACAGACAACTTTGATTATTATTTTGGTTACAGCCAATGTGTTTGGAAAGCCAAAGACAGACACAGACTTCTTGCCTTACAATGGAGATGGATTCAAACTGATAATACCCTCAAAGTGGAACCCAAGCAAAGAGAGAGAGTACCCAGGTCAGGTTCTTAGATATGAGGATAACTTTGATGCAACAAGCAATGTTTCTGTCACTGTCACCGACACTGATAAGAAGTCCATCACTGACTATGGTTCACCAGAAGAATTCCTATCTAAGGTACAAAAAAAATCCATTCTTTGTTTTCCATCACACACAACTTTGTTTTCATCCATTCTTTTCATTATTTTTTATCTATGATTTCCAATTCAAATGAACAATGTCTTTGATTTTTAAAGACAATAACAACAGTTCTTGGATAGCTGACATTCAAGATTTGGTTTTTCCTCGTCGCAGGTGGACTATTTGCTCGGAAAACAAGCCTTCTTTGGCCAAACTGATTCAGAGGTAATTGGTTAATCATCAGCATTATGAGATTAACTGTCAAACTTATATTTCTTTTATTCTACAAAAAAATAGATTTGGATTACATGCTGTTAGATAAATAAATATTTACTGTCCGATCCAGATCAGGCGGTCTGTATTTGAAGTTTTATAAAAAGAGTAATTTGTATAGTTGAAATAAAGACTACCCGATCTTGATCAGACGGTCTAGATGAGCTGACTGCATGATTGCATGTAGTTACGATTGCACCTCATTATCACCATGACCAAAATGCAACCTTGTAGGAGCACACTTCCTTAAACACAAAGTTAGCAGCCCCTTTCTGTGTTTCTTTATTAAGACTTATGTCAGAAAATATAAAATTTAATTAAGATAACAATAACCAAAAATTTGAGTTTCTTTAAAAAGATTCTATGAATTTTTCATATGAAATTAAATATCCTTATAGGATAATTCCTGTTGGTATGAAAACAACTTGTGACTCTTACACCAGCATTTTGTTGCAATAGAAATTATTCACCTTTTCTCTCTACCCTTTATTTCTGCCTTTTCTCTGCAATTCATCTTGAAATATAACAGCAAAACTCATGAAACTCATCCTTATATATCCAACTATTTCTGAACTTCAATTTCGCAGGGTGGTTTCGATTCAAATGCTGTAGCTGTGGCAAACATCTTAGACAGTTCAGCACCAGTGATTGATGGGAAACAGTATTACAACATATCTGTGTTGACAAGGACTGCTGATGGAGATGAAGGTGGAAAGCATCAGTTAATTACAGCAACAGTAAAAGATGGAAAACTATACATTTGCAAGGCTCAAGCTGGAGACAAGAGGTGGTTTAAGGGAGCAAGAAAGTTTGTGGAAAGCACAGCAAGTTCTTTCAGTGTTGCCTAAGAAAAGAAACTTGGTGGAATGTTTTTTATTCTGCATGTAAATCATGTATTCTTGAAGATTTATGCATGTTTTGAGTTGTCTTGCCCTTTTCTGTCCCCCCAAGTTTTTATTATTTGAGGTAGTTGATTAATCTTTCATGGCTTTTAACCTTATCTCTTATTAAGAATTTTAAGTTGTTACAAGCCATTGAAAATTAAGCACTATATATATGCTTAATAAAAGGGTTCAAGGGTTTGTATATAAAAAGCTTGCACTATATATATGCTTGAAAATGTGTCACCATATCCCAAGGCCGAACAATTGGGGTCTGAAGAAAAACTACAGAAAAGAACAGCAAAAGATGTAATGAGATGAAAATATGAAAAACCATGAAGAACAGAAGAAATACTTAGCTTTCTTGACTTATCAGTGATCGAGTATATAAATATATATTTACAAACTCCTTAAATAACTCTAAACTTGATTCAATCAAACTATGAAAATAATGTGATGACCGATAAATTCAAGGTGGCATTATAAATACGAGACTGAAATATGTTTTTGCTACCTCCAAATAAGGAGGGTTTTGATTTTAGTGCCTGTAAAATTTGGTCCTTACTAACTAAAATTTATAGCAAAATCTGCACTTCATTTTCCTACAAAACTTTCTTGTGAATTTTGATATGAGAGACTAAAAACCATGATTTCGACCAAAACTCACTCCAAAATTTGAGCATTTCGCTTTCATGCCTATTTTCTTGTGAAATCTGGTCGAAATGAACAAGTTCAAAATAATTTTATGCAGCAAAAAGAAAAACAAAAATTATAGGGAATTGTTGTGGATAAATTTTGAGTTCGAAACTTATGATCGAATCTCATGTCAATTCTAAGTGTAAAGAATTGAAGTATATTTTTCTCAAAATGTAACACGAAGGCTTGGAATTTAGAAGGCTTGACAAGGTGTTTTTGAAGTGAAGGTTCGAGGCACAAGGCTTACAAAGGAAGTTAAGTGGCGGTTTTCAGAAGTTGCGTGAAAGGCTCTTGCAATATGCGTGAAAGGCTCTTGCAAACTCTATTAATAGTAGGTTCTACAGAGGAATAAGGGCTAAATTGATAATATTCAGTAGCCTACACACGCCTAACACATCCGACTATGTAGGATCCTTTGCAATTGTGGTTAAAAATGTATGTTCTTGCCATTTATATTTGTATTTCAATTTTTATATGAATATTTAACTTTTTTCTTTAAAATTCTAGTGTATCACTTTTGTCTTTTGTTTACTTTTACTTAGTCTTTTTACTTATTTTTACGAAGTTCATTCCTCTTAGAATTGATTCTCAGGTTTACTTTAAAATTCGAGTGTACCCCTACCAATCAAATTTATGAAGTGGTTGGTTATCAATTGACTAATTGATGGTTACTAATTGTCCAATTTCTTTGTGATGATGTGTCAACCTCTAATTGGTAGATAGTGTAAAAGACTCATATACATATTATGTATATAAATTAAATTTATATATTTATACAGCGAGCCCCAAAACAGAAGTAATAAACAAAAACATAGAAGAAACAACGAAAGTTAATAACGTGTTTGGATAGGGTACTATTTTAGGATAATGTAATTTTTGAAAGAAATTAAAATATTTTAGTCCAAAATTTTGAATTAAAATATTTCAATTACACAAAAATTATATTCCCCTAAAAAAAAAATACTCAATCCAAATAGATCTAAGATTAGAGAAAGAAATCCCGTCAAAAAAAAAGATTAGAGAAAGAAAAGGAATAGAAAAGAAAAAAATTGGCGGTAACTGCACAAACAAAAACCGGAGAGGTGGTGTGGTGAAGACCGTTTAAAAGAGGTTCCTCTCACTTCACTTCTCTTCTCTGTATATAAACACATATCCACACCATGCAATTCCTTTTTCTGCATTGTAACTGTACAAAGAAGAAAGAAAGATAGAAATCGGTTTGAATCACGCGAATAGAAAAAGGAAGAAACAAGCAGAAGGTGGAATTGGCGGTACTTCTCCGGCGATCGTTCATCGAACTTCAAATCGTTGCTCTTTGTTCTCCGGTAAGTCCGTGAGTTACTACCATCACCACCACGTTCTTCTTTTTGTTCTTCTGCTTCTGTACTTCCGAGATATGCGGTTTTCCATGTCGATTGCTGTGTTGCATGTCCATTTGATTTTGAGTTTCTGGTTCTTGTTTGTTTCAAGATAAAAGAAAGATTTTCTTGTTCTGAATTTCTGAGTTCTTTATCGTTTGAGTATCGGTAATTTAGGGATGGAAATTGTGTTGGAAGTGTTATGCTTTGACGCTAAATATACCTTGTGTTTCTTGCGTTTATTCTGAATTGTTTTTGTTTATTGGTTCAATTTAAGGAATATGCTTTTGCCCTCTTGATTTTCTGATTCTTGTAGTTTCCAATTGCGGTATTGAGAGTTTTATGGTATTTGATTATTTATTGTGGTTGCTTCTGTGATGTTTTTTTGTGAAGAAATTTGTTCCATGTTAATTTCAAGAGGCATTTTGTTGTTGGTTGTTGTACCTTTGCTGCATATTGTCTTATAATCCTCACTGATGAAGAACCAGCTTTAAAACGCACCAGATTATCTTCTAAAAGATTAGTCTGTGTCTCTAACTGTCCGTCTTATGTGGAGCCCATTGCAGGCTCTTCAAGTTACTTGATGGCTCAGCCCCTATCATCTGAAGGGGGCAACGATGTTGTTTTTTATTCAAACTACATCTTAAAAAGAACCGAAGGTATTAGGATAATCACAAACGCGTTGTATTCTCTTGGTTACAAGAAGAGCGGTGCGTGCCTTGAGGAGGAGTCTGGTGTACCTTTGCATTCGACTGTGGTAAATCTGTTTATGCAGCAGATACTCGATGGTGATTGGGAAGAAAGCATAGCTGCATTGAATATAATTGGTCTAGAAGGTGAAAGTATTGTCAGAGCAGCCTCACTTTTAATCAGGGAGCAGAAGTTTTTTGAGCTTCTTGATGGGGATAAGATCATGGATGCATTGAACACATTGAGGACTGAGATTGCACCACATTGTGCTGATAGTAGTAGAATTCGTGTACTTTCTTCTCGTGTAGTGTTTGCATATGGCCCAGATGGTTCTTCCAGGCTAAGGGTGAGGAGTCGGTTGCAACTGCTACAGGAATTGCAGAAATTGCTTCCGCCAGCAATGATGATACTTGGAAAAAGATTGGAACATCTAGTTGAAAATGCCCTAATCGCAGAACGACAGAATTGCTGGTTTCACAATTCATCGGATGAGGAGATGTCATTATATTCATATCATTATCACTGTGGAAAAACTCAGATACCTTCTAGAACATTACAGGTTAGAAAATGACGTGCCTAAAGATGTTGAGGTTTATATGGGAATATTTATATTTGACCATTTTACTTCTTGACATCACCGTAATTATTTGCAAAATTTTTATTGTTGACTTGTTAGGTTGTTAGCCCCTGGGCTTGTCTAGAAGTTTTTAATAGCTTCAGTTTACATTACTTTTCTGTTTATAGAGTTATTTAGTTACAGTTTGTTGAAGCTGAGTTGGCCTTGTCTAGCATATCTTTCCCACCATGGGTCTAGATGATTACTAAATGTTTCCAGGATAGTTTGTACTTATCCCTTCTATGCAATCACAATACCTGTGTTCCAATGATTTGGAATTAAGTACTCACAAGTTTAATAAGATCATGTACTACAACTAAGTATCCCAATAAATATGGTAAAGGGTGTTAGAAACAAGACAAGTCGGCATATGTGGCAGTTTCAGGTAAAGGGTGTTTGGTGGATAGTTTCATAATTTGTTTTGTTATTCTTTTGGGTAGATTACTTATGTTCTAAATAGCGAAAAGAAACACAATATTTCACTTCCCCAAGTAAATGTCAGCGGGGTTATATTGTTTTTTATTTGACTATTTGGTGGAAAAGCTGGAATATCATTTAGAGGTCAAAGTCGTCGCAAAAGTTTAAGCAGTATAGTGTAGCTTCTCTAATAATTTTAGTCTCCCAACAAAAACAATTTCCCAGAGGCATCATCAGTCATATACAACTTATGCAAGGAAGAAAATGGATACTGGGATTAGGGTCTGATTTAAATGGTTTTGCCTTGCAATCTTCACGGATCTTTGTAAATTTTCATTTTCTCTCATTTTCCTGTTCTTACTTGCTTATTTTGCTATATAGCATTATACGCTCGTCTCATCATCCTATGCCATAAAGCCTAAACGGCTAACATACTGTGTTGAGTTTTAACTGGTGATTCCTAATTCTTCTTCCTAACGAAGTTATCTCTTTTAGTATTTCTGATCCTAAACTACAGATAATTTCTATTAGTTCTCAATTCTTTCTGCCAATCCCATTAAAATTCTAGTATTAGATAGCTCGAAATGCTGGCTAAGCAATATCGCACTAAAAATTAGATATATGCTACCACCTAATGAGAAATAGGCATCCTTTCTATTAAATAGGATGCCATTGCAATATCTCTAGCAAACTCTTTTTGTTGAAGATAAGATGTAAATCTTTATCTTCTTTGTTATGGTTTAGATGTAATTGAAAGCAAGGCTTTGCGAGTTCGGGTGGTCAACGTTATGGTCTAGTGGTTTGGATCTTAGAATATCATATTTTCTTTTTATGAGGATTGATGTGAAGTTTGGGTATTTGGTCTTTAAGAAATCGTTTTTTTATTGGGCAATGTTAATGGTTAATGATTAGTTGTTAGGTGGAGGGGAAAATGTTAGTTTCTGGAATTTGAATCTTGGATTTCCTACTTATACTCCTTCAGAGTCCCTTAGTCCGTCCACTGAGCTAGCTACTAGTTTCTAAAATTGGGTTTATTTGAGTTTCCTATATAGAGCGTAGTATTTGTCTTGTGATTTGGATGTTTCCATTGCAAGTTTGAGTCTAGTGGTAAATAGCTTTTGTTGTCTTATGGTAATATATCATTGATAGTTTTAAGTTTTAACCGTTCTTCATTATTCTCGGATCATCCTTTGTTAAACATAAGATTTTCTTTGTTTTGGCTTAGCAACAACAACTACCAAGCCTTTGTGTATTTAGTTTGAAAATAAATCATTTACTTCTACACCTTTCTTAATGTTCAAGTCTTTTTCTTTCATAGGCGCTACTTCAAATGACTACATATAAATTTTTATCAGTTGTACAAAGGCTTTCTTTAATCCCAACTCACCAACTACACCTTTGGTTGTCCAATTACAATGCGTGACATGAATCTTAAAATTACAAAAATATATTTGGAACGAAAGAAGAAAGTAATTGGCAGTGTTATTTTATTGGTTTTATGTTTTATTTTTCATGTGTCTTGCATTTTTGTTTGATATAAAATTCAACAACAATAAAATAATTAAACAATGAAAAGAAAACAGAGGGTTTGGTGTCCGTCTTCCTATGCATTAGGTCATATGTCTAAGCCAGTAATTTAGGGTGTGTTTGGGAGTGTGTTGGAGGGGAGGTTTTGAAAAGTTTAGTCTATATTTTAATAAATAGAGTAAACCCTCGATTTGGTCCCTCAACTATCACCCTCTCTCTTTTTTGGTCCTTGAACTATAAAAATATAATAAGTATTCCATAAACTATTCTATATCCATCAATTTAGTCTCTTTAGGGACTATTTATTATATTTTTATAGTTTAGGGACTAAATTGGAGAGAGGGTGATAGATGAGGGACCAAATTTGAGGGCTTACTCTAATATGTATTTAAGATTTTAAAAAAATTGAAAGAATAACATGATAGCTAATAATATTACATTTTTAATAACATTTCATTTATGTTTAGAAACATTTTATAGCTTCCTCCTCAATTTAGAATTAAAAAATAAGTCATCCCCTCCCCTTTCCTCCGATACCCTCTATGCAAACATACCCTTGGTAGCTATGTAATCCCTATTTTTGTTGCTTCTGTGATCTTTTTTTTCCTTTTGTGTTATCTCATTCGTTTGGTATTCTTATTTGCTGCAAAATCATTCGAGTCGTGTATAGAAGTGGAAAACAGAGAGTTAATGATCTGTCTTCCTATGCATTAGCTCATATGTCTAGTGTCTGTGAAATCCCTAACTTTACGGCTGCTGTGATCTTTCCTTTTCCACTTTTGTTCTCTCATATTTGTCGGTATTTATATTTGCTGCAAAATCTTTTGAATCATGAACAGAAGCTAATGCCATCCTCCATTTTCTTTCTGCATGAGCACCATAGATGCTCTAATGCTATTTTCTTATCCTTCAAATCATGACAGATATTAGAAGAACATGATGACGAAGTATGGTTTGTACAATTTTCACATAATGGGAAATATTTAGCTTCAGCATCAAATGATCAAACTGCAATCATTTGGGAGGTAATATTTGTTGATGATATATATATATATATATATATATATATATATATATATATATATATATATATATGCTTCTGTTCTGTTTTAAACATCTGGAGCCTCAATGCAGAAAACAATTTTAATTTGTTATTCGTTTAACATACCCAAATTGGCATAATAGGTGCACTTTTATCTGTTAGCATAATAACCAATCCTAGACTGACAATGCCCAATTCTTTTTAACCCTGTTTTGTACTTCTGCATAGTTAATGTTTTATTGAAAATAGTTGAAAAGCGTATTCCTAACTCTTTATGATGTATTCAAAGATGGTAAAGCAACTCAAAAAAGTGCAACTTCTGGTAGTTTAATTTAGTGCAGTTAGTAGAGCCCAACTAGTAAGTGAGAACTATTACCGTGAAAGATCCCTATAATCCAAGAGCGAAGTGCTCCTCAGAGAAGATATGGGAATCTTACTTTTCCATGGGAGTCTTCCTTCTATTCCCACGAAAAAGACTGGGAATCTTACTTTACCATTGAAGGTGTCATTTTTTATTTTTTTGTGTTTTGACCCTCCTTTTATAGGTTGACACGAATGGTGGACTGTCTATCAAGCATAAACTCTGTGGTCACCAGACAGCTGTTTCTTCTGTTACCTGGAGTCCAAATGACCAAGAGCTCCTCACATGTGGAGTGGAGGAGGCTGTTAGGCGTTGGGATGTCTCTACCGGTAATTGCCTGCAAATTTATGAAAAAAGTGGTCTTGGCTTGATCTCCTGTGCATGGTTTCCAAGTGGAAAGTATATACTTTCTGGCCTCAATGACAAGAGCCTTTGTATGTGGGATTTGGATGGGAATGAAGTGGAGTCTTGGAATGGATCAAAAACGCTCAAGATTTCTGACTTGGAAATAACATGTAACGGGAGATATTTTCTCACAATTTGTGAAGACGATTTAATACTGATTTATGACAGAGAGATGAACATTGAGTGGTATATTGAAGAGAATGAAACCATAACTTCTTTCTCTTTGTCAAAAGATAGCAAATTGGTATTGGTTAATCTATTGAACCAAGAAATACATCTTTGGTCAATAGAAGATGAACTGAGGTTTGTTGGCAAGTATGTAGGCCAAAAACGCTGTCGCTTTGTTATTCGATCTTGCTTAGGTGGGCATGAGCAAGGTTTTATTGCTAGTGGAAGTGAGGATTCACAGGTATTTATTTAAATCTTAAATTGATAGTCTGTTAAAAACATCTTTGGGTGTGTTTGTTACAATTTGGAAATATTTATTCACATATATGTTTGTTACAAAGGTTTTAATGGGTTTCCATACTTGTCAGGTTTACATATGGTATAGAAGAAATTGGCTACTAGTCAGTGTATTGCCTGGTCATTCTGGAGCTGTTAACTGTGTGAGTTGGAATCCAGCTAACCCCCACATGTTGGCCTCAGCCAGTGATGATCGGACAGTCAGGATATGGGGTTTATAAATTGTCTGAATGTGAAGTGTACCAAAATCCATACAACAATGGTGGGGAACTTCGATGAAGGCAAAATACTTCAATCTCATTTCATTTTTCAACATTGCAATTCTGTAAATACTGGTAAGAATCAAACTAGGAGAACCGTGGAATGCAACATTTAACTGCATTTTGTGATCTAACTCAGCCTTTTCTTGTGAGATATTAGAGTTCCACCAAAAAAAGACAAATTTAATTGGCCGTGAAGTGATATCTTCCATACTGAAACCTAGCTCCAAAATTAATTCACTAATGTGAATATTTTTCTGAATATATGAGATAGCTAGATTTTTCCCTATTCATCTCTTTGACATGGTATTTTATAACGTGAAGAAGGTCTATGAGATACAATTCTCATAATCGTCAGTCTACAGTACATATGCGAGTTGTGACGGTCTTTAATATTTATGATGAAATGAAAGGCATCGATTCATTGTTAGCATTCTATGTTGTACTTAAAACAAACTAAAATATATATCAATAAGATAAGATAAACCAAGATAAATAAACAATCAATATATCAAGATTCCTGCAACCTCTAAGTTTAAATAATAATAAAAAAACCTCCAACTTTAAATAATTTCAAAGAAAAAACTCTAATGTCACCATGATTAGCCATTCTAGCCATTTCCAAAAAGTCGCCTATATTTCCTACTCATGGAATTCCACTGACAACACTTCCTCGAATAATATTTCCAAAAAGCCTTGAAGGACACTTAACATGAAACTTAATTCTCAGATCCCCCTTTCTCCCAGGCTGTTTGGAAATGGGCATTCCTTCATTATGGACAACTTTCTCAGAACCATGTCTGATTACACCTTGCAGTTGGACAAAGACATTCCTTCCATCCAACGTTGTCAGCTCCAAGGTTTTACCTTTCTTGGACTCAGCAAGAGTCAACTCATGCTTAATCACCAAATCATTACTGTCCCTTGCATAAACATCGTGTGGTTTCTCATCTACTACAAAAATAACATCACATTGGATCATCCCAGCCTTCTCGTTACCCTTCCCTTCAAATGTAATCTTTGTTCCTTTCTTCCACCCAGCTTTTACCTCAATAGTCATAATCTCATCCCTATATCGAGTATTGCTGAAATGGAATATATTACACGTGTCAAAGAGACATTTTCACAGAGCAAGAAGAAAAATCAGTTTCAATAGACCAAACCCCAAAACTAAACTAATAATAATAATAATAATAATAATAGTAATAATAATAATAATAATAATAATAATAATAATAATAATAATAATAATAATAATAAAACAATTACTCTCAAACAATACAAGTAAAAAAAACACGTTAAAGTAGGGTTTAAAATTAATTTACCCAAATCTATCAGTAACCGTCCTCAAGAACTTGACCTTCTTATTAGCACCGTTATAAAGCTCTTCCAAACTACACAACAAAACTTTCTCCACCGCCGCAGCCTTCCTCGACACTCCACCAAACACTCCACCATCATTCGATGTTCTGAAAAACCCGTCCCTCCGGCTTTCGCTAATAAACTCAGCTAAGATATCATCAGAATTGTGACTGCTACATTGGAAAGTATGAATACTATTCTGACGACTACAGTTACAGCATGAGGATGAAGCAGGAGCAGAAGGGGAAGATGATGAAGCAGGAGAAAAAGCGGAAGATGATGAAGCAGGACCAGACTTCAGTTCTTTTTTACACTGAAGATCGTAGATCTTACGTGTTTGAGGATCCCTTAAAACATTGTAAGCTTGAGAAATTTGTTTGAATTTCTCTTCCGCTTCCCTTATGTTATCAGGATTTTTGTCGGGATGCCATTTCATTACCAGTGTTCTGTATGCCTTCTTCAAATCTTCTCCACTTGCATTTCTATTCACATTTAGAACGTTGTAGTAATCGTTATCCATTCCTCTCTAAGAAGGCGGCGGCAGAAGAAAAAAAATAAGGACCGTTGGATTTACGTTTGCTTGGTGGCTTGATGAAAAATTTCTTGAAGAAAGAGTATATAATGAAATAAAAGTGGTGATTATCGTAATTATTTGCAGGAAATTTAATAACTTTCTAAAATAAAACATGATCGTATCAATTAATAATATGGTCAGATATTTTGTTTCCTTTCTAAAGCCAGTTTATGATGATTTTTGTTTACTGTTTTATGAAAAATTAAATATAAATCATCTATATCTAAAATAGAAAAAAGAATGGAGCACGTGATTATCGGGAGGAGATATAGATGAATTAAAATATACTTAAAATATAAATCATCTTTATCTAGAAACGACATAAAATATACTTAAAATTCGCATTGAAACATAATTTACCAACAATGGCTGTTTTGATGCTGGACTTCACGTTGACCAAATTAATTTAATTGTTCCAGAATAATCAAATCCAATTTTTTCATACTAAGTAAACCATATCAGAAACTCAAATTTTTTATCAGGAATATATTCCCCAATTGAATGTACCGAGAGAGAGAGAGAGAGAAATTTTCCAATCAGGTGCTCGTTGTTTTCCCTTCTTTTAAATAGATAGTTTTAATTTAATTTATTGTAAATATGTGATTGGTTGGTTTTAAATAATTAATGTTAGGTTTTTCTTTTAAATAGAAATTTTTATTTTAATATATTTAATCTTTTTTGAATTATAATGATGAAAATATATTAATTAAAATTCTTTTACAATAATAATTACAATCAATGATAATTACAATCGTTTCCAGGAAATTTGTTCGTTTTCTAAATTAAAACATGATCGTATCAATTAAAAATAAACTTAGGGATTGCAAACTTGCAATGGTGAAAATTTTTGGTAAATAAAATATTTATCTAAACTTAGGGATTACACCTTATTGGTAAGATATTTTGTTTCTCAATCTAAAGCTACTTTATGATTTTTATTTACTGATTTATCAGGTTTATTGTTATAAAAATATATCAATTTCAATCAAAATAAATAAAATATATCAATTAATATTATTGTATGTAAGTATCTCGTAATTGAGTAATCAGCGGTGAATTAAGAATTTTCTATTTTAATATAAATAATCTTTTTACGATTATAATGATCCCCAAAATTACGATCAATTAACAATAATAATTGATTGTAAAAAACAATAACAACTACAATGAATTAGGGATTCTACAATTTCTTAGAAGCAGAGAATCAAAGAATTGAACAAACTAAAATTCATCTTTTTATTGATTCATTACATCATGAGAACTTATATACAGCAATCTGGATCTAACAGAATCAGAAACTAATTAACAACAAACTCTAAACTAGTTACAACAACTAACTGATTAATCTAAATAGACTGAACTAACAAACTGAACTGATTAAACTAACACAAGTTACTAACTATAGTTAACTGAAGGGCAAAAGAGTAAAAACAGACTGAGATATGTCTTTTAATACTCCCCCTCAAGTTGGGCTGTAGAGGTTATGAAGGCCCAACTTGGACAAAAGAGACTGAAATAGAGGTTTGGGCTTCCTTACAACTGGTCGTCAAGCTAGCTGCATCGAATGCGCTTCCTTACAACTGGTCTTCCTCCCCGTCGCTAGTGATCTCTGCTCTTCTCAAAGCCGATTGCGTGAACATCAATTGATGAAGTAGATCTGGAAGGTGAATGATTTATGCCATTTAGGGTTACGTTGTTGAAGAATACGGTGGAACTCTTTAATTTGCTTCTATTTTGATGTAGGTGGTTGTAATGTATTAGTGTTTGTTTATTTCGAACCCGGGTTCTTTATGTGGGCCAGAATTGGTGAAGCAGCCCAATTGGTATCTGTAATTGGTGTTGATGTATTTCGGTTATGGGCCTTGGCCAATGCTTAATGTGAATATTTTTCTGAAGGCCCATGCTTTTCTCACATCCCCTCCTACTCACCACACACCCCTTAACTCCAAATATTCCAACAATACCCTTAAGTAGAGAACGTGTTTTCGTGTGATTCAGTTGAGGCCAATCGAATATATTCGGGTAAGGCCAACCGAATATGTTCAGGGACAACGAGTGGATTCGGTTGAGGCCTCCCGAAAAAATTCGGTTGAGGTCAACCGAATAGAGAATAGCTACATACTGAAATTAAAGAAAAATTCAGGTGTAAGTAAGGACAATGGTTGTATGGGTCCCATACAGTTTCACTACTCAGCTCTACGGTCTATAAAAGCAGCTGCAATGCACCTTCATTTTGATCTCCCCCCACTCCAACACAAAATAAAAAGGAAAAAACTAGTGTCTCTCTGAAATTTCCCGGCTGTTATTTTTTTTACTTTATTATTATCTCTTTATCTATCCCTTCAATGATCATCATTTTGCAAAAAGAAAAAGAGAGCACAAAGACAAGACAATAGTGAGGGAAAGAAGGTAGAACCTGTTAACACCAAAAAATAATTAAGTCGTAGGCCGAGAGTGTTGACTCTCAATCATATGATATAAGTTATGTATTTTTAGGACCAATTGTGCAGGTTTTTCATTGTATCACAGTCATTATCTGGGGATTTAGTCTACTTTTAGATAATTGTAGTAGGAAGTTCATTTGTAAGTAATTCCTTCACTTTTGGGAGCTAAATTGGACTTGAAGACCTCTAATTGGTTGTGGCATCATTCGGCGAACCAGACACTTGCCCGGAAATGCAGCAAAATGGAGGGATTTGATTTCTGTTCAATATCGCGTCGCGACTAGGAGGGTTCGCGACGCGACCAGGAGGAGTTTTGCAAAGCAGGACTTTCTGTGCTATTTCGCATCGCGACCAGGAGGGTTCGCGACGCGACCAGGAGCAGTTTTGCGAAACCACATGTTTCTGTCCTATTTCGCGACGCGATGGTCACGGGTCGCGTCGCGATGGTGAGCGAAATTTAGGTTTTTAAAAGAAGTTTCAGCGTTTTTGGAGAGGACTTCGTCTGGGGATCTGAGCCACATTTTGGAGCAGCTGGAGGGTGCGATTTTGGGGCCTTCTCACCACTTGGGAACAAGGGATTGAAGGTTCTAATGTCTTCCTTTATGTTTGTTTTCTATTTTATGTTGGTGTCTACTCTTAGGATGGATTGTAACTAATTTGCTTAGATTAGGGAGAGATGAATCTCCCAACCCTATCATGTGAACCATTGTTCTAATCAATTCAGTTGTTATTCGATTTACTTTGTCTAAATATCTATGTTCTTAATGCTTTTCAATTACATATGATAATTGTGATGATCTAGGCTAGTGATTGCATAGGAATATGAGTTAGTACCTGGAAATTGGGTAGTTAGATCATCTGCTAGTAATCAGCATAGGGATATGTGATGGCTTAGGTGAATTCGTGTAAAATTCTCGATCGTAATGCATTACCCTTTGGCATGTCTCACCTAAGGAATTAGGGTCACTCTTAGGGTAATAGGGGGTCTTGAGGCAAGGAATTGCCCTTGACCTTAATTAGTGAATTGAATCTAGAAATTGAATAATTAACTTGAATTGGCTAAGGTTCATGTGATAGGCAAGATGAGAGGATTCGATCCCTAGTCGTTTTTTCTCGTATTCTTAAATCACGTTTTGTGTACCGTTACTCAATTACCAAACCTTTACAATCTAAGAATTTACAACTTTGCTATTGTTTTCAACGCGTAATCCCTGTGGAATCGACCGGTTACTTACCGTATTTTATTACTTGCGACGACAATTGGTACACTTGCCAAAAGTCTTAATAAGTTTTTGGCACCGTTGCCGGGGATTGTTGACTTTGTTGTCGACAAGGCAAACGAGTTGATTCTAGATTTTTAGTTTTTGTTTGTTTTTAGTTACTTAATTTTGCTACTTGTTGGTTTCTTGAACTTGTTGACGTTTGTTTTAGTGTTTCAGAGATTTGTGCATGCGGAGCAAGGGTCCACAAGAACTCTTGTTTGACCCGGAAATTGAAAAACTAGCAAAGGCAAATCGAAGAAAGGCTAAGCTTGCCAAGCAGCAAGCAAGGGAATTGTCATAGGTACAATCAACTTCTACCTCGGTACCGGAAGATTTTTCGAGTGAAGACGAAGAGATGGCTGATCCTCCACCTCCACCACGACGTACTCTAGGTGACTTCGGGCGAAGAAATCAAGGTGCCCAAGCATTTGCATTTCAACCAGTGGGCGTGGCCCAGTTTGATATCAAATCCTCTGTGCTCACGGCCTTGAAATCAGAGCAATTCTCTGGGTCGGATGCCGAAGACCCTAATCAGCACTTGTTCCAATTCTACGAGATATGTGGGACTACACACCCTGAGGGAGTAACCGATAGTGCAAAGAAGGTCCGGCTGTTCCCTTTCACTCTAACAGGGAGGGCCAAGGATTGGCTGAACACTCTCCCAGGGACAATCAACACTTGGAATGATCTCGAGAACAAGTTCTTGGAGAGATTCTTCCCAATCTCCAAGTTCATAAGGAAAAGAGCTGATATCTCCAATTTTACACAGGGAGAGTCCGAATCGTTGTATGATTCTTGGGAACGATTCAAGCTACTACTCAAGAAATGTCCCGGCCATGGCATAGAAGATTTCCTACAGTTACAAACTTTTTGCCATGGGCTGAGACCACAAACAAGAATGATGTTGGATGCCTCAGCTGGAGGATCCCTAGGTACCAAGACGTGGGAAGAAGCCAAACAGTTGGTTGAAGACATGGCTTCCAATGAGTACAGGATCCAAAATGATAGGGGGGCTGTAGGAAAGAAAGGTGTGCTGGAGCTTGATTCAAACAGCGCGGTGTTAGCCCAACAGAAACTGATGACCATGCAAATCGAGGCCCTCACTAAGCAATTAGCGGCAGCGTGTGAAGTAGGTTCCAAAGCTCCAGCAACAGTACAAGCAGTGCAAGCAGGCGGGTGCAATTATTGTGGTAGGGAATCCCATGAAGGTGATTGTGCAGCTTATGGAGAAGCATTGGAACATGCAAACTATATGGGAAACTTCCAAAGACAAGGCGGGAATCCATTTTCTAACACCTACAATCCAGGGTGGAAGAATCATCCCAACTTTTCTTGGAGGAATAATAATGAAGGCACAAGTTCCAACCAACAACAGTCTCAGGCACCTGCCAATCAACAACAGAAACCACCTTCTCGGTTAGAGGATGCATTGACACAGTTTATGCAGATGACCAAAAATACCTTCCAAGCTCAAGAGCAGGTAATGAAAAACATGGAGAAAAACAATGAAGCATCAATGAAAAATTTGGAGGTACAGATTGGTCAGTTATCGAAGCAACTTGCGGAGACATCCAAAAGTGGCTTTCCTGCCAACACTGTGGATAACCCGAGAAAGGAGAATTTCAATGCCATCTATCTGAGAAGTGGTAAGGAGTTGGAACCGTCTGAAGTAACCGAGCCCCGGGAAAAGAAAAAGAAAGAAAAGGTGCTTAGTGAGGAAGCAGATGAAAAGACTGAGGGAGCGGGGAAGGACAACCCTCAGGTGGAACCCAAAGAAACCCCATCATACATGAGACTGCCCTATCCTCAGGTAAGCAAGAAAAATCAGGAGGATGAGCAGTTCTCTAAGTTCATGGAGGTGTTCAGAAGCCTCCAGATCAATATACCTTTTGCTGAAGCCCTGGAAAAGATGCCGGTCTATGCGAAGTTCATGAAACAGCTATTGACAAAAAAGAAAAAGTTAAAGGGGAATGAAACGGTAGCGTTAACAGAGGAGTGCAGTGCTATCATTCAAAACAAAATTCCCCCTAAGCTGAAGGATCCAGGAAGCTTCACCATTCCCTGTGCAATTGGTGATGTCACTATAGATAAGGCCCTCTGTGACTTGGGGGCAAGCATAAACCTAATGCCCTTGGGAATGTGGAAAAAGCTTGGGGGAGGTGAAGTCAAATCAACTCACATGACCCTGCAACTGGCTGATAGGTCAATAAGGCATCCTCATGGTATTGTGGAGGATGTCTTGGTAAAGGTGGGAAAATTCCTCTTCCCGGTAGATTTTGTGATTCTGCGTTTGGATGGTGACACTGAGGTCAAGAGTTCAATGGATGGGGAAAATGACATCCCATTCATCTTGGGAAGACCCTTCCTAGCCACCAGTAGAGCTGTCATAGATGTGGCAGATGGGACTGTGAAGCTGAGAGTGCAAGATGAAGAGGTAACCCTAAAAGTGATCAAGGTAGCAAGAAAGGATGAGAAAAAGGAAGGGTGCTATAGTGTTGAGGCACCCAAACCCAAAGCCAAAAACAAAATGCACATCCACTCGCCACCAGGTAAGTCACCAAGCGAATGGGAGGATCTAAAAGAAGTGGTGGGTGAGCCCAGCTGGAAATTCAATGGAGAAGGTTCTGAAGGAGCTGTGAATGGGGGACTTAAGAAGCCAAAGGCTTCACCTAGGCCAATGTGAGACATCTTCTGAACCGTCAAGCTAGTGACGTTAAAGAAGCGCTGAGTGGGAGGCAACCCACTGAGGTACAAAGTCTTTAATTCAATTTCAATTTAAGTCTTTAATTTACTTTATTTTGCTATTAGTCTTAGGCATGAGAAGAAAATTTTTGTGTTCGGTCATGTTCGTGTCGCGAAAGGGAAGTAATTTCAAAGAAAATGTTTCTGGGGTATTTCGCGTCGCGAACCAGTGATGTCGCGTCGCGATGGGTTGAAATTTTTTTCAAGAAAAGGTTTCTGTTTGATTTCGCGTCGCGATGCTTCAAAATTTTTGAAACTGGAACGGTTTCTGTGTAATCTCGCGACGCGAAGCACACGGGCCGCGTCGCGATGCAACGTCTTTTAGCCCAGAAACTGGACAGTCCGAACACAAAGCAATTTTTTTTCAAAATTTGCCTCTTTTTCTTCTCTGGTGCGCCACTTCCCCCATCCCCCCCATTACTGTTTTGCTCTTATTTGGTGGTGAATTTGCACACTTTCACACGGATTCTTCCTTGTCTACATCTCCAGGTAACGATTCTCCTCCATCTCCATCTTTAATTTTCAATTTTCTTTTTTAGTTTTAGGTGATTTAGGGGGACACGAATTGTGAGTTTGGGGTTGAATTAGGAGTTGAATTGTTGTCCCCCACCCCTCTACATTGCATGCTTGCTGTTATTTCTGAATTAGGGGGCTTTGTTAATCGAATTGGGGTTGGATTCTTGTTGATTTTGATTGTATACGAAGTGTTTGTTACAATGCCTCAATGAAGTTTTTGGTGTTCACCAAGTGTTTGTGAAATTGCTCCAATGAGTTTTGGCTAAGCAACCCAAATGTTGTGGAAATGTCTAAGTGAAGTCTGTTTTGGGGTTGCTGGCCTGTTTCTAATTTTGCACATATTCACAACCTTAGGGTAGATGACTTTGAGTCCAGAAACTATGTTTTGGCTGTTGATTATTTTGCTCTGCTGGAGTGGGGCCCACACCCGGGACCCACTGAGAACTAACAATTTGGACTGGGTTCTGGTTATTTGCTTGCAGGAAATTTTTCTTAAACAAGTGCTAGCATGGACAAAAAAGCAAAGACCGGCACATCTAGGAAGAGGAGGGGGGCCTCATCATCAGAGGTTGACAGATTCAGGTCCCCCGTACACGAGGAGAGGTACCAGCAGGTTGTCAAGGGCAAGAAGATCAATCCGGAGAGGGCCTTTGACCTCTCCACAGATGAGTTTCCGATTATCACTTCCACACTGCGGGAGTTGGGGTGGCTTCCATTCAATGCAAGAATTAAGCAGGCTAACCAGAGCCTGGTCAGGGAGTTCTACTCGAACGCCTATTGGGAGGAGGAGCAGGACAGGTCTACATCCGTCTATGTTAGAGGCAAGACTGTGTCCTACTCCGCGGATAGCATCAACAGCCTGTTGGGGCTACCTACAGCGCAGTACTGTGCTATGTGCCACGTTGCAGTTGATCCCAGGAGCATTGATTATGAGGGGACTTTGAGAGAGCTGTGTCGTCCGGGGGCACAATGGGCCCCATCCGCATCCTTCCACGCCGTTTCTGCAACATGGGGCTGAAGCCAATCCCAAAGGCCTGGAATGCATTTTTCAATCAGTCGATCATATCCTGTTCTAACTCTACAGATGTGAAGGTCAAAATGGCCATGGGATTATTGGCTATCATGAGGGGCGAGCGGGTAAACCTGGGCAGAGCTATTTCTGAGAGCATAGCTGAGATTGTCAGATGTCCGAGGACCAGATTGGGGCATGCCTCTGTGATTCATGCCTTGTGTTCACAACAGGGGTGTCCTGAATACTCGGACGACTTGCTAGTTGATCCCAGGGAACCTATCACTGCCGCTTGGATTATGAAGCAGCCTGATGGGCCCATAGACGGAGCAGCACCACAGCAGCCAGCACCTCCAGCACCGCAGCAGCCAGCAGGCCCATCTTACCGGGAGCAGTTTCAGACCGACTCCTCTTTCCAGTATGACCTCCTCATGGCCAGCTGGTGCGGGTCGTCTCTATCATTGCAGCAGCAGGGCATAGATACTTCACACCTGGCATCATACAGAGTCCACCGTGCTACTGAGGAGTATATGGCCGAGAACAGAGCAGCCGCCGCTTCATCTTCATCAGTACCCCATGCAGAGAAGGAGCCAGTCCCCCAGGATCCACTTCTTTCAGGGGATGAGTATTTGGAGGAGCACATTTCATTTCCTTGAGCAGGAGGCTCAATTTATTTTACTGTTTTATTCAGACATTTTTACTCGCACTTTTGGTTGTATTTTGCCCTATTTTGACTCTATTTCGCACTTTGGTCTGTACTTATTAGTATAACTTACTCTGTGATATTGAGGCACCACTGCCCTATATTTTGTTTTTGTTTTGTTAAAGCAGCTTCAATGGTGATGATGTGTGGCATTTGGGGTCGCATGTTTTCATTTTTCCTTTTGACACTCGCACGTCAAGTTTTATCATCAAGTAATAGCAGGGGTCATGACAAACGTTGCGGAAGTTCAAATCATCTGTAAGCAGCATCTCTCAAGTTCTATCTCTACGATCCCAACTGTGAGGTTTGAGCCTAAACACGTTCTTATATATATTGTGTGTATTCACTGCCTGCATTAGTCTGCAGAACATGACATTGTGCTTAATTGTTTTTGCATTTGATTTTCATAGACACTGAGGCATTTCTTTTGGCACCCCTGAGCCTTTCAAACCACACCTAACTAATGTTTGTCCTCTGCTATCCCCTCTGAGCCTATTGTTAAAAATTGTATGTTGTTTCTCTGAAAATCATAGCCTAGTTAATTCTTAACTTGGAGTTAGGTAACAAAAGCTGTGAGAGTGGGGAAATTTTTAAGTTTGGGGTTGCTCGTGGAATAGCAACAATATAAGTTTGGGGTGGTATACAAGAGAAGGAACAAGAAAAGAAAATATATATATATATATATATGTATATATATATATATACATAAAAAAAAAGAAAAATAAATAAATAAATAAATAAATAAAATCCTTCTCTTGTTTTGTTGAATGCTTTGGGAAAATGGGTGAGTAAGTGAATTGTGTGAAATTGACAAAAAGAGAGGTAGGCCTAACTCCAAGTGCAACCTACTTATCCAAATGTATCCACCCTTACCTAAGCCCCGCTATAACCCTTAAAGTCCTCAAAATGTGTGTATGCATTTCATTTGTATAGTCTGATATAGAACTTTGTCAAGCCTATGAAACGATGATGTAGGTACTGTGAATTGAGTAAACACCAGAAACACCTCAAGAGTGAAACACTGGTGAGATGTGTGTACGGAGAAAACTTGAGAATGCTGCCTGCTTATAGTTCGGTATTTCCAATTCAGTTGTCCTGCCACTGTATTAGGTTGATGATGATAGTTGATGTGCTGATGTGTTTAAGGTTGATGTATTATATGTAACAGCTAAATAGAAAAAAACAGCCACATTCTGAATTGATTGTTTGCTTGAGGACAAGCAAAAGTTTAAGTTTGGGGTTGTGTTGACTCTCAATCATATGATATAAGTTATGTATTTTTAGGACCAATTGTGCAGGTTTTTCATTGTATCACAGTCATTATCTGGGGATTTAGTCTAGTTTTAGATAATTTTAGTAGGAAGTTCATTTGTAAGTAATTCCTTCACTTTTGGGAGCTAAATTGGACTTGAAGACCTCTAATTGGTTGTGGCATCATTCGGCGAACCAGACACTTGCCCGGAAATGCAGCAAAATGGAGGGATTTGATTTCTGTTCAATATCGCGTCGCGACCAGGAGGGTTCGCGACGCGACCAGGAGGA
Organism: Astragalus membranaceus; assembly: GCA_039519185.1. Lineage (NCBI taxonomy): Eukaryota > Viridiplantae > Streptophyta > Magnoliopsida > Fabales > Fabaceae > Astragalus > Astragalus membranaceus. Next base: position 134,243,552 of record CM076848.1, on the reverse strand, counting down.
GTTTTGCAAAGCAGGACTTTCTGTGCTATTTCACATCGCGACCAGGAGGGTTCGCGACGCGACCAGGAGCAATTTTGCGAAGCCAGATGTTTCTGTCCTATTTCGCGACGCGATGGTCACGGGTCGCATCGCGATGGTGAGCGAAATTTAGGTTTTTAAAAGCAGTTTCAGCGTTTTTGGAGAGGACTTCGTCTGGGGATCTGAGCCACATTTTGGAGCAGCTGGAGGGTGCGATTTTGGGGCCTTCTCACCACTTGGGAACAAGGGATTGAAGGTTCTAATGTCTTCCTTTATGTTTGTTTTCTATTTTATGTTGGTGTCTACTCTTAGGATGGATTGTAACTAATTTGCTTAGATTAGGGAGAGATGAATCTCCCAACCCTATCATGTGAACCATTGTTCTAATCAATTCAGTTGTTATTCGATTTACTTTGTCTAAATACCTATGTTCTTAATGCGTTTCAATTACATATGATAATTGTGATGATCCAGGCTAGTGATTGCATAGGAATATGAGTTAGTAGCTGGAAATTGGGTAGTTAGATCATCTGCTAGTAATCAGCATAGGGATATGTGATGGCTTAGGTGCATTCGTGTAAAATTCTCGATCGTAATGCATTACCCTTTGGCATGTCTCACCTAAGGAATTAGGGTTACTCTTAGGGTAATAGGGGTCTTGAGGCAAGGAATTGCCCTTGACCTTAATTAGTGAATTGAATCTAGAAATTGAATAATTAACTTGAATTGGCTAAGGTTCATGTGATAGGCAAGGTGAGAGGATTCGATCCCTAGTCGTTTTTTCTCGTATTCTTAAATCACGTTTTGTGTACCGTTACTCAATTACCAAACCTTTACAATCTAAGAATTTACAACTTTGCTATTGTTTTCAACGCGCAATCCCTGTGGAATCGACCGGTTACTTACCGTATTTTATTACTTGCGACGACAATTGGTACACTTGCCAAAAGTCTTAACAGAGAGCTGAATGAAGAAGGGGGTAAAGTTGGAATGTTGAGGCAGGCCACCAGACAAGGGGTCTTAGGAGATAACTGCTTGTGAAAACGAATAAGAGAAGCCCTCAGGGCGTATCACTAGACAACTCCCCGAGGAAGGGGTTAGCCCGAGGAGAAATTAATGAGCAAGACTGAGGGAAAGTATAGCCTCAGCCTATAGAGTGCCACGACCAAGGTAGACTCGGGTGCCCAAGTTTGTCTGAGGACGAAGGTTAGCTGAGTAAACCAAGTGGCTGAGGTAAGGCGGTTTTACTTAGAAGGCGCGTAAGAGACATGCACGAAGATAGGACGTGGGGGCAGTTAGAGATCCAGCAAAGGGAGCGAAGCCTTGAAGAGCGGAGTGAAGGAGTTTCACCCCACTAATCGTGCTAGTGATCGTGGGTGGTTACTCTTCCTCTTTAGGGCTTAGGAACAATGCTAGTCGTTGATCTTAGATTGATCCAACGGTAGGCAAATGTTGGCTGTGCTAATGTCCGACGAGGGCCTATGTATATAAATAGCAGAGTAATTGTTCAGAAACGGATACACAACAATCAAGTCAAACTCTACGTTTATTTTTTACCTATCTTCTTTCTCGCATTTATCATTACTTTTATGCATTAGCCAGTAGTATAATCCAGTCCCCTTTCACCCAACCTGACACTTTCTATAGTAGTCAGGATACCCACAGTCAAGGAGCAGATCAGTTCCCTCCTTGGCGAAATTGCTTGAAGAACAGAGGAATCAAAGAACTTGCTCAAACCTCTGGCCGAATCCACGGCTAGGACCTAAGAGTTTGAACCAAGGAACAACAGAACCAAACCCATTTCCTTTCTTATTTTGTTTCCTTCCTTAGTAGGTCATTACTTTTGCTTTACCATTGATTCTGCTACAGCTTCTGTTTCCTATGATTCTAAGGCTATCACTATCAATGGCCATTCGGTTGAGGCCTCCCGAAATATTTTGGTTGAGGTCAACCGAATAGTGTGAAAGAGGTAAAAGAGGGGGGGGTGTCTCAAAAATACCCGTTCGGGTGTGCCTAACCGAAAGTATTCAGCTGTCCCTAACCAAATCGTTAAAAATTTCAAAAAAAAAATATGGAGCCTTTTCTGAATATATGAGATAGCTAGATTTTTCCCTATTCATCTATCTCTTTGACATGGGAATGAATGTTTCTGCAAGATATAGAAACATAACTGAATCTGAAGTGATTTGAAATCAGGTAATAGGGACTTTCAATGACATGATTTGGACCTAAGTGCAGTTGACAGAGGGTCTGATGAGAATAATGTAAATACCGAGTTATTGGCTACTGGTAATGGTTCATTCTTGTAGTGCAATATATGATGTTGCCTCTATTGGTGTATTATATGAATTGTGGTGGTGTTGATAGCAAAATAATAAGCCCAGATTGTAAAAAACAAAAACTGACCCAATTGTTGCTTATGCAGGTACCGTGCACTTACTGCTAAATGGGCCTTGATCGGTCCAAACTTGAATAGGCAGAGAAGGGTTAATACTGTAACACCCCATTCTAATAACCTTACTATTTAATAAAATCAGAGTTTTTTTTTTGAAAACACTATAAGAGAGTGCTACACTTACTCCATTAAATTAACAACTTCAAATTGCATGCTTCGGCTAAAAGCCACAAGATACATAGCACCATAAAATACCGGTTCAGTTCGCATCAACTAAATACAGTCACTACCACAGCGGAAAAATATTAAGTTCGAAAACAAATCCAATACATCACCAATAACAGTCTAACGGTATAATTAAAATAACACATAAACATAAGACGCCCCCCCCGGTGCTACGTATCAGAGCATGACACACTCTACCAGACGAAGGCATAAGGGTAATCCTTCACTCGCTAGTACCTGCACGTTGCCGACATAAGAAGCAACATAAAAGCAGTAGGGTGAGTCTCTTTTCATAATTAATAACATACGGAATAAGCACTGCATGGGAAAAGTAACTAGGCACACCGATTCAAAACAATGGCAGCAACCACATCAAAATTTCATTTCCAAACAACACTACAAAATATATATATATATATCTATATATATATATATATATATATATATATATATATATATATATATATATATATGGTTATGCATGAAATGCAACCCAAACTCCACGGGCACATGCATGTCGGATCCGTCACCAAACACAATTAAGCCGAAGCCTCTGCTCACCAATTAAAATTAGGCCGAAGCCTCTGCTCACCAATTATGCACATGGTTCATGAGATGCTATGGAAATGCACCACAACACACCACACAATTCATCAATTCACCATCTAATCAACTCACCATTTTATTCATATTCTCACCATTGTATTAATCAGCTCACCAATTAAAATTAGGCCGAAGCCTCCGCTCACCAATTACACCATAATACACTCACCAACTCAACCCACCACTCACACCAACACCAATTTCAATTAGGCCAATCTAGGATTTGACACAGCATAGGGAAAGTGAGTAAAATTGCCATTTAGACACTTGAACGCCTCAGCCCAGAAACACCAGTAAAATAATCCATTTTTGCATAAAACCAGAACATTTGGATAGACACTGAAATTAGCTTCGAAACACATTTTGAACCGTCCAATTTGGATAACCGAGTCAAAAGATATGTCAAAAACAAATTTGGGACAAAACCGAGACACGTGCTGAAAACGACTCGGAATAGCAGAAAAATTCTGAGGCTTCGCGCGTGGAGCGCGACTTAGGCGCAAGTGAGGCGCGAATTGGCAGAAATGCCCAGTAACATTCGCGCGTGGCGCGCGACTTAGGCGCGAGTGAGGCGCAAATTGGCAGAAATGCCCAGACAGCAGCAGAACACAGCATACTTTGGCACAAACACTTGGCACCTATCATTAATGCACTTAGGGACCATTTTCCAGCAACATCATGTGACACAATGGGACAATTTCTTCAGCAACACACAAGACACAATGGGACAATTTCTTCAACAACACACAAGACACAATGGGACAATTTCTTCCAGCAACACACACACACACCTAGGGCGCCCAAGGCTCCAACACTTTTTGAGTTCCTCTCAACAAAAAAAATACCAAATTAAATCACCAATGCCAAATACTTATATGAATATTAGCCATCACATTTTCCACCAAAATTCATTCAGTCATAACCACAAACACCTAGCATGCATCATTCATATTGCACTCCACTCAACACCAATCAAACATGTCTTTGCACAAATAAAATTTCAGCATAGCAACAACATCAAAACATACCAATCATTCATGGAAATCACCCTAGAACCTAACCCTAGACAATACTCATCACATAAGCTATTAAGAATGGAGAGAAGAACCCCCTAACCTTAGGAAATGAAGAACCCAAGCCAAGACTCCAAGAAATCACCAAGAATCACCACCAAGCCTCCTCCTTGCTTTGAGTTCCACGATTTTCCTCTCTCTCCTCTTCCTCCTTGAGCTTCAGCCGCCTCTTCTCTCCTCTTCCTCCTTGGGTTCGGCCACCTCTCCTCTCCTCTCTCTCTTTTCTTTTCTTTTCTTTCTTTTGTGTTGGATGACAAATGAAGGCTAAACCTAAAACCCCTAAGTTAAATTCGACCCTATGGCCTAACTAATGGGTCATGGGCTTACTAATGATTCATGGGCCCTTATTTACACCTCCTCAATTACTCAAACACCTCCGAAATAAAATAAAACTCTAAATTAATTAATACTAGCCCTCACCTTATAAATAGGTCCAATTACCTCATATATATTTATTTTATTATCTACCACTGTATAATTCCCAATTAATTAAATTAAATAATTCAATTAGATAACTAATTAAATTTGGGGTGTTACAAATACACTGAACCCTAATTCTTTTGCCTCACACGTATTTCTCTTTCTCTCTCTTTCTCTTCTTTCTCCCTTCCTTTCTCTGCCTTCTCTCTATAACCTATGAACCCTAATGTTTCTTGTTCTCTAATTTTAGGTGTTTAGAGACTTGATTTTACGAATCAAGACACACAGTGAAGAGGAGATTGAAGGTGAGATGCGTTGCTGGGTTCTGGAAGAATGAAGAAACGCGAAGATGTTGCAACAGCAAGCTAACACCAAAGTGCAAGGATGAATGATGATGCAAGAAGTGAGAACAACGAACTGAAGGATAGCGCGCACAGAAATGAAAAGGATTGCAAGGAACTTTTATAAAACTTTTCTTTCTTCTTCGTTTATTTCATTTACTTCACTGTACAGTATTTTCTCATACATGTATTACATTTATAGCTTCTGATTTTGGTTTTTATAGTTCTAAACAACCATAACAGCATTCTGTTTAGCTGTTATTCTGTATCTGGTTACAACAACAGATTATTACAACTGTTATTTTTGACCTAATTCTTACTAAACCCTAATTTTACAACAGATGCTATTAAAAAAAATTAAAATCTAAGCATTTAGGGTTTCTGTCAAACCAACTCAGAATTACTAAAATAACATCCTTCCTTAATTCTGAGTCTCGAAGGAAACCAGTCCCAGGTCCCTTTGCAGCTTCACAAATTGTTCCCCTTTGACTGCCTTAGTGAGTATGTCTGCCTGTTGCTACTTTGTAGGACAGCAGTCTAGTTGTAGCTTCTGTTTGTTCACCTGGTCTCTTAGGTAGTGAAAACGAGTCTCTATGTGTTTGCTTTGCGCGTGAGAGATGGGATTTTTAGCTAAGTTGATTGCTGACTTGTTATCAATCAGTAGCCTGATTGGTTGTTTTCCCCTTAGCAGTAGTTCTTCGAATAGAGAATCAAGCCATTTAGCTTGGCAAGCAGCAGCTGAGCCTGCTACATATTCAGCCTCACAACTAGATAATGCCACTACACTCTGTTTCTTGGAGCTCCATGAGATTGTGGCTCCATTTAACTTGAACAAATACCCACTTGTGCTTCTCCTGTCAACCTTATCCCCACACCAATCTGAATCAGAATAGCCTACTAACCCTCGATGAACCTCCTGTAGTACCCAGCCAAACCCAAAAAGCTTCTAATCTCTGTTGCGGACTTCGGAGCCTCCCACTCCAACACTGCTTCCACTTTTGCCGGATCAACCGCAATACCATTACCAGAAATCACGTGCCCAAGGAAACTCACCTCTTTCAGCCAGAACTCACACTTTGATAACTTAGCATACAACTTTTGTAGTGATTGACCTAGCAGCAAAGAAAAGAAAGAGTTAGAAGAGGATTTCAGTGACTAAAATCAAGAGGAAACAAATAGGGTAATGTTAGGGTTTACCTTTTGGTACAAGTTGCGTAGTAGAAGGTATTGTTCTTGAGAACTCGTGGTGTCCTCAAGATCCGTGTGTTCCAGTACATACATCAACAAAAACACAAATTAGGGTTTGTGTTTAAAAGAAAGAACAGAGAGGAAAACACACAGAGATTAGTGTTTTACCTATGTTTGCGCTTGCTAGTTCTTCGTAAGAAGTTCCTGCAGTTGAAACACAGAAATACCAAATTAGGGTTTGAATCAGAAAGAGGGTAAGTGAAACTACCTTCGTTTGTGGTGTTTGTGACTTGTGTTGCTCAGAAACGTCGCATGCAAGAAGAAGTTCAAACTTAGAATCATTTTTGAAACTAGGGTTTCAAAATCAAAATAAAAGAAAAGAGAAATCAAGGGAAAGAAGTTGTATATACCTGTTCCTTGTTGTTAAACGAAGCTTCAGTGGTAATTTCTGGGTTGATTTCACCAAGAAATCAACTGGAAATTGAAACCCTAGCAGAGAGTTTGCTGGGTTTCTCAGAGAAGAGAGAAGAACGGAGAAGAAAGAAAAAAGAGAAAGAGTCTTGAAAAACTGGCGAAGAATTACGGTTAGAGCTTATATAGTACGGGTTAACCATTCGGGTCCGTGTTAACCCGAAAGTGGATTCACTGGGTTCCGCATTATTGTTTTTTCAACCGGTTGCTGAGTAATTGGACTGGCCTTCTGGTTCTGGGCTAAATCAATTGTTATTTGCACCTCCCATATGTGCATGGCACCTCCTGCAGTAAATAAACATTAAAAGGGTAAGAAATTCAATATGGTATCTAAGAGTTGGAAACAATCCAGGACATAAACAGGAAAATTTCTATCTCTATATCATTTTAAAAACTCTTTCAAGTTCCTTTATCTTCCTTAATCTGCACAATCAGAAATTGTGCAGGTTCTGTGTTCTAATACTCTCTATTGTGATTTTAAGTGTTTCAGTTTTAAAATGACTTGCACTGGAACAGGATTAAACACTCAAATCCCAAAGCTTAATGGGAAAAACTGGGAAAGATTGAGCCTGCAGATGAAGGCCATCTTTGGCTGCCATGGAGTCCTAAAGATTGTTAAAAATGGGTTTGAGCCTTTGGGTGAAGACCCAACACCTGCTCAAACAAATCTTTTTAATGAAAATGAACAAAAAAATTTCAAAGCACTCTATCTCATACACCAAGGGTGTGATGAGACAAACTTTGACAGAATTAGAAGTTTTGAAACTTCTAAAACTGCCTGGGAAGCCTTAGAAAAGTACTATACTGGTGTAGCTCCTATTAAAGAGGATAAGGTGCAGGCTCTAAGAAAACAATATGAAATTCTGAGTATGAAAGAGGGGGAAAGCATTGCTGACTTCTTTATAAGGCTAAAGAAGATCACCAATGCTATGTCCCTATATGGCGAAACACTTACTGAAACAGTGATTTGTAAAAAGGTGTTAAGGTCTCTAACCAAGAAATTTGGTTGGGTTGTGAATAGTATTGAAGATACTACTAAACTAGAAGATCTGAAAGTTGAAGAACTTCAAGCTAAGCTTGAAGCAAAGGAAATGAGGATCAACCTACTAGATGGTGAAGAAGAAGAGGACTAGGCTCTATTCTCCAACGCTAAAGGTAAAAAAGGAACCAAAGGAGGCAACAGCAACCAGTCAGGTAAGACCAACTGGTCCAAAGGTAAGTCAGGTAAATCTAACTCTAAATCTGATTCCATTAAGAAAAATAGCAATGCACCTAAGAAAAAAGACAAGTCTAGAGTGCAGTGCTATAGATGGGATAAATATGGGCATTATGCTACTGAGTGCCCTACTAGGAAAGAATCTAAACCTAAGGAATCCAATGCTGAGGCCAATGTGTCCAAAGAAGATTCTGATGCAGAATTGGATAATGTGGCCTTTAGCATGATCACTGATGATCTAGCTGTAACATATTCGAGGGAGGATTCTGTGGTAACTAACCTAGACCTAAAACAAGGAAATGACCGTGTTATTTTAGTTGTAACCACTAGTGATGGTAAAACCATTACAGAAACATGGAACTTAGACTCAGGGTGTTCGAATCACATGACTGGAAACAAAGAGTGGTCATCTACATTTTAAAGGCTTAAGTAACCTAAGTACTAAAGGGCTATTTAAGGGGTTACCTAAGATAAATGTGACTAAGGAAACATGTGCCACTTCTTTAATAAGTAAGCAACCTAGAAAGATGTTTAAGAAAGAAATGAAACTTGTAGGTATTTGATTACCCAAAGTCATACTTATGGTAATTGCTAGCTAGTACATATGTATTTCTGCTACCCATCAATCTTTTGTTTATAATACTCAACACATAAAAGATGGCTATGTATTCGCTAGTGCGAAAGTGACTTTAAGAAGTTGTTAACATCAAAATTTGCTATGTGCTTAGCTGAGTGAGGCCTCAATCAAGTTATAGATATAGTTGTGACAATATCAGTCGATTGAGTTAATTTCATGAAAAAGGCATCATTTGGAAGTTCTAGCTTCTCGGTTCTTCTTTTCGGAATAAATTATAAAGTAGCACTAATAAAAGACCTTGGATAAGGCTTCCTAGTAGCCAAATATTTTATCTTCACAGTTTGGCCGAAGCACGATCAGTTGAGGGTACCGTTGGATGCATGGTAAATTCAAGAAGGCATGTAGAATTTAGGAGATAGTGGATAACTCTCACGTTTCACGGTTTAAGCTGTTAGTGGGGTGGTTTTTCAGGGTTCTAGTGTAACACCCTAAATTATTTAATTAATTTATTTAATTAAGTACTTAGGAATGTATTTAATTTTTTGGGTATAATTTAATTAATTAAAAATTATATTTAAATGGTGTAGGTGGTATAAGGGAGTAGGGCGCCAATTAGTTAGACTTGGGCTTAAGTGGAAAGCCCAAGCCCATGATCCAAGATCATATGCGAAGAGGGCAAGCCAATTGGGGGTTAGGGTTTTTGGCTATTGTGGCGAAATTGAAAGAGAAAGGAAGAGAGAAAGAGAGGAGCGTGAGAAAGAGAGAGAGAGCAAGGGGGCGGCCAAGAGGAGAAGGAGAAGAGGATTCGAAGATCAAGAGGAAGGGATCTCCGTTGTTGCTGTGGCTCTGTAGGTGACTTCTCCTAAGGCATCGAATTCTTCTTCTTGGAAAGGTTAGGGGAGCTCTATCACTCTATCTAATAAATTATATGATGGGTCCTAGATCTAGGGTGTATACTAGTACCATGTGTTCTTGAGATTCTTTAATGTTTTTGAATGTTTTTGGGGATGATGATGATCTTCTTATACACATATATGTATGCCATATGCGAATTGATTTAGTGTTTGGACTTTGAGATATACGAATTATGTATGTGTTTTGATGATGTTGGTAATTGTGAGTTCATGGGATTAGGAATTTGGTATGTTGGAGAGCTTGATGTTTTGTATTTTGGGTGTGGGTGTGCAAGGGCGCCTAGGGCGCCAAAGTGATGATGATTTTAGTGCTCCAAAAGAATTTTGTGGATTGATTAAATTAAGTGTTATTTTGAGTGTTGAAAATTATAGGATTTTGATGAGCTAAATTGCTAAAAATCAGTTTTTAGTGTTTTGGAAAAATTGCTGAAAAATTGAGTTTCGTTGCTGTTTCAGGCGCCCCCTGCCTGGGCGCCAAGTTCCCATGTGAGTCTGTGTGCTGTGGCGTTGTGTTGCCTGTTGCAGGAAACGGCTCCCAGCGCCTGGGCGCCGGATCCTGCGTGTTGCGTTTGTTGCGCGCGCCCGTGCCTAGCTGCGCCAAGTTCCCTGGGCGCCGGATCCCCAATGTTGCGCGCCTGTTGCGCGTGTTGCCTGTGTTGCGTCTAGGCGCCCAGCGCCTGGGCGCCAGTGTTCCCAGAGTGTGCTGATTTTCCCTAAACTTGTTTTTAACGTAATTTTTGACTCGGGACTCCGTTTTTGACGATTCCAAGTGCGTTGAAAACCTTATTTCAGTGTCTGTGTGATTGTCCAATTTTAAAATGCAGTGACCCAATTTTCCGAAAATGGTTGGCCGTGGCCCAAGTGCCCGTGGCCCTGCGTCGTTGGGAGATGACTTGTGCGGTAATGTTTTCTAGAAACTTGTAACTTATTTAGTGCCTTGTGGGTGTTGCTGAATGGGCGCCATGTGGCTGCCCCGGTGCCTCTAGTGATGTTTTTGAGTTAAAAGTCTGTTTTGCCCTTGGTGGCTAATAATAATTGTAATGACGTGTAAAAGTCTGTTTTGCCCTTGGTGGCTAATAATAATTATAATGACGTGTAAAAGTCTGTTCTGCCCTTTGTGGTTATTATTATATATAATGACGTGTAAATGACTGTTCCGCCCTTAGTGGCTGTTGTTAATTATAGTGATGTGTAAATGACTGTCCTGCCCTTTGTGGTTATTATTATTATATTGACGTGAAAATGACGTTTTGCCCCCAGTGGCTATTGTTTGAGTTGATGATATTATTGTATAAGTGACGATGAAAACCCAGTGACGTTTGAGGCCCGAAGGGCTAAGTGATGTTAAGGTCTAAATGGCCAGTGACGTTGTGTGCTGGTTGTGAATTTGACAGGTGCTGTGCTCTTGCGAACAAAAACCGGTAAGTGACGGGTCACATAGTTGACTATGACTTGAGTAATTGTGTGTTTGTGTGTGGTGAGTGGTGCATGTCATAGTGTCTCATGCCCATATGCATAAACCCAGTGACGTTTTGGGGCCTGAGTGGCTAAGTGACGATGAGGCCTTAAGGGCTAAGCGACGTTTTGTGAAAAGGTACCTCATGCATATACCCGCGAGTGGGTTGCATTCTCATAAGCCTTCATGACATGAGATGAGTTATTGTAAGTGATGTGAACGATGACTGTGATACGGATATTTGGTGTTTTGGATGCTGATTGTTCTAGCGTGTAGCCTATGATTAGTACTTATCATATTTTCTATTATATGGAGTGAAATGATGCTCACCCTTTCCTGTTTGAATGTTGCCCCCATGTTGGTAACGTGCAGGTGATTCTTAGTGAAGGCCTTTAGCTCCACTCTTTGAGTAGAGTCGTCATGCTCTGATATGTAACACTAGGGAGGGGAATGAATGTTGCGTAAGTCATTATGACTGTTGTGGTTATTGGATTTTAGTATTGCAAGCCTGGCATAGTTGTAATGCCTTTTATGATTAAACTGTTGGATTTTGGATGCGGAGTTGTAATTTAATTGATAACGATGTTGTGAAGTTATTATAAGACTGTTTTCGAAAAGCGAGTTATTTGAAGTGTGACGTTTGACGAAGTAAGTGTGACATCCCTTGAGGTGTAATTAAATTTTGAAAACTCTGATATTTTATTAAACAAATTACCGGGTAGAAAAGGGGTGTTACATTAGTGGTATCAGAGCAATGGTTGGTCTGTCCGGCCGAGTAGTCGAGTCGTTGTGTCAGATAGTGACCAACTGTTGTCTTTTCAGTGTTGACCGTTGTTTGTGTTGCAGGTACACCAGAAAGTTTCTATTGGTAAGTGAACTAGTGGGGGAGATTTCCCTACTAGTGCTGTGTGCCCTATTGTGTATTCAGTGTGAGAACGGTGTTTTGCTGTTGTGATCCTTGTTGTTGACCTTATTGCTGCGTGCTTCTAAATGAATTGTCATGTTGTTTAAATGTTCACATGTGTTTTAGTTGATATTGAGCTCTGTGTGTTTTACATAAAATGTCGAATTAATTGCTGTTGCTGTGGATTGTTAAGTCGCACGTACTTTCTTATGTTGTTATGTCTGAACTATTTTAAGAGGTCGACGCTGAGCTTTTACGAAAAATCCTGTGAATGCGTTTGATGTTTGGGAACCGAATGTGTTGTAAAATTATTTTGTGGACTATTTCAAGTTATTGCTGCACTAATAACTGTCGTAGCGTTTTAATCACTACAAACGAAAAATATCTTCATTGAGTGCTATAATTTTGACCTCAACTCTTTTTGGAAAAGACCGCAATATGATGTAACAATTTTAGCTGAGGACTATCGTGGTGGAGTCTTGTATGCTTGAGTTTTGTGACAAAATCTTTTTGGTCGTTACTCCTTGAATTGCGCTATAGAGTTTTATAATCCGAAAAATAATGGGAGTTCCGAAATTGTTTTTGAACATCCATTAAACACTTTTACGGCTGGATGCCGAGATTAGCATTGAAAATCACTTTTATAAACGATTCAGATTTTGTTTTAGCAGTTGCACTCTTGCGATATGCGTTACGTGGTTTTAAAAATCTTAAGATTTAAAAATGTGCGTTTTGGACGCTTGTGCACTTGGGCCGAATTAACTAATTACTGTAAATGTTAATGTAACTATTCTTTGGGCTGACTAGTTGCAATAAGGTTTTAAATGTTAACCGTGTTCCTGTGTACGTAGTTGATAATGTTTCGTGGGTTATCCTGAGCTATTGCTATTGCTGTTTGAATGATAAATGCCATGCCGTTTTAAAAAGTCGAATGCTACTACTGTTTTGTATAAACTGCTGTTGCTGTTTTATTTAAATAATCGTTGCTGTTTCTGAAAAATGATCATTGCTGTTTTCCGAAAATAATGTTGCTGTTTTATTCGGATAATTGTTATGGTTTTTTGCAAAATGACTATTGCTGAAAATGATTGTTGCTATTTTTTTTTTAAAAAGTTGTTGTTGCTGCTTCCTAAGGCCGCTGTCAGTGCTTTCAAGAATAACCGTTACTGTCCCTACCTTCTGGACTGTAATTTCAAATATTACATTTTCGCACTTCCGCTTACAAATATTTTTGAGGTAAAAGGAGTACCGTCTTTAGTGATATGTCGAATGTACGACTGTGGTGCTGTTTGAATTTTTGTGCATTGGGTGTTCACTGATTCTTAGTCATAAAATTTTCTTGGTGCAATATTCCTTAATCCTTTGATCTTGAACACTTTGTAATATGCTTTTATGTTATATGTAAATGTTGTGTTATTGAAAATTATTGTTGCAGTTTTTCTGAAAACTATTGCTACTGTTTTTGTGAAAAATTATTGTTGTTACTTCCTGAAAAACTATTGTTGTTGTTGCCATGTGACATTACGCCATTGTTTCCGTGCCGTATGCCTTGTGGTTGCTATAGTTACGCATTTAGTAAACTTCCTCGTGATGTTGTTGACGTTATTGTTGTGGTTGTTTTTCGAAAAACTATCATTGCTGTTTTCTGAAATCTACTGTTACTGTTCCTAACCTATGCGCTGCCCCTATTTTTATGAATTGTGCCTAATTCGATTGTTAACTGTTACCGGTGCCTTAGTGCCCGATTGTGTGACTGAGTTGTTAATATCATTGTTGTTGATGATGTTACTCTGTTGTTGGTTTTTAGTTGTTGGTGTCGCCTGAGTGGCAATTGTAGTCGTTGATGTCGCCTGAGTGGCAATTGTAGTTGTTGATGTCGCCTGAGTGGCAGTTGTAATTGTTGATGTCGCCTGAGTGGCAGAGTTGTTTGTGGATGTTGTTGTCGTGTTACTAAAATTATGAGGCTTGTTGTACGACTGTTATGCGCCTGTGAATTTCGTCTTGATGCTGTGATGATTGATGTATTTTGTTATCCTTAAGGGTAGATGAGTGAGGTGAAATGCGAGCTAGTTTATCAGAGTAGCGCAGCGGAGTAGAGAGTGGGTCGAATTATTACTACTTGAAGTTACCTGGCTGAACGAGTAGGAGGGACGGCCGCCCAAGCACTTACCGCCGGTAATCAAAGCAGTAATAACCAGCATGATAGATAGCACTAGTTGTCTAGGTGGCCTTAGAGGGAGAGTGTTGGCGTTGACAGGTGAATTTCGAGGACGAAATATTCTAAGTGGGGGAGAGTTGTAACACCCTAAATTATTTAATTAATTTATTTAATTAAGTACTTAGGAATGTATTTAATTTTTTGGGTATAATTTAATTAATTAAAAATTATATTTAAATGGTGTAGGTGGTATAAGGGAGTAGGGCGCCAATTAGTTAGACTTGGGCTTAAGTGGAAAGCCCAAGCCCATGATCCAAGATCATATGCGAAGAGGGCAAGCCAATTGGGGGTTAGGGTTTTTGGCTATTGTGGCGAAATTGAAAGAGAAAGGAAGAGAGAAAGAGAGGAGCGTGAGAAAGAGAGAGAGAGAGCAAGGGGGCGGCCAAGAGGAGAAGGAGAAGAGGATTCGAAGATCAAGAGGAAGGGATCTCCGTTGTTGTTGTGGCTCTGTAGGTGACTTCTCCTAAGGCATCGAATTCTTCTTCTTGGAAAGGTTAGGGGAGCTCTATCACTCTATCTAATAAATTATATGATGGGTCCTAGATCTAGGGTGTATACTAGTACCATGTGTTCTTGAGATTCTTTAATGTTTTTGAATGTTTTTGGGGATGATGATGATCTTCTTATACACATATATGTATGCCATATGCGAATTGATTTAGTGTTTGGACTTTGAGATATACGAATTATGTATGTGTTTTGATGATGTTGGTAATTGTGAGTTCATGGGATTAGGAATTTGGTATGTTGGAGAGCTTGATGTTTTGTATTTTGGGTGTGGGTGTGCAAGGGCGCCTAGGGCGCCAAAGTGATGATGATTTTAGTGCTCCAAAAGAATTTTGTGGATTGATTAATGATCAGCGGTCGTACGCGGGTCAAAATAATTAATAAAAGGTAAATATAGTATCAAGGTAAGAGACCTTGGTCGTCTCTCGAGGATCTCTAAATACAGAAATTACCAAAATCAGGAACCAAAATAAACAATAAAAAGGGGTTTTGAAGAAAACAATTTGTGTTTAAGGGAGTTCAACAATTTAGAGAGACAATCAATCCATTGGTTTCGGATGCGTTTCTTGGATTTATCATCGGTTCTAAAATAAAGATTCGTGCATAGTTTGATAATTCTTGATTGATCATAAACTAACTAAACAAGCGTTAATCAGTTCATACGAATTCGCACCGTTTTAAAGCAAGCGTCAAAACAATGTGTTCAATCAATCGTGATAGCGAACAAGTGCCAGTATCACAATTAACATCATAACTGAATTCTATCAATCCTATAAACAAGCGCCATAGACTCCATCAATTTCTATCCAAACTAAATTAAACAAGCGATAAAATAGTTTGTATAATGAAAGTTGCAAAACAGAATCATGATTAAGTGATTAAGCAAAACCGAATCATAAAACGAATCACATAAGCAAATCATAGAGTTTGAGTAATTAAGCAAAACACAAACCGAATTTACAGCAAGAATTACAGAGATGAATTTGATAGAGAAAGAATTAAAACCATAAAAACGAAATAAATATTAAGCACTGAACCTCAAAATCCTTACAGCAACACCCTTCACCAATAGATTGATCTAGGGCTTTAAGCTTCCATGGAGGTTAGGGCACAAAACGTAAAGTTGAAAGTAGGAATGCGTAAGAGAGCCAAGACGGCTCTGAAAAATGTATTTAACCAGAACAAAACGAAAATACCTAATCCCTAACTGGGTTATTGGATAAAAGCCCGTTAACAAAGTAATATTTGGCCCAAAACCCGTTTTACACAGTACTGCTTCGGTAATTCGCAGTTTTCTCCTTTAAGACGTCTGAATTTGGTTTTGAGCTCAACAGAAGAATTGTATCTCTGCTCCTTAGCTTTCCAACGCATACTCGCACGCCTTAATCGGATAACCACAGCCAAAGTTATGGTCGACAGAGTAGACAGGGGTCAATATGCAATAAAACACAAGAATTAATCAATAAATTATTATATTGCTCAATTAAGACCCAAAGTCTAGAAACGTGCTAAGACTTAAATATTAGGAACAAAGCACAATTAAAATCACCAAGTGAAAAGCTTTAAATAGTGCATTAAAATACACTGATCAAATTCCCCCACACTTAAGCTTTTGCACTCCGGGCAAAACACACAAAACAAGACACGAAAACAATGCATGAGTTTCCAATGAACCCAAAGAATGCAAAGTCATAAGAGAAATATTTTTCCTAGGCTTCAAGGAGAACGACAATCAAAGACTGCACTTAATTACAATCAAGGCAAACAAGAGGATAGAGCACTAGAGAGTGAATCATAAGTGATGAGTCCTCACAGGATATGTATAAGTAATGCTCTCAATCACTCAAGTGTCTAGGCTTGTGTTTACTCTCATATATATATATAATAAGCACATCAATGAAAGTTAGCACTACCATATGCTTGACAAGCTTCTAACATCTACACTTAAGAACACATGCACATAAGATCAACAGGTCTTTATAAGGGTTGTAATGGGGCCAAGGTCAAGGTGGGATAATCCTAAGGGGGAACTAAGCTAAAAAGAATCAAAGAGGATAAAGAAGCAATGAAAATCAATTGTAGAATGAGCATGAGGGGGTCCAACTTCAATAAGGTATGATGAATTTCTCTATTTTGATATACTTCTCCACATAACTCTCTCCACACAACTTTCACTCTTCTTGATACGGAGATAAAAAGATATATACACTTTGCATTTTTTTTTTTGACTTTTTCTTCTTTTTTTTCTTTCACTTTTTTTTTCATTTGTTTTCCTTTTTGGGAAATATTTTTCTATACAGATGTACTTGCTAAACTTTCCGTTAAAAACCCAAGAACTAACCCAAGTGAGAACCACAATTGCAACAATTTGGACACCCCCACACTTATGGATTGACAATTTTCAAATCAAAGCTCCTTCACCCTCTAAGATTGGGTAATATCATTGTTTTTCACTTTTGGGCTTATAATGAGCTATAAAACAAAGAATGGGATAAAAGGCTCAAATGGGCTTACACAAAGGGATAAATTCAGGGTAGGCTTATTTGGCTAGTAGCTAAAAAAACAGAATTGCCTAAATCATTTCAAACATGCATGTGAAGAAGTGTTTCAACAAGAATCGAGTCAAGTTCTAGAGTAACTAACAAACATGAGTGAGTCACACACAAGAAAGGAGAAAAGGACAAAATGTAGTCCATCCAATAAAATGCTTAACTCTCACCGGGGACAATGACTATCACAGATAATGCAGTATTTAGTGCTCATATTCAACTTATTATACCAAGAGCAACAAGAAATCAATCAAATCATGTCAAAACACCAATGGTCCTAGAATAGTAAAATCACTCACAACTTGTACAAACCAAGAACTCATGGGAAAAACATGCAAAAATAACAATTTTTTCCTTTTTTTATAGTTAAAAATTAGAAACATAAATACTAAAACACACACCCCCACACTTAAATCACACATTGTCCTCGATGTAAGAAACAAGTATAACTTAAGGATAAGAAAAGAAAACTCCCTCTTGAAGGTGGAGAATTTGAAGCTTGCAGGTGGATGGTATTTGTCATAGAAACCTCTTTTATGGTTACTGCACACGTGTTTGGTCTCCTTCTTCTTCCACACTTCCAGAATAAGGGGATTAATTTGTTGCCGTGTTTGCCATACTTCCTCGGTTGGAATGTCCGCCAAGGTCCATCCAATACCTTTCCTATGTTCGCTTAGAATTGGCGATAACTTTTCCTGTTCAGATTCAAGGTTAACTGGAATAATCACAGACAAATTTGCACTTCCCCCTAAATATGCGCATTTCAAATTTTTAGGGAGTGGTTTGAGCTCTACAACATGTGGCTGCTCAATAGCAGCAACAACCACATCCACAACATCAGCTATGTAAAGTGTATCAACCTCTAGAGTTTCAACAAGAGTAACTGCACTGACAATGAGAGGATTTGGGACATTATGATTCACTACTTCCTGGGCAGACAGTTCGTTTGATCTCTGGGCCTGTATCTGATTAACTGCAGTGGTTAATTGTCCAACTATTATCTCCAATTCCTTAAGTGTGGAATCTGTTGTTTGTTGGAATTGGAGATTTTGAATAGCCATCTCTTTAATGAGATCCTCCAGTGAAGGTTCATAAACAACAACCATGTTTAAATCAACTGAATCAGAATTAGAGTTAAAATCAAATAAGTTATGCTAAAATTAAGGAAGAAAATAAAAAACGAATCAAAGATAATCTAAAAAATATAAAAGCTGCACTAAAAATCTAATAAAATCAAAAGAAGATTATGAAAATTTTTTTGGATTTTTTTGAGATTATAAAATATTCGAATAATTAATTAAAAATAGAAAACGAATGAATTTAGGATTTTTCGGCCTAGGCTCCCATTCGGGAGTCCTACTCCTTGATTTTTTTCGGATTTTCTGACCAATTTTCGGAGCAATCTGACCAGATCACCTGAAAATCGTTTTTTTTTTACCTAAAAACCAGAATTCAGCAGAATGCCTACGACCTGTGACAAAACCTGAAAACTCAACAAAGACACAAACTAAAATGTTAGTACTGTTAGTGGGATCCTAAAGTTGGCAATCCCTATTTAGAGGTCCCCGGCAACGGCGCCAATTTGATCAGCGGTCGTACGCGGGTCAAAATAATTAATAAAAGGTAAATATAGTATCAAGGTAAGAGACCTTGGTCGTCTCTCGAGGATCTCTAAATACAGAAATTACCAAAATCAGGAACCAAAATAAACAATAAAAAGGGGTTTTGAAGAAAACAATTTGTGTTTAAGGGAGTTCAACAATTTAGAGAGACAATCAATCCATTGGTTTCGGATGCGTTTCTTGGATTTATCATCGGTTCTAAAATAAAGATTCGTGCATAGTTTGATAATTCTTGATTGATCATAAACTAACTAAACAAGCGTTAATCAGTTCATACGAATTCGCACCGTTTTAAAGCAAGCGTCAAAACAATGTGTTCAATCAATCGTGATAGCGAACAAGTGCCAGTATCACAATTAACATCATAACTGAATTCTATCAATCCTATAAACAAGCGCCATAGACTCTATCAATTTCTATCCAAACTAAATTAAACAAGCGATAAAATAGTTTGTATAATGAAAGTTGCAAAACAGAATCATGATTAAGTGATTAAGCAAAACCGAATCATAAAACGAATCACATAAGCAAATCATAGAGTTTGAGTAATTAAGCAAAACACAAACCGAATTTGCAGCAAGAATTACAGAGATGAATTTGATAGAGAAAGAACTAAAACCATAAAAACGAAATAAATATTAAGCACTGAACCTCAAAATCCTTACAGCAACACCCTTCACCAATAGATTGATCTAGGGCATTAAGCTTCCATGGAGGTTAGGGCACAAAACGTAAAGTTGAAAGTAGGAATGCGTAAGAGAGCCAAGACGGCTCTGAAAAATGTATTTAACCAGAACAAAACGAAAATACCTAATCCCTAACTGGGTTATTGGATAAAAGCCCGTTAACAAACTAATATTTGGCCCAAAACCCGTTTTACACAGTACTGCTTCGGTAATTCGCAGTTTTCTCCTTTAAGACGTCTGAATTTGGTTTTGAGCTCAACAGAAGAATTGTATCTCTGCTCCTTAGCTTTCCAACGCATACTCGCACGCCTTAATCGGATAACCACAGCCAAAGTTATGGTCGACAGAGTAGACAGGGGTCAATATGCAATAAAACACAAGAATTAATCAATAAATTATTATATTGCTCAATTAAGACCCAAAGTCTAGAAACGTGCTAAGACTTAATTATTAGGAACAAAGCACAATTAAAATCACCAAGTGAAAAGCTTTAAATAGTGCATTAAAATACACTGATCAATTAAATTAAGTGTTATTTTGAGTGTTGAAAATTATAGGATTTTGATGAGCTAAATTGCTAAAAATCAGTTTTTAGTGTTTTGGAAAAATTGCTGAAAAATTGAGTTTCGTTGCTGTTTCAGGCGCCCCCTGCTTGGGCGCCAAATTCCCATGTGAGTCTGTGTGCTGTGGCGTTGTGTTGCCTGTTGCAGGAAACGGCTCCCAGCGCCTGGGCGCCGGATCCTGCGTGTTGCGTTTGTTGCGCGCGCCCGTGCCTAGCTGTGCCAAGTTCCCTGGGCGCCGGATCCCCAATGTTGCGCGCCTGTTGCGCGTGTTGCCTGTGTTGCGTCTAGGCGCCCAGCGCCTGGGCGCCAGTGTTCCCAGAGTGTGCTGATTTTCCCTAAACTTGTTTTTAACGTAATTTTTGACTCGGGACTCCGTTTTTGACGATTCCAAGTGCGTTGAAAACCTTATTTCAGTGTCTGTGTGATTGTCCAATTTTAAAATGCAGTGACCCAATTTTCCGAAAATGGTTGGCCGTGGCCCAAGTGCCCGTGGCCCTGCGTCGTTGGGAGATGACTTGTGCGGTAATGTTTTCTAGAAACTTGTAACTTATTTAGTGCCTTGTGGGTGTTGCTGAATGGGCGCCATGTGGCTGCCCCGGTGCCTCTAGTGATGTTTTTGAGTTAAAAGTCTGTTTTGCCCTTGGTGGCTAATAATAATTGTAATGACGTGTAAAAGTCTGTTTTGCCCTTGGTGGCTAATAATAATTATAATGACGTGTAAAAGTCTGTTCTGCCCTTTGTGGTTATTATTATATATAATGACGTGTAAATGACTGTTCCGCCCTTAGTGGCTGTTGTTAATTATAGTGATGTGTAAATGACTGTCCTGCCCTTTGTAACACCCCTTTTCTAATAACTTAGCTTTTAAATAAAATCAGAGTCTCTTTTTTTTAATTTTTTTGAAAGCGCCTTTTTATGTAACAGCCCAGGTCCACCGCAGCGGCCACCCCGGTCCCACTGTTACCTCACGGTCTTTTCTACCCCCCTTGTAGAATTTTTGCCTTCCGTGGGAATCGAACCTTGCACCTGAGGCATAAGTGCAAGTTAAACCCCCTTCCCACTACCAATTGAGCGCGCGCTCAATTGGTAGTGGGAAGGGGGTTTAACTTGCACTTATGCCTCAGGTGCAAGGTTCGATTCCCACGGAAGGCAAAAATTCTACAAGGGGGGTAGAAAAGACCGTGAGGTAACAGTGGGACCGGGGTGGCCGCTGCGGTGGACCTGGGCTGTTACACCCTTTGTGGTTATTATTATTATATTGACGTGAAAATGACGTTTTGCCCCCAGTGGCTATTGTTTGAGTTGATGATATTATTGTATAAGTGACGATGAAAACCTAGTGACGTTTGAGGCCCGAAGGGCTAAGTGATGTTAAGGTCTAAATGGCCAGTGACGTTGTGTGCTGGTTGTGAATTTGACAGGTGCTGTGCTCTTGCGAGCAAAAACCGGTAAGTGACGGGTCACATAGTTGACTATGACTTGAGTAATTGTGTGTTTGTGTGTGGTGAGTGGTGCATGTCATAGTGTCTCATGCCCATATGCATAAACCCAGTGACGTTTTGGGGCCTGAGTGGCTAAGTGACGATGAGGCCTTAAGGGCTAAGCGACGTTTTGTGAAAAGGTACCTCATGCATATACCCGCGAGTGGGTTGCATTCTCATAAGCCTTCATGACATGAGATGAGTTATTGTAAGTGATGTGAACGATGACTGTGATACGGATATTTGGTGTTTTGGATGCTGATTGTTCTAGCGTGTAGCCTATGATTAGTACTTATCATACTTTCTATTATATGGAGTGAAATGATGCTCACCCTTTCCTGTTTGAATGTTGCCCCCATGTTGGTAACGTGCAGGTGATTCTTAGTGAAGGCCTTTAGCTCCACTCTTTGAGTAGAGTCGTCATGCTCTGATATGTAACACTAGGGAGGGGAATGAATGTTGCGTAAGTCATTATGACTGTTGTGGTTATTGGATTTTAGTATTGCAAGCCTGGCATAGTTGTAATGCCTTTTATGATTAAACTGTTGGATTTTGGATGCGGAGTTGTAATTTAATTGATAACGATGTTGTGAAGTTATTATAAGACTGTTTTCGAAAAGCGAGTTATTTGAAGTGTGACGTTTGACGAAGTAAGTGTGACATCCCTTGAGGTGTAATTAAATTTTGAAAACTCTGATATTTTATTAAACAAATTACCGGGTAGAAAAGGGGTGTTACATCTAGCATGTAGCGGGCATCATGTACGTTAATCTCAACTGATTAATTTTTTTGATCATGACTAGATTTAGGCTAGTAATCATGGCCTATAGAGACAATTAGTATATAATACTAGGCGTGTAAATATTTTAGACACACGACAATCAATCAAACTCTAATTTTCAAGCATTTTTACGTCCCTTTTTACTACGCATTTTCTTAGAATAGTCCTAGAGTAATCAAACCTTCACCAATGTCTAATCCTAACTCTCTTTGAAGTAGGTAGGGTACCCATAACTGAGAAAGAGAGTTCCTTCCTCAATGTATTTTAAGAAAGGGAATCAACAAGCTCAAGCATGTTAGCCGATCCTCGACTAATTTCTAAGTTTGACAACCAATTTGGCTCACCCAGTGAGACCAACATAGGGGAACAACCTGTAAGATTTGATTCGCCTGTTCAGGACTATCATTGGCGTATGTGTAACACCCCTTTTCTACCCGATAATTATTTAATAAAATCAGAGTTACAAAAAAATTATTTCATACTTCGAAAAGAGATGTCACACATTCATCGATAATTAAAAAGTCACATGCGATATAAATAACTTTGTCAAAATACATCACCACGCAGCGGAAATAGAAATAAGTTTTAAAACATAAAATAATAACGTCCTGAATGGACTCCAAACAAATAAAATGCAACAGCCAAACTCTAGGTTCGTTTGCCCCCTTGAGTGTTACATATCAAAGCAAGACACCGACTCAAAATAGCGAAGGTAACTAGGCCTTCACTCGCAATCACCTGCACGTTACCGCATAGGGGTAACATTCAAACAGAAGGGGTGAGATATCTTCAATATAATAGCGTAAAATGATAGGCAATATGTTAGAATATGACAACTATAGCCACCATTCCACTACACACATATAATCATAAACACAAATCAAATTGTAACACAAGAATCAGTCACCAAATGTCATGACAATGCATGAATGCAACCCACACCAATGGGCATATGCATGTGGTACCAAATCACCAAAATTTTTGCATGTAAATAGAGGCGTCACCAAAATTGAGAGCTTTCACACCCGGCTCACCAATTCACCAAAAATTGAGCTTTAACACCAGGCTCACTAGTTTTAGAAAATTTGAGCTTTCACACCTAGCTCCAAGACCAAAGGCCTTCACCAAAATAAATGCACATGCTGTATGCGACACCATGTATGCACACAGACAATCATCAAAATTTAGTCACAATGTGACACACCAAAAATCATTCACCAACATCACCAAAGTTGAGCTTTCACACCTAGCCCAACGACACCGAAACACCAAGACTACCCGAAAACAACAGAACACCAAAAATTTGGAGCTTTCACACCTAGCTCCTACAACACCAAGGTTTGAGCCTTCACACCTAGCTCAAACAGCACCAAGACACCAAGATGACAACAATTTTCCAAAACAGCACCAAGACACCAAGATGACAACAATTTTCCTAAACATTCGAGACGCGAGGATTTTTCCCAACACCGGAGACAAATGACAATTTTTCCAAAGTATTTGAGACATGACAACTTTCTTTTTAAAACATCACCATTTAACGACTACACCAACGGTTAACAATTTTCCAGAAAAATGGACCACTTTGCCTCAAATTAGAATATTCAGTTAGGCTTCTGAATAAGCTTTCCAAAACATTTTGAAACGTCTAAATCGGACTCCCGAGTCAAAAGATATGTCAAAAACAAAACCGGGGAAAAATTGAGGAACATCCTGAAAATGGCGCCCAGGCACTGGGCGCCTAGCAGGCAACATGCTGGAAACTGGCCAGCAACAGAAACTGGCGCCCTTGGCGCCCAGGCAGGGTTTGGCGCCCAGGGAGGCGCCCAGCAGGAAACACAGCAGGAATTGGCGCCATTGGCGCCCATGCAGCAGGGAACACAACAGAAACGCAACTTGGCGCAGGAATTGGCGCCCTTGGCGCCCAGGCAACTCGGAACATGGCACAGCAACGCAACACCAATAGGGACACGCACCAAACACGGCGCCCAGGCACTGGGCGCCTAAAATAGCAACACACAGGAAACACAACACACCCAGGATGTGGCGCCCATGGCGCCCATGCGCCCACAGCGCGCAACACAACACACACTGGAACACGACGCCCACACCCAGGGCGCCAAAAACAGCAACACGAAACCGAACACAACATGACCCAAACACGGCACCCATGCACTGGGCGCCAGAAACAGCAACATGACACCAAGCAACATTGGCACACGGCGCCCACACTCAGGGCGCCAAAAACAGCATCACACCATATTCACCAAAACACCACATATGCAAATCATATCACCAATTTAGCTCATCAATTCTCAACCACCAATGTCAATTATCATAATTTGCTAATCACAACACCAAACAAACATTTTATCGAACACCTAACATGCAATTAGGACTAACAACAATGAATCACCAATTTCTTTGAGCCACAACAATCACCAACAAGCAAGTATTTTCAATCAACCTAGTTATGATCCAACTACCATCAAACTACACATCAAAATCAAACCCTAGGCATCATAGGATCTATTCCCACATAACCCCATCATAAAACCCCATTATAAGGAAGAACCCCACCCTTACCTTATAGTAGGAGAGCACCAATTCTCTTGATCGAGTCACCAATAAAACTTCAGCAACACAGCTCCTCTCTGCTCCCTTGGATGTGCGAACTCCTCTTCTTCTCCTCCCTTGGGTGTGCGCGCCGTCCCTCTTCTCTCTTCCTCTCTTCTATTCGCAACTCTTCTTTCTTTTCTCAACAATTCGCATAATGGGACCAAACCCTAGCCTAGGCGCTTCACCTATGCGCCTAGCTAGTGGGCTTGGATCATGGGCTTTCCTCCAGCTTAAGCCCGATCACTAACACCATCCCCTAATATTCAATTACACAACTCTTAATCAAACGCTAATATAATTACATCAACTAAAACAAATAAATAAATAGATGAATACCTAAATATTTATTTAAATAATTTAATTAAATATTTGGGCGTTACAACTCTCCCCCACTTAGAATGTTTTCGTCCTCGAAAACTCACCTGAATCAAACAGCTCTGGATAGGACTCCCGCATCTTACTCTCCAACTCCCAAGTCATGCTCTCACCAGCAGCTCCTAGCCAGACCACCTTCACCAATGCAATTTCCTTGCCTCTCAACACCTTCACCTCATGGTCTTCAATCCGCACAGGCATCGTCTTCACCGTGAGATTATCCCGCACCTCCACATCATCCATGTGGATCACATGAGATGGATCCGAAATATACTTCCGAAGTTACGACACGTGAAACACATCGTGCAAATTCGAAAGATCTGGCGGTAAAGCCACTCTATACGCCACGTTCCCAACTATCCCGGAAATCTGATAAGGACCAATGAATCGAGGAGTGAGCTTCTTCGACTTCAACGCACGGCCAACACCGGTCACGGGAGTGACTCTCAAAAATACATGCTCACCCTCCTGAAACTCTAAATCTTTTCTCCTCTTGTCGTGATAACTCTTCTGACGACTCTGCGAAGCCTTCATCTTCTTACGGATCAACTTTATCTTCTCAGTTGTCTCCCTAACAATTTCTGGTCCAAGCACCACATTCTCTCCAGACTCATACCAACACAACGGGGTTCTACACTTCTGACCATACAATGCCTCAAAAGGTGCCATCCCGATACTAGAATGGTAACTATTGTTGTACGTGAACTCTATCAGTGGAAGGTAGGAATTGTAACACCCCTATTCTACCCGTTAATTTAATTGGAAAAATATCAGAGTTT
Organism: Astragalus membranaceus; assembly: GCA_039519185.1. NCBI lineage: Eukaryota > Viridiplantae > Streptophyta > Magnoliopsida > Fabales > Fabaceae > Astragalus > Astragalus membranaceus. The sequence continues at coordinate 134,217,571 of CM076848.1, read as the reverse complement.
TCAAAAATTTGTTTCGCACGAGGAATGTTACACATACTTCAATAAAATAATGCTCCTCAATAAAACAGCTCACACACAATAATCCTGCATCACGTAGCACGTCACTAAGAGGAGAGCCTCAAAACACAGTTATCATCGCAAATAAACTTAACGTCAATAAAAACCAACTACGCAACGGAATAACAAAAATAAAACAGAATCGTCAACAAAAACATAACAGCTGAAATCATTCATAAACATCAAGTTCGTTCCCCCCCTGAGTGCTACGTATCAGAGCGTGACGACTCGACTCGAAGTAGTGAAAGGTACCTAGTCCTTCACTCGTGATCACCTGCACGTTACCGCATAGGGGTAACATTCAAACAGAAGGGTGAGTCCAATTCAATCCATATAATGAATCATATGATAAATAATAAGTCAAGTCACAGCTCTAAAATAATCACATCACAATCATCAATTACATCACTACATTAACTCATCACTATGTCATGTAGGCATATGAAATGCAACCCACTCGCGGGCATATGCATGAGGTACCTTTTCACAAACGTCGCTTAGCCATTATGGCCTCATCGTCACTTAGCCTTTTGGGCCTCAAAACGTCACTGGGTTTATGCATATGGGATGCATGAGACACTATAACATGCATCACGCACAAATCACACCATCACGGTCAACCATGTGACCCATCACTTACCAATTTGCCAAATAAGAGGCACAGCACCTGTCAATTCACAATTTACACACAACAACGTCACTTAGCCTTTTGGGCCTTAACATCACTTAGCCTCTTTGGGCCTCAAAACGTCACTGAGTTTTTCATCGTCACTTATTCATATACATCATCAACTCAAACAATAGCCACTGAGGGCAAAAACGTCATTTACTAGCCACCAAGGGCATCATCGTCATTTACACATCAGTATCAACAACATTGGCCACTAAGGGCAAAACGGTCATTTAACTAGCCACTAAGGGCATCATCGTCAAAATCATCACTTTTGACACTAAAACGTTAAGACCACTGGTTATACACAAAAGGGAATTTTTAAAGACACCAAAACGATTTTTCAATGTCACAACAACGACCACTGGGAACAGCCGCTTGGGGCGCCCCAGCAACCTTCAGAAATAATAAGTTTTTATTTTAAAAAAATGGGACACACAGATAGGCAACTGAAAAATCTTCCCAACACTTTTTGAAACGTTTAAAACGGATGTCCGGGTCAAAAGATATAGCGAAAACAGTTTTCATAAAAATTTTGGGAACATCCTGAAAAACTGGCGCCCTGGGCGCCCAGCGCCCAGGCGCCCAGCGCCTAGCAAAACGCAACACACGCACACACACACACGGGAGCCCAGCGCCCAGCGCCTTAGCGCAACACGCAACACGCACACACGGGCGCCCAGCGCCCAGCGCCTTAGCACAACACGGAACACGCGCACACGGGCGCCCAGCGCCTTGGCGCAACACGCAACACACGCGCACTGGCGCCCAGCGCCCACGCGACACACGCACATGCAACAAGCAACACGGCGCACAGCGCCCATGGGCGCCCAGCGCCTGCACACTTCCAGCAACATAAAATTCATCACAATTTTCAGCACAAAAAGCCAGCAACATAAAATTCATCACAATTTTCAGCACAAAAATCCAGCAACACCCATCAAGCATATGGCGCCCTAGGCGCCCATGCCACACCAAACGTGAATTTTCAGCCACAAACTATGAACATTACGCATATATCACCATTAAGAACATGGATTCACAAACATAATCATGATCATGGTTAATCTAGGCTATCACTACCTAAAACCTATCATACAATCTATTATATAAATTGATAGAACTCCCCTTACCTCGAATAGGAGCCCTAGAGACGGTCATGAACGGAACCACGACAACAGAATCACGTTCCTCTTTTCTCCTTGGAGCTTGCGACCTTCTCCTCTCTTCCTCTTTCTCTACGGCGCTTCACCTCTTTCTTTTCTTCTCAATTCGCAAAATGCCTGTTGCACCCCGAAAAAATGCCCTTTTTGACTCTAACTTCCCAAAACGTGCATTCTAACCCTAAAATGATGCATAATTTATTTTTGTGTGGAAAATTAGGGTTTGGACCTAAGCCGGACAAAATTGGGGTATGACAATGCCAACACAAACCCTAACCTCAAAATGCCTTGCCCCCTTCGCATATGACCTTGGATCATGGGCTTGGGCTTTTCACTTAAGCCCAAGTCTAGCTAATTGGCGCCTTCATCTCCTAATACCACCTACACCATTTTAATATAATTTTAATTAATTAAATTATACCCAATTAAATTAAATGAATTCCTAAATACTTAATTAAATAAATTAATTAAATATTTAGGGTGTTACAGGAATCCCACGAACCTCCTTGTTCCAAAACACAAGCCCTCAACAAATCTTCTAGTGACTGAATTGTCCTCTCTGACTGACCATCTGTTTGAGGATGATATGCCGAACTCAACCTCAGCTTAGACCCCATCTTTTCTTGCAAACTCTTCCAGAAATCTGAAGTGAAACTCGGATCTCTATCCGAAAAAATACTCTTAGGAACTCCTTGAAGCTTCACAATCTCCCTGATTTAAATCTCTACTAACTTCGACACCGGATACGTGATGCTGATAGGAAAAAAATGAGACGATTTCGTTGACCTGTCAACAATCACCCAAATTGCATCATACCCTTTCGCAGTATTAGGCAATCCCGTTACAAAATCCATCGAGATACCATCCCATTTCCACTCTGGAATTTCCAACGGTTGCATCAACCCAGCAGGGTTCTGATGCTCGACCTTTGACTTCTGGCAAGTCAGACATGCATAAACGAACTGTGCCACATCTCGCTTCATACCAGGCCACCAAAACAGCTTCTTCAGATCTTGATACATCTTCGTAGCTCCCGGATGAATACTTAACTTACTTCGATGACCCTCTTCTAAAATTGCTCTCTTCAGCTCTGCGCCTTCAGGAATACAAATCCTATCACGGAATCTCAAAACACCATGCGCATCCAACTTAAAGTCACTACCCTCAGGCTAATCATCCCCGACCATCAAATCCACCAACTTGATATCCAACTTCTGGGCTTCTCTGATACTATCAAGGAACTCATTATAAATCTTTAACATACCCAACTTAACACTCTGAAGCGACACTTCACAAACCAAACTCAAATCCCTGAATTCCTCAATCAACTCTAACTCCTTAGCCATCATTGCCGACATATGCAAGGACTTCCGACTTAAAGCATCATCCACGACATTAGCTTTGCCTGGATGATAGTTCAAACCGAAATCATAGTCTTTCAACAGTTCTAACCACCTTCGCTGCCTCATATTCAGCTCCTTCTGGTCAAACAAATATTTCAAACTCTTATGATCACTGAACACTTCAAATCTGGAACCATACAAATAGTGCCTCCAAATCTTCAACACAAAGACTACTGCAGCCAACTCCAAATTATGCGTTGGATAATTCTTCTCATGAATCCTTAACTGCCTCGATGCATAAGCAATCACCTTCCCATCTTGCATAAGCACGCCACCTAGACCCATCTTCGAAGCATCACAATACACCACGAATGACTCTCCCGGATTTGGCAACGTCAAAACAGGAGACGTCGTCAATCTTTTCTTCAACTCAAGGAAACTTTCCTCACAACGAGCATCCCACACGAAAGCTTTACCCTTACAAGTCAACTGCGTCAACGGAAGGGCCAACTTAGAAAAACCTTCAATGAACCTTCTGTAGTAACCAGCCAGCCCTAAGAAGCTTCTAATCTCCGTAGCCGACTTCGGACTCTCCCACTGCATCACGGCATCAACCTTAGACGGATCTACAGCAATACCACTACCAGAAATGATATGACCCAGAAAACTTACTTCTGACAACCAGAATTCACACTTAGACAATTTGGCATACAACCTCTTCTCTCTCAGGACCTCCAATACTAATCTCAAATGCTCCGCATGCTCTTCCTCCGATTTCGAATAAATCAGGATGTCGTCAATGAACACAACCACGAACCGATCCAAGTAAGTATGGAATATACGATTCATGTACTCCATAAATACACCCGGCGCGTTAGTGACACCGAACAGCATCACCGAATACTCATAATGCCCATACCGCGTCCTGAAAGTAGTCTTCTGAACATCTCCATCCTTCACCTTGATCTGATGATAACCTGATCTCAAATCAATCTTGCTGAACACTCGAGCACCCACTAATTGATCCATCAAATCGTCTATCCTCGGCAGTGGATACTTGTTCTTAATGGTCACCTTATTCAGCTGCCTATAATCAACACACAACCTCATGCTTCCATCCTTCTTCTTCACCAGCAACACAGAAGCTCCCCATGGCGATACACTCGGCCTAATAAACTTCTTCTCAAGCAGATCTTCAAGTTGCTTCTTCAACTCAGACAATTCTGACGCAGACATCCTGTACGGTGCCATAGACACAGGCCTCGTACCGGGTACAAGGTCAATAGAAAACTCCACTTCCCTCTCGGGCGGCACACTTGGAATCTCATCAGGAAAGACTACAGGAAATTCGCGCACCACCTGCAACTCTTCAATGATAGCTTGATTCTCAAAGACAGCGATGCCATCAGCGAGAATAACTGAACTCCCTCCTTTTCTAACTTCCGCAACTGACTAGAAGATAACAAACCAGAATCTTCCTCTCCAAAGCTCACACACTTGTGACGACAATCAATGCGAACATGGTTATGCTCCAACCAGTTCATGCCCAAAATTACATCCAATCCATTCAGCGGCAAACAAACAAAGTCCACAACAAAGTCTCTGTCGAAGATCGACAAGGGACACTGAGAACACACTAGAGAGGTAGTTACCGACCCCTTAGCTGGAGTGTCGACAACCATCTCTCCATTCATAGCAAACAATACAAGATTCAACCTCTTACAACAATCAGCAGCAATAAAGCAATGAGTAGCACCAGTATCAACAATAGACTTTAAAGGAGTACCATTAATGAAGCACGTACCTCTAATGAGTCCATCATCTTCAGTAGGCTCTTCACCTGCTAAAGCGAACACCTTTCCACTGGACCTTTCCTTCTTCGACTTCGGACACTGAGTACTAATGTGCCCTTCTTCACCACAATTGTAGCAGACCACTGCCTTGTGCTCACATTCGGCCACCACATGACCGTCCTTACCGCACTTGAAACACTTCTTTACGTCGCTTCTGCACATGACACTCTTGTGGCCAGGCTTGCCACACTTAAAACAAACAATGCTAGCAGGGGCATCTCCCCCACTAGTCCTCTTGCCAGCATCAGCTCTCTGCTTACCCTTGCCCGCAGGGACCTCATACGGCTTACTACGGCCTTGAAACTTGCTCCTCTTGTCATTCACAATCTTGTAGTGAGCATTACTATCAGCAAAGACACGGATCTTTTGATATCCGATTGCCTTCTTGATCTCGGGCCTCAAACCATTCTCAAACTTGATACACTTAGAAAACTCAGCATTAGCTCCAGTGTAATGCGGATAGAACTTTGCTAGCTCCACGAACTTAGCGGCATACTCCGATACGGACATACTCCCTTGTTTCAGCTCCAGAAACTCAATCTCTTTCTTCCCTCGGACATCTTCAGGATAATACTTACGGTTAAACTCTTTGCTGAACACTTCCCAGGTAATCTCTTCATTAGTAGTCTCCAATCTTTGCCTCGCCTCTAACCACCAATCATCAGCTTCCTCAGCTAGCATATGCGTACCATAGCAGACCTTCTGTGCTTGGGTACAATCCATCACTCGAAAAATCCTCTCCATTTCTTTCAACCAAGCTAAAGCACCATCGGGATCATACTTGCCCTTGAAGGTGGGCGGATTCTCTCTCTGAAATGTCGCTAGATTGCGAGTCCCAGCATTCTCACCGTCATTCTGCTGATTCTAGACAGCCTGCGCCATAGCAGCCAAAGCAGCAGCAATTGCAGTATCGTTCCTTGATAACCTTATTTTATATAGGTTATTTATGCTCCTAATACTTAAGTCAAGCTTACTTCTCAAGTAATTTTAGTACTTAAATATGTGAATATATGAATATTAGAATAAATATAGGTTATGAGTCAATTCCTTAAACCTGGGGCATCATCAAATGCCTTTGTGAATATGTTTGATGTTTTGCTTTAGTGCTGCAGCGGTATGCTATCAAGGAGACGCTACAGCGTTATATGACGGCTGACCATTGAGATATTTGTGTGGCCACTTGAGGACATGATGAGTCACCACCCTTATCTCTTCCTCTCAGCTGGATATTTTGACTTTCAAGTGGATGCTAAATTACACTTGGCGCCTCCTAAATGGAACCCATGTGATAGTTGTTGTATTCCATCATTAGCACTTTTTGTAAAGTACTTTAAGGATAATATCTAAGTCTTATGATCATCATGTAATATTATTATTCTATTAAGTCTTAGTTAATATCTAGATTAATTAAGATTGCTTCTCTAAGAGGTAACATACGTAGACAAGTAGTTGTAACTTGGAAGAAGAACTCCTTATGACATAGTAGCTTTTCTCCATTGATACACTACTTTTAAGCTTTTATATTTTTAGCATAGTTCTTCTAATCTTCATCCATGGTTTTGCTCACGCCTCAACTTCATCTCTTGTATGCTACTTGGGATCATTGGAGTGTATCTTTTGCAACCACTCTTCTCTTGTCTTCATACGGTAATACACACTCTCTAGTTGTATTATGTTGATGGAACTTGTGATGATATAACTTTGTTGTAGTTGGATTGTTCTTGGTATGTAATGAACCTTGAGTAACTTTTGTATAATATTATGATGTTTGTGTTTTATTCCTTGTGTCATAATACTTTCAATCTTGGTTTGGGAATGATCAACTAAAACAAGGTAACTTTGTGGGTACAGACATGGTTCACAAAGAGAACTCAAGGAATGATATGAATGAAAACCCTTTAAAGACATTTAAAGGAAGCACTACTTAACTCTAGACATAGGGGAGTAGTAGTTCATAAGGCAAATGTTGTAAGAGCTTAATATACAGGGGTAAAACTTATTTAGAGCCTAGACATAGGAGTCTTATAACATAACCCTGACGAAAGTGACTGAAAGGCACGCCACCAAGGCGCTACAGCGTCTACGGATTCTTAAGCGCTACAGCGTCTAATATTATCTGAACATTACTCTTGGGAATTTACATACTATTGAGCTATCCAACTCACCTTTAATTACTCCAACTTAATACTGTTTTATCACAACTTATAATGTTTACAACTCTTTACCTTTACTTGTTACTTAATTCTTTTCACTAAGCTTCTAATCACTTAAACTTCTTAGATTAATTCCAATCCCTGTGAGAACGAACTTTACTTATCATTATATTACTTGTTGCGATTGTGTATACTTGCACATCACCTTTTCGCACAACAAGTTTTTGGCGCCGTTGCCGGGGATTGCATTTAATTTTCATTGTTTAAGTTTTTAGTAAACTTAGTGCCTATTTTATACTGGTGTGTTGTTTCTTGTTGTTGCAGCAGTAAGCGCTACATCGTATGCCCAGGTCTCAACCACCAGAATTTGAACCATACTCAGAACCAGAGAGAAGGTTCAGGAAACTAAGACATCTTCACAGGCTCAGACCCACCATGTCAGAACATAGTCATAGGACCAATTCTGGTAGGGCTACCACTCTACATGGCAGATCTAACTCTGGTAGAGGAGGGACTGAACCAGGTGGAAGGTGTAATATCCCCTATTTTTATGATTTAGTTTATTGACATGAATTAATATTGGGTGAATAATTGAGTTGACTGAAAATAATGTGTTGAAAAAAAATAATTTGTTTGGATTGTCAATTAATTGAATTGTGTGCCAAATGGAGTTAATTGCATCATATTTAGTTAGATAGTTAGAGCTGGTGGGAGTCATTAGGAATAAAATTTCTAAGTGAAGGGTATGGTTGTCTTTTAGCTAGCCTATATATATATATATATATATATATATATATATATATATATATATATATATATATATATATATATATATATATATATATATATATATATGTGGCCTTTCCAGCTGAAACACAAACACTTCATGTTTTTGCAAAAATTCTGAGAAGAGAGAAAGATAGAGAGAGGGCGAGAGTGGGAGGGAGGAAGAGAAAGGGAGGAACTCAGCAACACTCCATGCATGTAACATCTGAAAACACTATCCTTCCCCATTTCTTCTTCTCTTTTCAATGAACCAAATTTCAGAACCAACAACCCATCCATCTCCAATTCACCATTGATGAACCTCAATCTCAAAATGGAAGTGAAGAGTGTTTCATGTGAGGTTTCAGCTTTACACACTACACTAGAAACCTCAGCCCATCCTTGCAGCTTTGGAGCGATTCCGGAGAGAGTTCGTGAGTTGGTGTTGTGATCGAGTCCGAGGAGAGTTCGTGGTTCTCGGGAACGGTTGAATCATTGAAGTCTTGGCAAATAGGTGAGTTCTATACTCACTAGGGAAATTATCATGTGTTCTGGTTGAGTCTCGCGTTTTGAAACAAAAATAATTGGCGACAAGCCGCTTTGCGAAAACCCGTTTTAAATACCGAGTTATGTTGTTGTTTGATTGAGATGGGGGTTGATATTTGTGGTTGTTATGATGAGTGATATATGGAGTGTTTGGCTGAATGATATTCTGTTATTAAAGGTTGATAAGTTAGGTATCGATCGGGAAAAGATTTGGACACGAAACGGAGTCAAAAACAGCATGAAATGGCCATTTTACGGGACTGTGCATCAGGCACGGATCGTGTGCCCTGGCACACGGATCGTGCGGATCCTTCTGATGCTTTCTAGAAAATTTCCATTTCGCGCACGGATCGTGCGCCATTAAGCACGGGTCGTGCGTATCTGTCTGACCTAGATTTTTAAAAGTGTCCAAACGCTTCCTAATCGATTCCAAACCTATCCTAATCCCTTCCCAATGTTATACGATGCTAATATAACCGTAATTCATGGAATGTGTTATGGATTTGATTGTCATGCTATGATTGTGATTGAGATAAGCTTGTGCCATGGATATTGCTTTGTTTGATTGGTGTATTGTGCTGGACTGGTTGGATTATTATCAGGATAAGTTAGAAGAGTAAACCCTAGATAGCCGTGTGAGATCACCTAATAATAAGATCATGTTCGTACAAGACTAAGTTAAGTACAAGTTCACTGTTAAGCATAAGCTCATGGTTTGAATAAGTTCATCGTTCACTGTTCACTGCTCATTGTTCATGGTATATATTATATACATCATTTCTGGGGTGACGACCCTGTTCATGGATTAGCGTACTAGTGGGAGAGGAAGTCATGAGCCTTATCCCCTAGGCCCATTACATTGTTGTCCCTAAGGTTGTAGAAATGGCCAGGGACCGGGTTTGCCGAAATCTTTAAAATAAGACCCGGTGATATGCTAAGAATCATTGTTATTGTGTGTGCCTTATGTGTCGCTTAGAAGGGCCACGAGTACACGTTGTATGTTCCCCGTAGTCGACTTAAGGGCTACGATTCATGAAATCAAGCATAATTGAAAGGAGAGAGTTAGTAAGGGGTCTCGATAGAACTCACTGAGACAAGTTGTCTCACCCAATCCATTGTTGTTGTTTTTCAGTCAAGCAGGGAAAGTTGAAGACCGTGAGGCACAACTATGGAGATGCTTGAAGAGTTGCTGACGACATTCCTTTTGTCATGTTATGTATCTTTGTATTTCAGTTTCCTTTGTATCTCTGTATATTTGTATTCGTTACCTTAGATGTAAGATTATACGACTTATGTAATGAAGTTGTAAATCGCTTCCGCAGACTTTCGGTTTTTGAGTATTGAACACTAGTTTGAGTTATTTGAGGACCGACTTTAATTATATTATGTTCAGATATGTAAGTGCGTTTGATGAGTTTCATCGAAGTGTAGAATGTGTTCAATATTAGAAAAGGAAAGTCACTCTGATGTATGCCAGTAGTGCATTTCGGTAGTTTCTACAAGTTAGAGATTATCGGGGTGTTACAGAAGGGGCAGAGGTAGACATCAGCAGCCACCCACTCCAACCTTACATGACCAAGAGGACTGGTACAGACATCAATTCATTAATGAAGGACCTGCTCAAATGGTAAATGACAGAGATAGACCAATGAGGGACTATGCTGTGTTTGATCCACAAACCATGGAGACAAGCATAGCAAGACCTACTCTCAACACAGCTCAGTTTGAATTCAAACCTATGATGTTCCAAATGTTGCAAACAGTGGGACAGTTTGGTGGTGCTCCTCAAGAGGACCCATATTTACACTTGAAGCAAGTTTTGGAAGTCTGCAGTAACTTCATCATTCCAGGGGTAAGTGATGATGCATTCAGATTAAAACTTTTTCCTTATTCCTTGAAGGATAGAGCAAAGGCCTGGTTAACTTCTCTAGAGCCGAAGTCTATCCATACTTGGAATGAAATGGCTGAGAAATTCTTAGCAAAATATTTTCCTCCAAGTAATTAGAATGCAAGAATGAGGAATGAGGTTACTGCATTCAGAAAAAGAGATGCTGAAACACTGTTTGAGGCATGGGAGAGATGGAAGGAGCTGTTAAGAAAGTGCCCTCATCGTGGAATACCTGTGATTATCCAAATGGAAACCTTCTACAATGGACTAGATCCAACAACCAGACAAATGTTAGATGCTTCTTCAGGGGGTGTGTTGTTGAAAGCCTCCTATAATGAGGCATGTGAGCTGATTGATGATATTGCCACAAATAGCTATCAATGGCCTACAGAAAGGTTAGCTCAGCAGAAGAAGGTAGCTGGTGTGCATGAAATAAGTGAAGTTTCTGCTCTATCTGCACAGGTTGCCTCTCTTACTAACATGATAAAATCTATGAGCACATCAAACGCTGTAGCGGTTACCGCTGCAGCGGTACATGAACCTACAGTAGCTGTTATTGAGCAAGCCTCTCCAGGGTCAGTAAGCTGTGTATATTGTGGAGGAGAGCATTTGTATGAAGAATGTCCTGGGAATCCTGTCTCTGTGAACTTTGTGGGTTTCAATAAAAACAATAATCCCTATTCAAATACATATAATCCTGGTTGGAATAACCACCCCAATTTCAGATGGGGAGCCAACAATGCAACAGCACCTAATTATAGTGCTCCAGCAAATCCACCAGGATTCCCTGCTCAGAACTACCAAAGACAGAATGCCCCTGTCATAGATAATTCATTAGAAGGATTGATGAAAGGCTTTATGAGTGATTGCAAGACAGCCCTGAAAACTCATGAAGCTTCCATTAAAAATCTAGAAGTACAGATGGGGCAGATGGCTAATGTCCTTTCCCAAAGAATTAGTGGATCATTACCATCCACTACAGAAGCTTCAACTTCAAGTACTACAGGGAAGGAGCGTGTAAAAGCTATAACTTTAAGGAGTGGGAGAGATTTGATAGGATCATCAACTGTTTCAGATGATGAAAAAAGCAAAAATTCTGAAAAACAAAAAGAACCTACAACAAGCGCTACAACGCCTGAACCTACCGTTGCAGCGCCTGTTGTTGAGAAAACACCACCACTACCCAAAATTATTCCAACATACCCAGATCCTCCATATCCTCAAAGACTTCGAAAGGCTCATGATGCAGATAAAGAAGTACCCATTATATTGGGAAAGCCATTCCTGGCCACTGGAAGAACCTTGATAGATGTGCAGAGAGGAGAATTGATCATGAGGGTCAATGACCAAGAAGTCATGTTCAACATCCTCAATGCTATGAAATTTCCAGGTCCCAATCTTGAAGAGTGCTCCTTTGTGTCTGCTATTGACAAGGTAGTTCAGGACGACTTCCAGAAAAGCACAGATCATCTGAGGCAATTACTGGACAGCAGTGAAGATACAGGGTCTGATACAGAAGCTACAGAGGAGGAGGAACAGACAGTCAAAGAAATTTGGGCTAAGAAATATGAATCTTTGGAGCAGGAGAATTCAGACATGAGAAAGGATCTCCCCTCCATTGAACAACCACCAACTCTGGAACTTAAAGAGTTGCCTTCACACCTCAAATATGCTTATCTAGGTAACAATAGTACTTTGCATGTTATAATTGCTTCTGACCTTTCTGAAAAGCAGGAACAAGATCTGATTCAGACGCTACAGCGGCATAAAAAGGCAATTGGTTGGCAAATGTCAGATATAAAGGGTATCAGCCCAACAATTTGTATGCACAGAATAGTGTTAGAAGAAGACTCTAAAAATTGCATTGAAGGGCAGAGGAGGTTGAATCCAATTATGAAAGAGGTGGTGAAGAAGGAAATCATCAAGTGGTTGGATGCAGGTATTGTATACCCCATATCTGACAGTGCATTGGTTAGTCCTGTGCAATGTGTGCCAAAGAAAGGAGGGGTAACAGTAATAACTAATGAGATGAATGAGCTGCTTCCAACCAGAAAAATAACAGGCTGGAGAATATGCATGGATTATAGGAGATTGAATAAAGCAACAAGAAAGGACCATTTCCCATTGCCTTTCATTGACCAGATGCTGGACAGGCTAGCAGGTAAAAAATTTTATTGCTTTCTTGATGGTTATTCAGGTTATAACCAAATTGCAATATTGCCTGAAGATCAGCAAAAGACTACATTCACTTGTCCATATGGCACCTTTGCTTTTAGAAGGATGCCATTTGGCCTGTGTAATGCACCTGCCACTTTTCAAAGGTGTATGATGGCAATTTTCTCTGATTACATTGAAAGATCCATGGAAGTCTTCATGGATGATTTCTGTGTTTGGAGAAACATTCCATCTATGCCTATCCAACTTGGAAGAAATCCTGATTAGATCTGAAGAAACTAACCTTGTGCTAAACTGGGAGAAATGCCATTTTATGGTGCAAGAAGGTATAGTTTTGGGGCATAAGATATCCAAAAAAGGATTGGAAGTGGACAAGGCTAAAATAGAGGTCATTTAGAAGCTATCTCCTCCAACCAACATCAAAGGTATTAGAAGCTTTTTGGGGCATGCTGGATTCTATAGGAGATTCATAAAAGATTTTTCAAAAATCTCCAAACATTTGTGTCAACTGTTACAGCATGATAACCCCTTCATATTTGATGAGCCATGCATGTTAGCCTTTGATAAATTAAAGAAAGCTTTAATAACAGCACCAGTTATTATAGCTCCTGACTGGAGTAAGCCTTTTGAGCTTATGTGTGATGCTAGTGACTTTGCCATTGGAGCTGTTCTTGGGCAAAGGTATGATAAAATTTTTCACTCTATATATTATGCTAGCAAAACACTTGTAGAAGCTCAATTGAATTACACAGTCATTGAAAAAAACTATTAGCTGTAGTCTTTGCATTTGATAAATTTAGATCACATTTGGTTGGCACCAAGGTAATTGTCTTCACAGACCATTCAGCCATTAAATATTTGATAACAAAAAAAGATGCAAAGCCTAGGCTAATTAGGTGGGTTCTCCTACTCCAAGAATTTGATTTAGAAATAAGGGATAAAAAGGGAGTGGAGAACCAAGTTGCTGATCATCTTTCTAGATTGGAAAGAGACATTGCAGGTACAGCAGGTGGGGAGATCAAGGAATACTTTCCAGATGAGCAGCTATTGACAATAACTGCTGAATCATCAACCGCTGTAGCGGCCAGTGTAAAAACACTTGACGTTGTAGCAGCTGAGCCTGCAACACCTTGGTATGCTGACATAGTTAACTTTTTGGTTAGCAAGGTGGTGCCTGCTAAGATGGTAGGGCCTTCAAGGAAAGAATGGTCAATACATCTAGATGATGCTTTATGGGCCTGCAGAACAGCTTATAAAACACCTTTGGGGATGTCTCCCTATAGGTTGGTTTATGGGAAGTCCTGTCACCTACCAATTGAACTTCAGCACAAGACCCATTGGGCCCTAAAAAAACTCAATTTTGACTACAAGAAAGTAGGAGATGCTAGATTGCTACAACTAAATGAATTGGAAGAACTTAGGCATTTTGCCTATGAGAATGCAGCAATTTATAAAGAAAGAACCAAAGTGTGGCATGATCAAAAATTGATAAAAAGGATCTCACTGAAGGAGGACAGGTACTGCTTTACAACTCCAGGTTAAGATTGTTTCCTGGAAAGTTAAAATCTAGGTGGTCAGGCCCTTTTCAATTGATAAAAATATACAGCCATGGGGCCGTGGACCTCTATGATATAACAACCAATACCACCTTCAAAGTGAATGGCCAAAGGGTTAAACAATATTTTGGTGAAAATGTGGTGAGAGATAAAACCACAATTGAGCTTAAAGATCTCTAATTTGAAAGAGAAAGTCTGGCTGCAGACTTTAAAGCAAGCGCTCTTGGGAGGCACCCCAAGGATTCTAACAAATTTTCTATTTTGTATGTTTATTCTCTATGCAGGAAAGTTGGATAAACGCTGTAGCGGTTGCTTATCACAAGAGCGCTGTAGCGGTTGTGTTAAATCAGGACTGGATGTGGTCAAACAAAAAATAAAAATAAAAAGATCTTCCTCAGGGTGAGCTGGCACTGTGCCCTCATCCCTAGCCTGACCAGCACGTGCACCTATTCACCTGCAATTGTCAAATCAATAGTTTCTTTTTCTCTCTCCCACATCACTCACAAACCGTAACTTTAATATCCACAACTCCCCACGCTACCATTTTCTCTCCCTTTCTCTTTCCTTGCTCTCTGAACCTCCTCTCAACCGTTACCACTCACCACTCATCACCTCCATTCCTTCTTCTTCCTTCGTCCCAACACACCAACATTTCCCAGAAACCCAGAAACAAATACGCAAGCTCTTAACCAACCATGACTAAAAAGCAAGCTACCCTTAAACGATCTGGAAAGGGAGCCACTAGGAAACCAGAACCCTCAAATCCTATCAAAACCACCATGGCCAAGGCAAATCCAAATCCTCAGAGGTTTTGGAAGATGGACTTCATAGCTGAAAGGGGATTCAAGACTGACAGTGCTCCTGAAGCTTTCTCAACCGCTGTCACAGCGCTGGGATGGGAGAGCTTCATTAAGCATCGAAAGGACTACATGACGTCTTTGGTAAGGGAGTTCTACTCTAGCATTGAAGAGCCTAAGGAGGGAAAGCCTCAAACCCATTCAATGGTAAGAGGAGAAATTGTAAATTTCAACTCCAGAACAATCAATGATATTTTCCATCTGGGCTATCATGGAAAGGCTTTGGAAACTAAAGTTCTAAACTGGGGAGACGAAGAAATGGAAGCTGTTAGAAGAAGGATTTGTAACATCCCCTATTTTTGCTATTTTAAATTAATTGGCACGAGATTATATTGAAGTGATTTATTGAGTTTATTGGGGATAAAATGAATTGCTTGATTGATAAGTATGATAAATTGTGTGTTTAATTAAAATTAATTGCATTAAGTTAGGATGCCTAGAACTAATGGAGGTCATTAGGGGAGTATAAGTGACTGAGGGGCAGACTTGTCTTTTTACACACCCATTTATATACCCCAACCCAGCTGAAACAAAGATAGAAACACACACACACTTCATTTTAATTTTCAGAAAACAGAAGCAAGGGAGAGTAGAGTGAGGTGTGAAAGAGAGAGAGGAAGAGAGGGGGAGAACTCCACCAATGTCTAATGCATGTTGCTGATCTTGCTTCCTTTGAAATCAGCGCAACCTCCTCTTCCATTTCCATGGTTTAGTTTCTAGAATCTCAGCCCAAAAACCTTCCCTCCTCATCCCTTAGTTTCGTGACCACTTTGAGAAAAAGGGGATTCCTTGAAGCCTTGTGTCCTGGTTGTTAATGGAGGTCTTAGGGATGTATTTGAAGTCTCTTCTTTCACATTGAAGATTGAGGTAGCTGGGATAAGGTTTTCAGTAGTGAAATTCGAATTGGAGTTTGGCTAGAGAAGTTGGAGTGTTCCTAGGAGCTTGTTGGTGCCACTTGTGTTTTAAGCGTATTTCGAATTCGTCTCAAACTCCTCTTCGGTACTGAGGTGAGTTCTATACTCACTAGGGAATTGATGTTAAATTATGTGTCATGTTTTCAGGGTTTCATTGTGCTTTGATGGTTGAATTTGTTGCTGTTTGAATGCTTAAATTGTTGGTAAGCTCACTGTGTAGACATTTTCTGAATAGGTTCGGTTTCTGAGTAACTGGGAATGATTTAGGCATCCAAAAATTATATAACTTACCTTTTTAGAAACTAGACTGAAGGCTTGACATTTTGGCTTTGGAATGGTTGCATTTGGATTTGTGTAGCTCAAGATATGAGCATCACAAGTTAGAGTAAAATTCTGGGGACAGTTTGAGAATAGGCTCAGTTTCTGGGAATCTGAGGATGATATAGGTATCCAAAAATTATGTGGTCAATTGTTTTAGAAACTAGACTGAATGCTCGTCAATTTGGTCCTGATTTGGTTGAATTTGGAATTGTGTAGCTCAAGATATGAGCACCACAAGTTAGGGTAAAATTCTGTGTAATTTCGCGTCGCGGCCCGTGGCCATCGCGTCGCGACCTCCCTTAATTTTTGCAACGCAAAACTTTCTGTCATTTTTCGCGTCGCGATGGAATCCAGTTCGCGTCGCGACGCTTTGCAGTTTTTCAGCAAAATACCCGAAACTTGTTTTCGCAATAACTTTTGATCCGGGAACCCGATTGAGGTGTTCTCAGATGCGTTTTAAAGCTTATTCAAAGACCTATCTATATATATAATTTATACTGTATAATTCCATGATTATGTTTATTCTTATTAACGGCCCTTGCGGTCCATGGTTTTATGAACGGCCCAATGCAGGTACATGGAATGTGTTGTGGATTTGATTGTTATGCTATGATTGTGATTGAGATAAGCTTATGCCATGGATATTGCTTAATGTGATTGATGTATTGTGCTGGACTGGCTGAATTATTATCAGGATAAGTTAGAAGAGTAAACTTTAGTAAGCCGTGTGAGATCACCTAATAATAAGATCATGTTAGTACAAGACTAAATTAAGTACAAGTTCACTGTTAAGCATAAGCTCATGGTTCGGTTAAGTTCATTGTTCACTGATCACGGTTCACGGTTTACTGCTCATTGGTTATTGTTCATCGTTCACTGTTCACTGCTCATTGTTCATGGTATATATTATATACATCATTGCTGGGGTGACGACCCTGTTCATGGATTAGCGTACTAGTGGGAGAGGAAGTCATGAGCCTTATCCCCTAGACCCGTTACATTGTTGTCCCTAAGGTAGTAGAAATGGCCGGGGACTGGGTTTGCCGGAATCTTTAAAATAAGACCCGGTGATATGCTAAGAATCAATGTCATGGTGTGTACCTAGTGTGTCGCTTAGAAGGGCCACGAGTACACGTTGTATGTTCCCCGTAGTCGACTTAAGGGCTACGATTCATGAAATCAAGCATAATTGAACCGAGAGAGTTAGTAAGGGGTCTCGATAGAACTCACTGAGACAAGTTGTCTCACCCAATCCATTGTTGTTGTTTTTCAGTTAAGCAGGGAAAGTTGAAGACCGTGAGGCAAGGCTAAGGAGACGGCATGAGGAGTTGCTGACGCTGTTTATTTTGTCATGTTATGTATCTCTGTATTTTTATTCAGTGTCTTAGATGTACGATTGTACGACTTATGCTTATAAAGTTGTAAATCGCTTCCGCAGACTTTCTATTTTGGTACTGAACACTAGTTGAAAGGTGTAAGGAACGATATTATGTATTTCTCATGTTAAGTTATGTAAGCGCACTTGATGGCTTTTAGCATCGAGTTTTAGTATGTGTTCAGTATTTAAAACAGGAGGTACTCTAATGTATGCCAGTAGTGCATTTCGGTAATTTCTACAAGTTAGAAATTATCGGGGTGTTACAAGGATTTGTGTGGAAGGAGCAAGATGGGATAAGTTTGGGGTTGAATACAAAATTAAAAAAGCCTATCTGTGTGAAGAAGCAAATCTGTGGTGTAGTTTCATCAAACACTCCCTGCTGCCTACATCTCACACAACATTTGTGGAAAAGGAAAGACTCGTCGTCATTGATGCAATAATGGCTGGAGAAACTATAGACGTGGGAAGTAATTTATATTTTCCTTGTTTAATTACTGAGTTGTGTTTGGAAGCTGATGTAGAGGTTGAAATGAAAGAAGAAAGAAGATCCCCTCTTGCGGCATTTCCTTGAATTTTCAAAGTTAAACAGAAACCTGCCGCTGCAGCGTCTTCTGACTCTCAAGCGCTACAGCGCTTAGAGATGAAGCAGCAGGTCCTCTGTAAATTTGTGAAAGAAAAATTTGACTGGGAAAAAGCAATGTATGCCCAGATATCCAAAGGAAAAACATCCACTCCCCCTCCTCAATTGCCTGATTGGCTACTGGAGGAAGAGCCAGTTGAAAAGCAAGAGAAAAAGGGAGTTAGGGCAGAAAAGAAAAAGGTTGTGGCTAGTCCAGCAAAGAAAACAAAGCCTAGCCCAGCCAAGAAAGTACAAAAAGCTGTAATATAGGAGGAAAGTCTGGATTCTGATGACATTGAAAACGTAAGTGAGGAAGATGAAGAAGAAACAATTGCAGTTATAAAAGAGATGGAAAAGCAGGATGATGAAGAATCATCAGGAGAGGAGAGTGATACTGAAGAAGAATCTGAGAGTGAAGAAGATGAGCAAGCAGAAGAAATACAGTGTGACCCAACCCCAAGCCCAAAGAACCCAAAAACCCCCTGCCAAAATATCTAATCCACCACCAAACCCCCACCAGTGCCTGAGGCAATTCTGACAGAGGAGGAAACTGGGAAGGAGGCTGCTGAGGAGCTAGTGAATTTGCAGGATGAAACAGAGCCAGTGCTGGAAGAAAAAGAGCATGAACAGGAGCAAGAGCAAACAACAGAGGAAGAAGAAGTGCAGGAATCAGATGCTGCAGCGGCAGGAGTACAGGAACCAAGCGCTACAGCGCCACCAACCGCTGTAGCGGCTGAAAAGACTACTCCACCTCAGCCAAAGAAGAAAAAGGCAACAAAAGGAGCCCCAGCCCCTTCAAGAGCCAGTAAGAGGCTCAAGAAGGCCTAATAAGGCAAGATTTGTTGGCTTCTTATGCCGGCTATGTTCTTTGAACTTTGTTTTTTGTTGTTCTAAGGCCTCTCCCTTTTCTTGTCAATCAAGCAGTGAGGACACTGCCAAATTTAATTTCTGGGGGAGGACCTTGTGGTTAATAATGTTTTAAATTAAGTACAATGATGGTTTTTAAATATTAAGTATAATTAATTATAATTATGCCATGTTTTGCATGTGTTGTATATTTTGTATGCTTGAATAGGAAGTATGATTGGCTGCATGTTTTAAATTTCTTAGTAAGCAAAAGCTGATTCATATAGCCAAATATAAATAAGAATTTTTGAGTAAGGCAGCATTGTGTAAACAATAAAATGATTTTATTGCTGCTTTTACACAAAATCTAAGCTTAGTGAAGAACCTAGTTAGCTAGGAGTAATCTAAGGATAAAGTTAAGTTTTGGATAACCAAGGGTTAGTCAAGTTTTTATTAAAAATTGAGAGTTGTTTTAAAAGCTAAGTTTGGGGGTGCATCGGTAATGTTAAGGCTAGGAACAAAAGATGATAAATTGGTCTTTGCAAAATGAAATAAAAATGAATGAGGTCTTGTAAAAAGTTGCAAAATATCTTAAATAAATTGCTGAGCTGTTCCAAAAAGCATGAAAAGAAAAATGCAAATAAGGAGCTCAGTAATGAAGATAGCATCTAGTTTTAATCATTAAAAATCTAGCGCTACAGCGTCTACGGACTTTGAAGCGCTACAGCGTCTGATCACCAGACCAAAAGTCTATGCACTGACCAATATTCTGAAAAATGCCTAATTAAAGCCCTTTGCTGTGCTTTGAAGCCCCCCGGATCTTTTGTTAAATTGTTATTCCACTATTCTTTTTGAAAAAATTCTTTGCCTAACCCAAAAGAAATCCACTCTTCCCAAAACCTTAAAGAAATTCTGAAACTAGCTAGGAACTAAATGGAACCCATGTGATAGTTGTTGTATTCCATCATTAGCACTTTTTGTAAAGTACTTTAAGGATAATATCTAAGTCTTATGATCATCATGTAATATTATTATTCTATTAAGACTTAGTTAATATCTAGATTAATTAAGATTGCTTCTCTAAGAGGTAACATACGTAGACAAGTAGTTGTAACTTGGAAGAAGAACTCCTTATGACATAGTAGCTTTTCTCCATTGATACACTACTTTTAAGCTTTTATATTTTTAGCATAGTTCTTCTAATCTTCATCCATGGTTTTGCTCACGCCTCAACTCCATCTCTTGTATGCTACTTGGGATCATTGAAGTGTATCTTTTGCAACCACTCTTCTCTTGTCTTCATACGGTAATACACACTCTCTAGTTGTATTAAGTTGATGGAACTTGTGATGAGCTAACTTTGTTGTAGTTGGATTTTTCTTGGTATGTAATGAACCTTGAGTAACTTTTGTATAATATTATGATGTTTGTGTTTTATTCCTTGTGTCATAATACTTTCAATCTTGGTTTGGGAATGATCAACTAAAACAAGGTAACTTTGTGGGTACAGACATGGTTCACAAAGAGAACTCAAGGAATGATATGAATGAAAACCCTTTAAAGACATTTAAAGGAAGCACTACTTAACTCTAGACATAGGGGAGTAGTAGTTCATAAGGCAAATGTTGTAAGAGCTTAATATACAGGGGTAAAACTTATTTAGAGCCTAGACATAGGAGTCTTGTAAAATAACCCTGACGAAAGTGACTGAAAGGCACGCCACCAAGGCGCCACAGCGTCTACGGATTCTTAAGCGCTACAGCGCTTAACGCTTCAGCGTCTAATATGATCTGAACATTACTCTTGGGAATTTACATACTATTGAGCTATCAAACTCACCTTTAATTACTCCAACTTAATACTGTTTTATCACAACTTATAATGTTTACAACTCTTTACCTTTACTTGTTACTTAATTCTTTTCACTAAGCTTCTAATCACTTAAACTTCTTAGATTAATTCCAATCCCTGTGGGAACGAACTTTACTTATCATTATATTACTTGTTGCGATTGTGTATACTTGCACATCACCTTTTCGCACAACATTCCTCCCAGCCATTTCAATTCACTTGCTACAAAACAAACAACAGTTAGATATAACTGACAACACACCATTGTCAATTGACACTACGACTGGACATCTTGGCCAAACAGACCGAACTTTTGCTCTGATACCACTAATGTAACACCCCTTTTCTACCCGATAATTATTTAATAAAATCAGAGTTACAAAAAAATTATTTCATACTTCGAAAAGAGATGTCACACATTCATCGATAATTAAAAAGTCACATGCGATATAAATAACTTTGTCAAAATACATCACCACGCAGCGGAAATAGAAATAAGTTTTAAAACATAAAATAATAACGTCCTGAATGGACTCCAAACAAATAAAATGCAACAGCCAAACTCTAGGTTCGTTTGCCCCCTTGAGTGTTACATATCAAAGCAAGACACCGACTCAAAATAGCGAAGGTAACTAGGTCTTCACTCGCAATCACCTGCACGTTACCGCATAGGGGTAACATTCAAACAGAAGGGGTGAGATATCTTCAATATAATAGCGTAAAATGATAGGCAATATGTTAGAATATGACAACTATAGCCACCATTCCACTACACACATATAATCATAAACACAAATCAAATTGTAATACAAGAATCAGTCACCAAATGTCATGACAATGCATGAATGCAACCCACACCAATGGGCATATGCATGTGGTACCAAATCACCAAAATTTTTGCATGTAAATAGAGGCGTCACCAAAATTGAGAGCTTTCACACCCGGCTCACCAATTCACCAAAAATTGAGCTTTAACACTAGGCTCACTAGTTTTAGAAAATTTGAGCTTTCACACCTAGCTCCAAGACCAAAGGCCTTCACCAAAATAAATGCACATACTGTATGCGACACCATGTATGCACACAGACAATCATCAAAATTTAGTCACAATGTGACACACCAAAAATCATTCACCAACATCACCAAAGTTGAGCTTTCACACCTAGCCCAACGACACCGAAACACCAAGACTACCCGAAAACAACAGAACACCAAAAATTTGGAGCTTTCACACCTAGCTCCTACAACACCAAGGTTTGAGCCTTCACACCTAGCTCAAACAGCACCAAGACACCAAGATGACAACAATTTTCCAAAACAGCACCAAGACACCAAGATGACAACAATTTTCCTAAATATTCGAGACGCGAGGATTTTTCCCAACACCGGAGACAAATGACAATTTTTCCAAAGTATTTGAGACATGACAACTTTCTTTTTAAAACATCACCATTTAACGACTATACCAACGGTTAACAATTTTCCAGAAAAATGGACCACTTTACCTCAAATTAGAATATTCATTTAGGCCTCTGAATAAGCTTTCCAAAACATTTTGAAACGTCTAAATCGAACTCCCGAGTCAAAAGATATGTCAAAAACAAAACCGGAGAAAAATTGAGGAACATCCTGAAAATGGCGCCCAGGCACTAGGCGCCTAGCAGGCAACATGCTGGAAATTGGCCAGCAACAGAAACTGGCACCCAGGGAGGCGCCCAGCAAGCAACACAGCAGGAGTTGGCGCCCTTGGCGCCCATGCAGCAGGGAACACAACAGAAACGCAGCTTGGCGCAGGAATTGGCGCCCTTGGCGCCCAGGCAACTTGGAACATGGCACAGCAACGCAACACCAACAGGGACACGCACCAGACACGGCGCCCAGGCACTGGGCGCCTAAAACAGATACACACAGGAAACGCAACACACCCAGGATGTGGCGCCCATGGCACCCATGGCGCCCCTGTGCCCACAACGCGCAACACAACACACACTGGAACACGGTGCCCACACCCAGGGCGCCAAAAACAGCAACACGAAACCGAACGCAACATGACCCAAACACGGCGCCCATGCACTGGGCACCAGAAACAGCAACATGACACCAAGCAACATTGGCACACGGCGCCCACACCCAGGGCAACAAAAACAGCATCACACCAAATTCACCAAAACACCACATATGCAAATCATATCACCAATTTAGCTCATCAATTCTCAACCACCAATGTCAATTATCATAATTTGCTAATCACAACACCAAACAAACATTTTATCAAACACCTAACATGCAATTAGGACTAACAACAATGAATCACCAATTTCTTTGAGTCACAACAATCACCAACAAGCAAGTATTTTCTATCAACCTAGTTATGATCCAACTACCATCAAACTACACATCAAAATCAAACCCTAGGCATCATAGGATCTATTCCCACATAACCCCATCATAAAACCCCATTATAAGGAAGAACCCCACCCTTACCTTATAGTAGGAGAGCACCAATTCTCTTCATCGAGTCACCAACAAAACTTCAGCAACACAGCTCCTCTCTGCTCCCTTGGATGTGCGAACTCCTCTTCTTCTCCTCCCTTGGGTGTGCGTGTCGTCCCTCTTCTCTCTTCCTCTCTTCTATTCGCAACTCTTCTTTCTTTTCTCAACAATTCGCATAATGGGACCAAACCCTAGCCTAGGCGCTTCACCTATGCGCCTAGCTAGTGGGCTTGGATCATGGGCCTTCCTCCAGCTTAAGCCCGATCACTAACACCATCCCCTAATATTCAATTACACACCTCTTAATCAAACGCTAATATAATTACACCAACTAAAACAAATAAATAAATAGATGAATACCTAAATATTTTGTTAAATAATTTAATTAAATATTTGGGCGTTACAGTATGCACCAACGTTCTGGAAAGAACTTGAGCAACATGGATCCCTCTTCTTCTAGCTAAAATGGAACTCTCGGAAGAGTGCTCTGGCCAATAGGTTAATCAGGGGCTCAAAACAAAAATGTCCGGCCTCTAGTTGATCCAACTGAACAATCTCCTATTCTAGCAAAACCACCCATCAGAGCCATCGTTAACCATTGGTGTAGTATAGGAATATTCACCTGTTGTCCATCGACTACTACTTTCGGCCTGATCTTAGGCCCTTAGTCACCCTCCGTGGACGAACCTTGCGAAGGATGCCGAAGTAGAATAGCTTGTGGTCATGACCATATGCTTCATTGAGGAGATTGACATGGGGATACATGCATGTATCAAATGTCTCAACAACTGGCTTACATAGTTTAACCTATGGTGCACAGTGAAGTGCAACAACCCAAAAAATTGAAAAAAAAAACGGTTACTCGTAGTAATAACTCGGTTGGTTATGTTAACCCTAGCCAAGGAGTACCTCTTCATTAAGCTATAATTTCGAAACATGTTAAAATTGTTGCAACAAATGTTGAACACAAACATAAATATGTTGAGTCGCAGACTAGTTCGCTCTCTTTAAGGCATTTCGCATATATGCTTGAATTGTGTTGCATTGTAGCTTCTCAAAAGATACGATTCTCCTTGCTTTTTCTGCCCGTAGCTTTTTCATTTGTACTCATATATCTCATTGAGAAAGAATTAGCATCAAAGCTACTAGAATAAGTCCTCACTCTTTTTCCTTTACAAATCTCATAAATAATTTTGCGTTTCTTCATTGATGAAAGTGAAAAAAGAGGAAGAAGAAGGTGAAACATGAGAAGAAATATAAAGAAGAAAAAAAGGCAAGCATGTAAAGTGAAAAAAATATGATGAGAGAGAAAGTCACTACCATAAAAGCGGCTATTTTCCATAGCTAGATAGACACTGTTAAATTAAACGTGCTTAACACAATAGACGAATTGATGTGCACAACCTTAGAACTGTTGCCAACAAGGCGCAAATTTGTGAATAAAAATTTCATTCTCCCTCCGTGTTTTCATTCCCTCTCCTTCATTCTGTCTCTCATTTCCTGAAGGTGGAAAACTAAATAACCCTAAGTCTCTTTCTCAATTCCTCTCCGCTTTTTGTTGCTCACGCCCATTGCCCCTTTCCTTCGCTCCACAGGCTCGCGACATTGTATCTGTTGCACGCGTGCATTGATGACATTGCCTGCTTCACACACTTTGCGCACGCAGACAACCTTTTTTTTGCACCACCGTTCAATAGCTTTTTTGCAAACAGGTTAGCTCTGACGCTCCCCTTTATTTGCCTATTTTAATTGAGGCAATTTCTGAAAAACAATTTTTGTTGAGGAAATTGTAGAAAAACAACCTTCTTTGAGGTCATTGTTGCGCAAATAAAAGGGGCTTTGTTAAAAAAGCAGTATTGGTTGTACTATATATTTTAGGAATTTATGGAATAGGTCTCTTACTACTGTTTATATTAGTGATTGTGGTGTGCTGGAGGTTGCAAAGTCTTTCCTCACGCCTTCACTCCCTTAGTTTCTTTCTTTGAATGGAAATTGTTTAAAACATAAAGTGAACAAAATGAATGACTTGAAGATTTTTGTTTTTTCTTAGTTACTTGAGTTAAATGTTAGGATTGTTGTGAGCTATATCTTAATAATGTAGATCTATTGTTTGCTTATGAGTAGATTAATCTTAAACTTTTACTCATCTGGGTGGTAATAAATTACAATGCAACACAATTCAGGCATATATGCGAAACGTCTCAAAGAGAGTGAACTAGTCTGCGACTCAACATATTTATGTTTGTGTTCAACATCTGTTGCAACAACTTTAGCATGTTTTGAAATTACAGCTTAATGAAGAGGTACTCCTTGGCTAGGGTTAACATAACCAACCGAGTTACTAAGTAACCTTTTTTTTTCAATTTTTTGGGTTGTTTCACTTCACTGTGCACCATAGGTTAAACTATGTTAGCCAGTTGTTGAGACATTTGATACATGCATGTATCCCCATGCTTCACCTTCTTCTTCCTCTTCATTGATGAAAGTGAAAAAAGAGGAAGAAGAAGGTGAAACATGAGAAGAAATACAAAGAAGAAAAAAAGGCAAGCATGTAAAGTGAAAAAATATGATGATAGAGAAAGTCACTACCATAAAAGCGGCTATTTTCCATAGTTAGATAGACACTGTTAAATTAAACGGGCTTAACACAATAGACGAATTGAGCTGCACAACGTTAGAACTGTTGCCAGCAAGGCGCAAATTTGTGAATAAAAATTTCATTCTCCGTCCGTGTTTTCATTCTCTCTCCTTCATTCTGTCTCTCATTTCCTGAAGGTGGAAAACTAAATAAGCCTAAGTCTCTTTCTCAATTACTCTCCACTTTTTGTTGCTCACGCCCATTGCCCCTTTCCTTTCCTCCACAAGCTCGCGACATTGTATCTGTTGCATGCGCGCATTTATGACATTGCCACTTCACACACTTTGCGCACCAGACAACTATTTTTTGTTGGACTATATGATAACCTTAGAGGGGGGTGAATAAGGTCATGTGTAAAAGATGAATTATTTTTGGTTTTCAAAAACTTTTACAATGCTTGTTTAAATCAAATGCGGAAACTAAGATTTAAACTATATGTATTAACTAAGCAGGCAGATCAGGCACAGTGCAATATTACTCTAATGCTTCTATTATCGATATTCACAATAACCAGATATTTATAAGCAGCGCAATGATATCAATAATAGACTAGTATAAGCGATAAAGAAAGTAACGAGAGAGGGATAGAGATACACCAAGATTTTTACGAGGTTCGAGATAAAAGCCCTACGTCCTCGGCCTCCGGCTTTGCAACCTTTGGACTTGCTGACAACCACTATATGATGTAGAATGTTTTAAAAACAAGTAACTTCAAATACCAAATCCCAATTTCCCCAAATTGAGAACCCGAGCTCCCCGCTAAGGATTTGACAACCGCTTCAATCTCCCTGATTGAACGACCCAAGAATGCTTCCCAGGATTTCACAATAACCACTTCAATCTCCCCGATTGAACGACCCAAGATCACCTCCCAGGATTTCAAACCAACTCAATCTCTCAGATTGAGAGACCCAAGAACACGTCCCAAGATTTCTAAGCCACCACGAATACAGATCAATACAATATAGAAACTATGAACCAATCACTCCAGCAGAATAACAATATAGTTGAGAGAGAGATGATTGGTTTTGAAATGAATAACTTTAACAAAAGATTTGACAATGAAAGCTCTTTTTCTCTTTTCTAGTGATTTGAAAATGTATGAGATAGTGAAGAGTAGTGGTGTGATTGTTTGTGAAGCCAAGGTCTCTATTTATAGAGAACTTAAAAAATTGACCATTGGCCTATAATAATTGAAGATCAGAATCGATTATGTACTCTGTATTGAGTAGAGACATAATCGATTCTTAGCTTAAAAAGAGAATGTATAGTAATCGATTGTTTGCTTAAAACAAGGATGTTAAAATCGATTCTTTGCTTCACATACTCAAGAAGAAATCGATTCTTTGCTTCAAAATAAAGGATGTTAAAATCGATTCTTTGCTTCACATACTCAAGAAGAAATCGATTATTTGCTTCTAAATAGAGGATGTCAAAATCGTTTCTTTGCTTCACATACTCTAGAAGAAATCGATTCTTTGCTTCAAAAAGGAAGCATGAAATCGATTGTGTGCTCTTACCAACTAAGGGAAAAATCGATTATGAACAATGTAAAGTAAGCATGAAATCGATTTTTGCTTTAAAAACATTTTCCTTTGTTGTGTGCCTTTCTCATGCATGCATGCATTTGACTAAAATATTTTTCCAAGACTTTTAACACAACAATTTTATTTTTAAAGACATCTTTAAAAACATCATCTCTCTTCTACTAAATTGTCATAAAGCTGAAGGGATAGGATCTTACATTTGAGTCCTATCAAAAGCAGGTAAACAATTAGGGTCTTCAACTTCATTGTTGCTTCTTCTGCAAGCCATTGCACTTTAGTCCCTGCTCTTTAATTTAATCCCTGTACTTTCATTCAACTGCAACCATTAGTAGACAAGATGTAATTTGTTATCGTACAAAACAAAGAGCGTTTGTCCTTGTTTCAACAAATTCCCCCTTTTTGATGATAACAAATTACATTATGCATAGGGGGGTGATAATAATGAAAAAATTTCAAAGAGCTCCCCCTAAGCATAAGCATAAAAATATTCAATTAAACCAAACATATAATTAATCACAATATAAGCACAGATAGCAGCAGATATTTTCTCCCTCACATAATCATTATAAGCAGATATTTTCTCCCCCATGCATATATTTTCTCCCCCTTTGTTTTCATCAAAAAGGAGGGGGGGGTGAACACATAGATACGTAATCATACTATAAACTAGCAAAATCACGCAACAGTAGAGTAAGATAGATCAGAAACAGTTTAATGCTATGCTCCCCCTTACTTGATGATCCCTCTGATTGATTGTAGAATGCAAAGCTTAGCCAAAAGACGGTGGACCATCACAGTTTTTTTTTAAAAAAAAAGATATTATAGAAACTAGGATACCCATGAGATATGTCATACTTGGTTCAACAATATAAGTACCATATTTAATCTTTAAAAAAGGTTGCATCAAAGATCCAGCACAATAGAGTTTTTATTTTAGATAGGCAGAGAAAAAAAAGAAAGATAACACTTAAAAAAAACTTTGATGCACACACAAAAAAAATTATTTCACATATGTGTCTAATACTTAATGAATTATTCTTAAGTTCTTCTATATAACACATTTTCAATAGAGGTGAACAAAACTTTACCAATCTAACCTTCACCGGTGATTCTTCCTCTATTGTTATTTATCACAAGTCACATGACTGCTTTTTAAGAATTAAGAAATTTTTTTTGCGTCTCTAGTCATGAGCTTCGAGTCTCTGCTATCAAGGTACTGATCTGACCCCCATACCTTGTAGCATACCTGCACTAAAATCAAGTAGAAAATTTTGGTACCCAATTCTCTTTGGGTCTTTGTGGGTTAGTCATCAAGGGGTTTGTTTTCACAATCCACCTTGGTTTCTTACAAGCAGGTATAAGGGTACCAAGCTCACACAATTTACGAATAGGGCATCTAAGTGAGCTATGGTTCCCTTTTTGACAATAAGTGCAAGAGAAAACAGTAGGTGTATAACTTGAAGTAGCAGCTACAAAGTTTACTTTCTTTCTCAAAACAGAGGAGGTGGAATTACCTTTATTGTAACACCCAGGTATTTCTATTTGTTAAAAAAACACCCAAGTGCACATTGAACACACATCAGAGATAATATTTCCTGCTCAGACACTGAATACCACTATAAAATTTTTGCTGAAATATAACTTAACTTTCTTATACACAATTAAGACCATACGGTTCTCAAACCATAAACTGTCAGCAACTGTGGTAGTCAGAGTCATACAAGAAAGCGGAATGAAAATAAATGTAACAGTAATGTCATAGTACTGTGATACATAGACAAACAGAAGGAAAATAAACTTAGACATAAAGCTAAGTCATCATCCACATCCCGGGGCCACCTACTCGTGCCTTTGAGGTTTCTTCTGTCCCTGTTTATCTGTAAAACAACAATATTTAAACAGTGAGATACAATCTCAGTGAGTTCTACCGAGACCCCTACTAACACTCTCGGTTCAGTTATGAAATTCATTTATAATTCAGTGCGTCACCGACTGCCCCGAGACTAATCCCGATGAATCACACTACAAACCATGGTAACGTACCACCGACTGCCCCGAGGCTAATCCCGGCGAACGTTAACCAATATTCTTCGACACACCACCGGCTGCCCCGAGGCTAATCCCGGCGAACCCCTTACCAATAACAGTTCCGCTATTGGCCTCAGAGCCTAGGGTAGGGGATCATGACTGCCCCTCCTAGTATGTCACGCGGGTCATCACCCAAACTCGATATGATATATATACTCTTCGACACACCACCGGCTGCCCCGAGGCTAATCCCGGCGAACCCCTTACCAATAACAGTTCCGCTATTGGCCTCAGAGCCTAGGGTAGGGAATCATGACTGCCCCTCCTAGGATGTCAACATGGGTCGTCACCCAGACTCGATACAATATACATATATCTACAATCATACGAACATTTAGCCCGTTAAATTATACCTTACTACATAGGACCCATAGCCCGCTTTGTTATCAATAAGACACGTCCGCACACGCATACTATTACTCGACTTTTTCGAAATGATTTGGACATCAAAAGTATTTGGTAAAACCCCTTTTTTAAACATACTCAAAACCATGGCATTATAAGCCTAATATCATTATAGAAGGGTTAGGAAAGGATTAGGAAAGGATTAGGATCGAAATGGGATCATTTTGGGCACTTTGAAAATTTTGGACAGAACTAGGCGCACGGGTCGTGCCCCAGGACGCACGGGTCGTGCGCCCTGTTGGACATTTTGAAACACGGAAACAGAACCAGACGCACGGGTCGTGCCCCTGGGATGCACGGGTCGTGCGCATTTGACAGCATTCCAAAAATGGCCTGTTTTAAGAAAATTTGCTTTCCGATTAATCCGAAACTCGCCCCGATCGATTCCTAACTCAAAAACAGACAGTACCAGACAATATACCAGTCCAATCAACATCAAACAATCAAGCAATTCAATCAAAAACTCAACGATTACGAATTTCATTAAAACGCGATATATTTCAAAAATAACGTTTTTCGACTCAAAATCTTTCGAAACCAAGTCACACAAATTATTTCAAACGGAATAAACCTAAACTTGAGTAAAACTCACCCTTGAAGCGAGAGCCGTTACGGAGCCAAAATCACCGATGTGTCAAAATCACCGAATCGCTCCTAACTTCGTTTCGAGCTTCCAATCGCGTTCAATCCGCTCCTAGCTTCGATCCTAACATAACCCATTCATGGATACAACCTATAAATCCTTGATTTCAACAAATTTCTCCACAAAACCCTCAATTTTCGAAATCAAAAAGGAAGGGGAAAAATGGAGGGGAATCTTACCAAGTTCTTGGGTTATGATGAGGGAGGGAAGATGATGAAGGTGATGAATTTTGGTGGGATGGGCTTCACTCCTCTTCTTCCTTTCTCTTCTTCTTTTCCTCTTCTTCTTTCTCTTATTTTCTCTTCTTTTCTTCTCTTTTCCTCTTCTGTGCGTATCCCTTCTTTCTTTCCTCTCTTTTATTCTTTCCTTTCTTTAAACACACACACACACACACACACATATTTAATTAATAAATAAGTGGTAGCGTGGTCCAATTACCGTATTGATCTTAATCCCTCATTTCGATTCCAAAACTTCCTTGACCCGTATTATCCGGTTAACGATCTAATGTCATCCAATAAATAATTTTAGTACTCAATAAATTTACCAGTCAAGTACTAAATTATTCCTATTGGGTTAACATCCAAATAATTCGCCTAATTATTTTGAGGATGTTACATTCTCCCCCACTTAAAAGAGTTTTGTCCTCAAAATTAAACACAACGTATCTCAAGAAAAAAAATACGGATACTGAGTCCGTATATTGTCTTCCAATTCCCAAGTAGCTTCCTCGACGGAAAAACCATCCCAAACCACCTTGACAATGGGAATTGACTTCGTCCGTAGCGTCCTCTCGCCACGTTCCATGATGTAATTTGGATGAGGTTGGAAGGACAAGTCCGGTCGGAGGTCGATCGTTTCAAAATCTAACGGTCGACTTGGATCGGGAATGTACTTCCGCATCTGAGACACATGAAATACATCATGCAAATTTGACAATGGAGGAGGCAAAGCGATGCGGTATGTAAGAGGCCCAACTCGCTCGATAATTTGGAAGGGTCCAATATACCGAGGACTGAGTTTCTTCACCCGTAATGCCCTACCTGTGCCAATTGTTGGTGATAATCTCAAAAACACATGATCACCCGTCTCAAACTCTAACGGCCTTCTCCTTTTGTCGGCATAACTCTCTTGCCTACTCTGTGCAGCTTTCATTCTTTCTCTGATCTGGCGGATCTTTTCTGTGGTGTCATGAACCATCTCGGGTCCTAACAATCGGTTCTCACCGACTTCCCACCAACATAATGGAGTTCTACGCTTCCTACCATACAAGGCTTCAAAAGGTGCCATTCCGATACTGGAATGATAACTGTTGTTATATGAGAATTCCACCAATGGAAGATGATCCTCCCATTTCTTCCCGTTATCAAGTACCGAAGCCCTAAGCATATCCTCTAATGTCTGGATAGTTCTCTCGGTCTGTCCATCTGTCTGCGGGTGATAAGCGGTACTAAGAAGTATTTTAGTCCCCAATGCTTCATTCAGAGCTTTCCAAAATCAAGAAGTGAATTTCGGATCTCGATCCGACACTATACTGGTAGGAACCCCATGCAACCTTACTATGTTCTTTAAATACACCTCAGCTAACTTGGATACTTTACTGCTCGAACGAACTGGAATAAAATGAGCTGATTTGGTTAACCGATCTACAACTACCCAAATGGAGTCGTTACCGGCTAGAGACCTTGGCAATGCCATTACAAAATCCATGGAAATGTCCTCCCATTTCCACACTGGTACGTCGAGTGGCCGTAGCAGACCGGCAGGCTTCTGGTGTTCTATCTTAACTCTTTGGCAAGTTAAGCATTGAGATACGAATTCAGCAATCTCTAACTTCATTCCATGCCACCAATACATCTGTTTTAAATCTCTATACATCTTGGTGGATCCAGGATGTACAGAAAACAAACTTCGGTGTGCTTCCTCTAGTACTTGCTTTTTAATATCTTCATTATCGGGCACACAGATCCTACCGTTGAAACAAATCACTCCATCACCATCTTCGGTAAAGTCTGGCAACACTTTTTGTGATTGTAGCTTCACCTCGATTTCCTGCGCTACGCGAATAGAATCCCTTAATGAACTGGAGATCCTCATATGGCTCAACACTAACCGATTCTTCCTTGATCTTGCATTCAAATTTAAGTCCCTAAAGGACTCCAACAATTTCATTTCATGCATCATAAACTCTGCTATGTAGAGGGATTTCCTACTTAATGCATCAGCTACAACATTAGCCTTTCCCGGATGATACTTCAATTCGAAGTCATAATCCTTCAGAAATTCCACCCATCTTCTCTACCTGTTATTCAACTCCTTCTGGTCAAATAAATATTTCAAACTTTTATGATCACTGAAGACTTCGGAACGAGACCCATATAGGTAATGTCTCCAAATCTTCAGTACGTACACAATAGCTGCCAACTCCAAATCATGAGTCGGATAATTCTCTTCATGAGTCTTCAACTGTCTGGAGGCATAAGCTACAACTTGTTGGTTCTGCATTAGAACACATCCTAAACCCTTTCCAGAAGCATCACTGTAAATTTGGAATTCCAAAGACGGATCCGGAAGGATTAGGATTGGAGCAGAAGTCAACCTAACCTTCAACTCTTGAAAACATTCCTCACAATCGGCATCCCATATAAACGGTTGGGCCTTACGAGTTAACCGAGTAAGTGGAAGAACCAATTGTGAAAAACCTTGAATAAACCTCCTGTAGTAACCAGCTAGACCCAAGAAACTTCTTATTTCAGTGACAGATGTTGGTCGTTCCCAGTTTAACACCGCTTCCACCTTACTGGGATCCACCGCAACTCCCGATTGGGAAATCACGTGTCCCAAAAACTTCACTTCCGGCATCCAGAAGTCACACTTCGACGGCTTGGCATACAATCTCTTTTCTCGGAGTACGTTCAGAACAATGCGGAGATGTTGAACATGGTCCTCAATGGTCTTAGAGTACACCAAGATATCATCAATAAAAACTACTACAAACTGATCGAGATATGTGTGGAACACTCGGTTCATGTAATCCATGAATACGACTGGAGCATTAGTCAAACCGAAGGGCATTACTACGAACTCGTAATGTCCATACCTCGTACGGAAAGCTGTCTTCGGAATATCTAAGGCTCTTACCTTTATTTGATGATAGCCCGATCTCAGATCAATTTTTGAAAATACCACGGCACCTCGAAGTTGGTCGAGCAAATCATCTATCCTTGGCAATGGATGTTTGTTTTTAATCGTCACCTTGTTGAGTTGACGGTAGTCAATACACAACCTCATGCTTCCGTCCTTCTTCTTAACTAGCAATACCAGAGCACCCCATGGAGAAGCACTCGGTCGGATAAACCTCTTCGATATTAACTCTTCAAGTTGAGACTTCAATTCCTTCAATTCTAAAGGAGACATCCTATAAGGAGCAATAGATATTGATCCTGTACCAGGAATCAATTCTATTGAGAATTCTACCTCTCGGTCAGGAGGTAAGGATGAAACTTCCTCTGGAAAGACATCTAGAAATTCATTTACCACTTGCACAGATGACGAGTCTAAACCCGTTTCAGTAGATGCAGACAACATAATAAGAATAGCTTCCGCACCTTGGAATAATGACTGGCTCGCTTCGGTGTAAGAGATCGTTGCTTCAAAATCTGCCTGTGTCAACCCTACGGATTCGGAGGCGAAGCTAATCGTTCGATCAGCACAGTTGATTGTTACATGATTTTCAGCCATCCAATTCATACCCAGAACAATATCCATACTTCTCATAGGCAAGCAAATAAATTTCACCACAAATTGTCTGTCCCCTATGACAAGTAGGCAATTTTCACACAATGATTGGGTCTGGACACGACCCTTAGCAGCAGTTAAAATATTTATCGGTTCGGATAGCTCAGACAATGCTAGTCCTAACCGATCCACACACGCTCGTGATATAAAACAGTGAGTTGCACAAGAATCATATAAAATATTGACTGAGTTATTAAAAAGAGATCTCGTACCCCTCAAAAGATTATCAGTAGGTGTGATGGTTCGAGCATCCAATGTGTTGATTCGTCCTTGCCTTGGCGCATTCGGTGCTCCTTGGAAATTTTTCTTTGCCGGGCACTGATTTGCATAGTGGCCCTCCTCGTTACAATGATAGCACCGATTAGGTTTCTGCCAACATTCACCAAAATGATGCTTTCCACAATTTCTACACTTGTGGGGGCTCGTTGGATCATGGGATTGAACCTGCTTCCCTTTATAATTACTTCCCTTGAATGGCCTGGATGGAGTAGAAGATTCAGCAACCTTTTTCTTACCCTTCCAGTAGTCTTTCTTTTCAGCATACATTTTCCTCAGATCCTCCTCGGCAACATATGCTTGTTGCACTAAGGCAGGATAATTAACCAAAGTGTAAGAACTGAGTCCTTGGCTCACATCAGCTCGGAGACCTTCTTTGAACATTTGCATCTTCCACGTATCATTTGGGGCATACCTCCCCAACTCATAGAACTGAGACAGTCTTTCAAATTTCGCAGCATATTCTCCAACTGACAATTCACCTTGCTTAAGATTCATAAACTCCGCTTGCTTGCTTAGTCTCTTCACTGAAGGGAAATATTGTGTAACATCCGCAAAATAATTAATAGAATTATTTGGATGTTAACCCAATTGAATTGATTTAGTACTCGACTGGTAAATTTCTTGAGTGCTAAAATTATTTATTGGTTGTCATCGGATCGTTAACCGGATAATACGGATCAAGGAAGTTTCGGAATCGAAATAGGAGATTTAGATCAATATGGTAATTAGACCACGTTACCAATTATATATTAAATATATATATATATATATATATATATATATGTAACCGTGTGTGTGTGTGTGAAAAGAAAAGAAAAGAAAGAAATAAAAAGAAGAAATGAAGCGAGAGTTACAGAGAGGAGAAAGAAGAGAAAGAGAGAAAAGAAGAGAATGGCGTGAGGGAGAAGAGAAGAGGGAGAAAGAAGACTTCACCGAAACGACTTCCTTCCAACACGAAAAATGTTCGGCGTTCCTTCCTCTTCGTTTTGGTACCAAAATCTTCATCATCAACTCACTCTCCTCAAATCCACCATTTTCGAATTTAAGAGGAAATAGAGGTTTTTGTTGTTCAAGCTCAAAGGAAAGCTTTGGATGGTGTTTGGGAGCGAGCTCAAGGTGGATAGCGCAAATATTGAAGTCCGATTTGGAGTTGGTGAAGAATCAAGGGGTTAGGGTGCAAATTGGGGTTTTTGTGAATAGTGGCTTGAGGTTGAAGGAGATGATGAATAGTGTTCATGAAGGATTTCGGGGAATTCGGTATTTCGGTCAAAAAGAGGTTTCGCGATCGAGTGGAAAGCTTTGAAAGCAGATTTGAGCGTCGTCGGAGCGGAGAGTTTATGCGGGGAATGTTCGTGTGGTTACTCGGTGAATTCGGCTCGATCGTGGTTCACGCTTCAAGGGTGAGTTCTACTCACGTTTAGGATTTTTGTTTTTCGAATTAATTGATTGATCGTTTTATCGCTTTCGCTGGTCTGGAATAGTACTTGATGTTGTCTGTTTCGGGTTAGGAATTGATCGGAGAGAGTCTCGAGTTGTCTCGTGTTGAAATGGAATTTTTTTGGTGATTTGATTTCGAAAGATTTTGACTTAAAAACCGTTAATTAGAAAATATGTCGCGTTTTGATACAATTCGTTTAAAATGAGTTTTTGATTGATTTGATTGATTGTGTGACTTTGATTGAGACTGTTTTTATAGTTGTCAAAACTGTTTTCGATCGGAACAAGAACCAGAATTGAGCGGAATAGCGAATTTCGCAAGAAAACGGAAAACCTGCACTTTTCTGCAGATGGTCGCGTCGCGACCCGTCCCCTTCGCGTCGCGACCTGGCCCAGTTTTGTCACGCAAAAAGTTTCTGTCACTTTTCGCGTCGCGACGGAAGCAGTTCGCGTCGCGACGCTTTGCAGATTTTCAACAGTTTTTCACTGATTTTGTTTTCGCGATAACTTTTGATCCGGGAACCCGATTGAGGTGTTCCCAGGTGCGTTTGAAAACTTATTCTGAGGCCTAACTAAATATACAATTTAAAAAGGTAAAAAGAACTGTTTTTGAAGTTCAAATTGTTTCGAAAGACCGAATAATAGTACACGTGTGCGAATATGTTTTATTAATAATAAAGCGGATTATGAGTCCTACGTGGTATGGTATAACTGACGCGGAATGATTATTATTCATTCGTCTAAACCGGTGAATAATTCACGATATATAAATTATATCGATTAAAGGAGTCGGCCCAATGTGGGTGGTTATATATGATGGTAGATATATATATATATATATTATATCGAGTTTGGGTGACGACCCATGTTAACATACTAGGCGGGGAAGTCATGATCCCTTACCCTAGGCTCCGTGCCATTAGGAAACACTATTGGTATTGGGGTTCACCGGGATTTAGCACTGGATTGCAGTCGGTGTTATGTTGAAAGTTTTGTTGTACGATACACCGGGATTTAGCACTGGATTGCAGTCGGTGTCGTACTGTACGGTTCACCGGGATTTAGCACAGGATTGCAGTCGGTGTCGTACTGAGTCATAACACGTTCACCGGGATTTAGCACTGGATTGCAGTCGGTGTCGTGTTGAATTAAAATGCACGTGGTTATAAATTAAACCACGAATGAAATAAAGTCCTATAATACGGTTCACCGGGATTTAGCACTGGATTGCAGTCGGTGTCGTGTTAAGTTAAATAGGATTCATAATTGAACCGAGAGTGTAGATAGGGGTCTCGGTAGAACTCACTGAGATTGTATCTCATTATTTATATGTTTTTGTTTTACAGAGAAACAGGGACAGCGGAAATCCAAGAGGCACGAGTAGATGGTACTCGGATGGTGGCTGAAGACTTAGCGTTATGCTTAAGTTCATATTTCCTTTTGTTGTCTATGTACTACAACTCTATGTATTGGTATTATAATTTTTATTCCGCTTTCTTGTATAATATTGGGCACTATAGTTTGCTGAAGGTTATGGTCAGGAAACCTGTTCGGTCTTATTAGTACTTAAGACTGTTTTGTTGTTATTCAGCGAGAACTATATTGCGGTGTTCAATATCTTTGCAGGAATTTTATATCTCTGATGATTTAGGTTTGGTACACTTGGGTATTTTTACTCGATAAAAATACCGGGGTGTTACAGTTGGTATCAGAGCAGTTCGACCTAGTCGGACTTAGTTTAGGGTTGAGTCGATTCCTTGTTAGTCCTTGTTGTAATTACACTTGTGATGCTAAGAGACATTGAGCCTGATCAACTTAATACTTAGTGCATCATAAGCAGAATTATGACAGGATGATCAAGACGCAGTCCTCGACCAAAACCGGAATCTCCAACTGGTGCATCCTCAAGAAAGGTGACATGACGGTGAAAGAATACACCGCTAAGTTCGAGAAGTTGTCTCAGTTTTACCGAATGGTAAGGTACAATCAGCCTATGTCGCCGAGGATGATCTCATAGGAAGTATGGGAAAGGAAAGAAGGTAGTTGAAATTATCAACTCTGAATGCAAAGTCCTAAGATAATTTCATCGAAGGAAAAGCAGATGCAATTCTTTGATTCTTCAAAGGTCAGAAGATGTTCTAACTGTGGAAAGTCTCACAGTGGTGATTGCAAGCGAAGATCGAATCGGTGCTATTATTGTAATGTAGAGGGTCTCTATGTTTAGGAGTGCCCTGTAAGGAAGAGTTCCAAGGAGTTACAAGCAGCTCTAAGGCAAGGACGAGTCAACATTATGGATGCTTGGACAGTTACGAGTGCTGACGGTATACTTAGAAGGATGGGAGTCCTATTCAATAACTCGATCAGTATATTATATGATTTGGGTGCAACATACTGCTGTATATCCCTATCGCGTGTGAATCAGTTGGGATTAACCTTATCTCCGCTATCCGAGCCGATAACCATCTTAACTGCTGCTAAGGGTCGTGACCAGACCTAATCTTTGTATAGAATTGTCTACTTGTCATGGGAGACAGAAATTTCGTTGTAGAATTTATTGTTTGCCTATGAGAAGTGTGGAAGCACATGTTAGTATGTTATCTGCATCCACTGGAACTAGTATTAGATTTATCATCTGTACAAGTTGTGAAT
This sequence comes from Astragalus membranaceus, assembly GCA_039519185.1. Lineage (NCBI taxonomy): Eukaryota > Viridiplantae > Streptophyta > Magnoliopsida > Fabales > Fabaceae > Astragalus > Astragalus membranaceus. Next base: position 134,178,639 of record CM076848.1, on the reverse strand, counting down.
GACTTTTTGGATGTTCTCTGGATGTTTTTCTGGATGAAGTTTCTTCTGTACATCCAGAGCGAGAGGTAGAGTTTTCTATAGAATTGATTCCGGTACAGGATCAGTATCCATTGTTTCTTCTTGAAGGTTTCTCGAGAATTAAAGGAAATGGAGTCTCAACTTGAAGAGTCGATGTTAAAGAAATTCATTCGACCGAGTGCTTCTCTAAGGAGTGCTCTGGTGTGGTTAGTCGAAAGGAAAAATGGTAGCATGAGATTGTGCATTGATTATCGACAACTCAACAAAGTGACGATCAAGAATAAATATCCCTTACCAAGGATAGACGATTTGCTTAAGCAATTTGAGGTACTGCAGTGTTTTCAAAAATTGATCTGAGGTCAGGATATCACCAAATAAAAGTTAGAGCCTTAGATATTCCGAAGACAGCTTTCCGTACTAGGTATGGACATTATGTGGTTGTAGTGATGCCCTTCGGTTTGACTAATGCTCCAGCGGTAATCATGGATTACCTGACCTGAGTTTTTCCTCAATTACCTAGATCAATTTGTAGTCGTTTTAATTGATGGTATCTCGATGTGCTCGAAGACCATTGCGGAGCATGTCTAACATCTCCGCATTGTTCTGAAAGTACTCCGAGAAAATAAGTTGTACTTGAAACCTTCAAAGTGTGATTTTTGGGTGTCAGAGGTAAAGTCTTTGGGACATGTGATTTCCCAAGTCGGGAGTTTCTGTAGATCCCAGTAAGGAGGAAGTGGTGTTGAATGGGAGTGACCAACGTTAGCCACCGAAATCAGAAGTTTTCTAAGTCTAGCCGGTTACTACAGGGAGTTTATCGAAGGATTCTCACTATTGGTTCTTTCACCTACTCGGTTAACTCGAAAGGGTCAACCGCTTACGTGGGATGTCAACTGTGAAGAATGTTTTCAAGAGTTGAAGGTTCAGTTGACTTCTGCTCCAACCCATATTCTTCCAGATTCGTATTTGGAATTCCAAATTTACGGCGATGTTCTGGAAAGGGTTTGGGATGTGTTCTCATGTAGAATCATCAAGTGGTAGCTTATGCGTCCAAACAGTTGAAGATCCATGAGGAGAATTATCCAACTTATTATTTGGAGTTGGCAGCTATTGTGTATGCACCGAAGATTTGGAGACATTACCAGCATGGGTCTCGTTTCGAAATCTTTAGTGATCACAAGAGTTTAAGGTATCTGTTTGATCAGAAAGAACTGAATAGCAGGCAGAGAAGTGTGTTGAGTATTCTGGAGGATTATAAATTCGTGTTGATATAGCATTCGAGAGAGGCCAGTGTTGTAGCTGATGCGCTGAGTAGGAAGTCCATCCACATGGCCGAGTTTATTGATGCATGAGATGGAATTATCGGAATCTTTTAGAGACTTAAATCTGAATTCAAGATCAAGGAGGAACCGGTTAGTGTTGAGTCATATGAGGATCTCTAGTTCCCTAAGGGATTCTATACGCTTAGCACAAGAAGTTGAGGTGAAGCTATAATCACAAAAGTTATTTCCAGATTTTACCATGGATAGTGATGGAGTCGGTTGTTTCAACGGTAGGATCTGTGAACCCGATGATGAGAAAGATAGAAGGCAAGTGTTAGAGGAAGCACACCGAAGTTTATATTCTGTTCCAAGATGTACAGAAATGTAAAGCAGATGTATGAGTGGCAAGGTATTAGTTTGTTAATCTCTTCCTTGTGAAGGTTAACAATAAGATTGTCTTACGAGATTCCGTTTGACAAGTCGAACGTGAATACGAATATGTAAGTGAGGTAACTGCTGACTGTTTTCAGGTTGTGAATGGCCATCAAAGGATTAATTGATGGATCTGCTTGCAAGTGAGTGAAATTTCCGAAATGAAGCTTGGTGTGCGGCGTGATAGTTTAAAAAAAAAATCATTTTTTGTGAAAACCCGCATGCTAAAGTTAATTTTGGGAATGAATCAAGAGGATTACTTAGGTTGAGGGAAAACTCTCAACGCTATTGACTAATTTGGAAATGAATGGGGTGCGTCGTTGGTAAAAACCTCCTGATGAAGTTGCAATAGAGGAAAAAGAGCTCTGAGTTCTGTTTTGATAGTTGTTTTGAGAACAACAGAGGTGATTTTCATTACGTTCAAATTTATCTGTTGTCCCCACGGTTTACTTCTACGTTTAAGATAAACGTTTTTGGTAAATCTGCATTTCATCTTCTTTTGAAAAAGTGTTATCTCGAAATCTTGGGGGGCGAGTCAAGAAGTTTCACAAATGACTTTCCGTCACATTTGTCAATGTGTACGAGAACAGTTATGGATTTTAGAAGATTTGTTGAGAACGTGTTTACACCCTTCGAGGAAATCGTGTTTGTTTTTACCTCTACCGAGGAGTACCAGTTTGTGGATCTCATTTTCAACCTGTATGTCTATCAAGTGTCTTATATTACACCCTTTGATTTAGATTAATCAAAGTTAGGGAGTAAACGAGGATAATTGGAATGAAGCTTCGGAAGTGTTTTCAAACGCGGTGCCGAGCCGATGTAGGCGAAGGATGAGTTTCTCGTGTAGATGCGTGACCAGAGAGTTCGTATCAAGGTAGTAGTGGATCATACTTGGAGATTGATGTGCCAACTTGGGAAGAGTTCCTACGCTTATTTCGTTAGTTCGAGATTGTTTTCCAGCAACTTAAGACCTTCTGAGAATGTCGATTCTCGGTTAGTCGGATGAAAGACTTGACGAAATTTTGAGGACAAAATTCTTTTAAGTTGGGGAGAATGTAACATCCGCAAAATAATTAATAGAATTATTTGGATGTTAACCCAATTGAATTGATTTAGTACTCGACTGGTAAATTTATTGAGTGCTAAAATTATTTATTGGTTGTCATCGGATCGTTAACCGGATAATACGGATCAAGGAAGTTTCGGAATCGAAATAAGAGATTTAGATCAATATGGTAATTGGACCATGTTACCAATTATATATTAAATATATATATATATGTAACCGTGTGTGTGTGTGTGAGGGAGAGAGGAGAAAGAAATAAAAAGAAGAAAGGAAGCGAGAGTTACAGAGAGGAGAAAGAAGAGAAAGAGAGAAAAGAAGAGAATGGCGTGAGGGAGTAGAGAAGAGGGAGAGAGAAGACTTCACCGAAACGACTTCCTTCCAACACGAAAAATGTTCGGCGTTCCTTCCTCTTCGTTTTGGTACCAAAATCTTCATCATCAACTCACTCTCCTCAAATCCACCATTTTCGAATTTAAGAGGAAATAGAGGTTTTTGTTGTTCAAGCTCAAAGGAAAGCTTTGGATGGTGTTTGGGAGCGAGCTCAAGGTGGATAGCGCAAATATTGAAGTCCGATTTGGAGTTGGTGAAGAATCAAGGGGTTAGGGTGCAAATTGGGGTTTTTGTGAATAGTGGCTTGAGGTTGAAGGAGATGATGAATAGTGTTCATGAAGGATTTCGGGGAATTCGGTATTTCGGTCAAAAAGAGGTTTCGCGATCGAGTGGAAAGCTTTGAAAGCAGATTTGAGCGTCGTCGGAGCGGAGAGTTTATGCGGGGAATGTTCGTGTGGTTACTCGGTGAATTCGGCTCGATCGTGGTTCAGGCTTCAAGGGTGAGTTCTACTCAAGTTTAGGATTTTTGTTTTTCGAATTAATTGATTGATCGTTTTATCGCTTTCGCTGGTCTGGAATAGTACTTGATGTTGTCTGTTTCGGGTTAGGAATCGATCGGAGCGAGTCTCGAGTTGTCTTGTGTTGAAATGGAATTTTTTTGGTGATTTGATTTCGAAAGATTTTGACTTAAAAACCGTTAATTAGAAAATATGTCGCGTTTTGATACAATTCGTTTAAAATGAGTTTTTGATTGATTTGATTGATTGTGTGACTTTGATTGAGACTGTTTTTATAGTTGTCAAAACTGTTATCGATCGGAACAAGAACCGGAATTGAGCGGAATAGCGAATTTCGCAAGAAAACGGAAAACCTGCACTTTTCTGCAGATGGTCGCGTCGCGACCCGTCCCCTTCGCGTCGCGACCTGGCCCAGTTTTGTCACGCAAAAAGTTTCTGTCACTTTTCGCGTCGCGACGGAAGCAGTTCGCGTCGCGACGCTTTGCAGATTTTCAACAGTTTTTCACTGATTTTGTTTTCGCGATAACTTTTGAACCGGGAACCCGATTGAGGTGTTCCCAGGTGCGTTTGAAAGCTTATTCCGAGGCCTAACTAAATATAAAATTTAAAAAGGTAAAAAGAACTGTTTTTGAAGTTCAAATTGTTTCGAAAGACCGAATAATAGTACACGTGTGCGAATATGTTTTATTAATAATAAAGCGGATTATGAGTCCTACGTGGTATGAAGTTATATCAATTCGAGAAAAAGAAAACAGCGCCGCCGCTGGGAGGGGGGGGCTCCCTCCCCGGTTTCTTCCCCTCTCCTCTCAGTGCTCCTTCTCCTCTGATCTGCGCTTCTTTTGGATCTGTTGAATATGTTGTTAAGCGATTTGGATCTCTTTGCGATCTGGATCTGGAGAAGTTCTTGCGCCATCGCCGTTTCGTGTTCGACTTCGGTTGTTCCGGTGGCTGTAAATTAATAAAAATGGGTTGGGCGCTGCTTGGGTTGGAACCGCCGTTGGGGGCTCCCTTTCATCGGATCTGATCTCCTCTGTGACGTCCACGGCCTCTCCACCGAGGCGTTGTTGGTCGGATCTCCCTGTTGGTGGATCTGCGCGCTTTTGGAGGTACTATGGAGTGCTTCTGTTCGCGGTGGTTTGTGGCTCTGTTCGCGCAGGGGTTGTTTCGGATGCGGTGTTTTTGCGGTGTTTCGCGGTGGTTCACGGTAGTTTGTCTGATGTTCGCAATGGTGGCTGTCGTTTCGGACTTTGGACCGCAGTCACGCCTCCTCTCTGTTTGTTGTGGGTACTTCTCCCTGTCGCTCGCGGTTTTGCTTGATTGTGCCACGGTGTTGGCCGGGGGCGCAAGGCCACGGTGGTGGTTGGTGGCTCGGCTACCTCGATCAAGCTAGGTGTTGTCGCGGTGTTGGCCGGTAGCACGACTTCGCGATGGTGGTTGGAGTCACGGTGCCGGATGTCTGGGGGTGTGCTGTCGGTGGGTGCTGATTCGATAGTTTGTACCTTGTCGGACGCCAGATTGCAGTTTGCAGATCGCCGGGCTCCTCCCCCTTTGCCTTCTGCTTCTCTGCCCCCTCCCAATCGTCTCCGGGCCTCCACCTCTAACCTCGATACTTTGTGATGTGCTTAATGTGAGGATAGCGAGGTGATGCAGGCTGTTGTGGTTTGGAGTGTGAGTTCAGGAGGTGGTGGGTGGAGGTTGTGTGGGGACTCTCAGGTGTTGCCCTGCCTCCTTTCGGGTTTTCTGTTCGCCTTAGAATTTCTTCCATTAGAGTTCTATGGTTGTTTATTTTAGAGGCCTTGTTGGGCACTCTATTATTGTCCTTATTACCAAGGGTTTTGGTCTAGTCCCCCTCTTGTGCTTTTTATATCTCTCTTTATTTTATTAATAAATTCGGGCTGACTGCCTGTTTGATTAAAAAAAAATGAGTCCTACGTGGTATGGTATAACTGACGCGGAATGATTATTATTCATTCGTCTAAACCGGTGAATAATTCACGATATATAAATTATATCGATTAAAGGAGTCGGCCCAATGTGGGTGGTTATATATGATGGTAGATATATATTTATTATATCGAGTTTGGGTGACGACCCATGTTAACATACTAGGCGGGGAAGTCATGATCCCTTACCCTAGGCTCCGTGCCATTAGGAAACACTATTGGTATTGGGGTTCACCGGGATTTAGCACTGGATTGCAGTCGGTGTTATGTTGAAAGTTTTGTTGTACGATACACCGGGATTTAGCACTGGATTGCAGTCGGTGTCGTACTGTACGGTTCACCGGGATTTAGCACAGGATTGCAGTCGGTGTCGTACTGAGTCATAACACGTTCACCGGGATTTAGCACTGGATTGCAGTCGTGTTGAATTAAAATGCACGTGGTTATAAATTAAACCACGAATGAAATAAAGTCCTATAATACGGTTCACCGGGATTTAGCACTGGATTGCAGTCGGTGTCGTGTTAAGTTAAATAGGATTCATAATTGAACCGAGAGTGTAGATAGGGGTCTCGGTAGAACTCACTGAGATTGTATCTCATTATTTATATGTTTTTGTTTTACAGAGAAACAGGGACAGCGGAAATCCAAGAGGCACGAGTAGATGGTACTCGGATGGTGGCTGAAGACTTAGCGTTATGCTTAAGTTCATATTTCCTTTTGTTGTCTATGTACTACAACTCTATGTATTGGTATTATAATTTTTATTTCGCTTTCTTGTATAATATTGGGCACTATAGTTTGCTGAAGGTTATGGTCAGGAAACCTGTTCGGTCTTATTAGTACTTAAGACTGTTTTGTTGTTATTCAGCGAGAACTATATTGCGGTGTTCAATATCTTTGCAGGAATTTTATATCTCTGATGATTTAGGTTTGGTACACTTGGGTATTTTTACTCGATAAAAATACCGGGGTGTTACATATTGCTTCAAAAACAATTCCTTGAAATTGTCCCAAGTGAGAGGAGTTCCTTGGAGTTCCATCATTTGCCTTGCATTACACCACCAGGTGTGGGCGTCTTCATCGAGCACATTTTCCGCACATATTACTTTCTCTTATTCCCCGCATTGCAAGGTTTGAAAAATTTTCTCCATTGAATCAATCCAATAATAGGCAGTCATTGGATTAGGTCCACCCTTGTAAGTCGGGGGCTTCATCTTTTGAAATTGGAAGTATGTCCGGTTAGGATCTTCTTGATGGGGTTGGAAATTGGGCTGTTGCAGACCCATTTGGTCATGCTGCATTTGCAACATATCCTGCATCATCTTCTGTTGATTCTCAATGACATTCTGCATCCATTCGAAGTTTGGATCAACAGGAGGAGGAACGCCTCTACCTCTTCTGGCCATGATTCTGCGAAATATGCACAAAGTATTAAGTTGATCAAGCTCAATGTCTAATAGCATACTAAGAAAATCACGACTGGAGAAAGCAAAGACCCTAAAGCTAAGTCCGACTAGGTCAAACCGCTCTGATACCAACTGTAACACCCAGGTATTTCTATTTGTTAAAAAAACACCCAAGTGCACATTGAACACACATCAGAGATAATATTTCTTGCTCAGACACTGAATACCACTATAAAATTTTTACTGAAATATAACTTAACTGTCTTATACACAATTAAGACCATACGGTTCTCAAACCATAAACTGTCAGCAACTGTGGTAGTCAGAGTCATACAAGAAAGCGGAATGAAAATAAATGTAACAGTAATGTCATAGTACTGTGATACATAGACAAACATAAGGAAAATAAACTTAGACATAAAGCTAAGTCATCATCCATCTCCTGGGGCCACCTACTCGTGCCTCTGAGGTTTCTTCTGTCCCTGTTTATCTGTAAAACAACAATATTTAAACAGTGAGATACAATCTCAGTGAGTTCTACCGAGACCCCTACTAACACTCTCGGTTCAGTTATGAAATTCATTTATAATTCAGTGCGTCACCGACTGCCCCGAGACTAATCCTGATGAATCACACTACAAACTAAGGTAACATACCACTGACTGCCCCGAGGCTAATCCCGGCGAACGTTAACCAATATTCTTCGACACACCACCGGCTGCCCCGAGGCTAATCCCGACGAACCCCTTACCAATAACAGTTCCGCTATTGGCCTCAGAGCCTAGGGTAGGGGATCATGACTGCCCCTCCTAGTATGTCACGCGGGTCATCACCCAAACTCGATATGATATATATACTCTTCGACACACCACCGGCTGCCCCGAGGCTAATCCCGGCGAACCCCTTACCAATAACAGTTCCGCTATTGGCCTCAAAGCCTAGGGTAGGGGATCATGACTGCCCCTCCTAGTATGTCAACATGGGTCGTCACCCAGACTCGATACAATATACATATATCTACAATCATACGAACATTTAGCCCGTTAAATTATACCTTACTACATAGGACCCATAGCCCGCTTTGTTATCAATAAGACACGCCCGCACACGCATACTATTACTCGACTTTTTCGAAATGATTTGGACATCAAAAGTATTTGGTAAAACCCCTTTTTTAAACATACTCAAAATCATGGCATTATAAGCCTAATATCATTATAGAAGGGTTAGGAAAGGATTAGGAAAGGATTAGGATCGAAACGGGATCATTTTGGGCACTTTGAAAATTTTGGACAGAACTAGGCGCACGGGTCGTGCCCCAGGACGCACGGGTCGTGCGCCCTGTTGGACATTTTTAAACACGGAAAAAGAACCAGGCGCACGGGTCGTGCCCCTGGGACGCACGGGTCGTGCGCATTTGACAGCATTCCAAAAATGGCCTGTTTTAAGAAAATTTGCTTTCCGATTAATCCGAAACTCGCCCCGATCGATTCCTAACTCAAAAACAGACAGTACCAGACAATACACCAGTCCAATCAACATCAAACAATCAAGCAATTCAATCAAAAACTCAACGATTACGAATTTCGTTAAAACGCGATATATTTCAAAAATAACGTTTTTCGACTCAAAATCTTTCGAAACCAAGTCACACAATTTATTTCAAAACGGAATAAACCTAAACTTGAGTAAAACTCACCCTTGAAGCGAGAGCCGTTACCGAGCCGAAATCACCGATGTGTCAAAATCACCGAATCGCTCCTAACTTCGTTTCGAGCTTCCAATCGCGTTCAATCCGCTCCTAGCTTCGATCCTAACATAACTCATTCATGGATACAACCTATAAATCCTTGATTTCAACAAATTTCTCCACAAAACCCTCAATTTTCGAAATCAAAAAGGAAGGGGAAAAATGGAGGGGAATCTTACCAAGTTCTTGGGTTATGATGAGGGAGGGAAGATGATGAAGGTGATGAATTTTGGTGGGATGGGCTTCACTCCTCTTCTTCCTTTCTCTTCTTCTTTTCCTCTTCTTCTTTCTCTTCTTTTCTTCTCTTTTCCTCTTCTGTGCGTATCCCTTCTTTCTTTCCTCTCTTTTATTCTTTCCTTTCTTTAAACACACACACACACACACACACACACACACATATTTAATTAATAAATAAGTGGTAGCGTGGTCCAATTACCGTATTGATCTTAATCCCTCATTTCGATTCCAAAACTTCCTTGACCCGTATTATCCGGTTACCGATCTAATGTCATCCAATAAATAATTTTAGTACTCAATAAATTTACCAGTCAAGTACTAAATTATTCCTATTGGGTTAACATCCAAATAATTCGCCTAATTATTTTGAGGATGTTACATTTATACCCGATACCTTTCCTATCAACATATTCATGTTTGGAGTGGAGTATCTTGGTTAGGGTCTTTTCACCTACCTCAAACTTTTTTATGGTTTCTTTCAAAATTTCATTTTCAACCTTGACTTTTTCAAAATTCAGTTTAAGCTCAAGAAACTCAAGGTTGAGAGGTTTAATTTCAAGTAGCTCATTCTTCAACTTAGCTACCTCATTTTCAAGGGTCTCAATTTCAGTAAGCATGCTTTTGTTGCTCTTTGTCAGTTTCTTAGATTATAACGAGAGAGCTTCATGTTCAAAATAAAAAGCTTCAAAACCCTCACTCAAATCTTGACTACTATACATATCATCAATTAAATTATCATGCTCAAGTGAATCAGAAAGATTATGGTTATCAAGGAGTACCTCAGGTGCGTCATTTGCCATATGACAAACAACATTAGCAGTTTTCTCTTCTTCATCTGTTTCACTATCAGTGCCAAGACTGTCCCATATTGTAGCCTTAGGTGTTTCACTTGCCGTGAGACAAATAGCATTTGAAACCTCCTCTTCTTCATCAGAATCACTATCAGTATCAGAATAGTTCCATGTAGCCTTCTTATCTTTCTTCTTTTGGTACTTGGATTGCTTTGAGTAGTCACCCTTCCCAAGCTTGTTGAATCTCATGAATTCTTCAAACAGTTTAGCCATGTCTTCATCATCGGATTCTTCATCAGACTCAACCTCTTTCCTTGCTTCCTTAGGAGTTTTAGCAGCAAGAGCAAGAGACTTATTTTCTTTTACCACTTCTTTTTCTTGAACCTTGTTAGCAGCCAATACCACCTCAAATGCAAGAAGTGACCCAATCAAGTCTTCTTGGGGAAAAGTGCCAATATCTTTGGCTTCAGTGATTGCACAAGTTTTAGGAAAGAACTTACTAGTCAAGGATGCAAGAATCTTCCCATTTAGATCTTTTGTTGAATACTTCTTCCCCAGTGCCCTCAAGTTGTTCACTATCAAATTAAGTCTCTGGTTCATAGCTGCAACAGATTCACCTTCCTTCATTTTGAAGGCTTCATACTCAGAAGTGAGAATTCTTATTTTTGTATTCTTCACTTGGCTTGTACCGACATGTGTAGCTTCCAAGCAATCCTAGATCTCTTTAGCTGTCTGACACCCTTTTACCCTTCCATATTCTTCTTCACATAGAGATAGGTGAAGAATGTTCATAGCTTTGGCATACTGAGAGATTTTGTCTTACTCCTCAGCTCGTTCAGATCAATGGTGTAGATGTCTTCAACTGGAACTTCTTCTGCTTTGCTGGTAGCTTGAGTTTTTGTAGTGTCTCCGTCAACAGTGCACCACCAAGTTTTGTAGTGTCTCCGTCAACAGCACCACCAGTGGTCCATCAACAATAATCCTCCAAAGGGTGAAGTCTATAGCCTGCACATGACACTCCATTCGACTACTCCAGTAGTCATAGTTAGTCCCATCAAACAGGGGTGGCCTATAGAAGGACATCCCCTCTTTCATAAAAGAACCCATGATCAAAAATAAATATAAGAAAATTGCGAGATGTTAAGCTCTATATGCAATTTCTAGCTTTGATACCAATTGTTGGACTATATGATAACCTTAGAGGGGGGGTGAATAAGGTTATGTGTAAAAGATGAATTATTTTTGGTTTTCAAAAACTTTTACAATGCTTGTTTAAATCAAATGCGGAAACTAAGATTTAAACTATATGTATTAACTAAGCAGGCAGATCAGGCACAGTGCAATATTACTCTAATGCTTCTATTATCGATATTCACAATAACCAGATATTTATAAGCAGCGCAATGATATCAATAATAGACTAGTATAAGCGATAAAGAAAGTAACGAGAGAGGGATAGAGATACACCAGGATTTTTATGAGGTTCGGGATAAAAGCCCTACGTCCTCGGCCTCCGGCTTTGCAACCTTTGGACTTGCTGACAACCACTATATGATGTAGAATGTTTTACAAACAATCAACTTCAAATAGCAAAGCCCAATTTCCCCAAATTGAGAACCCAAGCTCCCCGCTAAGGATTTCACAACCGCTTCAATCTCCCTGATTGAACGACCCAAGAATGCTTCCCAGGATTTCACAATAACCACTTCAATCTCCCCGATTGAACGACCCAAGATCACCTCCCAGGATTTCAAACCAACTTAATCTCCCAGATTGAGAGACCCAAGAACACGTCCCAGGATTTCTAAGCCACCACGAATACAGATCAATACAATATAGAAACTATGAACCAATCACTCCAGCAGAATAACAATATAGTTGAGAGAGAGATGATTGGTTTTGAAATGAAGAACTTTAACAAAAGATTTGACAATGAAGAACTTTAACAAAAGATAGGATGATAATCAACCATTTTTATACAATTAAATTGTATACATTGATTGTTTATTTATCTTGGTTTATCTTATATTGGTCTATTTTTGTTTTGTTTTAAGTACAACATAGAATGCTTATTCATTTATTACAGTCTCGTAATTTTTTGCCAGGAAAATGGTTATATAACAATGCGAAATTTCCTTGTTAAATTTTCTCTATTAATCGGCTTTTTTGGTGAATGTTTTTATAAGGTTAGATATGTATATGAATATAACTTAAGTTTCTGTATACTGTTTGTTGAATATGCCTGATTTTTTTTCTTTACCTGACACATAAACTTGCCAATCTAATTTAAATCTCAATTATAATTTTAACAAATTAGATAATCTGTACTAGTGTTGACTGTGCTTTGTGTAAATCTTTTGTATAAACAAGAGAAAATATAGTATTAAATAGCTTCACTTTTATGAAGAAACTAATACTATACATGTGCATATCCGCACGGGCCGATAACGTTTGCTTATACAAATATTTCTCAAATTTGAATTGACGATGCTTTGTAAACGAAACTATAGTAGAATCTAGCTTTGTTTCTCAAACCGAATGGGTAAAGACACTACAAGAAATTTGACATTTGCCTATGGACAAAACCCGTCAATAAATGTCAAAAGTCTGTAGGTAAAAGTGGTTTTGACATTTTCCCTAAATATTATAATATAGAAAAACACTAAAAAATTTAGTTCTTTTACCAAAATATTATAATATATTAATTATTATAAATATCTTAATCAAACAATTTTGACAAAAGAAAAATCTTAATCAAACAATACACAAAGTATATATAAGACTATTTATCAAATCCAATGAATATCTTTCAAAAAAGCAAGTATACAACTACATACTTTTAATTGTTGTGACACAATACATCATCAAGTTAATTATAATAACAGATTCAAGTCAGTTGTTACAGATTCTTTTCAGTACACCATTTAATTATTACAAAGGTAGTCCTTGAGAACTTTCGACGAGTGGTTTTTTTGGCACAAGAAGTATCTTCGGTTTGTTCACAACATTCCTCCCCATTATAACTCAAAGGATGAAAATCTCCATTGCAAGATTGAGAATCTAGGATGAGAATCTCAGTTGCAAGATGAAAATTTGAACTTTGATATATGACCTAAAAATCCAATTTCCAATGTCCAAATTAAATATTCTAAATTCTAATAAGATGTTAATAGTTTATATATATATATATATATATATATATATATATATATATATATATATATATATATATATATAAGCCATAATACAGGCAACTGTGCAAAAATAAATACATACATGTCAGCTCGCTCGAGACTATATGAGAAGTTCCTAACATATATTGTCTTCGATGAAGCATAATTTCTATTCAGAGCGACTCAGGTTTCACGCTGCGAAAAATCCAGGAAACAACATATGGTGACTTACAATGAAAAGAAGAGACATAATGGTAAATTATAACTTTAAATGGAGGCTGTTATTTTAGTAATTCTGAGTTGGTATGATAGAAACCCTAAATGCTTAGACTTTAATTTTTTTTAAAAGCGTCTGTTGTAAAACTAGGGTTTAGTAAGAATTAGGTCAAAAATAACAGTTGTAATAATCTGTTGTTGTAATCAGTTACAGAATAACAGCTAAACAGAATGCTGTTATGGTTGTTTAGAACTATAATAACCAAAATCAGAAGCTATAAATGTAATACATGTATGAGAAAATACTGTACAGTGAAGTAAATGAAATAAACGAAGAAGAAAGACAAGTTCTACAAAAGTTCCTTACAATCCTTTTCATTTCTGTGCGCGCTATTCTTCAGTTCGTTGTTCTCAGTTCATGCATCATCATTCATCCTTGCACTTTGGTGTTAGCTTGCTGTTGCAACATCTTCGCGTTTCTTCATTCTTCCAAAACCCAGCAACGCATCTCACCTTCAATCTCCTCTTCATCGTGTGTCTTGAGTCGTAAAATCAAGTCTCCAAACACCTAAAATCAGAGAAATGGAAACATTAGGGTTCATAGGTGATAGAGAGAAGGCAGAGAAAGGAAGAGAGAACGAAGAGAAAAAGAGAGAAAGAGAATTACGTGTGAGGCAAAAGAATTAGGGTTAAGTGTATTAACCCTTCCCTGCGTATTCAAGTTTGCACCGGGTCAAGGCCCATTTAGCAGTAAGTGCACAGTACCTGCATAAGCAACAATTGGGTCAGTTTTGTTTTTTACAATCTGGGCTTATTATTTTGCTATCTACACCACCACAATTCATATAATACACCAACAAATTGGTATATCAGAGCATAGTTACGTTCTTGGGGTTCAAGAAAATCTAGGAAACACAAGAGTGTGTGAGGTGTGTGAATTTTTGAGAGTTTTAGTCAAAGTGACAGATTCTTGGGTTAAAGGGAAACAATGTGTGAAATAGTTTTCAGTCCTTAACCATGGCAGGAAGTCTACCCACAAACATACCTAAACTAGATAGAAAAATCTATGACAGATGGTGTATTCAAATGGAGGCAATTTTAGGCTTCCAAGACCTCTTTGAAATTGTGACAGAAGGGTTTGCAGAGCTGCCTGCAGAACCAACAGAGGCTGAAAGAGCCACCTACATTGAGAACAAGAGGAAAGATTGCAATGGTAAGTATCTCATTCATCAAGGTTGTGATGAACCAAATTTTGACAAAATCAGAAATGCCAAGACTTCTAAAGAAGCCTGGGATATTCTGACAACCAATTTTTTGGGTGATACTCAAGTAAAAAAGGTCAAGTTGAATGCTTTGAGAAAGAAATATGAGAACACTAAGATGAAGGATCAAGAGAAGATCTGTGATTACATTGCTAGACTTAGAGTTATCACTAATGCAATGGGATTGAATGGTGAACAACTCACAAATCAGCAAATTTGTGAAAAGATCATACGTTCTTTAACTCAAAGATTTGGCTATAAAGTCAACTCTATTGAGGACACTATGGATCTAGCAGCAGTGACCATTGAACAACTTCAAAGCACCTTAGAGGCCAAGGAAATTCGTCTAAATGAGATGGAAGGACGTGATAGAGGGAAGGAGACAGCCTTCCAAGCCAAATCCTCTAAGTCAAACTGGTCTAAGGGCAAGAAGAAGTCTAATGACAAAGGAAATTGGAACTCTAACAAGGGAACGGGCAAAGATTTTGAATCCTCTAAAGGAGGAGGGTCTAGTAGCTCTAAAGGTAAGAAAGAACCTACTGATAAGAAGAAGATTCAATGCTGGAATTGTGAGAAATTTGGGCACTATGCCAGTGACTGTTGGTCAAAGGCAAAGAAGGAAAAAGACAAGGAAGAGGAAGCCAATGTGGCTCAGGAATCAGATTCAGATTCTGACCCTGTGGCTTTCACAGCTGTTAATGATGATTCTGAATGGGTGGCATTCATGATCACCACAGGTGATGGCAAGACAGTGGTGGACATATGGTATTTGGACACTGGGTGTTCAAATCACATGACTGGAAACAGAGATTGGTTGATCAATTTTGATCCAACCAAGAAAACCTCCATTAAGTGTGCTAATAACAAGAGTATGGTGGCTGAGGGAATGGGTGATATACTCATTCAAAGGGCAGATGGAAAAATTGTGTTGATTGAGAATGTGTGGTACATTCCCAACATGAGAAGCAATCTCATTAGTGTTGGACAGCTAGTTGAAAATGGCTTTTCAGTGACAATCAAGGACAACAAGCTGAAGCTCTATGACACAAGGGAGAAACTGGTCCTATCCTCACCACTATCTAAGAACAGAACATTCAGAACCTGCTTAGAAGTTGCAGAAGTAGAATGCCTCAATGCAACAGCAGCTGATTCAGAAAGTTTCCTATGGCATCAAAGGTATGGACATCTAAATTTAAGAAGTCTATCTCTATTGAATGCTAGGGAACTAGTTTGTGGCATGCCTAAGACTGTTCTACCAGAAAAGAATTGTACTGTATGTCTAGTTGGTAAACAACCTAGGTTAAAGTTTAAATCAGACTTAAAAGGAAGAGCTAAGGATGTGCTAGGTGTATTACTTTCTGATATTTGTGGTCCTTTTGAGGTACAATCTGTTGGAGGCAACAAGTACTTCATCACTCTTGTGGATGAGTACTCAAGGATGCTTTGGATGTATCTAATCAAGGCCAAGAGTGAAGCTCTTGAAGTTTTCAAGAGATTCAAGGCATTGGCTGAAAAGCAGAGTGGCAAGGAAATTAAAATCCTAAGGACTGATGGTGGAGGTGAATATACCTCAAATGAGTTTGATGAATTCTGTTCTAAGGGAGGAATCATTCATGAAGTAACATCTCCTTATACACCACAGCACAATGGCTTGGCAGAAAGGAGAAACAGAAGCATATTGGATATGGCCAGGATTATGCTAAAACAGAAGCAGTTGCCTCATAAGCTATGGGGAGAAGCTGTGATGATAGCCACTTACTTGTTGAATAAATGTCCTACTAAGAAACTGAATGGGAAGGTGCCTGAGGAAGTTTCGCTAAGAAAAAAGCCTAGTGTATCTCATCTAAGGGTGTTTGGTTCCTTGTGCTATGGTCACATTCCTGATGCTACTAGAAAGAAACTTGAAGACAAGAGTAAACCTCTTATCTTAGTTGGTTATCATCCTACTGGTGCTTATAGGTTGTATAATCCTACTAATGATAAGATTGAAATTAATAGAGATGTTGTTGTCTTGGAGGATGAAAGTTGGGATTGGCAAAAATTAAACCAAACCAGCTCTCAACCCTCTGTGACAGTGAATCTGGACCCTATTGAGGAGGGGACAGAACCTGTAAATGCTCCTAATGATGATGACGGTGAAGAGGAACAAGCTGAGGAGGTGGCAAAACCTAGACCTCAAAGGCATAGACAGATGCCTAGAAGATTTGATGACTATGAGGTGAATAATATGATGTTGAAATCACCAATGAAGGTGATTTAGTGCAGTCTGCTATGCTGGCTGATGCAGAGCCAGTTAATGTCAAAGAGGCCTTAGATGACAAGGCTTGGAAGGGTGCAATGATAGAGTAACTAAAGTCCATTGAAAAGAATGATACTTGGAAGCTGACCAAGTTACCTCAAGGCCAGAAATCTATAGCTGTGAAGTGGGTATTCAAGTTGAAACTCAATCTAGAAGGCAAGATAGTGAAGCACAAGGCCAAGTTAGTGGCCAAAGGCTTCCAACAAAGGGAAGGCTTTGATTTCACAGAAGTTTTGTTGCTCTTTGTTCTCCGGTAAGTCCGTGAATTTAGTGATTGGTCAAGTTTAAGATGAAAAAAATTTAGTGATCTAGATACTTAATTAACTGAAATTATAATACCTGAGTTGAAGCCATGTGGATAATATTTAGAATAAACTTTAATTTAGTCCCTAAACTACTATTCTCTTCCTTAGTCCTTAAAGTATATAAAATTCGTCTAATTAGTCTCTAAAGTTTTATAAGTAGTCTCTTACATAAACCAATGTGGTGGATTTCACAGACAACTTTGATTATTATTTTGGTTGCAGCCAATGTGTTTGGAAAGCCAGAGACAGACACAGACTTCTTGCCTTACAATGGAGATGGATTCAAACTGATAATACCCTCAAAGTGGAACCCAAGCAAAGAGAGAGAGTACCCAGGTAAGGTTCTTAGATATGAGGATAACTTTGATGCAACAAGCAATGTTTCTGTCACTGTCACCGACACTGATAAGAAGTCCATCACTGACTATGGGTTCACCAGAAGAATTCCTATCTAAGGTACAAAAAAAATCCATTCTTTGTTTTCCATCACACACAACTTTGTTTTCATCCATTCTTTTCATTAATTTTTATCTATGATTTCCAATTCAAATGAACAATGTCTTTGATTTTTAAAGACAATAACAACAGTTCTTGGATAGCTGACATTCAAGATTTGGTTTTTCCTCATCGCAGGTGGACTATTTGCTCGGAAAACAAGCCTTCTTTGACCAAACTGATTCAGAGGTAATTGGTTAATCATCAGCATTATGAGATTAACTGTCAAACTTATATTTGTTTTATTCTACAAAAAAAATAGATTTGGATTACATGCTGTTAGATAAATAAATATTTACTGTCCGATCTAGATCAGGCGGTCTGTATTTGATGTTTTATAAAAAGAGTAGTTTGTATAGTTGAAATAAAGACTGCCTGATCTTGATCAGACGGTCTAGATGAGCTGACTGCATGATTGCATGTAGTTATGATTGTTGGGGATAAACACGTGAAAGGGAGAAGAAAAAAAGAAAGTGGCGGCGCTAAGGACAAGAGGAATGATTAGGGCAATATAATATGAATAGTAAAAGCAGCACTGAATTTCATAAAAGTAGGGATGAAACAGGCCCAGGCCCATAATTTCGACTAGCCCATTCGACTGGCCCATTTCGAGTAGGTTTCTAACTACACCTACTATTATTACAAGCAATAGAATTACAAGGCATATCTCAATATTCCCTCCTAATTCACATTGCTGAGTGACATCATCCCGAGCATTGTTCTCAGTTCTTCGAATCTTCCCTTTTGCAATGGCTTGGTCATTGCATCAGCTACTTGAAGTTCCGAACAGCAGTATTCCAGATTCAGCTTCTCATTGTTTACTTGATCACGCAGGAAGTGATATCTGGTCTCTATGTGCTTCGACCTACCATGTGCAACAGGATTCTCGGCGAGATCTATCGCAGACTTGTTGTCGATCAACAACTTTCCTTCGACCCTGTGCACTCCAATTTCGACCAATAGCATGCTCAGTCATGATGTTTGACATGCTGCAAATGAAGCAGCCACATACTCTGCTTCACAAGAGGATAACGCAACTATACTTTGCTTCTTCGAGCACCAAGAGATGGGTGTCGATCCATGCATGAAGACATACCCACTTGTGCTTTTTCGATCACTCTTGTCTCCACTCCAGTCGGAGTCAGTGTAACCAAACACTTCAGCATCATTCTTCGACTCTGACTTGCAAGAGAATAGAATACCATAACTTTGTGTTCCCTTTATATACCTTAGTACTCTTTTCGCAGCTACTAAATGAGAGCTTTTCGGCTTCTCCATGAATCTGCTGATCATTCCGACACTAAACATAATGTCAGGTCGAGTGTTGCACAAGTACCTCAGGGAGCCCACAATCTGTTTAAAGAGGGTGGCATCTACTTCAATCCCTTCATCATCTTTCGACAGCTTGCTGCTTGTGTCTGCTGGTGTCGAAACCTCCTTGCAATTGATCATGTCGAATCTCTTCAGGATATCAGCTGCATACTTCGACTGATGCAGAAATATTCCCTTCTTCGACTCTGTGAATTCCATTCCTAAGAAATATGATAGATGTCCTAGATCACTCATTTCAAACTCAGACATCATCACTTTCTTAAAGGTTTCTGTAACGCCCCAAATTTTATTAAATATTTATTGATTAATTTATTTAATTAATTTAATTAGGATGTTGTGTGATAGAATATTAGAAATAATATATGGTTATTTTATTTAATGTGTTGGTCCATATTGGGGGTTAGAAATAATAAAATGAGGAGTGTTAGTAGCAAGCCCATGATTAAGTCAAATTAGACTAATGAAAAAGCCCAAAGGAGTGGTAAGTCATGAGAAGGGCTTAGCAATTAGGGTTTCATTCATAATTAGAAGAAAAGAAAAGAAAAGAAGCGTGAGAAGTGAGAAGAGAGGAAGGGGCAGCGGCTAGGAGGGGAAAAGAAAGAAGAGGAAAGCGTGAGTTCCAACCAAGAACAAGGGAGAGAGAAGGAAAAAGCTAGGGGCTTAGAGAAAACCCTCACTTGTGAGAAACCAAAAATTAGAAAGTGAGAAGAGTGAGAGAGAAGGGGCGCGACGGCTCAAGAAGAAAAAGGAAGGGTTTTGCGTGAAGCTTGGAGAAGAGGAAACTTGGATTGTTGGTGTCTCGGTGAAATTGCAAGGAGCTTGTGAATTCTTCCATTAACAAAAGGTTAGGGGGCTCTCTTTTCTTTCTTAATAACCTATAGGATTTGTATCATAGGAGTTAGGTTTTAGGAACGATTTATTGATTGAATTGTTGTGTTGATAATTGAATTGATGTGTTGTTGATTAAATTGAGATGTTGTTGTTATTGATTGAATTGTTGTGTTGTTGATTAGATTGAGATGTTGTTGTTACGTTAAACCTCTTGTTGAATTTAAATTGTGGGTTTCTATGCTAATGGGTGTTAAGGTGAATATGAGAACAATTATGAGTATAAGGTGTTTGTTGTATTGGTGCATTAAAATTTAGAGTGAAAATATGATGATTGATGGGTGTTTGATGAAATGTAGGAATATATTGGAGTTATAAAACTTAAGTTATAGGTGAAACAAATTAGGTTAAAATTCTGGAAACGATTTGGGTAGAGGTTCAGTATTTCGGTCACTGGGAACGTTGTGTTGACTGAAAAATTATGTGGTTTACTGTTCTGGAAAATAGACTTAATGCTTGTTAATTTGGCGTTGATTTGGTTGTATTTGGAGTTGTAAAACTTAAGTTATACGTGAAACAAGTTAGGTTAAAATTCTGGAAACGATTTAGGTAGAGGTTCAGTAATTCGGTAACTGGGAACGTTGTGTTGACTGAACAATTATGTGGTTTGCTGTTCTGGAAAATAGACTTATTGCTTGATAATTTGGCACTGGTTTGGTTGCGTTTAGAGTTGTGTAGCTCGAGATATGAATTTCAAAAGTTAGGGTAAGATTCTGGAAACAATCTGGACATAGGGTCAGTGTTTTGGTCACTGCGTTTTCAAAAGAACTCATTTTCGAACGAATCCAATTTCTTTGAAAACTAGACAGAATTCTACCCAGCTTATGCACAAGTTTCATGCAATTTGATTGAGTTTTGGTCATTTTAGAACTGCTTGAATTTGAAGGACAGAAAACTGCCCTCTTTTGAAACTAGTATGTGTGTTTTTGAAAACTGTACCTGTTAGACTCTCTTTTTCAAAAACTGAACTTAGGAATAAGGAGTAGACCCATAGGGCTTTCCAACAAGTATTTATTTGTCGAAATCCGGTGTGGGTTACTATTTTAATCAATTCGCCAAACTAAGCGCATGGTTACGGAATTTCTGCACCTTGTTTGTTTTCGCGATATCTTTTGATCCGGGAACCCGATTGAGGCGTTCTAAGATGCGTTGAAGAGCTCATTCAGAGGCCTAACCGATTATTCTATTCTTAAGGCAAAATGAACTGTTTTGTATTGCTGTTTCTGTTTTATGCTGCTGTTTATATTGCTGCTGCTACTCTATGTGCTGTTTTGGTCCCTACGGGTGTTGTTTAGTCTTTTGGTGACAATGTAGTCGCGTAATTAATTGTGCTTGGTGTGATTGGTGTGCTATCCTTAGAGCTGAAATTTTGGAGATGTATAATGGTGATGTATATAAAATGGTGAGATAAATTATTGGTGAGTTTATTGGTGAGTGCCCTCAAGGCAATGGTCTATGACCTTTCTTTTGGTGTTGGTGAGTTAATAAAACTATTGGTGAGTTAATCAAATTATTGGTGCGCATGTTATTGCATTGTTGTGGTGATTTTGGTGTGTATGGTGCATTTGTTCATGGCGTCGCATAATCATGTGCATTTATTGGTGAGCAGAAGGCTTCGGCCTTATTTTGGTGTATGCCCTCAAGGCTAACTTTTGGTGATGGATCCACATGCATATGCCCGTGGAGTTTTGGGTTGCATCTCATACATCAAACATGCACTCGTGATTATTTTGGTGATTATTTTGGTTGACTACATTGGTGATTAATTGGTGATTATTTTGGTTGACTATCTTGGTGATTAAGTGGTGATTATAAAATAATGGTGTGCGTGAATATGGTTGTAATTAGGTGTTTAGTTGCCTTCTCTAAATGATGCTTATCTTATTCGTTATTACTTATGTAAAGAGACTCACCCTACTGCTTTTATGTTGTTTCTTATGTCGGCAACGTGCAGGTGTCAGCGAGTGAAGGTGATCTAGCACCTTCTTTCTAGTGAGTCGAGTCAGCTCTGATACGTAGCACCTGGGGGGCGTTAGCTTACGGTTTTTGATCATTTGACGTTATTAAACTATTTATTTGGTGATGTAACCTAATACATTGTTTTTGGTGTAAAGAATTTTTGAAACTCTGATTTTAAATGAATAAATAACGGGTAGAAAAGGGGTGTTACATTAGTGGTATCAGAGCAATGGTTGGTCCGTCCGGCCAAGTTGTCGAGTCGTTGTGTCGGTTAACGACCAACTGTTGTCTTTTAGTACTAACCATTGTTTGCGTTGCAGGTAAACCAAGAGTTGCCAATGGTAAGTGAACTAGTGGGGGAGATGTCCCTGCTAGTGTTGTGTGCCTTTGTCGTATTTCTGTGTGTGGATTCTGTGCTTTTGTTTTTGGTTATGTTTCTAACCTTTCCTATGGTGTGAACCTGTATTGAAGCTTGAGTTTTATGATTTGGTTGTTATATTCATTTTAGTTTGTGCTACGTGATTTTGAAAACCTTAGACTGTGCATTGGCACGATTGGTGCACTTCTAACGGATTAGTTTTATTGTCGTTGTTGTGATCTGCTGTGTGCTCTTTACTGAAATGATGATTGACTTGTTGTGAATTCTATATGCGTTATTGATTCAGTGGTTGTAGTTGTCGGTGGGAGAGTGTTAGCTTTGGCGGGTAAAATTTCGAGGGCGAAATTCTTTTAAGTGGGGGAGAGTTGTAACGCCCCAAATTTTATTAAATATTTATTGATTAATTTATTTAATTAATTTAATTAGGATGTTGTGTGATAGAATATTAGAAATAATATATGATTATTTTATTTAATGTGTTGGTCCATATTGGGGGTTTGAAATAATAAAATGAGGAGTGTTAGTAGCAAGCCCATGATTAAGTCAAATTAGACTAATGAAAAAGCCCAAAGGAGTGGTAAGTCATGAGAAGGGCTTAGCAATTAGGGTTTCATTCATAATTAGAAGAAAAGAAAAGAAAAGAAGCGTGAGAAGTGAGAAGAGAGGAAGGGGCAGCGGCTAGGAGGGGAAAAGAAAGAAGAGGAAAGCGTGAGTTCCAACCAAGAACAAGAGAGAGAGAAGGAAAAAGCTAGGGGCTTAGAGAAAACCCTCACTTGTGAGAAACCAAAAATTAGAAAGTGAGAAGAGTGAGAGAGAAGGGGCGCGACGGCTCAAGAAAAAAAAGGAAGGGTTTTGCGTGAAGCTTGGAGAAGAGGAAACTTGGATTGTTGGTGTCTCGGTGAAATTGCAAGGAGCTTGTGAATTCTTCCATTAACAAAAGGTTAGGGGGCTCTCTTTTCATTCTTAATAACCTATAGGATTTGTATCATAGGAGTTAGGTTTTAGGAACGATTTATTGATTGAATTGTTGTGTTGATAATTGAATTGATGTGTTGTTGATTAAATTGAGATGTTGTGGTTATTGATTGAATTGTTGTGTTGTTGATTAGATTGAGATGTTGTTGTTACGTTAAACCTCTTGTTGAATTTAAATTGTGGGTTTCTATGCTAATGGGTGTTTAGGTGAATATGAGAACAATTATGAGTATAAGGTGTTTGTTGTATTGGTGCAATAAAATTGAGAGTGAAAATATGATGATTGATGGGTGTTTGATGAATTGTAGGAATATATTGGAGTTATAAAACTTAAGTTATAGGTGAAACAAGTTAGGTTAAAATTCTGGAAACGATTTGGGTAGAGGTTCAGTATTTCGGTAACTGGAAACGTTGTGTTGACTGAAAAAATTATGTGGTTTACTTTTCTGGAAAATAGACTTAATGCTTGTTAATTTGGCATTGATTTGGTTGCATTTGGAGTTGTAAAACTTAAGTTATAGGTGAAACAAGTTAGGTTAAAATTCTGGAAACGATTTGGGTAGAGGTTCAGTATTTCGGTAACTGGGAACGTTGTGTTGACTGAAAAATTATGTGGTTTGCTGTTCTGGAAAAGTGACTTAATTCTTGATAATTTGGCACTGGTTTGGTTGCGTTTAGAGTTGTGTAGCTCGAGATATGAATTTCACAAGTTAGGGTAAGATTCTGGAAACAATCTGGACATAGAGTCAGTGTTTTGGTCACTGCGTTTTCAAAAGAACTCATTTTCGAACGAATCCAATTTCTTTGAAAACTAGACAGAATTCTCCCCAGTTTATGCACAAGTCTCATGCAATTTGATTGAGTTTTGGTCATTTTAAAACTGCTTGAATTTGAAGGACAAAAACTGCCCTCTTTTGAAACTAGTATGTGTGTTTTTGAAAACTGTACGTGTTAGACTCTCTTTTTCAAAAACTGGCCTTAGGAATAAGGAGTAGACCCTTAGGGCTTTCCAACACGTATTTATTTGTCGAAATCCGGTGTGGGTTACTATTTTAATCAATTCGCCAAAGTAAACGCATGGTTACGGAATTTTTGCACCTTGTTTGTTTTCGCGATATCTTTTGATCCGGGAACCCGATTGAGGCGTTCTAAGATGCGTTGAAGAGCTCATTCAGAGGCCTAACCGATTATTCTATTCTTAAGGCAAAATGAACTGTTTTGTATTGCTGTTGCTGTTTTATGCTGCTGTTTATATTGCTGCTGCTACTCTATGTGCTGTTTTGGTCCCTACGGGTGTTGTTTAGTCTTTTGGTGACAATGTAGTCGCGTAATTAATTGTGCTTGGTGTGCTATCCTTAGAGCTGAAATTTTGGAGATGTATAATGGTGATGTATATAAAATGGTGAGATAAATTATTGGTGAGTTTATTGGTGAGTGCCCTCAAGGCAATGGTCTATGACCTTTCTTTTGGTGTTGGTGAGTTAATAAAACTATTGGTGAGTTAATCAAATTATTGGTGCGCATGTTATTGCATTGTTGTGGTGATTTTGGTGTGTATGGTGCATTTGTTCATGGCGTCGCATAATCGTGTGCATTTATTGGTGAGCAGAAGGCTTCGGCCTTATTTTGGTGTATGCCCTCAAGGCTAACTTTTGGTGATGGATCCACATGCATATGCCCGTGGAGTTTTGGGTTGCATCTCATACATCAAACATGCACTCGTGATTATTTTGGTGATTATTTTGGTTGACTACATTGGTGATTAATTGGTGATTATTTTGGTTGACTATCTTGGTGATTAAGTGGTGATTATAAAATAATGGTGTGCGTGAATATGGTTGTAATTGGGTGTTTTGTTGCCTTCTCTAAATGATGCTTATCTTATTCGTTATTACTTATGTAAAGAGACTCACCCTACTGCTTTTATGTTGTTTCTTATGTCGGCAACGTGCAGGTGTCAGCGAGTGAAGGTGATCTAGCACCTTCTTTCTAGTGAGTCGAGTAAGCTCTGATACGTAGCACCTGGGGGGCGTTAGCTTACGGTTTTTGATCATTTGACGTTATTAAACTATTTATTTGGTGATGTAACCTAATACATTGTTTTTGGTGTAAAGAATTTTTGAAACTCTGATTTTAAATGAATAAATAACGGGTAGAAAAGGGGTGTTACAGTTTCGACTTCGTTGCTTCCAGTTACTAGTAGATCATCTACATACAGGCACAACAACAACTGAGTCGAAGTTCCATTCTTCTTCACAAATACTCCATGTTCATTGGTGCATCTCATGAACTTCTGAGCCAAGAGGAAACCATCAATTCTCTTATTCCACACTCTTGGAGTTTGCTTGAGTCCATATAGGGATTTCTCAAGCTTAAAAACCATGTCTTCTTGACCCTTCGACTCAAAACCAGGTGGTTGACAAACATAGACTTCCTCCTCCAGAGGTCCATTAAGAAATGCTGACTTTACATCTAGTTAATGTAGGGGCCGGCCTCTATGACTTGCCAATGCTACTACCAGTCTTATGGTTTCGATCCTGGCTACTGGGGCAAAGACCTCATTGTAATCCAAACCAGGTTTCTGCAGGAACCCTTTGGCTACTAGCCTGGCCTTGTACTTGGCCACTTCTCCATTGGGCTTGACTTTGGTCTTGTAGACCCATTTCACGCCTATAGCTTTCTTTTGCCTTGGAAGTTCGACTAGCTTCCAAGTGCCATTCTTTTCGATTGACTTCAGCTCATCAATCATTGCTTCCTTCCACTGCTTGTGACTAAGAGCTTCTTCTAGGCTCACTGGTTTTGCTCCAGCCATTAATGCAAAGTGTGTCAGGTCTCCCTCTGCTGTAATAGCAGAATCTGGGAACGTGTCGAATCCTTCTAGTCTTACTAATCTCTGCCTTTCCCTTTGCGACCTTCTTAAAGGTTCGACAGCAATGGGTTCTTCTGGCTCTTCCGTTTCGACCTCTTCATTCTGATCATCTCGTTCAGAGACTTCGTCGAAGTCCATCATTGTAGGTTTCTCACAGCCTTCTTCCCAGTTCCAATGTTTCGACTCATCTACTACGACATCTCTGCTTCTCACTATTTTCTTCTGCACATGATCATACAGTTTGTATGCTCCTGTCGAATGATAGCCAACAAGAATCATTTGTTGTGCTCTATCATCCAGCTTGCTTCTTAGTTGCTCAGGGACATGTCTATAGCATACTGAGCCAATTATTCTAAGGTGCTTGACACTCGGCTTTCTTCCCAGCCAAGCTTCTTCAGGTGTCTTCCCAATCAATCTCTTTGTGGGGCACTTATTTAGAATATACACTGCTGTGGCTACAAGTTCTCCCCATAAACTATGAGGTAGTTTCTTCTCCTTCAACATACTTCTTACCATGTTGAGGATGGTCCTGTTTTTCCTCTCAGCAGTACCATTATGCTGAGGCGTGTAAGGTGCAGTGACTTCATGCACAATTCCTTCTTTCTCACAGAATTCGACAAATCCATGAGAATTGTACTCACCACCTCCATCGCTTCTAAGGGTTTTGATTGCACATTCACTCTGCTTTTCAATCATTACCTTAAACTTCTTGAATATTTATAGTACTTCACTCTTCCTTTTGATCAAATACACCAAGGACATTCTAGTGTATTCGTCAATGAATGTGACAAAGTACTTATTCCCTCCTAAGGAACAAACTTCGAAAGGACCACAAACATCAGAAAATATCACCTCTAGCTTCTTCTCTGCTCTGCTAGGTACTTCTGATTTAAACGAGTTTCTTGGTTGCTTCGACTTGCAACAACTCTCGCAAACTTCGACAGGTACTTTTACTGCAGGCAACCCATGAACCATCTTCTTTTCATGTAGTTGACTCAAGCTCTTGAAGTTGAGGTGGCCAAATCTTCTGTGCCACTTCCAGTGCTCCTCTTCGACAGTGGTCTGGAGACAATGTTCTTCGACTACTTTGCAGCTTGATCTTGAAGGTTCTGTTACTCTGCATCGACACCTTCAAAATCATCTTCTTGGTCGAATCGAACAAGCTGAGACTGTTATCACCCATTTCGACGGTGAAGTTTTTCTCAATCATCTGCCCAATACTTAGCAGATTGCTCCTCATATCTGGTACATAAAATACCCCTTGGATGTAGCACCACTTACCATCTTTCGACAGGAACTTTATGGTACCTACTCCTTCAGCAGTAACTCTACTGTTATCTGCAAACCTTATCTTTTTGCTTATCTGCTCCAGTTCGACAAACCACTCCTTGTGACAACACATGTGATTTGAACATCCTGTGTCGAGATACCATTCGACAGACTTCTCTTCAGTCGAATTTGTATCAGCCTTCAACAACAGTAATTCTGGGTCAGTAGTTGTCATGAATGACAATTCTTCATCATCATCGCTGGCAATGTTGGAGGCATCACCAGTGTTTCCACTGCCCTGCCACACACACATTGCACAAGTATTTTGAGCATCGCAAGTGAGTCCCCTTATACAAGTGTTCCCACTATTTTGCTCGCTACTTTCAGCAATTCCTTCATTGAGTCGAATATCATCTTCGACAGCCATCAGCATTAACTCCTCTGAGTCTGAGTCTGAGTCACCATCATTAGCAAACTTGGCTTCTGCATCTTTATCCCTAGGAACTTTCTTGTTTTTACACTTGTTCCTATAATGCCCAAATTGCTGACAGTTATAACACTGAACTTTCGACAGGTCTCCCTTCTTCTTGTCGAAAGATCCTTGTTCTTTCTTCTTACTGCTTGATCCCTTTTCTCTACCCTTCTCCTTGTTGCCTGAGTTCCAATTTCTCTTAGAGGAGTATGAAAGCAAGGCTTGTTCAGTTTCTTTCTCTGAACTTCTCTGCCTTATTCTCAATTCATGCGCCTCTAAGGAACCCTGAAGTTCATCTAACTTCAACGTATCTAGGTCCTTGGATTCTTCGATAGCAGTGACAACATAGTCGAATTCCAGGGTTAAGGATCTGAGCATCTTTTCGACTTTATTTACTTCAGTCACAGTTTCACCATTACCTTTCATTTGATTAGTTAATGCTACTAACCTCGTAATGAATTCTCCAATCGATTCTCCATCAGTCATCTTCAAGGCCTCGTACTGTTTCCTGAGCGACTGAAGGCGTATCTTCTTCAGTCTATCTGCTCCTCCATACGAGTTCTTGAGGATGTCCCAAGGTGCCTTTGCTGGCTCACTGTCGATGATCAGGTTCAGGACATTGGAATCAACGCATTGGTGAACCAAAAAACAGCCCTTTTCCATCTTTCTTCCTCAGCGAATGGTGGTTGGTCCTCACCGCTTCAGTGGCGTTTGCTGCCAAGGGTGGAACACCATCATTCACGACATCAAGGACATCTTGATATCGAAACAGCACCTTCATCTGCGCACACCAGCGTTCATAATCCTTTCCGTCGAAGATTGGGAGGTTCCCCGGAATACCTCCACCAGAGTTGTCTCGCGCTGCCATGAATCTTGATAGATTTTGTAAGGATCTAACCTGGCTTTGATACCAGTTTGTTGGGGATAAACACGTGAAAGGGAGAAGAAAAAAAGGAAGTGGCAGCGCTAAGGACAAGAGGAATGATTAGGGCAATATAATATGAATAGTAAAAGCTGCACTGAATTTCATAAAAGTAGGGTACAGATTACATGCTACTGACGTCTGTATATATATACAATGAAACAGGCCCAGACCCATAATTTCGACTAGCCCATTTCGACTGGCCCATTTCGACTAGGTTTCTAACTACACCTACTATTATTACAAGCAATAGAATTACAAGGCATATCTCAATAATGATTGCACCTCATTATCACCATGACCAAAATGCAACCTTGTAGGAACACACTTCCTTAAACACAAGTTAGCAGCCCCTTTCTGTGTTTCTTTATTAAAACTTATGTCAGAAAATATAAAATTTAATTAAGATAACAATAACCAAAAATTTGAGTTTCTTTAAAAAGATTCTATGAATTTTTCATATGAAATTAAATATCCTTATAGGATAATTCCTGTTGGTATGAAAACAACTTGTGACTCTTACACCAGCATTTTGTTGCAATAGAAATTATTCACTTTTTCTCTCTACTCTTTATTTCTGCCTTTTCTCTGCAATTCATCTTGAAATATAACAGCAAAACTCATGAAACTCATCCTTATATATCCAACTATTTCTGAACTTCAATTTCGCAGGGTGGTTTCGATTCAAATGCTGTAGCTGTGGCAAACATCTTAGACAGTTCAGCACCAGTGATTGATGGGAAACAGTATTACAACATATCTGTGTTGACAAGGACTGCTGATGGAGATGAAGGTGGAAAGCATCAGTTAATTACAGCAACAGTAAAAGATGGAAAACTATACATTTGCAAGGCTCAAGCTGGAGACAAGAGGTGGTTTAAGGGAGCAAGAAAGTTTGTGGAAAGCACAGCAAGTTCTTTCAGTGTTGCCTAAGAAAAGAAACTTGGTGGAATGTTTTTTATTCTGCATGTAAATCATGTATTCTTGAAGATTTATGCATGTTTTGAGTTGTCTTGCCCTTTTCTGTCCCCCCAAGTTTTTATTATTTGAGGTAGTTGATTAATCTTTCATGGCTTTTAACCTTATCTCTTATTAAGAATTTTAAGTTGTTACAAGCCATTGAAAATTAAGCACTATATATATGCTTAATAAAAGGGTTCAAGGGTTTGTATATAAAAAGCTTGCACTATATATATGCTTGAAAATGTGTCACCATATCCCAAGGCCGAACAATTGGGGTCTGAAGAAAAACTACAGAAAAGAACAGCAAAAGATGTAATGAGATGAAAATATGAAAAACCATGAAGAACAGAAGAAATACTTAGCTTTCTTGACTTATCAGTGATCGAGTATATAAATATATATTTACAAACTCCTTAAATAACTCTAAACTTGATTCAATCAAACTATGAAAATAATGTGATGACCGATAAATTCAAGGTGGCATTATAAATACGAGACTGAAATATGTTTTTGCTACCTCCAAATAAGGAGGGTTTTGATTTTAGTGCCTGTAAAATTTGGTCCTTACTAACTAAAATTTATAGCAAAATCTGCACTTCATTTTCCTACAAAACTTTCTTGTGAATTTTGATATGAGAGACTAAAAACCATGATTTCGACCAAAACTCACTCCAAAATTTGAGCATTTCGCTTTCATGCCTATTTTCTTGTGAAATCTGGTCGAAATGAACAAGTTCAAAATAATTTTATGCAGCAAAAAGAAAAACAAAAATTATAGGGAATTGTTGTGGATAAATTTTGAGTTCGAAACTTATGATCGAATCTCATGTCAATTCTAAGTGTAAAGAATTGAAGTATATTTTTCTCAAAATGTAACACGAAGGCTTGGAATTTAGAAGGCTTGACAAGGTGTTTTTGAAGTGAAGGTTCGAGGCACAAGGCTTACAAAGGAAGTTAAGTGGCGGTTTTCAGAAGTTGCGTGAAAGGCTCTTGCAATATGCGTGAAAGGCTCTTGCAAACTCTATTAATAGTAGGTTCTACAGAGGAATAAGGGCTAAATTGATAATATTCAGTAGCCTACACACGCCTAACACATCCGACTATGTAGGATCCTTTGCAATTGTGGTTAAAAATGTATGTTCTTGCCATTTATATTTGTATTTCAATTTTTATATGAATATTTAACTTTTTTCTTTAAAATTCGAGTGTATCGCTCTTGTCTTTTGTTTACTTTTACTTAGTCTTTTTACTTATTTTTACGAAGTTCATTCCACTTAGAATTGATTCTCAGGTTTACTTTAAAATTCGAGTGTACCACTACCAATCACAATTTATGAAGTGGTTGGTTATCAATTGACTAATTGATGGTTACTAATTGACCAATTTTTTTGTGATGATGTGTCAACCTCTAATTGGTAGATAGTGTAAAAGACTCATACACATATTCTGTATAAAAATTAAATTTATATATTTACACGGCGAACCCCAAAACAGAAGTAATAAACAAAAACATAGAGGTGGTGTGGTGAGAAGAAGAAGCAACGAAAGTTAATAATGTGTTTGGATAGGGTACTATTTTAGGATAATTTAATTTTTGGAAGAAATTAAAATATTTTAGTCCAAAATTTTGAATTCAAATATTTCAATTACACAAAAATTATATTACCCTAAAAAAAATACTCAATCCAAATAGATCTAAGATTAGAGAAAGAAATCCCGTCAAAAAAAAAGATTAGAGAAAGAAAAGGAATAGAAAAGAAAAAAATTGGCGGTAACTGCACAAACAAAAACCGGAGAGGTGGTGTGGTGAAGACCGTTTAAAAGAGGTTCCTCTCACTTCACTTCTCTTCTCTCTGTATATAAACACATATCCACACCATGCAATTCCTTTCTTCTGCATGTAACAGCACAAAGAAAAAAGAAAGATAGAAATCGGTTTGAGTCACGCGAATAGAAAAAAGAAGAAACAAGCAGAAGGTGGAATTGGCGGTACTTCTCCGGCGATCGTTCATCGAACTTCAAATCGTTGCTCTTTGTTCTCCGGTAAGTCCGTGAATTACTACCATCACCACCACGTTCTTCTTTTTGTTCTTCTGCTTCTGTACTTCCAAGATATGCGGTTTTCCATGTCGATTGCTGTGTTGCATGTCCTTTTGATTTTGAATTTCTGGTTCTTGTTTGTTTCAAGATAAAAGGAATTTCTGGTTCTTGAATTTCTGGTTCTGGTTCTTGCGTTTATTCTGAATTGTTTTTGTTTATTGGTTCAATTTAAGGAATATGCTTTTGCCCTCTTGATTTTCTGATTCTTGTAGTTTCCAATTGCGGTATTGAGAGTTTTATGGTATTTGATTATTTATTGTGGTTGCTTCTGTGATGTTTTTTTGTGAAGAAATTTGTTGCATGTTAATTTCAAGAGGCATTTTGTTGTTGGTTGTTGTACCTTTGCTGCATATTGTCTTATAATCCTCACTGATGAAGAACCAGCTTTAAAACGCACCAAATTATCTTCTAAAAGATTAGTCTGTGTCTCTAACTGTTCGTCTTATGTGGAGCCTATTGCAGGCTCTTCAACTTACTTGATGGCTCAGCCCCTATCATCTGAAGGGGGCAACGATGTTGTTTTTTATTCAAACTACATCTTAAAAAGAACCGAAGGTATTAGGATAATCACAAACGCGTTGTATTCTCTTGGTTACAAGAAGAGCGGTGCGTGCCTTGAGGAGGAGTCTGGTGTACCTTTGCATTCGACTGTGGTAAATCTGTTTATGCAGCAGATACTCGATGGTGATTGGGAAGAAAGCATAGCTGCATTGTTAGACCCAGAAAGACAAGCAGTAAATTCCCAGTAATTTCCCTCAGTTAAATGTATTTAATTCCCTGAATTGATCATGTATTTCTGTGTAGTTAGTGTATCTGTCAAATAGTCGATATTGTTGTTATTTTGTAAATCTGTTAAGCAGTTAGTAACTGTCAAACAGATTAGGTAGTTAGTTAGGATTTGTTATTTTGTTTGTTAGTTTAGTTAGGTTGTTATCAAGTAGTTAACAACTAATGCTCTGCCTCCTGTTATATAAAGGAAGGTATGATAACAGTTGGAAACGATCTTAATACACATACTGTAGATTGCTGACTGGAAGTCAGTGGAGGTGCTAGATGCATCTGTGTAATTCTTCCTTTTGATTCTAATAAAATAACACTCTAGGGATCTGCTGGCCACCGTCCCAGCCCCTTAGAGTTTCCTTATCCAGGAAGACAGTTAGCTAGAGGCTAACAAATTGGTCCGACCTGCCATGGCGAAGCCTGGTGCAACGCGTGGTGGTGACCCAGATATCACTCACTTGGAGCGTAAATTTGAGGAGAAACTTCAAGGGATCACCAGTGATATGGAAGCAATGCGTTCAGAACTTTCCCAGAAATTCGATCAACTGATGAACGCCTTCCAAACGCACCAAGCAACAAAGGAAACCAAGGATCTTGATTCATTCAAGAAACCATCTTCTTCAACACCAACACCAGAATTTGAGCAAATCTACATCCCAGGAACCTCCCGCGATGAAACAACCAAAGCCTGGGTCAAGAAAGTGGAATTACCCACCTTTGAAAGCGACGACCCTTTAGGGTGGATCACGAAGGCAGAAAAATTCTTCGAATTGCAACAAATCCAGGACGATCAAGCCAAGCTACGCCTTGCGTTAATCTGCATGGAGGGCGAGGCTATCCACTGGTACCAGTATTGGAAAGACGACGTCACTGAACCCAATTGGAACATGCTCACTGTAGCGACCGAAAAATCCGAAGGAGGGATTCTTCGAAGTTCTTGAATGAAGCCGCCACCAAAGTTTTAGTTTAAGGGCAAACATTGGAAAATCCCTATCGAGTAGACAAAGGGGTCTTGCGGACCAGATTTAGGCTCGGGAATCGTTTATGCGTAGGGAAGGTATTAGCACCCCACGACATCCTTCCTAAGGAAGGTTACCTTTTAACTACATGTGTAAGCGTTTATTAATTCAAAATAGTGTTTTTACCCTAATAATAAATAAAAAAAAAGACTCGGTAAACGGTTAGTTATTTTTATACTTTTTTGAGAAAAATGAGAGAAATGAATTTAAAGAAAAAAAAAGGGTTTTTTTATTAGTGCAATTGACAGAGGTCGGCCGCCCTCCGCTCCTACGTATCTCCTGGTAGAGAATCAAATCACACGTAGTTCTCGGGGTAGAAAAAGTTTGTGAGTTTGGTGTTTTTTAGTTTCTTGAAATTGGGACAGACGTTCGTAATGACCAAACAAGTAAAACTCAGAGTGGTCATCACTCATGGCCCGTTTTGAAAATTAAAATTGTTATTAACGGTCAAACAAGTGAAGCTCAGAGCGACCATCAATAACAATCCACTTTTGCGTGAGTTTGATTGTTTAAAAGGGAAGAAAGGAAAAGAGAAAAATTGATTCGAAAGCATTCCGGTGTAATAGGAAAAATATCATGGGTCATGATAAAAGGGGTAGGGACAATTAACAACAGGGGGGTGTTGTATTATGAACGGAGGGGTGTGATTAACAGAAACGATCCAGCCCACGTTTTTGGGTTAGAAGGCCTAATCTGCGAATTGGGTTTCATGCAGGGAGGGTTCTTTCATAAAACGCGGGTGGTGCGAACAGTAAACAGCAACCAATGTTCCTTTCTGTGTTGTGGGCTGGGTTTATGGACAGGGGGGCTGCATGAATTGAAACGGGGTGTATAAAGCTATCTGAACTAAAAAAAGATAAAATAACCATAACAATAAAACCCTAGATATAAAAGCAACAAAGCTGTCTTCTCCATCTCAGCGCCGCTTACGCAAGAAACAGAGAGAGAGGATTGCAACGAAAAAAAACTTCGCAAGAGAGGGAGAGAAAGGTTCGTAGGGAGAAAGAAAGACATGGAAAGGGAGAGAGATCGCGACTGAGAGGGAGGACGGAACGTCAGCCGTGGCGGAGATGGGGTGAGAAAGAGAGGAATAGAAAACGGGGAGCGATGGAAGGAAGGAGGCGAACAGCGACAGATGGAAGCTCGCCGTGAAGGGACGACGCCGGAGGATTTCCATGGTGGTGGCGCCGACGAGGAGAGAGGACGCGATAGAGAGAGAGAGACGCGACTGAGAGAGAGAGAGGAACGACATGGGTTGAAGCTCAGAAGCGTCCGACGGTGAGGCGGCGAACGGAGGTCGCCGGAGACGGCGGGTTTGACCGAAAATGGTGGTGTTCATGGAGATGGTGGTGAGTTTCCTCTTTCTCTCTTTTGATATTCGGTTTTCTCTCTTCAATTTCGACTGGATACTAAATGTGTTTTTGTGGGTGTGGTTGTTGTAGTGGTGATGGTTATTGTGGGGTGTTTGGTGGTTGTCATGGTTACGGCGGTGGCGGTTGTAAGGAGAGAGGTTGGGCTGGCCACGGTGGTTTTGGGTTATTGACAGTTTGAAGGTCGTTGTGGAGGGACAGTGGTGGCGCGATTTGTTTGGAGGGGAGTTTGGTCGTGAGTTGGTGGCTTACGGTGGAGGTTGTTCCGGCGGTGGGAAAAGAGTGGCAATGGTACACGGTGGTTCGCTTCTCCTCCCCCTTTTCTCCCTTTCCCTTTTTCTGATTTTTTTATTTTTTTTCACTGGGTGTATATTCACTGTGTGTATATGTGTCTGTATATGTGTTTATTTCGGTGCCTGTGTCTGCGTATCCCCCCATGTGTGTATGCTACTGTTTTCATTTATAGGTGGGTTGGTGTGGAGCTGCTGAGAATAAAAAAGGACAACAATTTGAGAGGGAAAAAAAAGGCCAAGGACAGCAGCTGGCTGATAATTTTGGGGTGTAAGGACAGCATCTTTTGAATCACCAAAAGGACAATAGCTGGTCATGGGGAAGGACAGTCAAAGGAGAGGTGAAGGAAGGACCAAGGACAGCAGCTGTGTTGCAATTTTGAATTTTATTTCCAATTTTTGTACTATTTGCTTTTTTAGTTTTTGTCCATATGTGCAAAAGGGCTTGGTTATGAAATAAAAAAAAGACTTTGGCTATTCTGATTTTGCATTACATTTTATTTTTATATTTTATGATAATAAAGCAAAATTAACGAAAAAGAGTATCACAAAAAACGTTGCACGACGAGCGTTGAAGACACGCGCACGCGATTGAAACGATATGTGGCACGACGAGAAATAAAAAATAGTTTTTTTGGATTTTTTTGATAAATTGACCGGACAAAATTAGGGTATGACAGCTGCCCCTCTTTATTTATATTCCGCAAAGAAAAAAAAATGAAGGGTTTTCAAGATTTCATAGCAGGAATAGAAAGAAAGACAAAACAGACGCTAATTTTGTCCGATTAACAGAGAACGCTTAACACTTGGCATGTTGACGAGAATGGAATAAATAAGGAGCAATGGAGCTCTGAAGGACCACTGGGGGTCTGAAGGAGCACTAGGGCTCTGAAGGACTAATTAGTCTGAAGGTCTAATCCGCAGTCGATGCTTGGCGCATTGATTGGAGTTAAACTGAAGGACCGACGAGGTCTGGAGGGCATGCCTAAGCCTGATGGACCAATGGGTCTGATGGAGCGCGAACTAGCAATGGTACTAGTAAAACGGTCTGCTCGGGGGGTGGCCTATTTCGAGCGGCCATGGGGGCAAGGTCAGGTCGTTGACCTGATTTGCGCACCTCGAAGGACGTGCACTGTGTTTTTTAGGCGGACACAGCTAGTCTGAAGGGCCTGGGGCCGGATGATCCGTCGGTTGCTCGATAACGCGACGTGCGATCTGGATTGAAGGACCATTGTTGGTCTGAAGGAGCGCTTGGGCTCTGAGGGACCGCTGGGGGTCTAAAAGGCTGATGCTAGGCTCAGTGCTAACATTATAATTTGAATTTATCTTGACGGATACAAATATCTATATTTGACCGCATTTAAGGATGCAATGGATGATGTATGCGTGCATGCAGTGTAAGCATGTGCAATGATCGATATCTTGTGGTATGATGAATGAAATGTGGCAGATGATGTGAGTTGAATGAATGAATGAACGTGCACACCTAATGCTTAGATGAAGGGTTGTGGTAGCCGCATGAGTTGATATTGTATGATGCAATGATTGGATGTATGTTGGGATGTGGGAGGTTTTTTTTCTGTCTTTCTGCTTTATTGCCTTTTTGGTATTTGATGAATGCATGAAATGAGAATGTGAATGTGATGGATATGTAATATTTTGATGCAAACGCTATGGTGAACAAAAGGAAATGCCTAAATACATGGTGCGATGATGTGATTGATTGGGATGTAGATAGACTTTTGGTAATGATGCGACCGACATTTGGCATTTTTATTGAAGCGATACATGTTATGCGTGGCTATGCATGCCCGCATACGCAATGTGTAATGCACAAGAAGCAAAATTGTGTAAGCAAAACAAGTGGAATGTGAATGCATGTACAATACTTGTATGACAGAGTTGTGATGGGTATGATCGGATGCATGGTTTAATGAGGATATGTATAATGCATGATTTGTTGGTGACAACACTTTTTTGTTTTTGTAAGGATACAAAAATGTTTGATGTGAAACGAGACTTTTGATGTTGGAAACAGAGAGCTGAGCATTTTGAATTGATCGTTCCTTGGAAGAAAGATTTTTGATGGCTTGGACTTGAACTCTGGTAAGCTCAAGATTGTCATCTTGAAAAGTGTGGCTTGCAGCAATGTATTAGTGCCTTTTCTAGAGATTGAGATGTGTATTTGCAGATGGGTTCTCATTTGGTTATGATGACCCATGATGACTAAGCTTTCAAGTCTAAGATGTTAACTTAGAGGGATTGTCATTATCGTGTGTCTCTCTCTTTGAAGCATTTTCTTAATAAATATGAAAAATAGTGCGAATGCAAATGAATGTGCCAGTTGACTCAGGGTTCAAGAAATGTAGGGTATGTGCACGCGAATGGAGTGACGGATGAGGTTTATTGGCTCAAGCTTATGAGAGATAAGCTTGTCCCAAGGTAAGAAATGTTTGACTGCCCCAATTTTGACTTCAAATAGTGGGGAATGAAACAGTCTGCCTTTGTCTAGGGAGGACAATGACAACTAAGGATATAGACTGATTGAGGGATTGGGAAATATGCTGGTATTGGGGTGACGCGTGACTAGAAATGAATGGAATGGGAGGCAAAAGGATTCTTTCGGCCCAAGGGATATGATGCCCCGGTCTATAAGAGGACAAGGTTGCCCCAATCCATGAAAGGTGAAGATTGCCCCATCTCGAGTGGGATTGTGACAGGGTGTAAAGTTAGAATAATGGTTTGGAAATTGGTCTGGTACGGCTACATGAGTGTAGTATATGAACGGGATGAAAGATGAGGGTATTTTGGGGATGCTAAAAAATCTCCCTGAGTTTGAGTGGAATGGAGGGTAGGGTATTGCCCCGTTTTGATACGATAAGTCAAGTAATTGCCTTGGTAGGGATTTGTGGTTTTCCATGGGAAGGATTCCACAAGCTAAGACAGTCGAGAGTTTTTGGTTCGACGAAAATTCACTTTGTTGATGATCACTATTATCTTTTCTTGATGAATTCCGAGCGTGCAAGCCCTTTTAAGTTTATTTTTTCTTTTTTTTTTCTTTTTTTTTGTAATAATATTTTTCTCTTTCTTTTTTTGTCCTAGAGTATAAGCTTTGAGAAAAATGGAAGCAACTAATCACTGAACAGAATAGGCCTTAGGATTGTAATATGGCCAATGGTTAATGATTCATGAAGGAAATGATTACTTTGCTCCTGAGAGTGTTCGGGGTTGGTTGAGACAAAGAATCTTTTATGTGCTTCATGGTAGAATGAATCTGTTTTAGGGTTGTAGCGCATTTGAGGGTTTATGGAGGATTGGATGCTTAGGCCAAAGGAAGTGTTTGAGGGTTTATTTCAGACGAGGATCTTTTATATGCTCGATGGTGTGAAGTATCAGCTCACAACTTCTACCGCTTTGGTTTTCAGGATTTTTCAATCCTCTTTTTTTCTTTCACTTTTTTGTGATTTTTTCTTTTTCTTTCGAGCTGAGCGAGCTGTTAGATATGGGATTGATCCTTGTCTAAGGTGTTTGAAATATTTTTGATTTTTTGGCTCGAAGCGGGTGGCAAAGGGTATTTCTCTTTTTAGGACGTGGGAAAGTTGCCAAACTTCACTTCAAATCATGATTGCTTATTTTCTCGAAATTGTAACTATAGGACAAAACTTCATTTTAACATATTTCTTTATTTTTCTCTTTTCATGCCCTAATTTTTGCTTAGATTGCTCTTATGAGTTTTCAACCTAACGGGCTTTTCTTTTTGGGATTTCTTTTTTGTTTTTTTTTACTCAAAGGACTTGCACGAGTGTTTGGAATACTGACAGAAAATCTTAGTGATCATTACTCTGCCCCAGTATGGCGCAGACAAAGTGCTATTCGTGAAATTTTATCACTGGGGGAAAGCGAATGAAATACTCTTGTGGGGACTGGGTCTTTCATGAATGGTTGGATTTGGTTTTGAAAATGAAGGAAGGACGGGGGTAGTATAACTGACTCAAACAAGAGTAAGCACACATGTCATGCTAATTTATTTTGCAAATGCTTCATAGAGAGTTAACACCGCTTAAGATAGAACAATTTTAATTGTCAAAACCACACAAATTAACAAAATAGACATTTAAGCTTCTTATCACGGGGGTGAGATTTATGTTGGTTGATGCCCTTGGTGGGGCGTGCAGTGGCTAAGGGTCAAGCCTATGGGAGTAGGGGTTTGAGGACGATACAGTCAATATTGTAGTGACCATGATGGGGAATGAGTTATTGGTGAATTTCATTGAATGGTTAAGTGGGTAGGTGGTTTCCATGAATGTGGTGGGTATGAGTAGGATGTATATGAAGTGAAGGGTAAAGGACTTGATGTTGGTGAATCAAGTTAAGGTATGGCCACATTTTCCAAGGAAGAGGAATCAATTAAAATATATTTTCAAGAAGGCATCGTCTCTCATCAAACAGCATGTCAAAAAAACTTATGAGCTTCATTTTTTATTTTTTTGGGAAAAATTATTTGAATAAAGCAGAATGCATGAACATATGGATGTTGTTGTACACAGACAATGATGCATGGAATGCATAATGATACCTTAAGCAAGTGTGTGATTTTTTATTTTTTTATTTTTTAAAGTTCAACTAGAGTGAGAGGCTAACAAAACAACAAAAAAAAACTATTGGATGAATAATGCAAGCATAGAAGAAAATGAAGCGAATCCTAATTTTGTTTTAATGCATGTGAGAGGATTAACGCCCTTGAGATGGATGTGAAAGGAATAAATGACTTTTGTTTTTGTTCTTTATGACGCATGAGGGAGCTGTTTTTGAGATGCATGAGAATGAATGACTTTTGTTTTTTTTTTCATGATGCATGAAGAGGAGTAATGAAATAATGAATGAATGTAAATTTTTTTATAATATCAAGGTGATATTATTTTCTCATTTTTGGCGTGGGGCTTATGCAAGATGAAAAATAAAAAATATGAAATTTTGTTATTTTCTAGATGATGAGATGCATGTCGGTACCATGATAATGAAAACGATGACCGTATCCTATTATGAGTGCATGATAAATTTTTTATTTTCTAGTCGAAAGACTAACTATGCTCACGCAACAAGAATAATCAAGTTGAACGCACCTTGTGTCCTAATGCGTGAAGGAACACATGGTGAAAAATGACGAAAATGCAGGTGCGAATGCATGAAATGCGTGCATGAATGATCACTTGGAAAGGTCAGTTATTCTAAATGGTTTTTGGAGACAATGCGGCACGTGACCGATGCAGAGCCTCTTTCATGTATCAGAATGAAATGCTAAATACGTATATATGAATGATGCGAAAATGATGACATAATTTTTGAAATGATGCATGTTGAAACGGTATATGAAATGACGTATGAATGATCGATGAAACAGCAGTCTTTTATTTATTAGGACGAGTGAAAAGGTGCGTGAATGCTATGTTTTTTTTTTACATGCATTTCATGATGTTGCTATGATGATTTTTGTGAATGATTATGAATGGATGGAAATGCATGCTAAATGAGATATTCAATCACAAATTTTTTTAATTGTGATCGTGTTTTTTTTATTTTTCTTTTTCATAAAAAAAATGCTATGTATGAATGAACAAATAACGTCGCATGATGCAGATGCGAGGAAGGTGAATGAATGATCACTTGAAAAGATTGACTATCCGAAATAATTTTCGGAGGCAATGCAATATGATGATGAATGATGCAAGAAGGTGACATTATTTTATTATTTTTTCTTTTATTTTGCATGTCAGATGACAAATGCATTTTTATTTTTCTATGCATGAAGAGGAGTAACGAAATAGTATGAGCATGCAAGATGATGCAAGTTGGACAAATATCTAGTGTCTTTGTTTTTTGGATAATGATATGCATGTTATTACCAAGAGAACGAGATGTATATGAAAACAAGTGATTCGCTCAATGGTGATTTTTTTATTTTCTAGCAAAATATAATGCCCATGATGACAGACATGAAAATGCATGTGTGCCTGAAGAAGTAAATGTTTGATGCAATTATTTTTATTTTTTAAGATGTAGTGCAACTTGTATGCAAACTCTCATCTTTTATTTATGGGATGATGAATGATGAAATACTTTTTTATTTGGAAAATGGCTCGTAAATATGGAATTGATGCATTTAGACTAGGGTGACAATATGAGGGAAATGATGTATGAATGTTATTTTTTGAAATGTAATTCAAAACTTTACAAATGATGTGATACCTACACTGTGTGATCATGATTTTGAATGATTATGGATGAATGTCGATGCATGATGCTAATGTTTTTTGATCAAATAATATGCTAATTTTATATGGGTAAAAATTGTTTTTTGGCGTGCGAGGAAACCAAATGTATGACACTCGCAGCAATTTTTTCTTTAATGCGTGGAAAAGAGTAATGAATATAACTTTTGTATTTTTGGTGTAGGATATGCAAACAAAATGCTATTGGGTGATGAATGATGCAATAATGAAGAAATTTATAATTTTTGATTTGACGCATGTTGAAGGACTGATGCATTTGAGATGGATCTGAATCAATGACTTTTGTCCTTGTTTTTTATGATGCATGAAGATGATGCATTTAAAAATAAATTTTTATAATAGCAATGCGATGTATGAGTATGAGAGATGATGCAACTAGGATAAAATGATGCATGCATGGAGAAATTGTGCATTTGGACTATGATGACAATATGAGCGAAATGTTATAGAAAGTCTCATGCAATTTGTGATAATGATGTTGCAAATGACAAGATGCCTACACTATTTGATGATTTTTTTTGATATTTATGAATTATGAATATATGATGAATGGTACGGTAGGGAAATGGCAATGTGATGCATATGATGAAAAAATGATCTTATTTTATGATAATTTTTTGTATGATGAATGAAAGGAATGATGTCGTCTCGTATGCATGCAAATGAAGGAAGCATGAATTTTTTTTTGAGTGATTTTTATTTTGGAAAAAAAACTAACCAGATTGATAGAGAGGGTAAGTATAGTGCCCCTGTGTCCTAGGTGGGTCATGTCTAAATTGGGATTTTCAACATGATCTAGGGTCACTTATGTGATCAATCTCTCAGGTGGCTCTATTCACTTCCTCACAAAGGTCCCCAGAGCTAAAATCCTCTTCGTGATATGATCCACAACGATAGCGAGCTACCTGGTGTGGGATACCATGAAAGAGCGTACTCTGGTTGAGACTTTCATAAGAGTCAGACAGATAAAATCCAGAATGACTGTCACTAATAATCTCCACTCGTGCTAGGTTATTTGCAGACCCGGGTATAGGGCCCCACTCAAAGGTGTGTGCAAAAGTGTAAGTGAGGTGTGTGATAAGAGCAAAATACCTAAACTAACCAAACTGGACAAGACGTACAACAATAATAACAAAAAGTCGTCTACCCTAAGGTTCAATAACATAAGGAAATGCTAATAAATAAATAATATAAGAATAAGGTTAAAAACAAAATATTAATAAAATTAACAAATACTTACACATTTAGTTAATTTGGCTTGACTCTCTTAATTGTCCCCAGTGAAGTCGCCAGCTGTAGCGACCGAAAAATCCGAAGGAGGGATTCTTCGAAGTTCTTGAATGAAGCCGCCACCAAAGTTTTAGTTTAAGGGCAAACATTGGAAAATCCCTATCGAGTAGACAAAGGGGTCTTGCGGACCAGATTTAGGCTCGGGAATCGTTTATGCGTAGGGAAGGTATTAGCACCCCACGACATCCTTCCTAAGGAAGGTTACCTTTTAACTACATGTGTAAGCGTTTATTAATTCAAAATAGTGTTTTTACCCTAATAATAAATAAAAAAAAAGACTCGGTAAACGGTTAGTTATTTTTATACTTTTTTGAGAAAAATGAGAGAAATGAATTTAAAGAAAAAAAAAGGGTTTTTTTATTAGTGCAATTGACAGAGGTCGGCCGCCCTCCGCTCCTACGTATCTCCTGGTAGAGAATCAAATCACACGTAGTTCTCGGGGTAGAAAAAGTTTGTGAGTTTGGTGTTTTTTAGTTTCTTGAAATTGGGACAGACGTTCGTAATGACCAAACAAGTAAAACTCAGAGTGGTCATCACTCATGGCCCGTTTTGAAAATTAAAATTGTTATTAACGGTCAAACAAGTGAAGCTCAGAGCGACCATCAATAACAATCCACTTTTGCGTGAGTTTGATTGTTTAAAAGGG
The DNA here is from genome assembly GCA_039519185.1 of Astragalus membranaceus. Taxonomy (NCBI): domain Eukaryota; kingdom Viridiplantae; phylum Streptophyta; class Magnoliopsida; order Fabales; family Fabaceae; genus Astragalus; species Astragalus membranaceus. The sequence continues at coordinate 134,135,323 of CM076848.1, read as the reverse complement.
AAGAAAGGAAAAGAGAAAAATTGATTCGAAAGCATTCCGGTGTAATAGGAAAAATATCATGGGTCATGATAAAAGGGGTAGGGACAATTAACAACAGGGGGGTGTTGTATTATGAACGGAGGGGTGTGATTAACAGAAACGATCCAGCCCACGTTTTTGGGTTAGAAGGCCTAATCTGCGAATTGGGTTTCATGCAGGGAGGGTTCTTTCATAAAACGCGGGTGGTGCGAACAGTAAACAGCAACCAATGTTCCTTTCTGTGTTGTGGGCTGGGTTTATGGACAGGGGGGCTGCATGAATTGAAACGGGGTGTATAAAGCTATCTGAACTAAAAAAAGATAAAATAACCATAACAATAAAACCCTAGATATAAAAGCAACAAAGCTGTCTTCTCCATCTCAGCGCCGCTTACGCAAGAAACAGAGAGAGAGGATTGCAACGAAAAAAAACTTCGCAAGAGAGGGAGAGAAAGGTTCGTAGGGAGAAAGAAAGACATGGAAAGGGAGAGAGATCGCGACTGAGAGGGAGGACGGAACGTCAGCCGTGGCGGAGATGGGGTGAGAAAGAGAGGAATAGAAAACGGGGAGCGATGGAAGGAAGGAGGCGAACAGCGACAGATGGAAGCTCGCCGTGAAGGGACGACGCCGGAGGATTTCCATGGTGGTGGCGCCGACGAGGAGAGAGGACGCGATAGAGAGAGAGAGACGCGACTGAGAGAGAGAGAGGAACGACATGGGTTGAAGCTCAGAAGCGTCCGACGGTGAGGCGGCGAACGGAGGTCGCCGGAGACGGCGGGTTTGACCGAAAATGGTGGTGTTCATGGAGATGGTGGTGAGTTTCCTCTTTCTCTCTTTTGATATTCGGTTTTCTCTCTTCAATTTCGACTGGATACTAAATGTGTTTTTGTGGGTGTGGTTGTTGTAGTGGTGATGGTTATTGTGGGGTGTTTGGTGGTTGTCATGGTTACGGCGGTGGCGGTTGTAAGGAGAGAGGTTGGGCTGGCCACGGTGGTTTTGGGTTATTGACAGTTTGAAGGTCGTTGTGGAGGGACAGTGGTGGCGCGATTTGTTTGGAGGGGAGTTTGGTCGTGAGTTGGTGGCTTACGGTGGAGGTTGTTCCGGCGGTGGGAAAAGAGTGGCAATGGTACACGGTGGTTCGCTTCTCCTCCCCCTTTTCTCCCTTTCCCTTTTTCTGATTTTTTTATTTTTTTTCACTGGGTGTATATTCACTGTGTGTATATGTGTCTGTATATGTGTTTATTTCGGTGCCTGTGTCTGCGTATCCCCCCATGTGTGTATGCTACTGTTTTCATTTATAGGTGGGTTGGTGTGGAGCTGCTGAGAATAAAAAAGGACAACAATTTGAGAGGGAAAAAAAAGGCCAAGGACAGCAGCTGGCTGATAATTTTGGGGTGCAAGGACAGCATCTTTTGAATCACCAAAAGGACAATAGCTGGTCATGGGGAAGGACAGTCAAAGGAGAGGTGAAGGAAGGACCAAGGACAGCAGCTGTGTTGCAATTTTGAATTTTATTTCCAATTTTTGTACTATTTGCTTTTTTAGTTTTTGTCCATATGTGCAAAAGGGCTTGGTTATGAAATAAAAAAAAGACTTTGGCTATTCTGATTTTGCATTACATTTTATTTTTATATTTTATGATAATAAAGCAAAATTAACGAAAAAGAGTATCACAAAAAACGTTGCACGACGAGCGTTGAAGACACGCGCACGCGATTGAAACGATATGTGGCACGACGAGAAATAAAAAATAGTTTTTTTGGATTTTTTTGATAAATTGACCGGACAAAATTAGGGTATGACACTCACCGAAGCGCTATTAGAAAGATTTGGGGATTGCGTCCAGGGAACAATCTACGAACGCTTGGCTACAATTAAGCAACGAGGCAGCGTAAGCGAGTATATTCGTGATTTTGAATTACTCCTCGCTCAAGCGAAGGGAACACCAGACGGAATCGTTATGGGGTACTTTCTTGCGGGACTGCGCAAAACCATACGTGATCAGGTCCGAATTCAAGACCCGACCAAATTGGCAAAGGCTCTGGCCATGGCGCGCAGAATCGAAGAAGCGCAACGCGATTCAAGACACCCTACAGCGTTCCCCTCAAGATTCAGAGATAATCGATTCAAGAACAGTGGCATCGTAGCCAGAACCGGGTCACGCGAAGAGCAAAACGGGTCAACGAACAGCGACGCTGCAACGACCGGAAACTCTCGCTCCACCACGTTCCTCCACGTCGTCTACGGCAAATGCGAATACAGGGGTGAAACCTCCCAACACAAACGCCAACAGAAACGCAGGCACACGCTTCCTTTCCAAAGCAGAGCACGTGCGTCGTTGGAAGGAGAGTCTCTGTTTCAGATGTGGAGCTCCGTACAAACCAGGGCACAGTTGCAAGGAAGGGCACCTGCGAATGGTCATCTTAGGGGAAAAGGAAGACCTGAATGCTGCTGGGGAGATTATCAACTTGGAGGAACAACATGACAGTGATAACAGCAGTACGGAAGAAGAGGACCTGGACCTACGAAGCATAGAGCTTCCTCAATTGGCCTCCATGGGACTCACACAACCATGCACCATGAAATTAGTCGCCATTATCAATGGAATATACATCCTGATCTTGATTGACAGTGGGGCTACACATAATTTTATCTCCCAAGCAATGGTGGAAAAACTGGGATTGCACATAGACACTTCAGGGATTTACACTGTTCGTTTGGGCAATGGTGACCAAAAGAAAACCCTGGGAACATGCAGAGGGGTTAAGGTGAAGATAGGGGACTATGAATGCACCTGTGATGCTTTGGTCTTTGACCTAGGAGGTGTGGATTTGGTTCTAGGCATATCCTGGCTTGCAACCTTGGGTGAAGTCCAAACAAACTGGCAGTCTCTGACAATGAAGTTCAACACTGCAGCAGGTCCGGTGATGATCCAAGGGGACCCCAGCCTAGGTAAATCTCTCATCTCCCCTCATCAAATGTTAAAATTGACAGAAGTAGAAGGTGTGGCAATGCTTTGGAATGCCCCACCTCATTATGAACACCTCACTAGGAGTTTATGTTGCACTGAAACCACTGCCCACTGTCAAGGTTTAGAACAACTGCTAGACAAGTATACTGCTGTCTTTAAGCATCCTGAGGGCTTACCTCCTAGAAGAGATGTTGACCATAAAATACCTATCAAGAGTGGGGAGGGACCTATTAATGTTAGACCTTATAGATACCCCCACCTCCAAAAAAATGAGATAGAAAAACAAGTGGAAGAGATGCTACAATCTGGTGTCATTAGACCTAGCACAAGCCCCTACTCTAGTCCAGTTATTCTAGTTAAGAAAAAAGATGGGAGTTGGAGGTTTTGCGTCGACTATAGGGCTCTAAACAAAGCTACCATACCTGACAAATTCCCAATCCCCATGATAGAAGAGCTTCTAGATGAATTACATGGAGCTATGGTGTTTTCCAAAATAGACTTAAGGGCAGGGTACCACCAGATTCGAATGGCTGAGGCTGACATACAAAAAACAGCTTTTAGAACCCACCAAGGACACTATGAATCATTGGTCATGCCTTTTGGGCTCACCAATGCACCTGCTACTTTTCAACATGCCATGAACACCACACTCAAACCTTTTCTTAGGAAGTTTGTCTTGGTCTTCTTTGATGATATCCTAATCTATAGTTCCAATTGGCAGGACCACCTACACCACTTACAGCAAGTCTTAGAGACCTTGGCCACTAATGACTTTCATGCTAACCTTAATAAATGTGAATTTGGAAAAGAGGAGGTAAGATACTTAGGGCATGTGATCAGCCAGCATGGGGTGGCCATGGACCCCCAGAAGATTGACTCTGTGTTGCACTGGCCTGTACCTAAGTCCATAAAAGCTTTGAGGGGCTTCTTGGGCCTCACAGGCTACTATAGGCGCTTTGTACAAAACTATGGTAAGATAGCCAGACCTTTAACTAATCTTTTGAAAAAAGGAGAGTTTTACTGGACCACTGAGAGTACCACAGCTTTCCACAAGCTGCAAGAGGCTATCACTACGGCCCCTGTCCTCACAATGCCCAATTTTGAGCAACCTTTTTGTGTTGAATGTGATGCCTCTGGCCTAGGAGTGGGAGCAGTACTAACACAAAATAATAGACCTATTGCCTACTTCAGTAAAGCCTTATCTGACCTATCTCTAGCTAAGTCCACTTATGAGAAGGAATTAATGGCCTTAGTCCTTGCTATCCAACACTGGAGACCATACTTAATTGGAAGACATTTCCAAGTGCACACTGACCACAAGAGCCTCAAATTTTTGCTTGAACAAAAGGTCATTTCCCACAATCAACAAAATTGGGTAGCCAAACTCTTAGGGTATGACTTTGAGGTCGTTTACAAAAAGGGCTCCACCAATACTGTGGCTGATGCCCTATCCAGAAAATTTGAAGAAACTGAACTCAAAACCTTAAGCAAACCTTTCTGGCAGGACATTAGCTCCATTGATGCTGAAGTGGCACAAGATCAGGTCCTTCAAAAGATTAAATCTGACCTTCAGAGGGATCCTAACTCACATAGACACTACACCATAGAGCAAGGAAGGCTCCACTACAAAAGCAAATTAGTACTTTCATCTAGTTCCCAATGGATCCAAATCTTGTTAGCTGAATATCATACAACTCCAGTAGGGGGGCATTCTGGGGTGTACAAAACTTTTAGGAGGATTGCTCAATCTCTATACTGGATAGGTATGAAAACAACCATTACTAACTATGTTGCAGCATGCCAAATCTGCCAGAGAAGCAAGTACCAAGCTTGCTCCCCAGTAGGGCTGTTACAACCCTTACCCATTCCAAATAACATTTAGGAGGATATCAGCATGGACTTCATTGTAAAACTACCTAAGATCAAGGGATTTGAAGTTATTTTAGTAGTAGTGGACCGGTTAAGTAAATATGGCCATTTCATACCTCTAAAACACCCTTTCTCTGCCAGCACAGTGGCCACCATCTTCACCAAAGAGATAGTTAAACTCCATGGCATACCTACATCCATAGTCAGTGACCGAGACCCCCTCTTCCTAAGCTCTTTCTGGCAGGAGATTTTCAGATTGCAAGGAACTAAATTAAGAATGAGCACTGCCTACCACCCACAGAGCGATGGGCAAACTGAGGTGCTTAACAGAACCTTGGAAACATACCTCAGATGCTTCTGTTCAGAACAGCCAACGAGCTGGTTGCAATATCTGCCATGGGCTGAGTATTGGTACAATACCAGTCACCATAAGTCTACTAAATGCTCTCCTTTTGAGGTAGTATATGGTCGGCCTCCCCCTACAATCACCAGATATGTGGCTGGTGAAACTTGTATTGAAGCTGTGGCACAGGACTTAATGACCAGGGATGAAGCCCTCAAACAATTAAAAGTACACTTGCAGAAAGCTCAGGAGCAAATGAGCAAGTTTGCTAATGCTCATAGGAGGCCCTCCCCTATCAAAGTAGGTGACAAAGTTTTTCTCAAGATCAGACCACACAAGCAGGTCTCTATGCCAACCAAACTCCACCCTAAATTGGCAGCCAGATACTACGGGCCACTCTTAGTGACTAAGCAGATTGGGGCAGTGGCTTTCCAATTACAACTCCCTGAATCAGCAAGAATACACCCAGTTTTCCATGTATCTCAACTAAAGCTAGCTATTGGCGATCATCCAGTAGAAGATCAATTACCTACAGACTTACAGGGCACTGTGGACATCTATGAACCAGAACAGATTTTGGAGAAAAGACTGCTACAGCAAGAAGGCAAATCTGTGCAGCAGGTATTGGTAAAATGGAAAGGCTATTCTGCAGAAGAAGCAACCTGGGAAGAAGTGACCGCTTTGAAGAGACAATTTCCCACCTTCAACCTTGAGGACAAGGTTGTTCTTAAGGGGGAGGGAGTTGTTAGACCCCTAATAACATATTCCAGGAGAAAGAAAGACAAGCAGTAAATTCCCAGTAATTTCCCTCAGTTAAATGTATTTAATTCCCTGAATTGATCATGTATTTCTGTGTAGTTAGTGTATCTGTCAAATAGTCGATATTGTTGTTATTTTGTAAATCTGTTAAGCAGTTAGTAACTGTCAAACAGATTAGGTAGTTAGTTAGGATTTGTTATTCTGTTTGTTAGTTTAGTTAGGTTGTTATCAAGTAGTTAACAACTAATGCTCTGCCTCCTGTTATATAAAGGAAGGTATGATAACAGTTGGAAACGATCTTGATACACATACTGTAGATTGCTGACTGGAAGTCAGTGGAGGTGCTAGATGCATCTGTGTAATTCTTCCTTTTGATTCTAATAAAATAACACTCTAGGGATCTGCTGGCCACCGTCCCAGCCCCTTAGAGTTTCCTTATCCAGGAAGACAGTTAGCTAGAGGCTAACATGCATTGAATATAATTGGTCTAGAAGATGAAAGTATTGTCAGAGCAACCTCACTTTTAATCACGGAGCAGAAGTTTTTTGAGCTTCTTGATGGGGATAAGATCATGGATGCATTGAACACATTGAGGACTGAGATTGCACCACATTGTGCTGATAGTAGTAGAATTCGTGTACTTTCTTCTCGTGTAGTGTTTGCATATGGCCCAGATGGTTCTTCTAGGCTAAGGGTGAGGAGTCGGTTGCAACTGCTAGAGGAATTGCAGAAATTGCTTCCGCCGGCAATGATGATACTTGGAAAAAGATTGGAACATCTAGTTGAAAATGCCCTAATCGCAGAACGACAGAATTGCTGGTTTCACAATTCATCGGATGAGGAGATGTCATTATATTCATATCATTATCACTGTGGAAAAACTCAGATACCTTCTAGAACATTACAGGTTAGAAAATGACGTGCCTAAAGATGTTGAGGTTTATATGGGAATATTTATATTTGACCATTTTACTTCTTGACATCACCGTAATTATTTGCAAAATCTTTATTGTTGACTTGTTAGGTTGTTAGCCCCTGGGCTTGTCTAGAAGTTTCTAATAGCTTCAGTTTACATTACTTTTCTGTTTATAGAGTTATTTAGTTACAGTTTGTGTAAGTTGAGTTGACCTTCTCTAGCATATCTTTACCACCATGGGTCTAGATGATTACTAAATGTTTCTGGGATAGATTGTACTTATCCCTTCTATGCAATCACAATACCTGTGTTCCCCATGTACTACAACTAAGTATCCCAATAAATATGGTAAAGGGTGTTAGAAACAGGAGAAGTCTGCATATGTGGCAGTTTCAGGTAAAGGGTGTTTGGTGGATAGTTTCATAATTTGTTTTGTTATTCTTTTGGGTAGATTATTTATGTTCTAAATAGCGAAAGGAAACACAATATTTCACTTCCCCAAGTAAATGTCAGTTGCAGCGGGGTTATATTTTTTTTTATTTGACTATTTGGTGAAAAAGCTGGAATATCATTTAGAGATCAAAGTTGTCGCAAAAGTTTAAGCAGTATAGTGTAGCTTTTCTAATAATTTTAATCTCCCAACAAAAACAATTTCCCAGAGGCATCAGTCATATACAACTTATGCAAGGAAGAAAATGGATACTGGGATTAGGGTCTGATCAAAAACGCTCAAGATTTCTGACTTGGAAATAACATGTAACGGGAGATATTTTCTCACAATTTGTGAAGACGATTTAATACTGATCTATGACAGAGAGATGAACATTGAGTGGTATATTGAAGAGAATGAAACCATAACTTCTTTCTCTTTGTCAAAAGATAGCAAATTGGTATTGGTTAATCTATTGAACCAAGAAATACATCTTTGGTCAATAGAAGATGAACTGAGGTTTGTTGGCAAGTATGTAGGCCAAAAACGCTGTCGCTTTGTTATTCGATCTTGCTTAGGTGGGCATGAGCAAGGTTTTATTGCTAGTGGAAGTGAGGATTCACAGGTATTTATTTAAATCTTAAATTGATAGTCTATTAAAAACATCTTTGGGTGTGTTTGTTTCAATTTGGAAATATTTATTCACATATATGATGAAATGAAAGGCATCGATTCATTGTTAGCATTCTATGTTGTACTTAAAACAAACTAAAATATATATCAATAAGATAAGATAAACCAAGATAAATAAACAATCAATATATGATTGTGTATGGTCCTATCAAGATTCCTGCAACCTTTAAGTTTAAATAATAATAAAAAAACCTCCAACTTTAAATAATTTCAAAGAAAAAACTCTAATGTCACCAAGATTAGTCATTCCAGCCATTTCTAAAAAGTCGCCTAACACTTCCTCGGATAATATTTCCAAAAAGCCTTGAAGGACACTTAACATGAAACTTAATTCTCAGATCCCCTTTTCTACCAGGCTGTTTGGAAATGGGCATTCCTTCATTATGGACAACTTTCTCAGAACCATGTCTGATTACACCTTGCAGTTGGACAAAGACATTCCTTCCATCCAACGTTGTCAGCTCCAAGGTTTTACCTTTCTTGGACTCAGCAAGAGTCAACTCATGTTTAATCACCAAATCATTACTGTCCCTTGCATAAACATCGTGTGGTTTCTCATCTACTACAAAAATAACATCACCTTGGATCATCCCAGCCTTCTCGTTACCCTTCCCTTCAAATGTAATCTTTGTTCCTTTCTTCAACCCAGCTTTTACCTCAATAGTCATAATCTCATCCATATACCGAGTATTGCTGAAATGGAATATATTACACGTGTCAAAGAGAAACATTGTCACAGAGCAAAAGAAGAAAATATATAAATCCATGACCCAGTAGTCAAAAAAGATGCAACTTTAAAAACAAAGACTTCAATTTCAATACCTAATACAGAATTTGACTAGTTGCTCACACACACATTGAATGAAACTATAGCTGGTAAATTACTAAACTAAAACAAATTCAGCGTTCACATTCACTCTTAGTTAAAAATCAGTTTCGATCAACCAAACCCCAAAACTAAACTAATAATAATAATAATAATAATAATAATAATAATAATAATAATAATAATAATAATAATAATAATAATAATAATAATAATAATAAAACATTTACTCTCAAACAATACAAGTAAAAAAAACACGTTAAAGTAGGGTTTAAAATTAATTTACCCAAATCTATCAGTAACCGTCCTCAAGAACTTGACATTCTTATTAGCACCGTTATAAAGCTCTTCCAAACTACACAACAAAACTTTCTCCACCGCCGCAGCCTTCCTCGACACTCCACAAAACACTCCACCATCATTCGATGTTCTGAAAAACCCGTCCCTCCGGCTTTCGCTAATAAACTCAGCTAAGATATCATCAGAATTGTGACGGCTACATTGAAAAGAATGAATACTATTCTGACGACTACAGTTACAGCGTGAGGATGAAGTAGGAGCAGAAGCGGAAGAGGATGAAGCAGGAGCAGAAGCGGAAGAGGATGAAGCAGGACCAAACTTCAGTTCTTTTTTACACTGAAGATCGTAGATCTTACGTCTTTCAGGATCCCTTAAAACGTTGTAAGCTTGAGAAATTTGTTTGAATTTCTCTTCCGCTTCCCTTATGTTATTAGGATTTTTGTCGGGATGCCATTTCATTACAAGTTTTCTGTAGCTTTTCTTCAAATCTTCTCCACTTGCATTTCTACTCACATTTAGAATGTTGTAGTAATCGTTATCCATTCCTCTCTAAGAAGGCGGCGGCAGAAGAAAAAAAATAAGGACTGTTGGATTTACGTTTGCTTGGTGGCTTGATGAAAAATTTCTTGGAGAAAGAGTATATAATGAAATAAAAGTGGTGATTATCGTAATTATTTGCAGAAAATTTAATAACTTTCTAAAATAAAACATGATCGTATCAATTAATAATATGGTCAGATATTTTGTTTCCTATCTAAAGCTAGTTTATGATGATTTTTGTTTACTGTTTTATGAAAAATTAAATATAAATCATCTATATCTAAAATAGAAAAAAGAATGGAGCACGTGATTATTGGGAGCAGATATAGATGAATTAAAATATACTTAAAATATAAATCATCTTTATCTAGAAACGACATAAAATGTACTTCTGCTCCTCCTGCTCCTTCAAGCAAATTCGCATTGAAACATAATTTACCAACAATGGCTGTTTTGATGCTGGACTTCACGTTGACCATATTAATTTAATTGTTCCAGAATAATCAAATCCAATTTTTTCATACTAAGTAAACCATATCACAAACTCAAATTTTTTATTATGAATATATTCCCCTATTGAATGTACCGAGAGAGAGAGAGACAAAAACTTTCCAATCAGGTGCTCGTTGTTTTCTCTTCTTTTAAATAGATAGTTTTAATTTAATTTATTGTAAATATGTGATTGGTTGCTTTTAAATAATTAATGTTAGGTTTTTCTTTTAAATAGAAATTTTTATTTTAATATATTTAATCTTTTTTGAATTATAATGATGAAAATAAATTAATTAAAATTCTTTTACAATAATAATTACAATCAATGATAATTATAATCGTTTCCAGGAAATTTGTTCGTTTTCTAAATTAAAACATGATCGTATCAATTAAAAATAAACTTAGGGATTGCAAACTTGCAATGGTGAAAATTTTTGGTGAATAAAATATTTATCTAAACTTAGGGATTACACCTTATTGGTAAGATATTTTGTTTCTCAATCTAAAGCTACTTTATGATTTTTATTTACTGTTTTATCAGGTTTATTGTTATAAAAATATATCGATTTCAATCAAAATAAATAAAATATATCAATTAATATTATTGTATGTAAGTACTTCTCTCGTAATTGAGTAATCAGCGGTAAATTAAGAATTTTCTATTTTAATATAAATAATCTTTTTACGATTATAATGATCCCCAATGTTACGATCAATTAACAATAATAATTGATTGTAAAAAAACAATAACAACTTCAATGAATTAGGGATTCTACAATTTCTTAGTAGCAGAGAATCAAAGAATTGAACAAACTAAAATTCATCATTGTATTGATTCATGAACTTGAAGAATGATTTATATCATGAGAACTTATATACAGCAATCTGGATCTAATTAACAGAATCAGAAACTAATTAACAACAAACTCTAAACTAGTTACAACAACTAACTGATTAATCTAAATAGAATGAACTAACAAACTGAACTGATTAAACTAACACAAGTTACTAACTATAGTTAACTGAAGGGCAAAAGAGTAAAAACAGACTGAGATATGTCTTTTAATACTCCCCCTCAAGTTGGGCTGTAGAGGTTATAAAGGCCCAACTTGGACAAAAGAGACTGAAATAGAGGTTTGGGCTTCCTTACAACTGGTCGTCAAGCTAGCTGCATCGAATGCGCTTCCTTACAACTGGTCTTCCTCCCCGTCGCTAGTGATCTCTGCTCTTCTCAAAGCCGGTTGCGTGAACATCAATTGATGAAGTAGATCTGGAAGGTGAATGATTTATGCCATTTAGGGTTAGGTTGTTGAAGAGGACGGTGGAACTCTTTAATTTGCTTCTATTTTGATGTAGGTGGTTGTAATGTATTAGTGTTTGTTTATTTCGAACCCGAGTTCTTTATGTGGGCCGAAATTGGTGATGCGGCCCAATTGGTATCTGTAATTGGTGTTGATGTATTTCGGTTATGGGCCTTGCCCAATGCTTAATGTGAATATTTTTCTGAAGGCCCGTGCTTTTCCCACATCCCCTCCTACTCTCCACACACCCCTTAACTCCAAATATTCCAAAAATACCCTTAAGTAGAGGACGTGTTTTCGTGTGATTCGGTTGAGGCCAACCGAATATATTCGGCTAAGGCCAACCGAATATGTTCAGGAACAACGAGTGGATTCGGTTGAGGCATCCCGAAAAAAATAATGTCTCTCTAAAACTTCCCAGCTGTTATTTTTTTTACTTTATTATTATCTCTTTATCTATCCCTTCAATGATCATCATTCTGCAAAAAGGAAAAGAGAGCACAAAGACAAGACAATAGTGAGGGAAAGAAGGTAGAACATGTTAACACCCAAAAATAATTAAGTCGTAGACCGAGGGCTGAATGAAGAAGGGGGTGAAGTTGGAATGTTGAGGCAGGCCACCAGACAAGGGGTCTTAGGAGATAACTGCCTGAGAAAACGAATAAGAGAAGCCCTTAGGGTGTATCACTAGACAACTCCCAGAGGAAGGGGTTAGCCCGTGGAGCAATGAGCAAGACCGAGGGAAAATACAGCCTCAGCCTATAGAGTGCCACGACCAAGGTAGACTCGGGTGCCCAAGTTTGTCTGAGGACGAAGGTTAGCTGAGTAAACCAAGTGGCTGAGGTAAGGCGGTTTTACTTAGAAGGCGCGTAAGAGACATGCACGAAGATTGGACGTGGGAGCAGTTAGAGATCCAGCGAAGGGAGCGAAGCCTTGAAGTGCGAAGTGAAGGAGTTTCAACCCACTAACCGTGCTAGCGATCGTGGGTGGTTACTCCGCCTCTTTAGGGCTTAGGAACAATGCTAGTCGTTGATCTTAGATTGATCCAACGGTAGGCAAATGTTGGCTGTGCTAATGGCCGACGAGGGCCTATGTATATAAATAGCAGAGTAATTGTACAGAAACGGACACACATCAATCAAATCAAACTCTACGTTTATTTTTTACCTAACTTCTTTCTCGCATTTATCATTACTTTGATGCATTAGCCAGTAGTATAATCCAGTCCCCTTTCACCCAACCTGACACTTTATATAGTAGTCAGGATACCCACAGTCAAGGAACAGAGTTCCCTCCTTGGCAAAATTGCTTGAAGAAGAGAGGAATCAAAGAACTTGCTCAAACCTCTGGCTGAATCCACGGCTAGGACCTAAGAGTTTGAACTAAGGAACAACAGAACCAAACCCATTTCCTTTCTTATTTTGTTTCCTTCCTTAGTAGGTCATTACTTTTGCTTTACCATTGGTTCTGCTACAACTTCTGTTTCCTATGATTCTAAGGCTATCACTATCAATGGCCATTCGGTTGAGGCCTCCCGAAATATTTTGGTTGAGGTCAACCGAATAGTGTAAAAGAGATAAAAGAGGGGGGGTGTCTCAAAAATACCCGTTCGGGTGTGCCTAACCGAAAGTATTCCGCTCTCCCTAACCAAATCGTTAAAAATTTCAAAAAAAAATATGGAGCGCGCCTCATATTAATGACATAATGGTCATTTCGCAGGTTTTGGGGGTGTGGGGTGAGTAGGAAGGGATGTGGGAAAAGTGAGCCTTTTCTGAATATATGAGATAGCTAGATTTTTCCCTATTCATCTATCTCTTTGACTTGGGAATGAATGTTTCTGCAAGATATAGAAACATAACTAAATCTGAAGTGATATGAAATCAGGTAATAGGGACTTTCAATGACTCGAATTGGACCTAAGTGCAGTTGACAGAGGGTATGATGAGAATAATGTAAATAACGAGTTATTGGCTACTGGTAATGGTTCATTCTTGTAGTGCAATATATGATGTTGCCTCTGTTGGTGTATTATATGAATTGTGGTGGTGTAGATAGCAAAATAATAAGCCCAGATTGTAAAAACCAAAACTGACCCAATTGTTGCTTATGCAGTGTAGCGACCGAAAAATCCGGGTGAGGATTCCTCGAAGGTTCAAAAATGAAGCCGCCACCAAAGTTTAGTTTAAGGGCAAACATTGGAAAATCCCTTTTGGAATGGATAAGGGTCCTTGGGACCAGATTTGGGTTCGGGAGTCGGTTATGCATGGGGAAGGTGTTAGCACCCCACGACATCCTTCCTAAGGAAGGTTACCTGCTAATTAGTTGTAGGAAAAAATGATAATTTTGAAAATGTTAATTTTTACCCTTTTATTGAAAGAAAAAGACTTAATAAAAATTTTGGTTTTTTGTGCTTGACAGGAGTGGGCCCCTGCTCCTACGTATCTCCAGGTGCGATGGAGAAATCAAAGCTACGTAGTTCTTGGTAGAAAAAAAATTGTTGGTTGGTGTTTTTTATTTAGGGGTTCTCGGACTTTTGAACTGTGTTGAAGGACCACTGGGGGCCTGAAGGAGCGCTGGGGCTCTGGAGGACCACAGTTCACTTATCCTAAAATGATGACTAACCCGGCCGTACGACCGACTTAATCCCCTACTTTGAAAATAAGCTTTTTGGGATTTTGAAATGAAAGAGATGTGTTTGTATATTTTTTAATTTAGAGATTGTTTATTTTAAATAGGGATTTTAGGACATGATCCGTAACGGTTCATTAGTGACCTAAAAAGCAGACTAATCCGACTGTACAGTCGACTTAATCCCCTATTTATATTTTGAAAATAAAATAATCATCTATTTATTTTTATAGGTTTTTTTGTAAAAAAGGACTTAAGAAAGAAAGGTAATGGAAAATGCTTATTTATTTTTAGCGTTTTTTTGTAAAAGTAGTTGTTTTCTTGAAAAGGAAAATAAATAAAAATGACAATAGAGGGTGAAATAATAGAATGGGGAAAAATTAATAAAAAGGGGGTGTTGTACAAAAAAAGGGTATGCATGGCGACAGGGACTGTATTTTTAAAAAGTGGGGTGTAAATAGCGAGCCCAGCTGGTTTTTTACAGGCTGGGTCGCATTGAAAGTGGGCTTGCGCAGGGGGGCGCAATAACGAAACAGATGGGTACGAACAGTAATCTGAAATAATAAAAAAAATTAAAACTAAAACTAATTAAAAACCCTACATATATAAAGCAAAACCTAAAATCTAACCCTAATTTCTAACCCTCCAGCGCGCCGCACTCCTACCTCCTTACTCTAAGTTCAGTTTTCATCAAGCTCTCTCTCTCTCTCTGTTCCCCTTCTCCCTTCCGTTCCCAACCTCTCCGCCCTCACCCAAGGCCTTCGCCCTTCTTTCCCTTTTCATTCTCACCGCCGTGGCCTTCGCCCTCCTTTCCCTTTTCATTCTCACCGTCGTTTCACCTGCTTTCTCAACGAACACGATGCGTTCATTTTCCTTAAAAAAAGAAAGCCGAGGTGAGAGATACGGAGAAAGTAAGGAGAGAAAGGTGGTCTACGGCTGTGGCTCCTGCTAGATCCGGGCTCGTCTCGCAGCGGAAGGGCGGATCTCGCGGTGGTTGATGAGTGGTACGGTGGTGTTTGGTGGCTACGGCGAGGGACGGCGACGTGCGATGGTTGTAGGGGTGGTGGTTAGATGGTGATTCAGGTTACAGTGGATGGTTTACGGCGGTGTGGGGGGGGGGGGTTCGGTGCAAGGCGGTGGTGTTGGGGTTAAAGGGGGGCCTGCGTTTGGTGTTTGGTGGGGCTGCGGTGTTAAGGGTGGTGGAGGTTCGTGGTCACGGGTTGGACAGGGAGTGAGGGGTCGGTTCTGTTGGTGGTGGCGGATGGAGAGGTGTATTCGGCGGCTCACGGCGAGGCCACGGCGGTGGCCACCGTAAACGGTGGCCGAAGGTACAAAACTACTGTCTAATTGATATTAATATCTTTTTTTAACAGATACAGAAAGGAAAAAAAAGCTCTAGGGGGTAGAAAAATACCTTTCAGGTCCTATTCTAGCTGCCTCTGTTCTGTCTTCAGAGAAAAGAAAATGGTGTTGTCTTTTGTTAGGTCTTCAGTAGGAAACCCTAAATTTCGTGTGAATATTCTCTCTGTTTTTTGTTTTTCGGTCACTGTTTTTTTTTTCGAAATGTGTGCCACTATTTGGTATTTATAGTGCTGTTGTGATGTAGGGCTGAGGAGGATTTAGGGTAATAGGACAGCATCAGAATTCAAAGGAAAAAACCAAAGGACAGTCAACAATTAGGGCAGAAAAAGGACAGCATTTGGAGAGGAATCAAAAGGACAAAGGACAATAGGTGGCAATGGGCTGGCAATGGAGGACAGCAACAAAGAAAAAAAGATAACCCTAACCCTAACCCTAGATGGGCAGCAGCTGCAAGCTGCGCCCTTTTCCTTCTTTTTGTGTTTGTATTATACTTTTTTTTTTCAAAAAAAACTGTACTATTTACTTTTTTTTATATACGTGTAAAAAAAACTGATTGTATAATAAAAGGACATTTGTTTTTGTTCATCTTCAAAAAAGAAAAAGAAAGGATATTTATACTTTTAATTTATTTATGTTGTATTTTATGCCAATACCAATAGGCTTATAAAACAACAACGAAAAAGAAACATCAAAAATAATATTGCGCGCGCGAGCTTAAAATGATACGTGGCTCAACCAGAGAGCGGAAAAAAAGAAAAACTCTTTTTTTGGATTTTTGATTAACCGGACAAAATTAGGGTATGACAGCTGCCCCTCTTTATTTTATTTTACTAGAAAATTCTTGGATTTTCGTAGTAGGAATGGAAATGAAGATTGAACACACACTAATTTTGTTTGATAAAAAAGAAAGAAATGGAGGTATGGATAACGGTTGAGACTCGGCGCGTTCACAAAAGGGAAATAAAGAAGGACCGTTGGGGGTCTGAAGGAGCACTGGGGCTCTGAAGGACTGATTAGTCTGAAGGTCGAATTCTCAGGCGACGCTTGGCGCACTGGTTTGAATTAAACTGAAGGACCAACGGGTCTGAAGGGCTGCCTGAGCCTGATGGACCAAAAATGATCTGATGGATTGCAACTAGTTATGGCACTATTAAAACAATCGGAGGGTGACCTACGTCGGGGCGGTCGTGAGGGTCAAGATCAGAACCGGAACTGATATGTTGACCACGAAGGATTTACGCTATGTCTTAGGCAGACGCAGCTAATCTGAAGGACCATCGGGGGTCTGAAGGATCTGTCGCGCTCCGTGGCAACATTATGATCTGAAGGTGCAGCTCGAAGCAGCGTTTGACGCGCCAATTTAAACTGAACTGAAGGACCGATTTGGTCTGAAGGATCTATGCTAGTTTTTTCTAACACTGCGATCTAACACGCGATATTGGATTCAACACTAATCGCGTTGGCTTAAGAATTGGCTGTAGGTACGTGTCGACACGGGTAGTCGATACGAAAAGCCACATATGATATGTATATGACATGTATGCGATGTATGCATCTGCGGTGATTAATTTTGAGTGAAATGATGAATGAAATGTTGAATGATTTTTGTTTCTTTTGTACTTTAGCTTTTTGCTTTGTTCTTTTGCCCTAGCTCTTTTTTAGTTTTGCTCTTTTGCTCTTTTGGCTTCTTTTTACTGGTTCGATCAACTTGCGATGTCTCAATCGTGGGGCATGAGGGTAGTCCAGAGCAGCAGTATTGCTAGATTCGGTGCAGACTTATTATGATTTGTTGTTTGAAGTGATTATGCAGGTACTCGTCCTCATTGCAAATTTGTTAATGAGAGATCGTTTTATTTCTGTGATTTTTAGGAATTTCGCAAAGATTGTAATGCCCCTTAGTTCATGCACATATTCCACAATTCAGTATCATTTATCATAAAACATCACCCTAAGGCAAAGAAAGAAAAACAAGCAGGAGAAAGAAAGTGTTTAATATGGAGACCGAACGTACAGGAGGTCACGCCGATTGAAAATTACATTGAGAGTTTAAACTAAAAAAACAAGAAAAAGGAAAGAACAGATCTGTTAATTGTTTGTATCTTGAAATGACGGTGCCAATCGCTCATACGCATAATTTTGTCTACCCACCATCCCACCTTTGGGAGTGTTGACTGCCTTTTTATTTCTTTCAAGTCCAACTTTTTGACCCTAATTTTTGCCTGCACCGCTCTTTAGAGTTTTCGATCCACCGGGTCGCTCTAACTTTTGCCTAGGCCGCCCTTTCGGGTTTTCAACCTAGCGAGCTCATTTTGCTTGGCTCATCTTTTTCTTTTTTTTTTCCTATATTTCTTTAGGCATAGTACTTCTTAACTGCATCTGAATTTACCGGGAGTGGGAGATCCTCACCATCCATTTTTGTGAGAATTAAAGCTCCTCCAGACAATGCTTTCTTTATCACATAAGGTCCTTCGTAGTTTGGGGTCCATTTTCCCCGGGAATCCTTTTGGATAGGCAAAATTTTCTTGAGCACGAGGTCTCCTTCTTGAAACTGTCGAGGGCGAACCTTCTTATCATAAGCCTTCTTCATTCTTTGCTGGTACAGCTGCCCGTGACACAACGCAACCATCCTTTTTTCCTCTATGAGGTTCAACTGATCAAGACGCGTTTGAACCCATTCTGCCTCGTCTAATTTCGTCTCCATTAGCAGCCGTAGAGAGGGTATTTCAACTTCGATGGGAAGAACTGCTTCCATCCCAAATACTAGTGAGAATGGAGTTGCCCCTGTTGACGTGCGAACCGAGGTCCGATACCCATGCAAGGCAAAAGGGAGCATTTCATGCCAGTCTTTGAAGGTCACCACCATCTTTTGCACAATCTTCTTTATATTCTTGTTTGCCGCTTCAACTGCCCCCGTTCATTTTTGGACGATATGGGGAAGAGTTATGGTGCTGAATTTTGAAGTCTTCACACAGCTCTTTCATCATTTTGTTATTCAAGTTACTTCCATTATCAGTGATGATCTTATTTGGAAGGCCGTAACGGCAGACCAAATCTCTTTTTATGAACTTGACAACCACTGATCTTGTCACACTGGGATAGAAAGCAGCTTCGACCCATTTGGTGAAATAATCAATGGCAACCAAAATGAAGCGATGCCCATTTGACGCCTTAGGTTCGATGGGACCAATGACATCCATCCCCCACATTGAGAACGGCCACGGTGCCATTAGGACATTCAAGGAGGTTGGTGGCACATGAATGTTGTCAGCATAAACTTGACATTTGTGACACTTCCTCACATAATTAAAGCAATCGGCCTCCATTGTCAACCAGTAGTAGCCAGCCCTTAGGATTTTTCTTGCCATGGTATGCCCATTGGAATGAGTTCCGAACGAGCCTTCGTGGATATCTTTCATAACTCTTTCCGCTTCCTCTTTTGCTACACATCTGAGGAGGACCATATCATGATTTCTTTTGTAAAGCACTTCCCCATTTAAGAAGAAACCCATTGATAACCTTCTAAGTGTTCTCTTGTCGTTCTCTGCAGCACCAGGAGGGTATTCTCTACTCGTGATATAATGCCTGATATCATAATACCAAGGTTTACTGTCAGGTTCTTCTTCAATTGCCATACAAAGGTGCGCTGGTAATTCCCGGTGTTGGATCCTGATGAATGTCAGATTCTTGTCGCAATTGACATTAAACATTGAGGACAGAGTTGCTAAGGCGTCGGCCAACTGGTTTTCTTCACGTGAGAGATGATGGAAAGTGATCTCGTCGAATGGCTTGATCATCTTTTGGATGTGATCGCGATAAGGGATCAATTTGGGGTCTCTAGCTTCCCAGTCACCTTTAACTTGGTGGATGACCAAGGCTGAGTCTCCATATACGTCGAGTCTTTTGACTTTCCATTCAAGGGCCGCTTTGATGCCTAGAATGCACGCTTCATATTCTGCAATGTTGTTGGTGCAATAGAAGCTCAATCTAGCAGTAAACGGTATGAAGCGGTTATCTGGGGAGATTAATATAGCTCCGACCCCATGCCCCCACACATTGGAAGCGCCATCAAATAACATCCTCCATCTTTCATCATCTTGAGACTTTCCTTCTTCAAATAGAGCCATTATATCTTCGTCTGGGAAGTCGTATTGCATTGATTGGTAGTCCTCGACTGGTTGATGTGCTAAGTATTCAGCCAATGCACTACCCTTGATTGCTTTCTGCGTAACATATAAGAGATCGTACTCGGATAGTAGCATCTGCCATCGAGCAATTCTTCCTGTGAGTGTGGGTTTTTCAAAGATATACTTGATCGGATCCATCTTAGATACCAACCAAGTCGTGTGGCTTAGCATGTACTGCCTCAGACGATGCGCAGCCCAGGCTAGAGCGCAGCATGTTTTTTCTAACAACGAGTACCTGGTCTCGCACTCAGTGAACTTCTTACTCAAGTAATAGATGGCATGTTCTTTCCTTCTGGATTCGTCATGCTGTCCCAGCACACAACCCATCGATTTGTCTAGCACTGTTAAGTACAGGATGAGAGGTCTGTTTGATACAGGTGGCATCAGAATCGGAGGGTTTTGGAGGTACCTCTTGATCTTTTCGAAAGCTTCTTGGCAGCTATCGTTCCACTTAGTTTCTTGATTCTTGCACAACAATTTGAAGATAGGCTCGCAGGTAGACGTTAATTGGGATATGAATCTAGAGATGTAGTTCAATCTTCCCAGAAACCCACGGACTTCTTTTTCAGTTTTAGGCGTTGGCATTTCAAGAATTGCTCGTACCTTGTCTGGATCTACCTCTATCCCTTTCTGACTGACTACGAACCCCAACAGCTTTCCTGATCTTACGCCGAAGGTGCATTTGGCAGGGTTTAATCTGAGCTTGAACTTCCTTAGACGCTCAAAGAGTTTCCGCAGATTAACAATATGCTCTTCCTTGGTCTTGGACTTGGCGATCATATCATCCACGTATACCTCTATTTCTTTGTGCATCATATCATGGAATAAAGCTACCATCGCCCTTTGGTATGTTGCACCGGCGTTCTTTAATCCGAATGGCATTACTTTGTAACAGAAGGTTCCCCAGAGGGTGATGAAGGTGGTTTTCTCCATATCCTCGGGGGCCATCTTGATTTGATTATATCCGGAATATCCGTCCATGAAAGAAAATAAAGAGTGCTGCGCTGTGCTATCCACCAGGACATCAATGTGGGGAAAAGGGAAATCATCTTTAGGACTTGCTCTGTTTAGATCCCGATAATCGACGCACATTCTGACCTTCCCATCTTTCTTTGGAACCGGGACAATGTTGGCTACCCATTGAGGATACTTTGCTACTGCTAAAAATCTGGCATCAAACTGCTTTTTAACCTCATCTCGGATTTTCAGTGACATGTCTGGCTTCATCCTTCTTAGCTTCTGTTTCACTGGCGGGCATTCAGGCTTTACTGGTAACTTGTGTTCGACTATGTTTGTGTCTAGCCCTGGCATGTCTTAGTATGTCCATGCAAAGACGTCGACATAGTCGAATAAAAGCTGAATCAATTTCTCCCGCTCACTCTCCTTCATTGTGGTACCCACTTTAAGTTCTTTCTTATCTTCTTCTGTACCCAAGTTAATCGTTTCAGTAGATTCCTCGTGAGGTTGGATTGCCTTTTCCTCTTGTTCCATCATTCTCATTAACTCTGGAGGGGCTTCCCAATGATCTTCAACATCTTCCTCGGTTTGGTTAATGGGGTGATCAAAGTTATGGTATGAATGATTGTCGTTGTTACTTTCAAAGATGATATTTTTAGATCTGCATTAGCGAAAATTTACGGAATGAAAACAAATAAAAGAGAAAGAACAAGGCGAAATGAATTTTATTAGAGAATTCAAAATGCTATTTTATTGATACTGATATTGAAACGGAACATGCGTGCCCTTATGAAATGTCCTAAGGCCTTGGGCAGAGCCATAGGATTGCATTACAGGAAATTACTTTGCACTAAAAACTATAGGAAAATCAACAATCTCCCAATTCTTGAGCTTTTCGTTTGTGGGACAGCGGCGCACCAGACTGACACCGCCATCTTCGGCACTGGAATCATCTCCAATAGCTGCAACCTGGTTAGGATCTAGTATTCCTGCGCTCTGGAAGCTTTGCTTTATGTCGCAGATGAAAATCTTCTTCATATCTGGCTCCCGACCTTCAAGTTTGGCCAACCTCCGCTCCTTCTTTTCCGCGGCGATCCTTCCTTTGTCCGCACGACTAGGCCGGTACCCTATCCCGCGCCTGTCTTTGTTTTCATGCAACTGTATGGGTGTTAGGATCCCTTGTTCAGTCTTCCCTAAACCACTTCCAGCTTGATAACCCTTGCTTGTCATGACTTTAGCGATCATCAATGCAGCTTTGGACAGCTTTGGTTTTAGCGATGGGGCCCCGTCCCCCACAAAGATAGCATTTGCAATTTCTAGTGCTTGGAAGGCGGTCTCAAAAGATTCTTCTGCAGCCTCAACATAGCGGATAGGAAACGGCTTATTCACCAGCAACTCTTCTTCCCCCGAAACGACCACTAATTTGTTGTTGACTATGAACTTGAGCTTTTGATGTAGAGAAGAGGGCACAGCCTCTGCGGAATGGATCCAAGGTCTTCCCAGAAGACAACTGTAAGACGGATTGATGTCCATTACTTGGAAACTCACTATGAAGACCTCTGGACCTACCTGTACGAGTAACTCCATCTCTCCGATGACTTCTCTTTTAGACCCATCGAATGCCCTGACCAGTGTAGAACTGGGTTTCATGTATGAACAATCTACGTCTAGCTTGTTCATGGTTGATTTGGGTAGTACATTCAGGGACGATCCGTTATCGATAAGTACCCGAGCTAGAGAGTATTCTCCACATTTCACGGAGATATGCAAAGCCTTGTTGTGCCCTCTTCCTTCATCGGGGATCTCATCATCTGTGAAGGTGAGGTAGTTGTTTGCAACGATATTTCCGAAGATCCCATCAAACTGACCCACTGTGATATCGTGAGTGACATGAGCTTCACTCAGCACTTTCATTAGTGTTGCGCGGTGGGCTTCAGAATTGAGTAATAGTGATAGCAGGGATATCTTAGCAGGAGTCTGATTCAGCTGATCCACTACCTTGTACTCACTCTGCCTCATAATTTTTAGAAACTCACTGGCTTCCTGCTCAGATAGTGCTTTCTTGCCTGCATTCTTGTCAGACAGCTCTCCCTCTATGTTTTTTCCTTTATCAATCCTTTCTTTTTCATTTGATTTTCTTTCCCCGGGTCCTTCAGGGGCATAGACGCGCCCGCTACGAGTCATTCCGCTGCCTCCCGAGATGATGATGACATCAGGATTGCTCTGGACTTTCGCACTGTACTTCCACGGGACTGCATTCGTGTCTTTGAAAGGGAACGGAGTCGGTACCTGGATGGTTATTGCCTTTGGCGCAGCAAGGGCCATCCTTGAGTCTTTGCTATAAAGAATCTCTAGCGGCCGTCGAGCATTTGTGTCCCTGCCCTTGTTTGACTGAATGGTTGATACGTCTTCTTCTTTCTTTAGAGAGCCTATTTGTATTATGTGCCGGTCCAACAGGTCCTGAAGAACATGTTTGAATGCCTCACAGTTTCCAATGCGGTGATGGTCATTGCCTGGATTCTTTCCGGTGTATTCTCTCTTGATAATCCCGAAGGAACACAAATTAGCGTGAATCGCCTCCAAGGGTGTCTGGATGCATTCTACCCTCCTGATTAGGGACTGCTCTGCAGAATCCTCAATTGCATTAGTCGAGGGCATCCCATGTCCTGGTAATGGGTTGGTAGCCACATTAGGACCGTTTTCCTTGAAATTCAACCAGCCCGAGGCGATTAGATCTTGGACAACATACTTCAACGCCTTACAGTTTTCTATGGAATAGCCGACCGTTCCTGAATGGAATTCACATGTGGTGTTTGGGTCGAAGCCTCTAGGAAAAGGGGGCTGGATCTGCCTCATTGGGCGGGTGGTGATTAAGTTATGGCTGAGCAGGTGGCGAAATAGGTCGGAGTATGACATAGGGATTGGATCAAACTGGACGAACTTTCCATCCGAGTAGTTTTGTGGTTTATGGCCTTGGTTGTTTTGGGCAGGTGGGGTAGATAGTGTTTGTGCCGAGAACGGATTGGCGTGAGAGGGATTGGAGTAGGAAGTCTTTCCGGTTCCTGTGATGGCGTTGGCTTCTCCTTCCTTCTTTTTAGGAAATCCGGAGAAGGGCTTTCTCTGGTTAGTGGGAGGAGTATAAGCAATTTTCCCATTCCTCATTCCGTTCTCCAGCCTTTCCCCAATAACGACCATATCCGAGAAACTTGACGATACACTCCCAATCAATTTTTCATAAAAGGGTGAAGGAAGGGTTTCCATGAACATAGATACCATTTCCTTCTCAAACAGAGGTGGTGCTACCTGAGCTGCTAGTCCTCTCCAACGCTGAGCATATTCCTTGAAGGACTCACTGTCTCTTTTAGCCATGTTTTGTAGCCGAGTCCTATCAGGAGCCATATCCGTGTTGTACTTATACTGCTTAAGGAAAGCATCAGCGAGATCCTTCCAACACCGGATGTGAGTGGGTGTCAACTGCATATACCAACTTGAAGCTGCCCCAGCTAAGCTGTCTTGGAAGTAGTGGATAAGCAGCTTATCGTCATTTGCGAATGCAGCCATTTTCCTGCAGTACATAGTTAGGTGACTTGTCGGACATGTCGCTCCTTTGTACTTATCAAAATCTGGTACTTTAAACTTGGGGGG
The DNA here is from genome assembly GCA_039519185.1 of Astragalus membranaceus. NCBI lineage: Eukaryota > Viridiplantae > Streptophyta > Magnoliopsida > Fabales > Fabaceae > Astragalus > Astragalus membranaceus. The sequence goes on along the minus strand of CM076848.1, from coordinate 134,111,090 downwards.
ATAACTACGTTGGGAACGAGACATAAATCATGTGCATTTCTTGCCCCAGTATTAGTTCCCTCTATGGACCTTAATCGTTCTTCAAGCATTTGATATCTGTCCCTGGATTGAGGGTCCCACGTTGGGTAGCTATAAGGATGAACCATTGGAACAGCAGCTGAGCTCATATGTGGGATATATAAGTGGGAGGGGTTCCCGGTATTTTGCACAGGAGTCTGATGACTCGTCACTAACGACGGAGTGTAATTCTGTAACATAGCCTGCGGCATGGTCGTAGGGATCTGGCCTTGCGGTGTTTCATTCAGTGCTTGAGTCATATTGTGATTCGGATTCACGACCCCCGTAGTGCCACCCTCTAAAGTGGCGTCCATCGTAGGAGGTGTGTAGCCGGCTGGAAGTCCATAAGGGGGCCAGTATTGGCCCTGACAATCAAACCCAGAGTTGTGCGGCGGAGGAAGGCTTGTAGCAATATTTCCGGTATTTCCTACTGAGGTGTTTTCGTCTGCAACTCTCTTTTCAAGAAGTTTCATAATTTCGGCCATCTGCTCCTTCATAGCCATCATCTCGTTCATCTTCTCTTTCAGCTGCTCGATATCATCTCTCAACACTTGGTTGTCTTGATTCTCAGTCATTTTCCTGGCTTGCAAGCGAGTACGGTAGCGGTGTTGACGAACCAGTTTGCCTTTTTGTTCTGTTTTTTTCAAAAAAATTTTAACATAAGTTTGTGAATGAATGAATGAATGAATGAATGTGCATGAGATGCGTATGCATGATCGAGCCTGTGGAATTGTAAACCACTCATTCGACAAGTGAAGGATAGACCAGGATCGAGATTTAAACCAAACGAATTTTTCATTGATAAAAGAAAGTACAACCAAACGAGTTCTTCAGGGATTACAACGGAAACTACAGCAACTTAAACTCACACAACTACGCCATCCCAGCCATCTTTCTTTTTTTCACACCGGGCCATTTTGCCTTAATTTTTAAGAAGGCAATAAGCTCTTTCATATACTGAACAAAATTGAAGACTTCGACTGGGGTATTTTCCCTGGACATGACGATATCAGCATCCTTCAAATGATCTGGGACATCTACGATGGCTTCATTGCATAGTTTAGCTAGATTTGAGAACCTGTCCTGGAGGTAATGACAATGATCATTCAACTTCATGTATTCCTCTTTTAGATATGCGTGCTCTTTCTCAATTGTTTCATAGAGGTTCTTCTGGTAATCAGCGAACTCTTTCAATTCGCTCGCATTTCTGAACTCCTTTTGGAGTGCTGCTTGACACTCTTCGAGTCTTCCTAGTATCACCCCTCTGGCTTCTCTTTCGGTCGCAAGCCTACCTTCATACTTATCAACCTTTTCTTTCAGCTGCTCCCTCAAACTTTGGAGCTGAGTTTGAAGATCCTTTTCCTTCTCCACAGCTTTTGTCATCGGAGCTTGAAGGCCAAAAAGACATCAATTGCGGTGTCTTCAACAAAATCTTTGTCATTTGGGAAAAGAACAATCCCATAGATGAGGAGAGCAAAGACATCCATAAAAGTAGTCCAATCTTTCTTTTTGGCCCAGAGTGAAGCTTCCTTCTCTAGGTACTTTCTGGTCAAACCCATTTTGCCACCTATTTCCACTATCTTTGTAGCTAATTCTGACGTTGGCACCTTCAATATCTTGGATAAATTTTCAGGTAGGGGATAATGCTCTACATACCGATAAGGCTTCTTATTCTCGGGAGGGAAACGCAAAATATTTTCAAACTCTTCCAATGTTGGAGCCAGCTGGTAATCTTGGAAAGTGAAACACTGTAACGGTGGATCAAAATATTGACCCAGTGCAGTGATAGCTTCAGCTGGTACCTCAACGTCCAGGAGGCTTAGGAGATTCCCATACTTGACAGTGAATAAGTCACGACGCCAGGATGGCATTTCATTGCCAAGGTCCCGTACACTTCTCAAGTTTGGTTGTTTGACTTTCAAATGCATGGTTCCTTTTAATTTTATGGCCCGATCCATCTTTCCTTGCCGAAAAGGTCTCACAATTCCCTGGCGGTCATAGAAATGCATGCGAAATGAGATGTCGATGCATATATTTTTTGTGTCATGCGAAAAAAAAAGGGAACGCATGAGGCATTTTCTTGGGATAAACTTTAAAAAGCATTTTCTTATGTTTTTTTGAGAAGTTTTGAAAAAAAATAAAAGTATTAGGTTTGTTTGAATGCAAGGGGTGTGATGCTCCTTTGTGTCCTAAAGAGGCTCCTTGAGAGAGGTTCTAAAGCTGTTCTATTAAGTGAACCTTCCAAGGGGTAGCTCTATAGAGTCCTAAATAAGGTTCCTAGAGCCAAGGACCCCGTTCGAGAATGCTAGCGACAACAATAGGCAAGCTATTAGAAGTGATAGCACCCTCGAAGGGACCAAACTCTAGGTGAGACTTTCGTAACCACCGAGCTGGACGTACATCCAGAAGGCCATTACTACGCAGTCTCGTTCTAACTTAGTTTATGCTCCAGTCCGGGTATAGGACTATTCTCACGTGTGTGCAAAAAGTGTAGTAGTGCAGTGTGTGTAGGAGCAAAATGACAGATATACCCCCAAGCTGCAAAACAAGCAAACACATATACAAAAAGTGGTCTTCTATCCTAATGTTTACATATCACATCAAAGAGAATATAATATGCAATAAAAAATAAAAGACAAAGTAGAGTAAAAATAAAGCGTTAAATTAACAACTACTCCTACAACTAATTAGACTAGGTTTGACTCTCTAAAATATCCCCAGTGAAGTCGCCAGCTGTAGCGACCGAAAAATCCGGGTGAGGATTCCTCGAAGGTTCAAAAATGAAGCCGCCACCAAAGTTTAGTTTAAGGGCAAACATTGGAAAATCCCTTTTGGAATGGATAAGGGTCCTTGGGACCAGATTTGGGTTCGGGAGTCGGTTATGCATGGGGAAGGTGTTAGCACCCCACGACATCCTTCCTAAGGAAGGTTACCTGCTAATTAGTTGTAGGAAAAAATGTTAATTTTGAAAATGTTAATTTTTACCCTTTTATTGAAAGAAAAAGACTTAATAAAAATTTTGGTTTTTTGTGCTTGACAGGAGTGGGCCCCTGCTCCTACGTATCTCCAGGTGCGATGGAGAAATCAAAGCTACGTAGTTCTTGGTAGAAAAAAAATTGTTGGTTGGTGTTTTTTATTTAGGGGTTCTCGGACTTTTGAACTGTGTTGAAGGACCACTGGGGGCCTAAAGGAGCGCTGGGGCTCTGGAGGACCACAGTTCACTTATCCTAAAATGATGACTAACCCGGCCGTACGACCGACTTAATCCCCTACTTTGAAAATAAGCTTTTTGGGATTTTGAAATGAAAGAGATGTGTTTGTATATTTTTTAATTTAGAGACTGTTTATTTTAAATAGGGATTTTAGGACATGATCCGTAACGGTTCATTAGTGACCTAAAAAGCAGACTAATCCGACTGTACAGTCGACTTAATCCCCTATTTATATTTTGAAAATGAAATAATCATCTATTTATTTTTATAGGTTTTTTGTAAAAAAGGACTTAAGAAAGAAAGGTAATGGAAAATGCTTATTTATTTTTAGCGTTTTTTTGTAAAAGTAGTTGCTTTCTTGAAAAGGAAAATAAATAAAAATGACAATAGAGGGTGAAATAATAGAATGGGGAAAAATTAATAAAAAGGGGGTGTTGTACAAAAAAAGGGTATGCATGGCGACAGGGACTGTATTTTTAAAAAGTGGGGTGTAAATAGCGAGCCCAGCTGGTTTTTTACAGGCTGGGTCGCATTGAAAATGGGCTTGCGCAGGGGGGGCGCAATAACGAAACAGATGGGTACGAACAGTAATCTGAAATAATAAAAAAAATTAAAACTAAAACTAATTAAAAACCCTACATATATAAAGCAAAACCTAAAATCTAACCCTAATTTCTAACCCTCCAGCGCGCCGCACTCCTACCTCCTTACTCTAAGTTCAGTTTTCATCAAGCTCTCTCTCTCTCTCTGTTCCCCTTCTCCCTTCCGTTCCCAACCTCTCCGCCCTCACCCAAGGCCTTCGCCCTTCTTTCCCTTTTCATTCTCACCGCCGTGGCCTTCGCCCTACTTTCCCTTTTCATTCTCACCGTCGTTTCACCTGCTTTCTCAACGAACGCGATGCGTTCATTTTCCTTAAAAAAAGAAAGCCGAGGTGAGAGATACGGAGAAAGTAAGGAGAGAAAGGTGGTCTACGGCTGTGGCTCCTGCTAGATCCGGGCTCGTCTCGCAGCGGAAGGGCGGATCTCGCGGTGGTTGATGAGTGGTACGGTGGTGTTTGGTGGCTACGGCGAGGGACGGCGACGTGCGATGGTTGTAGGGGTGGTGGTTAGATGGTGATTCGGGTTACAGTGGATGGTTTACGGCGGCGTGGGGGGGGGGGGGGGTTCGGTGCGAGGCGGTGGTGTTGGGGTTAAAGGGGGGGCATGCGTTTGGTGTTTGGTGGGGCTGCGGTGTTAAGGGTGGTGGAGGTTCGTGGTCACGGGTTGGACAGGGAGTGAGGGGTCGGTTCTGTTGGTGGTGGCGGATGGAGAGGTGTATTCGGCGGCTCACGGCGGCTCACGGCGAGGCCACGGCGGTGGCCACCGTAAACGGTGGCCGAAGGTACAAAACTACTGTCTAATTGATATTAATATCTTTTTTTAACAGATACAGAAAGGAAAAAAAAGCTCTAGGGGGTAGAGAAATACCTTTCAGGTCCTATTCTAGCTGCCTCTATTCTGTCTTCAGAGAAAAGAAAATGGTGTTGTCTTTTGTTAGGTCTTCAGTAGGAAACCCTAAATTTCGTGTGAATATTCTCTCTGTTTTTTGTTTTTCGGTCACTGTTTTTTTTTTCGAAATGTGTGCCACTATTTGGTATTTATAGTGCTGTTGTGATGTAGGGCTGAGGAGGATTTAGGGTAAAAGGACAGCATCAGAATTCAAAGGAAAAAACCAAAGGACAGTCAACAATTAGGGCAGAAAAAGGACAGCATTTGGAGAGGAATCAAAAGGACAAAGGACAATAGGTGGCAATGGGCTGGCAATGGAAGACAGCAACAAAGAAAAAAAGATAACCCTAACCCTAACCCTAGATGGGCAGCAGCTGCAAGCTGCGCCCTTTTCCTTCTTTTTGTGTTTGTATTATACTTTTTTTTTCAAAAAAAAACTGTACTATTTACTTTTTTTTTATACGTGTAAAAAAAAACTGATTGTATAATAAAAGGACATTTGTTTTTGTTCAGCTTCAAAAAAGAAAAAGAAAGGATATTTATACTTTTAATTTATTTATGTTGTATTTTATGCCAATACCAATAGGCTTATAAAACAACAACGAAAAAGAAACATCAAAAATAATATTGCGCGCGCGAGCTTAAAATGATACGTGGCTCAACCAGAGAGCGGAAAAAAAGAAAAACTCTTTTTTTTGGATTTTTGATTAACCGGACAAAATTAGGGTATGACATGCAGGTACTGTGCACTTACTGCTAAATGGGCCTTGACCCGGTCCAAACTTGAATGCGCAGAGAAGCGTTAATACACTGAACCCTAATTCTTTTGCCTCACACGTAATTCTCTTTCTCTCCCTTTCTCTTCTTTCTATCTTCCTTTCTCTGCCTTCTCTCTATCACCTATGAACCCTAATGTTTCTGTTTCTCTGATTTTAGGTGTTTAGAGACTTGATTTTACGAACCAAGACACACGGTGAAGAGGAGATTGAAGGTGAGATGCGTTGCTGGGTTTTGGAAGAATGAAGAAATGCGAAGATGTTGCAACAGCAAGATAACACCAAAGTGCAAGGATGAATGATGATGCAAGAACTAAGAACAACGAACTTAAGGATAGCGCGCTCAGAAATGAAAAGGATTGCAAGGAAATTTTGTAAAACTTTTCTTTCTTCTTCGTTTATTTCATTTACTTCACTGTACAGTATTTTCTCATACATGTATTACATTTATAGCTTCTGATTTTGGTTGTTATAGTTCTAAACAACCATAACAGCATTCTGTTTAGTTGTTATTCTGTAACTGATTACAACAACCGATTATTACAACTGTTATTTTTGACCTAATTCTTACTAAACCCTAATTTTACAACAGATGCTTTTAAAAAAAATTAAAGTCTAAGCATTCACTACAAGAAAAGCTGGACTTTGCGGTGGGCTAAATCCGCCGCAAAATCCCAATATGCGGCGGATATTTGGACTTTGCGGCGGAAGTTTTTCGCCGGTAGCCAGCTCGAAGCAAACGCGTTGCGGCTGATTATCCGCCGCAAGTTTGCGGCGGATTTAGTGACGCCGCAAAATCCACCGCAAATTTGCGGCGGATAATCCGCCGGAAAAGGGGACAAATTTTTGACGCAATATATCCGCCGGAAAGTACCCAATATCCGCCGCAAATTATCCGCCGAAAAGTACCCGTTATCCGCCGCAAATCACCCGTTCTATTTAAAAAAAAATGAATATAATTTTTTTAAAAAAACGTTTTATTTAAAATTCCGCCGCAAACGACACAAATCCGCCGCAAAGTACCATTTTTTTAAAAAAAAAATTATTATTATTTTTAAAAAATAAATTTTATTTTTTAAAAAAATCGTTTTAATTAAAAATATATATTATTTTATTAATTTTTTTAATTATTGATAAAAAAATAAAATCCAATAACTAATTAATTTTTAATTTAAAAAAATAAAAATTGGGAAAAGCAGTAAAAATATCCATACAATTAATAAAATATCCAGACAATTAATAAAATATCCAGACAAATAAATAAAATAATCTAAAGCTACTGGGGGTGCCTGCCGGTCAATGTCATCAACATTATTATAATATGTATCATCTTGAAGTAAAGTGTAACACCCCTTTTCTACCCCATAAGTTACACGTCATTTATCAGAGTAAATTGTTTTCACAAAAATTAATTTGAATGAATAGAAAAAAAGTGCCACATCGTCATAAATAAAACTCGTCATTGTCACTCGTCAAGGTTTTTGCATCATTCGTCATGAAATTTAAACTTTGAAAATTTCGTCACAGCGGAATAAAAATAGCAACTCGCCAAAATCCCTCAGACACGTCTCAAAACATCAATAAAATCATTAAACAGCCAGTTAAATAATTCAACAAACTTCACCCACGCCCCCTAGGTGTTACAGTATCAGAGAGCGACTCAAAACATCCCAACAGCTATCAAGGAAGGCAGCATGACCTTCACTCGCGGATACCTGCAGCGTTGCCACAGTAGAGCAACATTCCAAGCAGAAAGGGTGAGTCTTCAAACAGCATAAAGGCATATATAATAATCAATATATTAGAGGACAATATCTATAACTACCACGGCACACTTAACGTCGCATTACAACCATCACAGAGCAACATCGGCAACCAACGTCAAAAACACATCACAAGCAAAACGCGTCGTGTTTATGCATATGTATGAAAATGCAACCCACACCTGGGCATATGCATGATGGTACCATACTCGTCATAATAAGCCACTATGGGCACACCGTCACTGTTTTCTCGTCATAAATAAGCCACTATGGGCACACCGTCACTAAGAGGCCGAAGCCTATTCGTCATAAAATGCACATGCTATGAGACACTATGGACACATGTGCAACCACAAATCATCATAATCACAACATCATCAAAATATTGGCCACTAAGGGCAACAACGTCGTTTAATTAACCACTAAGGGTATCCTCGTCATAATCACATCAACGTCAAAATATTGGCCACTAAGGGCAACAACGTCGTTTAATTAACCACTAAGGGTATTATCGTCATTTTACTCAACACGTCATTACTTCGTCCGGGTCAGCCACGTAGGCGCCCGTGCAACATCACTCATTTTTATTTCCTTAAAATAGCTCTTTTCCGAAAATGATTAAGTCACCACAATTTTTTTTTTTCAAAATACGATGTTCGAAGTCAACGCCCAAATAAATTTTCCAGAAAAATGTTTTATGAGCCCCAAATTAGAATATTCAGATGGGCGTCTGAATAAGCTTTACAACGCACTTCGAATCGTTTAAAACGGACACCCGAGTCAAAAGTTATGATCAAAACAATTTAGGGACGTCAAAATATTTTTCAGGACAGCTACGGGTTTGGCGCCCATGTGTGCGCCTAGGGCTAGGGCACACTACAAAAATCCGATTTTCACCAAATTAAATCCCCAAATTAATTCCCAAAATCAGACTCATCAATATAAATCAAATCACCATGATCACCTATTAAATCCTCCAATTATTTGTTGCCAAAACATCCATCAATTAAGGTCCCAATCCACATGAATAATATTTCAGTTACCACAAAATCAAGGGTTAATTCAATCACCAATTTTGGACCACCAAATCAATCACCAAATCAATTATCATTAATTCAAATTACTAATTGCTAATCATCCCTACCAATCCTCCTGAATTATCAAACATGACACAAAAGCAAATCACGCCAACATGTAGCATGTGAATCATGGTATTAACATCAAACATCAATAAATCACCAACAACAAACATCACAACTCATCTTATATTCACAACAACACCAACAGTTCAACAAGAAATTCAGCATAATAACTAATACACCCTAGGCATCATAGAACTACCCTCCCACATACTAACCATTATATAAACCCTTATAATGTGAGACTCCCCTTACCTTAGATTAGATGAGAAGAAAGTCCTAGGAAGATGAACACCAAGATGGTCCTACACACCTTGGAACAAGTCGCAATCCTTTCCCCCTTTTCCTCTTGAGCTTCACACAAAATCTCTTCTTTCTTGCACTCACCAAAACGGTGCCCAACCGTCTCTTGAGCAAGCACCACGAAAACCAGCAACAATTCTTCCTCCCTTCTCCTATGGTGAGCGCCGTACAGCCCTCTTCTCTCCTCTCCACGTTTTCTTTCAATTTTGCACTAAGGCACAATGACTAAAACCCTATGCTTAAACCCCTCATCATATACGCCTATCACCTTGGACCCTCTCTTGGATCATGGGCTTTCACTTAACGTTCAATTGGATAATTAAACGTCACCACCTCCTAATTAACTAAATAAACCCCCCAATTATTTTAATACTTCTCCACAACTATATTCCCAATTAATTAAAACCACCCATTATTATTATCATTATTATTTCTATCACCCAAATCTTATTTAATTAATTAAATAAATAAACAACTATTTTTGGGCTGCTACAACTCTCCCCCACTTAAAAGAATTTCGCCCTCGAAATTTTACCCACCAATACTAACACCTTCCCACTAGCAAGCTACACACAAGTTCACACAGCAAGAGACATGTCCTAGAAATTGATTTTCTCTCTACAAGACTAAACGTCAGCTTAAACAGTTTGAATAAAATATTCTTAAGAACATATGGCAATTAAAGCCAACTCAAAGAAGCTCACAAACAGTGTCAATGCACACTTTAAATTTTAAGGTTTTCAAAATTACGCAGCACATCTATAAAGAATGTGACAGTCAGAACCAAATCAAGAAAACTCAGTGTGCAACACTCACGTGCAATTAAAGCATATTATAGCAAAACTTCATGCAAGATCAGTGTCCATTTATATAAAAAAAAATTAATTTTCAATGCTAATATCAGTATCCAACCATCAAATCGTTTATTAATTTTTCAAAAGCAATTTTCAAAATCTCTTCACTTTTTAGACCACAAACCACAAAATAGGACAACCCATAAAAATAGGGGCGACTCACAGAAATGGGAACAGTGCGTAAAGTTAGTAACCGTAACAGTAATTTTCGGAAACAGTGACAGCAACAATAATTTTTCGAAAACAGCAGCAAGTATTTCCAGAAAACAGCATCCTTTATTTTCAGAAAACAACAACAATTATTTTTTTCAGAAAACAGCAAGAATTATTTTCAGGAAACAGCAACATTTATAAACAGCAACATTTATTTTCCGAAAACAGCAATATTTATTTTCTGAAAACAGCAACAATTAAAACAGTAACAGCATCTAAATAGCAACAGTAAAACAGCAACGGTAATTTAAATAGTGACAATAAAACAGCAACAGCAAAAGCAATTTAAAAAAAACAGCAACAATTCAAGATAATCCACAAATAGGTTTAATCGTCAAGATTCAATCAACAAATAGATTTAATCATCAACGAATAGGGTTTTCAAGAACGCACATGTCAATCATACTAATCTTGTTCAAACATGAAACACACATTAAATCAATTCACATAAGGATGTTCATCAAGGCATAAGATCACATATGAGCACATAGGAATTCAACTAACATGAAACTTGTCCAACAAAACATATAACGCATGATCATGACAACAATTAACAAGGCATTAACATATGATAACATGTTATTACTCTTCAACATGCGAATTAAACAAGGCACACAGCACATGGCATCAATGATCATGGTAAGACACAAAAGGATTCTAGGGCATATGAACATTACTCACATAAATATTCAACAATATATTTAGTTTTTCAAACACCAAAACAGTTCTAAACACCAAAAGTAGTTTTACAACGTTATCGACAACGATCACCGGGATATTCAAAAATCACCGAATACACCAAGACAACGCCATTTTCAACATGTGCCTATATTTTCCCCGGTTTTGCACTCAATGTACAAAAATTCAAACAACACAGTAGTCACACAATTGACACATCACTAATTTGCAATGTCTCTTTTGCACCAAAAATATTTATAGGCGGAAGCACGAAAAACGATCACATATGTTTTCCAAGCAAAATCAACAATTTGTTTTCGGAAATAGTTTTCGCAACAAAAGATGTCACCGGCTCCTCGAATCGCATACTAATCATTCATAACGTTTAGCAATGCAACTAGCTTCAGGAAACATATATCCATTCTCAGCACCCATCATTAGTTTAATATTTTCAAAACTACTCAGGAAGAAACAACCAAAAGAAGATTCATCATAAAAATTCAAGCGCACAACATCAAGCTTCACGTAGCACATACTGGATTAGAATTATAACTGCTAACACAAGTGCACAAACGGTGCCAATGCACCTTTTAAATCTTTAAGGCTTCTCAAAATCACATAACAGAAATTATAAGGAGGGTAACAGCTAGAACAAAATCAGGGAAAATTCAGTGTAGGAAATTACAGCTCACGGTCATGGAATAGTTCGCAAGGATTCGGAGTTGAAAACATCACATGTTGAGGAAAATCAGGCAAAAGACCGAATAGAGTAGAATACGTGGGATGATAACAACAACATGAAATATAGTCCACTTTTCAAAATCATTTTACGGGGTTGCAGAAATAGGAGAAGACAATATTTGTAGCTTTCAAACCAAAACTTTATCATTCATAGTAGTCAAGACAGTGCAACACTGTAACATTAGTAAAAACTTGATACCAAGTCAGTGTCCATTTATTAAAATAATTTCCAATGCCAAAACTAGCACCCAGCCATAAAATTGTTTAATAGACGTTCAAAAGCACTTTCAGAAATCACTTTACTTTTAGATTTTCAAAACCACATGATAGAAATCCATAAGTAACAACCAAGAGATTTGTCATAAAACTCCGGCACGCAATTTTCCAAAAGGAGTTGAGGACAAAATTAGTACACTTGAATGAGAGCATTTTCACTTGTAGTGATTAAAACACCACGGTAGCTATTAGTGCAGTAACAACTTAAAATAGTCCATAAAATAATTTTACAACGCATTTGGTTTCCAAACATCAAATCACATTGCACAAGACTTCTCACAGAGGCTTACTGTCGACTACTTAAGACAGTTCGGACAAAGCAACATAGGAGAGTAACATGCAACAAGGTAAGCTATCAGTAGCATACAGGCACAGCAGACACACATGACAAGGTCAGACAAACAACATAGGCTGTAATTACCATTTTAAAATGCAATCATGTTTGTTCACACTCAAGGGACAACCAAACTCAGGATGGTGAGCATGCAATATTATACTTTACAAATGCATGAGCATGCGAATACATGTCAAGTCAACATCTAACAACAAACATCAATTACAAGAGCATCCGAGTGCATGTCAATCTAACATTTTACAACAAGCGGCAATTAATTTGAATATGATGCAGGGTACACCGAGCTGATCAATACCAACCAAAACATATGTGCGCATTTAAACAACAGAGCATACCATTTAGAAACACGCAGCAAGGAGGTCAACAATAAGGACCACAACCAACAAACACAATTCACACACCGAAAACACAATAAGGCACACAACACTAGTAGGGACATCTCCCCCACTAGTTCACTTACCAATGGAAACTTTTGGCGTACCTGCAACATAAACAATGGTCAGCACTGAAAGACAACAGTTGGTCACTATCTGACACAACGACTCGATGACATGGCCGGACGGACCAACCATTGCTCCGATACCACTAATGTAACACCCCTTTTCTACCCCATAAGTTACACGTCATTTATCAGAGTAAATTGTTTTCACAAAAATTAATTTGAATGAATAGAAAAGAAGTGCCACATCGTCATAAATAAAACTCGTCATTGTCACTCGTCAAGGTTTTTGCATCATTCGTCATGAAATTTAAACTTTGAAAATTTCGTCACAGCGGAATAAAAATAGCAACTCGCCAAAATCCCTCAGACACGTCTCAAAACATCAATAAAATCATTAAACAGCCAGTTAAATAATTCAACAAACTTCACCCACGCCCCCTAGGTGTTACAGTATCAGAGAGCGACTCAAAACATCCCAACAGCTATCAAGGAAGGCAGCATGACCTTCACTCGCGGATACCTGCAGCGTTGCCACAGTAGAGCAACATTCCAAGCAGAAAGGGTGAGTCTTCAAACAGCATAAAGGCATATATAATAATCAATATATTAGAGGACAATATCTATAACTACCACGGCACACTTAACGTCGCATTACAACCATCACAGAGCAACATCGGCAACCAACGTCAAAAACACATCACAAGCAAAACGCGTCGTGTTTATGCATATGTATGAAAATGCAACCCACACCTGGGCATATGCATGATGGTACCATACTCGTCATAATAAGCCACTATGGGCACACCGTCACTGTTTTCTCGTCATAAATAAGCCACTATGGGCACACCGTCACTAAGAGGCCGAAGCCTATTCGTCATAAAATGCACATGCTATGAGACACTATGGACACATGTGCAACCACAAATCATCATAATCACAACATCATCAAAATATTGGCCACTAAGGGCAACAACGTCGTTTAATTAACCACTAAGGGTATCCTCGTCATAATCACATCAACGTCAAAATATTGGCCACTAAGGGCAACAACGTCGTTTAATTAACCACTAAGGGTATTATCGTCATTTTACTCAACACGTCATTACTTCGTCCGGGTCAGCCACGTAGGCGCCCGTGCAACATCACTCATTTTTATTTCCTTAAAATAGCTCTTTTCCGAAAATGATTAAGTCACCACAATTTTTTTTTTTTCAAAATACGATGTTCGAAGTCAACGCCCAAATAAATTTTCCAGAAAAATGTTTTATGAGCCCCAAATTAGAATATTCAGATGGGCGTCTGAATAAGCTTTACAACGCACTTCGAATCGTTTAAAACGGACACCCGAGTCAAAAGTTATGATCAAAACAATTTAGGGACGTCAAAATATTTTTCAGGACAGCTACGGGTTTGGCGCCCATGTGTGCGCCTAGGGCTAGGGCACACTACAAAAATCCGATTTTCACCAAATTAAATCCCCAAATTAATTCCCAAAATCAGACTCATCAATATAAATCAAATCACCATGATCACCTATTAAATCCTCCAACTATTTGTTGCCAAAACATCCATCAATTAAGGTCCCAATCCACATGAATAATATTTCAGTTATCACAAAATCAAGGGTTAATTCAATCACCAATTTTGGACCACCAAATCAATCACCAAATCAATTATCATTAATTCGAATTACTAATTGCTAATCATCCCTACCAATCCTCCTGAATTATCAAACATGACACAAAAGCAAATCACACCAACATGTAGCATGTGAATCATGGTATTAACATCAAACATCAATAAATCACCAACAACAAACATCACAACTCATCTTATATTCACAACAACACCAACAGTTCAACAAGAAATTCAACATAATAACTAATACACCCTAGGCATCATAGAACTACCCTCCCACATACTAACCATTATATAAACCCTTATAATGTGAGACTCCCCTTACCTTAGATTAGATGAGAAGAAAGTCCTAGGAAGATGAACACCAAGATGGTCCTACACACCTTGGAACAAGTCGCAATCCTTTCCCCCTTTTCCTCTTGAGCTTCACGCAAAATCTCTTCTTTCTTGCACTCACCAAAACGGTGCCCAACCCTCTCTTGAGCAAGCACCACGAAAATCAGCAACAATTCTTCCTCCCTTCTCCTATGGTGAGCGCCGTACAGCCCTCTTCTCTCCTCTCCACGTTTTCTTTCAATTTTGCACTAAGGCACAATGACTAAAACCCTATGCTTAAACCCCTCATCATATACGCCTATCACCTTGGACCCTCTCTTGGATCATGGGCTTTCACTTAATGTTCAATTGGATAATTAAACGTCACCACCTCCTAATTAACTAAATAAACCCCCCAATTATTTTAATACTTCTCCACAACTATATTCCCAATTAATTAAAACCACCCATTATTATTATCATTATTATTTCTATCACCCTAATCTTATTTAATTAATTAAATAAATAAACAACTATTTTTGGGCTGTTACATAAAGCACTGAGCAACATTTGGACATTAAGATCAATGTCCAGCGGGGGTGACCGCTGCTGGGGGTACTGCTGGTTTGGCTGGATCAGGGGTGACTGATGTTGGGGCTGCTGGTATGGCTGGCGGGGTGACTGATGTTGCTGCTGGTATGGCTGGAATGGCGGCGCATACTGCGGTGTATACTGCGGGGGATATTGGGATGCATACGGCGGGGGATACTGGGGTGCATACTGCTGCTGGTAGTAATGCTGCTGTGGCGGCGGTGGGTAGGATGCTGATGAGGATGGCCTCGAGTGCTGAGACACCATCTGATCCTGCAAGAACTTAAAGCGCTCCTCCATATATGCGCTCCTCAGCTACCCTAGCCTGCTCCCGAATCGCCTGAATTTCCCGATCGCTTTGCTGCTGCCGCTCGGCAATCTGACGCTGAGGCTCGCTCAGTTGCTGCGTCAATTGCCTAACCTCATTCAACTCACCAGCATTGGGAACATAATTGCGACCAGTCGAGGATCCAGAATGTGAATCTGATAGACTCGGAATAATGCTTGTTCGAAAAGTAGCCGGTCCAATACCACCTGATCCTACCAGACGATTAGTCTTTTGGGGACCAACTGCTCTCTCCCAAACATCACGAGCTACTCTAGCCTCCTCCACTGGATCGACAGCTGCCCCACTGCCCTGTTGTGACTGATGGTACTCAGCCATCCCACCCTCGAAGCTCTCCTGAAAAAATAACCCAACAAATAAATAACTAATTATTAGTATAAATAATAAACATTAATTAATATATATAATTGTAAAAGTAGTTTTACCTGAATACGCCTCGCCCGATCTGTAATGTACTCACCAGTCTCCTCCACCATATGCATGTGGCAATGCAACTCAGGCAAAGTGATTGGCCTTTGTTCCCTCTCCACCTATATATATATATATATGTATATATATATGTACATAAATATATATATATTATTAATTAAATACACATATTGAAAATGACTAGTTAATTATTATAAATAATTAATTAATTAATCAAGTAATAAATTAAGTAATAAATTTACCAAACGTATGTAATGCGTTGCAGTATTAACACTCCCCCCCGTGTGTGTGCAGCCACCTTTTTCAGAAGCACGGTTCTTCTTGGCTTTCTCACAATAATTCTTAAATCCTTCATCTTTCTCCCAATACTCATTAAACTCAGCCCAAGTTGAGTCTCCCATATAAGATGGCTTCGTACCCGTATTTCGCGCCCTCCGCATCAATTCAGAATAGCGATGAGAACATCTCTTATAGAACACTCTCTCAACTGCGGCTTGCTCCCCTGGATACCATGTACATTTTTCCTATTTAAGAAATTTACAATAATGTTTTTAATTATAAGGCAATAATTAATTAATTAATCAAGTCAATATAAAAGATAATACACCAAATTAATTATTTCGTAGAATCGAATTAACTTACCAAAAATGATCTTAACATCTTCTTATTTGCATCCTTATCTTTTCTAACTTCCGTCCAGTTCTTCCAGCTCTTGGTAAAATTCTCCTTGATGTTTTTGTGATGGCGGTAGCTGAAGCCTTCGAAGGAATAAAACTGCATTAAAAAAAGATGAATTTTGTTACACCAAATATAAGTTATATATATAAATGGCAACAAAAATATAAATTAATAAATAATATATAAATATATATATATATAGAGTTACGAATCGCCAACAATCTGCAATATGATACGCCCATCAGGTGTAACCCTAATCACCTCAGTCCCATCAATGAATGTGCGTACCCCATCCGCATCAACATGTGTCGGGGATAAGCCCTCAGTACCAACAGGAATCGATGGGCCCCCTGCAGTACTAGTACTAGCACCATCCTCAGACACAGGTGGTGGCAAATATCCGCCAGTAGTAACAACAACACGCGTAGGCTGAACACGGTGCCCTAGGCGAGTAGATGTCTTCCGCCTGCTAGTGCTGGCGGCATCGGGAGGTGGAGGAGGAACATATGCGCCGTCATGATCGGATCCCGAGTCATCATGAGATGCCATATCTGTATAGATCTAGCTAAACATATACATTTAAACAAAACAAACATATACTAAACAAGGTTAACATATATAAACATATAGAAAACTCATGCATTAAAATAAATAATTTGAATCCCATTCATTCTCAAACAAATAACATCCTTCATTAAAAATAATATCTTCATTAAAAATAGAATTGTTGAAACATAAATTACATTCATTCTAATTTGAATCCCATTCATTCTCAAAATCATCATCATCGAAGGAGTGAATTCTTGATACACCAATGTGGTCTGTTGCATCATCACCATCAGCATCTTCGTCATCAACAACTTCATCGCCGGTGTTTGGCTCATCACATAAACGAACAATGGGTTCAACTTGAATCACTTCATTTACATTAGACATCTCTTCCATTTGATATGGCATAATATCTTCCACCGTGTCATCATTTGTCTGATCAATGCGACCTCTTGGTTTTGTTTTAATTGCGACGCACCAACCACGCCTATCAGTCCGCATTGATGGATAAGGGACATAATAGAATTGTCTCACATTTTGTGCAATGACGAACGGATCATACGGTCGATATCTACCATTCATTTTAATGTCCACTGTATTTGACTTTGGATTCACCTTTGTTCCTCGAGCAGATGGATCAAACCAATTACAATAAAAAACCACTACCTTTGGACTAAAATATAGATGGGGGTACTGAAGTTCATATATGTGTTGAACCACACCATAAAAATCATCTTCACCTCCTCCAGTGACCCCCTTCATGCACACTCCACTATTGACTGTCTCTCTGCCCTGTGTCCATTCATTGGTGTGAAATTTGTATCCATTGACAAAGTATGTGTGCCATTAAATTGAGACTTAAGACCCAACAACCGAACACACATTGATAATTTTGAGTCTGTAGATCCTTCAAATATGGGTTTATTTGTCTCACTCAAATACATGTAAAACCTTTGACCTAAACCCATTATTGTACAAATGAAGTCTAACTTCATGTTCATTTTTTATAGCTCGAAATGAACATTTCAAGCACGGACATCTAATACCGCCTTGTCGCCCAAATTCTTCATGATCAATGTACTTAGCACAAAAAATAAACTCTTCTACTCCTTCTACAAAACGTCGTTTTACACCAGTTCTTCCAGGATACAATCGATCATACATCCAACTACGATCCATTTTCAAGAACTATACGTATACTACACTACAATATAAATAAAATAAACTATCAATTACTTCATATTTTGATATATATATTTATATATTACTCATTTTATTTTGATATTTCAATAAACTACCAATTAATTACAAGCAACAGAATTAATTTTTTAATAATGTTATATACAAATAATTTAAACATTATAAATAATAATTCCAAATTTAATTTTAAATTTCAATTTTTATAAGACAATATATGTTAATAAAATTTATAAGTGAACTTAATAAATAAGTTTTTTCAATATAAATTAATTTGTATTATTATTGCAAACAAAATACTAAACAAAATTTTACTAAAAATAGTGAAGTAAGTAATATTTTATTAATTACTTTAACAACTAACCGTAGTGAAGAGAAGGCTCTGGCTTGAAGCTTATCCTGAACTCAAGCAGAGAGGAAAAAGCAGAGAGGAAAAAGTAGGAACCCAAACAATACCTAAACAAAAAAAACAACACAATTAGTAACAAATTCATATTATTATAAAATAATTTAAAAACGAATATTAAAAAAAAATTAAAAACTAAAACTATTAACTAATATCAAAAACATACCTTGAAGAAATTTCCCAATAAGAGCAGAAGACAATTCGTAGGGAGGAAGCGCTACACTTCAAAAACAGATTTAGTAGAGAATGAGAGAATTTGGGAGAGAGTAAAAGAGAAATTTTAAGAAGAGAATGGGAGGATTGTTAGAAGTGTGAAGAATGAGAAGTGGGGAATGGATATATATAGAAAAACGCAGCCCAACGGTCAAAAGGGATTTGCGGCGGATTCTGGACGGTTGCGGCGGATTTTGAAATTCAATATCCGCGGGTTTTTTTTTCGGTGCTTTGCGGCGGATTCTGGACGGTTGCGGCGGATTTTGAAATTTAAAATCCGCGGGTTTTTTATTTACGGAGCTTTGCGGCGGATTCGTGGTACTTTGCGGCGGATATTCAAATTAAAATATCGCGCCTTTTTTTTTAAAAACACCAAATAATCCGCCGCAAAAGCTATAATCTGCCGCAAAGATCCGCCGCAAATGCTCAACATCCGCCGCAAAAAACACAAATCCGCCGCAAAGTACCATTTTTTTTTTAAAAAAAAATTATTATTTTTTTAAAAAAATTATTATTATTTTTAAAAAATAAATTTTATTTTTTTAAAAAAATCGTTTTAATTAAAAATATATAATATTTTATTAATTTTTTTAATTATTGATAAAAAAATAAAATCCAATAACTAATTAATTTTTAATTTAAAAAAATAAAAATTGGGAAAAGCAGTAAAATATTATCACCAAAAAAAATATCCATACAATTAATAAAATATTTTAAACAAAAAAATAAAATAATCTAAAGCAATAAAAATTGGGAAAAACAGTAAAATATATATTTAATGTCTGCTACCCCTAAACGGAGACCTACGCCATTATCTTGATATGACACTCTCTTGAGCATTGTCGGCAGCAGCTCCATTACAGTGGCGTATGTCTCCATTTCTTTGTAAAGAAATTTCCACATTGTCGTGAAGACCCCTTCATCTTTTTCGTTAAAAGTAACCCATTTATCAGCAAAAAGCTCCTCCTCATTATTTCACCACAAGTGACATATACGTTAATCAAACGCTCGGTATCATCCTTCAACTTAACAGCGCGTCCTTGCAGTTCCTCAAACTTTCTATTTAGAGATTCAACCATATTTTCAAAATAGAAAGTTTCACAAGAAACCATCTTTTGAAAAGATGATTGAATCTCTAAATAGAAAGTTTGAGGAACTGCAAGGACGGGTTGTTAAGTTGGAGGATGATACCGAGCGTTTGATGAGCGTATATGTCTCTTGTGGTGAAAATAATGAGGATGAACTTTATGCTGATAAAGGGGTTACTTTTAACGAAAAAGATGAAGGGGTCTTCATGACAATGTGGAAATTTTTTTACAAAAAAATGGAGATGTACGCCACTCTATTGGAACCCCGCTGCCGACAATGCTCAAGAGAGTGCCGTATTAAGAGATCGAGTGCCGTATCAAGAGAATGAGAGTATTGGTAGAGGTGTGAAAAAAGAAGAAGGGGAGAAGGGGTTTATATAGGAGAAACGAAGTCAAACGGTCAAAAGGCAAGATCCGCCGGAAACGGCAGTTACCGGCGGACTTAAGGGATTTGCGGCGGACTTAAGGGATTTGCGGCGGACGGAGGTGCATTTGCGGCGGTTAATTAAAATCTCGTAAAAAAAAAAATTTGTGAACCCAAATCCGCCGCAAAAACCGTTAAATCCGCCGCAAAATCCAAGACGAATTTTAATCCGCCGCAACGGTCAATTATTCCGCCGGTAACTTTGAGGCGGATAAAATCCGCCAGAAATGCGTAGATTCCGCCGGTAACTTTGCGGCGGATCCATATCCGCCGGAAACTCCTGGCCGGAAAAACCAATAATTCTTGTAGTGATTTAGGGTTTCTGTCATACCAACTCAGGATTACTAAAAAAACATCCTTCCTTAATTCTGAGTCTCGAAGGAAACCAGTCCCAGGTCCCTTCGTAGCTTCACAAACAGTTCCCCTTTGATTGCCTTAGTGAGTATGTCTGCCTGTTGCTCCTTTGTAGGACAGTAGTCTAGTTGTAGCTTCTGTTTGTTCACCTGGTCTCTTAGGTAGTGAAAACGAGTCTCTATGTGTTTGCTTTTCGCATGAGAGATGGGATTTTTAGCTAAGTTGATTGCTGACTTGTTATCAATCAGTAGCTTGATTGGTTGTTTTCCCCTTAGCAGTAGTTCTTCCAATAGAGAATCAAGCCAGTTAGCTTGGCAAGCAGCAGCTGAGCCTGCTACATATTCATCCTCACAACTAGATAATGCCACGACACTCTGTTTCTTGGAGCTCCATGAGATTGTGGCTCCATTAAACTTGAACAAATACCCACTTGTGCTTCTCCTGTCAGCCTTATCCCCACACCAATCTGAATCAGAATAGCCTACTAATTCTGATCCTCTACTGCCCTCTCCCTTAGGAAATAGTATGCCAAAGTGTAGAGTACCTTTAATGTACCTTAGAACTCTCTTTGCAGCAAGCAACTGAGGCTTCAAAGGTTTGTTCATGTGTCTGCTCACTAAACCAGTAGCATAACAAATATCTGGCCTAGTGTGACATAGGTACCTTAGTGAGCCAATAATGCCTCTATACATTGTAGGATCAACTTCCTCATGCTCTTCTTCAATGATATGCACACTGCCATCTGTAGGAGTGCTTGCTAGGTTGCAATCCAGCATATTGAACCTCTTTAGGATGTCTTTAGCATACTTAGATTGATGTAGTTTTAGTCCTTATTCTGTATAAGCAAGTTCCAGCCCTAGGAAGTAGGATAATCTGCCCAGATCAGTCATTTCAAACTTTGACTGCATCTGCTGCTTGAATTCTGAAATTTCAGCCTTGTTGCTTCCTGTAACAAGCAAATCATCAACATATAGGAACACAATAAGCAGATCAAGATCTTTCTTCTGCCTTATAAATATTCAACTATACACCTTTTAAAGCCTAGGTCTAAGAAAAATTTGTCAATTCTCTTATTCCAAGCTCTAGGTGCTTGCTTCAGCCCATATAGGGCCTTATTCAACTTGTATACCCTGTCCTCCTTGCCCTTGGCTTCAAAACCAGGTGACTGGTCCACATAGACTGTTTCCTCTAATGGCCCATTAAGAAAAGCAGAATTCACATCTAGGTGAACCAATGGCCAAGCTCTGTTGCAAGGAAGAGCAATCCCTAATCTGATTGTTTCATGTCTAGCAACAGGAGAGAAAACTTCTGTGAAATCAAAGCCTTCCCTTTGTTGGAAGCCTTTGGCCACTAACCTGGCCTTGTGCTTCACTATCTTGCCTTCTTGATTGAGTTTCAACTTGAATACCCACTTCACAGCTATAGATTTCTGGCCTTGAGGTAACTTGGTCAGCTTTCAAGTATCATTCTTTTCAATGGACTTTAGTTCCTCTACCATTGCACCCTTCCAAGCCTTGCCATCTAAGGCCTATTTGACACTAACTAGCTTTGCATCAACCAACATAGCAGACTGCACTAAATCACCTTCATTGGTGATTTCAGCATCATATTATTCACCTCATAGTCATCAAATCTTCTAGGATCTGTCTATGCCTTTGAGGTCTAGGTTCTCCCACCTCCTCGGCTTGTTCCTCTTCACCGTCATCATCATTAGGAGCATTTACAGGTTCTATCCCCTCCTCAATAGGGTCTAGATTCACTGTCACAGAGGGTTGAGAGCTGGTTTGGTTTAATTTTTGCCAATCGCAGCTTTCATCCTCCAAGACAACAACATCTCTACTAATTTCAACCTTATCATTAGTAGGATTATACAACCTATAAGCACCAGTAGGATGATAACCAACTAAGATAAGAGGTTTAGTCTTGTCTTCAAGTTTCTTTCTAGTAGCATCAGGAATGTGACCATAGCACAAGGAACCAAACACCCTTAGATGAGATACACTAGGCTTTTTTCTTAGCCAAACTTCCTCAGGAACCTTCCCATTCAGTTTTTTAGTAGGACATTTATTCAACAAGTAAGTGGTTGTCATCACAGCTTCTCCCCATAGCTTATGAGGCAACTGCTTCTATTTTAGCATACTTCTGGCCATATCCAATATGCTTCTGTTTCTCCTTTCTGCCCAGCCATTGTTGTAACACCCGTTTCTACCCCTTTCATTTATAACAATTATCAGAGTGCACAAATTATTTTTCTTGAAACGGAATGCTACAATTACTTCAAAAACACGTCATTTGTTTAACTTAAATTAAAAACATTACGTGGCATCATGGGCGGCCATTACTCAAAAATACAGTTACAACGTTAAAACAAAATCCAACAAGTCGTACAAGACAAGATCACTATCTAATAAGACGCCCCCCAGGTGCTACGTATCAGAGCGACTCGAACTCAAGGGAATGAAGGTCAAAGCCTTCAAGTACGGTTACCTGTAAGGTAAAAATCAACAAAAGGGGTGAGTCTCAAACCCTATAATAAAGTACATAAGGAGTAGTATATACAGATACAGGACTACATCAGTCACATCAATATTCACTTTAATCACCAGTTCAGTCAATCGAAATTAATCACCAAATAAATAATCACCAAGTAATCACCAAATAAATAATCACCAAGTAATCACCAAATAAATAATCACCAATTAATCACCAAATAAATAATCACCAAAACATTCACCAACTGTATGTTTAATGTATGAGATGCAACCCAAAACTCCACTGGGCATATGCATGTGGATCCATTCACCAAAATGAGCCTTGAGGGCATTCACCAAAATTTATAATAAGGCCGAAGCCCGAGGCCGAAGCCTATTCACCAAAATCATGCATATGATTATGCGACACCATGACTATGCATCACACACCAGAATCACCAAATAAATAATGCCATAGCATAATTCACCAACATATCAAAAGAGGATTACAGACCCCATTCACCAATAATAATATACACCATATATATATATATATATATATATTTGCATACCACACTATTACACAGCACATTATTTTCACCGTGACAACACCATTTAAAATTACAAGGAACAGCACCTTAGTCTCATGAAGAACACCAACATTTTATTAAAGAGGAACAGTAGCGATTTCCAAACCAAACAACAACTAGGACACAGTCACTTGGGACTTTCAGAACGACCGGGGAAAAATATTAAATTTTGGTTTTGGCCTGGACAACAGATAGACAATTAAATAAGCGTCGTAACGCACTTTGAAACACCTAAAACGGACACCCGAGTCAAAAGTTACGTTAAAAACAAATTTGGAAGAAATTAGGCAACACTGCTGGGAACTGGCGCCTTAGGCGCCCAGCGCCCAGGCAACACACGCACTGGCGCCCAGCGCGCAACACACGCACGCCCCGCGCGCACAACAGGCGCCCAGCGCCCAGGCGCGCGCCACACACACCCACGCACGCAAGCAGGCGCCCAGCGCCCAGCGCGCAACACAGCGCACGCACAACAGGCGCCCAGCACAGGCACCTGGCGCCCAGCACAGGCACCTGACGCCCAGCACACTGTCAAAACCAGATTTTTATATAAATTCAGCCCAAACATCATTTCTTCTCAATTTTAAAACATCAAAATTATATTTCTTTTCCACCATCTAAAATCCTCACTCACCCCAAAAAAATCAATTTTATTTGAAAACACCAAAACCATATTGACAACCATCATCACCATCACCATTGCGCCTATACACACACCCACACCAAGCATCACCAACACACACACTAACTTGGCACTTGGCACACAAGCATATCATAAGATGCACTTAGCATATGGCACACCAACACAACACAAAATACACTTAGCCAATACACAATAATGTGGTACGGGGCGCCTAGCACAAGGGCGCCTACTTCCATGACCAAAAGTCCGACAACGTCAATACTTGGCGCGGGGCACCCCACTCAAGAGCGCCTAATTCCGCACCTAGACAACAATTTCCAGCAACACTAAAAATACTACAATGGTGCCTTATGCGCCTATAACACAACAATTGAATTTTTGAGCAACATAGTCCAATCAACTCGCACACCAATCACACCAAAAACGTCAATTTACATATTATGCACAAGAACAACATCAATTATACATTCATTCGAGCACTTGGCACGCAATTCTAAATTCATCACTTATATGAACAATTCGCAAAACATCAACAAGCCATATAGTGATCAATACATACATACAACTCATCAATATCAAAATCAATACAAAAACGACATAGATCCTAACCCCTACATACATCCCATTATGATCCCTATTATAAGGCAAGACCCACCCTTACCTTAGTTTCACCGAAGATAGAGATCCCTCCACGAGCACACCGAGTAACCACAGCAACCGAGCTCCTCTCCTCTCCTATGGAAGTCGCGCCCCTCTCTTCTTCTTTCTTCTCCCTTAGAGCCGTCCCTCTCTTTTCTTTTTCTCTTCTCACGCTCTCTCCTTTCTCTTCTCTCAACTCACGCTTTCTTTTCTTTTTTCACAAATGAGGCACCACTTCACTAACCTAGCGCCTAGCAGCTCAAGTCTACGGGCTTGGGCTTGGCGCACTGGGCCAATCATAACACCTCCGAAGTACGAACGCCACCCCCTTCAGATAAATAAAATAATATAATAATAACTAAAACCACCCAATATTATTATTATTATTATTATTATTATTATTATTATTATCATCATTATTATTATTATTATTATTTCTATCACCAACTCCTATTTAATTTAATTAACTAAATACTAAATAACTATTTAATTAATTTCGGGGTGTTACAACTCTCCCCCACTTAGATTATTTTCGTCCTCGAAAATTCGCATCAACATCTCCTTAACTCACCGGCTGGCTACGACAATTGACATCCTCACGGTTATGCTCTAACTAGTCCGTACCCACGATTACAATTAATTCACCCAACAACAAACGACAAAACTCGCAACAAGGTCTCTGTCGAAGATCGACAAGGGACACAAAGAACACACCAGGCAACATAAGACCAATCAGAGAAAACAACACAAGACTTAAGCATTCACAACATTCAGCAGTATTAAAACAGTGAGCGGCATCGGTATCGACAATAGGTTTAACGGAAAACTTTAACGAAACACATACCTCCGAAATGATCATCATTCTTCAGAAGACTCAGTGCCCACCAAGGCAAACACCCTCCCACTAGACTTCTCTTTCTTCGGCTTGGAACACTTAGTACTAATATGTCCCATCTCCCCACAGTTGTAGCAAACAACGTCTCTCTTCTCGCACTTAGCAGCTACGTGGCCTTCCTTGCCACACTTGAAACACTTGAAGGTCATGCAATCGGGACTCTTATGTCCCGGCTTTCCACACTTGTGACACACAATGCCCGCAGTAGCGTCTCCCCCACTTGGCTTCCTGCCCGAACTCTCCTCGCCCTTTCCCTTACCACTTGAAACATCATAAGGCTTCCCCCTAAACTGAGAATTTCTCTTCTCCTTCACAGCCTTGTAAGCAGCAGAACTGTCTTCCTCATAGATCCTACACTTATCAACCAATCTAGCGAAAACCCGAACCTCTTGATATCCAATTGCTTTCTTTATATCCGGTCGTAGACCACTCTCGAACTTGACACATTTTGAAAATTCAGAATTGGCATCGTTAGCATAATAAGGACAAAATTGAGCCAGCTCCTCAAACTTGGCGGCATAATCAGCCACAGTCTTGTCTCCCTGCTTCAGCTCTAAAAACTCCACTTCTTTCTTGGCTCGCACATCCTCAGGGTAATACTTCCTCTTGAACTCTCTTGTGAAAACCTCCCAAGTCACTTCCTCACCAGCATTTTCCAATCTTCGCAGCATTCCCAACCACCAGTCGTCAGCTTCCTCTGCTAGCATATGAGTCCCAAACTTCACTTTCTGAGCCGGAGTACACTCCATGACACGAAAGACCCACTCTATCTCCTTCAGCCATGACAACGCTCCATCCGGGTTGTACCGACCCTTAAAGGTGGGTGGGTTCTCTCTCTGGAATGTAGCCAAATTGCGCGTCCCGTCATTAACAACACCGGGTATATTACCCATTGCCCCGGCTATAGCCTGCAAGGCAGCAGCAAGTGCAGCATCGTCCCGTCTGGCCATTCTAGCACTGCAATATAAAACAGAATTCAGAAACGAGTAACAAACTCAATGTTACTCAACACGATGACTCAACTACCGGCCGGACAGACCGAACTGCTCTGATACCAACTTGTAACACCCGTTTCTACCCCTTTCATTTATAACAATTATCAGAGTGCACAAATTATTTTTCTTGAAACGGAATGCTACAATTACTTCAAAAACACGTCATTTGTTTAACTTAAATTAAAAACATTACGTGGCATCATGGGCGGCCATTACTCAAAAATACAGTTACAACGTTAAAACAAAATCCAACAAGTCGTACAAGACAAGATCACTATCTAATAAGACGCCCCCCAGGTGCTACGTATCAGAGCGACTCGAACTCAAGGGAATGAAGGTCAAAGCCTTCAAGTACGGTTACCTGTAAGGTAAAAATCAACAAAAGGGGTGAGTCTCAAACCCTATAATAAAGTACATAAGGAGTAGTATATACAGATACAGGACTACATCAGTCACATCAATATTCACTTTAATCACCAGTTCAGTCAATCGAAATTAATCACCAAATAAATAATCACCAAGTAATCACCAAATAAATAATCACCAAGTAATCACCAAATAAATAATCACCAATTAATCACCAAATAAATAATCACCAAAACATTCACCAACTGTATGTTTAATGTATGAGATGCAACCCAAAACTCCACTGGGCATATGCATGTGGATCCATTCACCAAAATGAGCCTTGAGGGCATTCACCAAAATTTATAATAAGGCCGAAGCCCGAGGCCGAAGCCTATTCACCAAAATCATGCATATGATTATGCGACACCATGACTATGCATCACACACCAGAATCACCAAATAAATAATGCCATAGCATAATTCACCAACATATCAAAAGAGGATTACAGACCCCATTCACCAATAATAATATACACCATATATATATATATATATATATATATATATATATATATATATATATATATTTGCATACCACACTATTACACAGCACATTATTTTCACCGTGACAACACCATTTAAAATTACAAGGAACAGCACCTTAGTCTCATGAAGAACACCAACATTTTATTAAAGAGGAACAGTAGCGATTTCCAAACCAAACAACAACTAGGACACAGTCACGTGGGACTTTCAGAACGACCGGGGAAAAATATTAAATTTTGGTTTTGGCCTGGACAAACAGATAGACAATTAAATAAGCGTCGTAACGCACTTTGAAACACCTAACACGGACACCCGAGACAAAAGTTACGTTAAAAACAAATTTGGAAGAAATTAGGCAACACTGCTGGGAACTGGCGCCTTAGGCGCCCAGCGCCCAGGCAACACACGCACTGGCGCCCAGCGCGCAACACACGCACGCCCCGCGCGCACAACAGGCGCCCAGCGCCCAGGCGCGCGCCACACACACCCACGCACGCAAGCAGGCGCCCAGCGCGCAACACAGCGCACGCACAACAGGCGCCCAGCACAGGCACCTGGCGCCCAGCACACTGTCAAAACCAGATTTTTATATAAATTCAGCCCAAACATCATTTCTTCTCAATTTTAAAACATCAAAATTATATTTCTTTTCCACCATCTAAAATCCTCACTCACCCCAAAAAAATCAATTTTATTTGAAAACACCAAAACCATATTGACAACCATCATCACCATCACCATTGCGCCTATACACACACCCACACCAAGCATCACCAACACACACACTAACTTGGCACTTGGCACACAAGCATATCATAAGATGCACTTAGCATATGGCACACCAACACAACACAAAATACACTTAGCCAATACACAATAATGTGGCACGGGGCGCCTAGCACAAGGGCGCCTACTTCCATGACCAAAAGTCCGACAACGTCAATACTTGGCGCGGGGCACCCCACTCAAGAGCGCCTAATTCCGCACCTAGACAACAATTTCCAGCAACACTAAAAATACTACAATGGTGCCTTATGCGCCTATAACACAACAATTGAATTTTTGAGCAACATAGTCCAATCAACTCGCACACCAATCACACCAAAAACGTCAATTTACATATTATGCACAAGAACAACATCAATTATACATTCATTCGAGCACTTGGCATGCAATTCTAAATTCATCACTTATATGAACAATTCGCAAAACATCAACAAGCCATATAGTGATCAATACATACATACAACTCATCAATATCAAAATCAATACAAAAACGACATAGATCCTAACCCCTACATACATCCCATTATGATCCCTATTATAAGGCAAGACCCACCCTTACCTTAGTTTCACCGAAGATAGAGATCCCTCCACGAGCACACCGAGTAACCACAGCAACCGAGCTCCTCTCCTCTCCTATGGAAGTCGCGCCCCTCTCTTCTTCTTTCTTCTCCCTTAGAGCCGTCCCTCTCTTTTCTTTTTCTCTTCTCACGCTCTCTCCTTTCTCTTCTCTCAACTCACGCTTTCTTTTCTTTTTTCACAAATGAGGCACCACTTCACTAACCTAGCGCCTAGCAGCTCAAGTCTACGGGCTTGGGCTTGGCGCACTGGGCCAATCATAACACCTCCGAAGTACCAACGCCACCCCCTTCAGATAAATAAAATAATATAATAATAACTAAAACCACCCAATATTATTATTATTATTATTATTATTATCATCATTATTATTATTATTATTATTTCTATCACCAACTCCTATTTAATTTAATTAACTAAATACTAAATAACTATTTAATTAATTTCGGGGTGTTACAATTGTGTTGTGGTGTATAAGGAGATGTTACTTCATTAATGATTCATTCCTTAGAACAAAATTCCTCAAACTCATTTGAGGTATATTCACCTCCACCACCAGTCCTTAGGATTTTAATTTCTTTGCCACTTTGCTTTTCAGCCATTGCCTTGAACCTCTTGAAAACTTCAAGAGCTTCACTCTTGACCTTGATTAGATACATCCAAAGCATCCTTGAGTACTCATCCACAAATGTGATGAAGTACTTGTTGCCTCCAACAGATTGTACCTCAAAAGGACCACAAATATCAGAAAGTAAGACACCTAGCACATCCTTAGCTCTTCCTTTTAGGTCTGATTTAAACTTTAACCTAGGTTGTTTACCAACTAGACATACAGTACAATTCTTTTCTGGTAGAACAGTCTTAGGCATGCCACAAACTAGTTCCCTAGCATTCAATAGAGATAGGCTTCTAAAATTTAGATGTCCATACCTTTGATGCCATAGAAAACTTTCTGAATCAACTGCTGTTGCATTGAGGCATTCTACTTCTGCAACTTCTAAGCTGGTTCTGAATGTTCTGTTCTTAGATAGTGGTGAGGATAGGACCAGTTTCTCCCTTGTGCCATAAAGCTTCAGCTTGTTGTCCTTGATTGTCACTGAAAAGCCTTTTTCAACTAGCTGTCCAACACTAATGAGATTGCTTCTCATGTTGGGAATGTACCACACATTCTCAATCAACACAGTTTTGCCATCTGCCCTTTGAATGAGTATATCACCCATTCCCTCAGCCACCATACTCTTGTTATTAGCACACTTAATGGAGGTTTTCTTGGTTGGATCAAAATTGATCAACCAATCTCTGTTGTCAGTCATGTGATTTGAACACCCAGTGTCCAAATACCATATGTCCACCACTGTCTTGCCATCACCTGTGGTGATCATGAATGTCACCCATTCAGAATCATCATTAACAGTTGTAAAAGCCACAGGGTCAGAATCTGAATCAGATTCCTGAGCCACATTGGCTTCCTCTTCCTTGTCTTTGTCCTTCTTTGCCTTTGACCAACAGTCACTGGCATAGTGCCCAAATTTCTCACAGTTCCAGCACTAAATCTTCTTCTTATCAGTAGGTTGTTTCTTACCTTTAGAGCTACTAGACCCTCCTCCTTTAGAGGATTCAGAATCTTTGCCCTTTCCCTTGTTAGAGTTCCAATTTCCTTTGCCATTAGACTTCTTCTTGCCCTTAGACCAGTTTGACTTAGAGGATTTGGCTTGGAAGGCTGTCTCCTTCCCTCTATCACCTCCTTCCATCTCATTTTGACGAATTTTCTTGGCCTCTAAGGTGCTTTGAAGTTGTTCAATGGTCACTACTGCTAGATCCATAGTGTCCTCAATAGAGTTGACTATATAGCCAAATCTTTGAGTTAAAGAACGTATGATCTTTTCACAAATTTGCTGATTTGTGAGTTGTTCACCATTCAATCCCATTGCATTAGTGATAACTCTAAGTCTAGCAATGTAATCACAGATCTTCTCTTGATCCTTCATCTTAGTGTTCTCATATTGCTTTCTCAAAGCATTCAACTTGACCTTTTTTACTTGAGTATCACCCAAAAAACTGGTTTTCAGAATATCCTAGGCTTCTTTAGAAGTCTTGGCATTTCTGATTTTGTCAAAATTTGGTTCATCACAACCTTGATGAATGAGATACTTACCCTTGCAATCTTTCCTCTGTTCTCAATATAGGTGGCTCTTTCAGCCTCTATTGGTTCAGCAGGCAGCTCTGCAAACCCTTCTGTCACAATTTCAAAGAGGTATTGGAAGCCTAAAATTGCCTCCATTTGAATACACCATCTGTCATAGCTTCTGCTATCTAGTTTAGTTATGTTTGTGGGTAGAATTCCTGCCATGGTTAAGGACTGAAAACTGTTTCACACACTGTTTCCCTTTAACCCAAGAATCTGTCACTTTGACTAAAACTCACAAAAATTTACACACCTCACACACTCTTGTGTTTCCCAGATTTTCTTGAACCCCAAGAACGTAACTATGCTCTGAGATACCAATTTGTTGGTGTATTATATGAATTGTGGTGGTGTAGATAGCAAAATAATAAGCACAGATTGTAAAAAACAAAACTGACTCAATTGTTGTTTATGCAGGTACTGTGCACTTACTGCTAAATGGGCCTTGACCCGGTCCAAACTTGAATACACAGAGAAGGGTTAATACACTGAACCCTAATTCTTTTGCCTCTCACGTAATTCTCTTTCTCTCTCTTTCTCTTCGTTCTCTCTTCCTTTCTCTGCCTTCTCTCTATCACCTATGAACCCTAATGTTTCGGTTTCTCTGATTTTAGGTGTTTGGAGACTTGATTTTACGAATCAAGACACACGATGAAGAGGAGATTGAAGGTGAGATGCGTTGCTGGGTTTTGAAAGAATGAAGAAACGCGAAGATGTTGCAACATCAAGCTAACAACAACAGATTATTACAACTGTTATTTTTGACCTAACCCTAATTTTACAACAAATGCTTTTAAAAAAAAATTAAAGTCTAAGCATTTAGGGTTTCTGTCATACCAACTCAGAATTACTTAAATAACAGCCTCCATTTAAAGTTATAATTTACCATTATGTCTCTTCTTTGCATTGTCAGTCACCATATGTTGTTTCCTGGATTTTTCGCAGCGTGAAACCCTAGTTGCTCTGAATAGAAAATATGCTTCATCGAAGACAATATATGTTAGGAACTTCTCATATAGTCTCGAACGAGCTGACATGTATGTATTTCTTATTGCACAGTTGCATGTATTATGGCTTATATATATATATATATATATATATATATATATATATATATATATATATATATATATAGTTTAATAATTAACATCTCATTAGAATTTAGAATATTTAATTTGGACATTGGAAATTGGATTTTTAGGTCATATCAAAGTCCAAATTTTCATCTTTCAACGGAGATTCTCATCCTAGATTCTCAATCTTGCAATGGAGATTTTCATCCTTTGAGTTATAATGGGGAGGAATGTTGAGAACAAACCGAAGATACTGCTTGTGCCAAAAAAACCACTCGTCGAAAGTTCTCAAGGACTACCTTTGTAAGAATTAAATGGTGCACTGAAAAGAATCTGTAACAATTGACTTGAATCTGTTATTATAATTAACTTGGATGATGTATTGTGTCACAACAATTAAAAGTATGTAGTTGTATACTTGCTTTTTTGAAAGATATTCATTGGATTTGATAAATAGTCTTATATATACTTTGTGTATTGTTTGATTAAGATTTTTCTTTTGTCAAAATTGTTTGATTAAGATATTTATAATAATTAATATATTATAATATTTTGGTAAAAGAACTAAATTTTTTAGTGTTTTTCTATATGTATTGTGTAAATTATAATTATATTTGGTGCTTAAAAATAAAATTTGGTAATGAATTACAATTTAAAATAGCAAATAAAATAATATAATAAAAATAATAGTTTTTAGTGACGGACAGAACCATAGGTAGAAGTCAAAATTTGAAGTTATTAATAAAGATATAGTGACAGTCAAGAACCGTAGGTAAAAAGTATTGGGGCGTAGAGAAAAGTTTTACCCACGGACAAAAAAGGGTTGTTAGACGTCTTACCTACGGGTAAGCCGGCCGTGAAAAAATGTCAAAACCACTTTTACCTACAAACTTTTGACATTTAGTGACGGATTTTGTCCGTAGGCAAAAGTCAAATTTCTTGTTGTGTCTTTACCCATTCGGTTTGAGAAACAAAATTAGATTCTACTATAGTTTAGTTTACAAAGCATCGCGAATTCAAATTTGAGAAATATTCGTATAAGCAAACGCTATCGGCCCGTGTGGATGCACATGTATAGTATAAGCAAACACTACTATATTTTCTTCATAAAAGTGAAGCTATTTAATACTATATTTTCTCTTGTTTATACAAAAGATTTATAGTTTTTATTAATTTTTCGGGTGATTCACCTACAAAGCACAGTCAACACTAGTACAGATTATCTAATTTGTTAAAATTATAATTGAGATTTAAATTATATTGGCAAGTTTATGTGTCAGGTAAAGAAAAAAAATCAGACATATTCATCAAACAGTATACAGAAACTTAAGTTATATTCATATACATATATAACATTATAAAAACATTCACCAAAAAAGCCGATTAATAGAGAAAATTTAACAAGGAAATTTCGCATTGTTAATAACCATTTTCCTGGCAAAAAATTACGAGACTGTAATAAATGAATAAGCATTCTATGTTGTACTCAAAACAAAACAAAAATAGACCAATATAAGATAAACCAAGATAAATAAACAATCAATGTATACAATTTAATTGTATAAAAATGGTTGATTATCATCCTATCAAGATTCCTGCAACCTTTAAGTTTAAATAATATTAAAAAAACCTCCAAGTTTAAATAAATTTAAAAAAAGATAACTCTAATGTCACCAAGATTAGCCCTTCCAGACATTTCCAAAAAGTCCACCAAAAACTCTCCTCCTCGGTTCAGTTT
Source organism: Astragalus membranaceus (assembly GCA_039519185.1). NCBI lineage: Eukaryota > Viridiplantae > Streptophyta > Magnoliopsida > Fabales > Fabaceae > Astragalus > Astragalus membranaceus. The sequence goes on along the minus strand of CM076848.1, from coordinate 134,077,081 downwards.
TTTGGTGTGAAGTTATTAGCCAGGAAGGATACTTAACATCAAACTTAATTCTCAAATTGCCCTTTCTCCTAGGTTGTTTGGAAATGGGCATTCCTTCATTATGTACAACTTTCTCAGAACTATCTTTGATTACACCTTGCACTGGGACAAAGACATTCCTTCCATCCAAGGTTGTCAGCTCCAAGGTTTTACCTTTATGGGACTCAACAAGTGTCAACTCTTGCTTAATCACCAAATCATTACCATCTCTTCTATAAACATCATGTGTTTTCTCATCTACCACAAAAAAAACATCACCTTGGATCATCCCAATCTTCTCGTTTCCCTTCCCTTCGAATGTAATCTTTGTTCCTTTCTTCAACCCAGCTTTTACCTCAATAGTCAGAATACATAATACATAAAATACATAATACATAAAACAAGTTCAACGTTCACATTCACATTCACTCTTAATTAAAATTCAGTTTCGATCAACGAAACCCTAAACCTAAACTAATAATTATGATAATAAAACATTTATTTCAAACAGTGCAAGTAAAACAAACGTTAAATTAGGGTTCAAATTAATTTACCCAAAAGAACCATCGATAACAGTCCTCGAGAACTTGACCTCCTTATTAGCACCGTTATAAAGCTCTTCCAAACTACACAGTAAAACTTTCTCTACCGCAACAGCCATCCTTGGCAGTCCACCAAACACTCCACCGCCATTTGATGTTTTGAAAAAACCGTCCCTCTGTGTACCACTGACGTCAGGGCTATCACTGATAATCTCAGCAAGGAAATCATCAAAATCGCGAGGGTTAAACTGGAAAGTACAAATAGTATTCTAACGGTTGTAGTTGTTGTTATGGCGTGTGGATGAAGAAGAAGCAGAAGCGAAAGAGGACGGTGGAAACTGACCAGACTTCAGCGCTTCTTTCCCGTAGAGATCGTAGATCTTACGTTTTTCAGGATCGCTTAAAATTTTGTCGGCTTCGATTTTGTTATGTGGATTTCTGTCTGGGTGCCATTTCATAGCAAGTATTCTGTATGCTTTCTTCATTTCATCTTGATTTGCATTTGGATTAACCTTTAGTATTGTGTAGCTTTTTTTAGATAAGCCTTTAGTATTGTGTAGTAATTCATTCTCACTACTCTCTTGCTAGACGGCGGAAGAAAAAAAAAGGAGAATTTGACTCAATGAAGATTTGTTGGAGGAAAAGTGTATATAATGAAATGAAAGTCGTGATTTTCGTAATCATTTGCAGGAAATCTGTTGGCTTTCTAATATGAAACATGATCGTATCAATTAAAAATAAAGTTACCGATTGCAAATTTTGTTTGGACAAAGGTGAATAAAAGCTTTATCTTCGTTAAAAAGGGATATTATTATTATTATTATTATTATTATTATTATTACGCCTTTTCGATTCCCGCAGTGAACAAACTCGGTGTTGGTCAGTACGAAATTTGATCTTAAGCACGAGCAGAAATTAGTCTTTTGTTAAAAGCGTTGGGACACTCCGTGGGTAGCCTGCAATGATCCATAAAAAAAGTTAACCAAATCACAAATTCAGAAATTTAATCAGGATCCAACAATGTAGAAAATAACTTGCACCATCCCTATTAAATGTACCGAGAGAGAGAGACAAAAACTTTCCAATCATGTGATTAGTTTTTTTTGTTTTATTTTAAACTAGCCTCATTACCCACAGGGTGAACCGGTATCAATGGTAAATACATTAAATTAATATTTATTAATTATAAGTAAAATACACTCCTTACATTACACAATATAAGCAAGAATGAGTCAACGAAAGTTGATGTATTTAGTCCAAATTTAAGATCAGATACATCAACTTTTGTTGACCCACTTTTGCTTATATTCACTAACGGATGAAGTAATTAGGAATAAAAGACTTATAAAAAGTAAATTATAAAATTAAGAGTTCTACGTACATAATATCCATAGTAATCAAGAGACAACTTCATTCCCTTTCAGCAACCTGTTAGTCACAAAATTTCTCACTTAATAGAATAACTCATAAAATAAATTATTATAAAGAAAATAAATATAAATTGATCTTCACCCTCTTAGATCAAATTGTGATATTAATTAGGGGTGGACTCAGCTAGTACCCGGGTTCGGTCCCTAACGATGGAATAAATTGAAGCCAGACTTTACTTACCTTCCGGTCGAACTCCTGATTATTCCGGGTCCCTTTCCCTTGGACACCGGAGCGGGACCAAAGACCCTAGACCAAAAAAATGTGAAATTAATTATTACTATATTTTCCAATACTCGCGTATTTATATTAATTATTACAAAAAAATATTCAGTCATTCAATTAAATGCATTATATTTAAATTGCATACATAGTTTACATGGAGCAAAATATCTTGAATACAATCGGAACACCAAAAATCCAAGTTCCTTCTTTCTAAATTGCTGAATTATTCTCTGTAGTTTCCATCCACTAATCTCTTGTTGGCTCCTAACTCTAATAAAACCTCAAAAACCAAACTACAACCCAGATGACATGAATATTACAGAGTTTCAATATTTATGAGAGCATAGAGCAATCTCTCTCCCTCTCCCTCTGTTTCTCAAATTGAGCAAACCGAAATGGGGCTTGTCTTTAAGAATAGCGCATAAAACTGCAAAAGCACAAATTGATCCAACAATCAGTAAATGCTAGCAGTACTTTCCATCCTCTTCTTTTTTGTTAAGGTGAAGAAGACCGTTTCTTAGGTGAAATTGATGGTGGTAACAATGGTACAGCTAGTGGAATCTCTGTCTGACATTGATAGCAAATACTTCCAGAGCCATAACAAAGGAAACCAGAATTTGGATATGTAGTACAAGAACTACTACAAATATCCTTAACACATGGACCTGGAAGAACCATTCCCAAAGGAATATGAGAATCATTAGACCAACCAAGACCCCGACATATTAGAGAGAAATTCCACGTAGTCAAACCACAAACAAAATCCAAACCAGCAACAATTGACTCAAAAGAAATACCCTTTATAACATCATTATCAAAATCAAACCTACCCCAACGTACATCAAATCCATTTCTTTTCCTAATAGCACAAGTGAAATCTATCAAAAGTTTGAAAAAATAGCTAAACAAACACCATGTAAGTTTCAATCCATCAACTAATATGTGACCAACATCTCACCTCTGGCCACCGCTGTTGTAGCAAGCCGCCATACCTTCTGTTGTGAGCGTTGATTCAGTCACTGCAGGCGTTGTCTACACCGTTTGCACCGCCAATCACCCATTTTTCATCACCACCTACAAAGGCTATAATACCATGCTTTGAAACCTGTTCGGTACCGTATCTCCAGCTACGTATCCGACCTGGGATAGGTAGACCGGTCCGAGATAGTTGGTACGTGTATCCTTGGTTGTCCGAGTTGGTGCTCCGGTCCGAGGTGGGGTGGTACCTGCAATGACACTCCGACGCTCAAGTCAGTGAGTGAGTCAATTACAAGTGAGAGTAGGTGAGAGATGAATACCATTAATGTGAGCATTCAATGCTTATTTATAGGTATCTGGAGTGGAGGAGGGCCGTTGGATCTAGGTCTGCAATCTCCACCGTTGGATGAATTGGACCCTTTGGTGTTGGGCCTTTTGGGTGCATTGGCCATTGAGGCCCAATCCGTAACAGTAGCCCCCCAAGTCGGGTCGCTTTAAGGCGAGCTAGACTTGTCGTTTAGAGATTTCACCGGGCCTGATACACTTTACGACATACCGGGCCGATCTGAGGGACTCAGGTCGCGCCGAGTAACTCGAGGCTGACCGCTTTGAGAGATTCCGGGCACGGCGGGGTCAAGAGACCGGGGCGAGTCAACGGAAACGGAGCGATCCGGTCATAGCTGTGCCTTAATTTCTGTGCCAGCTGGCAACGTCATTGATGGGACGCGTCGTTCGAGGAAGATTGGGGTAATGATGGCGCTTGGAACGACGCGCCTGTCTAGGGGCTAGTCTTGGGAAACGTAGCCTAGGCCCAGGCCCATTTGTGGCCTTCTTAATGTTCTATAAATAGGAGGGGGGATCCCCCTTACTTGGATTGTTTTTCTGCGAATTGCTCTGCTTCCGATCTTAAAGTCGTTCCGGAGCTTCTTTCATTCTTCCGAGTTGTGCTGAGTCTCGGTGACGCCTTTGCTGTTCGCGACCTGCCTCCATTGTTCGACGAGCTTCGATTTTCATAAGGTTAGTTTCCTCTTCTCTTTGTTGCTTTTTCCTTTAGATCACGACCGGGTTCTTTCTGGACCCGCATTTGTAGATACAGAGTGGGGGTCGTCAGGTCGGGTTCCGACTTGGTTGTGGACCCACTGTTTACGTATCAACCTGATTCGTCAAGCCCCCATTTCTGCAGGACCGATCTGGCGAGGACGAAACAAACCCGTCGGGTTGCTGACACAGATCGCCCTCATTTCGCGCAAACAATGGCTTCCGGACTTGGAGAGTCTATGGAAATTCGTGCTAGTCCCCCGGGGTCAGCTATTCCCGAGGTTCAAGACGACTTGGGTTCCGCTCCTACTCAAGCTGAAGACCGGTCTCCCGGGGTTCCCAGCAACGAGCCGGTAGATGAAGACAACACAGAGGTGGTGGTTCTTGAATCGGATGATTCTGATGCCGAGTCCGACCGTGAGGAACAAGGCAGTACTAGTTGGAGTTCGGAGGAGAGTGAGGAGGAGGTGGCTGAGAGCCGAAACAATGAAGAGGGTCTTGGGCATTGCGGGGAGCCCGCATATGAAGAAGGTGATTCCGAACAATATCCCCGAGCCGGAGTAGGGCCGGTCAATGTTCCCGTGTCCCTCCCTCTCACTGTTCCCCGGGAGTATTCCTGGGTGTCGGAGGCGTTGAGGGGGATTCCGTCCCTTTATAGGACCGGGGACGACATGAGTTTCTTCGTAAACCGCCTTTCCCGGAAGGATCAGATCTGGAATGTGGAGGGAATGGCTGAAGACCAGCATGTGGCCGTCTGGCCGAAAGCTCTTAAATTTGTTATGTACGGGGTAACGATCCTTGATATGCACGTTAGCCCCCCGTTCACCGCTTTTCAACAAGAGGCTTTGGAGATCTTGAACCTCGCCCCTTCCCAACTTCATCCCAACTCATGGGCGTTCCTCCGGGCTTTTGAGTTGATGTGCATTCATCTGGAGAGACCGATCTCCTGCGACCTCTTCTTCCACCTTTTCGAGGTTAACCGTAGGCATGAGGATGGAACTAAAGATCGGTGGGAACATGTGAGCTTCCGGGCTAAGAGAGGGTTAAAGATTTTCATGCCTTATTCCGACTCTCTTAAGAACTGGAAAAATAAGTATTTCTTTGTGGAGCCCGTGAATGAGGAGGCAGTGAGGCACGTCGGCCAATATTCTGCGGATGGGAAATCATTGGAGTTCACAAAGTTTCAACTGGGATGGTCTCTCTCACATTTTAACCGGAGGCCTCATTCTTACACCGTCGGCTTAGGGCGGCTATCCCAGGTGGACCAGGAATCGTTGGCGATCTTGACGAACTTTGCCGACCTGATCGTCTACCGTGATCCCAAGAAATTTGGGATTGACGTAGCCCGATTGGTCGGGGCTGGGTCGAAATCTCAAGTAGTCGCCGTTCTTGGTAGGTTTCTTGGTAGATAACTCCGCCCATTCATAATTTTTTTTGACTGCCGTTTCTTTTAACATTGTTTATTCTCCTTTCTTTGCAGATAGCATGGGGCCGGACAAGTTCTCTCGCCTGACGGCTCTTGCAGAAAGGAAGGCTGGGGTGCAAAAGGAATAACCCGTTGCTGCCATACCGATTAGCACCGTCTTGGAGGCAGTCTCCGCTGGAGCAGAGGATCGGGCTGCGGATCTCTCGCACCGAAAAAGGGAGCGCCCCCTAACTCAAGCAGACCCTGCTTCTACCTCCAATGCCCCGGCTGCTCGGGCTTCAAAAAAGGGGCGTCATGGAAAGCACCGGACTTCTAGGTCTTCTGGTCTTTCTATTGACGCCGACTTCCTGCAGAAGCATTTGGAGGATTCCCGGGTCGACCCTGTTGAGGCGTCTCTCAAGTTATTCCGGCATCTTGCTGACGTGACGAAGCTTCAGAAGGTCGAGGCTGAGAATCAGGCAAAAGGTGACCCCAAGTTCCGAGGTTCACTCTTTGACTTTCTTTCTTGGTCATCTCTGTCGTTGACTTCCTTGTTTCTATTATTACAGGGGCCCTGGTGGAGAGGGACAACGAAAGGAAAGCCCGGGAAGAGTTGCAAAAGAAATACGAGGCTCTGGAGAGGGATCAGACCGAGCTTAAAGCGGCTGTGGAGAAATTTGAGAAGGAGAGGGACTCTGCCCTCAACTTGTGCATGGAACACGAGGTTCGAATCCAAGATCTCGAGAGTCAAGATAGGCAGTCTGCCGAGGTTATTTCTTCCCTGAGGGCTCGGATTCAGGAACTCGAGGCCGATCTAGCGAAGGCGAGGCAGGCCCAGGTCGGATCTAGCGTTGATTCTTTACCTCGGATTGCTGAATTAGAAAGGGAGCTTCAAGAGGTACGTGCCAAAGCAGAAATTTTGGAGGACGAGGTGGTGGAGGCGGCTCAACTGGCTCTGGAAGTGGCCGAGGAGAGCTTTGAAAAAGCCCTTTCTCAAGTTGCTGTCATCCATCCATCCCTTCCTCTGGAACGGGGATTTATTCGCTTGAACCATACCGTAGCTGATGGGCGTATTGTCCGGCCCTATCGTGACTCTGATGCATTCGATATCATTTACCCCCCCCCCTTCCATGTCGTGATTGCTGCTGATGGGAAGGTTCTGAATTTGCTGTTTCTTCTTTTCTGGGTTCCGGGTGGAACCGGTGGGGAAATAAAGCCCCGGGTTCCGGGCGGAACCGGAATTTTGTAATATGCCATTACCTTTTTGAACTAGAGGACCCGGCCGCATCCGGGATAATTCGTAATGAAAATGTAATTTAATGTGCTTCCGGTTTCATTTACCTCGGTTTTTAGTTTTTATACTGTTGTTTTTCGTTGGTGCACTTGCGTTTGATTCGCTCAAGTGGTAAACGTCGCCTCAAGGACAGTTTACCGGGACTCGGCCCAGATCGAACTCGTCCCTTAGGGTTGTGGCAACCTCGGCCAAATAATCGTAAAATGAACGCCTTCGGGGTAGTTTACCGGGACTCGGCCCAGATCGAACTCACCCCTTAGGATAGCGACAAACCTCGGTCAGCTAAAGGAAAATAGAATAGGCGATAAGATCGGTAGACACCGCAATCATATAGGATAACATCGGTATACACCGTTCATTAGATAAGATGAGTTACAACATCGGTATACACCGCAAACATAATTGATAACATCGGTATACACTGTTCTCCAGATAAGATAAGAATAACGTCGGTATACACCGCTCTTTAGGTAAGATGAGAGTCAGCTGTAGTATTTTCTCAGTTTAGTTGCGTTCCATGTTCTTGGGATCGCCTTGCCGGACAAGGTCTCCAATTCATAGGCACCTCTGCCGGTTTTAGATAAAACTCGGTAAGGTCCTTCCCAGTTGGGGGCGAGCTTGCCCTGTGCGGCGTTCTTCAAACCGACATCGGCTCTCCGTAAAACTAAATCACCGATTTCAAGGTCTCTGGGGATCACTTTCGAGTTATATCGTACTGCTACCCTCTGCTTTACTATTGCTTCTTTAAGGAAAGCTTGACCTCGGACCTCGTCGACGAGGTCGAGGTTTTCCTTCAACGCCTGACTATTGTCCCCCGGAGGTTTCGGGTGGAGTGTCCTCCAGCTCAGCTCCCCGATCTCCACCGGGATCACGGCCTCTGTCCCGTACGAAAGTCGGAAAGGGGTTTCCCTCGTTGAGCTCTGTGGAGTAGTTCTGTAGGCCCACAGCACGTAAGGTAGCTCTTCAACCCAGTTTCCCTTTGCTTCGTCAAGTCGTTTCCTCAGTCCATTGAGAAGGACTTTGTTGGCGGCCTCGGCCTGACCGTTTGTCTGAGGGTGCTCTACCGAGGTAAATCGGTGTTTGATCTTAAGGTCTGACATGAGTTTCCTGAAACCTTTGTCGGCGAACTGTGTTCCGTTGTCCGTGACTACAACTTCGGGGATCCCGAATCTAGTCATTATATTTTTCTTGAAGAATTTGATGCAATTCTTAGCGCTGACGATGGCCAGGGGCTCAGCTTCAATCCATTTGGTGGAGTAATCCACCGCTACTATGAGGTATTTGACCTGGCCGGGGGCAGTTGGGAATGGCCCTAAGAGATCTATTCCCCACCAAGCGAATGGCCATGGCGAGCTTAAGCTGGTGAGCTCCGTAGGGGGTGCTATGTGGACCTTGGCGTGGATCTGACACTTACTGCACCTCTTTACGTAATTTCTTGCATCGGTCTCCATGGTTGGCCAAAAGTATCCCGCCCTTAATGCCTTTCGAGCCAGGGATCGACCTCCAAGGTGTTGGCCGCATATTCCCTCATGGATCTCGGCCAGGACGTAGTCCGCTTCTCCTCCCTCGATGCACTTCAACAGTGGTGCCGACAGGCTTCTTCTGTAGAGGCTTCCATCGATTATGGAAAAAAGGAGGCCTTCCTCCGGAGGATCTTGGCTTTACTCGGGTCCGGAGGCTCGTTCCCCGTTCTGATATAGTCTATTAGTGGCGCGATCCAGCCCTGGCTTTCTTCTACTACATTAATAGAAAGACTTGCTTCCGGGTTCAAGATTACGCTCGGCTTGCTCAGTGTTTCCTGGATTATTGACCGGTGATTTCCCGGAACTTTTGTGCTGGCAAGCTTGGAAAGGATGTCAGCCCGGATATTCTCCGATCTTGGAACGTGCTTCACTTCCGTGAATGTAAAAAGGGAGAGCAGCTCCTGCACTTGGGTTAGGTACCTTTGCAAGATCGGATCTTTAGCCTCGTACTGTTTCCCGATTTGGGATACCACCAATAATGAGTCGGTATTTAGGGAAAGTCGGGAGACCTTGAGGTCGATCGCAAGCCGGAGTCCAGCTATGCACGCCTCATATTCCGCCTGGTTGTTTGAGGTAGGGAAACCGAATGTGAGTGATACTTCGATTATGATGCCCGTCGGGCTTTCAAGCATTAACCCTGCACCACTTCCTTTTGGATTTGAGGACCCGTCTACGTGAAGCGTCCATACCCCGTCATCCGGATCGGCGGGCGCCATCTCTGTGATAAAGTCGGCAAGTACCTGGGCTTTCATAGACGGTCTTGTTTCGTATTTGATTCCGAACTCGGAGAGTTCTACCGCCCATTTGATCATTCGACCTGCTAAGTCGGGTCGGTGCAAGATCTGCCGAATTGGATAATTAGTCCGCACCACGATTTGATGGGCGACGAAATAAGGTCGGAGGCGGCGTGCCGAGATGAGTAGAGCAAAAGCGATCTTCTCTATTTTCTGATACCTCACCTCCGGTCCATGCAGAGCTTTACTCACGAAGTATACCGGGCTTTGACCAGCTCCGGTCTCCCTGACAAGTACGGCTCCGATGGCCTCATCTGATATGGCTAGATACAAAAATAAATCTTCCCCTGGGCTCGGCCGACTTAGTATGGGAGGTTCGGATAGGACCTTTTTGAGCCGGGAGAGTGCCTCGTCCCGCTCTGGAGTCCATTCGAAAGTTGCTTCTTTCTTAAGCAGTTTGAACAATGGGAGTGATTTGAAGGCGGCGTTGGAAATGAAGCGAGATAATGCAGCTATCATGCCGTTGAGTTTCTGGAGCTCTTTCTTAGTGGACGAGGTCCGCATTTCTGTTACCGCTCGGCACTTATCCGGGTTGGCTTCAATGCCCCTTTCCGTGAGATAGAAACCCAGGAATTTTCCAGCCCGGACCCCGAAAGTGCATTTTTCCGGGTTCAGCCTCATGTTATTTTTTCGGATTTCCGCAAAAATCTCTTCCAGATCGGATATATGGAGGTCTTCCCTTTCGCTTTTTGCAATCATGTCGTCGAGGTAGACTTCTACGTTACGACCGATCTGATCTCGGAATACTTTGTTCATCATCCTTTGATAAGTGGCCCCCGCATTTTTTAAACCGAATGGCATGACCCGGTAGCAGAAATTACCGCGGTCAGTCATAAAGGCCGTTTTCTCTTAGTCCGGGGGGAACATCGGAATTTGATTGTATCCGGAGTAAGCATCCATGAACGACAGTAAGCGAAAACCTGAAGCATTATCGACGAGCCGATCAATGCTAGGAACAGGGAAGGCGTCCTTAGGACAGGCCTTATTAAGATCGGTATAGTCAACGCACATACGCCACTTTCCATTGCTTTTCTTAACAAGTACAGGGTTTGAGAGCCAAGTTGTGTACTTGACCTCTTTTACAAAATCAGCCTTAATTAAATCTTCAACGACCTTAGCCGTAGCAGCTGCCTTTTCCTGGCTTTGAGCTCTTTTGCGTTGGGCGACCCATTTTGCCCCGGGGTTCACCGCTAGCTGGTGACAGGCGACCTCGGGGGGAATCCCGGGCATGTCCTTTGCTGACCACGCGAAGAGATCGGCGTGGGATTTGAGGCAGAGGGTGAGCTTTGCTTTTACCTCGTCGGGGAGATCGGATCCGATCTGGACAGTTTGAGTTGGGTTCTCTCCCAACTGGATTTGCATGAACTGTCCATCAGGTTGAGGTCGCCTAATTTTCTTCTTTAGCTCTCGTGCCAACTCGTCGTCGCTTTCCTCCTCAGAGCTGTCCGGGTCATATCTTGCGTCGAGGTCCGTGACGTTGACCTCGGCCGCTGGACCGGCTCTTTTCTTCTTTGGGCTTCTCTGAGTCCTAGCCGCTATGAGGGGAACCCCCTCTTCTGCTGCCTGCCTGTCCGCCTTGACATGAAGATAGAAGCATCTTTGGGCGGACTCTAAGTCGGCATCAAGAGTGATAACTTCGTCACTCAATGAGTAGAACTTCATCTTGAGGTGAACCGTTGAAGTTACGGCTCCCAGCCTTCCAAGGGTGGGCCTCCCGATGATACAATTGTACACCGAGCGGCATGGCAAAACTAAGAACTTGGTCTTGACCGTCCTTTCTAGTGGCTCCTCTCCATAGGTGACCATCATTTCCAAGTAGCCAAGAGGTTTGGTCCGAGACCCGTTGAAGCCCGAAAGATCCGATCCCCGGTAAGGGGTGAAGTCTTCCTCTGAGATCTGCAGCTTCCTTACCAGGTCGATGAAGATGATATCAGCAGAGCTCCCCTGGTCGACCAGGATCCTTCTTATCTCGTGGATTGCCATGACCGCCCTGATAATGAGGGGTATGTGCTTATTTGGCTTGCCATCCAACAAGTCTCGGTCGCTGAAGGCCAAGGGTGGGCATTCCGGGCCTGAGCTGATTGCAGAGGTGGAAGCGGCGCACATGACTTCCTTCCATTTCCTTTTCATTGTTTTGCCCGATGCCTCGTCGGGATAGCCCCCAGATATCATCATCATCACAGGTCGGCCCTTTGATTTCCGATAGTCGCGCTCGTCCTCTGAGCTCTCTTCTCTTTTCTGTGGGGCCTTACCCTTTCGTTTCGGATCAGCTTCTTCTTCCTTAACCTCGCCCTCGTGCCTGGGTGCTTTAGCCACGTACTGGCTTAATTTCCCTTTCTTAATCAGGTCTTCGATGTCATCCTTCAAAGCATTGCATCGATTGGTATCGTGCCCTTTGCTCCGGTGATACCGGCAGTATTTGTTGGATCTCTGTCCCGGCCTGTGTGGGAGCGGATCAGGGAACTTGACTTCTTTGAACTCAGCGTTCATACATTTCGCCAGGATCCTGGCCCTTGTTTCATTCAGATCGGAGTATTGTTGGTGTCGGTTCCGAGGTCGGAGCCTATTGTCGTTCCGGGGTTCCCTTTCATAGCGGGCCTCTGCTGCCTGACGCACCGGAGCCTCCTTTTCATACCGAGGCTTACTCGTTCCGGGGTCGGCTTCTGTCTTTCTTGCAACAGCGCCTTCTTCATGGTCAATGTATTTTTGAGATCGCTGGAGGAACTCGGCAAGCGACTCAGTTTGGTTGATTCCGACATCGATCTGAAACAGACTTCCTTCTCGCAGACCGGCCTCCATGAAAAATAGTCGGAATGAATCGTCTAAGTTTCGGACCTGAGCCGCCTCTTTGTTGAACCTTTCAATGTAATCTCGGAGAGACTCGTTCTCTCCTTGTCGGATGGCTTGTAAGACTTTCCGAGACTTAGGCTTCATTTTGGAGTGGGCGAACTGGGCCGAGAACAGCTTTGCGAGCTGGTCCCAGGATGATATTGAGTTCGGCTTGAGGGCTCTGAACCAGTCCAAAGCCAATTTCTCCAGCGTAAGAGGGAATATCCGGCATTTGATCTCCTCCGGGACATTCCTGTATTGCATCATCGTGTCAAAGTAATCTAGGTGTCGATCAGGATCGCCCGTCCCGTCATGCATCTTTAAACCCTCCGGGGGCTTCTCCAAGTGCTTGGGTACCGGGAAATAGTCGATTTCCGCTGTAAAGGGTCCTTTCCTAGTCGCGGACCTCTCCCTCGGAGGAGGCCTCCTGGTTGGGCGTCGGACGGGGGATCTGGGAGACAGAGGGCGCCGACGTTCAGGCCTCGGGGGACTTCCCCGGCTTATAGAACGTCGCCTTGGGGACGACGACGCTAATGATGAGCTTTGGTGAGTTGACTCGCCAGGGTAGTAGGTCTCGTCATAAGTCTCGGTTGGGGGAGTTCCAAAGTCTTGTCTCCCTCTTCGGCGTGGTGGCGAACGATGGTGGTGTCTCCTCCAAGCAGGGGACCGATGGCGTCTTTTGCTGGAGGTCCTTCTGCTAGGAGAGTAAGTTTGAGGGGAGGTACGATCCGGGATATCTCTGGCCCGGACTTCGGCCATCTCGGCCTCCAGCTGGGAGTAACGCTGACTTCTTTCATCAGCCTCGGCCTGCCTCTTTAGCAGTTGGATGAGCTGTTGGACAGCATCGATTGGTACCGGGACAGTCGGGGCTGGAGGTTGAAACTGGTTTCTAGCAGAGCTTATAGGGACCATCGCCCTGGATGAGTTCCGGCCATGGGCCGAGCTGCGCGGAAGAGTAATCGCTACCCCCTCCGGGGTTTCCTGTTGCTGGTCGGGTCTGACCACTACGCTGGAGACGTTTCTCCGTCGTAATTCCGGAGCCATCTATGATCAAGGAGGTTGGGGGAAAGACTAGAGTATAAGGCTCTCCCACTGTGGTCGCCAATGTTCGGTACCGTATCTCCAGCTACGTATCCGACCTGGGATAGGTAGACCGGTCCGAGATAGTTGGAACGTGTATCCTTGGTTGTCTGAGTTGGTGCTCCGGTCCGAGGTGGGGTGGTACCTGCAATGACACTCCGACGCTCAAGTCAGTGAGTGAGTCAATTACAAGTGAGAGTAGGTGAGAGATGAATACCATTAATGTGAGCATTCAATGCTTATTTATAGGTATCTGGAGTGGAGGAGGGCCGTTGGATCTAGGTCTGCAATCTCCACCGTTGGATGAATTGGACCCTTTGGTGTTGGGCCTTTTGGGTGGATTGGCCATTGAGGACCAATCCGTAACAAAACCTAATAGACACTGTCAAAAATGTTTAAAGCAAGGTAACAAACTAATAGAAATTTCCCATAAGTGCTCAACATCCATAAACAATAAAAAATTCAAACGTTAAATTTTAAATAAAATAACAACCTATACGGAGGGAGAGTGAGATGACAGAGTAGTAGAAATCCCTAAAACCATCTTTATTGCATCCATGGCAGAACATGCAACATGTAAGAAAGGGAGAATGAACATAAAAAGAGAGAGAATGGGATATTTATGCGAATTATCAGCGACTGCTAAATATATTTAACGACACATAGCAAACACGTGTAAACGAAGGGATATTTATGCGAATTATCAGCAATGAAGGAAAAAACAGAGGCTGCCTGCACCTAAAGATGAAAATGACGCTGAAGGTTTCGCGCGCTTCTGCCAAGCCGCATATAAAATAAAGATAGATAGTTTTAATTTAATTTTATTATAATTTGATTTATTGTAATACGTACCTAAGCATTTCTCCTGTTTTATTTTGGTGATTACTTTTTTTGTTTACAATTTTTTGCTTACCATGTTATTGGTTCGCACTATTCATTGAATAGCTTACTCTGTTGGTTTTTTTTGGTGAGTGGCGAGCACCGACGGAGGTATCGCCTCGGACCATGCAGTGTCCCAACGCTGACAACGAAAGACTAATCTGCACCGGGTTGAAATCTCCAACCCTGGCCAACGTGATTTGCTCTGGCTGGGAATCGAACCGGGGAGCATACCCAGTCAACCCCCAGCAGGACTCAGAAGACAAATGAATGACCAACTGAGCCAACCACGTTGGTTGCTGGTATTAGTATTCAATTTAGTCTCTTTCAATTGACGGGGTTTGATAAAGTTTATGTTCAATATTTCAATATCTAATTGAATTTGCCTTGGATAAAATTAATCTACTTTATAATGCTAATAAAATAAACCACTTCATAAATTTGAATTTTAAATATTAAATTTTCTTTTAGTTTCACTTTCACATCTATCTCTTCTCTCAACTTTCATTTCCACTTTCACTCACTACAAAAAATACGGTGTTTAGCCACGGTTAAAACCGTGACTGACTAATCCTAAAAACTTGGCAACCAATAGATCGACATTATTTAGATATAGCGCACAACAATCCTAACATTAGATCAACATCCATCTACAAATATTTGGTAAAAACAAGAAACCTTTAATTTATTACCACCCAGATGTGTAAAAGTTTAAGATTAAACTACTCATAAGCAAACAATAGATCTACATTATTAAGATATATCTCACAACAGTCCTAACATTTAACTCAAGTAACTAAGAAAAAACAAAAATCTTCGAGTCATTCATTTTGTTCACTTTATGTTTTATACAATTTCCATTCAAAGAAAGAAACTAAGGGAGTGAAGGCGTGAGGGAAGGCTTTGCAACCTCCAACACACCACAATCACTAATATAAATAGTAGTAAGAGACCTATTCCATAAATTCCTAAAATATATACAAGTACAACCAATACTGCTTTTTAACAAAGCCCCTTTTATTTGCGCAACAATGACCTCAAAGAAGGCTGTCTTCCTACAATTGCCTCAATAAAAATTATTTTTCAGAAATTGCCTCAATAAAAATTGGCAAATAAAGGTGAGCATCAGAGCTAACCTGTTTGCAGAAAAGCTATTGAACGGTGGTGCAAAAAAATAGTTGTCTGCGTGCGCAAAGTGTGTGAAGCGGCAATGTCATAAATGTGTGCGTGCAACAGATACAATGTCGCGAGCTTGTGGAGGAAAGGAAAGGGGGATGGGCGTGAGCAACAAAAAGCGGAGAGTAAATGAGAAAGAGACTTAGGCTTATTTAGTTTTCCACCTTCAGTAAATGAGAGACAGAATGAAGGAGAGAGAATGAAAACGGAGGGAGAATGAAATTTTTATTCACAAATTTGCGCCTTGTTGGCAACAGTTCTAACGTTGTGCACCTCAAAATTCATCTATTGTGTTAAGCACGTTTAATTTAACAGTGTCTATCTAGCTATGGAAAATAGCCGCTTTTATGGTAGTGACTTTCTCTATCATCATATTTTTTTCACTTTACATGCTTGCCTTTTTTTCTTCTTTATATTTCTTCTCATGTTTCACCTTCTTCTTCCTCTTTTTTCACTTTCATCAATGAAGAGAAAGAAGAAGGTGAAGCATGGGGATACATGCATGTATCAAATGTCTCAACAACTGGCTAACATAGTTTAACCTATGGTGCACAGTGAAGTGAAACAACCCAAAAAATTGAAAAAAAAAGGTTTCTCCTAGTAGTAACTTGGTTGGTTATGTTAACCCTAGCCAAGAAGTACCTATTCATTAAGCTGTAATTTCGAAACATGCTAAAGTTGTTGCAACAGATGTTGAACACAAACATAAATATGTTGAGTCGCAGACTAGTTCGTTCTCTTTGAGACGTTTCGCATATATGCCTGAATTGTGTTGCATTGTAATTTATTACCACCCAGATGAGTAAAAGTTTAAGATTAAACTACTCATAAGCAAACAATAGATCTACATTATTAAGATATAGCTCACAACAATCCTAACATTTAACTCAAGTAACTACGAAAAAACAAAAAAACTTCAAGTCATTCATTTTGTTCACTTTATGTTTTACACAATTTCCATTCAAAGAAAGAAACTAAGGGAGTGAAGGCGTGAGGAAAGGCTTTGCAACCTCCAGCACACCACAATCACTAATATAAATAGTAGTAAGAGACCTATTCCATAAATTCCTAAAATATATAGTGCAACCAATACTGCTTTTTTAACAAAGCCCCTTTTATTTGCGCAACATTAATGACCTCAAAGAAGGTTGTTTTTCTACAATTTCCTCAACAAAAATTGTTTTTCAGAAATTGCCTCAATAAAAATAGGCAAATAAAGGGGAGCGTCAGAGCTAACCTGTTTGCAGAAAAGCTATTGAACGGTGGTGCAAAAAAAAAGGTTGTCTACGTGCGCAAAATGTGTGAAGCGGCAATGTCATCAATGCACGCGTGCAACAGATACAATGTCGCGAGCCTGTGGAGCAAAGGAAAGGGGCAATGGGCGTGAGCAACAAAAAGCGGAGAGGAATTGAGAAAGAGATTTAGGGTTATTTAGTTTTCCACCTTCAGGAAATGAGAGACAGAATGAAGGAGAGGGAATGAAAACACAGAGGGAGAATGAAATTTTTATTCACAAATTTGCGCCTTGTTGGCAACAGTTCTAAGGTTGTGCACATCAATTCGTCTATTATGTTAAGCACGTTTAATTTAACAGTGTCTATCTAGCTGTGGAAAATAGCCGCTTTTATGGTAGTGACTTTCTCTCTCATCATATTTTTTTCACTTTACATGTTTGCCTTTTTTTCTTCTTTATATTTCTTCTCATGTTTCACCTTCTTCTTCCTCTTTTTTCACTTTCGTCAATGAAGAAACGCAAAATTATTTATGAGATTTGTAAAGGAAAAAGAGTGAGGACTTATTCTAGTAGCTTTGATGCTAATTCTTTCTCAATGAGATATATGAGTACAAATGAAAAAGCTACGGGCAGAAAAAGTAAGGAGAATCGTATCTTTTGAGAAGCTACAATACAACACAATTCAGGCATATATGCGAAACGTCTTAAAGAGAGCGAACTATTCTGCGACTCAACATATTTATGTTTGTGTTCAACATCTGTTGCAACAATTTTAACATGTTTCGAAATTACAGCTTAATGAAGAGGTACTCCTTGGCTAGGGTTAACATAACCAACCGAATTATTACTACGAGTAACCGTTTTTTTTTTCAATTGTTTGGGTTGTTGCACTTCACTATGCACCATAAGTTAAACTATGTAAGCCAGTTGTTGAGACATTTGATACATGCATGTATCCCCATGTCAATCTCCTCAATGAAGCATATGGTCATGACCACAAGCTATTCTACTTCGGCATCCTCCGCAAGGTTCGTCCACGGAGGGTGAGTAAGGGCCTAAGATCAGGCCGAAAGGCGTAGTCGATGGACAACAGGTGAATATTCCTGTACTACACCAATGGTTAACGATGGCTCTGATGGGTGGTTTTGCTAGAATAGGAGATTGTTCAGTTGGATCAACTAGAAGCCAAACATTTTTGTTTTGAGCCCCTGGTGAACCTATTGGTCAGAGCACTCTTCCGAGAGTTCCCTTTTAGCTAGCTGAAGAGGGATCCGTGTTGCTCACGTTCTTTCCAGAACGTTGGTGCATACGCCAATGATAATCCTGAACAGGCGAATCAAATCTTACAGGTTGTTCCCCTATGTTGGTCTCACTGGGTGAGCCAAATTGGTTGTCAAACTTAGAAATTAGCCGAGGATCGGCTAACATGCTTGAGCTTGTTGATTCCCTTTCTTAAAATACATTGAGGAAGGAACTCCCTTCCTCAGTTATGGGTACCCTACCTAATTAAAAGAGAGTTAGGATTAGACGTTGGTGAAGGTTTGATTACTCTAGGACTATTCTAAGAAAATGCGTAGTAAAAAGGGACGTACAAATGCTGGAAAATAAGAGTTTGATTGATTGTCGTGTGTCTAAAACATTTACACGCCTAGTATTATATACTAATTTTCTCTATAGGCCATGATTACTAGCCTAAATCTAGTCATGATCAAAAAAATTAATCAGTTGAGATTAACGTACATGATGCCCGCTACATGCTAGAACCCTGAAAAACCACCCCACTAACTGCTTAAACCGTGAAACGTGAGAGTTATCCACTATCTCCTCAATTCTACATGCCTTCTTGAATTTACCATGCATCCAACGGTACCCTCAACTGATAGTGCTTCGGCCAAACTGTCAAGATAAAATATTTGGCTACTAAGAAGCCTTATCCAAGGTCTTTTATTAGTGCTACTTTATAAGTTATTCCGAAAAGAAGAACCGAGAAGCTACAACTTCCAAATGATGCCTTTTTCATGAAATTAACTCAATCGACTGATATTGTCACAACTATATCTATAACTCGATTGAGGCCTCACTCGGCTAAGCACATAGCAAATTTTGATGTTAACAACGTCTTAAAGTCAATTTCGCACTAGCGAATACATAGCCATCTTTTATGTGTTTAGTATTATAAACAAAAGATTGATGGGTAGCAGAAATACATATGTACTAGCTAGCAAATACCATAAGTATGACTTTGGGTAATCAAATATCTACAAGTTTAAAAATACCTACAAGTTTCATTTCTTTCTTAAACATCTTTCTAGGTTGCTTACTTATTAAACAAGTGGTACATGTTTCCTTAGTCACATTTATCTTAGGTAACCCCTTAACTAGCCCTTTAGTACTTAGGTTACTTAAGCCTTTAAAATGTAGATGACCACTCTTTGTTTCCAGTCATGTGATTCGAACACCCTGAGTCTAAGTACCATGTTTCTGTAATGATTTTACCATCACTAGTGGTTACAACTAAAACAACACAGTCATTTCATTGTTTTAGGTCTAGGTTAGTTACCACAGAATCCTCCCTGGATTCTGTTACAACTAGATCATCAGTGATCATGCTAAAGGCCACATTATCAAATTCTGCATCAGAATCTTCTTTGGACACATTGGCCTCAGCATCGGATTCCTTAGGTTTAGATTCTTTCCTAGTAGGGCACTCAGTAGCATAATGCCTATATTTATCACATCTATAGCACTGCACTCTAGACTTGTCTTTTCTCTTAGGTGCATTGATATTTTTCTTAGTGGAATCAGATTTAGAGTTAGATTTACCTGACTTACCTTTGGACCAGTTGGTCTTACCTGACTGGTTGTTGTTGCCTCCTTTGGTTCCTTTCTTACCTTTAGCGTTGGTGAATAGAGCCTGGTCCTCTTCTTCGTCACCATCTAGTAGGTTGATCCTCATTTCCTTTGCTTTCAACTTTCAGATCTTCTAGTTTAGTAGTATCTTCAATACTATTCACAACCCAACCAAATTTCTTAGTTAGAGACCTTAACACCTTTTTACAAATCACTGTTTCAGTAAGTGTTTGACCATATAGGGACATAGCATTGGTGATCCTCTTTAGCCTTATAAAGAAGTCAGCAATGCTTTCCCCCTCTTTCATACTCAGAATTTCATATTGTTTGCTTAGAGCCTGCAGCTTATCCTCTTTAATAGGAGCTACACCAGTATAGTACTTTTCTAAGGCTTCCCAGGCAGTTTTAGATGTTTCAAAACTTCTAATTCTGTCAAAGTTTTTCTCATCACACCCTTGGTGTATGAGATAGAGTGCTTTGAAATCTTTTTGTTCATTTTCATTAAAAAGATTTGTTTGAGCAGGTGTTGGGTCTTCACCCAAAGGCTCAAAGCAATTTTTAACAATCTTTAGGACTCCATGGCAGCCAAAGATGGCCTTCATCTGCAGGCTCAATCTTTCCCAGTTTTTCCCATTAAGCTTTGGGATTTGAGTGTTTAATCCTGTTCCAGTGCAAGTCATTTTAAAATTGAAACCCTTAAAAACACAATAGAGAGTATTAGAACACAGAACCTGCACAATTTCTGATTGTGCAGATTAAGGAAGATAAAGGAACTTGAAAGAATTTTTAAAATGATATAGAGATAGAAATTTTCCTGTTTATGCCCTGGATTGTTACCAACTCTTAGATACCATATTGAATTTCTTACCCTTTTAATGTTTATTTACTACAGGAAGTGCCAGGCACACATGGGAGGTGCAAATAACAATTGATTTAGCCCAGAACCAGAAGCCCAGTCCAATTGCTCAGCAACCGGTTGTAAAAACAATAATGCGGAACCCAGAGAATCCAGTTTCGGGTTTACACGGACCCGAATGGTTAACCCGTACTATATAATTAGCTTTAACCCTAATTCTTCGCCAGTTTTTCAAGACTCTTTCTCTTTCTTCTTTCTTCTCCGTTCTTCTCTCTTCTCTGAGAAACCCAGCAAATTCTCTGCTCGGGTTTCAATTTCCAGTTGATTTCTTGGTGAAATCAACCCAGAAATTACCACTGAAGCTTCGTTTAACAACAAGGAACAGGTATATACAACTTCTTTCCCTTGATTTCTCTTTTCTTTTCTTTTGATTTTGAAACCCTAGTTTCAAAAATGATTCTGAGTTTGAACTTCTTCTTGCATGCGACGTTTCTGAGCAACGCAAGTCACAAACACCACAAACGAAGGTAGTTTCACTTACCCTCTTTCTGATTCTTTGACTTATTGAAAAACCCAGAAAACCCTAATTTGGTATTTCTGTGTTTCAACTGTAGGAACTTCTTACGAAGAACTAGCAAGCGTTTGCATAGGTAACACTAATCTCTGTGTGTTTTCCTCTCTGTTCTTTCTTTTAAACACAAACCCTAATTTGTGTTTTTGTTGATGTATGTACTGGAACACACGGATCTTGAGAACACCACGAGTTCTCAAGAACAATATCTTCTACTACGCAACTTGTACCAAAAGGTAAACCCTAACCTTACCCCTATCTGTTTCCTCTTGATTTTAGTCACTGAAATCCTCTTCTAACTCTTTCTTTTCTTTGCTGCTAGGTCAATCAATCACTTGTTGAAGACAATGAGCCACTCAAAAAACACAAAGAAGAAGAAGCGTACGGAACGGGAAGAATTAGGGTAAAAACTCAATAGAACTTAGGAACTTTTGAAAATTGTAAAACTATTGTATTGAAATTTTGTGTTTGTAATAGTTATACCATAGGTATATATACATGTATGAGAAACCCTTCTAAGGGTTTGTTAAGAGTTAATTACTGATTGTAACTAACTTAACTAATTAACAACCATAACATATGGCTGTTAGAGACTGCTGGGGTAACGGCTATCTGTTTATTTTATGTAGCCATTACCAATACTCGAGGATATTTTAGGTTTTTTTTATTAAAAACCAATAAAAATTTCAAATTAAAATATTTCAATTACACAAAAATTATATTATCCTAAAAAATACTCAATTCAAATAGATCTAACATTAGAGAAAGAAAAGGAATAGAAAAGAAAAAAATTGGCCTACCACAAACAAAAACCGTAGAGGTGGTGTGGGTGAAGACCGTTTAAAGAGGTTCCTCTCACTTCACTTCTCTTCTCTCTGTATATAAACACATATCCACACCATGCAATTCCTTTCTCCTGCATGGTAACTGCACAAAGAAAAAAGAAAGATAGATATCGGTTTGAATCACGCGAATAGAAAAAAGAAGAAACAAGCAGAAGGTGGAATTGGCGGTACTTCTCCAGCGATCGTTCATCGAACTTCAAATCGTTGCTCTTTGTTCTCCGGTAAGTCCGTGAATTTAGTGATTGGTCAAGTTTAAGATGAAAAAAATTTAGTGATCTCGATACTTTATTAACTGAAATTATAATACCTGAGTTGAAGCCATATGGATAATATTTAGAATAAAACTTTAATTTAATCCCTAAACTACTATTCTCTTCCTTAGTCCTTAAAGTATATAAAATTCGTCTAATTAGTCTCTAAAGTTTTATAAGTAGTCTCTTACAGAAATCAATGCGGTGGATTTCACAGACAACTTTGATTATTATTTTGGTTGCATGCCAATGTGTTTGGAAAGCCAAAGACAGACACAGACTTCTTGCCTTACAATGGAGATGGATTCAAACTGATAATACCCTTAAAGTGGAACCCAAGCAAAGAGAGAGAGTACCCAGGTCAGGTTCTTAGATATGAGGATAACTTTGATGCAACAAGCAATGTTTCTGTCACTGTCACCGACACTGATAAGAAGTCCATCACTGACTATGGTTCACCAGAAGAATTCCTATCTAAGGTACAAAAAAAATCCATTCTTTGTTTTCCATCACACACAACTTTGTTTTCATCCATTCTTTTCATTACTTTTTATCTATGATTTCCAATTCAAATGAACAATGTCTTTGATTTTTAAAGACAATAACAACAGTTCTTGGATAGCTGACATTCAAGATTTGGTTTTTCCTCGTCGCAGGTGGACTATTTGCTCGGAAAACAAGCCTTCTTTGGCCAAACTGATTCAGAGGTAATTGGTTAATTATCAGCATTATGAGATTAACTGTCAAACTTATATTTGTTTTATTCTACAAAAAAATAGATTTGGATTACATGCTGTTAGATAAATAAATATTTACTGTCCGATCCAGATCAGAGGGTCTGTATTTGAAGTTTTATAAAAAGAGTAATTTGTATAGTTGAAATAAAGACTGCTCGATCTTGATCAGACGGTCTAGATGAGATGACTGCATGATTGCATGTAGCTAAGATTGCACCTCATTATCACCATGACCAAAATGCAACCTTGTAGAAGCACACTTCCTTAAACACAAGTTAGCAGTCCCTTTCTGTGTTTCTTTATTAAAACTTATGTCAGAAAATATAAAATTTAATTAAGATAACAATAACCAAAAATTTGTGGAAAGCAAAGCAAGTTCTTTCAGTGTTGCCTAAGAAAAGAAACTTAGTGGAATGTTTTTTATTCTGCATGTAAATCATGTATTCTTGAAGATTTATGCATGTTTTGAGTTGTCTTGCCCTTTTCTGTCCCCCCAAGTTTTTATTATTTGAGGTAGTTGATTAATCTTTCATGGCTTTTAACCTTATCTCTTATTAAGAATTTTAAGTTGTTACAAGCCATTGAAAATTAAGCACTATATATATGCTTAATAAAAGGGTTCAAGGTTTGTATATAAAAAGCTTGCACTATATATATGCTTGAAAATGTGTCACCATATCCCAAGACCGAACAATTGGGGTCTGAAGAAAAACTACAGAAAAGAACAGCAAAAGATGTAATGAGATGAAAATATGAAAAACCATGAAGAACAGAAGAAATACTTAGCTTTCTTGACTTATCAGTGATCGAGTATATAAATATATATTTACAAACTCCTTAAATAACTCTAAACTTGATTCAATCAAACTATGAAAATAATGTGATGACCGATAAATTCAAGGTGGCATTATAAATACGAGACTGAAATATGTTTTTGCTACCTCCAAATAAGGAGGGTTTTGATTTTAGTGCCTGGAAAATTTGGTCCTTACTAACTAAAATTTATAGCAAAATCTGCACTTCATTTTCCTACAAAACTTTCTTTTGAATTTTGATATGAGAGACTAAAAACCATGATTTCGACCAAAACTCACTCCAAAATTTGAGCATTTCGCTTTCATGCCTATTTTCTTGTGAAATCCGGTCGAAATGAACAAGTTCAAAATAATTTTATGCAGCAAAAAGAAAAACAAAAATTATAAGGAATTGTTGTGGATAAATTTTGGGTTTCGAAACTTATGATCGAATCTCATGTCAATTCTAAGTGTAAAGCATTGAAGTATATTTTTCTCGAAATGTAACACGAAGGCTTGGAATTTAGAAGGCTTGACGAGGTGTTTTTGAAGTGAAGGTTCGAGGCACAAGGCTTACAAAGGAAGTTAAGTGGTGGTTTTCAGAAGTTGCGCGAAAGGCTTTTGGACAGGTGGAAAGCATTCGGTAGAACAAGGATTGAGGTGGCAATATGCGTGAAAGGCTCTTGCAAACTCTATTAATAGTAGGTTCTACAATAAGGGCGAAATTGATAATATTCAGTAGCCTACACATGCCTAACACATCCAACTATGTAGGATCCTTTGCAATTGTGGTTAAAAATGTATGTTCTTGCCATTTATATTTGTATTTCGATTTTTATATGAATATTTAACTTTTTTCTTTAAAACTCGAGTGTATCACTCTTGTCTTTTGTTTACTTTTACTTAGCTTTTTTACTTATTTTTACGAAGTTCATTCCTCTTAGAATTGTTTCTCAGGTTTACTTTTTATTGTTTGCTTCATATTACTTTTGAATTCAGTTTACATTATCAGTCTTGAACCCATTTAGTGATTCAGTTGATATTAATTGGCATTGGATTCTCTTCTGAAATATCTCTTTCACGCTTCGGAAAATATCTCATTCACTGTGAGGACTTCATAGCTAAGATGGGTTCAAATTCTACAGAAAACTATGTGGAGCTTCGTCAGTGCCCCCAAGAAATGATAGTCCACCATTCAGCTGATGCATTAGGTGTCAATTTTGCTAGACTTTTTAGTCATTCTCTTTGTGTTTGTCTTTTTTTATCTTGTGTAAAAAGAAATATTCTCACTTAAGTTGTGGAACCTTTAGTGGCAAAATAGATATTAACTTACATAATAGATAATAGATATAACTTTTTTTTGACAAAATATTAGTTTCTTCTTGATAAAAGAGACACTTCACTTATGCATCTTTTTTATGATCTAATATACTACAAGAATTTCGGTGATTTCCGAGGGAAAAATCCCTCGGAAAAGCAGGAAAATCGGTCGCTAATTCACGTTTCCGACGGAATTTCCGACGGACAAATTTCCGTGGGATAAACGGTCCTCGCAAACGATTTCCGACGGAAAATTCCCTCGGAAACGCTTCCGTCGCAAATCCCTCGGAAACTCCGTCGGAAATATCCCTCGCAAATCCCTCGGAAATATTAATTCACAGCAAAAAAAAATAAACTATATCCCAACAGTCATCTATTCAAGCACCACAAATATTTTTCATTACATACTGATGACAATTGAAACTATATCAACAATCATCCATTCATAACTCCAATATTATTGAGCCAACATATTACAAAGAAATTAAACAATAGTATATTAGCATTCACTACAATGCTAAGTAGAAATACCAAAAGAAATGAACCACCGACAAGAATCCCTATAATTATTGAAGTATATATTACACATAGGATGGCATGCAATTCCTCCAAGTCAATAGGATCAGAGATATTGTAAGTGTTCTTGTTTATAGAGGTATCCAAATTCTCTCCAGCATCTTGAAGTTTCATCATCCATGTCTCCTTGACAGCTATGGTTCCATACCTTCTGGTTTGATTCCCTCTTTCAAAAGAAACGAACAAACTGAACAGTCAAGAAACCAAAAACAATAAAAACCAACCGATGGAGACTGCCCATCTTCTCACAGCCTGATGGAAAACCAACCCAATTCTAGAAAAATAATAACAAATAGAGGAAAAACATATCCATTTTCTAGTCTCCACAACTGCCACAAAACAAATATTGAGTTGAAAAAATGATTCGAATAATCAACATATATGACTGAAAGCCTGAAGTAGATCCATTTTCACCAACATCCAGTTAATATCAAATGCAATTTAAATCACCAAATGCAACCAAAGCCCATATATGATTGAAAACCTGAAGTTTCAAATGCAATGTAAATCACCAAATCAATGAAAGGAAGCAGATAAAAACTGAATAGATGCAAACATGTATTAAGTTGGAAGATTAAAGTTATCAAAAAAATTAGAAATACAACAATATAAAAGAATTGCATAAACACATGACTCAGTATTGTAAAATGAAAGAAGCTTCATATTGTCTTGTTTCAGTATACAGTAAATAGCAAATACATCAATAATAGAAAATGCTTCATATTGTCTTAAAGTAATTTCCCTTCTTAAGATACCATTTTGCTCTGAAGCATTGCACTTGCCAAAGAAAATGCTTCTAAACTTTATTAAGAAATGCTTCTAAAATACTTACTTTAATTGATAAATCTGGCTTGACATGAAAGCTGAGCTAAATATATATCTTCCAAACACTGAAAACATCAACCAAACATATAAGGAAAATAGATAGCATAAGATCTTAATGACTCATCTCCAAAAGCAACAAATAGATTTGATGGCAATGGAGTGACTTTGAATGTCGTATTGTTCCTCAACAGGTTGACCTCTGCCTCTTGGTTTTCTAACCTGTAATTGATTGATAACAAACCATGGAGAGAATAAGCTAAAAGTCTGAAAGTAGTAGATATTAAAAGCAAAGCTGCCTCTTGTTTGTTTGCAAATCAACAGCAAATCTAATATATAGATTATAAAAGTATCTGAAAGTCATTGTAAAAAAAAAGATATTAAAAGCATCATTGTAGAAATGGTCACAGTTTTTTGTTAAAAGATTATAAGCATTACCTTTGCACACAACAGCAAAACCAAATAAATCAAATTAGGCTCATATGATTCATAACAGATTCTATAGGAAATGCAACCTCAAATTAAACCCAAAAACATATTTTAGAAAAGAAATAACCCAATAAAAACAATTATCAGAGTAATTAGCAACACCCACCTTTCGAAATATAGGTAGTATATCGAGTGGTCTTCCAATAGCGAAAATGGAGGTATGAAAACCTGTAAAAAATGCAGAAAAAACTTATTTGTTTGAAATAGAGAAAAATGAAGATTAAGGAGGTGAGATATCAGAAGAGAGGAGCGGCGACAACCATCAAGTGTGGAGATCGAAGCTCCGACGAAGGATTTCAGATAATTTCATAAAATTGATGAAACAAGAAGTATGGAAAATGGAAATACAAGGATTCTTACACGCTTCCCTGTTGACATGTCAACTGCTCAGGGTTTTCGATGCTCAGATTGTTATAATATAGATCTCTGTGTCAATTTATACATGTGATTTAGGATTAAAGATGGAATCATAAATATATGTAACACTTAGTGTTGTAGAAATATCCAAAACTAATGTTTTCATATAATTTATCACCCAAAAGTTATAATTCAACTCAATGAAATCAAATAAGTAGCATTTGAAGGATTATCACGTGTAGTCTGGTCTGTCTATCCAATTGGGCAGTGATCCAATAAAAAGGTTTCCGGTTAAGTATCTAGGTAAAACAATAAAGAGAAGTAATAAATTTATAAAACTCATCATTAGTTGATGAACCATTCTGGTGAAATCATAAAATCACATTAGAAACTAAAGAATATTGCTTACAGTATATTTATGTTCTCCAGGCCACCCAAGGAATTCGGAATTTGACCACTTAATTTGTTAAAGCTCAGGTCTCTGGAAAAAAAATTATGTTCATAATAGGTATCATTTAAGAGAGAAAAATGGTTTCAGAAAAGCGACAAGAAAATGTTTAGTCAGCATAATGCAATGAACAGAAGAAGTTTTGTTGATGCATTTCAAAAAATAATATGCTTCCTAACATAGCACCAATGAAACAAAATTCAATATAATAAAGCATCCCAAATTCACAGTGTCCCGATGTACACATTTAAATGAGTATATCGTCCAAATATTAGCTTAAAATGTATTGAATGCAATATAATTTGTGCACAACAATATTTTCAGAAGTAAGAAGTTAGCATCTATGTTCTTTTACTTTATTAGTTAGCTACTGATATCCAAATTTTCAGAAATTTAACTTAAAATAATAACATGATCGCAGCTACTAAATTCAGAAATTTAACTTAAAATAATAACATATAAACGCTGATTCTAACGGTTTGTACCCCAGGACTGGTAAATGCATTAAGACAATTTTCATGTATGCATTACCGCTCACTTTAATGACAATAACACATAAACTCACAGGCAGACACATTTATATACACAACATGGAATCACATATTGCCAAGCTTCTTTCAGAAACTGGAAGGTATAAGAATTTACCCCTATGATTCACATATTGCCAAGCTGCTTTCAGAAACATGGATTCACATATTCCCAATGTAGCAGGATGTATCTATGCCAACCAGTAAAACCTTATGTAGGGCAATCTGCAGTTCCCAAGAGCTAAAATTAATAAGAATAAAATAAAAAATGCTTTGAAAATACAGATTAGGGATTTCATAGCACAGATTAGGGATTTCAAAATTAGATAAACACAGATTTGCAAAGTAACACAGATTAGGGATTTCATACGCAGAACACAGAACAGATTAGGGATTTCATAGCACAGATTAGGGATTTCAAAATTAGATAAACACAGATTCGAAGAAGCTGTAAAATACCATTACCTTCACGCAGTGGAGAGAGTCTAGAGAAATACGCACAGACTGAATTGGGGCTTAGGGTTCAGATTGAAGCTGTAAAATTAGGAAGATGAGATTAGGGATTTTAGTAAATAAAAAATGAGGGTTCTGATTAGGATAGAATAGAGAAGAAGTAGAATCGAATACTTACCATAGAAGAAGAAGAAAAGGAGAAGGATCCGTGGGTCGTGCGACAGGAGGAGGTGAGAGCGACAGGAGGAGGTGAAGGTTGTTGTGCAAGCGACGGGAGGAGGAGAAGGAGCGTTGTTGTGCGAGCGACGGGAGGAGGTGAGAGCGACGGCGATGCGACGGGAGGAGGAGAAGGAACCTTGTTGTGCGACGGGAGCGGTGGGCGACGACGATGCGAAGCTGAGAGCGATGGTGGCCGGCGATGCGAAGGTGAGAGCGACGGTGGCCGGCGATGCGAAGGTGAGAGGGGTGGTGGCCGGTGGTGGTGGTGGTGGTAGCAAGTAGAGAGGAACGTGTAGCGAGAGAGAGGGTAGCGAGAGAGAGGAATGGGTATCGAGAGAGGAACAGAAGTAGTGCGTATGGATACTGCTTTATTTTTCCACCAAAAACAATTTCCCACGGATATTTATTCATTTCCGACCGAAATTTCCCTCGGAAAGTAGCGAGGGATTTAAATTCCGTCGGAAATATAAGCGGGAAAATGCACTAAACACGTAGCGAGGGAAATTCCGTCGGAAACGAACATATTAGCGACCAAAAATATTCCCTCGAAAATATGTGGTAGGTAAATCTGGTCATTCTTGTAGTCTCTTTTAACTTGAAAATTTAAATTGGTTTGAAGGGTTGAGGTTTAGAAAATGCAGATGGAATGGATGGTATTTCTGATGGTCGAAAGAAAACCAAAAATGCAATGAATAAGAGTTTCGAAAAGAAGCCAAGAAAGAATATATTTAGAGTTAAATTTATATTTATGTATAGAATTTTAAAACTATTACCAATCACAATTTATGAAGTGGTTGGTTATCAATTGACTAATTTATGGTTACTAATTGACCAATTTCTTTGTGATGATGTGTCAACCTCTAATTGATAGATAGTGTAAAAGACTCATACACCTATTAAGTATATACATTAAACTTACATATTTATACAGCGAACCACAAAACAGAAATAATAAACAAAAACCATAGAGGTGGTGTGGTGAGAAGAAGAAGCAACGAAAGTTAAGAATGTGTTTAAATAGAACCCTAACTGTTAAGAATGTGGAAGAAATTAAAATGTTTTAGTCAGAAATTTTGAATTAAAATATTTCAATCACACAAATTATAGGCTTAAATATGTTTTAGGCCCCTGCAAAAAATTGTTTTAGTAAAAAGTCCCTACAAAATCAACTTTTTTGAAATAGGCCATTCTGTTAGTCAAACGTTCAAAAAAACACAGTTGACTAACAGAAATCTTACGTGGCTTTTATATTTATTTCTATTTTTTTAAAATCTTAATTATTTGGCCTCCACATCATCATCTCTCTCAACTTCATCTCTCTCTAGGGTTCCTCTCTCTCTCTCTCTCTCTCTCTCTCTCTCTCTCTCTCTCTCTCTCTCTCTCTCTCTCTCTCTCTCTCTCTCTCTCTTTCTCTCTCTCTCTCTCTGTTTTCTCTAGTTTTCTTCTTCAATCCATTACTGTTTAATTCTATTGAATTCGTAACACATGACTTCTCTCTCTCTCTCTCTCTCTCTCTCTCTCTCTCTCTTAGTTTGTCTTCTTTCTTCACCCAAACCCAGTTCGTCTTCTTCCTTCAGTTTGTCTACTCTCTCAGTTCGTCCAATCCCTTTGATTTGTTTCACCATTTTTCAATTCGTTAATCAGGTTCGTTTTAATGTTTTTCAGATCTGGAAAATGGTCCCTTACGTTTTCATTTTCGGATCTCGTTTTTGTTGAGCATTTGTGATCTCGTTTTCGTTTCAGATCTCGATTCAAGCACAAACCCAGATCTCGTTTTTGAAACTAAAACACCCAGAATGAATCATGCCATTGAAATGAATCTCACCATTAAAATAAATCTCGTTTTCGTTTCTCCTCTATTAATCAAGCCATCAAAACGAATCTAGGAAGAAGAAGAAGAAGAAGATAAATCGCTGAGAATAGAGGAAGAAGAAGATGAAACTGGAAATAGAAGAAGAAGATGATGAAACTGGAAACTGGAAGAAGAAGAAGAAGAAGAAGAAGAAGAAGAAGAAGAAGAAGAAGAAGAAGAAGAAGAAGATGATGATGATGAAAATGAAGGGCTTATATCAAAACAGATTTTAAAATGAAGGGCTTATATCAAAACACATTTTATTTAATCTACAGTCAGCATTTTAAAACACACGTGGCAGACAAGTTGTCAATTTTTTGCAGGGGCTTAAACCAAAACACGTTATATTTACAGGGGCCTAAAACATATTTAAGCCTAATCAATATTATCTAAAAAAATACAATTAAATATCAATTTAATATATTTTAATATTACAAAGATACATAACGCCTTAAAGTTATTAAACTTATAATTTAAACTAATAATATTAATTCATGACTGATATTTAAAAATAAAATAATACAATAATAACTTACTATTAATATATGTCAATTATTAAAATAAGCACACACAAGACCACTAATATATCTACACATATATGCACACATATTAATAAGAAAATTGGGGTGTTACCGTAGTTGTAATAAAATCATTAAATGTCTATTTAATCATTAAATGACTATCTAATAAAATCATTATACATATATGCTACCTACCCATTGAAATGCTACTCGAATACACTGAATAGAAGAACACAATCAACAATCAATTGTAGATTTCACAATATCAATTTCTTGAATTCAAGCAAGGAAGAATTACAATGTCATGAAAGTTCAGAGAATGAAGATGAGAATTCTGTTATAGAAGAGAGAAGAGGATTAACAGAAAAGAGAGAAATATTCTCAACAATCAACAACTCACTTAATGACTAATAGTTCTATTTATACTTGCACACATAATCCTTCAGCTTCACGTTCGTTTCCCAGTTCCTTGTGCTCTTCCTAGCTGAAGTAGTCTCCTCTTGACTCTTTGGTTGTGTTACAATTCCCTCCCTTTAAAAGGAATCTTGTCCTCAAGATTAAAGTGAGGATATTTCAGCTTCAACTCATCTACATCTTCCCAAGTGGCAGCCTCTCTATCACCATCTTCCCAAACAACCAGAGCTTGAACCTTCTCTGCATTGCCCTTCACTATCACCCGAGTTCTTAGGACTAGGCCCCAACACAGGCCCCAACTCATTAGTGGTCAAGGGCAAAGGTAAGTACGGTTCGGTGCCCTCTCCTTTAAACAACTTCAGCTGAGAAATGTGGAAAACTGGGTGGATTTTAGCAGTTAGAGGCAACTACAGCTTATAAGCCACTTTACCAATCCTTTCTACTATTTTTTTTTTGACAACAATCCTTTCTACTATTTTGAACGGGCCAAAATACCGCATAGAGAGCTTATGATTCTTCCTCAAGACTGCGGAATGTTGTCTATACGGTTGGAGCTTGACTAGGGCCATGTCACCCACCTTGAATTCCACTTCAATTCTATGCTTATCAGCCTGAGTTTTCATCCTTTGCTGTGCTTTATTGAGAATGTCTTTCAATTGTTGCAACCGCACGTCTCTAGCAGCCAATTCAGCTGCTACTTCAGTGTTGACATTGTCCACCAGGGGCTGTCGTACTCGTACTAGTCCTGGTGGTTCCCTACCATAGAGCGCCTGAAACGGTGTCATGCCTAAGCTGCTGTGGTATGCAGAATTGTACCAATATTCCGCCCACACCAGCACCTTGAACCATCCTTTTGGATTCCCAAACGTAAAACATCTCAAGTACATTTCCAAGCATTTATTGAGCACTTCAGATTAGCCATCCGATTGAGGGTGATATGCTGTACTCATTGCTAAAGTCGTGCCTTGTAGCTTGAAAAGATGCTGCCAAAATGAACTGGTGAACACCTTATCTCTATCCGAAACAATAGATTTAGGGATTCCATGGAGCTTGATTATATTAGTCATGAATGCCTCTGCAACAGATTTGCTTGAATAATCAGTCTTCATTGCAGCAAAGTGTGCATATTTGGTAAGACGGTCAATCACCACCATGATGACAGTAAAACCAAAAGAATTAGGAAGACCAGTGATGAAGTCCATTGCCACATCCTCCCACACCCTATGAGGAATAGGTAAAGGCTGCAAGAATCCAGCAGGAGCAGTGTTTAATGTCTTGGCCGGTTGACAGATACTACACTTCTGCACATACTCTCTTACATCATGTTTCAAACCTGTCCAGTAAAATTGAGCAGTAATTCGAGCAATGGTCCTAGCCACACCAGCATGGCCTCCAAGTGGGGAGCTGTGGTACTCTTTAAGGATGTCCTGAATTAAACTGCTCTTCTCAGGTATGATTAGCCTGTTTTTCCAATATAGCAAATTCTGTCTCACCATATAGTCTGGATTCTGATTCTTATCTTGCAAACAATTGTAACACTACACTATCTTGAAGTTATTGTTTCAGTTGCTGCACAAAGGTGGAGTGTGGCTCAGACCAAGCCATGAAAAATACCCTGGATAAGGCATCAGCTGCAAGATTGTCCTTACCAGGCTTGTATTCAATCCGGAAATCATATCCCATAAATTTGTGTAGCCAAGCTTGTTGTTCTGGGGTTTGTAAGGACTGATCAAGGAGACTCTTCATACTTTTCTGGTCAGTCTTAATCACAAATTTGTGACCAAGGAGGTAATGTCTGAATTTAGCTATAGCTTCAGTGATGGCAAATAATTCTCTGGTGTATGCTGACTGTTTCTGCATTCTAGGAACCATTTTTTTGAAAAATAAGCAACTGGGTGGCCATTTTGGCTCAACACAGCCCCCACCCCAATGCCTGATGCATCAGTCTCTAATGTAACTGATTGTTCAAAATTGGGCAATCCCAAGACAGGCGCCTCAGTAACAGCCTGTTTCAGCTTCACAAATGCATTCTCACTGTCAGTGTTCCACTTAAAAGCCTCTCTCTTCAATAAATCTGTCAAAGGGCCTGCAATATTAGCATAGGCTTTGATGAATCGTCTATAATATCCTGTCATGCCTAAAAATCCTCTGACTTGCTTCACATTCTGAGGTCTAGGCCATTCTTGGACTGCTACCACTTTATCTTTATCCATGGCTACACCCTATCCCGACACAGTGTGACCCAAATAATTGACCTCCAATAGACCAAAAGAACATTTGGAAAGTCTAGCATACAATTGATGCTTCTGAAGTGTCTGCAACACCACTTCTAAGTGTACCAAATGAGCTGTCCAAGTCTTACTATATACCAAAATATCATCAAAGAAGACCAAAACGAATTTCCTTAATTCTTTTTGAAAGATGTTGTTCATCAAGTTCTGAAAACTAGCCGGGGCATTTGTGAGACCAAATGGCATCACTAGCCATTCATAATGGCCATGATGTGTTCTAAAAGCAGATTTAAATCTATCCTCGGGTTGCAATAAGATTTGATGGTACCCTGACCTTAGATCCAACTTAGAGAAGTATTGAGCTCCAAAAAGTTCATCTAGTACTTCATCCACTGTAGGCATAGGGAATGTATCTTTGACAGTGATAGCATTCAATGCCCGATAATCTGTGCAAAATCTCCATTTTCCATCCTTCTTCTTAACCAACACAATTGGGGAAGAAAATGGACTAGTGCTGGGCTGTATGATCCCTTGATCTAGCATCTCTTGAACCATTATTTCAATTTGTTCTTTTTGACTATGTGGATATCTATAGGGTCTAACTTTGACTGGTTTAGAACCCTCAATCAAATTAATAGCATGATTATGGCTTGTATCCGGAGGTAAACCAGATGGAGTAGTGAATACCTGTTTGTATGTGTGAAGTAGAGTGGATAATTCTGGTCTTAGATTGTCTGGCAGCTCCAACAATTCATCTGTAGGCATCACAGGTTGCATTATCTGCACTGTAAAAAATTCACTGATGGCAGCAGTGGTGTTCATTCTACTTAGTTGATGTAAATGTGCCTCTGCTGGTCCTGTTTTCTGATCTCCTTGCAGAGTAACAAACCTGTCCTGATGAAAGAATTTTATCACAGCAGTTGCATAGTCAGAGACATGTGGTCCCAATGTTGCTAACCAAGCTGATCCCAGAACCAAATCTGCTCCAACCACAGGTAACAAATACACTGGCATTGTCAATTCCTGTCCCTGTATCTGTATTGAGAGCTTCTCCACCCATCCTTCTGTTTGCATATGCTGGCCATTCCTAGGGGTGTCAAAATGGATGGATTGGATGGATATGGATATGGATTATAATGGATGGATTGGAGAAATCCATTAAAAAATTTATATCCATTAGGATTGTATCAAACAAATCCAATCCAATTCATCCATGGACAAAAAAAGTCCATCCAATTCATCCATTAACAACTTTTTTATGGATGGATATCCGATCCATCCACTAATACCTTAAAAAAAATCTTTTAATAAAAAAATCTTTTTATGAATTTTTTTTTTAATGTTGCAGCAAAAAAACATTACTTTTTTTTGACAAAAAAAAATTATATTTAAAAATATATATTTATATATAATATTGTTAAAATATAAATATATATTATATATAATATAAATATATAAATATATATTACATATAATATAAATATATATTTATATATGTGGTGGTGGTGGAAGCGGCGGCCGGCGGCGGAGCTCCGGCGGAGCTCCGGCGGCCGGCACGGCGGCCGGTGGCAGAGCTCCGGCGGCCGGCACGGCGGCCGAGCTCGGCGGCCGGCACGGCGGCCGAGCTCCGGCGGCCGGCGGCCGAGCTCCGGCGACCCACGGTGGTCCACGCGGCGGCGCTCCGGCGACCGGCGGTGGTCAGCGG
The DNA here is from genome assembly GCA_039519185.1 of Astragalus membranaceus. NCBI lineage: Eukaryota > Viridiplantae > Streptophyta > Magnoliopsida > Fabales > Fabaceae > Astragalus > Astragalus membranaceus. The sequence continues at coordinate 134,041,800 of CM076848.1, read as the reverse complement.
TGGTGGTACGGCGGCGGTCACGGTGGCCGGCCGCCAGTCATGGTGGTGCTAATTATAATATTATATATATTATATATTAATATATATATATTAATATATATATATATATATATTAATATATATATATATATTATATTGTCAAAAAATATATAATATATATTTTTTTTCTGAATTTTAAAAAAAAAATTGGAAAAAAATTTTAAAATTGGAAAGTCCTTTTAAAAAAAACTGAAAATTGTTTTTAGAAATAGTTTTTTGTAAAAATGTATTTTTTATAATTATCCAATTGATTTTAGTCAAAAAAAATAATTATCCATTGGATTTTGATCTTATACTTATTGATAATCAATTGGATTTAAAAAAATTAATGTGTAACATCCGCAAAATAATTAACCGAATTATTTGAATGTTAACCCAATTGAATTAATTTAGTACTTGACTGGTAAATTTACTGAGTGCTAAAATTATTTATTGGTTGTCATCGGATCGTTAACCGGATAATACGGACCAAGGAAGTTCTGGAATCGAAATAGAAGATTTCGATCAATATGGTAATTTGACCGCGTTACAACAAATATATTAAATAAATATATATATGTATACGTGGGTGTGTGTGAGTGAAGAGGAGAAAGAATTAATTAAATAAATAAATATAAGTGTGTGTGTGTTAATAAGAAAGGAAAGAAAAGAATTAAGAAAGAAAGAGAGAAAGAATACGAGAGAGAGTTACAGAGGAGAAAAAGAGAGAAAAGGAGAGAAAAGAAGAGAGAGTGGCGTGAGGGAGAAGAGAAGAGGGAGAGAGAAGACTTCACCGAAACGACTTCCGTCCAACACGAAAAATGTTCAGCGCTACTCCCTCTTCGATTTGGTATCAATTTCGTGACGATCAGCTCACTCTCTCTCACTTGGCCATTTTTGTGTTTTGGAGGTTTTGTGGGAAATCCGATTTTGGGTTGGTTTTGAAGGTTTAAGTTCGGTTAGGAACGAACCCAAGGTGGATTACTCGAGTATTAGAGTTCGATTGGTTGATTGGGAGCTAGTTGGGTGAGTTAGGTTGAAAAATCAAAATGTTTGGGGTTATGGGTGAATAGTGTCATGGAGGTTAGAGGAGGAAGATGATGAATAGTTTCCGTGGAGAATTTCGGGGAAATCGGTATTTCGGTCAAAATGAGGTTTCGCGATCGAGTGGAAAGCTTTGGAAGCGGATTGGATGTCGCCGGAGCGGGGAATGTTCGTGTGGCTACTCGGTGAATTCGGCTCGATCGTGGTTCACGCTTCAAGGGTGAGTTCTACTCACGTTTAGGATTTTTGTTTTTCGAATTAATTAATTAACTGTTTTATCGCTTTCGCTGGACTGGAATATTTCTGGATTCTGTCTGATTCGGATTAGGAATCGATCGGAGCGAATCTCGAGTTGTGTAGTATTGAAATGGAATTTTTGGTGATTCGATTTCGAAAGATTTTGACTTAAAAACCGTTAATTGGAAAATATGTCGCGTTTTGATACAATTCGTTTAAAATGAGTTTTTGATTGATTATTATTGTTTGTATATGTTTTGGACTGTTTTTATGTTGGGGCTGGACTGGAACAGGTATCGGAATTGGTCGGAACTACGAAAAATGCGAAAACGGGATAAATGCAATGCTGTCAAAAGCGCACGAGTCGTGCGTCCCAGACGCACGGACCGTGCGTGTTATTCTGTTTGTTTTCGAAAAGGCATTACAGGGCGCACGACCCGTGTGTATGGGCGCACGAATCGTGCGCTATGTTCTGTCCAAATTTTCCAAACTTGCCCGAAACGATCCCGAACGATTCCAATCCTCTTCTAATCCTTTCCTAACCCTCCTATAATGATATTAGGCTTATAATGCCATGATTTTTGGTATGTTTCAAAAGGGTTTTATAAAATACTTTTGAAGTTGAAATTCTTTTGAAAAGCCGAACAATAGTACACGTGTGCGGATATGTTTTACTAATAATAAACCGGTCTACTATTCACGATATATATATATATATATATATATATATATATATATATATATATATATTATCGACGATAGGAAACGGCCCAATGCGGGTATTGTGTTCAGTTATCGGTCAAATGTAAATGAACTAAATGTTCATGCGTCTGTAGATATATTTATTATATCGAGTTGGGTGACGACCCATGTTGACATACTAGGCGGGGCAGTCATGATCCCTTACCCTAGGCTCTGTGCCATTAGGAAACACTATTGGTTATGGGGTTCGCCGGGATTAGCAGTGCGTGCAGTCGGTGTTATGTTAAAAAGTTATGTGTTACGTTCACCGGGATTAGCAGTGCGTGCAGTCGGTGGTACGTAAAATGGTCTTTGCGGTACGGTTCACCGGGATTAGCAGTGCGTGCAGTCGGTGTCCTACCAAGTCAGAATTCTATCACACGGTTCACCGGGATTAGCAGTGCGTGCAGTCGGTGTCCTACCAAGTCAGAATTCTATCACACGGTTCACCGGGATTAGCAGTGCGTGCAGTCGGTGCCGTGTTAAATTAAATAGGGTTTATAATTGGACCGAGAGAGTTAGTAGGGGTCTCGGTAGAACTCACTGAGATTGTATCTCACTGTTTATATGTTGTTGTTTTACAGAGAAGCAGGGAAAGTGGAAATTGAGGAGGCACGAGTAGGTGGCACTCAGATGGTGGCTGAAGACTTAGCTTGATGCTTAAGTTTATATTTCCCTTTGTTGTCTTTGTACTACAACTCTATGTATTGGTATTATAATTTCATTCCGCTTTCTTGTATGATATTGAGCACTATAGTTTGCTGAAGGTTATGGTCAGGGAACCTGTTTGGTCTTATTTGTATTTAAGACTGTTTTGTTGTTATTCAGCGAGAACTATATTGCATTGTTCAGTATCAGTACAGGAATTTTATATCTCTGATAGTTTAGGGATGGTGCACTTGGGTATTTTTACTCGATAAAAATACCGGGGTGTTACAGTTGGTATCAGAGCAGTTCGACCTAGTCGGACTTAGTTTAGGGTTGAGTCGATTCCTTGTTAGTCCTTTTGTAATTACACTTGTGATGCTAAGAGACATTGAGCCTGATCAACTTAATACTTAGTGCATCATAAGCGGAATTATGACAGGATGATCAAGACGCAGTCCTCGACCAAGACCGGAATCTCCAACCGATGCATCCTCAAGAAAGGTGACATGACAGTGGAAGAATACACCGCTAAGTTTGAGAAGTTGTCTCAGTTTTTCCAAGTGGTAAAGTAAGCTCTGGATGACGAATGGAGAATGCGGAGGTATAAGAAGGGCCTTAGTGTTTTTATGACTTAGGGTCTCAGTTCTTATACTATTACCAATTATGTTGCCTTGGTGCAATCAGCCTATGTCGCCGAGGATGATCTCATGAGGAATACTAGAAAGGAAAGAAGGTAGTTGAATTATCAACTCCGAATGCAAGGTCCTAAGATAATCTCATCAAAGGAAAAGCAAGTGCAATTCTTTAATTCTTTAAAGGTCAGAAGATGTTCTAACTGTGGAAAGCCTCACAGTGGTGATTGCAAGCGAAGATCTAATCGGTGCTGTTATAGTAATTCGGAAGAGGGTCACTATGTAAAAGAGTGCCGTGCAAGGAAGAATTCCAAGGAGTTACAAGCAGCTCCAAGGCAAGGATGCGTCAACACTTTGGATGCTCAGACAGTTGCAACTGCTGACAAGTTACTGATGGGTCTGGGATCAGTTTTCAATAACTCCGTCAGTATATTATACGATTCGGGTGCAAACCATTGTTTTATAGCACAAGCATGTGTAGATCGGTTTGGATTAGCATTGTCTCTGCTATCCGAGCCGATAACTATCTTAACTGCTGATAAGGGTCGTGTCCAGACCTAATCTTTGTATAGAATTGTCTACTTGTCATAGGAGGCAGAAATTTAGTTGTAGAATTTATTGTTTGCCTATGAGAAGTGCGGACACCATTTTGGGTATGGATTCGATGACTGCAAATCATGTTGCAATCGACTGTGTTAATCAACTATCAGCTTCGCTTCAGAATCAGTTAAATTGTCTAGGACAAATTCTGAAGCGGTTACCTAGTTCACCTTAGACGGTCAATCTTCATTCTAAGGTGCGGAAGCACATGTTGGTATGTTATCTGCATCCACTGAAACTAGTTTAGATTTGGCGAACGTTCGAGTTGTGAATGTTTTTCCGGATGTTTTCGCGATGAAGTTTCTTCTGAACCTCCAGAGCGAAAGGTAGAGTTTACCGTAGAATTGGTTCCTGGCACGGGATCAATATCTATCGTTTCTTATAGGATGTTTCTTTAGAATTAAAGGAATTGGAGTCTCAACTTGAAGAGTCGATGTTAAAGAAATTCATTCGACCGAGTGCTTCTCTCAGGAGTGCTCTGGTGTAATTAGTAAAAAGGAAAGATAGTAACATGAGATTGTACATTGGTTATCGATAACTTAATAAAGTGACGACCAATAATAAATATCCCTTACCAAGGATAGACGATTTGCTTGAGCAACTTGATGTGCCCCAGTGTTTTCTAAAATTGATCTGAGGTCAGGATATCATCAATTAAAAGTTAGAGCCTTAGATATTCCGAAGACAGCTTTCCGTACTAGGTATGGACATTACGAGTTCGTAGTGATGCCCTTCGGTTTGACTAATGCTCCAGCGGTATTCATGGATTACATGAACCGAGTTTTTCATACGTATTAGGATCAGTTTGAAGTCTGTAGCGACCGAAAAATCCGGAGGATGGATTCTTCGAAGTTCTTGAAATGAAGCCGCCACCAAAGTTTTAGTTTAAGGACAAACGTTGGAAAATCCCTATTGAGTGGATAAAGGGGTCTTGCGGACCAGATTTAGGCTCGGGAGTCGTTTATGCGTAGGGAAGGTATTAGCACCCTACGACATCCTTCCTAAGGAAGGTTACCTTTTAACTAAATGTGCAAACACTTATTAACCCAAAAAATAATGTTTTTACCCTTATAAAAAAAATAAAAAGATTCGATAAACGGCTAGTTTTTTTTTTGTAATTTTTGAGAAAAAATGAGAGAGATGAATTTAAAGAGAGAAAAAAAAGGTTTTTTATTAGTGCAATTGACAGAGGTCGGCCGCCCTCTGGTCCTACGTATCTCCTGGTAGAGAATCAAATCGCACGTAGTTCTTGGTAGAAAATGTTTGTGTGTTGGTGTTTTTTATTTATTTTTGAAATTGGGAGAGGTATTCGTGACGACCAAACAAGTAAAACTCAGAGTGGTCGTCACTCATAGCTCGTTTGAAAACTAAAGCTGTTATTAACGGTCAAACGGGCCAAGCTCAGAGTAACCATTAGTAACAAACCATTTTTATGTTTAGGAAAAATAATTATTTATTAGGGAAAAAATAGGTTTGCGAAAGAAAATATTCATTTATGGAAAAGAAAATCTTTTTAAAAGCGAAGCAGGGGGTGCCGTAGTAAAATGGGGTGTCATTGGCAAAAAAGGGTTATATTTGAAAGTAGCGGGTGCAGAAAACAGGCCCAGTTCGTTTTCTGTGAACTGGGCTGTATTCTAAAAAGTGGGCTGCGTGGGGGATTAACGCGGTAAAAAGAGGGGTGCGAATAATATGAGCCAGCAGCCCAACCTGCGAAAACTGGGCCAGTCTAAGGGGTGCTGTGTAGCTGAATTTGAGGGGTGTGATTAGTATCTGAATGAAATAATAAAAAAAAAGGAACAAACAGAACTAGGGTGTATAAAACGCAAAAAATTAACCCTAATCCTATTCTCACTCTTCATCCGCTGTTTCACCCTTAGAGGAGAGAGAAAGGAAATTTCGAAAGAAAAACAGAGAAGATGAGGGAGAGAGAGAGATTGGGCGCGGTGATGGGTGATGATGGCGACGGTGATGGGTGATGATGGCGACGGTGATGGTGCTCGACGATGGTGGGTTGTTCACGGCGAGCAACGGCGACGGTGAGAGAAGGGCAGACGGCGATGGAAGGGGAGACTACACGAACGGGGATGGAGGGGGGAAGCACCGGAGGAAGACGACCGTGAAGACTTCGGTGGAGAGGCCACGGGCGTTTTGGTCGGAGACGAGGCCGGCGGTAGTGTCAGGGACGCCGCCAGTGACTGTGTGGAAGGAGAAATCGCAAGCGATGGAAGCTGAGAAAACTTCGGTGGTTGCGAAAGGTGGGCGAACGGTAAAAGGGGGGGGGGGGGTTTCAACGGTGTTGCGGTGGTGAAAAAGTGGGTTTCTGACGGTGGTGGTGTTTATGGTGGCGGTGATGTGGTGGATGGGTGACAGTGAGGTGGATGATTTCGGTGGTGGAGATTTGGTGTGAGATTGGTCACGGTGGTGGCGGTGGATGAGTGACAGTGAGGTGGTGGATGGGTGGAGGTGACCGTGGGTGGCTTTAGGACGCGGTGGTTGAGAAGGGGAGGAGAGGGTTGGCTACGTGGTGGGGCGCGGCTTCTGTTATGGTGGTGCTTCAGTGACAGTTCACGGTGGTGGTGGAGAGGCAGTGGTTCTCTCCTTTTTATTTCCTCTGTTCTTCTCAGTTTTTGGTTTTTTCTTACTGTTTGTCTCCCCCCCTTGCTGTTTCTGTTTGCTGATCTTTATAGAGGATCCCCATTGTGTTGTTATGTTTTTGCAGAGAATCAGAGTAGTGGAGCAGAGGAGGTTAATGGAGCAGAGGAGCAGCAGCAAGCCTGCAAAGCTGTTCTGATGGGGCAAATTGGGAAAGTGACAAAGGAGCAAGAAGAAATTAGTATTGGCTTAATTCTTCAAATGGCAGCAGCATTGCTGTCCCTAGCAGCAGGGGCGCCTCTGCCCTTTATTTTATTTTGATTTAAATTTTTGTACTTTCTTGTATTTAATTTTTGTCTACACATGTGTACTATAGTTGACTTTGTAATAAAACTGATTATAAAAAGCTTTTATTCACAATCTGATTGTTATTAGATTTTTAGAACAAAATTAAACCGATAACAACGACGAAAAACAAACGTACACGACGAGACGCGAACGCGCGTCCACAACGAGAATACGCGAATTCACGTACTAAAATAAACAACCGTACACAACGAGATGCGAACACGCGTTCGCAACGAGGACAAAAATGTGTACATTATTAAAAATCACACGCGCGCACAATGAGAAGTAACACGCATATACACGACTGGGAACGACACACAAAAACAATATTTTGGATTTTCTAGTTTCAAATTAGCCAGACAAAATTAGGGTATGACAGCTGCCCCTCTTTATTTATATTTTACTAGGAAACATTAAGGGTTTCGAATTTCTCGAGTAAAATAGAAATAAAGATAAAAAGACACTAATTTTGTCAAGACTATTTTTTAGAAATTTTTGAAAGATGATGGGTTGACATAGAATAAAAAGTAAATAAGGATCACCGGGGATCTGAAGGAGCACTGGGCTCTGATGGTCTAATTCGCAGTCGATGCTTGGCGCATTGATTGGAGTTAAACTGAAGGACCAATAAGGTCTGAAGGGCATGCCTAAGCCTGATGGACCCATGGGTCTGAAGGAGCGCAAACTAGCAACGGTACTAGTAAAACGGTCTGTTTGGGGGGTGGCCTTTTTCGAGCGGCCATGGGGGAAAGGTCAAGTCGTTGACCTGATTTGCGCACCTCGAAGGACGTGCACTGTGTTTTTTAGGCGGACACAGCTAGTCTGAAGGGCCTGGGGCCGGATGATCCGTCGGTTGCTCGATAACGCGACGTGCGATCTGGATTGAAGGACCATTGTTGGTCTGAAGGAGCGCTTGGGCTCTGAGGGACCGCTGGGGGTCTAAAGGAGCGCTTGGGCTCTGAGGGACCGCTGATGGTTTAAAGGAGTACTGAGATTCTGAATTGTAGTATGAGACCAGCGCTTGGAGCACTGAATTTGAGGGAACAAACTATTGGGATTGGTACATGGCGTACCTGCCTAGAACACACCTAATAAATGCATTTACCTGAGAAGGGAGAAGCATATTTGGTATGTCTAAAAATGCAATGAATGATGTATGCGTGCAGTATAGGTATGTGAAATGGTAAGTGTTCGATGGGTGAATGAAGTGTGGCAGATGCTGTGAGTTGAAGTTGATGGGACATGGAGGTTGACGAACAACGTGTGTGAATGCAGATAAAGTAGGAATGTGGTCGTGCTGATTGATTTTGGTGGAATGATGACCGTAATGGAATGAGCAATTTTTCTCTTTTTGTCTTTTTTTTGCTTTTCTCTTTTTTCTTGGTATATGAGTGTATGAAATGCAAAGTGTGAATGAGATGCAAATGTAATGCCTTGACGCGAATGTCATACATGGTACAAAGATATGATTAGTGATGTAAAAAAAACTCTTTTTTGGGGGCAACGATGAGACCGGCACTTGACACGTCTATCGAAGCAAACAATGTCATGCGTGTAATGTGATGAACGTGCAATGATTGGTATCTGGGGGATGATGAATGAAATGGGTGTACCATGGGTGTTGAACCTGGTGGAATGAGAAAGTCGACAACGGTGTATGAAATGCAAATGTGACCGTGGTGATTGTTTTTTGGTGTGATGATGAATGTGATGGATGAATTTTTCTTTTTGCTTTTTCTTATTTATTTTGCTTCTTTTTCTTGATGCATGCAATGCGAATGTGAATATCATGCGAATGTAATACTTTGATGCAAATGCTACGGTGAATAAAAGGAAACACATGAATGCATAGCAAATGATATGATTGGTGATGTAGAAAGCTTTTGGCAACGATGAGACCGGCACTTGGCGCGTCTATCGAAGCAAAAAGTGTTATATGTGTGCAATGTGATGAATGTGCAATGCGAAAGTAAATGGACTACAAAAAGCCCGTGAATGATGGACGCTGAAGTTGATCGAAAACAGAAATTGATAAGCCGTGTATGCGACGGTAGATGACATGCGAATGCAGATGTGCTGCTGGTTGCATGATGGAATGATCTATACTTTGGTGGGAGTAACAGGTGCAATGTGGATAATTTTTGCCTTTTTGGTTTTCTCTTGTTTTGCCCCTTTTCATGAATGAATGAATGAGTGAACGTGCACACGTAATGCTTAGATGAAGGGTTGTGGTAGCCGCATGACTTGATGTTGTATGATGCAATGATTGGATGTTTGTTGGGATGTGGGAGGTTTTTTTTATCTTTTTGCTTTATTGTCTTTTTGGTATTTGATGAATGCATGAAATGAGAATGCGAATATGATAGGTATGTAATATTTTGATGCAAACGCCATGGTGAATAAAGGGAAGTGCATGAATGCATGGTGCGATGCTATGATATGATTGATTGGGATGCAGACTAGACTTTGGGTAATAATGAGACCGACATTCGGCTTTTTATTGAAGCAATACATGTTATGTACGGGTATGCATGTATGGATACGCAATGCGTAATGCGAAAGAAGCAAAATTGTGTAGGCAAAAACAAGTTGAATGTGAATGCATGTACAATACTTGCAAGAGAAAGTGGTGATGAGTATGATCAGATGCAAGGTTTACTTCTAGAATAATGAGGACATGTATAATGCATGCTTTGTTGGTAACAACACTTTTTGTTTTTGTAAGGCTGCAAAAATGTTTGATGTGAAACGAAACTTTTGATGCTGGAAACAGAGAGCTGAACATTTTGAATTGATCGTTCCTTGGAAGAAAGCTTTTTGATGGCTTGGACTTGAACTCTGGTAAGCTCAAGATTGTCATCTTGAAAAGTGTGGCTTGCAGCAATGTATTGGTGTCATTTCTAGAGATCGAGATGTGTACTTGCAGATGGGTTTTCATTTGGTTATGATGACCCATGATGGCTAAGCTTTCAAGTCTAAGATGTTAACTTAGAGGGATTGTCATTATTGTGTGTCCCTCTCTTTGAAGCATTTGTTTAATAAATATGAAAAACGATGTGGATGCAAATGAATGTGCCAGTTGACTCAGGGTTCAAGAAGTGTAGGGTATGTGACACGTGAGTGGGGTGAAGGATGAGGTTTATTGGCTCAAGCCTATGAGAGATAAGCTTGCCCCAAGGTAAGAAATGTTTGACTGCCCCAATTTTGACTTCAAATAGTGGGGAGTGAAACAGTCTGTCTTTGTCTAGGGAGGATAATGACAACTAAGAATATAGACTGATTGAGGGATTGGGAAATATGCTGGTATTGAGAGTGACAAGTGGCTAGGAATGAATGGAATGGGAGGCAAAATGATTCTTTCGGCCCAAGGCATATGATGCCCCGGTCTATAAGAGGACAAGGTTACCCCAATCCATGAAAGATGAAAATTGCCCCATCTCGAGTGGGATTGTGACAGGGTGCAAAGTTAGAATAATGGTTTGGAAATTGGTCTGGTATGGCTATATGGGTGTAGCATATGAACGAGATGAAAGATGGGGGTATTTTGGGGATAAAAAAAAAATCTCACTGAGTTTGAGTGGAATGGGGGGTGAGGTATTGCCCCATTTTGATATGATAAGTCAAGTAACTGCCTTAGTAGGGATTTGTGGTTTTCCTTGGGAAGGAGTCCACAAGCTAAGACAGTCAAGAGCTTTTGGTTCGATGAAAATTCACTTTGTTGATGATCACTGTTATATTCTCTTGATGAACTTCGAGCGTGCAAGCCCTTTTAAGTTTTTTTTTTCTTATTTTCTTTTTTTTTTTTGTAATAATCTTTTTCTCTTTGTTTTTTTTTTTGAGCAAACAAATTATTCTGATTATTTTGTCCTATAGTATAAGCTTTGAGAAAAATGGAAGCAACCAATCACTGATCAGAACAGGCCTTAGGATTGTAATATGGCTAATGGCTAATGATTCATGAAGGAAATGATTACTTTTCTCCTGAGAGTGTTCGGGGTTGGTCGAGACAAAGAATCTTTTACGCGCTTCATGGTAGAATGAACCTGTTTTAGGGTTGTAGCGCATTTGAGGGTTTATGGAGAATAGGATGCTTAGGCCAAAGGAAGTGTTTGAGGGTTTATTTCAGACAACGATCTTTTATATACTCTATGGTGTGAAGTGTCAGCTCACAATTTCTACCGCTTTGGTTTTCAGGATTTTTCGATCCTCTTTTTTTTAATTTCACCTTTTTTTTTGTGAGTTTTCTTTTTTCTTTCGAGCTGAGCGAGCTGTTAGATACAGGATTGATCATTGTCTAAGGTGTTTGAAAGATTTTTGATTTTTTTGGCTCGAAGTGGGTAGCAAAGGGCATTTCTCTTTTTTGGATTTTTGGATATAGGAAAATGGCCAAACTCCAATTCAAATCATGATTGCTTATTTTATTGAAATTGTAACTATAGGACAAAACTTCATTTTAATATATTTGCTTTTTCTTTATTATTATTTTTTTATGCCCTAATTTTTGCTTAGATTGCTCTTGTGAATTTTCAACCTAACGGGCTTTTCTTTTTTTGTATTTCTTTTGTTTTGTTTCTTTTTACTCAAAGGACTTGCACGAGTGTTTGGAATACCGACAAAAAATCTTAGTAATCATTACTCTGCCCCAGTATGGAGCATGCAAAGTGTTATTCGTGAAATTTCATCGCTGGGGGAAAGCGAATGAAATACTCTTGTGGGGACTGGGTGTTTCATGAATGGTTGGATTTGGTTTTGAAAATGAAGGAAAGACGGGGATAGTATAACTGACTCAAACAAGAGTAAACACACATGTCATGCTAATTTATTTTGCAAATGCTTCATAGAGAGTTGACATCGGTTAAGATAGAACAATTTTAATTGCTAAAACCACACAAGTTAACAAAATAGACATTTAAGCTTCTTATCACGGGGGTGAGATTTATGTTGGCTGATGCCCTTGGTGGGGCGTGCAGTGGCTAAGGGTCAAGCCTATGGGAGTAGGGGTTTGAGGACGATACAGTCAATATTGTAGTGACCATGATGGGGAATGAGTTATTGGTGAATTCCATTGAATGGTTAAGTGGGTAGGTGGTTTTCATGAATGTGGTGGGTATGAGGAGTGAAGAACTTGTTGTTGGTGAATCAAGTTAAGGTATGGCCACATTTTCCAAGGAAGAGGAATCAATTAAAATATATTTTCAAGAAGGCATCGTCTCTCATCAAACAGCATGTCAAAAAACTTATGAGCTTCATTTTTTTATTTTTTGGAAAAAAATTATTTGAATAAAGCAGAATGCATGAACATATGGATGTTGTTGTACACAGACAATGATGCAGGTGAATGGAATGCATAATGATACCTTAAGCAAGTGTGTGATTTTTTTATCTTTAAAGTCCAACTAGAGTGAGAGGCTAACAAAACAACAAAAAAAACTATTGGATGAATAATGCAAGAATAGAAGAAAATGAAGCGAATCCTAATTTTGTTTTAATGCATGTGAGAGGATTAACGCCCTTGAGATGGATGTGAAAGGAATAAATGACTTTTGTTTTTGTTCTTTATGACGCATGAAGGAGCCGTTTTTGAGATGCATGAGAATGAATGACTTTGTGTTTTTTTTTCATGATGCATGAAGAGGAGTAATGAAATAATGAATGAATGTAATTTTTTTTATAATATCAAGGCGATATTATTTTCTCATTTTTGGCGTGTGGCTTATGCAAGATGAAAAATAAAAAATATGATATTTTGTTATTTTCTAGATGATGAGATGCAGGTTGGTACCATGATAATGAAAACGATGACCGTATTCTATTATGAATGCATGATAATTTTTTATTTTCTAGTTGAAAGACTAACTATGCTCACGCAACAAGAATAATCAAGTTAAACGCACCTTGTGTCCTAATGCATGAAGGAACACATGGTGAAAAATGACGAAAAATGCAGATGCGAATGCATGAAATGCGTGCATGAATGATCACTTGGAAAGGTCAGTTATTCTAAATGATTTTTGGAGACAATGCGGCACGTGACCGATGCAGAGACTCTTTCATGCATCAGAGTGAAATGCTAAATACGTATCTATGAATGACGCGAAAATGATGACGTAATTTTTGAAATCATGCATGTTGAAACGGTATATAAACGATGTGTGGATGAAATGGCGTATGGATGATTTAATGAAACAACAGTTTTTGGATCAGTGAAAAGGTGCGTGAATGCTATGCATCTCATGATGTTGCGAATGATGAAGTGCCTATATTATTTGATGATGGAAATGCATGCTAAATGTGATATTCAATCACAATTTTTTTAATTGTGATCATGTTTTTTATTCTTTTCTTTTTCGCGAAAAGAAAGAAAAATGCAATGTATGAATGAACGAATAATGTTGCCTGATGCAGATGCGAGGAATGTGAATGAATGGATCGCTTGAAAAGATTGACTATCCGGAATGATTTTTCGGACGCAATGCAATATGATGATGAATAATGCAAGAAAGTGGCATCATTTTATTATTTTTCTTTTATTTTGCATGTCAGATGACTAATGCATTTTTATTTTTCTATGCATGAAGAGGAGTAATGAATATAGTATATTTTTGAGTATGCAAGATGATGAAAGTTGGACAACTATGTAGCGTCTTTATTTTTTGGAGGATGATATGCATGTTAGTACCATGAGAACGAGATGTATATGAAAACAAGTTACTCGTTCTATGGTGATTTTTTATTTTCTAGCAAAATATAATGCCCATGATGACAGATATGTATGAAAAATGCGAATGCATGAAGAAATAAATGTTTGATTCTAGGATGACCACATGAGGGAAATGATGTATGAATGTTATGTTTTTTTTTAAAATGTAATTCAAGACTTTATGAATGATGTGGTACCTACACTGTGTGATCATGACTTTGAATGATTATGAATGAATGTCGGTGCCTATGATGCTATTGCCTTTTTTTTGTGTGCGAGGAAACAAAATGCATGACACTCGCAGCGACTTTTTTTTAATGCGTGGAAAAGAGTAATGAACATAACCTTTATATAATATGGGGGTAATATTCTTTTGGTGTACGGATATGCAAGATGAATGCAATTTTGAAAAAATGATACCTTTGCGATGCATGATAGTGCAATAACAATGAAATGCTTATGGAAGAGTGATTTTAGTATGAATGAATGGTGATTTTTTTTGTGTTTTCTTTGAATAAAGTATATGGACGTTTGTTGTACATGAGCAACAATGGAGATGAATGAAATGCGTGATGGTTTATCCTTTTTTTTTTGCTTCAACTAAAATAAAAAGCTAACAAAATGTTATTGGGTGATGAATGATGCAATAATGAAGAAATTTATAATTTTTGTTTTGACGCATGTTCAAGGACTGATGCATTTGAGATGGATAGGAATAAATGACTTTTGTCGTTGTTTTTTTATGATGCATGAAGATGATGCATTTAAAAATAAATTTTTATAATAGCCATTGGATGTATGAGTATGAGAGATGATGCAACTAGGATAAAATGATGCATGCATGGAGAAATTGCGCATTTGGACTATGATGCATGTATGGAGAAATGATGCATGTATGGAGGAATTGTGCAGTTGGACTATGATGACAATATGAGCGAAATGTTATAGAATGTCTCATGCAATTTGTAATAATGATGTAGCAAATGACAAGATGCCTACACTATTTAATGATTTTTTTTCGATATTTATGAATTACGAATATATGATGAATGGTACGGTATGGAAATGGCAGTGTGATGCATATGATGAAAAAATGATCTTATTTTATGATAATTTTTGTATGATGAATGAAAGGAATGATGTCGTCTCGTATGCATGCAAATGAAGGAAGCATGAAATTTTTTGAGTGATTTTAATTTTGGAGAAAAACTAACGAGATTGATAGGGAGGGTAAGTATAGTGCCCCTGTGTCCTAGGTGGGTCATGTCTAAATTGGGATTTTCAACATGATCTAGGGTCACTTATGTGATCAATCTCTCAGGTGGCTCTATTCGCTTCCTCACAAGGGTCTCCGGAGCTAAAATCCCCTTCATGATATGATCCACAACGATAGCGAGCTACCTGGTGTGGGATACCATGAAAGAGCGTACTCTGGTTGAGATTTTCATGAGAGTCAGACAGATAAAATCCAGAATGACTGTCACTAATAATCTCCACTCGTCCTAGGTTATTTGCAGACCCGGGTATAGGGCCCCACTCAAAGGTGTGTGCAAAAGTGCAAGTGAGGTGTGTGATGAGAGCAAAATACCTAAACTAACCAAACTGGACAAGATGTACAACAATAATAACAAAACAGTCGTCTACCCTAAGGTTCAATAATATAAAGAAATGCTAATAAATAAATAATATAAGAATAAGGGTAAAAACAAAATATTAATAAAATTAACAAATACTTACACATTTAGTTAATTTGGCTTGACTCTCTTAATGATCCCCAGTGAAGTCGCCAGCTGTAGCGACCGAAAAATCCGGAGGATGGATTCTTCGAAGTTCTTGAAATGAAGCCGCCACCAAAGTTTTAGTTTAAGGGCAAACGTTGGAAAATCCCTATTGAGTGGATAAAGGGGTCTTGCGGACCAGATTTAGGCTCGGGAGTCGTTTATGCGTAGGGAAGGTATTAGCACCCTACGACATCCTTCCTAAGGAAGGTTACCTTTTAACTAAATGTGCAAACACTTATTAACCCAAAAAATAATGTTTTTAGCCTTATAAAAAAAATAAAAAGATTCGATAAACGGCTAGTTGTTTTTTTTGTAATTTTTGAGAAAAAATGAGAGAGATGAATTTAAAGAGAGAAAAAAAAGGTTTTTTATTAGTGCAATTGACAGAGGTCGGCCGCCCTCTGGTCCTACGTATCTCCTGGTAGAGAATCAAATCGCACGTAGTTCTTGGTAGAAAATGTTTGTGTGTTGGTGTTTTTTATTTATTTTTGAAATTGGGAGAGGTATTCGTGACGACCAAACAAGTAAAACTCAGAGTGGTCGTCACTCATAGCTCGTTTGAAAACTTAAGCTGTTATTAACGGTCAAACGGGCCAAGCTCAGAGTAACCATTAGTAACAAACCATTTTTATGTTTAGGAAAAATAATTATTTATTAAGGAAAAAATAGGTTTGCGAAAGAAAATATTCATTTATGGAAAAGAAAATCTTTTTAAAAGCGAAGCAGGGGGTGCCGTAGTAAAATGGGGTGTCATTGGCAAAAAAGGGTTATATTTGAAAATAGCGGGTGCAGAAAACAGGCCCAGTTCGTTTTCTGTGAACTGGGCTGTATTCTAAAAAGTGGGCTGCGTGGGGGATTAACGCGGTAAAAAGAGGGGTGCGAATAATATGAGCCAGCAGCCCAACCTGCGAAAACTGGGCCAGTCTAAGGGGTGCTGTGTAGCTGAATTTGAGGGGTGTGATTAGTATCTGAATGAAATAATAAAAAAAAAGGAACAAACAGAACTAGGGTGTATAAAACGCAAAAAATTAACCCTAATCCGATTCTCACTCTTCATCCGCCGTTTCACCCTTAGAGGAGAGAGAAAGGAAATTTCGAAAGAAAAACAGAGAAGATGAGGGAGAGAGAGAGAGAGAGATTGGGCGCGGTGATGGGTGATGATGGCGACGGTGATGGGTGATGATGGCGACGGTGATGGTGCTCAACGATGGTGGGTTGTTCACGGCGAGCAACGGCGACGGTGAGAGAAGGGCAGACGGCGATGGAAGGGGAGACTACACGAACGGGGATGGAGGGGGGAAGCACCGGAGGAAGACGACCGTGAAGACTTCGGTGGAGAGGCCACGGGCGTTTTGGTCGGAGACGAGGCCGGCGGTAGTGTCAGGGACGCCGCCAGTTACTGTGTGGAAGGAGAAATCGCAAGCGATGGAGGCTGAGAAAACTTCGGTGGTTGCGAAAGGTGGGCGAACGGTAAAAGGGGGGGTTTCAACGGTGTTGCGGTGGTGAAAAAGTGGGTTTCTGACGGTGGTGGTGTTTATGGTGGCGGTGATGTGGTGGATGGGTGACAGTGAGGTGGATGATTTCGGTGGTGGAGATTTGGTGTGAGATTGGTCACGGTGGTGGCGGTGGATGAGTGACAGTGAGGTGGTGGATGGGTGGAGGTGACCGTGGGTGGCTTTAGGACGCGGTGGTTGAGAAGGGGAGGAGAGGGTTGGCTACGTGGTGGGGCGCGGCTTCTGTTATGGTGGTGCTTCAGTGACAGTTCACGGTGGTGGTGGAGAGGCAGTGGTTCTCTCCTTTTTATTTCCTCTGTTCTTCTCAGTTTTTGGTTTTTTCTTACTGTTTGTCTCCCCCCCTTGCTGTTTCTGTTTGCTGATCTTTATAGAGGATCCCCATTGTGTTGTTATGTTTTTGCAGAGAATCAGAGTAGTGGAGCAGAGGAGCAGCAGCAAGCCTGCAAAGCTGTTCTGATGGGGCAAATTGGGAAAGTGACAAAGGAGCAAGAAGAAATTAGTATTGGCTTAATTCTTCAAATGGCAGCAGCATTGCTGTCCCTAGCAGCAGGGGCGCCTCTGCCCTTTATTTTATTTATTTTATTTTATTTTGATTTAAATTTTTGTACTTTCTTGTATTTAATTTTTGTCTACACATGTGTACTATAGTTGACTTTGTAAAAAAACTGATTATAAAAAGCTTTTATTCACAATCTGATTGTTATTAGATTTTTAGAACAAAATTAAACCGATAACAACGACGAAAAACAAACGTACACGACGAGACGCGAACGCGCGTCCACAACGAGAATACGCGAATTCACGTACTAAAATAAACAACCGTACACAACGAGACGCGAACACGCGTTCGCAACGAGGACAAAAATGTGTACATTATTAAAAATCGCACGCGCGCACAATGAGAAGTAACACGCATATACACGACTGGGAACGACACACAAAAACAATATTTTGGATTTTCTAGTTTCAAATTAGCCGGACAAAATTAGGGTATGACAAAGTCGTTTTCATTGATGATATCTCGATGTGCTCGAAGACCATTGAGGAGCATGTCCAACATCTCCGCATTGTTCCAAAAGTACTCCGAGAAAATAAGTTGTTCTTGAAACCTTCGAAGTTTGATTTTTGGGTGTCGGAGGTAAAGTCTTTGAGACATGTGATTTCCCAAGTCGGGAGTTTCTGTAGATCCCAGTAAGAAAGAAGCGGTGTTGAATAGGAGTGACCGACATCAGCCGCAGAGATCAAAAGTTTCTGGGACTAGCCGGTTACTATAAGTGATTTGTTAAAGGGTTCTCACAGTTAGTTTTCCACTTACTCGGTTAACTCGTAAGGGTCATCCGATTACGTGGGATGCCGATTGTGGAGAATGTTTTCAAGAGTTGAAGATTTTGACTTCTGCTCCAATCCTGATTCTTCCGATCCGTCATTGGAATTTCAAATTTTCGATGACGCTTCAGGGAAGGTTTAGGATGTGTTCTAATGCAAAATCAACAAGTGGTAGCTTATGCGTCCAGACAATTGAAGTCTCATGAGAAGAGTTATCCGACTCACGATTATGAGTTGGCAGCTATTGTGTATGCACTGAAGATTTGGAGACGTTACCTGTATGGGTCTCGTTTCGATGTCTTTAGTGATCACAATAGTTTAAATGTATCTGTTTGATCAGAAAGAACTGAATAGCAGGCAGAGAAGTGTGTTGAGTTTCTGGAGGATTATAAATTCGTGTTGATGTAGCCTTCAAGAGAGGCCAGTGTTGTAATTGATGCACTGAGTAGGAAGTCCATCCACATGGCCGAGTTTATTGATGCATGAGATAGAATTATCGGAGTCTTTCAGAGACTTAAATCTGAATTCATGATCAAGGAGGAACCGGTTAGTGTTGAGCCATATGAGGATCTCTAGTTCCCTAAGGGATTCTATACGCTTGGCACAGAAAGTTGATGTGAAGCTACAATCACAAAAGGTATTTCCAGATTTTACCATGGATAGTGATGGAGTCAGTTGTTTCAACGGTAGGATCTGTACGCCCGATGATGAGAACAATAAAAGGCAAGTGTTAGAGGAAGAACACCGAAGTTTATATTTTGTTCCAAGATGTACAGAAATGTAAAGCAGATGTATGAGTGGCAAAGGTATTAGTTTGTTAATCTCTTCCTTGTGAAGGTTAACAATGAGATTGTAATAAGTGATTCCGTTTGACAAGTCAAACGTGAATACGAATATGTAAGTGAGGTAACTGCTGATTGTTTTCACGTTACGAATAGCCATCAAAGGATTAATTGATGGATATGCTTGTAAGTGACTGAAATTTCCGAAGTGAAGCTTGGCGTGCGGTGTAATAGTTTTGAAAAATCGTTTTTGTGAAAACCCGCATGCTAAAGTTAATTTTGGGAACGAATTAAGAGGCTAATAGAATATGATTGAGGAGGAAAATCCTAGGAGGATTACTTAGGTTGAGTGGAAACTCTCAATGCTATTGACTAATTCGGAAAGGAGCTCTGAGTTCTGTTTGATAGTTGTTTGGAGAACAACTGAGGTGATTTTCATTACGTTCAATTTATTTGATGTCCCCGTGGTTTATTTCTACGTTTAAGATAAACGTTTCTGGTAAATCCTCATTTCATCTTCTTTCGAGAACTATTATCTCGAAGTCTTGGGGGCGAGTCTAAAAGTGTCACAAGTGACTTTATCGTCACATTGTCGGTATGTACGAGAACTGTTATGGATTTTTAGAAAATTTGCGGAGAACGTGTCTACACCCCCCCCCCTTTGAGGGAATCGTACTTATTTTTTTTCCTCTACCGAGGAGTACTTTGATTTGGATTAATCAAGTTGGGGAACAAGTGAGAAATGAAGCTTCGGAAGTGTTTTCGAACGCGGGTGCCGAGCCTATGTAGGCGAAAGAGGAGTTTCTCGTGTTGATTCGTAACCAGAGAGTTCGTATCAAGGTAGTAGTGGATCATACTTGGAGATTGATGTGCCAACTTTAGAAAGATTTTCTACACTCATTTCGTTAATTCAAGATTGTTTTCTCGCAAATTTAGACCTTTCTGGGAATGTCAACCCTCGGTTAGTCGGATGAAAGACTTAGCGAAATTTTGAGGACAAAATTCTTTTAAGTTGGGGAGAATGTAACATCCGCAAAATAATTAACCGAATTATTTGGATGTTAACCCAATTGAATTAATTTAGTACTTGACTGGTAAATTTACTGAGTGCTAAAATTATTTATTGGTTGTCATCGGATCGTTAACCGGATAATACAGACCAAGAAAGTTCTGGAATCGAAATAGGAGATTTCGATCAATATGGTAATTTGACCGCGTTACAACAAATATATTAAATAAATATATATATGTATACGTGGGTGTGTGTGAGTGAAGAGGAGAAAGAATTAATTAAATAAATAAATATAAGTGTGTGTGTTAATAAGAAAGGAAAGAAAAGAATTAAGAAAGAAAGAGAGAAAGAATACGAGAGAGAGTTACAGAGGAGAAAAAGAGAGAAAAGGAGAGAAAAGAAGTGAGAGTGGCGTGAGGGAGAAGAGAAGAGGGAGAGAGAAGACTTCACCGAAACGACTTCCGTCCAACACGAAAAATGTTCAGCGCTACTCCCTCTTCGATTTGGTACCAATTTCGTGACGATCAGCTCACTCTCTCTCACTTGGCCATTTTTGTGTTTTGGAGGTTTTGTGGGAAATCCGATTTTGGGTTGGTTTTGAAGGTTTAAGTTCGGTTAGGAACGAACCCAAGGTGGATTACTCGAGTATTAGAGTTCGATTGGTTGATTGGGAGCTAGTTGGGTGAGTTAGGTTGAAAAATCAAAATGTTTGGGGTTATGGGTGAATAGTGTCATGGAGGTTAGAGGAGGAAGATGATGAATAGTGTCCGTGGAGAATTTCGGGGAAATCGGTATTTCGGTCAAAATGAGGTTTCGCGATCGAGTGGAAAGCTTTGGAAACAGATTGGATGTCGCCGGAGCGGGGAATGTTCGTGTGGCTACTCGGTGAATTCGGCTCGATCGTGGTTCACGCTTCAAGGGTGAGTTCTACTCACGTTTAGGATTTTTGTTTTTCGAATTAATTAATTAACTGTTTTATCGCTTTCGCTGGACTGGAATATTTCTGGATACTGTCTGATTCGGATTAGGAATCGATCGGAGCGAGTCTCGAGTTGTGTAGTATTGAAATGGAATTTTTGGTGATTCGATTTCGAAAGATTTTGACTTAAAAACCGTTAATTGGAAAATATGTCGCGTTTTGATACAATTCGTTTAAAATGAGTTTTTGATTGATTATTATTGTTTGTATAAGTTTTGGACTGTTTTTATGTTGGGGCTGGACTGGAACAGGTATCGGAATTGGTCGGAACTACGAAAAATGCGAAAACGGGATAAAATGCAATGCTGTCAAAAGCGCACGAGTCGTGCGTCCCAGACGCACGGACCGTGCGTGTTATTCTGTTTGTTTTCGAAAAGGCATTACAGGGCGCACGACCCGTGTGTATGGGCGCACGAACCGTGCGCTGTGTTCTGTCCAAATTTTCCAAACTTGCCCGAAACGATCCCGAACGATTCCAATCCTCTTCTAATCCTTTCCTAACCCTCCTATAATGATATTAGGCTTATAATGCCATGATTTTTGGTATGTTTCAAAAGGGTTTTATAAAATACTTTTGAAGTTGAAATTCTTTTGAAAAGCCGAACAATAGTACACGTGTGCGGATATGTTTTACTAATAATAAACCGGTCTACTATTCACGATATATATATATTATATCGACGATAGGAAACGGCCCAATGCGGGTATTGTGTTCAGTTATCGGTCAAATGTAAATGAACTAAATGTTCATGCATCTGTAGATATATTTATTATATCGAGTTGGGTGACGACCCATGTTGACATACTAGGCGGGGCAGTCATGATCCCTTACCCTAGGCTCTGTGCCATTAGGAAACACTATTGGTTATGGGGTTCGCCGGGATTAGCAGTGCGTGCAGTCGGTGTTATGTTAAAAAGTTATGTGTTACGTTCACCGGGATTAGCAGTGCGTGCAGTCGGTGGTACGTAAAATGGTCTTTGCGGTACGGTTCACCGGGATTAGCAGTGCGTGCAGTCGGTGTCCTACCAAGTCAGAATTCTATCACACGGTTCACCGGGATTAGCAGTGCGTGCAGTCGGTGTCCTACCAAGTCAGAATTCTATCACACGGTTCACCGGGATTAGCAGTGCGTGCAGTCGGTGCCGTGTTAAATTAAATAGGGTTTATAATTGGACCGAGAGAGTTAGTAGGGGTCTCGGTAGAACTCACTGAGATTGTATCTCACTGTTTATATGTTGTTGTTTTACAGAGAAGCAGGGAAAGTGGAAATTGAGGAGGCACGAGTAGGTGGCACTCAGATGGTGGCTGAAGACTTAGCTTGATGCTTAAGTTTATATTTCCCTTTGTTGTCTTTGTACTACAACTCTATGTATTGGTATTATAGTTTCATTACGCTTTCTTGTATGATATTGAGCACTATAGTTTGCTGAAGGTTATGGTCAGGGAACCTGTTCGGTCTTATTTGTATTTAAGACTGTTTTGTTGTTATTCAGCGAGAACTATATTGCATTGTTCAGTATCAGTACAGGAATTTTATATCTCTGATAGTTTAGGGATGGTGCACTTGGGTATTTTTACTCGATAAAAATACCGGGGTGTTACATAATGGATGGATCACAACCATCCACAAATCAAGTGGATGGATCCAATCCAATCCATTATTATTTTTTTGTTTGTAACGGATGGATTGAATGGATTTTGCTATGGACGGACCGGATATCCAGTATACAAATGGATCACTTTGACACCCCTAGCCATTCCCAATCAGAACACTAAAACTAGGCAATGATTCAATGGGAAGTTTCAAACAATGAGCAATCCGTGGCTGCAAAAAGTTCTCTGAACTACCACCATCCAACAATATTTGGATTGGTAAGGAACCAACCCTCCCTGAGAATCTAATAGTGCCCCTAACCTGACCTCCTTTCATCGCATTGAAGGATAGATGATGTTCTTCCTCTACTAGTTGCTGAGATTCAATCACTTCCTTTTGTTGCTCATCCCCTCCCTCACTGTCTTCATCATCAGTGAATTGCAACATCATAAATTTCTGCTTATTAGGACATTTGTGAGTGTGAGAGAATTTTTCATCACAAAAAATAGCACAAACCTTTATCCCTTTGCTGCTGACATGCTTTTTATAGCCAAATCTTTTGCATTCTGAAAACTAGGTTTCTGGTAGGTGTTGGTAATAGAGGAGGTAAATTTGCTTTAGCAGTGTTGTTATTGTTCTCAGACCTGCTAGCATTCACATTATATTTCTGGCCAGCTGTGTGAAGATTGTTCTGTGAATTACTAGTTCTATATGCAGCAGTATTTTGCTTCACTTTGTGACTGTTACTGTTGGGATATTTTTCTTCAAACAATTTTGCTAAAGCCACTGCTCTAATTAATGTGGTAGGTTCCATGGCTCTTACATCTCTCCTTATATCTTCATGTAAACCACTAATGAAACAATCCAACAATGCCTCATTTGTTAAACCCTCAGATCTATTAGCCAGAGCAGCGAATTCTAAGTAAAATTCAGAAACTGTACCGGTTTGCACAAGCTTTGAAGAGACTTGCGCGTGGACAATCGTATGGCGACGGGCCAAAATCCTGCTCCAATGCACGCGTGAATGCTCTCCAATTCTGGAATTGTGAGTTGCGTTGCATCATCTGGAACCATGGAACTATATCATGATCTAAATGCACCGATGCGATGGTTAATCGTTCACGACCTGGCGTGTTGTGGTAATCGAAAAACTGTTCCGCTTTAAAGATCCATCCGATCACATTACTTCCATCAAAACGCTGAAAATCAAGTTTCACCGGCCTTACTTGAAAAGCTCCGCGCGGGTGGCGGTGGTGGAGGCATTTGTGAGTTCGCAATGCCATGGGAGGAACTCGCTGTCGTCGTTGCAATCGTACTACGCTGAAGTAACAACGCAATCGCATCATTCATTTTGTCCAATTTCACGTCCGTTGCTGTTTGCCTTTCCTTAATTTCGCGGATTTGTGTTTGTAGATCAAAGAATTTCACTTGAGTTTCTTCTGCGTTATGCTTCACTTCCGCGGTCAATTCCTTCATCCGTGTGTTTTCCTCCATGGCATCAATGAAAGCACCAATGAAATGCTACTCGAAGACACTGAATAGAAGAACACAATCGACAATTAATTGTAGATTTCACAATATCAATTGCTTGAATTCAAGCAAGGAAGAATTACAATGTCATGAAAGTTTAGAGAATGAAGATGAGAATTCTGTTATAGAAGAGAGAAGAGGATTAACAGAAAAGAGAGAAATATTCTCAACAATCAACAACTCACTTAATGACTAATAGTTCTATTTATACTTACACCCATACTCCCCGTCACTAGCTCAATATTTTTCATATTTTCCACTTTTTATCAACAACATTAAATATGTCGTTTAATGATATTAAATTTTTCAGTAGTTTCATACCGACTACCCGCGTTTTTATAAGAAATAAAATAATACTATTCAAAAGATGGGATGACAGAGGTCTCTTTCAGCTAAACTAAAGTCCTGGGGTCGAATCCAGCCTTAAGCATGCATAGTTGTTAAATCTTTTGAAGGAGACTTTTGCCACCAATTGTGATCCTACCCGGGCTTGAGGGATTAGCTCTGCAGTTGTGTGCAGAGGATATCCAGTTTATAAAAAAAAAATTATAAAATTCATTTCCATTTGTAGGACCTAGTTCAACCGACAAATGTCAAAAATGTTAAGTTGGATATCATGTCATGGGTTCAAACTCGACCCCTGAGAGTTGTGTGTATGAGTTTCAAGTGGCATTGTCATTTCCTCTACACACCAAAAAAAATTGTACACCCTCCTCCGTATCTTCTCCGTCCCTTTTTATAAGATCATATTACACTTTTTATCCACATTAAAAAAAGTTAGTAGTGTAATTAATTTGTATAATTTGTGTATAAATATATATTACTAAATTACCGTTGTGTATAGACGCATTCAATATTAAATTTTTTATATTTTTTCAAAAGAAAAATTAAATGTTCGTATAACAAGACAATTTAATAATATTAATTATTTTGAAAAAGAGTATTAAATATATTGAAATATGTGTAAAGAGTCTTATATTAAGGCACAGACAAAAGTGCCAAAAGGGAGTTACAATTAAGGAGATAGGTATAAGGAAAGCATTTATATCCATTTGTCACTATTTAAAATGATTTTTTTAAAAGAAATCATTTGATTCTTTTATTAAAAATAAATAATAAAGGTTGGGAACGACATCTCTATTCATTTAATGAGAAAAATATAAGACTAAAAAGAAATAAAAATTGGCATATATATAACACAGAAATATGTCCATCCTTCGTTCAGCTCATTTTGCAATGGCTAACATTATTCATGTTTCATATATCTCTTTCATTCTTGTATGTGTAGTTTCCCTATCCCGTGAAGCTGTTGCTGATGAAAATCCAAAGCTTCATATCATATATATGGGCTCACTTCCCAAGAAACTATCATATTCACCAACCTCTCACCATCACAGTATGCTGCAACAAGTGTTTGATTTTGAAGGGGTGAATTCAACAAAACACCTCATTCGTAGTTACAAGAGAAGCTTCAATGGTTTTGCTGCAATGCTAATTAATGATCAGCAAAGGGAGAAGCTAGCTGAAATGGAAGGTGTGATCTCAGTCTTCCCAAGCAAAACTATTGTAAAGCACACAACAAAATCTTGGGACTTCATTGGGCTTCCTAAGTCAGTGAAAAGAAGTCACGCTAATGAGAGTGATATTGTGATTGGAGTTCTTGATACTGGCATCTGGCCTGAATCAGAGAGTTTTAGTGATCATGGTTTTGGTACCATTCCAAAAAAATGGAAAGGTACTTGTGCAGGTGGAAATAATTTCACATGCAACAACAAGATTATTGGAGCAAGGTTTTATGCAGATGAGTCTGCAAGAGATATTGATGGCCATGGAAGCCACACATCTTCAACAGCAGCAGGGAATTCGGTTAATGGTGCGAGCTTTTACGGATTAGCCGAGGGAACTGCAAGGGGAGGAGTCCCATCAGCAAGACTTGCTGTGTATAAAGTATGTGGTGGGTTTTCCTGTAGTGAAGATAGTATCTTGGCTGCATTTGACGATGCAATAGCAGACGGAGTTGACATTATTTCCATTTCATTAGGATCCTTTTCTGCATCTGAATTATACCAAGATGTAATTTCAATAGGTGGGTTTCATGCTATGGCAAAAGGTATTCTCACGGTACACTCTGCGGGCAATAGCGGTCCCGATTTGGGCACTGTTGTCGGCGTAGCACCGTGGGAACTAAGTGTTGCATCAAGTACTATCGATCGTCAATTCATTGGCAAGATAGTACTTGACAACGGAGCAACATTAATAGGGAAATCAATAAATAGTTTCACATCAAATGGAACAAGACTACCTATTGTTTCTGCTCAACATAGTGGTGATATAAAAGGAAAGATAGCTTTATGTGGGTATAGTAATGATGAGGATGAGGTTTATGCTGGTGGTGCAGTTGGTGCAATTAAAGGGGTGCACAGTCCAGGTTATACACCCTTAGTTACTCCATTACCTTCTATGGCATTGTATGACACTGACTATGCTCATTTAGAATCCTACACAAACTCAACAAAAGATCCAAAAGGTGAAATATTTAAGAGTGAGATAGCTGAAGACCACACTGCTCCTAGTGTAGCAGAGTTTTCTTCACGTGGACCAAATACCATAGTTCCAGAAATCCTCAAACCAGATATCGCTGCCCCAGGAGTAGAAATCTTAGCTTCTTATTCACCAATTGCTTCACCTTCAGGTAATTTTGCTGATAGAAGATCTGTTAAATATAGCATACTATCTGGAACATCAATGTCATGTCCACATGTTGCTGGAATAGCTGCGTATGTCAAAAGTTTTCACTCGGATTGGTCTCCAGCAGCTATCAAATCAGCTATAATGACTACAGCAAAACCAATAAATGTTTATGTTGAGAAAGAAATTGGTGATTATGCTTATGGATCAGGACAAGTCACTCCTACTGAGGCTGTTGATCCTGGTCTTATTTATGATATTGGAAAGGAGGATTATATCAACATGCTTTGCAATTTGGGTTATGATAGTGAAAAAATCAAATCGATATCTGGTGAAAATATCCATTGCTCTAAAGAAGGTCCTAATAGATCTCTGGTAAAAAATCTTAATTATCCTGCACTTGTAGTTGAAGTTGACCCAGAGAAACATTTTAGTGTAAGTTTTAATAGAACAGTCACAAATGTTGGGTTGGCAAACTCAAATTACAAGGTCACTATGTTACCAAGTTCAAACATCAACATTAAAGTGGTGCCAGAGATTTTGTCCTTCAAATCCTTGTATGAGAAACAGTCTTTTGTTGTCACTATCACTGGTGGAAAACTTCAAAGTAAAAGTGTGTTTGTCTCAGCATTGACTTGGTCAGATGGCAAACACAATGTGAGAAGTCCAATACTTGTGAGTGTTTCTAGCAAAAAATAACAAAAAAAGTTATATGTAATAAAACTATATATGGTTTCTGCCATTTGATTCTATTGTATTGCTTCTGGTAAATCTTGTTTAAGCAATGTTGGATCATGTGAATAACTTGTAACAACCCATTTTCAAAGCACCTGCAGTAACCTTGAATCTAACTCTAAAGCAGAATTATTTTATTAAAATATGGTGCTTACATATATGAAAACGAGCATATTTTTCCATTCTAATTATTAATTCACATTCACATTTAGAGTAATGTAACATGTTGAAACATGATGATAATATAACACATAAGGATAGTGCAGCTAAATCTTTCATATATCTTTCTCTAAGGCGAAGCATGATTTCAAAAGTATATGATGAAATACGAATACAATTGAAATAATAAAAATATCTGCAACATGAGCACCCTATGCTAGGATTGACTCAGCACAAATGTACTCTCAGTGGATAATCTCATGGGAAAAATTCTCCAAAAGCAATACAGAAGATATAGAGCACAACAACCCCAACAGGCGCCTATCACTAACACAAGTGTCCAAAATAGAGAGACTACTAGGAATGTATCCCGCAACTCACAACACCTTGACACTACTTTGCACTCCCAGAGAAAATCGTCTAGCAAAATACTCTTTAACAGAAGAAACTGGTGTATCTATCCACTGTCATCTGTGAGTTGGATGTGAGAATGTCCTCTAAGACCGACAGTTACTACATATATTCATGTATTGAGAAAACCTACTAACCCTAGGTTCAATAGGGTCAGTTATACTACGAGAGACACCAAAAGAGTCACCGAACAACGTCCTCTCTCTAGCACCAAACATACACGATGCGTCCCTTTTATAGTAGATCTTCAACAACACATAGGGAAGGCAATGGGGCGGGACGGGGCGGGGAGTACTCCCCCACTCCCCGTCCCCGCCTCCCAAGTTGTCCCCCGTCCCCATCTCCGATTCCCGCTTCGGGGAGTTTTCCTCCTCCATTCCCATCCCCACGGATCCCAACGGTCCACGTGGGGACTCTGAAAATTAATCAAAAGTTTGAAAAAATATAATAAAATTGAATAAATATATAAAAGTAAGATTAAAAAACATACTTTTAACAATTTAATACAAAAAATATAAAAGTTAGTCTTACTTTTATATTTTAATATTTAAAAAGTATAAAAGTTAGAACAATTGAAATATTTTAAATTAGAAACACTAAAAAATTAATACTTATAGTATAATATACATTTATAATAAAAATATTTATATAATATATTTCGGGTATCCCCACTTTGACTGTAGGGAGATTTTCTCCTCCGTCCCCGTCCCCACGGGGGAAATTTCCCCGTCTACGGGGCCCCGAACGGCGATCCCCACTTACGGGTAGAAATTGCCACCCCTAAACAACACACATGTAATGTCCACTTGGAAGACTACCCCATCAACTATCATTCTCCACTACCAACAACAAGGAATGGGTAACATCCTTTGAATTGGAAAACCAAAGGCAATAGTCATATTCTAAAACTACCAAAGACATTCCTCAAAGAAGGACTGGAGTATGAAGAACATGTGGTTACTGCAAATTTTATGGTCAAAAAGGTGAAACTTGTTATTATAGCGTCCAAGACGTTGCTATGAGCGTGTAGCTTCAAAGGCATGTGATTTTGATATGATCAGTAGAAGAAGATATGTCATAAACAAGTTCTTATGGTTTCTAAAACTCAAATGGTTTGAATAAGAAGATATTGCTTACCACAAATATTTTAAAAAGCATAAGAACATCCCACGAACTCCAAAAACTTAGCAGCAACCATTCAAAGTGAGAAAAGCAGTATTTCTTCTCGAAGGTTTCCATGAGAGGAATCCTAAAACGAAGTTTGTTTCTCCAAACGAAGACCATGGTGACCAAAATAATGCCATATACAGACTACAACAAAACTGTAGAAAAGGGCGCACCCTTTAGGGGCGCTTTTTAAAAAGCGCCCCTGATGCCCAAATACGGAGGATCTTTAGAGGCGCTTTTTGAAAAGCGCCCCTAAAGGCCCTGCGTATTTTGAGCATCAGGGGCGTTTTTTAACAAGCGCCCCTGATGCCTAATACCGGATCCACCAACAGGGGCACTTTTCACGAGCGCCCCCAATTCCCTATTTTTTTAATTTTGATTTTCGCGTTTACCTCCTCCCTTGTTTCCTTTCCCTCTCACTCTCAGTATACTCTCTTTCCCCCTCGATCTCTCTCACCCAAACGGCGCACACCTCACCCTCCCAGCTCTCAGACGCGGCGGCGCACGCCTCACCAGTGGCCACCACCATCTGCGCGCAGCCCGGGCAGAACCGTACCCTTCGCAACCTCACCCCCATTTCGGAAACGGCGCACGCCTCTCTTTCCCCCTCGATCTCTCTCACCCAAACGGCGCTCCTCACCCTTCAGCTCTCAGACGCGGCGGACCACCAGTGGCCACCACCATCTGTTCGCAGCCCAGGCATAAGGTTTCCTTTTCCTTTTCCTTTCTCCTTTCGCAGCCGAGGCATTAGGAATTATTTGTCTTGTTTTTTTTTCTTGATATTTATAGTTATATAGTTATATATGTTGTTGACCATGTTGAAGTATTTTTTGGATATTTATAGTTATATATGTTGCTCAAAAGATTTGCTTGCCAGCAACAAAACTGAGTTCCAAAAACCCAAAGAAAGTCCCACATACATTATCATACTTTTTTTAAATATTACAGATATTTTTAAAATAGGAATTTATCTTTGTAATGTTATGAAAAGAAAGTGAATATTAAATGTAAATTAATTGTGTGATTGCATTAATTATTATTTTCTCAAATTGTTGTATGAGTAACACCTAGGATAAATGACCAAGATTTTTTATGTGATAAATGAAATTATTTACTTATACATATAGTCAACCTATTGTTTAAAATACAGAAATTATAAGATATAGTAAAATTTAAATATTTATGTTAAAAAAGATTATTGTTAAATTTAAATATAACATACAAATATTAATAGTAAATTATTCTTTTTTTAACTGAACAAAATACGATAGTTTTTATACCTTCAGTATTTTACTTTACAATAGATATTCTACATAAAGAAAAACTAATACTAAGTCTAACGCTAGTCGTGTTATAAAATCACAACAAAAAAGTTCAGATTTTTTTGATAGCTCAAAAAAAAGGTTGAAAAAATCATTTTAGAAAATTTGATATACACCTGTTCTAAAATGATGTAGTGCATTCCGGTTGACATTTCTATGATAGAATAGAAAATCAATAGCCATTTCAGCATTGAATTCCATTATGTGCCAAAAAAACTACAGGAAAAAAGAAGTCATGTAAAAGATAAGAGCACTAACTGTATAATGGTTTGTTGACCTACAAACAAAGCCTATTTATATAAGTAGTTGTATGAAAATTGTTTGAAAATGAAATTTCTTTTAAGTTGAGTTTCATTACTATTGATTATTAATCAATGTTTTTTTTAGAAAATAAAACTGAATTAGCATTTATTATTTTTCTCTCAAATTGTTGTAAAGTTAACACCTAGGATTAGTGATCTTGAAAAACATTTTACTTTGTATTATTTAAAATTAAATATTATAAAACTGGTATAGCAATTTATTTTTTATATTGTGATAGTTTTGTTTAAAATGAAATTTTGTTAGGGAAACTTTTATAAATGAATTATTTTGAATATTTATAAATCGGTTTCAGATTTTTTTTTTTGTTTTATCATACTTTTTTTAAATATTACAGATATTTTTAAAATAGGAATTTATCTTTGTAATGTTATGAAAAAAAAACGGAATATTAAATGTAAATTAATTGTGTGAATGCATTAATTATTTTTATTTTCTCAAATTGTTGTATGAGTGACACCTAGGATAATTGGCCTCGAGACTCATTTTACTTTGTATTATTATAGATTATAGATTATAGATTATAGATTATCTAGTAATGATAGAGAGATGAAAATATCCCAATACAATTTCAGAGCTGAGCTCCTCAGAGTAGAGAAAAGCTATTCTTTTCATTATGAGTGACATGGCAGTGTGTAATTCTGTTAGGAAACGGAGCAGAGATTATAGCCCTATAGGTAGAGGAGAGGGGAGGTAAATTTGTTAGCTGTATCTCTACAATGCATTTTCTAATCTGAGGTGTTCTCTTTTTCTCCTACTAGTGTGTGCACCCGTGCGTTCGCACGGGGCAACAACTTCATTTAATGCAAAATGCATGCCTTGTTAAAATTTATTTTTAAAATCGCAATACGAAAAAGTCTTATTTGTTGGTCCTTTGAATGCTAAAGTATCCCGAAACACACTGCTTAAAATAACTCTTTATATATCTGTCACTTTTTTTTACCAAATTCGGTTATTGAGGAATGAACTTTGAGTATTTTGATGGTTAAGTTTTTTTCCGAGCACTAAATGACTCCTAAACACGCTGGTTAATGAGACACAAATTTCGCATATTTGAATAGTTGAATTTTTTTTACAAACACAAAAGCATCCGAAACCACAACTTAACATCGTACTTTACATATTTTGTTATTAAATTATTTTTATTCATCGAACCGGTTACTGAGAAACAAAACTCGCGTATTTGAACAGTTAAGCATTTCTCTTTACGTACTTTATTGCGAAGTTACTATTTTATTTCAACAAACTGGTTATTGAGAAACACATTTTGGATATGTGAACAATAAATTTTTTTTCAGACTCTAAATTATTTCAAAACACGCTGCCTAACATCACACCTTAGATAAAAGTATAGAAAAAAATAAGGGATGAAGAATTAAAAAGGGAGAGGAGGGATTAAAAAAAAAGAGGTAGGGAGTGGGTGGGGGGGGGGGGGTGGGGGGGAGTGGGGAGTTTGGAGCCAAAAGTGGGAGGGACCCACTTGGAGACTACACAAGATTTATATCTTTAAGATATAGATTACAATGATCTGGAGAGTCATGGAGAAAAACACAAAGGACAATTTGGAGACACCACCTTAACACAGCATAATTAACAAAACTGTCGCAGGAATTTGGAGTTGAAGGGAGGATGTTTTGACTAAACAATAATAGAGAAAAACTTCTCTATTATCTTCCTTCTTGCTACTGTTCTAGTAATCTGTACTCTCTATCCTATTCTTATGAACACTGCCTTGCTATGTTTAAGCAAATCTAGCAACCAAAACTGCACTCTTAGAACACAATAAACTGCAACTTGTGACCAAATGGAAGCATTACAGAAGTGCATTAGAACTTTCTTCTACCCTCCTTCTGATTGGACTGAAGATGTTAAAGGGTTTTACTATATATAGTTTCAGTGTCAAAATTGATCATTATCAAGATGCTTCAATCTACCATTTTTAATCTTGAAAATGACATTTCAACTTAGTAATATCTGTAGATTTCAAGCAGTATTCTTCTCGATGAACTGATTCAAGCACATATACAAGCCATTTGCTCTGAAATGTGTAAATTAAAATATCATAAGCTTATGTTCATGTTTTCTTTTCACTTTCTCTACCTTTGGAGAGAATTATTTTGGTATATTATTTGCACCTAGGAATATTTACATATATACAAACCTAGCAAATTAGTTGATGAGCAGTAGAAGCATATGATTAATTCAATATTTCATTTTGCATATAATATATAAACTTTAAACTATTACTAAAACAATAACTTTCCTTTTCACTTTGCTGGCTACTATATATGGAATATTAGCAGTCATATTGTAGGTTTTTTTCCTTAGGAATTATAACTAAATTTTACTAACCCTATCAGCTATGCTAATGAAAATATAATCAAATGGTTCACAAGTTCAAACAACACTCCTTCACTAAATCTACAAAAGTTTTCAGGATAGAAATGTAAAATAGAAATGGAATATAAGTGGATGTAAATACAGAGAACTGTGAAGATATTTAAACATTTTCTACATGATTCATTATCAATTATGAAAAAGACCTGAAAACGTCGGCCTTTGGTCATATTCCACATGCAAACTTGTTGTACTATCCCGCCCTCTAGAAGCTGCAAGTCCAAAATAGCAAAGAAAGAGATGACAAGTTAGATGTTGCCAATAATGGATATTCAATACTTAACTAATAACTAATGATTCAACATCTGAAACATACCTAATCCAAGATCTACAAGGAACAATCTTGTAGAGGTAAATATAAGAATGGGTAAGAATAACACTCACTTGTACACTTTCCATTCAGAAGGTGGTCAATAGTTACATCCTTTACTAGTTCAATGCTCAAGTTTTTATTGCAACCTGATAAAATAGTTAAACACAGAGTTTCTGAAATCAAACACTTTAGTATCTAAAATCTAAAATAAGAACTAAAACTTATCACCCAATTTTGAGAAAAAACGTATACCTCTACAGCTCCAGGTCCACTTCTCTTACTCCAATTTTCACCAGAAAGTCAGAAACATGTTGACCAACAAATACTTGACCTTGTGTATATACCTATACGAATGAGAATTACTTAATTGAACCTGTGGCCAGAAGAGAACAATGTTACGATAATAAGTATTATCAGTACAAAGTTATAAATTAGGGAAACTGCAACATAACTGAAGACAAATATGAGAAAACCAGCAGCGAAGATAAACAATTTGAAGGAATTACTGTTAAAAGGGACTGCTAAACAATTTCTTCGGACTAACAACAATAAGAACCAAATCTCTATCCAATTCAACCTGATTCTGCTGCTGTTCTGGTTGCTTCTGCTATTGTCGTTTCTGTTACGTTGTTGGTCGGCCCCTGCGAACTCCGCTATGCAATACCAGCATGTTTCATCCTTCAAATCTTATCCTCCACCACTCGGAAAATGTCCCTACGAAAAAAGCGAAAACCTAGAGAAATTAATTCAGATATCAATTTGAAGTCAGTGCTGTAAATAAGTCTCTCACACACACACACACATGAAACAGGCAACATAACAGCAAAAATAGGACAACTAATTTTCAAGGGTAAAAACAAAAGTAACAGAAGACTAATTTTCAGAAAAACCAAAAGAAAGAGAATCAAAGATGGTGACGGTGACAGGGAGAGAGACGGTGACGATGAGAGAGATGGAGATGGCGGCAGAGAGGAGAGAACGACGGAGGAAGACAGAAATTTGGCGGAGAGAGCAAGGAGAAGAGAGATGGAACTGCGTATGTTGGAGTTTTGGAGGAGAGAGCGAGTTAGGGTTCGTGTTTTTCGTTTTGGACTGAAAGAGGAAAAACGCGTTTCAGTGTTTTTTCATTTTGGAGGAGAGAGCGAGGATTTCAGTGTTTTTTTCACGCAAAAAAAAAAGATTACACATTTAAAGTCGGACGTATATTTCCTCCGACTTTGAATGTGAGTGCCAGGAATTTTTTTTCATGTTTATTACAAAATTGCCACCACGTCCACCTTTTAAGTCAGATATTTTGGCATCCTACCTAAAAACTCCAATTCTTTTCCAGTTTTTGTACTAGTGATATATAAAAGAATAAACATAAGTATGTATGTGTATATATATATATATATATATATATATATATATATATATGAGTGTATTTATATATCTTTTATGTGTGCAATTAATGTTAATT
The DNA here is from genome assembly GCA_039519185.1 of Astragalus membranaceus. Classification (NCBI taxonomy): domain Eukaryota; kingdom Viridiplantae; phylum Streptophyta; class Magnoliopsida; order Fabales; family Fabaceae; genus Astragalus; species Astragalus membranaceus. The sequence goes on along the minus strand of CM076848.1, from coordinate 134,006,749 downwards.
TATTTTAATAGTTATCAGTTGCCCCCAAGCCGAGGTTATTTCGGAGGATGGCCTTGGCTTGAGATTGCTGCTTAGGTCGTCCTCGTTGGCCGGGTCGTGCAGGTCTTGTCCCTACCCCTAGGGTTTTTGATGATTTTCCTGTAGCAAATTGTCTTTTCACCTAGTGGTATTACGTTTATGATTTCGATTAGGAAGGTGAACGTACTTCTTGTAATTTTTCAACTGAAGAAGAGGGTGAGATCTTGCTATCTTCTAGGGAGAGGGCAAGATCTTGGACAAAAATAGGGGAGAGGGTGAGATCCTAGACAATAATAAGGTAGGGGGCGAGATCTTAGATTCCAATAAGGGAGAGGGTGAGATCTTCACCCAAAATAAGGAGGAGGGCGAGATCCTTGGCCATCTAGAGATAGAGGGCGAGATCCTTGGCCATCTAAGGAGAGAGGGCGAGATCCTTGTCCATCTAGGGAGAGAGGGAGAGATCTTGCACCATCTAGGGAGAGTGGGCGAGATCTTGCACCATCTAGGTAGAGTGGTCGAGATCCTTGGCCGTCTATGGAGAGAGGGCGAGATATTGCACCATCTAGGCAGAGTGGGCGAGATCTTGGACCAAAATAGGGGAGAGGGCGAGATCCTAGACTATAATAAGGTAGGGGCGAGATCTTAGATCCCAAAAAGGGAGAGGGATCTTCACCCAAAATAAGGAGGAGGGCGAGCTGCTTGGCCATCTAGGGAGAGTGGGCGAGATCTTGCACAATCTAGGGAGAGTGGGCGAGATCCTTGGCCATCTACGGGGGAGAGGTCGATATCTTGCACGATCTAGGGAGAGTGGGCGAGATCCTTAGTCATCTAGGGAGAGAGGGCAAGATCTTGCACCATCTAGGGATAGTGGACAAGATTGTGCACCATCTAGGGAGAGTGGGCGTGATCCTTGGCCATCTAGGGAGAGAGGGCGAGATCCTTGTCCATCTAGGAAGAGAGGGAGAGGTCCTTGGAGATAAAAGGAGGAGAGGGCGAGATTGCTAAGAAATAGGAGAAAGGGCGAGATTCGTTGAGAGAGTGCAACTATCCTGCCCAAGCCATCTCTGACGCCATCATCCCACCCAAGCCGTGTCTCACTCAGGTCGTGATCTTGTAGTATACGTCCTGTCTTGCCATTTTCTTGAACGCACTTTTGTCTACCAAGGTACCGATCTATCTCTTCCCATATCTTATTATGCTTCTGAATTGTGTTGTCTTGTTTTTTCTAATCTTGAGCTGGACACCTTAGGTAGGCAAGTTGTTAGAAATCTTTTTTAATTTCCACTAGGTAACCTCAGGAGGGGATTTTGTTAATAAGTCATCCCTTCCCTAAGTAAATACTCGTCATGACAACATGCCCCATTCCCTGCAGGTTTAACCGATGCTGAGAAGCAACAAGATGCTTTCAAGAACGCCCCGAACCAAGTCTGGTGCATGTATCCCGAGTGTGCGCTCGACTCGAAGATTTTTGCTCGTTGATCACGAGGTCCGGGGTGGAAAGAGTTGTCAGGCCTTACGCAGCCAACGGGGCCGACTTCGACGTCAGTGCCCATGCTTTTCCTTGATTAAGTTTAGTGCTTTGAATTTCCTTTGGTTATGTACTTTCCTTTAGAACTTTCTGAATTGTGGTGGGAACCTTGGCGTTGATTCGGGGTCGTCTCAGTTTATGTTTATGTACTTTGAGAACCCGGTCGCCTCCGGGATGACCGTTGCTTTAGTACACTCGTTTGATTAAATCGTTGATGTCGTTTAACGCCGGTCTTTGTTTCACCAGGCGCAAACTTGCGAATCCTCAAAGTAAGGAGAGAGGGCGAGATCTTGCCATCTAGGGAAAGAAAGGGCGAGATCTTGCTACAAACAAAGAAAGAGGGCGAGATCTTGCCATCTAGGGAGAGAGGGGGCGAGACCTTCACCAAAAAAGTGAATCGTCAAAGTCTTTCTTTAATCGGACCGAACCTCGAACCTTGACTGGTTCTTTATGTAACACCAACGTCAACTCGTGGTCAGGTATATCCTGGGGATATTTCACCGCATGTATTTTTGTGAACGTAACACCAACGTCAACTCGTGGCCAGGTATACCCTGGGGACAGTTCACTGGGACTTGGCCCGATTTTAACTCGTCCCACCGGGGTCGTGGCCTCCATGGCCAGCTTATAATGAAGTTCACCCTTGGCAACAGTTTACCGAGACTCGGCCCGGATTGAACTCGTTCCAACTGGGTTGTGACCACCATGGCCAGCTTATGACGAAGTTCACCCTTAGCAAAAGTTTACCAGGACTCATCCCGGATTGAACTCGTTCCCACGGGGTTGTGACATCCTTTTAAGTCGCTAAGTGGAGGGAGTCATGATTCGTATATAGGAAAAATACAATTGATCGCTGGGTCGACCTTATGCCGTCCTTTTTTCTGTCAGGCTTTATTTGTTTCGGAACTCCATGGCACACTTGATTCCTTTACCAGGATTTATAGTACACGTCAGCGTCGACCTATTCCGTGTGAACATGCCTTCAAGAGATGTATTCGCAAAACCACCATCTCGGGATGATGGCCTTGGCTTGAAGCCACTTTTGAGGTTGCCCCTGCAGGCCAGGCCGGGTCTCAATCTCACCTTACTCTATGCTTCACTATGGAGTTGGACCCTTTCTCTTTCTTACTCTTAAGGAATGTTTGGAACACGTGCCAACAACAATGAACTAGTGCAAAAGACTATAATTACAAAATGAATTTCAGTTAGTCATTCATATCGAGCTTTTACATTTTGCATGCCTGTTTATACAATGAATTTTCTCAACTAGGCGAGTTCTAGGTCCAGGTCCTGGTGATCGGCTTCCTACTCAAAGTCAGGAGTCTCGTCTTCTTCTTTTTATACGTATTGGGCGAGCTTCCCTTCGCGAATTAGTTCTTCAATGTCGTCCCTTAGGGTGTTGCATTTGTTGGTGTTGTGCCCATAACTTCTATGATAACAATAGTATTTCTTAGAGGTCCGGTCTTCCCTTTGCACAAGAGGTTTGGGGCGTTTGATGTCCCAAAACTTCGCATCGGCGCATTTGACGAGGATCTCCGCCTGAGATGTAGTCAACAAGGCGTGGTCTGTGAAACGGCCTTGTCAGGGTCGGGAATCGCGAGGTGCTCCCTTAGCTCGGGCTCGCTCCTGCCATGTTTCACTTAACTCAAGCTCTCTTTCTGCCCATATCTTAGTAATGCCCCTGTAAGCCAGCTCGTCGATAGCCTTCCGACCGTTTTGTTTGTATCTTTTGATCCAGAACTCCGATTCGAGTGATCTTGTATGCGTTGGAATAAATAATGAAATGTGATTTTAAACTCATTACAAGATGCCTTCCTTCCTTATCCTAGCGATTCCCTTGAAGTATAGTGAAAGTTTTATTTACATTTGATGCATGTCTATAACATGTTGTGTGATATATTTATATTATGGATTATCATGTTTGATGACTATGACGATGTCTAATTGAAGTCAAATATGAGTCACAAGAAAGGGGGGGTTTGAATTGTGACACATTTTAAAATCCTTTTCTAGACTCAAATTCTTTTAAGTTTGGTATTTAAAGAAGAGATGACCTTGAATAAGTATTGTTTAGAAGATATAATTTTTTTCTTAAAGAATTTGCTTAACTTGCTTTGTTTAGAATTCAGTTAGTGAGAAAACAATATAGAAAGCATGTAAAGAAGACAGAGATTTATAGTAGTTCACCCCAAACCCTAGGGCTACGTACACTCCTCACACCCAGTGAGCTTTTTCACTATTTCACAAATAGTACACAAGCCAATCAATGGCTAGTCCCTGATAGTTTTCTTAACACAGTTCTATCAACTTTCTCACTAGTTTTTTCCAAGTCTAGCAAATTAAACCTCTAAGAAACTATTTTTTAGTCCTCTTCTTCACAATACAGCAGCCTATGCTTATTGCTTAAAAGGTATATACACATATAAAAATATGTTTGGGTTCTGAACTGGGACACAAAAAGATAGCTTAAGTAAAATATATTTGACTATTAAAACAAGCTATGAACACAGCTCAATAAAGTCTCAGATATGTTGATTTGCGGTGAGTGTGTTTAGGAGAGAGTGTAGACTCACTCAAAAGCTGCTGAGAAGCTTCTGAGGTCTTGACCAATTTCATGTAGTCTCCTTAAAGAATTTCTGGGGGCTCAATGTTATATTTACAGACCATTTGTCTTAATAGATCCGTTGGAACCCTTGAGCAAAGAGAATATAGTTGTTTGTTGCTTTTTCGCCTAGACGGGTACAATGTTGCAAACACCGTACACTGCTAAAGCAGTTGAATGTTGAAAGCTTCTAAGCTTGTGAATGCATGAGAGCTTCTTACGATGGCTTCTGATCTTTGACTCTACTCCTCTTAGCGTAGAACTACTATTGATGTAGCATTTTGACCATTGAGAGAAGCTAGTCATTTTTTCTTCATTCTTCTGAAGTTTGTTCAGAAGCTTCTGAGCATTGTCTTCTCACTTGGCTTCTGAAATACGATCAGAACGTCTTCTAAAGTATCTTCTAAGTAGTTGTCAACTGAAGTACATGTTGTTCTAAGGAATATCTTGGTTGTCATGTTGTGCCTTGTATTGCTTTGAATCATGCTATGTCATAAAGTATTAACCCTTTGCTTCATTCTAAGGCTCAAGTCTTCTTCTTAAGGTGTGCTAATTCATAGCACATGTTCTGCTTGAGATGTGATAATTTATGTTTGTCTATAAGATCACTCAAGAGAACTTATTAGATCCCAAATGAATCAGAAAGCTAAAGAAGCTTATCAAAACTGTTTGTTGTCATCAAAACATGTTTTAGGGATTTTGCATTAACAATCTCCCCCTTTTTTATGATGACAATACCTTTTGATAAGTTTTTAAGGTTTTCTGATACAGTAGTTGTATACAGATAGTTGAAAAGCTCCCCCTTAATTTATTCTATGGTTTTTTCTTTTAAGCAAAGATAAAAAGCATGCGGACAATTTGGACCAGAACAAGTTTCATTGATTATGAAGCAATTTAGGCTCGATTGTTCTGGAGCATTCAACAGAAATTAAAAAGCAATACAACTAGTACTTAGGAAGCTTTAGCTTCACAAAATAAGTTCCCATGTCAGCAGAGATATGCAATACAGATCATCTACAAAAGATCCTATCGTATCCATTACCCCACTTAAAACCTATAAACTTAATCTAAATTCTTCTCCCCCTTTGTGATCAATCAAAAGGTAGGGGGCATAAAACAGATTAAGCAGTTACTTAGATGGAGATGAATCATCAGAAGATGTCGAAGTAGAAGGTTTAGGGACATCTTGGACAGGAGGAATCAGACCAAATTCTGGAATACAAGAGAAAGACTGAGTGTAGGCAATGCAGTGGTCAGAAGCCACTGTTGGATTTGATGGTTCTTAGCATTCTGAGCTCTTTGGCCTTCTTGCAGTAGTCTTTGCCCTTCCAAAACTTGTTTGAGAATGGATTTAACCTTTCTCAGTTGCTTTTCAATCTTGTTAGAACAACTGGCACCTTCAGAAGGTGGATTGGTAGAGTACAATGTCGCAATTTAGGTTGAGCACCAATGGGAGGTGTAACACCCCGTTAATTTCTATCTTGCAGAAATTACCGAAGCGCACTACTGGCATACATCAGAGTGACTTCCTTTTTAAATACTGAACACATACTAAAACTCGATGCTAAAAACCCATCAAGTTCGCTTACATAACTTAATATAAAATACATAAAGTCGGTCCTTACACCACTCAACTAGTGTTCAGTACCAAAACCGAAAGTCTGCGGAAGCGATTTACAACTTAAAAACATAAGTCGTACCATCGTACATCTTAAGAAACTGAATAACAATGCCGAAATACAAATGAAACTGAATAACAAGACATTATGAAATAAAGATAGCGGCAGCTCCTCAAGCGTCTCCATAGCCATGCCTTACTGTCTTCAACTTTCCCTGCTTAACTGAAAAACAACAACAATGGATTGGGTGAGACAACTTGTCTCAGTGAGTTCTATCGCGACCCCTTACTAAACCTCTCGGTTCAATTATGCTTGATTCATTATTCTAAACTCAAAACTCATAGTCCTCAAAGTTGACTATGTGGCTGAACTAATCTCAATCACTGAGCCTAACAATGAACTATGCTCAATCACTGAGCCTAACAATGATTTTTAGCGTGTCACCGGTCACTTGGCAAAATAAGCTCCCGGTGAACCCAATCCACTAATCGCTAGTGGGCAAACCTCGAGAGGCCTAGGTTCATAGGGCTCATGACTTCCCCTCCCCTAGCACACTAAACTTGAAATAGGGTCGTCACCCTAACAATGATGTATATATTTTAATATACCTTGAACAATGAGCAGTGAACAATGATCTGTAAACATGACAATGAGCTTATACTTAACATGATCTCAATCTTAACCAAATTTTATACTTAGCATAATCTTGTCATTAGGTGATCTCACACGGAATTACTAACGTTGTTAACTTAATTTATAACTATCCATTACCTAGTCCACATCATAATGTATCGCCCATACTCAACATTATGATAATCTAACTTAGTCATGATCGGTCTCCTAAATACCACATCGGGCCATCACATAAGCAAGGACATGAACATAACATAAAACTACTTCGATCGCACTTGATTTCATGATACTAATATGTTTCCATCCTTGGGAAACCTTGAGGAGTGGATTAGAAGAGACTTGGGACCAATCGGAATGACTTAGGACATAGTTTAAAATTGGGTACCAGCAAGAGACACACGACCCGTGCGCCTTGGCGCACGATCCGTGCTCAATTTTCAGAAAATCCATTGTGAGTACCAGAACCTCACGCACGATCCGTGCCCAGGGGCGCACGATCCGTGCGTGGCAACTAGTATTTCAGAAAGTCAGTTTTCGTGTTTTTCTTGTCCATTCCGATCGTTCCCGTATCCATTCCGATTCACATCCGAACTTAATAATATATCATAACAGTCATGGAAACCAATCAATCATCATATCACAACCAACACAACAATCAAGACATGCAATTATAATTATCAATCAACGATATCATGACTCAATGACTCAAACTCGGGGTTTTCACAAAGCGGTTTTGATTCATAACTTATGACATGACATTAATTCCCTAGTGAGTATAGAACTCACCTTTTGGCGATGAAAATCGCACCTAACGCCGAAACTTCGCGGACTCGAACGAACGGCAATCACACGAATCTTCCGGAATCTGCTCCTGCTGTTTCCAGCAACCAAACGCCAATTTTCAACGAGCGTAACTCACTCAAATCTCAACCAAACTTAGCAAAACGAGGGTCTACGGTGAAGGGAAGTTTCTCTACTCTCTGATGGAGAAAGATTCACTTACATGCAACCAGTGGTTTGGGAGATATTAACAAAACAAGAGGACTGCTTCGGAACAGTGGCTGATTCTTAATCCGAAAGTTGTGAGTGTGATATCTCTCTCATTTCTCAATGAAATCATGCGGTTCTTGTGCCCAAAATGAAGAGCTTTGTGTCTAGTTTCCAGAGCGACAAGAATCACGATGATTGGAGTCGTGCTCAGGGAGATACGACGTAATTACCGAAGGTAGGTAAAACGGGTTTTACCCAGAATTTTCTGTTGAACTCTTCTCCTCCCTCAAACTCGAAATTTCATAGCTGTGTGAAGTGAGATGATCAGGGCTGAGCCTGTGTGTGAAAGAGGTATCAGTGGAAAGAGGAGAGAAAATGTGAAATGATGGTGGTGAGATTTCTAACATGCATGGAGGATCACTCTCCTCCCCTCCCTCACTCTCTCTTCTCGCCACTCACTCCCTCTCTTCTCTCTCAATCTCCTTTGACTTCAGTTTCTGAAAAAGAATGGGGTGGAGGGAGGGTGCTGGGTGTTTGGCTCAGCTGGGCATATTAAAAAGGTAGGAAATTTACTGTTTTACCCTTCAGCCACTTATCTCTTAATTCTAGCTAACATATGACTATGTAACTAATCTAACTTAACAATTTAACATACAAGCATAACAAATCATTCAATCACATATTTCATTTCCTAACACAATATATCAATTAATCACAAACAATGGCAAGTCAATTATTTAAATCACTTTCAATTTATTTCATTTTATTTTTTAACAAGCTAATAAATTACCAAAAATAATTCCATGCCAATATAATTAAAATAGTAAAAATAGGGGATGTTACAGGAGGAGTGTGATGTTTTGGAGGAGGAATTGATTTGGTAAATATTGGAGGAGAGTTTAACAGATCTCTCTAGCCATCTGTTTGGAATGTATGTGGTCTGTTGGCTCTTGGAGTTTCATTTTCAGGTTGAGGGATGACCTTCTTAAAAGATTTCTGAAGATTAGCTAAGTCTTCAGAAACAACTTGATTTGCTGAGGGACCAGGGGTTTTCAATAAGATGTGCTCCCCCTACACAGAAGACTAACTGAGAGGCTTCTTAGTAACAGCCTTCTGAGTGGTTTCTGAGGATGTCAAAGTGACATTCTCAACATCCACTAGCACATCACTTGATTGATTTACCACAACATTCTGACTTGATTGTTCTTCATCACCATGTTCTGAAAGTTGAAGTTCTTCAGTGGTCTGCACTTTATCAGCAACCACTTGCGTGGGTGAAATGTGCAACTCTTCTGTGTTCTGTGGTGATTGTTCTTCAAAAGTCAATTTCTTAGGCGTTGGTTTAGGTGTTTTCTCCATGGTAGGTGACTTGATTATGGATTCTAGAGGTGTGTCTTGTGCAGGTGAAGGTTCAGATGGTCCTTCACCAAGTGCAATCGTAGGGGATTTCCTAAGAGGTGGTCTTGAGGTTCTCTTCTTCTTTGGCATTTCCTATGCTCTTCCCTTTGGTTCTTCGCTCTGCTTGCTTGAATATTTAGCACTTGTTTCACTACCTCAGTGGCTTTCCTACCTTCTTCTTGTTCCTTGTTCTCTTTCTCTTCCTGTTGTTCCTTATCCGCTTCTTCTTTCTGAGGTTCCTTTTCATCTTGGTGGGGTTGATCCTCCCTTGGATACTCAGAAGCTTCTGAACTCTCACGAGTTGCTCCTTCACTTGCAGAAGCTTCTGACCTCTTTCTCTTTTTCCCTTTCTTACTCTTCTCTCCTTTCTTGATTCTCTCCTCTTTTTCTTCAAGCTCCATTGGCCTAAGATCAATGTTCATTTGCTTCAAATTCTTTGATGAGAAGGTTTTGCAGGAGTCAATACTCTCATAGTCTTCTAAGAGAATCCCCTCAAAGTGAAAGATCTTTGTCAGCAGCATACCATTAAGGAATTGTAGAAGTTGCCCTTATTCCATAGATGGCACATATCATGTGTCTCAGTATGATGTAGGGAAGATTGAGGCATCTCCCTTTTGCTAGATGATAGAGTATGATCTTGTCAGTGTTGGTGACCTTCTCATATGTTCCGTCTTCTTGGGGCAAGATTGTGAGAACATATTTTCTGGAGGATCCTTAGATGGTCTTTCAAATTTCCATCATTGATCTTTGTGGCTCCTTCCTTACACGCTCTTCGGTTGTGTTGACCGCAGACATCCATTCTTCCCCAAACAATTGTTCTTGTGTAGTTGGAATATCTAATGCTTGTAATATGGATTTTTTTGTACCGAGACGGAAGATCGTCCGCGAGAATGTGGGCGTTCAATCACCCGCGAGACGGGTTGCTCTATCTAGGTCTCCCTACCGCCGCCGCCGCGGCCGCCATGGCTGGCCCCCCTACCGATCTGCTTCAGCTGATTGAGAGGCCGCCCGCTACTGGTTTCTGGTCGGCCGTGGATCGTGATGAGTTGCTGTTCCCGGAGGCGGCTGTCGTTGCCCCTCCTCCGGTTCCTGGTCGCGAGCTGGTCCCTTCATCGGTGCTGGTCGCGAGCTGGGTGGATCCCAAAGCGGAAGCTTTTCAGGCCGTCGCTTCAGATTCAGATCGCTGCAGGTCGCTTTTCAGGTCGTGGCTCGCGTTTGAGGTCGCTTCTGATTCGGGCCGTTGCTTCAGATCGCTGCTCGCGTTTCAGGAAGTCGCTTCAGATCGGTGCTTCAGACCGTCGGATCCTCCTCCCCCTGCGATGGATGTCCCTGAACCTCCTCCTCCTGAACCTCCTCCACCTGAACCTCCTCCACTTTGGCGGCCAGGGGGCGATGGTGGCGGCCTGTGATGGATCTGGGAGCTGGTTTGGTGCTTTCTGGGTCGGGTTGGTCTGTTGGCCCGTGTGGTTTGGGTTGGAGGAAACCTGGGTTTTGCTTCAGTGAATCCGTGTTTGCACTGGAGGCATTGGCGACTGTCGTCGTGGACTTTGGACCCGTAGTTTTACCTCCGCACTTTTAGGCGTGGGCCCTTTTTCCTGTCGCTCGCGGTTATGCTTGATTGTACCCCGGTGTTGGCCGGGGGTTCAAGACCGCGGGGGTGGTTGGTGGCTCGACTTCCTCGTTCAAGCTAGGTGTTGTCTCGGTGCTGGCCGGTGGCACGACTTCGCGATGATAGCGGGGGTCCCGTCTCTAGTGGTCAGGGGTGTGTTGACTCGATTGTGGTCTAAGGTTGTTTATTTTAGAGGCCTTTGTTAGGCTCTCTTTTATTGTCCTCTTTTCCAAGGGTTTTGGTATAGTCCCCCCTTGTGCTCTTTGTATTGTTTTTCTTTTATTAATAAATTCGGGCCTCCTGCCTGTTTGGCTAAAAAAAAATGCTTGTAATATAATTGACTGCGTTAGATGTAGATCCTTGCCTCCAACATTGCTTTTTATCCATCTTAGATCACCATCAGTGTAGGCATTTTCCAAAAATTCCTTCACGAGAGGTCTTGATAGACGAGTTCCTTGATTTGAACAAAATTTTCCCACTTTTGTCTCTTAAGGTATGGAAGTAAATTCCAACCATTCTCTCTCAAATCATTGAGATGGAAGTACTTTCCAGACTCAATTGGTCGTCTAGCAGCATCTCTATTCTTGTTGGACGATGAGGCTCTATTTTTCTTCGAAGATGATGGGGCTTGACTCATTGTGGATTAAGGTTTTCTTCTTGGTTTCCAATGATGATTTGTGTTTTGGGAGTGTTTATGAAGGTGGTTATTAGGTTTGCCAAGCGAGGGGATTTTATTTTTGGCGTGGTCATCCTACGGGTTCTACGGTTTATCTGAAGGCGCGTGTGAGAGATAGGATTGAGACAAACGGTTATGATTCTTGGAGATACGAAGATTTAAATGTCTTTTAATGAGCCATTGGAGGGAACGATTACAATTGTATCCATTAGAAGGAACAAGTGAGTGAGGCGAGAGAAAGCTGTTGAGCTGATATGGCTTGACAACAGTCGCAACGGCTAGAAACGGTATTTTGAGTGTTCTTTCTTCTAACGTTCCTTTCTAACTGTTCTAACATTTCTATTTTTGATTTTTTAGGACATATAAAATAAGAAAAACATGTACAAAAAATGTAAATAATAATAAAACCATGTTTTGAAGACATCATGAACATAAGTGCCTTCTGAGCACTTCAGAAAGGTTTGGGATTTGCCTTCTGAGTCCTTTAGAAGATACATCTAAGTACCTTCTGAACTATATGGAACCTTAACGATATGCAACATGCTCTTGATGAAATTAAAGCTTTCTTCTAAAAGAGGTTTTGTGAAAATATCAGCCAATTGATGCTTGTTATCAACAAAACCTAATTCAACATTTTTCTTTTGAACATGCATGGCCTCTAATAAAATGATGCTTAATGTCAATATGCTTAGACCTAGAATGCTGAATGGAGGTTTTTGGATAAATTTATAGCAATAGTGTTATCACAGAAGATAGGAATACCTGAATAGTGGAGAGAGAAATCTTTAGGTTGATTTTTGAAACACAAGATTTGTGAGCAACAACTTGCTTCAGCTACATATTCAGTTTCTGTTGTGGACAAGGCCATGGTACTTTGCTTTCTGCAACTCCATGATATCAAGGATTCTCCTAGGACTTGGCATGAACCACTTGTGCTCTTTCTCTTAATTTTATCACCAGCATAGTCAGCATCACATATCCAAAATGAGTGTTCTTTCTATACCATAGACCAAAGTTAGGAATACCAACAAGATATCTAAAAAATTTCTTGACTGCTGAGTGATGAGATTCCTTAGGGGCAGATTGAAGCCTAGCACATAGACCTACTGAGAAGACTATATCTGGTCTACTAGCAGTGTGATACAATAGGTATCCTATCATACCTCTATATTCCTTCTCAGAAACGGGTTTACCTTCTTCATCTTTGTCAAGAGAAGAAGAGGGATGCATAGGTGTAGCCATTGCTTTGGCTTCATTCATATTGTATTTCCAAAGAAGATCTCTAACATACTTCTCTTGGGAAATAAATATTCCTTTCTCAAGTTGTTTGATTTGAAGACCAAGAAAGTATCTTAATTCCCCGTTAAACTCATCAACATATATTTGCACAATTAAAAGTTCTTCTTTTAAAGCTTTTTTGAAGAGTGTAGCATTAATTTTGCCTCTTGAGAAACCATTTTTGATCAGAAATGAACTAAGCCTTTCATACCAAGCTCTAGGAGCTTGCTTGAGACCATATAAGGCCTTAGTAAGTTTAAAAACATGGGTTGGCTTCTTTTGATCAATAAAACCTGGAGGTTGGTGTACATACCCTTCCTTATTTATAAAACCTTTCAAGAAGGCACTCTTGACATCCATTTGAAATAGTTTAAAGTTTTCATCCATTTTGTTTCTGAAGACCCATCTTGTTCCAATCCTTGATTGATGCTTTGGAGAGGGTACCAAATCCCGTACTTCATTCTTCTCAAATTGAGCAAGTTCTTATTGCATAGCTTCAACCCATGACTCATCAGATATTGCTTCATTTATGTTCTTGGGTTCTATCCCAGAGATGAAGGCATGTTGAAAGGATTCTTTTTTAAAAGAGCTTCTGGTTCTAACTGGTTCAAATGTTTCCCCAATGATTTGATCTTGTGGGCCATCCATCACCATTTTCCAACTCCTTGGCAGTTCAGAAGCTTGTGTTGATTGGTTTTGGGGGTTCTTCTGTTGTTTAGAGGATAGTGGAGTACAACTTGTCTCTTGCTTCTCAATGATTGATTCTTCCTTGTCTATTTCCTTTTCTGTCTCATTATCATCATCATCATCATCATCATCATCATCATCATCATCATCATCATCATCATCATCATCATCATCATCATCATCATCTCTATCATCTGCATGATTAGCTTCAAGAAACATAACATGCATACTTTCTTTCATAACCTTAGTTCTAATATTATAGATTCTATATGCTTTGGATGATGAGGAATAGCCAAGAAATATAGCAGTGTCAGACTTAGCATCAAATTGTCCTAAGTTGTCTTTGTTGTTTAAAACATAACAAGCACAGCCAAAAACATGAAAGTAGGATATAATAGGCTTCTTTTGTTTCCAAATCTCATATGGGGTTTTCTCAAGAATATTTCTAATGGTAACTCTATTGATAGTATAGCAGGCAGTGTTTACTGCTCCTACCCAAAAATATTTTTCAACTTCAGAGTCATTTAACATGGTTCTAGTCATCTCTTGTAGTGTTTTATTTTTCCTTTCAACAAGCCTCATTTTGTTGTGCGGTCCTTGGACATGAGAAATTATGTGACACATCATGTTTTTCAAAAAATTCCTTGAAGGAAGTGTTTTCAAACTCTCCTCCTTGGTCACTTCTTACTGCAATGATGTTACAACCAGCTTCATTTTGAATATTTTTGAAAAAGTTTTTCAATTCATTGAAAGCATCATCTTTGTTTTTCAAAAAGAACACCCATGTATACCTTGAGTAGTCATCAACAATAACAAAGCCATGTCTTTTTCCTCCTAAGCTAGCATGTTTAGTTGGACCAAATAAATCCATGTGGAGAAGTTCCAGAGGTCTATGAGTAGATATCATGTCTAGAGTTTTAAAAGATGATTTTACATGTTTCCCTTGGATACATGCTTCACATGACTTATCTTTCTCATACTTATCTTTGGAAGCCCTCTAACAAGGTTTACCTAATTAGACAACATTGAAGTTGTTCTCATGCTTACACGACCAAGTCTTCTATGCCATATGCATTTATCACCTTCTTTAGAAATGAGACATGTTTCATCAGGCAGATCATCAAGACACACACTATAAAGATTATTTGTTCTATTACCTTCAAAAATTGTTTTATCAGAACCTAAACTATTTATTTTGCATGCATCATATTTAAAACATACTTCATTTCCAGCATCACACAATTGACTCACACTAAGAAGATTGTGTTTCAAGCCTTCAACATATTGAACATTTTGAATCTGAGCAGAATTTATTTTACCTACTGTACCTATACCTTTGATCCATCCTTTGTCATCATTACCAAACATGACAATGCCTCCATCAAAGCTCTCCAAAGAGAGACATTTATCTTTCTCCTCAGTCATTTGCCTTGAGCATCCACTGTCTAAGAACCACAGTTTTTTCCTTGATGTTAAGAGGTACTCCTGCAATTGCAGTTAACAAAGATTTAGGTACCCATTGTCTTTTGGGTCTTGGTTGGTTAGTATATCTCCAAAACCTGCCTTTTTGCTTTTTGTAGCAACTTGAAATGTAATGTCCAAGCTGTTTACAGTATGAGCATTTTGGTTTTGCCTTTCTGTGATGTTCAGAAGCCTTTCTATGATAAATCCTAGCCTTCTCAGATGCAGTTCTGCATTCTTGAGCAGACTTGAGATTTTGCGCACATATAAGTAACTCATGTGTTAAATGATTAACTTGTTCTTTCAAAGCTTTATTTTCACAAATGATTTCCAAATTTGGTTCTTTTGAGTCATTTGCTGCTTTAGCTAATTTTAAACTTAGAAGCTTGTGTTGCTCAGAAAGTTTGAAGTGAGATTGCTATAAAGTGTTAATGGTTTTAGACATTCTTCCATTTTTGAGCTCTCAACTCCTCATTTTCATTTTTTGATTCACAAAGTTGTTGTTTGAAAAGCATGCATTTTTGTGATAAAATGTTTGAATCATAGAGTAAGCTATCAAAAGATGATTCTATTTCTTTGCATGTGTCACATCTAGAGAGTTTAGGGGTCGGATACCTCATCTTGAGTTGATCCTGCCATGAGACATAGATTTGCAGCTTGTCCTTCATTTTCTGAGGAGGAGTCTTCTGAATCATCCCAAGTTGCCATGAGTGTTTTCTTCTTTTCTAAGGACATTCTGAATCCTTTCTTATTCAAGAGAGGATATTCTTGTCTCATGTGACCAGTTTTTCTGCACTCAAAGCAAGTGATCTTCTGTTTGTTTGAATCACTGTTTGACATTTCTCTTTTGTCTTGAGGGACTGTTTTTCTTTTCTTTCTGTTTGCAAACCACTTGTTTACCCTTCTTGAGATTAATGACCATTATTCTCGTTCTGAATCTTCTTCACTTTCTTCATCATTTTCCTCATCTATTTCTTGAGAGGTGTTGCGTCAAAGACACACTTAGAGCAAGTGTACTCTCTCGCAGAAGTAGTATAAAAGATATCGTCTCCACAGGGATTAATTAACAAGTACCAAACTACTTAAGATTAATTATTATTTAGACGAACAAATGTGTGGTTGTTATAGAAACTAAAATAAAAAGAAATAAATAGCAAGAATTAAAATGTGAAGTTTAACCAATGGAGAGAAGCCTAGGGTCACGGTTTCACTTGCAAGTTTCGATTCCTCTATGTCTAATTCTACCTGAATCCCCTTATTTTATTCAATTACCAATCCCTTTACTAAAGCTATTAACCCGTTTGGTTATTCGCGATTAATATTCTTTTCCCTAAATTAACCCTAGTTTGGTCATGCTAGAATTTAAATCGAAGGAAAGCATAAGGTACAAAAAGGTTGAATGATTGGAAGACTAAATTAAAGTTTGGTCATTCATTAATTATAGTCTCAATTATCCTATAGGTCCACCAACTAATTGCAGTACGGTCGCTGATCAACTAATTGATTATGAACATGCAAAGGGTTGTCAATCCTAATTATGTGATAAAGCAATAGGATAATATTAATTGGAATAAAAATTAGGGACTCAAAGTATAAATTAAAACATAAAAAAGTTTCTAATCAAACAAGATCCACCTAGACCCTAGAAGAGGATTTAGCTATCCATAGTGTTCAAGAACAATGAAATAAAATTAGGAGTCATAAATTACAGAGATAAAAATAACCCGGAATAGAGAAATTTCTGATCCTGCAAATTTCGTCTCCTTTTTCTGCTCCAGAGCTCTCTCACGATGTCAAAAACGGGTACCCAAAACTCTCTCCTCTATTTGCCGGCGGTACTGTTTGCTTCTCGTACCGTACGTGCGTGACTTTCTTCTATTCTTTCCTTTGAATCTTTTAATTCAATTGTGCGGCTTCTGTAGTTATCTCACGCCTACGCCTAGGTTCTCTTTTCTTTCTTTCCTTTGAATTCAATTTCTTCTCCTCCCTGTGCGGCTCACTTTCTAATTATTAAAACTCTCCTCCTCTTCTTTGTCTACTGTTGCCGTCCTCTTTCCTCTCTTTTAATTCTCCAAATAATAATTCCCCTGTTGCTGTGCGGCTATCTCTCTCTTATACATGCTGATGCCTGCTTAGGGTTGAATAATTCAATTCCTTATTATTTGGGCTGATCTCTTCCAATTGGCCGTGGGCCATTTTTGTGACATGGGCTGCCTTCTTCTTTTCTTTCTAATTTAAGCTCATATATATATTGAACTTTGAGTGGCATAAAATTGGACTTTTATTCTTTTTATCTTTTTCTATCTTTCTGCAAAACAAGAGCAAATTAAGTTAGTAATTCATATTATTAATAATAACAGCTCTAAAAAATGATACAAAAGTGTCTCTAAAAATGCACTAAATTTGAGCTTATCAACTCCCCCACACTTAACTTTTGTTTGTCCTCAAGCAAATTTCCTGGCTCAATAAATTTTTTCAAAGAAGTAACAGAGACAGCCGAATAAGGGACCCAAAGTTAGAAGCACAATGAAAGACAATAGACAATATAACACATATGAGGTGTCAAAAGGTTGCCCAATTAGAGGCTCATGTCCCTGAAGAATACATTTCTGTGAACAAAGGCACTCGCTCACAATCTCTCTAAGTGTTTAGGGAGTAGGGAAATATACACTCAAGTTTCCACAAAATGCACATTACCATAATCTTGTAATTTGACCAAATCTCCACTAAATAGTTCACATGCATGCAAAAGATTGGGTGTTAAGGGTTGTAATGGGGCCAGGGTGAATTCATGTAGGGTAGGAAATAAGAAAGAGGGGATAATCAAAGGGCTAAAAACAGGAAATGAATAGTAACATTTGAAATCAAATATGGAGCTCCTATCTATTTTACAATTTTTTTTTTTTTTTTGCCCAAACTCCAAATTAAATCCATTTCTTTCTTCACTCTTTTTCTATTGAGTAGATCTTTTTGATTTGCCGTTTTTTTTGTAGGCCCTTTCATTTTTTTTTTCTTCTTTTGGATTTGCCCTTTGGCTCTTTCATTCTTTTGATGTGCCTTTTCTTTTTTCTAACAAGATAGACAACTAAAGAATAAGACAAAGTTTCAGTCCTAACAATATAGACAACTAAAAATATAGGACGAAATTGTAATTTTCAATAGTTGCTCCACATTTAATTCCAAATGGTTACCACAAGCAAAAAAAAAGAGAAAAATTATATCTGGGTACCAAAGAAAAAAAATATAACAATTAAGCTCAAAGGGGGCAACTAAGGGATAAATTCAATAACCAACTCTGGGGCCAGGAAAATACCTAAATTACCCAAATCTTTTTACATGATGCAAATCAATTTTCGCCTTGAAATGGTCAAAAGACAAATTCTAGAATGTAGCAAATTGGAAAACACACTCATAGAAAGAAAAGGGGTAAAAATTTATGATTTAGTATCAATCCCCTTATGAAGGCTCAGATCTCACATTTAGAAGCTAGTTCACAAAAAGTACTCAGCAGAGACAGATGCTAATTATCAGCTTCCTAAGGACATCCTCACAGTTACAATTAAGCACAAGTCTGTCAAGTAAATTAATTATGGGATCCCCTAAAGGCAAAATCTCTATTTTTTTTCAACTTGAAGCATAAGTCGCTAAAATAAGCCAGAAAAAATGCTATCAACATATACGGTGGGTATGTGCATTAATAAAGATCAAGTGACAAAATAATTCTCCTCCCCCACAGTAGCATGAAGCATGGTCCTCAATGCAAAATTCATTCAAAAGAAGCCAGAAAAAATGCTATCAACATATATGGTGGGTAGGTGCATTAATAGAGATCAAGTGACAAAAAATAAACTCTCCTCCCCCACACTAGCATGAAGCATGGTCCTCAATGCAAAATGATCAAATAGACACCAAAAGAAATAAATGAGAGAGAGAGAGTAATAGTGACTTCCCTGAGAGAGCTTGTAGTCCGAGCTTATCCCTAAAAACAAAACAAAACAAAAATGAGAGAAAATAAAGAACAGGTTGCCTCCTGCGAAGCGCTTGTTTAACGTCTCGAGCCTGACGGTACTAAAGTCAATCCTTGAGGGCAGTGACATAGCTCACTTGACTCAGCCCTTCCTCAAAATGCTTCACACGCTGCCCATTGACCTTAAAAGTGGTACCATCTTCATGAGATACCTCAAGCACTCCATAAGGGAAAACTTGAGTAACAGTGTAGGGTCCATACCACCTTGAGCGCAACTTTCCTGGAAAAAGACGCAAACGTGAGTTATAAATTAAAACTTTTTCACCAACATGGAATTCACGCTGCTGGAGGCGCTTGTCATGCCACTTTTTAGTCCGCTCCTTATATAACTTGGCATTCTCATAAGCTCCCAGACGGAGCTCATCCAATTCATCGAGCTGCAGCAACCTATTTTCACCTGTAAGCTGAGCATCAAAGTTTAGAAATTTTAAAGCCCAAAGTGCTTTATGCTCTAATTCAACAGGCAAATGACATGATTTTCCAAAAACAAGACGATAAGGAGACATCCCAATGGGGGTTTTAAAAGCAGTTCTATAGGCCCATAGTGCATCATCAAGTTTCAAAGACCAATCTTTTCTTGATCCACTAACTGTCTTCTCTAAAATCCTTTTCAGCTCTCTGTTTGAAATTTCAACCTGGCCACTAGTTTGTGGATGGTAAGGAGTTGTCACCTTATGAGTGACACCATATTTGCTCAAAAGATTTTCAAATTGTTTATTGCAAAAATGGGTGCCACCATCACTAATAATTGCACGGGGAGTGCCAAATCTTGTAAAAATATTTTTCTTTAAAAATCTCACTACCACCCGAGCATCATTAGTGGGTAAGGCTACAGCTTCTACCCACTTAGACACATAATCTACAGCAACAAGAATATATTGATTTGAAAAAGATTTAGGGAAGGGCCCCATAAAGTCAATACCCCATACATCAAATATCTCACAAACCAAAATGTTGTTTAAAGGCATCTCTTGACGCCTAGAAATATTGCCACTCCTTTGACAACTATCACAAGCTTTCACAAATTCATGAGCATCTTTAAATATAGTAGGCCAATAAAAACCACATTGTAAAACTTTATATGCAGTTCTATTTGGGCCAAAGTGGCCACCTACCTCTCTAGAGTGACAATGCTCAAGGATAGAAGTTACCTCATCCATAGGCACACAACGCCTAATAACCTTGTCTCCACATACTTTAAATAGGTAAGGGTCATCCCACAAGTACTGTCTAGCATCAGAAATTAATTTCTTCTTTTGCTGAAAAGAAAAATCAGGGGGAACAACCTTACCCACCAAGTAGTTGACAATGTCTGCAAACCAAGGAATAGTAGAAACAGCTAAAAGTCTCTCATCAGGGAAAACCTCCTTGATCTCCCCATCATTTGAGGCCTGCATCACACTATGGTCAAGCCTTGAGAGGTGGTCAGCTACAAAGTTCTCTGAGCCTTTCTTGTCTCTAATCTCCAAGTCAAACTCTTGTAGCAACAAAATCCACCTGATTAACCTGGGTTTAGCATCCTGTTTTCCAAGCAAATATCTAATGGCAGCATGGTCAGTGTAAACAATAACTTTAGAGAGAACAAGGTAATGACGAAACTTGTCAAATGCGAATACTACAGCTAGTAACTCTTTCTCTGTGGTAGTGTAATTTCTTTGAGCATCATCAAGAGTACGACTAGCATAGTAAATGGTATAAAATACCTTATTCTTTCTTTGCCCCAAAACAGCCCCCACAGCAGTATCGCTAGCATCACACATAATTTCAAAGGGAAGCGACCAATCGGGGGCAACAACAACAGGGGCACTAATTAATTTTTCCTTTAAACAATTAAAAGCCTTCAAACAAGTGTCAGAAAAATCAAAAGTGGCCTCCTTAACCAAGAGGTCAGTCATAGGCTTTGCAATTTTTGAGAAGTCTTTAACAAACCTCCTATAGAATCCGGCATGGCCTAGAAAACTACGGACCCCCTTAACAGAATTGGGTGGGGGCAACTTTGCAATTACCTCAACCTTTGCAGGATCAACTTCAATGCCTCTAGTGGACACCTTATGTCCTAGAATAATGCAATCTTGTACCATAAATTGGCACTTCTCCCAATTGAGCACTAAATTAGTATCCCTGCATCTCTGCAACACTGAATTCAAGTTATGTAAACAATCCTCATAAGAGGATCCAAAGACAGTAAAATCATCCATAAATATCTCAATGCATTTTTCAACCAAGTCAGAGAAAATAGCCATCATGCATCTTTGGAAAGTGGCAGGGGCATTACACAAACCGAATGGCATCCTTTTATATGCAAATGTTCCATATGGGCAAGTAAAAGTAGTTTTTTCTTGATCTTCAGAAGCCACTGGTATTTGCAAATAACCGGAATATCCATCCAAACAACAATAATAGTCATGACCTGCCACTCTCTCAAGCATTTGATCAATAAAGGGAAGGGGGAAGTGATCTTTTCGGGTGGCATCATTTAATTTTCTATAATCAATGCACATACGCCACCCGGTAGTTTTCCTAACTGCAATTAATTCATTTTTATCATTCTCCATCACAGTAGTACCTCCCTTTTTAGGAACACATTGAACAGGACTTACCCACTTACTATCAGAGATAGGATAGATGATACCTGCATCAAGAAGCTTAATCACTTCCTTTTTGACCACCTCTTTCATGTTAGGATTGAGGCGGCGTTGAGGTAGTGCCCGAGGCTGGTAATCATCCTCCATATAAATCTTGTGAGTGCAAATTGAGGGACTAATGCCTTTTATATCATGAATAGACCATCCAAAGGCTTCTTTGTTGGCCCTTAATACCCTCAAAAGCTTATCCTCCATGGTATCTGTCAAATCTGCAGAAATAATCACAGGCAAAGAGGAAGGGGGATGCAAGAAAGCATATTTTACATTTGAAGGAAGAGGCTTTAATTCAAGCTCAGGAGCCTCTTCAATTGAAGGTTTGGGATTTGGAGTATCACCCCATTCCAATTCCTCAAATCCATGGTTACTACAATTTTTCTGAGGGTGGTGAGCCTGCAAAAACATTAAGAACTCTTCTTCCTCACCACCCTGCAGCATGCCAAGCCCCTGCAAAGTAAGTACTTTTTCTAGAGGATCCTGAATTCTAAAATCATCAAAACTATCAGAGGTAATCACATCATTAATATCTCTAGCTTGAATAAAATTACAAGAAGCAAATGAGGAAGGATTTTTTAATGAGTTAAAGACTTTAAACACAACTTCCTCATCTCCAAGTCTCAAAGTCAATTTTCCCTGCTGAACATCAATTAAGCTTTTTCCTGTAGCTAAGAAAGGACGCCCCAAAATAATTGGAACTTCCTCATCTTCTTCCATATCCAAAACAACAAAATCAGCAGGGAAAATAAACTTATCAACCTTAACTAAAACATCTTCCACCACTCCACGGGGATGGGCAATGGATCTATCAGCTAGGTGCAAAGTGACGTTAGTAGGATGTGGTTCCTGCAAACCAAGCTTTCTAAAAACAGAAAAAGGCATCAAATTTATACTTGCCCCTAAATCACATAAAGCCTTTTCAAAATGAGAATTACCAATTGTACAAGGGATAGTAAAACTACCTGGATCTTTAAGCTTAGGTGGTAACTTTTTTAATACTATAGCAGAACATTCCTCATTAAGCCTAACTGTCTCAAAGCCTTCTAACTTCCTTTTGTTAGAAATAATTTCTTTTAAAAATTTGGCATATTTAGGCATTTGAGCAATAGCTTCAGCAAAAGGAATGTTGATATGCAATTTTCTAAACATTTCAAGAAATTTGGCAAACTGCTTATCATGTTGCTCATTTTTAAGTCTTTGAGGGTAAGGAACATTTACCTTTGCTTGCTCATATTTCTCCCTTTCCTTGCTGCTTTCCTCAGAAGTGCTCCTCTCAGTGGGAGCTTGTATTTCTTTCTGGGGCGCCCGCCCATCTTGACTGTTTTCTTGAACCAGCTCCTTGCCACTCCTAAGAGTGACAGCCTTGCACTGCTCATTTCTTGGATTAGGCTCAGTTTGGGTAGGCAGTGAGCCTTGAGGCCTTTGAGACAACACAGTAATGAGATTTGAGATTTGACTCTCCAGACTTCCAAATTTGTTGTTCATGGCTCCCATTTGACCCTTCAGGCTTCCAAATTCGTTATTGATGGCTCCCATTTGGCCCTCCAGGCTTCCAATTCTTTCATTAATATCTGGCTTCTTTTCTTCCTGCCTTTGCACATGTGGAGGCTTATAGGAATTTGAGTTTTGCCCTTTTTGTTGTCCTCCCCAAGAGAAATTGGGGTGATTTCTCCAACCTGGATTGTAAGTGTTTGAATAAGGATCATTTTGGCTCCGGTTGGAGTTCTGAACATAATTGGCCTCCTCAGTTGAAGCAGTTGGTCGACCCTGTGCTTTTATCAGATCTTCAATAGATTGTAACCTCTCATCAGTCCTGTCCATGTAATTGGCTAGAACACCCATACAAGGATGTCCCACTTTTTCCATGTATCTAACTAAAGAATCTTGCATACCAGGTCTTAACTCACTTTTCTTATGGCCAAGATAGTTGACTTCTTCAGATAGACCTCCCCAGAGATTATCTGTGTTGTCACTAGTGGAGGGAACTATGGGGGAAGATTGAGCTTGTGCCTTCATCAAAGATTGCATCTGCTTAGATAGGGCATCCAACTTTATGTCAATACTAGTTTCAGCTTCCACCTTGTACATACCAGCTGCTTTCTTAAGGTGTCTGTCAGTTGTCTCCCATTGGGCATTATCAGCTGATATCTCTGCGATTAAGTCGTATACTGCTGCAGGCTCCCCATTCAATAGAGAACCCCCGCAGGCCATATTAACAATTCCCCTATTTTGAGAAGACAATCCGTTGCAAAAATATTCAAGTAGTTGCCACTTCTCAAATCCATGATGAGGACAACTTCGGAGTAAGTCTTGAAACCTTTCCCAAGCCTCATGTAATGATTCTTGCTCGACTTGAGCAAAGCTGATTATTGCACCTCGGATCTTAGTAGTCTTGCCTGGAGGAAAATATTTGGTCAAGAATTTTTGTTTCAGCTGGTCCCAACTGGTAATGGACTCAGCAGGTTGAGAGTCTAGCCAAGTAGATGCCTTATCAGCCAATGACCATGGAAACAATCTCACTCTAATAGCATCAGGGGTAACACCATTGCAAATTACCGAGTCTGCTACCCTCAAAAAGTTTCTGAGATGAGCGTGTCGATCTTCTGTTGGTGTACCTCTGAACATAGTGGAGTTCTGAACCATTTGAATCAAGCTTGGTTTGAGCTCAAAATTGGTGGCTTGCACAGTTGGGTTGACTATGCTTGTAGTGATATTCGCTGTGGGAGTGAAGTAGTCCCGAAGAGTTCTTCCCGGATTGGCAGCCATTACTCTTTTATCTTTTCTTATCCTTCGAGCAGTTCTTTCAATTTCTGGATCAAAAACCAAAATAGGCTCCTGGGAGCGGGTGAGCATGCACTAGTAATAGTAATAAAAATAAAACTAACTAATAAAATAAAACTAAATATAATTTTTTTTTCTTTTTATTAAATTAAAACAAGAATTAAAATAAATGTCTAAAGCAATAAAAAATCTTTTTCGTTTAATATTATTAAATTAATCCCCGGCAGCGGCGCCAAAAACTTGTTGCGTCAAAGACACACTTAGAGCAAGTGTACTCTCTCGCAGAAGTAGTATAAAAGATATCGTCTCCACAGGGATTAATTAACAAGTACCAAACTACTTAAGATTAATTATTATTTAGACGAACAAATGTGTGGTTGTTATAGAAACTAAAATAAAAAGAAATAAATAGCAAGAATTAAAATGTGAAGTTTAACCAATGGAGAGAAGCCTAGGGTCACGGTTTCACTTGCAAGTTTCGATTCCTCTATGTCTAATTCTACCTGAATCCCCTTATTTTATTCAATTACCAATCCCTTTACTAAAGCTATTAACCCGTTTGGTCATTCGCGATTAATATTCTTTTCCCTAAATTAACCCTAGTTTGGTCATGCTAGAATTTAAATCGAAGGAAAGCATAAGGTACAAAAAGGTTGAATGATTGGAAGACTAAATTAAAGTTTGGTCATTCATTAATTATAGTCTCAATTATCCTATAGGTCCACCAACTAATTGCAGTACGGTCGCTGATCAACTAATTGATTATGAACATGCAAAGGGTTGTCAATCCTAATTATGTGATAAAGCAATAGGATAATATTAATTGGAATAAAAATTAGGGACTCAAAGTATAAATTAAAACATAAAAAAGTTTCTAATCAAACAAGATCCACCTAGACCCTAGAAGAGGATTTAGCTATCCATAGTGTTCAAGAACAATGAAATAAAATTAGGAGTCATAAATTACAGAGATAAAAATAACCCGGAATAGAGAAATTTCTGATCCTGCAAATTTCTTCTCCTTTTTCTGCTCCAGAGCTCTCTCACGATGTCAAAAACGGGTACCCAAAACTCTCTCCTCTATTTGCCGGCGGTACTGTTTGCTTCTCGTACCGTACGTGCGTGACTTTCTTCTATTCTTTCCTTTGAATCTTTTAATTCAATTGTGCGGCTTCTGTAGTTATCTCACGCCTACGCCTAGGTTCTCTTTTCTTTCTTTCCTTTGAATTCAATTTCTTCTCCTCCCTGTGCGGCTCACTTTCTAATTATTAAAACTCTCCTCCTCTTCTTTGTCTACTGTTGCCGTCCTCTTTCCTCTCTTTTAATTCTCCAAATAATAATTCCCCTGTTGCTGTGCGGCTATCTCTCTCTTATACATGCTGATGCCTGCTTAGGGTTGAATAATTCAATTCCTTATTATTTGGGCTGATCTCTTCCAATTGGCCGTGGGCCATTTTTGTGACATGGGCTGCCTTCTTCTTTTCTTTCTAATTTAAGCTCATATATATATTGAACTTTGAGTGGCATAAAATTGGACTTTTATTCTTTTTATCTTTTTCTATCTTTCTGCAAAACAAGAGCAAATTAAGTTAGTAATTCATATTATTAATAATAACAGCTCTAAAAAATGATACAAAAGTGTCTCTAAAAATGCACTAAATTTGAGCTTATCAAGAGGATTTTAAAGCTGCTCCTTTCACTTTCTTAGAAGACGAGCTTCCTATCTTCTGAGAGGCCCTGAGAGCTATTGATTTTTTTTTCTTTGGATGAAGTTCTTCTTTGATTACTTGCTCATGCACTTTTAGTGAGCCAAGTAATTCATCAATGTTTAGAGTTGATAGGGTGTTGGCTTCTTCAATACCTGTCACCTTGGGTCTCCATGCCTTTGCCAGACAGTTTAGTAATTTTCTGATCTTCTCTAAGTTAGTGTAGTTCTTTCCCAGAGAACTTAAGCCATTCATCATTGTGGTAAACCTTGCAGACATTTCATCAATTGATTCATCCTCACTCATTGTGAACATTTCAAACTCTCTAACTAGAATTCCTGTTTTAGTTTCCTTGATTTGATCTGTTCCTTCACGAGCTACTTGCAATGTGTCCCATATTTGTTTTGCAGTTTCTTTCCCAACCACTTTGTCATATTCACTTCTGGTTAAAGCACAAGTGAGATATTACTTTACCTTTGAGTTCAGGAGGATTAGGCGTTTGTCTTCTGTAGTCCATGTTTCCTTTGGTTTGTCATCAGCTCTTCTATCATCATATGTGACCTTAGGAACATAGGGACCATTTTGAATGATATTCCAGATATCTCTATCTTGGGGTTCCATGTATAGCTTCATCTGATTCTTCCAGTAGTAGTAATGTTCTCCATTGAATCCTGGAGCTCTATTTGAAGATGCTCCTTCTGGTAAAAATGCAACAAAGTTTGGTCTAGCCATGACTTCTTCCAAGATCTTTCCTTTGCACTTTTTGAGTGTTTTCAACCAGAGGCCTTGCTCGGTCAAATATAAGTCAGAAAGAGGGGGTTTGAATTGTGACACATTTCAAAATCCTTTTCTAGACTCAAATTCTTTTGGAAGCTAGTTTGGTATTTAAAGAAGAGATGACCTTGAATAAGTATTGTTTAGAAGATATAATCTTGTTCTTAAAGAATTTTCTTAACTTACTTAGTTTAGAAATCAGTTAGTGAAAAGGCAATATAGAAAGCATGTAAAGAAGACACTGAGATTTAT
Source organism: Astragalus membranaceus (assembly GCA_039519185.1). NCBI lineage: Eukaryota > Viridiplantae > Streptophyta > Magnoliopsida > Fabales > Fabaceae > Astragalus > Astragalus membranaceus. The sequence goes on along the minus strand of CM076848.1, from coordinate 133,980,071 downwards.
AGTGCTTTTTCACTATTTCAAAAATAGTACACATGCCAATCAATGGCTAATCCCTGATAGTTTTCTTAACACAGTTCTATCAACTGTCCCACTAGTTTTTTCCAAGTCTAGCAACTTAAACCCCTAAAAATATGTTTGGGTTCTGAACTGGGATACAAAATATAGCTTAAGTAAAATATATTTGACTATTCAAACAAGCTATGAACACACTCAATAAAGTCCCAGATATGTTGATTTGTAGTGAGTGTGTTTAGGAGAGAATGTAGACTCACTCAGAAGCTGCTGAGAAGCTTCTGATGTCTTGACCAATTTCGTGCAGTCTCCTTTGAAGAATTTCTGAGGGCTCAATGTTATATTTATAGACCATTTGTCTTAATAGATCCGTTGGAACCCTTGGGTAAAGAGAATATAGTCGTTCGTAGCTTTTGCGCCAAGACCAGTACAATGTTGCAGGCGCCGTACACTGCTAAAGCAGTTGACCGTTGAAAGCTTTTGAGCTCGTCAATGCATGAGAGCTTCTAACGATGGCTTCTGATCTTTGACTCTATTCCTCTTAGCATAGAACTATTATTGATGTAGCATTTTGACCGTTGAGAGAAGCTTGTCATTTTTTCTTCATGCTTCTGAAGTTTGTTCAGAAGCTTCTGATCATTGTCTTCTCAATTGGCTTCTGAGATATGATCAGAACGTCTTCTGAAGTATCTTCTATGTAGTTGTCAACTTAAGTACAAGTTGTTCTGAGGAATATCTTGGTTGCCATGTTGTGCCTTGTATTCCTTTGAATCATGCTAGGTCACATAGTGTTAACCCTTTGCTTATCAGCTTCTAAGCACCTCATTGAGCTTAGACAATGTCTTCTATGGCTCAGTTCTTCTTCTTAGATAGTATCTGCTTGAGATGTTATAATTTATCCCTGTCTATAAGATAACTCAAGAGAACTTATTAGATCACAAATGAATCAGAAAGCTTAAGAAGCTTATCAAAAAATTTTGTTCTCATCAAAACATGTTTTAGGGATTTTGCATTAACACTAATATGTTGTTTGACTAACTAACGAGAAAGAACATGATGGAAGGATAACAAATTGAAAGTTTATTCATAAAACACGACGGGATGACGATCCAGAGGTTAATTAGCATACTTGGAGTGGGAGGTCATGTCTCCCGAGTTCAAGGCCCAAGATTGTTACTCGATGACAGTTGGGTTGGGTTCTCCGCTGAAATTGATTTTATTCAATTTCTTATGGATTATGCTAAAGAGGAAGAACGAAGATTAAAAGATAACTTAGAGGTATTGGTAAGACGCGTGTTGGGAACTCACTAAGATTTCTATGAAATCTTACTCTTTATGTATTTTGTGGTTTTCAAATAAGTAATGGTGTCAGTCTGTCTAAAGAAATGATAAGAGGTTTCAGTTTTTGAAGAGAATGTATCGGCATATGCTTTTGGTTGTGAAATGATACATTTAATTCCATGTACTTGATTTTTGTAAAGATGTTTAGGGGGTTTAATCCTATATTTGTATTTTAGTAAGGTATGTATATGAACAAATTTCTATAATGTATTTTCGAGCTATCATTTCAAGAGTATTTGGTATTTTGGGTAATCAAGGGATATAGCTAAGACTATGAATTTTGAAAGAAGGTCCATTGTGTTTAACATTATATTTATATTTTGGTAATACTATGAATATGTACAAGTTTCAAAAAGGATTACAAGTTATAATATGACTAATGTTTTTCTTTGGAAGAATTCTAGTATATTGAGACACTTGTATTTTTGTCCAATGAGTTTATGGTTTTATCAAGAAGTTTCAAAATTTATCTATAAAAAGCATATGCGGTTTTATTTGGAAATCAATATTTTATAAATAGGTGTTCAGGATTTGTATCGTAAAGATGATTTAAGGTTATTTGATGGAGTCTTTGAGAGTCGAATTTAATTCGCTTGGTCCAAAAACATTTACTAGCTCTCTGATATTCAATAGGAAAGTACATACTAATCTTTGAAGTCGACTAAAAGATTTCGGATGTTACAGTCCTCCTCGTAGTCCATGTGTTTTTGGGATCTTTGAAGGAATTCATCCAAGTTGCGGGGCTAGTTGACCCCAATTTCTATTTGAAATAAGCTTCCTTTACGGAAGCCGTCCTTCATCCAAAAAAGCCTCCTCTTGTCTTCCAGGTATCTGACATCCGCAGCTTCGTTGTTGAACATCTCTAAATACTCCCTAAGTGTTTCTTTCTCTCCCTGCCTGACTTCCCTAAGAACTTTCTCGGTCTTGGGCTCCAGTCTCGAGGTGGTAAAGCAAGTTGTGAATAATTGTGCCAGCTGCCCCCAGGACGAGACCGAGTTTGGTTTTAATTCTTAGAACCAAGCAAGTACAAATTTTTCAAGGGTGAGGGGGGAGATCTTACGGCAAAAGGGCTCCCTCGCTCCCTGGTAGCGCATCATGAGACTGAAGTAGGCCAAATGCCTGTCAGGATCTTCAGTCCCATCGTACATGTTGAGCCTTTTTTCAATATTCTTTCAGTATTCCATTATGCTATCTTGAGCCTTTTTTTCGCTTCGCGTTTATTTTCCCTTCCGCTTCGCGTTCTTGTTATTCCTTCTTGATCAACAATGGCGGGTTCTTCCAACTCTGATCCCATCAGTGATCCTCTCGCTGCCACTAACAGTGATCCTATCGTCACCACTCCACCTAACCCTGCCGTTGACGGCGTCAAGAAAGTCAATTTCACTCATTCCCTGTCATTGAAGCTCGGCGACAAGAACTTTCTTCTGTGGAGCCAACAAGTCAACGGAGTCATTGATAACTCCTATTTATAAGAGTTAGTTAGGCATTATTAAGGTTAATTCATTGTTTATTCTCAAGTAATTAGTTAGTTAGAATATGTAAATATTATGTTTTAAGTTTAGAAGGTTGCATTCCTGAGTTCTTAACATTTGGCATTTAGGTGCCCTATTTGTGTGCTTTGATTGTGTGTTCCATTGCTGCAGCATCAATTGCCACAACAATGCATTGATGCGAAAGATGAGAGAGAAGGATGGGACACACTAAAAGTAGTGAAGGACAGCTGTAATGGCAAGGACGAGCACGTCCAACTAGTGCCAACACCTGAGCAGGGAATATTCCACCTTTCTCTTGGGCACTTGTACCCTTAGGCACGCAAAAGGACAAATGGCGCCTCAAATTTAGGGTTTTCTTGGATCATGTACCCTAGAGCTATAAAAGGGAGCCTCTTTCTTCATTTAAAGCGGCAGAGGTCTGAAGAGGAAAGTTTAGAAATAGCTTTCCACCATTTTTACATACGCTACCTTTCATTACAAACTTGTGAAGATCATTGCTGGAATCGTTGTTGCAGCAACGACAGGAGCCACAATACTTGCTGATTGTGCTACGTGGGAGCTGAACCCTCTCCTTGAGACTCTCTTCTTGGAGTGTATCTTCGGATCTTCTCACTTAGTATAATTTCTATCTTGTATTTCTTGAATATTATTTCTACAATTATGTTTGACTTGTGTTTCTTGTCTAGTTTGCTCATTATGAGCTAAATACTCATAGTTGGAATGTTGGGATCTATGTAATGAATTTTAGTGCATTTGATGAAACGCGTTTGATGTTTTAGCAATTTATCTTTTGTGAACTTAATATTTCCATCTTAAATTAGGAATGGTCATCTAACTTAAGTACATTCGTAAATTCAGAAATGATTTATGAATAGATCTCAAAAGATAACATGGATAGTAAGTAGTAAAGGACACTTTAATGCTTCTTGCTTAAACCCTAGACATAGGAGGGCAAAATCCATGAGATGAACACTGTGGGTGCGTGGGCAGCCTAGGGAGTACCTATTTAGGTCTAGACATAGACTCTTGTAGAGATACCCTAGTGGAAGAGTTTGACAAAACAGCAACAATTGCGACAGCATCTATTGCTGCAGCATTTGACGCAGCACCATTGCACTAGAAGGGAGTTACTTAGTGAACACATTCCAACTCATTCTCAATATTGATTTTCACACCTATTTACTGAATTTATTATTTAAAATGCGTTCAAAAATTTGTGTCTATTATTTTTACCTCACTAATTTGCTAGCTAACTTAAGCACATTTTAGACATCAATCCTCGTGGGAACGATCTTTTCTTATCATATACTACTTGTTGGACTGTGTATACTTGCACATGATTTTACACAACAAGTTTTTGGCGCCGTTGCCGGGGATTGAAAAGTTTAATTGTTGTTTAATTAGTTAGTAAGTTAGTGATTTTTTTGTTTTCTCATTCTTTTGTGTGTGCTGTCTCTGTTGCTATAGCAGTAGCTGCTGCAGTGTATGCACAAGGCTTCCACACCAGAGTTTCAGTTGGATCCAGAAATAGAAAGACTGTTCAGAAGGTTGAGAAGGATCAATAGTAGACCAGGGCTTATTGAGTTAGGCTGAGCTGTGGTCATGGCTTCTGTACATGATTCCCAGAGCACACCAACTCAAGGTTCCCAACACAATGCTACTGAAATGGAAAACCCTCCTGTCAACCAATATCAGCAAGAGGTAGTAAATCAAACAGTCATGGGCATGGCTAATGACAGGGACCGACCTATGAGGGATTATGCAATTTTTGACCCTCTAACTATGCAAACCAGCATAGTAAGGCCTGAACCTGCCACAACACATTTTGAATTTAAGCCCATGATGTTTCAAATGCTTCAAACAGTTGGCCAATTTGGTGGTGGACCTACTGAGGATCCCCATCTGCATTTAAAACAATTTATAGAAGTTTGTAGTAATTTCATACTCCCTGGTGTTTCTGATGATGCTTTTAAACTCAAGTTGTTTCCATATTCCTTGAAGGATAGAGCCAAGGCTTTGTTAAATTCCTTAGAGCCTAACTCTATCACTACTTGGAATGAAATGGCTGAGAAGTTTATGACTAAATATTTTCCACCTATCAAGAATGCCAGGATGAGAACTGAAATTACCTCTTTCAAACAAACTGAATTTGAAACACTGTTTGAAGCATGGGAAAGATTTAAAGAATTGCTAAGAAAATGTCCACATAATGGGTTGCCAGTTGTGGTTCAAATGGAAACTTTTTACAATGGGTTGGAACCTCAGACAAGGCTTATGCTTGATGCATCTTCTGGTGGAGTGTTATTGAATGGTTCATACCCTATTGCTTACAATCTTATTGAAACAATTGCTGCTAATAGTTATAAATGGCCTACAGCAAAAGTGAGTGCTCAAAAGAAAGTAGCTGGGATGCATGAAGTTAGTGAAATGACTGCTTTAGCTGCCCAAGTGGCATCCCTTACCAATATGGTGAAAAACCTAAATGCACCTAGTACTGCAGCAACAGATGCTGCAGCAACATAAGCTAAGCCAGAGGTAAAAAAGGCAGCAGCAATTGAACAAGTTCCAGAGGGGTCTACCAATTGTGTCTACTGTGGAGGAGGTCAATTATATGAAGAATGCCCAGCCAACCCTATATCAGTCAACTATGTCGGATACAACAGAAACCATCACTAGTGCAAAATCAGGAAAAGAATTAGACATTTAAAGTCAGGCGCTCAGATGCCTGACTTTATATGTTGAGGCGGTGGCAAACTTGTAAATAAGAGGTAAAACTCGCGAGTTTTAAAGTCAAGCGAATACACGCCTGACTTCTAAAGTGAAAAAATAGGAAAAAAATTAGACTTTTAAAGTCATGCTATCAGGCGCCTGACTACATAAGTAGACACGGTGGCAAACTTGTAATTAAGAGGTAACGTTTTAAAGTCAAGCGCTTACACGCTTGACTTCTAAAGTATCTAATCTAAAGTACTAAAATATGGTAACTATTGGGTTCCTCTCTTCTCATCGTGCTCACTCCCTCGTCACGCTCACTCCCTCTCTCACGCAAAGCTCAATCTGTTCACTCTCTCACTCTCTGATTCCGTTCAATCTCCCTACGTTTCCTCTCCGTCATCGCCGCCTCTCCGTCACCGCCGCCTCTTTGTCGTCTCTCTCACCCTGCTCTTCTCATCGTGCTCACTCCCTCGTCACGTTCACTCCCTATCTCACGCAAAACTCAATCTGTTCACTCTCTCACTCTCTGATTCCGTTCAATCTCCCTACGTTTCCTCTCCGTCATCACCGCCTCTCCGTCACCGCCGCCTCTTCGTCGTCTCTCTCACCCTGCTCACTCCGTTCGCAATCTGTACCTGTTCATCAGGTTCGCAATCTGTCCATCTCTCACTCCGTTTTCCTCTAGACTGTAGATCGGTTTCGATCTGGTGTTCTCAGTTCCGTTCATCTCTCACTCCGTTTTCACAACCCCTCGGGTTGATGTACGATTTGAAGGTTTCTCAGAAACCCTAGGTTCGTAACAATGGTGAAAATGAAGATCTGCTTCCAGGGTTTTGAATCGGACACCCTCAGGAAGGTAAATCACTTAACCGTTTCTTTAAATGCTTTCTTTAGCTGCTTGTTTTAACGAAACCCTAATACCTGCGTTTTCTCTTATATAAAGAACTGAAGGTAGTAGATTCTTAGCTTAAAGATATTAAATACTCATTTTTGTTAGCTAATGTGAAATCAAATCTCTTTTGCAGGTTTTTGAAACAGTACTTGGTAATCTTCTGCATTAATCAGATGGCATCTGCACTATTTAGGTTCATGGCAGCACTTGGAAGGGATATTGTAGTTGCAAACACATTTGGGACATTTTCACTACTTGCAGTTACTGTTTTAGGAGGATTTGTTATTTCAAGAGGTAAGTGAAATTGTAATGTAACTTTAAAGTTGACAAATTTAATAAACTTTTCTAATGATAAAAGTGTTCTTTTGCATTAGAGGATGTGTATAGTATAAGGTTAGAAAATGAAAATGTAACATAAAAAATGACTGAGTTAGTGAAACTTTCTTATGATAAAATTGTTCTTTTGCATTAATTAGAGGATGTGCACAAATGGTTTCTGTGGGGTTATTGGTCCTCACCACTGATGTATGGACAAAATGCTATTGCTGTGAATGAATTTCTTGGACATAGTTGGAGTAAGGTAATAATACCCTTTGTTTTTAGTGGTAAAAAAGTTTTGTTACATAGAATGAGTTTTGGAATGAGATATTTATATATGATATTGTATTTCATATTGCAGGTTATTCCTAATTCCAATGAAACATTGGGAGTATTAATACTGAAATCTAGAGGATTTTTCCCAGAAGCTTATTGGTATTGGATTGGAATAGGAGCTTTGATTTGTTATGTGTTTCTATTTAATTTTCTCTTCACTTTGGCTTTGCAATATTTCAGTCGTAAGTAACGTCTTCATCTCCCATTTTGAGGTGTGAACTTCTATGTAGCACCAGAACTTCTGGTTGAAGACATATCCGGTGTTTGACACGTATCGTATTGGACACCGACACCGACACTTCAATTACTTGTAATTTTTAAATTAAAACTTGTGTCCGCGTGTCCGTGTCATGTCTGGTATCCGTGTCTGTGTCGGTGCTTCATAAGTGGACTTCACTTGACAATAATTTTTTTGTCATTGGATATGTTTGTCTTTGCAGCATTTAGGAAGGATCAAGCAGGGTTATCCCAAGAGAAATTGCAAGAGAGAAATGCCTCAACAGCTGAAAATTCCACTCAGTTACAAACAAAAAAGAGTACTTATGGTGAGTCCTTTAGCTCCAAGTTAGAATTTATCTATTTGTTGCTTGAAGTTTGATATTCAAGCCATACATAACATAATAATTTTGATTAACAATCAGATACAAAGATGGAAGAACCAGAAAGAGTTGGTGAGAACAAAGCTAGCAGTAGTAAAGGGAGAGGCATGAACAAAGCTAGCAGTAGTAAAGGGAGAGGCATGGTTCTTCCTTTTGAACCTCTATCTCTCACTTTTGATGAGATCAGATATTCTGTAGACATGCCACAAGTAGGTCCTTACATATTTTTTAATAGTTTCAAATGATTTTTCTATATGGATGTTATTGATTTGATTTTGAAAACATTTGTTTGCTTCCTTTGATTGTTTAGCTCAAATGCACGATCCCATTGCTATGGCCCATGACTAGTTTTGAATAGAGCTGTCAAACTGGGGCGGTCCGGTCCGGCCCAATGGGCTAAAGTGAAAAAGCAGACTGAGTTGGCCTAGCCCAATTACCTACTGAGCTGTGTTTTTTGTAGCCCAGCTCAAAGAAAAACACAAAAAAATGTTCAAAAAATCATAAAAAGTAGGCCCAGATCGGCCCATGGGTTAATTGGTCTGGATCAAAATGGACTAGTTCTGACTTGGCCTTTAATTTCTGATCCCAGTCTAACCCAAAACACTGGGCCATTACGGGCTGGCCAAAATCGACAGCTCTAGTTTTGAATGATCTACATTCTACATTTGGTATCTTTAATCCTTCTAGTTACTTGATCATAATGAAAGGAATTTCCAACAATATTTCCATAATTTTATGTATCTCAAAGCATTTGTATCTATCTTCAATCTCAACCTCCATATAAAACTAAAAATCAAGGATTGGAAAAGCAAAATTAGAATTGTTCCTACATTTTGTTGACTCTATTATCTTGATTGTAGGAAATGAAAAGTGAAGGAGATTGTGAGAATCATCTTGAACTTTTGAAGGGTATTAGTGGTGCTTTTAGACCTGGAGTACTAACAGCTCTAATGGGTGTAAGTGGTGCTGGCAAGACTACTCTACTAGATGTTTTAGCCGGAAGAAAAACTAGTGGGTATATTGAAGGAACTATTACAATATCCGGCTACCCGAAAAATCAAAAAACATATGCTCGCGTAGCCGGATATTGTGAACAATTTGATATTCACTCACCAAACGTTACACTTTATGAATCTTTGCTATATTCTGCGTGGCTTCGATTATCTCCTGAAGTCGACCGAGAAACTAGAAAGGTACAATTTTATCTTTCCAACTTGGACACATGCAAAATTACTCCATATGAAACAAAATATAAGCAGAAAACGTCTATGTATGCAGATGTTTATTGAGGAAGTTATGGAGCTTGTGGAGCTTAATTCATTAACTTGTTGGATTGCCAGGAGAGAATGGACTTTCAACTGAGCAGCGCAAGCGGCTTACAATAGCAGTTGAACTTGTAGCCAATCCATCAATAATATTCATGGATGAACCAACCTCTGGCCTTGATGCTAGAGCTGCTGCAATTGTAATGAGAACCGTGAGGAACACCGTCGACACCGGACGTATCGTGGTTTGCACTATCCATCAGCCAAGTATAGATATATTTGATGCCTTTGATGAGGTAAGGATTCTCATCATTCTGTTTCAAGTACTACATTTTAAAGAATCAAGTGCTTCAATATATTATCTACCTTTTCAGCTGCTGCTACTGAAACTGGGAGGGGAGCAAATATATGCTGGTCCAATTGGCAACCAATGTTCACATCTGATCCAGTACTTTGAGGTGAGTCTAGTGTAAATGTGATTGAGCATATAAACTGCTGCTGCTGCTATGGCATTAGCATATAAACTGCTGCTGCTGCTATGGCATTAGCATCTTTCTGCTTCAAATGAGTTTGTTGTTGATGATGAAGCCTGGTTCTGCAATCACGGTGAGATATTAGCTGTTAAATTTCTTTGATTTCTCTTTTAGGGTTTTTCTGTGTTGCTTAGTTTTACTTTCAATTGCAGATTGCAAACATCCGAAAACTGCTGAAGATTTTCTTAGATCTACATCCACAAGCAATTCTAAGGTTTCTACTAGTTCTACCTCAATTTTTGGTTTCTTTTTTTGTTTTTGATAAATTCAATTTTTGGTTTCTTTTTATTCTCATAATCAAAATCCTTAATTTGTTAATGGGTTTTTCTGTGTGTGTGTGTGTTGTTGCTTAAATCTCATTTTTATTTGACATAAGTTGCTTTGAAACTTTCTGGAATTTGTGTTTGCAATTGGTGTACTCAACTCATTTCATACAGAGAGTTTTACACCAATTGCAAACACAAACACCCCAACGGGTTGAAAGTAACATACTGGTTGAAATTCTGATGCTAATCCTACGTGTTACAGGGAATGTCCAGCAGATTTGAAAGAAGGTATTGCTAGCATAATATTTGCATCCCCTAGGTGTTCAGAAATTCCAGAACTTGTGGCACTTAAGAAAATCTTTGAGAAGAAATATGGGAATGATTTTGTATCCGCTGCTACTGATCTTAGGCCTAGTTGTGGCGTAAATCGCCAGGTAAGTCTTCTCCTGACTGCAATTATGCTTGTATTTGCTTATCAGTAAACTACTAAACTTTATTAATTCTAAATGATATTCATATCAGTGTTTGTGAATTGCATTTTTCTTTTAGTTGATTGACAAGCTCTCGGTTCGCACACCTACCGGTGAAGTGAAGTTGAAAGTGTTGAAGGAAATAGCAAAGGAATATCAAATCGATTGGGATACTACAGAATCTGAAAATGAACTTCTCAAACCTCCAGAAGAGCTAATAGTCTGTTTTCTTTCTATAGCTATCTATTAACCATTTTCTGTATGTTTTCTATCTCTTGATTTTTTATGCTTTTTTAAATTCTCATCTTATCAGGAAGGGCATAACACTTTTGTCAGTGCCAGCAGCTTACCAGTAAAGCCATCAACAGCTGCAGCATCGAAGAAGTGCTACTGAAAAGGAGGTATATAGACAAGCTGCTAATTGATGCTAACATTTGTGCTCGTTTTGTTTTATTATCTAGTAGCATACTAAGGGATACCTATAGATTGGACTCCTAGTCATATAATTGTGTTATTCATCTTTTCCAATAAATGATCAACCATTGAAACAAATACTTTTTTTGTCAATATGAGTTTACTAGAAGAACTTTAGTACAGCAGTACTCATCCAAGTCTACCTGAGTTCCTTGATCAACTCCCCCCTTTTGTGTAGAAGTAGCAGCACGTGCACATAGTGGAGTATTTCATTCAAATTTTATGTCATTGTGAAATCTTTGTTTACAATTATTGATATCTCTGCAAAAGATAGCTTCCTGTGACATGTGAAATCTTATTTATTAGGTACTTCAAAGATAGTGTTCTTTCTATTTTCTTTGATTAGTTTGTATTGACACTTAAATTGAGCATAATAGCATGTTCTATTTTGTAAAATGTGTCACTCTTTAAACATTCTATCATGTTATATTTTACTTTTAATACGTCCAATCATATAACAGAATTCATGTGTTCTAGTTTGTCCTATTTTAACCCATCAGACCATTTCTTCTTTAGCTATATGTCTTTGAATATTACTAGGAAATAGTGAATTATCCTTTTATTATCATTGCTAGTTTTGTTAAGACTTGAGCTGAGTGGAATTTTTCGTGCTTGTCAGGTTCGTTCGTTAGCAGGTGGAAGTGAGTGACATGGTCTGTTTGGATTTTCTGACTTCACTTCAACTGCTACACTTTTAGATCAAATTAAGAGGATTTCCCTAGTGCTTTATATGCTATAAGACTCTTCACCATCTTTTGGTTCATCTTTCTTCTTTAAATGCTAGAATTCTGCCTTAGCTGAAGCAACTTGACAAGCAGCTAATTGGAGAATATAGCTCAAATTTGGTTAAAGCTTGATATTATGTATGTTTCCTAAGTAGTAGGACTTATCTAGTGACAGTTATATATAGACATATTATAGATCTATTAGACATTCATTGTACTTGTTCCTTCTACAACTGGAGATCTTTAGACATTCACTCGACTTGTTCGTTCTACAACTGGAGTTGTACATTCACTCCTAAGGTATATATTTGATTCTGATTTTTGTTGTACTAATTTCATGTTATGTACTTTGTCATTTTTGTTGTACTAAGGTATATATTTGATTCTGATTTTTGTTGTACCAATTGGCATATATCATATAGCTAATCTTCAGTATTGTTTTTGAGAGGGGTGCCTTCCTGAGGCTACAAAAGTTATATTGCAGGCAATCAGATGCATCTTATATTGTAAGTTTTATTTAAAGTGTGATTTGTGTAGTTGAAATACGTTCCCTCTGATCTTAATCAAATAATTCAAATGAGTTGACCACTTAATTACACACCTGAGCCAGATTCATCCAAACCTTATCATTCTTTCATTCAGTGTATAAATTGGAGGTTTAGTGGTGAAGTTATGCAGAATAAGCTGATATATGTGATTGACCATGCAGTTACATTATCTAAGGCGGCTATTTTGGGAATTACTCTTGGAGCCTTCGTAATTCTTCTTATGATACTATTGGCAGCTTGCCGACCACACAATCCATCTCTGTTTCCTGAAGGATCACTTGAAAAACCAGGTACTTATCTGGGTTGCATCTTCATAGTTCAACAAGTTCTAGTCTTCAGCTCCTAAACTAAAACTTAGTATCTTTGTATTGGCAAAGTTTAAGAGCTAGTTGGTTTTTGGTATATTTTATAGAAATATCTCCAGTAGATGTGACATAGGATTGTGTTATGGTATGAATAGGATTTTGTAATGTAAAATACATTTTGATTGGATAAGCTATTGACTGCATGAACTTGGAAATTGACAGTTAATTACTCGCCTCCGAAACTGGTGATTCTTCATATGAACATGGCACTTCATGTGTATGAGGGGAAAAGATGCCTTGGACTCCACTTCTTCACCTACAATGAACTTAAAGAAGCCACAAACAACTTTGATTCTTCCAGAGCACTAGGATATGGAGGCTTTGGGACAGTGTATTTTGGTACAAGCCAGCATCCAATGTTATGAATTATAGTAGAATGTTTTGTATTTTGTAGAATGTTTTGTATTTTGTACCTAAACTAACCAATTATAGTAGAATGTGATGAATTAATGACCAATTATATAGAATGTTTTTTTTTTATAATTGTTTTGTACTACTAATTTTGAAATGTTTGTTTTGTTGATTTGTTGGCAATCAATTAGTGGTGTCTAATTTGGATTGACCATATTCCAAGTTACAGATGATTAGAGTAATGAATTTCGTATAACCAGGGTGTAACCAAAATTTAAAAAAAAAAAACTTTTAAGGTCAGGCGTTATGCCTGACTTTAAATCATACTTACGAAGTTAGGCAAGAATTAATGCTTGACTTCGTAAGTATGATTTAAAGTCAAGCATTTATTCTTGCTTGACTTTAAATCATACTTACGAAGTCAGGCAAGAATAAATGTTTGACTTTAAATCACACTTACGAAGTCAGGCAAGAATAAATGCTTGACTTTAAAACAGACTTACGAAGTCAGGCGAAATAAATGCTTGACTTTAAATCAAACTTACGAAGTCAGGCTATCGCTTGACTTTAAAACTCCTGACATACAAAGTCGACTTAATAAAAGTCAAGCGCCCGCCTGACTTTAAATCCCCTTTTCGCCTGACTTTAAATCCCTTTTTTGCACTAGTGCATAATCCATACGCCAGTACCTATAATCCAGGATGGAGAGATCACCCCAATTTCAAATGGAGTACAGCGGCGCCTGCTACAACTCCAGCTACACCACCTGGATTCCCTGCTCAACCCAATGTAGCAGCAGCCCCAGCAGCTGGTAATTCTATGGAGGCTATGCTCAAAGCTTTCATGTATGAAACTAAAACTCAATATCAAACTCAAGGGGCTGCTATCAAGAACTTGGAGAATCAAATTGGTCAAATAGCCACTGCTCTAACCCAAAGACCTAGTGGAACATTGCCTTCTACTACTGAAGCCTCATCTTCAAAAGGGAAAGAGGCATCAACTTGCAAGGCTATATCTTTAAGGAGTGGGAAGGATTTGGTAGGACCATCACTAGATTAAGGTGGTGGAAAGAAACAAAATAAAAAAATGATAAAAAAAATGATGAACAAGATGCTGCCACAATAGATGCTGCAACATCTGACTCTGCACCAGTAACTTCACCTAAGCTTGATCAAGCTTTTCCAGACCCACCCTTCCCTCAAAGATTAAAGAAGGCACAGCAAGAGAAGCAATTTGGCAAATTTCTAGAGGTGCTAAAGCAACTTCACATCAAAGTTCCTTTGATTGAGGCCCTTCAACAAATGCCCAACTATGCAAAATTCATGAAGGTTGTGCTAACTAAAAGGAGAAGGCTAGGGGAATTTGAAACTGTGGCAATGACAGAAGAGTGCTGTATGATCATGCAGAATAAGCTTCCAAGAAAATTGAAGGATCCTGGCAGCTTCACTATTCCCTGTTCTATTGGGGAAAACTATACTGGCCGTGCTTTATGTGATTTAGGTGCAAGTATCAACTTGATGCCCAAATCTATATTTACACAGCTTGGTATTGGGATTGCTAGACCCACCACTTTTACCCTTCAGTTAGCTGATATGTCCATTGCCTATCCTGAAGGAATAATAGATGACGTGCTTATTAAAGTTGACAAATTTGTCTTTTCTGCAGATTTTGTTATTCTTGATTTTGATGCAGATAAGGAGGTGCCTATAATTCTAGGAAGACCATTCCTAGCCAAAGGGAAAACCCTCATTGATGTGCAAAAAGGAGAATTGACCATGAGGGTCAATGACCAAGAGATCAAATTTAATATGATGAATGCTCTTAAGTTTCCTGAAAAGGGAACTGAAGAATGTTCATATGTAGTCTCACTTGATGCAGTTGTTCAAGAGCAATTTCACAAGCAATCAGATCACCTAATCAAGGCTCTGGCAGATTCAGCAAAAGATGAACTTGTGGAAGAAGGTATACTGGATAATGAAGCAACTGTCAAGGAAATTTGGTCAAGAAAGTATGAGTCTTTGGAAATGGAAGACTCAAGCTTCAAAAGGAATGTTCCATCTATTGAGCAACCACCTTCACTTGAACTTAAGGAGTTACCTAAACACTTGAAGTATGCCTTTTTGGGGGAAAATGATTCTTTACCTGTGATCATCGCTTCTGGCCTCACCAAAAGTCAAGAATATGATCTCATTACTACCCTAAAAAGGCATAAGAAAGCAATTGGGTGGGAAATGGCTGATATAAAGGGAATAAGTCCTACAATCTATATGCATAGAATCATTTTGGATGAAAATTCAAAGAATAGTATTGAAGGGCAGAGGAGACTTAATCCTATCATGAAGGAGGTTGTTAAGAAGGAGATAATCAAATGGCTTGATGCTGGTATTGTCTATCCCATTTCAGACAGTGCATGGGTAAGTCCTGTGCAATGTGTTCCAAAGAAGGGAGGAGTGACAGTGGTAGCTAATGAGAAAAATGAATTGATTTCTACAAGACCAGTCACAGGGTGGAGAATATGTATGGATTATAGAAAACTCAACACGGCTACAAAGAAGGAGAATTTCTCCTTACCATTCATTGATCAGATGTTGGATAGGTTAGCTGGTAAGGAATTCTACTGTTTCCTTGATGGTTACTCTGGTTGTAATCAAATAACCATTGTACCTGAGGATCAGCAGAAGACCACATTCACCTGCCCTATGGTATCTTTGCATTTCGAAGAATGCCATTTGGGTTGTGTAATGCACCAGCTACCTTTCAGAGGTGCATAATGTCAATTTTCTCTGAGTTTATTGGGAAATCAATGGTGGTATTTATGGATGCTTTTTCAGTTTTTGGGGAATCATTCCACCTATGTCTCAATAACTTGGAGGAAATTTTGGATAGATGTGAAAAAACCAATCTGGTGTTAAATTGGGAAAAATGTCATTTCATGGTTCAAGAAGGGATTGTTCTAGGTCACAGAATTTCAAAGAAGGGAATTGAAGTTGATAGAGCCAAGGTTGAAGTAATTGAAAAGATGTCTCCACCCACAAATGTGAAAAGTGTGAGAAGTTTTATGGGGCATGCAGGATTTTACAGGAGGTTCTTTAAGGACTTTTCTAAAATTTCAAAGCCATTATGTCAATTGCTGCAGCATGACACACCAATTGTCTTTGATGAACCCTGTCTAGAAGCATTCAACACACTAAAGAAGGCACTGGTTTCAGCACATTTGATTGTGACTCCAGACTGGAGCAAGCCATTTGAGCTCATGTGTGATGCTAGTAACTTTGCCATAGGAGCTGTCATTGGCCAAAGGTATGACAAAGTTTTCCATTCTATTTATTATGCAAGCAAAACACTTATTGATGCACAATTGAATTACCCCACTACTGAAAAGGAATTATTAGCCGTGGTCTTTACTTTTGATAAATTTAGATCGTACTTAGTTGGCACCAAAGTAATTGTTTTCACTAATCATTTCGCCATTAAGTATTTGATTGCTAAAAAAGATGCAAAACCTAGGTTAATACGATGAGTTCTCCTCCTCCAAGAATTTGATCTTGAAATTAGAGACAAAAAGGGGGTGGAGAACCAAGTTGCTGATCATTTGTCTAGATTGGAAGGTGAAAATGCAGGTAACCACAGTGGAGAAATCAAGGAGTGCTTCCCTGATGAAAAATTGCTTGCAGTAACTGCTGCAGCAACAAATGCTGCAACACCTTGGTATGCAGATATTGTGAATTACTTGGTCAGTAGAGTGGTGCCTTGTGATATGACTTCTCAGCAGAAGAAAAGGTTCTTTCATCTTATCAAGCAATATTTCTGGGATGAACCTTTTCTGTACAAGAACTGCCCTGATCAACTTCTAAGAATATGTGTTGCTGAAGAAGAGCAGCAAGTGGTGCTGCAGCAATGCCATGCAGCTCCATATGGTGGGCATTTTGGAGGCATGAGGACAGCAGCCAAAGTATTATAATCTGGATATTATTGGCCTACCATTTTTAAAGATGCTCATGAATTGGTTAAAAGATGTGATATTGTCAAAGGACCGGTAACATTTCCAGAAAGCATGAAATGCCATTAACAAACATTTTAGAGGTAGAACTCTTTGATGTTTGGGGTATGGATTTTATGGGACCTTTTCCACCATCCTTTGGCAATTTATACATATTGGTGGCTGTTGATTATGTATCAAAGTGGGTTGAAGCTGTAGCTCTACCTACCAATGATGCAAAATCTGTCAGAAAATTTCTGCAAAGGAACATCTTTACAAGGTTTGGGACTCCAAGAGCTATAATCAGTGATGAAGGATCTCATTTCTGTAACAAATTGATTGAGAACCTTCTTGCTAAATATGGAGTAAAACACAAGATAGCAACTGCTTACCACCCTCAGACAAGTGGGAAAGCAGAGCTATCCAATAGAGAAATCAAATGAGTGCTGGAAAAGATGGTAGGACCTAAAAGAAAGGATTGGGCTATTCACTTGGATGATGCTTGATGGGCCTACAGAACTGCATTCAAGACTCATTTGGGAATGTCTCCTTACAGAATTGTTTATGGCAAAGCTTGTCACCTACCTCTTGAGCTTCAACATAAATCATTTTGGGCAATCAAAAAGCTCAATTATGATTATGAAAATGCAGGTGCAGCTAGGCTTCTACAATTGAATGAGCTTGAAGAAATGAAACATTTTGCTTATGAAAGTGCAGAGCTGTACAAAGCAAAAACCAAAGTTTGGCATGATAGAAAAATCCAGAAAAAGGAACTCATTGAAGGAGGACAAGTGTTGCTATTCAACTCAAGACTCAAACTCTTTTCTGGAAAACTTAAGTCCAGGTGGTCTGGTCCATTCATGCTGGTTAAACTGTATTCTCATGGTGCTGTGGAGTTATATGATGAAGCAACCAAATATAGCTTTAAAGTCAATGGTCAGAGGGTAAAACCCTACTATGGTGAACCTGTGGTGAGGGATAAGGTCACCACTGAATTGAAGGACGTCTAGCATTAGAGGATAGTCTGGCTGGGGACTCTTAAACCAAGCCCTACTGGGAGGCAGCCCAGAGTTTTAACCTAATAAATTGTTTTGTGGTTTTTGTTGTTTTGTGCAGGATTGCAGAGTTTGAAGGATGAATCAGGTTGTCGCAGCAACTGTTGCTGCAGCAATGTGGCAGCAACGTATGCACTGGTAAAATTTGGGGAAAAGTATCTTAAACCAAAAAAAAAAGTAAACAGTTGAGTTATTACACGTGTCTTATCCATGTCACACCAAGCCCCATCACCTGTCCAACCTTAGACCCCCTCCATACACGTGTCTTTAGCCTTAACGACTAGAACAATAACTTCTCCCATGTTCCAAAATGCAAAACCGTCTCATCTCGCTATATACATCAAAGAATCCGTCTCTCTCATCTTCACCACAATCAAAAACTCACCCAATTTCTCACCATCACTGTTCAAACAATGTTTCCCAAGTTTCAATCCTAACCCATCATGGCTCGCACTAAATCCAGCGCTGTGAAATCAAGTGGAAGGCGTCAATCTAAGTTGACCGTGGGAGAATCAAGTCGCTTTTCGCGTGGATTGTCAAGAAAGAAGAACGAAGGTGCTGATGACCCCATGAAGTTTCGCAAAATGAAATTCTTGGCCGAAAGGGGCTTTCAGCTTTTGGGTGCACCTCATGCTTTCACATCCATTGTGAGAGCAGTGGGATGGACTCGCTTTGTGCAACAGCCCAGTTCGTTCTACGAAAATGTGGTTCGTGAATTTTACGAGGGGATTCCAGAAGCGAAGGATGGGAAACCACAGTTTTACTCTATAGTCCGTAATGTGCCAGTCAAGTTTGAATCACGAAAAATCAATGAAGCCTTGGGGCTAGGATACAATGGGTTTGCATTTGCGAAGAGGGTCGCAGGCTATGGAAGAAAGGAAACGGAAGTGGTAAAGAAGACAGTTGTTGTGCCTGGTACTCAATGGTTGAAGAACAGTACCAACGAATTCAGACTTCCCAGGGTCAATCTTAAAGAAGATGCTAAGGGAGATAGTTGAATGTAAGATCAAGTCTGCTGGATATTTGTTCTTTCCATGCTTGATAACTGACCTGTGTGTGAATGCTGGAGTGGAAATTGAAAGAAGTGAAGATATAGGATATCCAATGGCAGCATTCCCAGCAATCTGCATTTCAAAGAAGCCAAATGCTGATGCATCAGGTCAAAGCATGGTGTTGCAGCAACTGTTGGTGCAACAGCGTGCTATGTGGCAATTTCAAAAGACACAGCATGAATGGCAGAAGAAGTTGTTTGCTGAGAATTTTAAGAGCAAAGCAGTGGAAGAACCAATTGTATTCCCTAACTGCATTCTGGAAGAGGAATTCGTAGAAAAGGTCTCATCTGAGTTTGAAAGTGAAGACGTGCTTGTGGAAAAAGAAGAAGTTGTTGTGCCTGCTAAGTCAAAGAGGGCAGCTGCACTCAGCAAGAAAGGGAAGAAGAAAGAAAAAGTAATTGAGGAGGAGGATGCCCTGTTAACAGAAGACAGTGGCTCTTTGAGCACTGAAGAAAAAGAAGAAAACAGAAATGTAATGGCAGAGCTAGATGAATAAGGTGAAGAGGAGGCAGAAATATCTGAAGAAAGTGGAAAAGCAGAGCAAAAGTGGGATGATGAGACTGACATAGAGATGGAACCAAACCCAAACACTGAACCTGTAACCACACCATCCAAAACCACCACAGATGAGCCTAACCCTAACCAACACTCTTCCCATACCCCACCTAAATCACCCACACCACCATCCTCCCCTACCATAATCACCAAAACACCAATTCCTCCACCTCAGCCACTAAACCAAAACACTGAAGAACCCCAAATTCAGTCAACTGAAGAGCCTAACCCAGTGCCCACAATTCTCCAACCAGATGCCCAAATGCAAAAAGATAGTGTTGCTGCAAGTGATCCTGCAGCAACAGTAGTAAGGGAAAATGTGACTAATCCACCTCTAGTGCCAGAAAAGAGGCCCAGAACCAAGGTAATGGCAAGAAAGAGGAAGTTTAAAAAGGTCCAAGAAGCAGAGGCAGAGGGTGTTGGGGTCACTGCTGAAGAAGAGGCAGAGATGGAGAGAGCTGTGGCTACAGCAAATGCTGGCAAAGAACCAGTAGCCAAGAAGCCCAAAGTCTACAAGCCTAGAGTCAAGTGTGGAGGCAAGACCAGAACCAGTCCTAGAGCACCATCAGAAAAACCTTCTCCCTCTTAAAACTTTATCTGTATTTATTTTTTTTATTTTTAGAGTTTTGTTTTAGTTTTTATCTTTGTTAAATGCATAATCTGTGTAGTTGTGTCAAGTTATCATCCATTTCCCAAATAAACTAGCAGTGGGGACACTGCTCAGCTTTAAGTGGGGGGAGGATTTAGGTTAAGTTTTTGTAATGTTTTATGCAAGATTAAATCAAATATATATATATATATATATATATGTTTGAGACATCTTGAGCTAACTTAGTGATGAAAGCTGTGAGAACAGTGAATGCTGCAGCAGCTGTTGTTGCAGCAATATGCTGTTTACCCTATTTAAGAAAACTAAGTTAGCTTTGTTCCCACACATTACTCTGTGTTCAGGGTAGTGCTTAGCAAGTCAAAAAGGATCTGATACTAAAACTAGTGTTGGTGGACCTAGGTTGTGCCAAAGTCTTAATAAAAATTTAAGGTAGCATATGAAACTAAGTTTGGGGGTGCATCGGTTATACTAAGGCCAAACATGAAGATACATAGGAGGGTCAGTGCATAAAACATATGTACAAAGCAAATAAATGTAAGAACTGCAATTGCCTAAAAAAAAAGAGAGCCAAAAATAGGCATTGCAGCAAGAAAGTCATCAAGTGTAAAATGCTGCAGCAATTGTTGCTGTAGCAACAAAGTTAAAGTGTGTAGCTATATAGCACTGGTCCAGTATCTGACTTGTTTATCTAAGCCCTTTGTTGTGCTTTGAAGCCCCATTTCTTATGCTGAAGTTGTTAGACTACCTTATCTTTTGAAATTTCCTTTTGGTATGATCAAAAGAAAACCACTCTTGTTTTAGCTAATTGAACTTTGGAAGCTTGTTCTGTGCTGAACTGACTTAGAGATCACACACACACTATGAACATGTTAACTGAGGAATCTGATTGGGTAGGCATATAACCATTGAGGATTCTGAAAGCTAAGCTCAAGATGGACCTATTCTTCAAGAAGATTATGAATTTAATGTGGCTGATTAAAATCTTGTTGTGTATTTGTCAAGTGTCATTGCTTGAGGATAAGCAATGGATTAAGTTTGGGGGTGTGATAACTCTTATTTATAAGAGTTATTTAGGCATTCTTAAGGTTAATTCATTGTTTATTCTCAAGTAATTAGTTAGTTAGCATATGTAAATATTATGTTTTAAGTTTAGAAGGTTGCATTCCTGAGTTCTTAACATTTGGCATTTAGGTGCCCTATTTGTGTGCTTTGATTGTGTGTTCCATTGCTGTAGCATCAGTTGCCACATCAATGCATTGATGTGAAAGATGAGAGAGAAGGATGGGACGCGCTAAAATTAGTGAAGGACAGTTGTAATGGCAAGGACGAGCACGTCCAGCTAGTGCCAGCACCTGAGCAGGGAATATTCCACCTTTCTCTTGGGCACTTGTACCCTTAGGCACGCAAAAGGACAAAGGGCGCCTCAAATTTAGGGTTTTCTTGGATCATGTACCCTAGACCTATAAAAGGGAGCCTCTTTCTTCATTTAAAGCGGCGGAGGTCTGAAGAGGAAAGTTTAGAAATAGCTTTCCACCATTTTCACCTACGCTACCTTTCATTACAAAACTTGCGAAGATCATTGCTGGAATCGTTGTTGCAGCAACGACAGATGTAACATCCTCAAAATAATTAGTAGAATTATTTGGGTGTTAACCCAATTAAACTAATTTAGTACTTAACTGGTAAATTTATTGAGTGCTAAAATTATTTATTGGATGTCATCGGATCGTTAACCGGATAATACGGGTCAAGGAAGTTTTGGAATCGAAATAAGAGATTTAGATCAATATGGTAATTAGACCACGTTAACACTTATATATTAAATAAGTGTATGTGTGTGAGTGAAGAGAAGAAAAGAATTAATTGAAAGAAAGAAAGAAAGCAGCGAGAGAAGAGAAACAGAGAGGGAAAAGAGAGAAAAGAAAAGAAAAGAGAAAGAAAGGGTGAGGAGGAAGAAGAGGAAAAAGGGGGAAGTTAGGCTCATCAAAACGACTTCCTTCCAACACGAAAAATGCTCAGCGTTACTTCCTCTTCGATTTGGTACCAAGATCTTCATCATCAACTCACTCTCTCTCACTTTGCCATTTTCGAATTTAAGAGGAAAAATGGAGGTTTTTGTTGTTCAAGCTCAAAGGAAAGCTTTGGATGGTGTTTAGGAGTGAGCTCAAGGTGGATTACTCGAGTATTGAAGATCGATTGGATGATTGGGAGCTAGTTGGATGAGTTAGGGTGGAGAAATCACATTTTGGGGTTAGGTGTGAATAGTGGCTTGAGGTTGAAGAAGAAGATGAATAGTGTCCAGGAAAGATTTCGAGGAATTCGGTATTTCGGTCAAAAAGAGGTTTCGCGATCGAGTGGAAAGCTTTGGAAGCGGATTGGGTGTCGCCGGAGCAGGGAGCGTTCGTGTGGTTACTCGGTGATTTCGGCTCGATCGTGGATCACGCGTCAAGGGTGAGTTCTACTCACGTTTAGGATTTTTGTTTTTCGAATTAATTGATTGATCGTTTTATCGCTTTCGCTGGTCTGGAATATTACTTGATATTGTCTGTTTCGGGTTAGGAATCGATCGGAGCGAGTCTCGAGTTGTGTCGTGTTGAAATGGAATTTTTGGTGATTTGATTTCGAAAGATTTTGACTTAAAAACCGTTAATTGGAAAATATGTCGTTTTTGATAAAATCCGTTTTGAATGAGTTTTTGATTGATTGTGTGACTTTGATTGGTGCTGTTTTTATGGTTGTCAAAACTGTTTTCAATCGGAACGAGAATCGGAATTGAGCGGAATAGCGAATTTCGCAAGAAAACGGAAAAACTGCACTTTTCTGCAGAGGGTCGCGTCGCGACCCGTTCCCATCGCGTCGCGACCTGGCCCAGTTTTGTCACGCAAAAAGTTTCTGTCGCTTTTCGCGTCGCGAAGGTAGCAGTTCGCGTCGCGACGCTTTGCAGATTTTCAGCAACTATTCACTGATTTTGTTTTCGCAATAACTTTTTATCCGGGAACCCGATTGAGGTGTTCTAAGATGCGTTTGAAAGCTTATTCCGAGGCCTAACTAAATATACAATTTAAAAAGGTAAAAATAACTGTTTTTGAAGTTCAAATTGTTTCGAAAGACCGAATAATAGTACACGTGTGCGAATATGTTTTATTAATCATAAAGCGGATTATGAGTCCTACGTGGTATGGTATAACTGACGCGGAATGATTATTATTCATTCGTCTAAACCGGTCTACGATTCACGATATATATATATATTATATCGACTATGGGAAACGGCCCGATGCAGGTGTTATGTTCAATTATTTGTTTGAGGTAAATGAACCTTGAGTTCATATGATTATAGATATATATATTATATCGAGTTTGGGTGACGACCCATGTTGACATACTAGGAGGGGCAGTCATGATCCCCTACCCTAGGCTCCGAGGCCAATAGTGAAACTATTATTGGTAAGGGGTTCGCCGGGATTAGTCTTGGGGCAGTCGGTGGTGTGTCAAAGAGTATTGAGTAACGTTCACCGGGATTAGTCTTGGGGCAGTCGGTGACACACTGAGTTATAGCAGATTCGCCGGGATTAGTCTTGGGGCAGTCGGTGGAATGCTATGTGTAAAAAAATGCGGTTCATCGGGAGTTAGCGTTCGCGCAGTCGATGCCGTGTTGAGTTAACAATGTTTTATAACTGGACCGAGAGTGCTAGTAGGGGTCACGGTAGAACTCACTGAGAATGTATCTCACTGTTTATATGTTGTTGTTTTATAGAGAAGCAGGGAAAGTGGAAATCCAGGAGGCACGAGTAGGTGGAACTCGGACGGTGGCTGAAGATTTAGCTTTAAGCTTAAGTTTATGTTTTCCCTTGTTATCTGTGTATCAAGACATTTTGTCTTTAGCGTTATGTATTTATTTCCGCTTTCTTGTACGATATTGAACACTGTATTTCACTGATGGTTTGTGGTCTTATTTATGTTTAAGACTGTCCTGTTGTTATTCAGTGAAAATTTTATAGTGGTGTTCAGTATTTAAACAGGAAATATATCTCTGATGATTTAGGTTTGGTACACTTGGGTATTTTTACTCGATAAAAATACCGGGGTGTTACAGTTGGTATCAGAGCAGTTCGACCTAGTCGGACTTAGTTTAGGGTTGAGTCGATTCCTTGTTAGTCCTTGTTGTAATTATACTTGTGATGCTAAGAGACATTGAGCTTGATCAACTTAATACTTAGTGCATCGTAAGCGGAATTATGGAAGGATGACCAAGACGCAATCCTCGACCAAGACCGGAGTCTCCAACCAGTGCATCCTCAGGAAAGGTGACATGACGGTGGAAGAATACACCGCTAAGTTTGAGAAGTTGTCTCAGTTTTACCAAGTTGTAAAGTAAGCTCCGGATGACGAATGGAAAATGCAGAAGTATAAGAAGGGCATAAGTGCTTTTATGATTTATGGTCTCAGTTCTTATACTATTACCAATTACGCTGCATTAGTGCAATCAGCCTATGTCGCCAAGGATGATCTCATAGGGAGTATGGGACAAGGAAAGAAAGTAGTTGAATTATCAACTCGGAATGCAAAGTCCAAAGATAGTTTCATCAAGGGAAAAGCAGGTGCAATTCTTTGATTCTTCAAAGGTCAGAAGATATCCTAACTGTGGAAAGCATCACAGTGGTGATTGTAAGAAAAGATCTAATCGGTGCGATTATTGTAATGAAGAGGGTCACTATGGTAAAGAGTGCCCTGCAAGGAAAAGTTCCAAGGAGTCACAAGCAGCTCTAAGGCAATGACAAGTCAACACTCTGAATGCTTAGATGATTACGAATGCTGACGGTATACTTAGAAGGATGGGAGTCCTATTCAATAACTCAATCAGTATATTATATGATTCGGGTGCAACCTATTGTTGTATATCCCGATCGCGTGTTAACCGGTTGGGATTAACCTTATCTCCGCTATCCGAGCTGATAACCATCTTAACTGCGGCTAAGGGTCGTGTCCAGACCCAATCTTTGTGTCAGAATGGTCTACGTGTTATAGGAGACGGAAATTTCGTAGAAGCATTATTTGTTTGCCTATGAGAAGTGAGGACACCATTTCGGGTATGAATTGGATGACTGCAAATCATGTTGCAATCGACTGTGTTAATCAACTATCAGCTTCGCTTCAGAATCAGTTGAATTGTCTAGGACAAATTCTAAAGCGGTTACCTAGTTCACCTTAGATGGTCAATCTTCATTCCAAGGTGCGGAAGCACATGTTAGTATGTTATCTGCATCCACTGAAACTAGTTTAGATTTGGCGAACATTCAGGTTGTGAATGACTTTCTGGATGTTTTCACGACGATGTATCTTTTGAACCTCCAGAGCGAGAGGTAGAGTTTGCTATAGAGTTGGTTCCTGGCACAGGATCAATATCTATTGCACCTTACTGAATGTCTCCTTTAGAGTTAAAGGAATTGAAGTCTCAAATTGAAGAGTGGATCTCTAAGAGGTTCATTCAACCGAGCGCTTCTCCATGGGGTGCTCCGGTGTTACTTGTAAAGAAGAAAGATGGAAGCATGAGATTGTGCATCGATTATCGACAACTCAACAAAGATTCGATCAAGAATAAATATCCCTTACCAAGGATAGACGAATGCCTGAGCAATTTGAGGTGCTGCAGTGTTTTCTAAAATTGATCTGAGGTCAGGATATCATCAAATAAAAGTTAGAGCCTTAGATATCCCGTAGACAGCTTTCCGTACTAGGTATGGACATTATGTGTTTGTAGTGATGCCCTTCGGTTTGACTAATGCTCCAGCGGTATTCATGGATTACCTGAACCGAGTTTTCCTCAATTACCTAGATCAATTTATAGTCGTTTTCATTGATGGTATCTTGAGGTGCTCGAAGACCATTGAGGAGCATGTCCAACATCTCTGCATTGTTCTGAAAGTACTCCGAGAAAATAAGTTATACTTGAAACCTTCGGAATGTGATTTTTGGGTGTCAGAGGTAAAGTCTTTGGGACATGTGATTTCCTAAGTCGGGAGTTTCTGTAGATCCCAGTAAGAAGGAAGCGGTGTTGAATGGGAGTGACCGACATCAGCCGCAGAGATCAAAAGTTTCTGGGTCTAGCCGGTTACTATAAGAGATTTGTTAAAGGGTTCTCACAGTTAGATTTCCACTTACTCGGCTAACTCGAAAGGGTCAACCGCTTACGTGGGATGCTTATTGTGAAGGATGTTTTCAAGAATTGAAGGTTAGGTTGACTTCTGCACCAATCCTGATTCTTCCGGGTCCGTCTTTGAAATTCCAAATTTACGGCTATGTTTTTGAAAAGGGTTTGGGATGTGTTCTCATGCAGAATCATCAAGTGGTAGCTTATGCGTCCAGACAGTTGAAGATCCATGAGGAGAATTATCCGACTCATGCTTTGGAGTTGGCAGCTATTGTGTATGCACTGAAGATTTGGAGACGTTACCTATATGGGTCTCGTTTCGATGTCTTTAGTGATCACAAGAGTTTAAAGTATCTGTTTGATCAGAAAGAATTGAATAACAGGCGAAGGAGATGGGTTGAATTCCTGAAGGATTATGAATTCGTGTTGAAGTAGCATTCAAGAGAGGTCAATGTTGTAACGGATGCGCAGAGTAGGGAATCCATTCACATGGCAGAGTTAATGACGCGAGAAATGGAACTGTTAGAGTCTTTTAGATCTAAGTTGGGGTACATCCATAAGTTTCCACTTTAGTGGCAAGGTTTTGGTGTTAACCTTTCGCTTGCGAATGTTAACGATCAGATAGTATTATGTGATTCCGTTTGACAAGTCTAACGTGAATACGAATATGAAAGTGAGGTGACTGTTGACTATTTTTTTTACATTGCGATTAACCACCAAAGGATTAATTGATGGATCTGCTTGCAAGAGTCTGAAATTCCCGAAGTGAAGCTTGGGGTGCGGTAGGATAGTTTTGAAAAATCATTTTTTGTGAAAACCCGCATGCTAAAGTTAATTTTGGGAACGAATCAAGAGGCTAATAAAATTTGATTGAGGAAGAAAATTCTAGGAGGATTACTTAGGTTGAGGGGAAACCCTCGACGCTATTGACTAAGTTGGAAAGGAATCGGGTGCGTCATTGGTAAAAACCTCGTGATGAAGTTGCAATAGAGGAAAAAGAGCTCTGAGTTCTGTTTGTTAGTTGTTTTGAGAACAACAGAGGTGATTTTCATTACATTCAAATGCATTTGTTGTCCCCACAGTTTATTTCTACGTTTAAGATAAACGTTTCTGGTAAATCCTCATTTCATCTTCTTTCGAAAAGTATTATCTCGAAATCTTGGGGGCGAGTCAAGAAGTTTCACAAGTGACTTTTTCGTCACATTGTCGGTGTGTACGAAAACCGTTAAGGATATTAGAAGATTTGTTGAGAAAGTGTTTACACCTTTCGAGGAAATCGTGTTTGTTTTTACGTCTACCGAGGAGTACTTTGATTTAGATTAATCAAAGTTGGGGAGCAAGTGATGAATGAAGCTTCGGAAGTGTTTTCGAACGCGGTGCCGAGCCTATGTAGGCGAAAGAGGAGTTTCTCGTGTTGATTCGTAACAAGAGAGTTCGGACTGTAATCTTAGAAGCGTTCTAGGGTAGTAGTCGAACATACTTAGAGATT
Organism: Astragalus membranaceus; assembly: GCA_039519185.1. Classification (NCBI taxonomy): domain Eukaryota; kingdom Viridiplantae; phylum Streptophyta; class Magnoliopsida; order Fabales; family Fabaceae; genus Astragalus; species Astragalus membranaceus. The sequence goes on along the minus strand of CM076848.1, from coordinate 133,952,477 downwards.
GGGGTGCCAACTTGGGAAGAGTTTCTACACTCATTTCGCTAATTCAAGATTGTTTTTCATCAAATTGAGGCATTTCTGAGAATGTCGATTCTCGGTTAGTCGAATAAAGGACTCGACGAAATTTTGAGGACAAAATTCTTTCAAGTTGGGGAGAATGTAACATCCTCAAAATAATTAGTAGAATTATTTGGGTGTTAACCCAATTAAACTAATTTAGTACTTAACTAGTAAATTTATTGAGTGCTAAAATTATTTATTGGATGTCATCGGATCGTTAACCGGATAATACGGGTCAAGGAAGTTTTGGAATCGAAATAAGAGATTTAGATCAAAATGGTAATTGGACCACGTTAACACTTATATATTAAATAAGTGTATGTGTGTGAGTGAAGAGAAGAAAAGAATTAATTGAAAGAAAGAAAGAAAAGAAAGAAAGCAGCGAGAGAAGAGAAACAGAGAGGGAAAAGAGAGAAAAGAAAAGAAAAGAGAAAGAAAGGGTGAGGAGGAAAAAGAGGAAAAAGGGGGAAGTTAGGCTCATCAAAACGACTTCCTTCCAACAAAAAAAATGCTCAGCGTTACTTCCTCTTCGATTTAGTACCAAGATCTTCATCATCAACTCACTCTCTCTCACTTTGCCATTTTCGAATTTAAGAGGAAAAATGGAGGTTTTTGTTGTTCAAGCTCAAAGGAAAGCTTTGGATGGTGTTTAGGAGCGAGCTCAAGGTGGATTACTCGAGTATTGAAGATCGATTGGATGATTGGGAGCTAGTTGGATGAGTTAGGGTGGAGAAATCACATTTTGGGGTTAGGTGTGAATAGTGGCTTGAGGTTGAAGAAGAAGATGAATAGTGTCCAGGAAAGATTTCGAGGAATTCGGTATTTCGGTCAAAAAGAGGTTTCGTGATCGAGTGGAAAGCTTTGGAAGCGGATTGGGTGTCGCCGGAGCGGGGAGCGTTCGTGTGGTTACTCGGTGATTTCGGCTCGATCATGGATCACGCGTCAAGGGTGAGTTCTACTCACGTTTAGGATTTTTGTTTTTCGAATTAATTGATTGATCGTTTTATCGCTTTCGCTGGTCTGGAATATTACTTGATATTGTCTGTTTCGGGTTAGGAATCGATCGGAGCGAGTCTCGAGTTGTGTCGTGTTGAAATGAAATTTTTGGTGATTTGATTTCGAAAGATTTTGAGTTAAAAACCGTTAATTGGAAAATATGTCGTTTTTGATAAAATCCGTTTTGAATGAGTTTTTGATTGATTGTGTGACTTTGATTGGAACTGTTTTTATGGTTGTCAAAACTGTTTTCAATCGGAACGAGAATCGGAATTGAGCGGAATAGCGAATTTCGCAAGAAAACGGAAAAACTGCACTTTTCTGCAGAGGGTCGCGTCGCGACCTGGCCCAGTTTTGTCACGCAAAAATTTTCTGTCGCTTTTCGCGTCGCGACGGTAGCAGTTCGCGTCGCGACGCTTTGCAGATTTTCAGCAACTATTCACTGATTTTGTTTTCGCAATAACTTTTGATCCGGGAACCCGATTGAGGTGTTCTAAGATGCGTTTGAAAGCTTATTCCGAGGCCTAACTAAATATACAATTTAAAAAGGTAAAAAGAACTGTTTTTGAAGTTCAAATTGTTTCAAAAGACCGAATAATAGTACACGTGTGCGAATATGTTTTATTAATCATAAAGCGGATTATGAGTCCTACGTGGTATGGTATAACTGACGCGGAATGATTATTATTCATTCGTCTAAACCGGTCTACGATTCACGATATATATATTATATCGACTATGGGAAACGGCCCGATGCAGGTGTTATGTTCAATTATTTGTTTGAGGTAAATGAACCTTGAGTTCATATGATTATACATATATATAATATATCGAGTTTGGGTGACGACCCATGTTGACATACTAGGAGGGGCAGTCATGATCCCCTACCCTAGGCTCCGAGGCCAATAGTGAAACTATTATTGGTAAGGGGTTCGCCGGGATTAGTCTTGGGGCAGTCGGTGGTGTGTCAAAGAGTATTGAGTAACGTTTACCGGGATTAGTCTTGGGGCAGTCGGTGACGCACTGAGTTATAGCAGATTCGCCGGGATTAGTCTTGGGGCAGTCGGTGGAATGCTATGTGTAAAAAAATGCGGTTCATCGGGAGTTAGCGTTCGCGCAGTCGATGCCGTGTTGAGTTAACAATGTTTTATAACTGGACCGAGAGTGCTAGTAGGGGTCTCGGTAGAACTCACTGAGATTGTATCTCACTGTTTATATGTTGTTGTTTTACAGAGAAGCAGGAAAAGTGGAAATCCAGGAGGCACGAGTAGGTGGAACTCGGACGGTGGCTGAAGATTTAGCTTTAAGCTTAAGTTTATGTTTTCCCTTGTTATCTGTGTATCAAGACATTTTGTCTTTAGCGTTATGTATTTATTTTCGCTTTCTTGTACGATATTGAACACTGTATTTCACTGATGGTTTGTGGTCTTATTTATGTTTAAGACTGTCCTGTTGTTATTCAGTGAAAATTTTATAGTGGTGTTCAGTATTTAAACAGGAAATATATCTCTGATGATTTAGGTTTGGTACACTTGGGTATTTTTACTCGATAAAAATACCGGGGTGTTACAGTTGGTATCAGAGCAGTTCGACCTAGTCGGACTTAGTTTAGGGTTGAGTCGATTCCTTGTTAGTCCTTGTTGTAATTATACTTGTGATGCTAAGAGACATTGAGCTTGATCAACTTAATACTTAGTGCATCATAAGCGGAATTATGGAAGGATGACCAAGACGCAATCCTCGACCAAGACCGGAGTCTCCAACCAGTGCATCCTCAGGAAAGGTGACATGACGGTGGAAGAATACACCGCTAAGTTTGAGAAGTTGTCTCAGTTTTACCAAGTGGTAAAGTAAGCTCCGGATGACGAATGGAAAATGCAGAAGTATAAGAAGGGCATAAGTGCTTTTATGATTTATGGTCTCATTTCTTATACTATTACCAATTACGTTGCATTAGTGCAATCAGCCTATGTCGCCAAGGATGATCTCATAGGGAGTATGGGACAAGGAAAGAAGGTAGTTGAATTATCAACTCGGAATGCAAAGTCCAAAGATAATTTCATCAAGGGAAAAGCAGGTGCAATTCTTTGATTCTTCAAAGGTCAGAAGATATCCTAACTGTGGAAAGCATCACAGTGGTGATTGTAAGAAAAGATCTAATCGGTGCGATTATTGTAATGAAGAGGGTCACCATGGTAAAGAGTGCCCTGCAAGGAAAAGTTCCAAGGAGTCACAAGCAGCTCTAAGGCAATGACAAGTCAACACTCTGAATGCTTAGACGATTACGAATGCTGACGGTATACTTAGAAGGATGGGAGTCCTATTCAATAACTCAATCAGTATATTATATGATTCGGGTGCAACCTATTGTTGTATATCCCGATCGCGTGTTAACCGGTTGGGATTAACCTTATCTCCGCTATCCGAGATGATAACCATCTTAACTGCGGCTAAGGGTCGTGTCCAGACCCAATCTTTGTGTCAGAATGGTCTACGTGTTATAGGAGACGGAAATTTCGTAGAAGCATTATTTGTTTGCCTATGAGAAGTGAGGACACCATTTCGGGTATGAATTGGATGACTGCAAATCATGTTGCAATCGACTGTGTTAATCAACTATCAGCTTCGCTTCAGAATCAGTTGAATTGTCTAGGACAAATTCTGAAGCGGTTACCTAGTTCACCTTAGATGGTCAATCTTCATTCCTGTTGCACCCCGAAAAATCCCCATTTGGGTTTCTCAATGTACAACGTGGAAAAATTTTGGAGCCGCCACCAATATTTTAATTTTAAGACCAAAACATTGAAAAAAGGTCTTTTGGACAAGGCGGATGGTCTTTTGAAAACTAGAGATATAGGTTCGGGGGTCGATTACGTGCGAGGAAGGTGTTAGCACCGCGCACGTCCTTTCTACCGAAAGGGAACCTCTAATTAAATGTGTGGTTTTAACGTTTGATTTGAAAAATACTTAGATTTGCCTATTTATTTCTTGTTTGAAGATGAATGGGAAAACTTAATAAAAAATTTATTTTTGGTGAGAAAGGGGGAAAAAAAGGGGTTTTAGAAAAAAGTGCTTGACGGGACATGGCCCGCTCCTACGTATCTCCCGGTGCGATGGAGAATTCAAAGCTACGTAGTTCTTGGGTAGAAAATGTTTGTGTGTTGGTGTTTTTTAAATATAGGGGTCTTAGGATTGTGTGATCTGTGTTGAAGGACCACTGGGGGTCTGAAGGGCCGCTGGGGGCTGAAGGAGCGCTGGGGCTCTGAAGGACCACAGTTCACTTATCCTAAAACGATGATTAACCCGGCCGTACGACCGACTTAATCCCCTACTTTGAAAATAAGATTTTTGATTTTTGTTTTATGAAAGAGATGTGTTTGTATTTTTTCATTTAGAAATTGTTTATTTTTGCGCTTGACAGGGGCGTGGCCCTGCTCCTACGTATCTCCGGGTAGAGAATCAAAGGCGACGTAGTTCTAGGTTGTCTTTTTGGAAAGTTTTTGTTTTTGTTTTTTTTAGTGAGTTTTTGAAATAGGACGAGCATTAGCAAATGATTAAACTAGCAGAGGCTATGATGAATCACTACTAAATACTCAAAAAGAGAGTTGCACCGTTAGTCAAACGAACAAAGGTTCTGATGGACTATTGATAACAACTCGTTTTTTATTATCCTTTTGGAAAGTGATTTTCGAAAGAGATTGATTTGTACAATGATCAAACTAACAAAGGTTATGATGGATCATCGTTTATTATTTTTAGGAGAAAAGGACATTATCACTAATAGCTAAACGAACAGAGGCTCTGATGAGCTACTAGCAACAATGGGTTTGAAAATGATTTTTGTTTGTTTTATGAAAATGATTGGTTTAGGGGGATGAAAAGAATTTTTATTTGTTGTGCTTGACGAGAACGTGGCTCGCTCCTACGTATCCCAAACGGGAATCAAAGCGACGTAGTTCTAATGGCGAAATGTTTTTTGAAAGGGTTTGAAAGGGGAGGTTGAATCATTTGAGACCATCTTCACCACTTAGAAAATGATGCACTAGGCATAAGTGGGAATCATGTGGTTCATCATCAACAAGGACACTACAGCTAAATTAAATCACATAGGGCAATTTTGGCATGGATCAGAATGATTGAATTTTAACAAATATAAAAACAGAAATACCTCTGATGAAGGCAGATATTACAACTCTGAAGAACGCAAATCCCGACTAACCCTTGCAGGAGATCAGCTCAGACGGACCAACGGCGCGAATAGAGCAAAAATGAAGCGTAGAACTGGAAAATGAGATTTGCAAGAGTTGTCTTCTCAGATCTCGTGAAAAATGTCTGGAGCAAATGTGTGTGTGGAGATCAGTGTGTGTTCTCCTCTGATCTCGTGAAGTCTCCCCCAAATGTGACTTGAGGCTGCCTATTTATAGGCTCAGGAAAGCGTAGGAATTTTAAAAAACATTTATTGCAAGGATGAATCGATTGTTTGATGAAGGCAAAATATAGTATAATCGATTCTTTGCTTTTAGAAAACATAGGAATCGATTCCTTGGGCTTTAGAAATTAGTGGGAATCGATTCTTGGACTTCCTGAAATGATAGGAATCGATTTCATTGTGCCTTTGGAAATAGTGGGAACCGATTTTCAGGACCTCTTGCATAGGTGAAAATCGATTCCTTACTTAATTAACACAATGAGGAATCGATTCTTGAGCCTTTGGAAATAGTGGGAATCGATTTTCAGGACCTCCTGCATAGGTGAAAATCGATTCCTTACTTAGTTAACACAATGAGGAATCGATTCTTGAGCCTTTGGAAATAGTGGGAATCGATTTTCAGGACCTCCTGCATAGGTGAAAATCGATTCCTTACTTAGTTAACACAATGAGGAATCGATTCTTGAGCCTTTGGAACAGAATAGAAATCAATTCTTGCTTTCCACAAAATGTTTTTAGGTCTTTGCCATGCATGCATAAAATATTTTCCAAAGCTTGCCATGCATGCATAACATATTTTTTCAAAACTTGCCATGCATACATAACACATTTTCAAAAAACCCTAATTTGATGCATGAGGCTTATTGCAAAAATTATTTTTATAGACCCTTTTGTGAAAAATGACCAAAATGCCCTTTTTGACCCTAAAACCCAAATTTGCCTAAAAAGTGCATTCCAACCCTAAAAATGATTTTAAAGACCTTGAAATGACTTCTAGGACCCTAAATGCAATGCATGGTGCTCTTTTCTCTTATTTATTTATTTTTGGGGAAAATTAGGGTTTTAACCTAAGCCGGACAAAATTGGGGTATGACAGCTGCCCCTCTTTATCTGAATTTTAACGAGGAATATGAATTGGCCGAACCATATTCCAAGGCAAAATGAAGATAAAGAATTCAGAAATTATACCGATTTTGTCTACTTAGGGAAAACCCGAATTTTCCCATTTTTTCTTTTCTCATTTTTTTTTGTTTTTGTTGATGTCAGATGAAAAATGCAATATGCATGCAAAAACAGATTGGATCTTTTTTTTTTTGTATTTTTGAATCACAGTAGGAAATAAAGCGGTAAAGAACGCGGTAAAGAAAGCAGTAAAGAAGGAGCACTGAGGGCTCAGGATGAGCGCGGAGGGCTTAGGATGAGCACAGAGGGTTCAGGAGGAGCACAGAAGGCTCAGGATGAGCACCGAGGGCTCGGGATGAGCGCAGAGGGCTCAGGAGGAGCGCAGAGGGCTCAGGATGAGCGCAGAGGGCTCAGGATGAGCAGAGAGGGCTCAGGATGAGCGCAGAGGGCTCGGGAGGAGCACAGAGGGCTCAGGAGGAGCTCAGGGGCTCAGGGGGGAGCACAAAGGACTCAGGATGAGCGCAGAGGGCTCGGGAGGAGCACAGAGGGCTCAGGAGGAGCACAGAGGGATCAGGATGAGCACAGAGGTCTCAGGATGAGCGCAGAGGGCTCAGGATGAGCACAGAGGGCTCAGGATGAGCGCAGAGGGCTCGGGAGGAGCACGGAGGGCTCAGGAGGAGCGCAGAGGGCTCAGGGGGAGCACAGAGGGCTCAGGGGCTCAGGGGGGGAGCACAGAGGGCTCAGGATGAGCGCAGAGGGCTCGGGAGGAGCACAGAGGGCTCAGGAGGAGCACAGAGGGCTCAGGAGGAGCACAGAGGGCTCAGGAGGAGCACAGAGGGCTCAGGATGAGCACAGAGGTCTCAGGATGAGCGCAGAGGGCTCAGGATGAGCACAGAGGTCTCAGGATGAGCGCAGAGGGCTCAGGATGAGCACAGAGGGCTCAGGATGAGCGCAGAGGGCTCGGGAGGAGCACAGAGGGCTCAGGAGGAGCGCAGAGGGCTCAGGGGGGCACAGAGGGCTCAGGAGGAGCTCAGGGGCTCAGGGGGGAGCACAGAGGGCTCAGGATGAGCGCAGAGGGCTCGGGAGGAGCACAGAGGGCTCAGGAGGAGCACAGAGGGCTCAGGAGGAGCACAGAGGGCTCAGGATGAGCACAGAGGTCTCAGGATGAGCGCAGAGGGCTCAGGATGAGCGCAGAGGGCTCAGGATGAGCGCAGAGGGCTCAGGGGGAGCACAGAGGGCTCACAAATTCTGTTGATTGGTTGATTTGAAATGACCGATGCTGTTGTATTGGATTGAGGTACCTGCATACGTTAGTTGATGCAAGGAATGGTGCATGGAGTATGGGTGCATGTTATGCAAGGGAATGTTATGCGGATGCATGCAATGCTCATGATTTTGGTGTGATGATGAATGTGGTGGATGCGGTTATGCAAATGTAATGCAGATGTATGCTACGTGGATGCATGTGACGCTGATGCATGCAATGCTGGACGCTTTTGATATTCTCTTTTGGCTTTCCTTGATGGTTGCTTTTTTTTTATTTATTTATGAAGTGCGGGTATGCAAATGCAATGCTTGAGAGTTGTGAAATGCTTTGGTTTATTTGATGGAATGCTAAATTATGGACTCGATATTAGTCTGATTTAAGGATCACAACGAGTCTGGTTCATGGGCCGACAAGCCTGGTTTATGGAGCAATATGTGTCTGCATACTGGTCTGATTTATGGGCCCTAAAGGTCTGGTTTAAGGACACAAAGGTCTGGTTTATGGATCACAATGATCTGGTTTAAGGACACAAAGGTCTGGTTTATGGATCACAATGATCTGGTTTAAGGACACAAAGGTCTGGTTTGATCGCATGGGATGCCAGTGTATGCAATGGAAGGCTTCGTTTTGTTTTTTCTATGAGATGCATGATGCAAATGCCATGACTGCTATTTTCTTTTTCTTTCTCTTCTGATGAATGCAAATGCCTGAATTTCTCCTTTTCTTTACTTTATTATCATTATTTTCCTGCCTGATAAATGCATGATTTTATGCATGATGAATGTGATGCATGACTGTGTTTGTTTATTGCCTTTTTTTTGCTTATTTTTTTATTTTTGCTGGTTCAGCCCGCCCGCGACACTCATGACACGAGACTGAGGAACCTGTTGGACTTGCGGGGCTCATGGGCCGGGTGCATGTTGGTCTTGACTTTGCTGGTTTGAAGCAATCGTGGATGTAGTTGCTCTCTTGCATGATTGACTGATTTTGAGGATGTGCTTTCTCTCAGGACTCTTAAGAATCTCGTAATGATTTGCAATGCTCTATGATATATGCACATGTTTTACAGTTCAGGACCATCATCATCATAAAACGTTTATTTTGAGCAGAAAAAGCAGAAAATAAAAGAGTGAACAGATACGAGAAATTTGAACTTTATTAATGCGAAAACCGGTCGCACAAGAAGTTACGCCGATTGTTTATTGCATTTGAGAGCTTAAACTATAAAAAGACACGAAAAAAAAAGGAGAAACTAAATTCTGACTGTCCGTCTCTGTGGAACAGTGCCAAACATCTATGTCCTTGACCTTGACCACTCCCTCATCCAAGCTTCTAGGAGAGTTGTATGCCTTTCTTTACTTTTCATGCCTAAGTTTTTAGACCCTAATTTTTGCCTGGATCGCCCTTTGCGGGTTTTCAATCCACCGGGTCGCTCTGATTTTGCCTAGGCCGCCCTTTGTGGGTTTTCAACCTAGCGAGCTAATTCTTACTTGGCTTGTCTTTCTCTTTTTTTTATATTTCTTTCAGGCATAATACTTCTTCACTTAATCTGAATTGACTGGATTCCCGAGATCTTCGCCGTCTGTATTTATGAGTATCGGCGCTCCTCTGGAAAAAGCTTTCTTGACTTCATATGGACCGTCATAAGTGGGTATCAACTTCCCACGGAGTCAGTCTGGATAGGTAGGATCTTTTTGAGTACAAGGTCTCCTTCGCCGAATTCTCGAAGACGGACTTTCCTGCCGAAAGCTGCGTTCATCTTTTGTTGGTACAACTGGCCATGGCGCGGGGCAACAATTCCTTTTTCTTTAATGAGATTCAGTTGATCTAGACGAGCTTGGACCCCCTTTTACTTCTTCTAACTTGGCCTCCATGACTACTCGTGGAGAAGGTATCTCAACCTTGATGAGAAGAACTGCTTCTGACCCATACACTAGAGAAAAAAAGGGGTTGCCCCTGTATGATTTCATGAATGTGAGTGCGACAAGGGATGAGATAGGTGTAGGATCAATTTCCCCAGTTGTAGGAGGGGTGAAGAGCGACAGGATTGCCCCACTTGGCATATTGTAAACAAATGAATTTACTTGTCCTTGAGCTAAAACTTTGAGAAAACAACAGCAATCAATCATTGATCGGAATGGACCTTTCGGGATTGTGGTGTTTTGTGGAGGAGAGATGAGTAGGCTTAATGAGGTATTTGGGGCTAATGGCAGGATGGTTTTTATTCGGTGTTGGCTGTCGATCGATGATTTATGATGGTTAGCTGGCTTGATGAGGTATTAGGAAATTTTATTCCTGGCTAAGGGTCTGTGGAGGGCGGGTCATCGCGGTCAAATGAGAGTGTTTGCGGTTTAATGAGACAAGGACCTCTTGGGTTTTGTGGTAACATGTATCAACTCACTATTTACATCTCTTTTGTATTTTTCTTTTGGTTTTGGGATTTTCCTTTTTGAATGATTTTTCCTTCTTTGACTTCTTCTTTTTCTTGAGCTTGGGTGAACTGATAAAGAACGATGCACTGTTTTTTCTGAGGTGGTCCTTGTCTAAGGTGACTTTTGGATTTTTGGCTTTTTCTTAGCTTAAGATGGGTCGGAAAGGATTATGTTTTTCTCTTTGGGATTTTCTTGGCTTACGGTGGGTAGGAGGGATTTTGTTTTTCTCTTTGGGATTTTCTTGGCTTAAGGTGGTTAGGAGAGGATTTTGTTTTTGGATATGGAATGGTAGTCCGACTTCATTTCAAATCATGATTGCTTATTTCCTCAAAAATTAACTCTGGGACAATAATTCACTTATTTTCATGCACTTGCCCTTCTTCTTTATTTCCCTTTTGAGCTCTAATTTTCCTTTATTGAAGTACCCATCTTGACCTCTTTCTTGTTCTCAGCGGTCCCCAAGTTGATCACTTCAGTGGATTCCCCGTGATGCTGAATAACCCTTTTTCCTTGCTTCATTAACCTTCTGGAGGATTTTCCCGGTCTTTCTCAACGTCCCACTCTGCTTGATTGATAAGGTGATCAAAGTCAAAATATGGACCGTTGGCACTGTTATTTTGAGAGACAATTGCTGTGGATTTGCTTTTTGCCGAGGCGAAAAAGCAGAATGGAAGGCGAGACATGCAGGCAAAAATAATAAAGAAAAGAAGAGACACATGAAATGAAAAGGAATTGATTTTTATTGATTGGAATTCAAAAACAACGTTTTTATTGATGATGATGATTTAGAAAATAAAAACATGTGCGCCCCTGACAACTGGTCCTGTGGCCTTGGGCAGAGCCACAGGGTTGCATTACAAATGACTACTTTAAATCAAAGGTCCCAGGAGGATCAACAGCCTTTCAATTCTTTAATTCTTTCACCAGCACTGCAGCGACAAACCAGGTTTGCACCACCCTCCTCTGACTTAGTACCATCATTGATGACAGCAATTTGATCGTGTTGTTCCTCTTCCTCATCCCATCCTGTGGGATGGATGTCTTCCATTCGGATTTGAGCACTCTCGGGAGCGTCATATCTGACCAAGTAGTCAAACTTTCCACTGGACTCCCCTAGGGTATCCCAACATCTCTCTTTCATAGGCACCGCTATTACTTCCTCATTGATTTCTTTTTCATCTTCAATATCATGGGTCCCTATCTGAACCACGCACCGATCTATCAGGTCTTGCAGGATCACCTTAAAGCTTTCGCAATTCCCCACGCATGCGGAATCAGCACATCCTTCTTCATGGCAACACCCTTTTTTAACCACTCCAGCATGACATAACTCAGAGTAGATAACATCCAACGGGGTCTTAACCTTCTTCACGTCCTTTACCAATTGCCTGACAGAGCCTTCTAAAGCATTGATAGCTGGCCTTTGATGATCTGGCACTGGATTAGTCGTTGTGCTTGGGCTGTCCTGTTTGAACGAGATCCACCTAGCATCTACTAGGTCTTGCACTACATGCTTGAAGGCTTTACAGTTCTCCACGACATGCCCCACCGCTCCCTCATGGAAGGCACAGGTACTGTTAGGGTTGTATCCTCTGAAATATGGTGGTCGGACGGGTTTCATTGGTCTTGTGGTAATGAGCTTGTTTGTGATGAGGTAGTTAAAGAGATCTGTGTATGGCATGGGGATGGAGTCAAACTGACGCGACTTTCTTCGTTCCCCTATAGCATTGTTGGCGCCAATAGGATTGCAGGGGACTCTTCCTCTTTTTATCTCGACTTCGAGTCTTGCCCCTACTCTGATCACATCTGAGAAGCTTGAAGGTCCCCTTCCGATCAGACGTTTGTAGAAAACAGCTGGGAGGGTATCCATGAACATAGACACTATTTCCTTCTCAGTCAATGGGGGCTTCACTTGTGTAGCTACACTTCTCCATCGCTGGGCATATTCCTCAAAAGACTCACGATCTTTCTTGCTCATAAACTGTAACTGAGACTGGTCTGGAGCTGGGTCCAAGTTATGCTGGTAGCACTTCAGAAATGCTTTAAAGAGATTCTTCCAACTATGAACATCGGAGGATGGCAACTGCATATACCAGTCTAGAGATGCTCCAGTCAGACTGTTTTGAAAGAAATGGATCAGCACTTTATCATCATGGGCATAAGCTGCCATCTTCCTAACATACATCTTCAGATGGTTAGATGGACACCCAGTGTCGTGATATTGATCAAAGTCAGGTACTTTGAATTTAGGAGGAATGAAAGTAACAACTCCTTCGGGATTTTCAACAGCGATAGCCCCAACAGCGGCCTCACCCCTCTGCAGCATACTCGTTTCTTCGGTTATCTGTGCTTCTTCAGCTTTAGTCTTCGGAGCTTGACTCTCCCGATCCAGCTGCTCAGGATTAAGAACCTCTGCAACTAACTCCTCTTGGCTCCGGCGGCCTTTATTCCTAAGATTCCGATTACTAGCCATCAACCTTGATTGCAGACGGGTGGAGTATCGGTGTTGGTGAACCAGCTTACCTTTCATTTCTGTTTGTTTAGATTTTTATTACATAAGAATCAAGATAAATGTATGAATGGATGTATGAATGTATGTACAATGTTTACTTGATGCCAGGAACTACAGGTGCCTTATCTTGTCACAAGCGCATAAACTTTTGTTTTTGATCTAGGAAATGAAGTAAACGAGGAATCGAAATAGCAACTCAACCTTCTTCATAACTGGGAAGCGAGAAGTAAGTGAAGCCTTGCTATTCGATTCTATTCTGATGCACCTATGACAAGACGGTACACTATTTGGTGATCCCCAGCAAGCAAAATGCAAATGAGATGTAATATGAATGCAAGTAAATGAATGCGGTATGATGCAATTATGATATGAATGATGCGTGTGGAAAAAATAAAGGCGATGCATATGGACAGCAGTTCAAAAATTGAGGAGCCACGCTACGTGCCGCCTCACACACTGGTTTATTTGATGAAGGGAAATATATTCTTTTTGATTTTGTTGTTTTTTCGAAAATCGTTGAAGGAAAAGAACTAAACTAGATGTAATAATGCAACACACAATTTTGGAAAAGCCCTTGTGACCTAAGAAGAGGTGAGACCTACGATCTAGGGCAATTTAAAGGGTAATCCTCCCATGTAGCTCTATTCACTCCCTTACAAGGCCACCAGAGCTACAGTCCCTTTCACAAAACTCCCTCACAAATGCAGCAAACTGCTAGGTGTGAGGCATCATGAAAGAGCACAACTCTGGTTGAAACTTTCGCAAGTAGCCAAACGGACAAAGGTCCTGATGGGCTCTCACTACTCGAATCCACTCTCCTAAGTTTTTTGCAGACCTGGGTTATGGTCCCACTCAAAACACATAGTCGCAGGGTATAAGTGTAGTGTGTGTCAAGGGCGTTTTCCCTAGCACTACCCCACCTGAAATGTAAACCAGAGCAGTCCAGACAATAGCGAGCACTAACAAGTTATCTACCCTAGTGTTTCATACCTAGGATATCTATAAACAAGGATATTGCTTACTTTAAGAAGATGAGCCAAGAAGAGGGGAGATGATAGAATAGGGGAAAGATGCATGAACTTACCGAAGAAAGGGAGCGAAGAAGAAGGGATCATGGGGGTTGGAAGAATGCATGAGCATAAACATATAAAAAGAAAAGGATTAAAAGAAGAGATAGGGAACAACAAGGAAGACAAATGCATATGCCTACAATCAATGATAAGAAAGAAAGGCAAACAAGGTATTAATCGAATCAACAATACATTAAACCACACATTTTAATTAGTTAGGCTTGATCCTCATCTTTTAAAAAAATTGTCCCCAGTGGAGTCGCCAGCTGTTGCACCCCGAAAAATCCCCATTTGGGTTTCTCAATGTACAACGTGGAAAAATTTTGGAGCCGCCACCAATATTTTAATTTTAAGACCAAAACATTGAAAAAAGGTCTTTTGGACAAGGCGGGTGGTCTTTTGAAAACTAGAGATATAGGTTCGGGGGTCGATTACGTGCGAGGAAGGTGTTAGCACCGCGCACGTCCTTTCTACCGAAAGGGAACCTCTAATTAAATGTGTGGTTTTAACGTTTGATTTGAAAAATACTTAGATTTGCCTATTTATTTCTTGTTTGAAGATGAATGGGAAAACTTAATAAAAAATTTATTTTTGGTGAGAAAGGGGGAAAAAAAGGGGTTTTAGAAAAAAGTGCTTGACGGGACATGGCCCGCTCCTACGTATCTCCCGGTGCGATGGAGAATTCAAAGCTACGTAGTTCTTGGGTAGAAAATGTTTGTGTGTTGGTGTTTTTTAAATATAGGGGTCTTAGGATTGTGTGATCTGTGTTGAAGGACCACTGGGGGTCTGAAGGGCCGCTGGGGGCTGAAGGAGCGCTGGGGCTCTGAAGGACCATAGTTCACTTATCCTAAAACGATGATTAACCCGGCCGTACGACCGACTTAATCCCCTACTTTGAAAATAAGATTTTTGATTTTTGTTTTATGAAAGAGATGTGTTTGTATTTTTTCATTTAGAAATTGTTTATTTTTGCGCTTGACAGGGGCGTGGCCCTGCTCCTACGTATCTCCGGGTAGAGAATCAAAGGCGACGTAGTTCTAGGTTGTCTTTTTGGAAAGTTTTTGTTTTTGTTTTTTTTAGTGAGTTTTTGAAATAGGACGAGCATTAGCAAATGATTAAACTAGCAGAGGCTATGATGAATCACTACTAAATACTCAAAAAGAGAGTTGCACCGTTAGTCAAACGAACAAAGGTTCTGATGGACTATTGATAACAACTCGTTTTTTATTATCCTTTTGGAAAGTGATTTTCGAAAGAGATTGATTTGTACAATGATCAAACTAACAAAGGTTATGATGGATCATCGTTTATTATTTTTAGGAGAAAAGGACATTATCACTAATAGCTAAACGAACAGAGGCTCTGATGAGCTACTAGCAACAATGGGTTTGAAAATGATTTTTGTTTGTTTTATGAAAATGATTGGTTTAGGGGGATGAAAAGAATTTTTATTTGTTGTGCTTGACGAGAACGTGGCTCGCTCCTACGTATCCCAAACGGGAATCAAAGCGACGTAGTTCTAATGGCGAAATGTTTTTTGAAAGGGTTTGAAAGGGGAGGTTGAATCATCTGAGACCATCTTCACCACTTAGAAAATGATGCACTAGGCATAAGTGGGAATCATGTGGTTCATCATCAACAAGGACACTACAGCTAAATTAAATCACATAGGGCAATTTTGGCATGGATCAGAATGATTGAATTTTAACAAATATAAAAACAGAAATACCTCTGATGAAGGCAGATATTACAACTCTGAAGAACGCAAATCCCGACTAACCCTTGCAGGAGATCAGCTCAGACGGACCAACGGCGCGAATAGAGCAAAAATGAAGCGTAGAACTGGAAAATGAGATTTGCAAGAGTTGTCTTCTCAGATCTCGTGAAAAATGTCTGGAGCAAATGTGTGTGTGGAGATCAGTGTGTGTTCTCCTCTGATCTCGTGAAGTCTCCCCCAAATGTGACTTGAGGCTGCCTATTTATAGGCTCAGGAAAGCGTAGGAATTTTAAAAAACATTTATTGCAAGGATGAATCGATTGTTTGATGAAGGCAAAATACAGTATAATCGATTCTTTGCTTTTAGAAAACATAGGAATCGATTCCTTGGGCTTTAGAAATTAGTGGGAATCGATTCTTGGACTTCCTGAAATGATAGGAATCGATTTCATTGTGCCTTTGGAAATAGTGGGAACCGATTTTCAGGACCTCTTGCATAGGTGAAAATCGATTCCTTACTTAATTAACACAATGAGGAATCGATTCTTGATCCTTTGGAAATAGTGGGAATCGATTTTCAGGACCTCCTGCATAGGTGAAAATCGATTCCTTACTTAGTTAACACAATGAGGAATCGATTCTTGAGCCTTTGGAAATAGTGGGAATCGATTTTCAGGACCTCCTGCATAGGTGAAAATCGATTCCTTACTTAGTTAACACAATGAGGAATCGATTCTTAAGCCTTTGGAACAGAATAGAAATCAATTCTTGCTTTCCACAAAATGTTTTTAGGTCTTTGCCATGCATGCATAAAATATTTTCCAAAACTTGCCATGCATGCATAACATATTTTTTCAAAACATGCCATGCATACATAACACATTTTCAAAAAACCCTAATTTGATGCATGAGGCTTATTGCAAAAATTATTTTTATAGACCCTTTTGTGAAAAATGACCAAAATGCCCTTTTTGACCCTAAAACCCAAATTTGCCTAAAAAGTGCATTCCAACCCTAAAAATGATTTTAAAGACCTTGAAATGACTTCTAGGACCCTAAATGCAATGCATGGTGCTCTTTTCTCTTATTTATTTATTTTTGGGGAAATTTAGGGTTTTAACCTAAGCCGGACAAAATTGGGGTATGACAATTCCAAGGTGCGGAAGCACATGTTAGTATGTTATCTGCATCCACTGAAACTAGTTTAGATTTGGCGAACATTCAGGTTGTGAATGACTTTCTGGATGTTTTCACGACGAAGTTTCTTTTGAACCTCCAGAGCGAGAGGTAGAGTTTGCTATAGAGTTGGTTCCTGGCACAGGATCAATATCTATTGCACCTTACTGAATGTCTCCTTTAGAGTTAAAGGAATTGAAGTCTCAAGTTGAAGAGTGGATCTCTAAGAGGTTCATTCAATCGAGCGCTTCTCCATGGGGTGCTCCGGTGTTACTTGTAAAGAAGAAAGATGGAAGCATGAGATTGTGCATCGATTATCGACAACTCAACAAAGATTCGATCAAGAATAAATATCCCTTACCAAGGATAGACGAATGCCTGAGGAATTTGAGGTGCTGCAGTGTTTTCTAAAATTGATCTGAGGTCAGGATATCATCAAATAAAAGTTAGAGCCTTAGATATCCCGTAGACAGCTTTCCATACTAGGTATGGACATTATGTGTTTGTAGTGATGCCCTTCGGTTTGACTAATGCTCCAGCGGTATTCATGGATTACCTGAACCGAGTTTTCCTCAATTACCTAGATCAATTTATAGTCGTTTTCATTGATGGTATCTTGATGTGCTCGAAGACCATTGAGGAGCATGTCCAACATCTCCGCATTGTTCTGAAAGTACTCCGAGAAAATAAGTTATACTTGAAACCTTCGGAATGTGATTTTTGGGTGTCAGAGGTAAAGTCTTTGGGACATGTGATTTCCCAAGTCGGGAGTTTCTGTAGATCCCAGTAAGAAGGAAGCGGTGTTGAATGGGAGTGACCGACATCAGCCGTAGAGATCAAAAGTTTCTAGGTCTAGGCGGTTACTATAAGAGATTTGTTAAAGGGTTCTCACAGTTAGATTTCCACTTACTCGGCTAACTCGAAAGGGTCAACCGCTTACGTGGGATGCTTATTGTGAAGGATGTTTTCAAGAATTGAAGGTTAGGTTGACTTCTGCACCAATCCTGATTCTTCCGGGTCCGTCTTTGAAATTCCAAATTTACGGCTATGTTTTTGAAAAGGGTTTGGGATGTGTTCTCATGCAGAATCATCAAGTGGTAGCTTATGCGTCCAGACAGTTGAAGATCCATGAGGAGAATTATCCGACTCATGCTTTGGAGTTGGTAGCTATTGTGTATGCACTGAAGATTTGGAGACGTTACCTATATGGGTCTCGTTTCGATGTCTTTAGTGATCACAAGAGTTTAAAGTATCTGTTTGATCAGAAAGAATTGAATAACAGGCGAAGGAGATGGGTTGAATTCCTGAAGGATTATGAATTCGTGTTGAAGTAGCATTCAAGAGAGGTCAATGTTGTAACGGATGCGCGGAGTAGGGAATCCATTCACATGGCAGAGTTAATCACGCGAGAAATGGAACTGTTAGAGTCTTTTAGATCTAAGTTGGGGTACATCCATAAGTTTCCACTTTAGTGGCAAGGTTTTGGTGTTAACCTTTCGCTTGCGAATGTTAACGATCAGATAGTATTATGTGATTCCGTAAGGGGTTCGCCGGGATTAGTCTTGGGGCAGTCGGTGGTGTGTCAAAGAGTATTGAGTAACGTTCACCGGGATTAGTCTTGGGGCAGTCGGTGGTACGTTACTGTTGTTGTGTAGTGTGGTTCGCCGGGATTAGTCTTGGGGCAGTCGGTGACGCACTGAGTTATAGCAGATTCGCCGGGATTAGTCTTGGGGCAGTCGGTGGAATGCTATGTGTAAAAAAATGCGGTTCATCGGGAGTTAGCGTTCGCGCAGTCGATGCCGTGTTGAGTTAACAATGTTTTATAACTGGACCGAGAGTGCTAGTAGGGGTCTCGGTAGAACTCACTGAGATTGTATCTCACTGTTTATATGTTGTTATTTTACCGAGAAGCAGGGAAAGTGGAAATCCAGGAGGCACGAGTAGGTGGAACTCGGACGGTGGCTGAAGATTTAGCTTTAAGCTTAAGTTTATGTTTTCCCTTGTTATCTGTGTATCAAGACATTTTGTCTTTAGCGTTATGTATTTATTTCCGCTTTCTTGTACGATATTGAACACTGTATTTCACTGATGGTTTGTGGTCTTATTTATGTTTAAGACTGTCCTGTTGTTATTCAGTGAAAATTTTATAGTGGTGTTCAGTATTTAAACAGGAAATATATCTCTGATGATTTAGGTTTGGTACACTTGGGTATTTTTACTCGATAAAAATACCGGGGTGTTACAACAGAAGCCACAATAATTGCTGATTGTGCTACGTGGGAGCTGAACCCTCTCCTTGAGACTCTCTTCTTGGAGTGTATCTTCAGATCTTCTCACTTAGTATAACTTCTATCTTGTATTTCTTGAATATGATTTCTACAATTATGTTTGACTTGTGTTTCTTGTCTAGTTTGCTCATTATGAGCTAAATACTCATAGTTGGAATGTTGGGATCTATGTAATGACTTTTAGTGCATTTGATGAAACGCGTTTGATGTTTTAGAAATTTATCTTTTGTGAACTTAATATTTCCATCTTAAATTAGGAATGGCCATCTAACTTAAGTACATTCGTAAATTCAGAAATGATTTATGAATAGATCGCAAAAGATAACATGGATAGTAAGTAGTAAATGACACTTTAATGCTTCTTGCTTAAACCCTAGACATAGGAGGGCAAAATCCATGAGATGAACACTGTGGGTGCGTGAGCAGCCTAGGGAGTACCTATTTAGGGTCTAGACATAGACTCTTGTAGAGATACCCTAGAGGAAGTGTTTGACAAAATAGCAACAATTGCGACAGCTTCTATTGCTGCAGCATTTGACGCAGCACCATTGCACTAGATGGGAGTTACTTAGTGAACACATTCCAACTCATTCTCAATATTGATTTTCACACCCTTTTACTAAATTTATTATTTAAAATGCGTTCAAAAATTTGTGTGTATTATTTTTACCTCACTAATTTGCTAGCCAACTTAAGCACATTTTAGACCTCAATCCTCGTGGGAACGTTCTTTTCTTATCATATACTACTTGTTGGACTGTGTATACTTGCACATGATTTTACACAACAGTCATCGCCGCTCACAAGTTACACCGATTCGTTGCAAATCCTCAAATTCCTGTCCGATTTGCCTCTGATGCTGACCGTATTGCTGAAATCGAAACTGAAGAATACCAGAAATGGATCGTTCAAGATCAGATGTTGTTTGCCTAGCTTCTGGCTTCTCTTTCTGATGCTGTTCTTCCCCGCGTTCTTGGATGCAAACATTCTTATGAAGTCTGGGAGAAGGTTCACACACACTTCCAGTCTCTTCTTCGTGCCAAAGTACGCCAACTCCGATCTGAATTGAAGAACAGGAAAAAGGAATCTCGCTCAATCTCCGAGTATCTTTTGCGCATCAAGGCCATCGTCGACTCTCTTAAGGCAATCGGCGACACCGTCTCTGAAAATGAACATATCAACGTTATGCTCGAAGGTCTTCCCCAAGACTACAGTTCCTTTGTGATGATGATCTATAGCAGGCCTGATCCTCCCTCTGTTGACACCATTGAAGGTTTACTCATGGTCCATGAGGCTCAATTTGATAAATTCAAACAAGAATTGGCAACACCTCTCGTCTCTGCCAATGTTGCTCAAACTTCTGAAAACCCTAACCCTAATTCCACTCAGGGTGAATTCAATCAGGGTAATGATCAATACTCCTCTCAGCGTGGTGGTCGTGGACGCTCTTGGCGTGGGAGAGGACGTGGCCGTGGACGTGGTGGACCTCGCCCTACAGTCAACTATGTGGCCGCACCGGTCATGAAGCTCTTCGATGTTGATACTTGTTTGATCAATCGTTCCATGGTATACATACTCAACCTCTTGTAGCTAATCCTCAACAGGTATCATTCTCTCAACTCACACCCGCCCTAATTTCCCTCCTACTACTCATATGGCCATGAACCACATTTACCAAAACCCTAACCTCTATGATGCACCTAATCTCTATCCTAACTCTGGCTGGTACCCTGATTCTGGTGCCTCTCACCACATGACACTCCAACCACAACCTGTAGCTCAGTCCACACCATATCAAGGCACTGATCAAGTGATTTTCGGCAACGCCCAAGATCTCTCTATCTCCTCTATTAGTTCAGCTTCTGTTAGATCCAATTTAGTTCCCAATACTAGTTTAACTCTAAATAACTTACTCTATGTTCCAAAATTGACTAAGAATCTAATTTCTGTTGCTAAATTTGCTTTAGGCAACAATGTTTTCTTTGAATTCCACCCCACTAAATGCTTTGTTAAATGCCAGGTGTAACACCCTAAAATAATTTAATTAAGTAATTGATTAAATTATTTAAAGTGTTGCACTATTTTATTTATTATATGATAATGTAGTATTTTTATTTAATTGAAGGGGATGGCGTTGGTAATACCGGAATTTCAAGTGACGGCCCAAGAGGCCCAAGCCCGTTGGCTTAGGCGCTCCTTAGACACTAGGGGTCTAGGTCGCGCCTCACTAGTGTCAAAGGAAAGAAAGAAAGTCGAAATAGAGAAGAAAAGAAAGAAAGTCGAAGAGAGGAGAAGAGAAGGAAGGGCGATTTCAAGCTTGGAGTTAGGGTTTGTGCGCCTTGATCCTAGGTAAGGGTTCCTAATCTTCTATGATTCGATTTCCTTTCTCTATCAATTGCTTAGGTTTCGAATTTCCCTAACCCTTTCTATTTTGATCAATTCGCAATGGTCCAAGGGAAAGAGAGAAAGGGCGTGATTGAGTGAAAAGGAGGAGCTTCTTTGTTGCGGTGATTTGTCGGTGCTTCGGTGGAAAAGGCTCTAGCTCGTCATAATCAAGGTTAGGGGAGTCTCACTCTATAATAGAGAGTATAATAGGTTGTATGTGAACCATAGGATCCCACTTGACATATTTGTTTTTGTTAGAATTGTTTAGGTTAGTTGGAATTGATAATTAGTGTGATTGATTTGATTTCCCTATGCTAAGGTTTGGATTTCATGTGTTAATTTTGTGCTTTGAAGTGTTCTTAATTTATATATGTGAGATTGGATGTTGCTGGAAAAAGTGCAGTGTGTTTTGTGATTGTTATGACATTTTGAGTTTTGGAAAAATAATTGAGAATTGGTGTTGGTTGTGATGGGGCGCCTGGGCGCCAAGTGCTGGGGGGGGGGGGGAAATTGGCGCATTGGGCGCTGTTTACTGTTGCTGGGCGTGTGTGTGTTCTGGGCAGGGCGCCTGTGTTGTTGCCTGTGGCGCCTGGTGGGGCGCCAGGTTGCTGCCTATGCTTAGGCAAGGCGCATAAATCATGTTTTTGGGTAAACCCAGTTTCTAAACATATTTTACCGAGCCAAACTTTGTATTGACCTGACCAAATGTTATTTAAAACACTTTGGCTAAAGAATTTCTGGATTTTCACTTGTGGTTTTGAAATTGTCCGGTTGGGCATCATTTTGGCTTGTTTTAGGGGTGCCTTGTGCACACATCATTTTCTGAGCATATTTTACCGAGCCAAACTTTGTATTGACCTGACCAAATGTTATTTAAAACACTTTGGCTAAAGAATTTCTGGATTTTCACTTGTGGTTTTGAAATTGTCCGGTTGGGCATCATTTTGGCTTGTTTTAGGGGTGCCTTGTGCACACATCATTTTCTGAGCATATTTTACCGAGCCAAACTTTGTATTGACCTGACCAAATGTTATTTAAAACACTTTGGCTAAAGAATTTCTGGATTTTCACTTGTGGTTTTGAAATTGTCCGGTTGGGCATCATTTTGGCTTGTTTTAGGGGTGCCTTGTGCACACATCATTTTCTGAGCATATTTTACCGAGCCAAACTTTGTATTGACCTGACCAAATGTTATTTAAAACACTTTGGCTAAAGAATTTCTGGATTTTCACTTGTGGTTTTGAAATTGTCCGGTTGGGCATCATTTTGGCTTGTTTTAGGGGTGCCTTGTGCACACATCATTTTCTGAGCATATTTTACCGAGCCAAACTTTGTATTGACCTGACCAAATGTTATTTAAAACACTTTGGCTAAAGAATTTCTGGATTTTCACTTGTGGTTTTGAAATTGTCCGGTTGGGCATCATTTTGGCTTGTTTTAGGGGTGCTTTGTGCACACATCATTTTCTGAGCATATTTTACTGAGCCAAACTTTGTATTCACCTGACCAAATCATATTTTAAGTGTTTTGGCTAAAGAATTTCCAGATTTGCACTTGTGGTTTGAAAGTTGTCCTATTGGGCATCATTTTGACTTGTTTTGGGGGTGCCTTGTGCACACATCATGTTCTGAGCATATTTTACCTAGCCAAATTCTGTATTCACGTGACCAAATCCTATTTTGAACATTTTGGCTAGAGCGGTTTCAATTTTTAAGGTGGTCTATCATGGTTGTGCGTTTGGGTGTTGTGTGGGGCGCCAAGTGTGGCCGCCTAGGGCGCCTAGTGGGGCGCCCGTGACTTGTGTTTGAGTTTCGGGTCTAATGGTGCTAGATTGGTCCCTAAGTGTTATCCTAGTCCTAGGGACGTGAGTGTGAGGAGAAAATAATGAGTTGGTTGGTGATGAGGCCATGGGGGCTAAAACTAAGATTAATCAAAGATGTGATATAGGGTACATGGACCGTGCTGTTAATAATTATGATTGTGGTTTTGTCATGGAGTCTCATGCATACATAAGGCTGCGGTCTGAGTTGTTAATTATGATAATAAGGCTGCGGTCTGAGTTCTAAATTGAAATGATAAGGCTGCGGTCTGAGATGATAATATGATGATAAGGCTGCGGTCTGGGAAAATGGTACCACATGCATAACTGTATTGCATACATCCTCATGATAAGCATGCTAGTTGGTGATTGTATAGTCTATGCTACTGTGTGACTATGTGAGTGTGATGCTATGATGTAATATACTTCTTATTATAATCTTTATTATGTAGTTGAGACTCACCCTTCTGTTGTTGTTTACCACAGGTAGTTCTGAGTAAAGGCTTACTCCTTTCACTCCCGAGTCGGTCTGCTCTGATACGTGACACCTAGGGGGTTGGCTTAGGATTTCTATTGATATTTAATTGTTGTTGATTTTCGTGTGCATTGACCTAATGATTCCGATGAGGCCGTTGTTTGGCATTTTGAGTTTATGTTATTTTTCCGCTGCGAGTCGTCTAAATTATAATGTGTGGATTTTGTTGGTGAAATAAAGAGTACCTTAAATTATTTAAATGGTGTTGCGTATTGTAAATGGTTACATCAAGTACGTGTGTAGCATTCCATTCAAAAAGAAATTTTGAAACTCTGATCTCTATGGAAAATAGCCGGGTAGAATGGGGTGTTACACCAGGTATCTAAGAGAGTGCTTTTTTAGGGCTCCCTTGGACCTGATGGCCTCTACAAATTCAACGACTTCTGCATTGTTCCACCAGACACATATACCTCGCATTTCCCTGCTCCTTCTTTTCTGCCTTTACTAGTTGTGTTGTAGTAGATCCTTTGAATTGTAATACTGTTAATTCATTCAATAGATGGCACATTAGACTTGGACATCCACATCATGCTGCTATTAAATCTGTTCTGTCTATGTGTAACATTCCATTTTCTAGTAATAATACATTTGATGTTTGCACTGCTTGTTGTTTGGATAAGTCTCATAAAATTCATGC
Organism: Astragalus membranaceus; assembly: GCA_039519185.1. NCBI lineage: Eukaryota > Viridiplantae > Streptophyta > Magnoliopsida > Fabales > Fabaceae > Astragalus > Astragalus membranaceus. The sequence goes on along the minus strand of CM076848.1, from coordinate 133,928,254 downwards.
CCCTCCCTCACAAACCATATATACTGCTCCATTTGAAGTAATTCATAGTGATCTTTGGGGCCCCTCACCTAACACTTCCTCATGTGGATACCTTTACTATATAACCTTTGTAGATACCTTCACTAAATTCACCTGGATATACTTCCTCAAACACAAATCCGATGCCCTTCTAGCCCTTAAACAATTTTTAGCCCTCATTCAAACCCAATACTCCACTAGAATTAAAGCTGTCCAAACTGACTTTGGTGGTGAGTTTAGACCCTTCACTAAATACCTCTCTGACTTAGCCATTTTACATAGACTAACCTGCCCATACACTTCTCACCAAAATGGAACCGTGGAGAGAAAGCATAGGCAATCTGTGGAAATTGGACTCAGTCTTCTTGCACACTCTGCCATGCCTATTCTCTACTGGGATCATGCCTTCACCCAAGTTGTTCATCTCATTAATAAATTACCCTCATATGCTCTACCTCAATCTATGTCCCCCTACCTTGCCCTTACCAACACTATCTCTGATTATAAGTCTCTTAAAGCCTTTGGATGCTCATGTTTTCCCGACATTCGCCCTTACAATCAATAAAAACTTGCCTTTAGATCTGTAGAATGTGTCTATCTAGGTCTCTCACCCCAACACAAGGGTCATAAATGCCTTTCCCCTGATGGCAAAATATACATCTCAAAAGATGTCACCTTCAATTAAGCCAAATTTCCCTTTCCTACCATATTCAACACCACCTCAACCAGTTACTTACCCAGCAAAAATACTTACTGTTAGGTCTCTAGATGTCCCTTCCTCCACCATAAACTTGCTCTGAACCTACTGCTAATTCCCCTGCACCTAGCCCATCTCCACCTCCAATGCCCACACCCCATTCTTCACCTATCCCCTCTAATAACAATCCTCCTTCACCCTCACCTCAACCTACAGTAAATAATCATCCTATGCTTACTAGGGGCAAAACTGGCCACCTTAAACCCAAAGCCTTCCTAGCTCACACTGAACCCACCTCACTTAAACAAGCCCTTTCCAACCCAGATTGGCTTCAAGCCATGAAAACAGAATATGAAGCCCTAATGACTAACAAAACCTGGTCTCTTGTTCCCTTACCACCCCATAAGAAGGCTATTGGTTGCAAGTGGATCTATAGAGTCAAAACCAATCCTGATGGATCCCTAAATAAACTTAAAGCTAGACTAGTAGCCAAGGGTTTTCACCAAACTCCTGGTTTTGACTTTCAAGAAACTTTATCCCCTGTTATCAAACCTGTTACCACCAGAATTTTACTCACCCTTGCCCTCACTTGGTATAGAGGTCAAACATTTATCCAATGGCTCTATGTTGCTCAATCAATCTAAATACATTAGGGATTTGTTAGCCAAAGCTGATATGGCAGATTGTAACCCTATTGATTCTCCTGTGGTGACTAATTGCAAATTGAGTAGATATGGTATTGATACATTAGCTGATCCTACCTTTTATAGATCCATTGTGGGTGCTTTGCAATATGCAACTTTAACTAGACCGAAGTAATCACTCGTTATTACTCTCGCTATACATGGACCTTGTTTATTTTTTCATAAAAACGAAGCTTTTGATGCTTTTCGAAAATTTGATAAGATCATTGCCTCTATCCGAAGTAATCACGGTGGTGAGTTCCAAAATGAGGCTTTTGAAAATTTTTGCAAATTATTTTTCACTTATCATTGGAATATATGCCTTGACATGATTTATTTAGGTTTCCCGCTTTTTGATAATGCCAAAAGGGGGAGAGTTATGTGATTTGCATGTTTCAAGGGGAGTATAATCTGCGCTTATCTCTGATATATACACTGTTTCAAAATATTTCTATTCTAACCCCTTCATTGAGCAAATCACTCCTAATGATGTTTGTCATCATCAAAAAGGGGGAGAATGTGAATATATGCCTTGACAGGAATAATCAGGTTTTGATGATTGACAAAAGAAGGGCAAAAAGGTCAAGACTACAAAAAGCGGAAAAATGCAATCAAGCGACAGTCAAGAATTATTTTACTGTTGTGTGTGTTTAGGATATTATTGTAAGTGAAAATAAAGCTCTCAAATATAAAATAAATCACACACTCACAAAAGATTTCATAAAAATAATTTTGCATGAAAATATTTTTTTAAACAAACCTCATGCATGCAAGATTAAATAGGTCAAGCACAAAACTTGTGAAAATGTTTTTTAGAAGCATAAAATCGATTTTACAAAGACTATATTTGATTCACATTGTTTCCAAAAAGAATTAGAGGAAATCGATTTCCTCCCTAGTATATTCAAGCAAAAAAATCGATTTCAACACATCCTAAATTCAAGCTAATAATCGATTCATTCTCTCTTTCATTCTACTTCATAATCGATTTCTTTCCTTTTTCCTATAAGGCAATAATCGATTCTTATGTTTTAGGAAGCCAATAATCGATTACCTTCTTGTTTCATTAAAGCACATAATCGATTAGTAAGATCTAAGGAAGCACCTAATCGATTATGCCATACTTTTAACATAGCTCATAAATCGATTAATACCAATTAAGGAAGGCTCCTAATCGATTATCATCTCCAAAGCATCCATCACATAATCGATTATCCATGTCAAATCTAATATTTGAGCCCTTAATTGATTATCAACTCCAAATGTTTTTTAACATAATCGATTACCTTGTTTCCTAAAGTGGATCACATTTGATTTCCTATAAATAGGGCGCTCATTTTCTCATTTCACAACCAACCCAATTTCGAAATCTCTTCTCTTTTACACAATTTCATACGCATTTCACACTCTTCTCTAACACTCTCATACTACTCTTTCACTTGCTAATATTTTATTTTTGAGAGCTTTATAATTCACATAGTTTGATATTGTATTATTCGAGCTTCAACTTGTTTTATCCACACTATTGAGTGTGCTATCAAATCCTTTTTCTTCTTATATGTTGGGGGTGTTCCCAAGTTTTTCAAGAGAGGCGAGATCTCTTGGTTTTTGAAGGTTTTCTTTTAGGGAGGTGATATCCCGGTGCTGTAAGTTCTTGATTGTAAAGGTTTCTAGCTGAACCTGTTTTAAAAGCTAGTGATTAGTTGAAATCCCTTGGAGCATTCCTCGGGGACTGGACGTAGGCCTATGGTTTGGCCGAACCAGTATAAATCTCTTGTGTCATCTTCTTTCCCTCTTGTGTTTGAAGTCACTTGGTCAACAAAACAGAGTATTCCATTCTCATTACGTGCATATAGTGATGATGATTGGGCCAATGATATTGATGACCGTAGGTCTACCTCTGGCTCTTGTATATTTCTTGGACCAAATTTAGTTTGCTGGAGTTCTAAAAAGTAACAGTTAGTGGTTTGGCCGAACCAGAATAAATCTCTTGTGTCATCTTCTTTCCCTCTTGTGTTTGAAGTCACTTGGTCAACAAAACAGAGTATTCCATTCTCATTACGTGCATATAGTGATGATGATTGGGCCAATGATATTGATGACCGTAGGTCTACCTCTGGCTCTTGTATATTTCTTGGACCAAATTTAGTTTGCTGGAGTTCTAAAAAGTAACAGTTAGTGGTTTGGCCGAACCAGTATAAATCTCTTGTGTCATCTTCTTTCCCTCTTGTGTTTGAAGTCACTTGGTCAACAAAACAGAGTATTCCATTCTCATTACGTGCATATAGTGATGATGATTGGGCCAATGATATTGATGACCGTAGGTCTACCTCTGGCTCTTGTATATTTCTTGGACCAAATTTAGTTTGCTGGAGTTCTAAAAAGTAACAGTTAGTTGCTAAATCAAGTACATAGGCTGAGTATAGGAGTATGGCCAATACCACTGCTGATTTACTCTGGATACAGTCACTGTTACAGAAACTCAAAGTGCCATATTACTCTCCTATACTGTTGTGTGATAATTTGAGTGTTGTTTCACTCACTCACAATCCTATTTTACATGCCCGTACAAAACACATGGAATTGGATCTCCACTTCCTTCGTAAAAAAGTCATCTCCAAACAACTGCAGGTTCTCCATGTCCCTGCTATGGATCAATTGGTAGACTCATTCACCAAGCCTATGTCCAACACAGCTATTTCTTCCATCTGCTCCAAACTCAGAGTGCTGTCCGAGCAACATCCCTCGTGAGTTTGAGGGGGGAGTATCAAGATATACATTCAGTTTTGTAATTACTGTATATACATTCAGTATTTGTACTTGTATTTGTACTTAGTTTTAATTCTCACTTGTATTAGTCAATTGTACATTTGTAACTAGCCTTAGGTAAATCTGTTTACAGTTAGTTATCATTTAGTTACATCTCTATTGGTTAGTTTGAACTGTGGTTAGTTCTGTTAGTACCACAGCTAACTTGTAACCATAGTTAGGTTCATTTGGTCAAATACTATAAGACCATCTCTTGTAATTCATTTTTTACACAAGTTAATACAATGACATTCTTTCAATATTCCATTACATAGTCACTTGAATTAGAAGGATTAAAAATTCTTTGAGCGAGTCACTTGATATACTTACAAATTCAAAATTAAATGAAATTATTCAAGCCTTTAGGGTAGCAAATGATAATGATATGATATAAACAATCGACATTGTTACTAAATAATGATAACTAATCAAACATGCAAGTAATATATAGTCTTACTCATTAAATATACTAAAACAAGATGGACATCGATTGATGTCTTGCTGCCATTAATGTACCTCAAAATTCATTAGAAAATGCATAGAGATGATAAATGAGTTGATAAATTCAAGAGATACAAAGAAAGGAGTACCTATCAGTAGGTGTAGGGTCAGTGTTGTCTCGAGAGCTGAATCAAAATGCTATGACTGAAATGAACTGCTTTTTTGTATCTTCACTAAAAACTTGACTCCATTCCCTTGCTTGTTCACTCTCATTGTGCATAACAATAGGCACCTGCAGGCAGGTTGATGGTTAACTTTAGAAAATGACAGTTAAGTACTAGCAATTTCAAGTTATCATGCTTACTAATATGTCCTAAACTTTCTAGAAAAATGTGAGTTACATATTGCATCTCTTTAGACACCAGGAAATAGGTATCTGTTCTTGTTACCTTCTTGCTTACTGGCACATCAACACAACCTGTGAACAAATTCTTTTCATTCCACACTGACTCACCATGTCAAATAAGGTCCTGATAGGATCCTAAATAAATAAATAAGAATTTGCAATCGCTCCCTTGGATTTGTTCCTTCTTGTCCCACCCTGCTTTGTCTCGATCATCAGCTTCACTGGTGAACGGAAATCAGAACCTTCTTTACTCGACTCATCACGATGTTGTTTCTGATTTGGCTCTTTCGTTTCATCTCGTTTTCTTGTTTTTGCAGTAACATAATACTTTTGTAACCACTGCAATTTCATTTCTAAAGAGATCTCAAAATCCTTCTCCGAAAGTTCATTGCTCCTTCTTCCTCTTCGTTCCAATTGTCGCTTGATTTTGTCAATCTGCTCCTTCCATTCTGATTTGCTGTGCGTGGCTTTTTTCTATAATTTTCTACATGGCAGCGACTTTGTTGTTTCTTTGAGCACTCAGGATCGAGTGCTTTGATACCAATAGATAGGAACCTGAATTTCTCATCTCTAAAATGGTACAATAATGGAACAATGAAACTGTATATTGATGGTGAAAAATGGAAATACAATGACGTAACGATAAACTAGGCAATTCGAGAAGCCTAGGGTCTCCCAAAAGGCTCTATAGAGGCCTAATCTCTCCAAAGGAATAACTTCCCAAATACTTGCTTAATGATTCTAATACCCCCAACTCCCATTTATAACCTCCACTAACTCACCCAATTTCCCTCCACTTTGCCACATAAGCAAGTGGTTACAACCAATTCCCTCCTTAAGCCATAATCCCCTACATCTCATATATTTAATTTCCCATCCTACATTTTATTTATTTAGGATCCTATCAGGACCAAAGCCACTTTAACTGAGTTGGAACAGATTGAACATTAGCTAGCTAACAACCAACCATGACAACTTCAACATCTTGAATACCTAACCACCTAAAACTTGGTGATCCAACTCAAAAAACAATAAACATAAAGATGATCAATAATAAAATTCGCAGGAAAGTTTATGATACTTGAAATGATCACTAGTGGTACTTCTTGAAGGAGATAACACAGGATCAACAACTGATGTCTTGGAATGGGAAGTAGAAGATCGAATTACGCTACAATTCATTTGGCCGTTGTGGCTACTTCCTCCCTTGACAATCCATTGCTACAGATAAAATCCTCGGTTTGTTTAAGACAATCACTTGATGCTTTCAAGCAAACTAAGGACCAACAAGCCAAGGCATGGAAGTGGCACGTAAATGTGTAAGGGTCAGAAGGGGAAGCACGCCATGGCGTGATTTTGGCACGCAGATGAGTTCCGGTTTGAAAACAGCGAGACACAAATGTATGTGAGTCAGAGTGGCAGCACGCCATGGCATGACTTTGGTACGCAAATGCGTGAGGTTGCTGACGAAGGATGATTTGGTGTGCGTTTTGCACGCCATTGCGTGGCTGTTCGTATTCCAATTGGAACTTATAAAAGCACGATCATTTTGTGAAATGAAAAAAAAAAACGGAAAGACAGAGATACACAGAGAGCCTTGGAGAGTCCTGGGAACACACGGAAGAGAATTTTTACCTGAGTTGAAGCTGGAAAGTGTGTTCTCAAAGCTGGATTCTCCATCATCATCTCTGTAATTTGGTTTTTACTGATTTTCATTATGTTTACGTAATTACTTTTGTTAGAGGTAGATTGAACTGCCTGAAACCCTAGTTGTATGAAATTCTAATTTGATCCTTTGGTTATCTTTCAATCAAGAGTTTGTTTTAAATTTCTAAATAAGATTTACAGCTTTGAATTCGCAATTGGAAAATTAGAGTTTAAATTAGATGTTGAGAATGAACAACCTGTGTTTGTGCGTCTTAGGAATAAGAGTATAACCAGGTTAGCTATTAGAGTGAATTCGACCATAATGCTCATGTTAGGTAACGAAAACTCAAGGAATTTAGCAGTACTTATCTAAAAAGAAGAATTTCCCGCCTAAGGAATTAGGGTTTAGTTTATAGAAACTCAGCTTCGTGAAGTAGATAACCTCAAATCTGATTAGAAATACTCATATGCATAGGTGTGTGATAAGTCTATTTTTAGAGTCTTTTTAATAGTTATTTTTATTAGGTTTATTTGGTATTTTAATTATATTTTTGAGCTATTTTACTACAAATGTTTACTTTTTATTTTCAGGTTTTACTTTGAAGTAAAAGAGAAAATATGAGCTAAAATGAAGAAACAAAGAAAATATTTGAAGAAGAACAATTTTTGAGACAGCACTAGGCACTCTGCAGGGCGCCAAGGAGCAACACTGGCAACAGGGCGCCAAGGAGCAACACTGGCAACAGGGCGCCAAGGGCGCCAAGGAGAAACACTAGCAACAGGGCGCCAATGAGCAACACTGGCGCAGGACAGGGCGCCAAGGAGCAGCAGCAGCGCAAACTGGCGCAGGACAGGGCGCCAAGGGCGCCAAAAAGCAGTCAATTTTGGCTGCGGCCACTTGTTTGTGGCCATCTTTGCCAACTTGATTTTTCACTTCTTTTTGACCATTTTGCCCCTCCACTCAAAGTGCTTTGTCCACTTGTTGATGGCTATCTTTGCCAACTTGCTTTGTCCACTTGTTGATGGCTATTTGCCAAAACTTGAATTGACCATTTTGCCCCTTCCCTCATATTTTCCTATAAATAGGACCTTGATCCTCACTTGTAAGTACAGTTGAATTTTGTGAGAAAATCACTCTCAAAAACTCTCTAAGATTTACGACTTCAATTTACTCTTCATGTTCTTTTTAATTCTTGCTTATTTACTTTCTTGCCCTTTTGATTCTTGCTCTTTTAATTCTTGCTTATTTACTTTCTTGCCCTTTTAATTCTTGCTTATTTACTTGCTTGCCCTTTTAATTCTTGCTTATTTACTTTCTTGCCCTTTTAATTCTTGCTCTTTTACTTTCTTGCTTATTTACTTTCTTGCTTATTTACTTTCTTGCTCTTTTACTTTCTTGCCCTTTTACTTTCTCGCTCTTTTACTTTCTTGCCCTTTTACTTTCTCGCTCTTTTACTTTCTTGCCCTTTTACTTTCTCGCTCTTTTACTTTCTCGCTCTTTTACTTTCTTGCCCTTTTACTTTCTTGCTCTTTTACTTTCTTGCCCTTTTACTTTCTTGCCCTTTCACACCACACGATGTACCGAAAGGGGAAGTGTGGTTGTTGGATCTATGAAATTAGACAATAAAATCAACACATGAAAATAGTTTTGGTTTTATTGAGACACGAAAAGGTCTTTGCTTAATGGGTTCTAATAATAATCAACCATGAAAATAGGCTTGATAATTAGTTTAGAACACGCATTTGTATTCCGAAAGGAAACTCTTGCTACAACCGTCGCCTTGTCTTAAGAAATATATCGTTCTTTAAACTGGAAAATAGTCGAAAGGATTAATAACGGAAACCTTATCATTTCGATGAAACTAATACCCCAAGTCTCTTTTTATCTTTAAAACATCAACAAAAACATTCCTTCTTTCTAAAAAGACTTTCTTTTCAGTTAATCAACTTTGGAAAATTAAATTGGTAATCACCTAGGCTCTCCCTGTGGAACGATAACTCTTTTATTACGCGACAAGACCGTGCACTTGCGGCCTATCAAGTTTTTGGCGCCGTTGCCGGGGAGACAGTGATATTAATTAAGTTTTTCGAAACCGGTTAGACTGAAGTTTTATTTTCTTTATTTTTACTTTTTCTTCTCTTGTCCCTCGAATGCGAAGAACCAGAAGTTTCGAAGAAACTGTTCAACAAATTCCTGAAATCGAAAGGTTCTTACATAGAAGGAGGAGAGAAATTCCCGATAACCAAATGGCGGCTAATGAAAATGCTCTAAAAGAGTACGCAACACCTTCAGCAGAACCATCGGCTGTCATTGTACATCCAAATGTGGAAGCAAATAATTTTGAACTCAAATCATCTCTGCTTTCAATGGTTCAACAAAACCAATTTTCTGGTTCTCCCACGGAGGACCCAAATCTTCATATTTCAATTTTTCTGGAATACTAAGGAACTCTCAAATTAAACGGGGTACCTCAAGATGCCATAAGACTAAAGCTCTTCCCTTTTTCATTAAGGGATAGAGCAAGAGCATGGCTACATTCTTTGCCTTCGGAATCCATTACCACCTGGGGCCAATTAAAACAAGCTTTTTTTACTAGGTTCTTTCCCCCAAGTAAAACAGCTCAAATGAGAAGTCAAATTACTCGATTTTCTCAAAATGACGGGGAATCTCTTTATGATGCTTGGGAACGTTTCAAAGAAATGTTAAGGCTATGCCCCCATCATGGACTAGAGAAATGGCTCGTTGTTCACACATTTTATAATGGATTACAATATGCAACAAGAATGACTGTTGATGCAGCTGCAGGTGGAGCTTTGATGAACAAAATTTTTACTGAAGCTTATGCACTCATTGAAGATATGGCTCAAAACCATTGTTAATGGGCAAGTGAGCGAGCCATAACAAATAAACCAGCATCATAAAAAGAGCCAGGTAAGTATGAAATATCTGCTGTTGATCATCTTACCTCAAAAGTGGACGCACTTTTTCAAAAACTTGAAAAATTAAATGTAAGTGCCGTTTCACAAACTCTTTCTCCTGCTACTCCACCATGTGAATTATGTGGGGTTGTTGGCCATATTGGAGCTGAATGCCAGCTTGAGGCATCTAGTACTGGAAATGAGCATGTTAACTATGCTCAAAAAGAAGATCCGTTTTCAAATACTTATAATCCTGGGTGGAGAAATCATCCAAATTTTTCTTATAAAAATCCTCCACCCAAATCCAACACCTAGACCACCTCCTGGTTTTCAAAATCAAAGGGTTTTTAACAACCCACAAAACAACCCGCAAAAGTCAAACTTGGAATTTTTGATGGAAAAATTTGTGTCATCTCAAACAAAACAAAATGAAGAATTCAAAAATCAAACTGGTTATTTGAATGACACACTTATCAAATTAGTATCAAAAGTCGACTCTATTGCCACTCATAATAAAATGCTTGAAAATCAAATAACTCAAGTGGCAACACAGGTGGCTTCATCCTCTAAGTCTTCGGGGGTATTTCCTGGGCAACCAGAACAAAATCCAAATGGCCAAATAAATGCCGTCACCCTTAGAAGCGGAAAACAATTAGAGGAACCAAGAGCAAACCAAGAAAAAATTGTGAGTGAAAAACATAATTTACCATGTGAGCAAGAAGAGAAAGAAAAAGAGAAAGAACTAGAAAAAGAAAGAGAAGAACCACACATCCCCCCACCACCATACAAACCATCCATTCCTTTTCCCCAAAGATTTGCAAAAAACAAACTTGACAAGCAATTCAAAATGTTTGTCGAATTGCTTAAAAAGCTTTACATCAACATTCCTTTCATTAATGCATTGTCTCAAATGCCGTCTTATTCTAAATTTTTGAAAGAAATTTTATCTAAGAAAAGAAAAATAGACGACTATGAGACGATTGCATTAACAGAAGAATGCAGTGCAATTATCCAGAACAAGCTGCCACAAAAGCTCAAAGATCCCGGTAGTTTTTCCATACCTTGTGTAATTGGAAGTGAAACTATAAACAGAGAAATGTTTGATCTAGGAGCCAGTGTAAGTTTAATGCCTCTTTCTCTTTGCAAAAGACTAGGAATAGGTGAAATTAAACCCACAAAAATGACAATACAGTTGGCAGATCGTTCTGTTAAATACCCCACTGGAATCTTAGAGGATGTCCCTATCAAGGTAAGGCAAACTTTTATACCGGTGGATTTTGTTGTAATGGAAAATGAAGAAGACTGCCAAATTCCTATTCTTCTAGGGAGGCCTTTTTTAGCTACTGCAGGGGCAATAATTGACGTTAAAAACGGTAAGTTGGTTTTTAACGTGGGGGATGAAAAGGTTAAGTTTGAAGTTTCAAACTTCATGAGGAGTCCCTCTGTAAAGGACTCATGCTGCAGGATTGATATTGTAAACTATTGCGTGCGAGAATGCTCTTTAGCATCATCTTCACAAGATAGTCTGGAAGATTGCCTTTTAGGCAACACAAATACAAATATAGCAAAGGAAACCCAATTCTACATAAAACTTTTAGATGAGAACCCACCATCACAAAAATTGGGTACTGAAACTTTGGGTGAAGGAAAACCTCGACCGTCTCCTATGTCTTATTTTTCACCTTCCATTGTGAAAATAACATTTGATCTAGGGGGAATTGAAAATAAAATCTTATTGCTTATACAACTTCCATTTTACAAGCCCTGGGATCCAGGAATATGTTTTCATTCTTCATGTGTCACTTGGTCTTTATGCTTCAAGCAATGGGACCCAGGAATAACTCTACAAAGGGCAGCTGTGATCCGGTGAGCTATCCTAACCCCTTTTGTGTTGTTTTATTTGAAAAATCATTGAGGACAATGCCTAGTCCAAGCATGGGGGGTATTTTATTGCTTTTATTAGGTATGTCTTTATTGCTTTGCTAAGTTTTTATCTTTTTGTACTTTGAGTTGTATCTGCTCCCTCCATGATGAAACTTTGTGAACCCTAAGCATGTTTTAGATAAGCCTTTTCTGGACAAAAATAATTTTTCAATTTTTCATTAGCAATCATCTAGGTGGACTAGTTGGGAACAACAAAATTGTATCATGGTTCGATTTCTACTTCTAGGGCTTTTTCACATACACACTATTGAGACTGTTTTCAGTTGTTAATACAATTAGAAGGACTGAAGAGAAACTAGTAACCTGGTTCTCTTGGTGACATTCACTGGATGCGCGGTTACTGGAGAAAAACGTCTGAGTTGGGGTATCAAGCAAAAAATAAATAAATAAATAAAAATATGCAAAATCAATTCAAAATGCAAAAATTTGTGCATTTTAAATGTCAAAATGAATGGTTAGCATATGAAATCAAAAAGAAAAGAAAAAATGCTTGAATGCCCAACATATAAAGACCCTCCTTTGAGACCCGGTCTTAGTGAATGGAGGACCCAAGCTTGAGAATGCTGGGGAACCGGTTCTATGATGACATTGATATCCTCTCTAGAGTATTGATACTTTAAAGTTGTCTCCCAATTCCACAAGAAGCCCAAATAGTAGCTCTCAAACCAAAGTGTTAGAATTGCCCCACAGTTCACTTAAGGTTTCGATATGAAAATAATTTTCCTTCAGAATTGACCTAAAGATTTACACTGTTTTTGCTTGAGGACAAGCAAAGGTTCAAGCATGGGGGAGTTTGATAAGTCTCTTTTTAGAGTCTTTTTAATAGTTATTTTTATTAGGTTTATTTGGAATTTTAATTATATTTTTGAGCTATTTTACTACAAATGTTTACTTTTTATTTTCAGGTTTTATTTTGAAGCAAAAGAGAAAATATGAGCTAAAATGAAGAAGCAAAGAAAATATTTGAGGAAGAACAATTTTTGAGACAGCACTAGGCACTCTGCAAGGCGCCAAGGGCGCCAAGGAGCAACACTGGCAACAGGGCGCCAAGGGCGCCAAAGAGCAACACTGGCAACAGGGCGCCAAGGGCGCCAAGGAGCAACACTGGCGACAGGGCCCCTTCAAGGAGCAACACTGGCAACAGGGCGCCAAGGGCGCCAAGGAGCAACACTGGCAACAGGGCGCCAAGGAGCAACACTGGCGCAGGACAGGGCGCCAAGGGCGCCAAGGAGCAGCAGCAGCACAAACTGGCGCAGGACAGGGCGCTAAGGGCGCCAAAAAGCAGTCAATTTCGGCTGCGGCCACTTGTTTGTGGCCATCTTTGCCAACTTGATTTTTCACTTCTTTTTGACCATTTTGCCCCTCCACTCAAAGTGCTTTGTCCACTTGTTGATGGCTATCTTTGCCAACTTGCTTTGTCCACTTGTTGATGGCTATCTTTGCCAAAACTTGAATTGACCATTTTGCCCCTTCCCTCATATTTTCCTATAAATAGGACATTGATCCTCACTTGTAAGTACACCTGAATTTTGTGAGAAAATCACTCTCAAAAACTCTCTAAGATTTATGACTTCAATTTACTCTTCATGTTCTTTTTAATTCTTGCTTATTTACTTTCTTGCCCTTTTAATTCTTGCTCTTTTAATTCTTGCTTATTTACTTTCTTGCCCTTTTAATTCTTGCTTATTTACTTTCTTGCCCATTTAATTCTTGCTTATTTACTTTCTTGCCCTTTTAATTCTTGCTCTTTTACTTTCTTGCTTATTTACTTTCTTGCTCTTTTAATTCTTGCTCTTTTACTTTCTTGCCCTTTTACTTTCTCGCTCTTTTACTTTCTTGCCCTTTTACTTTCTCGCTCTTTTACTTTCTTGCCCTTTTACTTTCTTGCTCTTTTATTTTCCAAGTCATTTAAATTCCTTGCAATTTACTTTTTAAGCAATTTACTTTCTTGCCATTTACAATTCCACTATTTATAATTTTGCAATTTTCTCAAATCCTAACATTTATTTTCTTGCCATTCTAACATCTAATTCCTAACTCATTTACACATTCCGCAACTTATCGCTTTTTTTACAATTCTTGCAATTTACACATTCCGCAACTTATCGCTTTCTTTACAAATTCTTGCAATTTACAAATATGCAATCTTCCTCTTCTCCTCTTTTGTCTACAATGATCATGAGTGAGTAGACTTTCTTAGCCTTGGGGTTTTTGGCAACCATCAAATGATGGCTTCCTACTAATTAATTCGCGAGACTATTCTCCACCTTAATCGCTTTGTATTTTTAAATCTAATTTCATCACTTTTCATTATTATTTCAAAACACCACACGATGTACCGAAAGGGGAAGTGTGGTTGTTGGATCTATGAAATTAGACAATAAAATCAACACATGAAAATAGTTTTGGTTTTATTGAGACACGAAAAGGTCTTTGCTTAATGGGTTCTAATAATAATCAACCATGAAAATAGGCTAGATAATTAGTTTTGAACACGCGTTTGTATTCCGAAAGGAAACTCTTGCTACAACCGTTGCCTTGTCTTAAGAAATATATCGTTCTTTAAACTGGAAAATAGTCGAAAGGATTAATAACGGAAACTGTAACGCCCCAATTTTATTAAAATCTATTTTGAGATGAATTGGTGAAATGATTGAAGAGATTAGAGAGTTATTGGCGTGAGAACCATGGTATAAATGACTAGAATTGAGGTTAGGTTTTTCAAGGTTTTGTGTTCTCAATCGAACTCCGTTTTGAATGGTTCTTGTTTAGTTGGAGAGTGGACCTAATTCTCTACAAAGTAGGCATTGGTTTCATAAAATTTCATTAAGAAGTGAGAAAGGAAATTTGGTTGCAAGTTGAGTGAGAAGTTCCGTCCAAGTTTGGTACCTCATTGTAGTATTTTGAAAATCTGTACTAATTGGTTACTTATTTTGGGAATTAAAAATCATAGATAGAAACTACACTCCGAGAGCTTTCCAACGAGTGGTCATTTGTTAAAATCCGATGTCGTTTGCTATTTTAATCAAGAGAAGGAAGAAAAGAGTAGTCTGCGCATGTACGATGTTGTTTCTGCCATTCTGCGCCTGAGTCACGCTCAAGTCGCGCCCCAAGCGCAAGTGCTGTGCATGAGCAGCGTGAGTTTCTGCCATTTCGCGCCCAAGTCGCGCCTGTCTTGCGCTCCGAGCGCGAGTTCGCGTATATAGCTGCGTTTCTGCGCAGCTAGGGCATTTTTTCTTGCTGTTTTCACTCTTTTTATCATATCTTTGTCTCTGGAGCTCCGATTGTGACGCCGTTTGTTGCGTTCTTCTCGTATCGCAGAGGGCTTCGATAGGAGAGCAATTCCAGAGTTAGAATCCAGAAGTGGTGAGAACGAAAATTAATCTCCCTACAATCTAAGAGAGAGAGAACTTGCGATCGTGAGAAGGAGAGAAGAAGTGTAGATCGCGTGGATTGTTGCTGTTGTTTCGTAGGTGACTTGCAGTGATCTCTTGTCTTCGTGAAAACCTAAGGTAAGGGTGAGCGTTTCATTTGACATAATTGGGTAGACATAGGGTCTCGTGGGTTTTTGATGAAATTGGAATTTGTTGATGGATTTGATATGTTTGATGGTGTTCGATGGTTTGAAATTTTGAAGAGCTTTGATGTTGTCTTGCTGAATTCGATGTTGTTTCGAATGATTTGATGAATTGTTAGCATAAAATTTGATGATGTTTTGTGAAGACATTTGGTGATTTCTCAATGAATTCTTGATAATTTACTTTGATGAGTTTTGATGAACTCGTGATGAAAATACTCGATGATTTCGTGATGGACCTTTGGTGAATGGAAATGATGAATAATTTTGTTTTTGAAATCGATGTTATGAGTCACCTGTCTCCACTGTTTTTCACTGTCTTTCGCTGTTTTTCTTGTCGTTTTTCCCATTTTTCAAATGTGATATTTTCCAAGGAAAATGTGATGTCTCTCTTTATCAAATGTGAGGTTTTTATCAATCCAAATGTGAAGTTCACTCCTCCACAAATACGAAGTTTTACAATTTAAAATTATGGTGTTGTTCTCAAATGTAAATACAATTTTGATGAATATGACGAGTTCACTCTAAGAGTGATTAGGATGATGTGATCTATATGATTTTGATGAATATGACGAGTTCACTCTATGAGTGATTATGATGATGTGATATATATGATTTTGATGATTATGACGAATACACTCTATGAGTGTTTTATGATGATGATGAGTACTCCAGGTGAGTGTTTGATGAGTTGCACATGCGTTCATAGAGTCTCATGGCATGTGCATACTATGACGAACAGGCTTCGGCCTCTTATTGATGATGATATGCCTTGAGTGGCTTTTGATGATGATATGCCTTGAGTGGCTTTTTATGACGAGATGGTACCATCATGCATATGCCCTGGAGGGGGTTGCATTCACATGCACTTCCATGACGGTGATTCCTTGAAATTAATTGTGTTTGAACTGATATTCTCTGATGATGAGTTTGATGATATTGATGATGTCGTATGATTTACTGTTCATATTACTCTGTTTATGCTTGATTATGTTTTATTGAAATTCTCACCCCTTCTGCTTGGAATGTTGCTCTATTGTGGCAACGCTGCAGGTAACCGCGAGTGAAGGACTTGCTGCCTTACTTTTTAGCTTTCTGGGATGTATTTTGTGTCGCTCTCTGATACTGTAACACCTAGGGGGCGTGGGTGAAGTTGGATAATTTGTTTAATTAGTCGAATAATGATCTTTATTGTTATATTGAGACGTGTTTGAGAGTATTTGGTGAGATGGTGTTTATTCCGCTGTGATGTGCTTTATGAGGATTTGATTTTCCATAACGGATGTTTGATTGCACAAATTTGAAGAGTGCATATTGATGAGTTTATTTTAATGAAGTTGTAGCATTTCTTTTCTATCATTCAAAAAAATTATTTTTGAAAAAGAATTACTCTGATAAATGACGTGTAATATAAGGGTAGAAAAGGGGTGTTACAGAAACCTTATCTTTTCGATGAAACTAATACCCCAAGTCTCTTTTTATCTTCAAAACATCAACAAAAACATTCCTTCTTTCTAAAAAGACTTTCTTTTCAGTTAATCAACTTTGGAAAATTAAATTGGTAATCACCTAGGCTCTCTCTGTGGATCGATAACTCTTTTATTACGCGACAAGACCGTGCACTTGCGGCCTATCAGTGTGGAAGACAGTGATATTGATCCTCTAACGTTCTTCTTTATTAATCAAAAATCTCAATTTTACCATTTTGTTCTAATATATGCAAAATTCATAAAAAGATTATGTTTCATTATTTCTTCCCAAATGAATGATTGCTCGAACGAATAAGATATCTAGTGAACTAATAGTAACGATGCAATCCCCGAGGACGATTTTTTATTACTACAGTAGCAATTTGGTAACTTGCCAAGCGACTATCAATGCTCACTGTAACATCCTAGGCCCTTTTCTTACTTAGTAGCCTACCCAGCGATGCACTCATGATCTTCTCTACCCCCATGTAGAGTTTTTGTCTTCCGTGGGAATCGAACCATGTACCCTGAGGCTTAGGTACATGCTCAATGCATTCCCACTACCAATTGAACTATGTTAGAGACAATGCAAGAAAGATGTGTTGTGTTCACCGTAGAACTTCTCTTCATCTCCATGACCATTGTAGTTACGTAGGAACAACAAGAATTGAGAAAAATATGTATTCACCGTTCTAATCGATAAAGGCGCTCCTATTTTATAATACAATATCAATCCTAATAAATGTTGATTGATCGTAAATAATTACTATATATATTTTTCTAATATAACTACAATATCAATTAGAATCACATCATTTTCAAAGGATTTTTTCTTTTTTATGACATGATGGTTTTTTTTTTCTCAACCAAAAAGACAACATATCATAAAAAGAAATAAAAAATCCTTTGAGAAAATACAACGAGTTAGAATTTCCAGCAAAATTAATAATCATTATTTGTTCAATTATCTAATGATTTTGACAAAGTTCTTTTTTAAAAGGCAAAACTGATTCCGCCAACTGTTAATTTATTATTAGGTGTCCAATCTCATCCATTTGAATTTATTTACGCAATCTATCATAATTTTGATTGGACTTATTTTTTTAGATAAGCAAGAATTGTATTGATGGGGGCACTAAGGGTGCACCAATTCCATATACATTAAAGAAAGAGGGAGGGCCTCCTGAAAACCTCCCTGAGCCAAAACCTAGTGGGAAAAAGACTCAGGCAGGGAAAAATTCATATACTGTTAGGACTATTTTATACCTTTTGAAAACTAATCATGGTAATTAAATTAATTTAACAAAAAAGAATATATAGTTTTTTTACCAACAAAACGAATATATATATATATATATAGCTTTTTTTACCAAACAGTAGGTGTGTTTACCAAAGCAAATTTAGCTAAAGTGCGAGAGACAACATTTGCCCTCTCGTCTAACATGTAATAAATCAAAAGACATACACTTCTTTGATAAATTGGTACTCTCAAGTAAAATTTTATCAAACTGAGAAGATAAATTTATCAAATTCAGCGTTTAAATCAAAAAATCTCATCTCAAATGCAAAATTAAGAGCATAGCACATCTTATTTACCTTGACTAAAAAAGGGTTTCATGGGCCTGTAATTGACCCTCGTGGCAGCAGCAAAAACAATATACCTGTTTGGTCTAGAATAATAGTTCTAATTCCCCAAATTCTATCGGATGGTCCAGCAACATCTACATATAGTTTAAAAAAGGGTTTTTTTTTATGTACCCCCATCATCTCCCTATTTACCCCCACATAAAAGTGAAACCCGAAAATACCCCTGCCCAATTTTTAATTCGCTCGGATTTACCTCCATTTGAGGTAAATCCGCTTTGTTATTTTTAAAGTCGGATTTACCTCATATGGGGGTGCCCAATAGGTAAATCCGATTTCAAAAATAACAAAGCGGATTTACCTTAGCTAGAGGTAAATCCGCTTTGTTATTTTGGAAATCGGATTTACCTAGTGGGTACATAAATCCGATTTCCCTAAAAAAAGAGAAAATCGGATTTATCCCACCTAAGGTAAATCCGATTTCCCTAAAAAAAGGAAATCGGATTTATCCCACCTAAGGTAAATCCGATTTTGTTATTAAAAAAATTGTTTTTTATTTAATTTTTTAAAAAAGGTTATAAAATACTACTAAAAATCCGTTAAACAGCCAAAACTAATCCAAAAATTATGAAAACACCACTAAAAATCTAATAAAACCAAAATAAAGTTATGCAAATTTTTTCAGATTTTTTGGAGATTATGAAAAATTTAAAAAATTAATAAAAAATAGTAAACGATGGAATTTGGGATTTTGAGGTCCCCAGTCTTGAAAGAAGTCACTTCTTTAGGAGTATTGATCTTTGATATTTTTCGGATTTAAAGAATGTGGTTTCATTACAATTTGAGTAGGTTGCCCGAAAACTGATTTTTTAGCCTAAATTATTCTCCCGACGTACAATATCGTCACGTGTTAACGAACTACACACTAAACAGAACCAAAAGATGGTCGAAATTTGTTTTTAAAATTTTAACTGATTTATTTATTTATTAATTGGGTTAACAAAGCGGATTTACCCCCACATAAGGTAAATCCGCTTTGGTTATTTTTAAAAGCGGATTTACCTTATATGATGGGGTAGATCCGCTTTTAAAAATAACAAATCGGATTTACCCCCACTTAAGGTAAATCCGATTTGTTATTTTTAAAAGCGGATCTACCCATCTTAAATAAATCCGATTTAAATTTTTTAAAATTTTTAGTGGAAATCGGATTTACCTAAATCCGATTTAAATTTTTTAAAATTTTTAGTGGAAATCGGATTTAGGTAAATCCGATTTCCAAAAAAAAAATGAAATCAGGATACGTTTGGGATTTTTAAATTTTGTTAAGGGCAATTGCGTCTTTTCACAGGGTCGGTGGGGGTAGCTGGGAGATGATGGGGGTACAAAAAAAAAATCCCTTTAAAAAATATGCAAGTGATGGTAGCCAAGAAGCAGGGCCAAGCGTTAATCCAATGGGCAAATATGGTAACAATGCTACAGGCTGGGCTGAGATGGATGAGTTAAAGTTAGGGGATTTTTTTTTTTACCCCCATCATCTCCCTAGCTACCCCCACCGACCCTGCGAAAAGACGCAATTGCCCTTAACAAAATTTAAAAATCCCGAACGTATCCTGATTTCATTTTTTTTTTTGGAAATGGGATTTAGGTAAATCCGATTTCCACTAAAAATTTTAAAAAATTTAAATCGGATTTATTTAAGATGGGTAGATCCGCTTTTAAAAATAACAAATCGGATTTACCTTAAGTGGGGGTAAATCCGATTTGTTATTTTTAAAAGCAGATCTACCCCATCATATAAGGTAAATCCGCTTTTAAAAATAACCAAAGCGGATTTACCTTATGTGGGGGTAAATCCGCTTTGTTAACCTAATTAATAAATAAATAAATCAGTTAAAATTTTAGAAACAAATTTCGACCGTCTTTTGGTTCTGTTTAGTGTGTAGTTCGTTAACACGTGAGGATATTGTACGTTGGGAGAATAATTTAGGCTAAAAAATCAGTTTTCGGGCAACCTACTCAAATTGTAATGAAACCACATTCTTTAAATCCGAAAAATATCAAGGATCAATACTCCTCAAGAAGACACTTCTTTTAGGACTGGGGACCTCAAAATCCCAAATTCCATCGTTTACTATTTTTTATTAATTTTTTTAATTTTTCATAATCTCCAAAAAATCTGAAAAAATTTGCATAACTTTATTTTGGTTTTATTAGATTTTTAGTGGTGTTTTCATAATTTTTGGATTAGTTTTGGCTGTCTAACGGATTTTTAGTAGTATTTTATAACCTTTTTTAAAAAATTAAATAAAAAACAATTTTTTTTAATAACAAAATCGGATTTACCTTAGGTGGGATAAATCCGATTTTCTTTTTTTAGGGAAATCGGATTTACCTTAGGTGGGATAAATCCGATTTTCTCTTTTTTTAGGGAAATCGGATTTATGTACCCACTAGGTAAATCCAATTTCCAAAATAACAAAGCGGATTTACCTCCAGCTAAGGTAAATCCGCTTTGTTATTTTTGAAATCGGATTTACCTATTGGGCACCCCCATATGAGGTAAATCCGACTTTAAAAATAATAAAGCGGATTTACCTCAAATGGAGGTAAATCCGAGCGAATTGAAAATTGGGTAGGGGTATTTTCGGGTTTCACTTTTATGTGGGGGTAAATAGGGAGATGATGGGGTAAAAAAAAACCCTAAAGTCAGTAATGATACTGAATCCATTTTTTAAGACATCATCCACCAACTCTAGGAGAAATTGTGACACAGCCGACTAAAGGAGACAACATTCCCAAATATTAATAAAAAAACAAACATGTAAATTCAATTAGTACAAAATAGTACAACTACTCAATTTATAACTTTAATTATTCATTTCATAAAGAAGAAATTTAATGATTGAGGATTTCTTTGGGTTAAGTTTTTCATTTTAATCTCTGATAATTTTTTCTACACCTTTTGGTCCTTATTTAGATCTATGTTTGCATTTTTTCCTCCTGCTTATAGTTGTTGGTGTTTAATTAACTATTGATTGAATTATGAAAAAAAAAACTATATATGATGATCTTAACACCTAAAATGTGCTAAGTTGTTGGCCGGTGAAGAAACTAGACGAGGCAAGGGTTTGGTTGAGTGGATATGAGCCGAGGCACTCATATATGGAGCAAGAAGAAGGGCATTTAAATGGATGTTTTGAGTTTTCACACCTACGTTTAACATCGGTTGTTTAAACAACTGATGTTAAAAATGTTTGTGTTAAACTTTTAATATCGGTTGTTTAAAGATCGATGTTAAAAGGGCTTTTAGATGAAAATCTCGCGTTCACAAAACAGGCAAGATCATACCAGTGCCTTAACTCCCTCTCGCGTCACTCATATTGGTGTCTTAGTTCACTGGATTGTACTCTTCCTCCCACTCTTGTCGTCACCTATTCTCCCTCCCCTTCCTAGCTCGTCGTTCATTGCCCTCTCCCTCGCCGTCTCGCTTTCTCGTCGCCGCTCACTCTCCTTACCACTTTTGATTTTGTTCGCACCCAGGTAATCCTCTTCCCCTTCATGCGGTTCCTCTTCCCTCTCCTCTTGCAGGACCTCTTCTCTTGTTGTGCCTGCTATTTTAGTTATGTTTAGTGTACTATCATTTTTTTTTGTTGCTAGTACCCCTTCGCTTATGAACTGTTTTTGTTTCTAGTTCCCCTTCGCTTATGAACCCTATTTTGCTACATTATTTTTTTTCTCTTCTTTGTGTATAACAAAATGTTAGGTTTAATTTCTTTGATTAAGAAATATTGCTTGTTGCATGTATCTTTGCTTTAGAATTGATTTCTTTGATTCATAAGAGCAGGAACAGATTCTGTGTCCTAATCTTGACATCAGAGTAAGTCTTCCGCTAAACCCGAAAATTGCACTTGTCTGTTGCGTTATGCTGTGTTTTGCGGGCTGATTGTTGCATAGAGCATATTGGTATTTCTTTCTGTTGCACGAATTCTTTTGCTATAACGGCCTTTTTGATGGAATTGACTGTATGATGGTGTTGTTCCACAAGCTTAGTAATGATAACATTCTGAGAGATTTCAAGAGGTAATGGACCTGAAAAGTTGCTGAAGCTTAAGTCCAACCTCACAATGTTTGGCAGTGTAAGAATTCCAAATGATTTTAATCCTCCGGTGAAAGAATCGGAGTGCAATATAAGAAACTTCAACTACTTAAATAGCCAAATATCTTTTGTATGTCCCCACCAAATTTGTTTCTGCTCAAATCCAAGAAAACCAAATTGTTCAAGTTTAAACGAGTCTTTGGAATATCTCTTGAAAAGTTGTTTCCCCCCAAGTACAATCCTTTGAGACCTGAAATGGATCCCAGTGAAATCATTACTATAAAGAAGCGGAATGCTTAAATTCTTGCAGTTAAGTTATTGGTGCTTAAATCCGAGTAATGCAACTTGGGACATTGGTCAAAGGTATTACCAATTCCACCAGTTAAGTTATTAGCTGAGATATTCAAAGTGACTAAATTATCACATATGGAAAGGAATTTGTTCTGTACCTTGCTGTTTTCCGGGTCGATCCGGGACTGCATTGGAAGTACTCCTATCGGGTCGGATCTCTATGTGTTTTGAGCGCGAGGGGGGGTACCTGCTGGTGTGTGAAAAAGATGTGCAAGTATACACAGTCACAAACAAGTAATATAATGATAAGAAAGGTCGAACCCACAAGGATTGGATTAACTTATGTATGTTTAAGAAAATATAAATTGGTGCTACTATACTACTCACAAATTTGGGGTTTTTATGTTAAGTGAAAACAGAATGCAAATATCTAAAAGAATGTGAAGGAGATCAGTTGAGGATGATATATGAGATGCCTTCACTAAATAATTCACTTTTGAGAGTTTTGTGCTTTTATGTGGTGCAGATGCATTGAGTGCAGCTGCTTGAGTATGTGTCTTTCAGCTACTTTCTTCAGAGTTTCGTTACAAGCTTCCTATGTCTAGGCGTGCTAAATAAGTTCACTCCTGCCTTTGAAGTACCCACTGTTTCACCCTAAGGACTATGTTATCCTATGTCCAGGACTTAACATGGTTTTAACAAAGTTTTCTTTATTACACAAGTTAACAAAGCCTTCATTAAAACACTCACCCTTATTAGTCTTGATTTCTAGTTATAAACCATGTCTGTGAATATAACTCTACTTATTCTAAGCGATCAACCTTACAATAAGATGGATATAGTATAACACAAGACCCAAAATACATGCAACACTTAAAGGCACAATAACTTACTCAAAAGCTCATTATAAAGTTAGAACATCTCAACCAAAAAAGGTTTAGCTCATAATATGCATTGCAAGGCAAAGATAGATGAAATAAAACATATTAATATAAATGAAAGTACAAGAGATATCAATAGGGTAGAGATTACACTGATTGAAGTACTCTTGCATAAATTTACCCAGGAGTGCAGAAGCACTGACTTCCTGGTGCAGTTGCACATAACTAAGTTGATGAAGAAGTGAAGGAAGAAGTCGTCGGTTCCTTCCTTACCTTCTTGCCAACTAACTACTACTAAAAACTATAAGGAATGAAACTACTAAATCACAAGTGAAGTGTATGATCTATATCTTATGATGTGATATGATATGATGATTCAAGTGAGAAGAGGAAACCTTTATATAGCCTTGGAGGTTTCCTTCAAGTGAGGTTTTTCTTGGAGATCAAGCTGACCAAAGGTGGCTTAACCATGGTTACTTTTCAGAGCCTTGATTGAGAAGATTGAGTCCAAAAGGGGAGGTCCAATTGTGGAAAGCCATGTGTTCTAGATGCGTAGCCTTTCATGATGATTTTCCATTGTGGGCCCCTCCTCTTGCATGTTGGCATGTGACTCCATGTGACTTATGACTAAGCATGATGTCATAGAAGTTTATGCATTGGTATGAATTGAGGTGCTTCCAAGGTGGGGTTAAATCTGCCTTCAGCGCAGGATTGTGCAGATGCACCTAAGTGCAGTTGCACCTTAGTGCAGTTGGACTGCTGTAAGTGTAGTTTAGTGCAGATGCCTTGTTGTTTCCCTGGTGTATTTGCACCTAACTGCAAGTGCACTGAACAAACATCTCAAACATACCAATATATATATATATATATATATATATATATATATATATATATATATATATATATATATATATATATATATATATAATGCTTAAATCAACACATAATCTTCTTTGAAACATAGAATGTTGTTATCTTTACTCATACTACTATATTTAATAGATATTATGCTTGGTTTCAAGCAATTAGTTATGTTTAGATGCATAAATAACTCTATATAAAATAGAATTATCACCTGCAAAGACACTTTGAGGCTCAAGCCAGTTTTGAGAATTGTGGAGTATGTAGGAAATGGGTAATGCGTACCTTTTGTGGCTATGCGAGCTAGTATTTATAGAGATATGTGCTAGCTCTGAGCCGTTGAGGCTTGATAAAGAGGGCCTTGGATATGGATCCAATCAATTGGGCTAATCAATGTCCAATTGGCTGAGTGGACCTCGTGGCCCAGTATGAAATACAAGATCTTGGATATGGATCCTATCCATTGGGATGATCCAGGTCCAGTTTGCTTAGTGGGCCTCGTGGCCTAGTCCAGAACAGTTTCCCCCAAGTCGGGGTTATTCCGAAGGATAGCCTTGACTTGAGATTGCTGCTTAGGTCGTCCCCGCCGACCGGCTCGCTGTCGTTGTCATTGGACATCCCAGGTCATCTATTAGGTGGTCCTCGTCGGCTGGCTCGTTGCCGTTGTCGTTGGACATCCCGGGTCGTGTGTTAGGTCATCCTCGCCGACCGCTCGCTGCCGTTTTCGTTGGACATCCCAAGTCGTGCAGGTCTTGTCTCTGCCCCCATGTGTGCTTAAATATTTCTTGTCGAAAAATGTCTTTTTACTTCGTGGTATTGCATTTATTGTTTCGATTGGGCAGGTGAACTTCTGGTAATCTTTCACCTAATATAAATATGGGTGTCATTTTTCTCACTTTCACACAAGAGAGAGGGAAAACTGATCCATTGAAAGTGGAAGGAAGGAGGTCGAGATCTTTGAGGAATAGGAGGAGGGCGAGATCTTCCTATTTTTTAGGGATAGGGTGAGATCTTGCACTATCTAGGAAAGAGAGGGCAGGATCCTCACTTAAACTGTGAGATTGGGCGAGATCCTCACCCAAAAAGTGGCATAGGTCGAGATCCTCGCCTAACAAGGAAGAGTGGGTGAGATCCTCGTGGATAAAAGGAAGGAGAAGGCGAGATTACTGAGAGAGTTCAACT
Organism: Astragalus membranaceus; assembly: GCA_039519185.1. Classification (NCBI taxonomy): domain Eukaryota; kingdom Viridiplantae; phylum Streptophyta; class Magnoliopsida; order Fabales; family Fabaceae; genus Astragalus; species Astragalus membranaceus. The sequence goes on along the minus strand of CM076848.1, from coordinate 133,902,747 downwards.
ATTCTCCCCAAGTCATCTCTGACGCCATCAACCCGCCGAAGTCGTATCTCACCCTGATCATGACTTTGCTGTTTGCTTGAACGCACTTTGCCTAACAAGGTACCAGTTAATTTCTTCTCATATCTTACATATACTTGTGATTTTTGTTGTCTTGTTTTGATAATCTTGAGGCGGACATCTTAGGTAGGCAAGTTGGTAGAAATTTTAGATAGGCTCGTGTCTTGCTTTTCAACTTTCATTTGGTAATCTCAGGGAGGGGACTTTATCAACACACGTGGAGAGAGGGTGAGATCCCCTCCCGAAATAATAAGGGAGGGCGAGATCTTGCGGCATTAAGGGATAAGGGGCTAGATCTTTTCCCAAATAGCAAGTGATTCATTCCCTGCATAGCACTTATTCTGACAACATGCCCCTGACCTGCATGTTAGATCTAGCGAGGACCAAGAAGATGGCTAGGATTGACGGTCCCTGGCCCGGACCAATCTTTTCTCGAATTCAAGGCGATATCTGGATGAACGAAGAGACGGAGAGATATATTGAATCGCTGGCACCCGCGTCGGTGGAGTCGGGGGTGCCTCGCTTGGCGTCGTCCGTTGAGGAATCAGAATCTGAGTCTTAATCTGTGTGGAAGAGATGAAAGGGATAAGCTATGACTGGGGTGGTTCGAACTGTTCGTTCTATCAAGAGCCAATATCGCCCCGGGTCTGTCATGTCGGGCATCGCTCCCTTGGTCGGATCAGATTGGCGCTAGAGGAAGTTGCCGCGGAGGATCGAGTTTGCAAGTCACCTAGCACACAGAAATTCAAGATTCATCATTGCATTTAGTCTAAGATGGGTGTCTGCCTCCTTTTACCCCTTTTCAAAGAAGAGTTTTAAGACTCCTCCACATAGCTCCGTCTCAACTACACCCCAATGCATGGGCATTTGTGAGATATTTCGAAGATGTGATGAGAGCTATGCAGAAGAAATGTTCCATCAAAGTCTTTTTTACTATCTTTGAAGTCTGGCGGAGGAAGGAAATTGAGGATGACCGGGTTCGCTATGAGCATGTTGCCTTCCGGTCGCGCTCGGAGTATGCCTTCTTCAAACCATACACCAATTCGCGGAAGAGGTGGAAAGATAAATATTTCTATATTGTTCCATCTAGTCAAAGTGTTGTAGATGTTGTAGGGACTTTTAAGTTCCCGCTTGGTTGGTCTAAGGATCACTCTGATTATGTCGCTGCAGATTATGTTATTAAACCGGATTGGCTGAGTGAGGAGGATCAAAAGATCTTGGATACGCTCAGAGCGATCGTCGACCGGTTACAAATAGTGCCCTGCTTGCTAGTATTGCAGAACTTAGTTAAAACATAGTCTTTTAGTGAAGTGGTAGCAACCATAGGTGTAGTTGTTGTATAGTTTTTGTATTTCCTCGCCATTGTGTATGCTCGTGCTTTTCTTTTTATTTACACTGACTAGATTTAACGGGTCTCTTTGTTTTTTGCGGACAAGATGGCTGAGCCTGCTTCTTTTGAGGACTTAATTAATCTGGCTGAAGGTGTTCGTGTCCCGACCGTGGAGCGGTCCGACGTTCGAATTCGGCGCCTACTCCTGGTTCCAAGTCTGTTGTAAGGGCGCCCTCGGGGGCGAGTTTGCAGAGAAGGGATCGTTCTCCGTTGCAAATGCCTGCTGATCGGAAGGTTAGGGGCCTCGGCAGTTTCCAGAAGCCTCTCACCATCAGTTCAAGAAGTCTAGACATCAAAAAGAGAAGGGGTCTAGATCAGCACCCAAAGTCAGGATAGATGACTTTACTCGGGCTGATTATGAGGCTTATCTAGAGAATCCGTTCGCCTTATGCAATAAGGTGTCGGAGTATGGGTGTGAGATGTTCGAGAAGTAGAGGGTTGCGGCAGCGGGTCATGATACAGGTACCCTTCTTGAATCCAAGAAAGAGAGAGATGATTTTGAGAAAGCCAAGAAAGAGAGAGATCATGCGGAGTTGCAGGTGAGTGGTGTGACGCGCAAAGCTGTGGACATTTCCAGGGCCGCCTTTCAAAATTGCCTAGAACAGGTGTCCTGCTTGTATCCGGAGATGGATCTGGATCCTCAAATTTTTCGGATTAAGGACAAAGTCTGAAATCGAAAGATCGTCAAGTTTCATGCCAACAAGACCGACCTCGATGTCGTTGCACCTTCCTCAGCTTGACCGTGTTTAGTGCTTTGAATTTCTTTAAGCTATGTATTTTCTTTATAACTTTGCTGAATTGTGATAACCTTGGTTGGTTTATGTTTATGTACTTTGAGGACCGGGCCTCCTCTATGGTGAATGTCGCTTTGGTAGTCTCGTGAATTTGTGAATCGTCAAAATAAGGTGCCTTGCCATCCGGGGAAAAGAGAGGGCGAGATACTCCCCGTAAAAGAGAGGGAGGGCGAGATCCCCTCTTAAAATGAGAGGGAGGGCGAGATCTCACTCCTCATGGGCGAGATCCCCACCAAAAAAGTGAGGGAGGGCGAGATCCCTTCCAAAAAATACGAGAGAGGGTGAGTTATCGCAGTTTAGACCTTCAAGTAATCTGAACTGGGCTTCGAGCTCAACATAAGAATTGTAGTTCTGCTACTTAGCTTTCCAACGCATGCTCGGACACCTCAATCGAATAACCACACCCAAAGTTATGATTATGGATTAGCAATAGGTGGTGATACTTGGATGAATTTTCATGGTATCATGTTGAATATGATGAATCCCCTCTCAGGAAAAGGAAATCGGTTCATCAGGGAAGTTTGGTAGAGCTTTTTGGCATTTTTTGTACGGAGACGCTTGGCAATGGCCTCTGGTACTGGTTTGGGTTGGTTTTTCGAAGACATAGACTTGGGTGCCATGATTAACGACGGGAACAAAAATCGGAGTTGGTGAGCCATTTAAGAAATTTTTTAATCTCGGCTGATAATGGATCATTTCACCTTTCCAATAAAAATATCTCTCACTAAAAATGCCACCAATATGTATATATATATATATATATATATATATATATATATATATATATATATATATATATATATATATATATGAAACTAAGAAAGAACAAGGGAGTTAGGGAGACATACCGAACGACAAGGGCACATGCACGAGCAACAACGAAGGGAACGATTAGTGAAGGCAATGGCGAGGGCATGATTGACGACAAATGAACAATAGTGAGGGCACAAGCATAAGCAAGACGAGAGGGGAGAGATGAGAACAAACTATGATAAACAAGAGGGATATGCAGAATTTGTTAACTAAAAGGGTTTTTGGAGTCAGTTGCTTCAAGAGAGATCTCTAGATGTGTAGTGAAATACACATTTAGAGTCGGTTCTTGAAACAACTGACTCCAAATGTTTAGCGTGAAGGACGTTTAGAGTCGGTTTTTCAAACAACTTACTCAAAATATTAGTTTCCAAATTATTGAGAGTCAGTTGTATCAAGAACAAACTTCAAATTATTGCACAAATTTGCAGTTACCAACTTAATTGCAAAATTACCACCAAGTCCGCATTTGGAGTTGGTTCCGAAAACAACCAACTCTAAACTGTACTTCTTTACAGTCAATTTTGCACTAGTAAATACATAATCATCTTTTGTATGTTGAGCTATATACACAAATGATTGATGTGTAGCAGTAATACATCTGTTCTAGCTAGAAATAGCAAATACCCTGGGTATGTTCTATTGAATCCTAAGAAGGTTAAATAACACTTTAAATACATTACCATTCTTTTAAAGTTGTTTCCTTCCCAAATTATGTTACAACATTACTTTTTCAACTCTATTACAAGCACGAGACTATTATCTCCTTATTCACATGCAACCCAAAAATTTCTTTAGCAAAACCTGTCTGGGCTTCTTGACTTTGACAAATTTGGCTTAAGAAAATATCAATGATCTTCGAGTGTGTAAAACAATCACCGGCCTGATTGCATTCAAGTCTAATTTTTTTAACAGCAAAAAATATATGTTATATATAAGATGTGTTTTAAGGAACACAAAAACTTGTATACAGTGTAACACCTGACATGCAAAGAAGGTCTACAGAGATAACCAAAAAGGAGCATAGAAAACCAACATCCAAACAAATAATTAGTCCGGTTGAACTTATAGAGTCTAGTGTCTCCACCAAAATTACTTCTAACCCTTGGAAATATAATCCAACAAGTCCACACACACCACTCATAAAAGAGGTAATATGACTCGACTTAGTCTTAGCCAGTACCAATTCCACGAATACATCTTTAGATTTAAATCAACTAACATATATTTTGACATATTACTGCAAGCTAAATCTAAAAATAAAATAACTCATCAAAGCAATAAAACTCTTTAGATCAGACCAATTAAATATCTTCATGGGTTGTATGCATTTTCGCCGCAGATGCATCTCCAGCACAATTGCATCTCCAAGCCTCTTTAGAGACCTCTGTTGCTTTGTTGTCTATGCCTTGTAGAATTTCCTCCTCTGTTTGCTCATCAAAAATTTCATAATTAGTTGGTCCCTGCAAAAAATATCATCATTAACAAAAAATTAAATAAACTGTAATCATCATATTTCTTTCACCAAATAACAACAATATAAATAAAAGATCATTAACTAATCACAGAAACGTTAGAATGTATTAATAATATTTTTAAAAAACAACCAACAAAAATATTAAAAAAAATCCTGGAAATTACAATTATTTTTACAAACAATAAATATTCCAAGAGAACCCTTTTCCTTTTTAAAATTAAAAATATGACTTCTATAAAAAAGTTATTTCTAAAGTCTAAAAAATGTTGCAATAAAAAAATAAAGTCTAAAATATAAACTTCACCATATAGTAATGTTATATACTTAGAAATATGTAGTTTAACTTTAATTAATATTATAATTATCCGTAAAAACAAATGTTGATGCGGCAACTTCTAATTTGATGTTACAATTATATATATATATATATATATAATACTTGCAATAATTCATGATAAGTCATGTGTAGTAAACGGACAAAATAAAACTATTATGGAGGAAAATTTTTCATGTCTGTATATAGATGGAATATCCTTTGTGCTCGGCTATTTTTATAATGCTTTCATGTTTGTCTTTCAGAAAAAACAAAATAAGAACAAATAACTAACCGTAAAATCTATCTCAGATTCGAGGAGCAGGGGACTAGTATCTGCGATGAATAAAGAAGTAATAAATTAAATATTTTTTCATCACTGAAATACAACCAAAAATTAGAGTAGTGGATAGTTGATGGTGGAAAAGTGAGATAGTAATAACAAATTATGTGTGGAAAAATTGCATACCTAGACATGTAAGGAAGACCAGAGCACAAATTGAGAGCATCATAAAAAAGGAGACAATGCAAAAAAGTTGTTTTTTGTTCACAAGCTTAGCAGAACTTCTCTTCATCTCCATGAAGATCGTAGGAACCAGGAAGAATCGAGAAGAACTCACTTGTAAAGTATGAAGTATACGAAAGGTAGGCTATATTTATACTTAAAAGAAGAATTACAATACAAAATCAATCATAATAAGTGCTGATTGATCCTAAATAATTACTATATATATATATTTTTCTAATATAATTACAATTTTTTCTAACAATATAATTACGGTATCAATCAGGACTATGAATTTCCTAATTTAATGATAATATCAATCAGAATCACATCGTATCATAAAAAAGAAAAAGAAACAATCCTTTGAAATTATCATGCAGTTAGTAGACCAAAACAACATCTAAATTAATAATGATTATATTTTGTTATCTTTATCATTTTGGCAATTTGGCAATATATGTTTTTTTTTTTTTAGAAAAGACAGGTTCCACGAGCTGCTGATTTATTATTACGTGTCCATTCTCATCCATTTCTAGTTTATCACACAATCTATCAAAATTTTGATTGGACTTAATTTGCTAGAAATTCGTAAACTGCCGTAAATTTTGTGACTATTGGATACCTTTTGAAAACTAATCCTGGTTATTTGTCCAAAAAAAAAAGAAAACTAATCCGGGTTATTTGTCCAAATAAAAAGAAAACTAATCCTGGTTATTTGTATAAAAAAAAAAAGAAAACTAATCCGGGTTATTTGTCCAAATAAAAAGAAAACTAATCCTGGTTATTTGTCCAAAAAAAAGAAAACTAGTCCTGGTTATTTGTCCAAAAAAAAGAAAACTAATCCTGGTTATTTGTCCAAAAAAAAAAAGAAAACTAATCCTGGTTATTAAACTATTTTGACATAAAAGAATATATAGCTTTTCCTTTTTACCAACAAAAGGAAAACTAATCCTAAAAGAAGTTTCTTCTTGAGGAGTCTTGATCGTTGATTTTTTTCGGATTTAATGACTGTGATTTTATTACAATTTGAGCAGATTGCCCGAGAACCGATTTTTTTAGCCTAAGATTCCTCAAGAAGGAACTTCTTTCAGGACAGGGACCTCAGAATCCCAAATTCCATCGTTTACTATTTTTTATTAATTTTTTTAATTTTTCGTAATTTCCAAAAAATCTAAAAAAATTTGCATAAACTTATTTTGGTTTTATTAGATTTTTAGTGGTGTTTTGATAATTTTTTGATTAGTTTTGACTCTTTAACGGATTTTTAGTAGCATTTTTATAGCCTTTTTTAAAAATTTAAATAAAAAACAATTATTTTTAATAACAAAATCGGATTTACCTTAGGTGGGGTAAATCCGAATTCCTTTTTTTAGGGAAATCGGATTTATCTACCCACTAGGTAAAACCGATTTGAAAAATAACAAAGTGGATGTATCCACATCTGAGGTAAATCCGCTTTGTTGTTTTTAAAGTCGGATTTACCTATTAGGTATCCCCATTTGAGATAAATCCGCTTTGTTATTTGGGCATGGGTATTTTCGGGTATATGGGATGTGATGGGGGTATATGGGATAAGTTTTGTAACTCCCGTCATCTAATCCACGAATGAAATTATTGAGAGAAAGTGTACGATATTTTTTAAAAGAACAAGTCTCATTTCTACATTATAAATGTAGAGTAGTAGGAGTGTGAGTATTAAAGAAATAATACATTTTCATCACTTGATCAGCGAGCGCGATACGGCGAACTGCGGTGCGGCGAGAGGAGGAAGGAGCGGCGTGTGTTATGCTTGATATATATACACAAATGTATGTGCAAGTGTACACAATCGTAACAAGTAATAAAGTAGTAAGTTGAGATCGTACCCACATAGATTGGACTAATTTCAAAGTTTAAAGCAATAGCTTTAGTGAGGAGTAACAAAATATCACAATATTAAGGAATGCAAAGAAAGTTGAATTGGGATGAAATATATGATGAAAGAGTAGTTGGAATGCTTTCCACTAGTAAGTCACTTTTAACAGCATTGTGTTATATACGATGCTGGAGCATTGCATGCTGTACCATTGGATGTGTGCATTTCGGCCACTATCGTCAGAGTATGCTCTGATACGTAGCACCGGGGGGCGTCTTATGTTTATGTGTTATTTTAATTACATTGTTAGACTGTTATTAGTGATGTATTGGATTTGTTTTCGAACTTAATATTTTTCCGCTGTGGTAATGACTGTATTTAGTTGATGCGAACTGAACTGGTATTTTATGGTGCTATGTATCTTGTTGCTTTTAGCCAAATTATGCAAATTTGAAGTTGTTGATTTAATGGAGTAAGTGTAGCACTCTCTTATATTGTTTTAAAAAAAAAAGAAACTCTGATTTTATTAATTAGTAAGGTTTTTAGAAGGGGGTGTTACACCAACATCAATACATAACACAAAGCTAATTAAAAGATCATTACAAAGTGTGTGGCATCTCAACTACAAATGGAATTAGCTCATGCTTAACATTACTGAAATCATAGTCATGTTAATATAACTAACAAATACAAAAGACAATAAATAGAGTAAAGTGTACACAATTGATTGCTCCTGCATCAGTCAGCTCAATAATGCTGCAACATTGCCTTCAACACTCCTTGTAGTTGCTTGAGGACTAAGGAAGAAGTTTTTAATTCCTTCCCTTTCCCTTCAAACCTGCTCCAATGATGTTGTAAGTGATATTTTATGGTCTTGTTGTGAATGAAGAGGTGAGGAGTATTTATAGTCTTCAAAAAGGTAGTCCATTGAACTTGAAAAAGTAAGTTATTTGAAATTGTTGCTACTTGCTTCACTTTGACTTGATTTGATTGTGAATTTTCCACCAAAGAGGTCCTATGGCGTGTGGACAAGTGTCCCTAAAAAGTACAATTTGCAAGTGAAGTTGTTAGTAGGGTGGCGTTGAGGTGGGAAACTTGGACCACTTGCGCAACTTGCTGTCTGGTGACGTCATCATGGTGATGTTGTGGCATCCAGGGCTCCTGCATGTGATGTTGTAGCATTGCAATCCTTCTTGGTGCATGCTTGACCTTCTATGCTACTTGCCCTTACTGGTGCATGCTTGACCTTCATTTTCTTTTTCTTTGGCTTTGGGGTTGTTTCAGTTGTTGTTGTAGCAGCTTTGGATGCTCCAGCTTTGGAAATTCCAGCATCAGGGTCCTTTTCTGCAGGGATAATTTCTTTGGCAGCTTCCTCCTTTTCTGGTGCAGAGTAGGCAGTCATTGATTCCTTCCTCAGGGCTTCCAAGTTGTCCATCACCAGCTTTCTGGAAGCTTCAGCCATAGCTAGGTCTACCTGTTGCTAAACTGGCTTCACTGCGGATGCTGGGACATCAGGCTTTTGTGTTGATGCTGGGGCATTGAGCTCTTCCGTGGATGCTAGGGAATCGCCTTGTTCTTATGCTGGGGCATCAGGACTGCCTGTGTTGCTTCAGCATCACCTTCTTGCTGCTTTTCTGTTTCTCCAGGGGCTTCTTTTTCAGTTGGTTCTCTGCCTTCCTTTTCCTCCTCTTCTTCTTCCTCTTGTTCCTCTTCAGTCTCCTCTTCTAGTTCCTCTTGTATTACCTACAATTTTATTTTCAAAGGTGGGTCAGCTGCATCAACTTTTTCAGAGGATGCTGCAGTATCAGTGATCACAGCAGGTTGTTGTTTCTGTTGTTTTTGGTGGGCTTTGTTGTGGTGGGGTGGGATCTTTTAGTGTCTCAGATGGTGATGGGGATATTTGTTGTGGTCAGGTTTGAGTGACTTCAGTGTCAGGTTGGGTGGTTGATGAGGGTTCAGGGCTGAATGTTTTGCTGGCTTGTGGGGTAGATGTTTTCTTAGTGGGTGGTGTTTTATGGGTGGGTGAGGTGGTGTCTATGGTGGTGGTAGTTTTGGTTGGTGTTTTGGTGGTGGTGTGTTTTTTCGTGGGACTTCCTCCAAGATGATTTCCTCCATGCTCTCACTTTTCTCACTCTCATTTTCCTCATTCTCCTTCTCCTTTAGTGTAAACAAACTTGATGCGTTTTAAAATGGTAATTGCATCCTATGCTGTTTGTCCGGCCTCGTTACGTGCGTCTGCTGTGCCTGTATGCTATTGGCAGGTTACCTTGTTGCATGTTACTCTCCTATGTTGTTTTGTCCAAATCAAGTTATTGCCAATAACTGCCGTGGTGTTTTAATCCCTACAAGTGAAAACGTTTTCATTCCAGTGCTACAATTTTGGTCCTCAATTATTTTGGAAGTTGCAACTTGATATAACGATTTTAGCTGAGAACTACCTCATTGAACTACTATTTTAACCTGCCTGATTTCCTCAAAGTGCAATCTTGCATGCTTGAGTTTTATGACAAATCTTTTGGTCGTTACTTCTTGAATTGCGTCATGTGAATTTAAAAAGTAAGGGGATTTCTGAAACTGCTTTGAATGACTGTTAAATAGCTTTATGGTTGGATACCGATTTTGACATTGGAAAATTATTTTAATAAATGGACATTGAAAGTGTATAAAGTTTTACTATAGCATGTTTTTGACTGCACAATGATGCTTCACGCTAAGTGCCTTGTGAATTGGTCGTGCCAATTATGTTTCGATGTTAGCATCCTTGACTGCCGCAAATGATAAAATTTTTGGTTTGAACACCACAACTGTTGTTTCCTCCTATTTTTACAAGCTACGTGAAATGATTTTAAAAATGGGTTATAGTTATGTCGTTGTTATCCCGGGTATTTTGGTGCCTTTTCGTATATGTGCCTTAGCTGTGAATTGTTGTCTCCATGGGTTGGCCTTTCTAGCTGTTTTAATGCCTTGACTGCTGTTCCATGAGTTGAATTATTTTTCCATGCTGAACTATGTAGATGATTATCACTTACTCCAAAAGATTGTCATTATTGTTTTGGTGATTAGTGACTGATGTCACGGGACTTGGTTTTGATTTCCTGCTGGTTTGGAAGGTGTTCAATTTTCGAAAAATGTATTAGTTGCTGTTTTGTCAATTTAAAGTATTGCTATTTGCCAACTAAACGAGTTGCTATATTATGGTTTATTTTTATAGAATGAGTTGTTGTTTTATGAAATAAGTGTAGTGCGGTTTTATGAAAATGAAGCGCTATTTAGCTTGTTACTCTGTGGAACTAAAAACCTATAAATACCATTATTGACTGTTTTGGATTAACGGCGAGTTCAATATATTTGAAAAATTGGGTTTTATGAAAGTATTTTCCTCTGGCTCTTATTTTATGGTATTTCTAATTCTATTGGGGTTGTGAAGTGTATCTTTCTAGATTCCAATAGGACGATAGTAAAGGATTGTTCCACACTCTCGATGTTGCACACTTTGATTTCCTTCTAGAGTATAACTACTTGGTGTTAAGTGTTGGAATCATTAGGTGTTAAGTGTTTGGACTCCGTTTCCCTTTGCCTTTTTGTAACCTAATCGAGTCTAGTTACTTTCCTTTTTACATATTTAAAAGAATGTAAATGTTTGGTGTTTAAATTGGTGGAATTATGTTTCATTGAAATTTATAAGATATGACTGTAGAGGTGACTAGAATAAATGCATGCTTAAAACTATTTGCGAACTCTAATTGTCTACAACTGATTCTATTGTCTGATTTTGGTTGGTACCTCTTTAATTGTGTTACGAGGTTTTGTAAGTTGAAAATGAAGTGAGTTATGAGATTGTTTGTGAACCCGTAACAGACAAATTTTATGATTGGATACAATATTGGTATCAAACTTATTTTAATAAACGAATTCCTATTAGATTATTTCGCAGTTGTGCCAATTGTGTTATGTGGTCTGATGAGTTAAATAGGGAATGCATGTTAAGAAATGAATGCATGTTGGTATTATTGAAGATATTGTTCTTACACGTTTGCTTTTATTGAACTCCCAAGTTTATGGTGTTAATTGAGTACCCTGTGTGATATGCTGGTATGATCTTCATGTGTGATTAAATATTATTATTTTTGTAGAGATCGTTTAAATTGAATTGTTTTGATGTGCTTGTCGTGTCTCAGACTTGAGTTATGAATATAAAATAATGTCGTTGCATTGAGGAATGAGTAAAAGAGCCAACAAGTAGTGTAACATTTTATGTTCAGAAATATTGTATGCTACATTAAAAGAGAATGCAATAGGACTAGAGTTAGTAATTAACCTTATGTTGATATTGTGATGTTTTACTAATCGAATAAGAAATGATTACTATTGACGAACTTAAGAGTATAAAGAATTATTTGGATTCGAATAACTAAAAGTGCGGGTAAACCATGTGTGTCCTTGTTACTACCTTCTTTATAATATGTGATGTATGAATATGCTTTGATATCATTGTGATGAGCTACCTAACCTGTGACAAGTGAGAATGGTGCTTATTTGATGTTTTGACTGCACTATGATTGTGGTGGTGATATGTGGTTGTGCGTGTGTCATATGGAATTCTAGAGTCTGAAATTATATATAACCTGTGAGAGGCTGATACAATATCGTTGGGTCCGAGTCTTGCTTTGTGTGTTGTGTCCTCAGTGTCCCTTGTCGATCTTCGACAGAGACCCTGTGGTAAACCTTACTTGCTGCCGGCGAATGGGTTAGATGTAATCTCGAGTATGAACTGGTTAGAGCATAACCATGTCCATGGTTCATTGTCATAGTAAGTTGGTGAGTTTTGGGAGGTGATGAGTCTGGTTATTATTTCTGGAGTTACCTGGCTGAACAAGTAGGAGGGACGGCCGCCCAATCACTTACCGCCGGAAATCAAGGAAATAATGATCAGCAAGGTGGATAGTGCTAGTCGTCTAGATGGTTGTAGTTTGTGAGTGGAAGGGTGTTTAGTCTGCTGCCAAGTATGCGATAGATTATGGGAGAGGACGGTTAGAGATGAGGAAGAGATTTGGTAGTGTTTCGTGAGTTTGGCTAAATTTTCGAGGACGAAAATGTTCTAAGTGGGGGAGAGTTGTAACGTCCCAAAATAATTAAGTAGTTATTAAATTAAATTACTTAGGTATTTCATAGAATAGTTATAATAAAACAATAGGATGATGTTTAATTAAAAAGAAAAGGGAGTGGTATCAATAATTCCGGGGTGGCAAGTATCGGCCCAAGAAGCCCAAGCCCATTGGCTTAGGCGCTCCTTAGGCGCTGGGGGTCTAGGTTTCGCCTCAGTGTGCCAAAAGAGAGAAAGAAAGTCGAAGGAGAGGAGAAGAGAAAGAAAGTCGAAGGAGAGGAGAAGAGAAAGAAAAGGCGACTTCAAGCCAAGAGTAGGGTTCCGTTCATCTTGATCCTAGGTAAGAGTTCCTAGTCCCTTCTTATTCGATTTCCCTTCTCTTTCAAATGTTTAGGTTATCGATTTTCCTAACCCTTGATCTTGTTGAATCCTTCGTGATGGTCCAAGAGAGAGGGAGGGCGTGATCTTGAGAAAGGGAAGAAGAAGGAGAAGATTCCTTGTTGCGGTGGTTTGTCGGTGTTTCGGTGGAAAGAGCTCTAGTTTCGTCATAATCAAGGTTAGGGGAGTCTCACTCTATAATAGAGTATAATAGGTTGTATGTAGACCATAGGATCCCACTTGATATTATTTGTTAATTGTTAGATTGTTTAGATTGGTTGAAATTGATAATTGGTATGATTAATTCGATTCCCTATGCTAAGGTTAAGATTTCATGTGTTGATTTTATGCCTTGTTGTGTTCTTAATGTATAAATGTGAGATTGAATGTTGTTGGTATGAGCATAATGTATTTTGTGATTGTTGTGGTGATTTGATTTGGAAACTAAATTGAGAATTTGATGTTTTAGCTTGTGTTGGGGCGCCTGGGCGCCAAGTTGCTGGGGGAAAATGGCGCACTGGGCGCTGTTCTGTTGCTGGGTGCGTGTGTGGTCTGTGCAGGGCGCCCATGTTGCTGCCTGTGGCGCCTGGGGTGGCGCCAGGTTGCTGCCTGTGCTTAGGCAAGGCGCACAAAACATGTTTTTGGATAAAACTCAGTTTCTGAACATATTTTCCCTAGCCAAATTTTGTATTCACCTGACCAAATTGTATTTAAAACATTTTGGCTAAAGAATTTTCAGTTGTTCACGCATTGTTTTGAAATTGTCCTAGAGGGCGTTGTTTTGACTATGTTTGTGGTGCCTAGGGGTGAGCTGTGAGTTCTGAACATATTTTCCCTAGCCAAACTTTGCATTCACCTGACCAAATTATATTTTAAGCACTTTGGCTAAAGAATTTCCAGGTTTGCACTTGTTGTTTTGAAATGGTCCTATTGGGCATCGTTTTAGCTTGTGTAAAGGGGGCGTTGTGTGCAAATCAGTTTCTGAGCATATTTTCCCTAGCCAAACTTTGTATTCACCTGACCAAATTGTATTTTAAGCACTTTGGCTAAAGAATTTCCAGATTTTCACTTGTTGTTTTGAAATGGTCCTATTGGGCATCGTTTTAGCTTGTGTAAAGGGGACGTTGTGTGCAAATCAGTTTCTGAGCATATTTTCCCTAGCCAAACTTTGTATTCACCTGACCAAATTGTATTTTAAGCACTTTGGCTAAAGAATTTCCAGATTTGCATGTGTTGTTTTGAAATGGTCCTATTGGGCATCGTGTTAACTTGTGTAAAGGGGGCTTTGTGTGCAAATCAATTTCTGAGCATATTTTCCCGAGCCAAACTTTGTAGTCACCTGACCAAATTGTATTTAAAACACTTTGGCTAAAGAATTTCCAGTTTTGCACGCATTGTTTTGAAATGGTCCTATTGAGCATCGTTTTAGCTTGTGTAAAGGGGGCTTTGTGTGCAAACCAATTTCTAGGCAGATTTTCCCGAGCCAAATCTTGTATTCACCTGACCATATTCCATTTTGAACGTATTGGCTAGAGCGGTTTTAATTATTCAGGTGGTCTACTATGTTTGTGCGCGTGCGTGTTGTGTTGGGCGCTAAAGTGTGGCCGCCCAGGGCACCAAGTAGTGCGCCTGTGCTGTGTGTTTCGTGTTGGTCCTGAAAGTGACAGATTGGTTCCTAAGTGTTATCTTAGTCCTAGAGACGTGATTGAGACGAAATAATAATTGAGTTGATTGATGATGAGGCCATGGGGGCTACAACTAAGATTAATAAAGAGGTGATATATGATATATGGATCGTGTCGTTATGAGTTGTGATTGTGATTTTGTCATGGGGTCTCATGCATACATAAGGCTGCGGTCTGAGTTTATACTATGATGGTAAGGCTGCGGTCTGAGTTTGATAATGTAATGGTAAGACTGCGGTCTGAGTTTGATATTATGATGATAAGGCTGCGGTCTGGGAAAATGGTACCACATGCATAACTGTATTGCATACATCCTCATGATAAGCATGTGAGTTGTTGATTGTATGAACTATGCTACTGTGTGACTGTATGAGTGCGATGCTATGATGAAATATACTTCTTATTATAGTCTTTATTATGTAGTTGAGACTCACCCTTCTGTTGTTGTTTACCACAGGTAGCCCTGAGTGAAGGCTTACTCCCTTCATTCCCGAGTCGGTCTGCTCTGATACGTGACACCTAGGGGGTGGGCTTAGGCTTCTAGTGTTATTCATTTGCTGTTGAATTTTTATATGCATTGAATTTATGATTTTGATGAGGCTGTTGTTCGGCATTTTGAGATTATGTTATTTTCCGCTGCGAGACATTCATTTCCTAGTGTGTGGATTTTATTGAGGAATTATTGAGTATTCCATCCCATTTAAAGGTGTTGCGTATTATAAAGAGTTAATGAACGGTTATGCTGATTTTGTTATTTGTTAGATTAGAGTTATGTGTAGCATTCCATTGAAACGAAATTTTGAAACTCTGATTCTTACAAATAATAGCCGGGTAGAATGGGGTGTTACAATTTCTTCCTGAACCTCTACCAATTTCTTGCTCAGACATGGTTTGTCTGCTACTACTGCCTTTGTTTTGTTTCTGTTTTTGAATGCTCCTCAACCTTCTAAATCTCCTTTCTATTTCCGGGTCTAATTGAAATTCTGGTGTAAAAATGCTCCTCAATCTTCTGCCAATTCCTTGCTCAGACATGGTATGTCTGTGCATAAAAATGCTACACACAAGGAAAAAAATAGAGTAAAATGATCACTAAAATACTACTAATCTAAACTATAGAATTAATGGCAATCCCCAACAACGGTGCAAAAAACTTGTTGTGCTTGATATATATACGCAAATGTATGTACAATTGTACACAATCGTAACAAGTAATAAAGTAGTAAGTTGAGATCATACCCACATGGATTTGATTAACTTCAAAGTTTAAAGAAATAGCTTAGTGAGGAGTAACACAATATCACAATATTAAGGAATGCGAGAATGTAAAAGACGGGAAATAAACAAGCAAGAAAGTTGAATTGGGATGAAATATATGATGAAAGAGTAGTTGGAATGCTTCCCACTAGTAAGTCACTTTTAACAACATTGTGTTATATACAATGTTGAAGCAATGGATGTTGTAGCATTGGATGTGTGCCTTTCGGTCACTATCGTCAGAGTTTCATTACAAGGGACAACATGTCTGCACTCTTAAATAGGTTCACTTCTGTATATGAAGCACCCACAGTATCACCCTATGGATTATGCCGCCTATGTCTAGGTTGAGCACAAAATTACAAAGTTTCCTTTATTAAAACACTTACCCACATTAGTTCTTCAGTTCCAATTATAAACCATGACTGAATTTATAATTTGCATTCACTTTTAGCTGATCAATTCTAAAGTATGAATGTGAAAGAATTAAGCATGCAAGAACTAAAATGGCAACATCAATACATAACACAAAGCTAATTAAAAGATCATTACAAAGTGTGTGGCATCCCAACTACAAATGGAATTAGCTCATGCTTAACATTACTGAAATAATAGTCATATTAATATAACTAACAAATACAAAAGACAGTAAATAGAGTAGAGAGTACACAATTGATTGCCCCTGCATCAGTCAGCTCACTAATGCTGCAGCATTGCCTTCAGCACTTCTTGTAGTTGCTTGAAGTTGTCAATTCTTTACCTCACCCTTTAAACCAGCTCAATTGATGTTTTAAGTGATATTTTCTGGTCTTGTTGTGAATGAAGAGGTGAGGAGTATTTATAGTCTTCAAAAAGGCAGTCAATTGAACTTGAAAAAGTAAGTTCTTTGAACTTGTTGCTACTTGCTTCAATTTGACTTGATTTGATTGTGAGATTGCCACCAAAGAGGTCCTATGGCGTGTGAACAAGTGTCCCTAAAAAGTACAATTTGCAAGTGAAGTTGTTAATAGGGTGGCGTTGAATTGGGCAACTTGGGCCATTTGCGCAACTTGCTGTCTGGTGACGTCATCATAGTGATGATGTGGCATCCAGTGCTCCAGCATGTGATGCTGTAGCATTGCAGTCCTTCTCTATGCTCTAGCATTGCTTTTAGTTGTGGCAATTCACTTGCATGCTAATGCTCCGGCATTATCCTTTCTTCTAATGCTGCGGCATTCTGTATTACCCAGTGTTGTGGCATCAAGTTCTGTGGCAGTGAACAATATTTTTATGGAAATACCATTTGAACGTCTAAGAGTGCCAAGTTGTTTTGTCAAATCATTTCGTTTCTTTGCTTTATGTTTCCTTATATATTTAGCTATTTACAAGACAATATCTTTGATATGCAAGTAATAGTGTAAGTTGTGGGAGCATAAATGGCTCTATTTAAAATAGAGTCATCAGCGTGCAGAGAGATAAGACGGAGGAGTGCAGAAAGAGAGAGAGGGAAATTGAACCAGAGTTTTTTTACTTTTAAAAAGTTTGTAAAGTGAGACAACTTTTACCTAGGGACAATAGTTTCGTCAGTAAAATTGTTGGTAGGCATAGGTAACTTTTCTTGTAGTGACTCCCAAGGTTCCAAAAAACGGAACGTTACAGCAAAAACGGGCGAGACAAAACGGTCTCGGTTGCTGCCGCTACCGTTATGAGCCGCTACAACGGAGTGAATGAAATTCACGGTAAACGATACGAAACGCCGTTACGACCGCGACGGCCGCGACAAAACGCCGTTACGACCACGACGGCCGCGACAAAACGCCGTTCAACAGCAAAAGTAGAAAAGATTCGTTTTTGAACAGACCTTGTCACTTTCAGATCTTGCTCCTTGCTTCAAATCAGTACTTCAGTAGCACCAGTGCACCACACCACTCGATCTCCTCTCTCTTCGCTTCAGCAACAACAAACAACAACAGCGCTGCGCAACAATAACAACAGGAACAACAGGTATTGAAATTTGAAACTGAGCTTCTTCTTCTTCTTTGATATTTCTGATTCTGTGTCTCTGTGTATTGTGTGTAACTGGGTTGTGTTAGAGGGGATTTGAGAGATAAGAGAGAGAGAGAGAGAGAGAGATGATCCTTCCTCTGTTTTGAGTGAGATGATCTGAATGATGATTTATTTTTTTTTATTTGTTAAAATTTGGAGATTAATTTGGGTTTGCATAAATAGAGCTTTATTTTTTTTGACAGCTTTGGAAAGGTTAATTTAAATACATCAACTAGGCCTAAAAAGGAGAAGCCCAAAAAATGAGATGAGATGGATGATGGATCTATTTGGGTTTGAATCGGTTTGTCCTTTTTTTAACTCATTTTTAGTAACTATTTTTTTTACAACATTTTTAGTGACTATTAATTAGTTTAGTTTTGTGACTTTGTCCTTTTTTAACCCATTCTTAGTCCTGTCCAAATCCCAACCTACCACAATACCAACCTCCTATGAATTATGGTGATTCATCAGCAACTTCTTTTTCATATGGTTACCAACAAATAGAACCACCAAGAAGCTCTGAATTGTTTGATTATGTTTTTGGAGAAAGTGGATATAACAATGATGAAGGTGATAGTGGAAGTTATGATCCTGCACGTCGTTCTACCATGTGGTGACTAGTGATCCAATTAACAACTCTTTAGTAATCTTTTTTCAAATATATTAGTAGTTTCTTATGATGTAATGTGAACTCGAGGTATCCAATATATTATGAACTCTGTTTTAAGATCTAAGATGAACAGTTATTAGATAATTAATCATAAACTACTATTAGATACTAAATTATTCATATTGTTAGTTTTATTTTACTCTAGACTTCTTATAATAATGAAAAAAACATTAATTTTAGTTATTATATATTATATGATAGTGCAAATAATTTTAATTAGTTTTTTGCATTATTGTGGTTAATTCACACGGCGACGGCCGCAACACGTATCGCAACGGCCGAAACGGCCGAAACCGCGAAAGCCTTAACGCGACCGCGACCGCGTCTGCTATTTAGAACCCTGGTGACTCCTGATTGCATCTCATACACCTCCCAAATTGGAATAAAATGAAAATGGCTGATTCCGTTTTCATCCCTTTGTATTTATATGTTTTCTTGTTGTGTATTCACAAAAAACCAAAAATAAAACAAAACAAACTCCTAGTTATTCTAAACTTATACTTTGTTAAAATTTACATATATGGAAAGATTGAAATGGTTAAATGCGATTAATGATATTATTAGATAATATTGGTAATTGAGGTGCAATGGTTGAGATGCTTTGTTTTGGTTTGCATTGCGCCGGTTCGAATCCTGTGTTAGGCTTTTATGTATATCTGTGTTAAAACATTTTTAACGAATAAAAACGGAAAAAAAGGCTTCAACTGGACTTGAACCCGTTCACTGCTTAGCCAAGAGACGCAATCCTTAACCAATGAGCCAACAATTGTTTTGTTCTATTATTTGAACCGAAATCGTATTTAACTGTTCCTGTTGAGCATTGTAGAGACTCTTCTAAGAGTGGTTTCCCTTCACCAATTGACATGATTTTCTCTTTAAATAGAGATATTTTTGGCAGATAACATATACGAAATTCATATATTTGTATGCCAAAATTTTCCCAAAATTATATGTAAGTCATTTCTTCTTTTCTCTAGTGCATGAGAGTAATTGAGGAAACTTTGTTCTGTACCATTGATCGATATGCTTAGTGTGGGTATGCAGACCATATCAAGGAACTCCATTGTATCCTGAAGGGGATTCGCTGATCATCCTATTGCATCCAATCTAGAGTGATTGGTGGGGGCGAATCGAACCTAAAGCTTAGTGTCATACACGCCTTGGAGTCTAGTGCAATGATGAATTTAATTACCTTCTCCTTGTTATTTATCTTACATGTCATTCACAATTATTGTTACTAATGATCTTCTATGTTTTATTGTTCTTCTTAGTTGCATCATTATTCCCACCAACAAATTGTTCTCACAAACTCTGCCCACAAAGTAGATAACCATAGATTTCCGATTATTAAGCCTTTCACTAACTTTATCAAGGATAAATTGGAAGCATCTACGGTTCACCTTTTCATGAAGGATCGAAACTCCAAGATATTTCTCCAAATCATTCGTAACTTGTAAACCAGCCACTTGCAAGATGCTACTTTTCACATGCTCGTCCACTTTATTTGAAAAGAAGACACGAGTTTTGGGCTGGCTAACTTTCTGACTAGAGAACCTACAACACACATCAAGAATATGGTTAATGAGTAACATTAATTTGCTCCTCATTTGCTTCTGCAAATAGAAGAATATCATCAACGAAGGCTAGGTGAGTTAACGGAAGACCCTTCCTAGAAAGCTTAATGGGCTTCCAGTGCTCATTTTCGGGCTTCCAGTGCTCATTTTCCACAGCTAGATTATTCATTTGAAAAAGTTTCCTAATGCACAACACAAAAAATGTAAGGAGACATGGGATATTGGGATCTCCCTGACGCGTGCCTCTACTTAAAACTTATCAAGAACTTCACCATTCCACAAAACCCTCATATTAGAAGATGTCATACACATCCATAGGAGATTAACGAAGTTTTGAGGCATACCAGTGTCAACTACAATATCTTTCATATAGGTCCAATTCAAACAATCATAGGCTTTCTCATGATCCAACTTGATCACCACCATCCAACCTCTCTTACCCTTTTTTCTCCACATGGAGTGGAAAACTTCTTGAGCCACAATAATACTGTCCTTGCTTTGACGATTAGGAACAAAGCTACTTTGACAAGGATTAACCAGAGAACTCATCACACATTGTAGCCTTTGCACTGGGATTTTGGTCACCACTTCGTAGGATACATTACAAAGACTAATGGGCCTAAAATCACTATTATTACAAGCATTATTTGGAATAAGAGTAATAAGGATGTCATTAATACTTCTAACCTTACTCGAGTCTCGACAGAAGGAGTCCCCAACCACTTTTTAATGACTAGCTTCGATGTCGGATCACCCACTACATCACAATTTTAAATAACAAATATTAGGACTTAGTAGAAATAAAACTAATACTAAAAGAGAATTAAAAATAACACGTCATTAAACTTTAAAAGAAAAACAGAACATGCGATCTGACATTTTAGTCATTCAAAAGTGTGACGAGACACGTTCAAGCTTGCAGGGCATTAGCCAGCTAAGCAACATTTTAACATCAAAGACCAAAACTACGAATATATATATATATATATATATATATATATATATAGTGACTTATGCAACTAAAAGTTGAAGGCAACTTTATTAATTACGAAGATTAACAAACTAATTTTTTTAAAGATTAAAAACATATTTAATCCAGAGTTTTATTTAATTTACTTTGCTCTTTTAATAATATTTTTAAATAATTCTATTAAAAATCGTAATTGATATTTATAATTTCGAATTTTAAATTGACGTTATAATCAACTTACGCCAGTTCATATCATCTTCTACCTTTGTCACCTAGGGTTTCTGTACGGTACCACTATATAAAGGGGTCTCCACCCCTCAAGTTTGCTAACCCCTATTTTTGACCTAAATTCTGATATTGCTCTCCTCTCCTTCTCTAAACCCTAACACTAACTTACGCATCAGAGTGTCTTCGCATGGACACCTTTCGGCGTGGAGACGTGAAGCTATCAACTACGGCATGCAGAGGAGAGCCATTGTTGTGCGGTTTCCAACATTAACATTGCCATATTTTGCCAAAATTGGCTTAGAACAAATTCTTGTATACAAGTTAAAAACAATATATAAGTTGTGGGATTATACAATAGTGAACCCAATTGAAGTTGAAAAGGGGTGTAAAATCAATTCTATTATTCCCCTCAGATTTCTGGGCGATAATGCCCTGCCCATCCACACGCCTGGTGCAACCGTCCTTCCATCTAGGTTACTCAAGGATTTGGGTATTACTTTCCCCACACCCCCTCCTACTCTTTCACACCCCCTAACTTCTAAAAACCCTAAAATACCCTCAACTTAATAAAAAAAAACACACACACTCACACCCTCACACCCCTCACTCCTCTCACTTTTCCTTTCACTCTCCCTCTCATTCGAACCCTACCCTTCACTCTCCCTCTCACTCAACTTCTCACAACTCACTCAATCTCACCCAATCTCCCACTCAATCTTCTCCACAAACACCCTCAAGACCACCTGGGTTTTGTTCGCCTCCTCTCACTCTCTCTAATCGTTCCATTTTCATTCAGGTAACCCTCTCTCCCTTCTGTACATTTGGTTTTTTTTTTCTGTGCATCTGCTGTGTTCGCATGACCTCATGCGAACACGTGAAAACGAAGGTGTTCGAATGAGGTCATGCGAACATCGTTCGAATGAGGCCATGCGAACACCTGTTCGAATGGGGTTGTTCGAACAGGTGCGAATGATTCTGTTCGAACAGGTGCGAATGATGTTGTTCGAACAGGTGTGACAGTATTGTTTCTGTTATTTTGCTAGTTATGTTGCTTAACTGGTTTAATGGTTGTTGTCCAGATATGGTGAGGCATCGTGGCGGTAGTTCACAACAGCCGGAGCGTAGGCCACCCCCGACAGGCTTCCGAACGCAAACGGAGGCAAGATGGAGCTGAACCTTCCCGGAGGGGTAGGCGTAGGGACAGATTAGACGTCCCTCCTCCCCCACCGGAGGTTGATGATATTGGCCGGGATATTGAGCGTGATGGTCAATTTCCGGCATATGAGCTGGCCGGCCCTTCTGGTCATGCACATGAGGAGGTTGGTGCTCAACATGAGGAGGATGTTGAGCCTCAGGAGCCTGCTGCTGCTCCTAGGGCTACATTCCCATTCCCTGGTGGACCTGTTGATGGTTCTGTCTTGCCCACATACGGGTCTCATATTTTGACTGAGTTCTATGTTGGCCGGGTAAGTTATTGTTATATAATAGCGTGTTGTCAATTTTGTTTCTTATTTTGTTGAACATATTGGCTTATTGTGCCTGTGTCATTTTTCAATGCAGGTTCGGCCGGACACAACTACGATTCCACATGGACCAGTTAACCTTGTGGTCCATGCTAGGATCAGGGAGACTCTTATCCTATCGGGGTTGTTCCCTCTCATAGGACTTGATTTTTCCCTCAATCACAAGGGGCTGCTGAACGCATTCATAGAGCGTTGGCAGCCGGATACATCATCATTCCACCTTCCTGTGGGTGAGATGTCTATCACCCTTGATGATGTATCCCAGCTGCTACACATCCCCATCACGGGCCAGTTCTATGACATGCCTGACTGGACTTCGTGGCAGGGAGAGCAGCTGCTGATTGACTATTTGGGGGCCACCCCCCAAGATGCCACTGAACAGACTTCTGCGCGAGGATTGTCAGTTGGTCTTGTATGGCTGAGGGATCATGTCTACCACCCAGCCATAGCTGAGCAGAGGTGGCATCATGCTGCTAGGGCCTATTTGCTCTATCTTTTGGGCTGCACATTGTTTGCAGACAAGTCAGGGAAGCAAGGTTAAGCTTGGCTACCTAGGTATGCTTCTTGATTTGAACAATGTTGGAGACTACTGCTGGGGGGCAATGGCCCTTGCCCATCTTTATGATCAGCTGAAGGATGCTTCAAGAAAGAAGACGAAGAAGATGACTGGTCATATGGCTCTACTACAGGTATAAAACTTACTCTTTTTTTTTTATAAGTTTGCTTTAGGTTTACTTTCAGATTTATAATCAACCAATGATATGTTCATTACAGGGTTGGATTTTTGAGCACTTCCAGAGTGCCAATTTTACATCTTGGGTGGTGCACCCAGAATATGTTGAGAGTATGCCACGGGCGAAGAAATGGCTGTGTAGGGATGGTCCCAGAGCCAACCAGGAGCGTCTTTCAGCGCATCAAGAGGTTGCTCAACCCCTTCCGTAGGTTTAGGAGGAGGATCGTCAATGTGTATCAGAGGAGGGGGCGCAACACCCAGTAGGATGATGTCTTAGGGGGGATATTTGTTTGGAACTTTTGTATAATTTAACTACTTTTTATATTATTAAGTATTTTTCTGATGTCATCTACTTAATTTGGCGCAAATTTATTGCCTTTTTATTGTATAATTTAACCATACATGAAATACGAAAGACATGAAATACGAAAGACATAAAACCAACATAAGCAAACAACTAACTAAGAAACTAGTGTTTCGGTAGTCCCTGTTCCAGAAGATAAATGACCTCTTCTGGAGTGCGTATTGTGTTCACGTACAACTCTAAGACTTGTCGCCCCATCGGAAGTGTAGCATGATATTCCATCATGGTCCCAACGTCGTCATCGTTGCGGATCTCCATAACTGAAAAATAGCCAGTCCCGTAATCAAGACGGTTGTACTTTCGGTAACGTATACGCTCCACGTCTTTACGCCACGCTCCCTCTGGACGAATCTTCCTCTCAGCCTTTTCTTCAGTTGGGCGAAGGTGATGTCCTTACTCATCCTGCAGAATACATGGTTAGGACAACGAAACACAACACCATGTTCGTCGGTGGTGACAGTCCCATGGTGATGAAGGGCCGTTAGGAATTTGTCGTTTGAGTACTGGGTTGGGCACAATTGCCATTCCATTTCAGCATGGTTGTAGCTGTCAAGAGAGGGAGAGTAGGTTTTGGTGAAGAAGCAGATTAGGGTTTGGTGAAGAAGGTCTGAGGATGTGAACCCCCTTTTATAATAGGCATGGTGAAATGTCAGCCGTTGATTTCATTTTTAGATCACAAATCTGGGCCGTTTAAATTCTATCCGTTCAGACACATTTTCCAAAGGGATTGACATCCACTCATTTATCTGACACACATTTGACTGATTGTAAGCCGTTGATCAAAACTGTCGATGGAATCTGAGACGTCCAATATCTGTCGTTCTGCAACACTGGTTCGAACTGCCTCATGCGAACCTATTCGCATGACCCCATTCGAACAGGTGAAAAACACCCAAGAGGGTGTGTCCCCATATTTAACACACGCAAATGGCCTCGTGCGAACCTGTTCGAAGGCCCGTGTTCGAACAGGTGAAAATTCGTGAAAAAAAAGAGGTTTGGCCTGGCCTTTTGGTCATTTCACACCCTTATGGGGTGTGTTTCGAGTAGGAGGGGGTGTGGGAAAAGCAAACGCCCAAGGATTTTGGTTCAAGTTCAATTAATATTAGAGGGCTAGTAACAAGGCCCAAGAGGAATAAGATTAGGGACCTTGTCCGGGAAAATAATTTGAACTTCATTGCAATCTAAGAAACAAATATGGAGGATATTCAAGCTTCATTGTGTCGCTACATGTGGGGGAGTGTGTATACAATAATGCTAGCTAGAACTAGACTATGGGCCTGTTTGTAATAGATTAAAAAGTAAAAGTTTGTGATGTCAAATAATTTAGACATTTTTAAGAAAAATATTTGTTGTGTTAGTGACTCATAATTAGGATTGGGCCTTCGAAATGACTTTTTCTTTTTTCTTTATTTTCATAATTGGATTTTCTTATTTTTATTTTATTTGCTGTGAAATTTTGATTGATTGTACATAAAAATGAGCTAAATAGCTGTTGACGTCTCTAGCCTTGCCCTATTTGAATGGAAATATTGCACTGACACAAAAAAGAGTAAAAGACAATTGTCTATATAATTTTTCTTAAAAATAAAAAGAGTAAAAGACAATTATGTAAAACATAAAGTCACATGATTGAAATTTGAAATATACTAATAAAGTAATATTTAACAAAAAATTAAGTAAAATAAAATAACATATTTTCACAAGCTAAAGCTAAAAATAAAATAACTCATCAAAGCAATAAGACTTTTTAGAGTCACTAAATTGAACATTATATTAAATAAAGTGAACGAAAATATATCCTACTTAAAGTTAATTAGATATCTTTAGAGGTTGTATATCTTTAGGGGTACATTTGCCACACTTGGTAGTTGGTATTGCATTGAGGTGTAGATGATCCCATCCTACCAAGCAACCCCCTCTGGCCCGACTTATAGAGACCTCTGTTGCTTTGTTGCCTTGAGCTTGTAGAATTTCCTCCTCTGTTTATGAACAAATATTTCATAATTAGTTGCTCCCTGCAAAAAAGTATAATAATTAACAAAAAATTAAGCAAACTTCAATCATCATATTTCTTTCACCAAATAACAACTATACGAATAAAAGATCATTAACTAACCACAAAAATGATAGAATGTATTATTAATAATAAATGAAAAATTTTTAAAAAAACAAGCAATAAATATAAATAATAAAAACCAAGAAATTACTATTTTTTTGACAAACAAAAAATATTCTTAGAGAACCCTTTTCCTTTTTAAAATTAAAAATATAACTTCTATTAAAAAGTTATGTCTAAAGTCTAAAATATGTTGCAGTAAAAAAATAAAATCTAAAATATAAACTTCACTTTTTTTTCGACAACCTATATAGTAATGTTATATACTTAGAAATAGGTCGCTTAATTTTAATTAATATTATAACTAATTGTATAAACAAATGTTGATGCAGCATTTTAAATTTGATGTTACAGTTATATATATATATATATATATATATATATATATATATATACTTGAGAAAATTCATGATAAGTGAATGTTATGGAAAAATACTAATTAAGAGTAAGCATGTATAGTAGATGGACAAAATAATACTATTATGGAGGTAAATTTTATATGTCTGTATATAGATTGAGTATTCTTTATGCTCGAATATTTTTATAATACTTTTATTTTTGTCTTTCAAAAAAAGTAAAATAAGAATAAATAGCTATACCTGAAAATTTATATTAGATTCGAGGAGCAAGGAACTACTGTCTGCGATGAAGAAAAAAGCAATAAATTAAATATTTTTTTCATCACTGAAATACAACAAGAATTAAAGTAGTGGATAGTTGATGGTGGAAAAGTGAGATAGTAATAACAAATTGTGTGTGGAAGAATTGCATACCTAGACATGTAATGAAGACCAGAGAGCAAATTGAGAGCATGATCAAAAAGGAGACAGTGAAACAAAAGGGTATGAAAGGTATTTTATTTATACTTAAAATAAGGATTACAATATCAATCATAATAAATACTGATTGATCCTAAATAATTACTATATATATTTTCTATTACAACTTTTTTTTAACAATGTATAATTACAATATCAATTAGGACTATAGATATAATGATAATATCAATTAGAATCAAATCATATCATCATAAAAAAGAAAAGGAAACAATCCTTTGAAAATACCATGCAGCAGCGGACCAAAACAAAATCCCACGTCCGTAGTCAATCAGTAAGAATTTCCATCTAAATTAATAATGATTTCTATTCATATCCACAATAAATCAGCTTATTCATGTCTATTATGCCTAAACGTGTAACATCATAACCTTTAGATGTCATAAAGTACGTCTAGAATGTTAACGACTTATACAATTAGAAATGCAAACTTACTTAAGAATTTGGACCAATGAAAACTTTACAAAATCCGCACATACTACATAACGGAATTTAGAATCTTACTGTCGATAAACAATGGATGTCAAAATTTAAAGTAGGGGTTACATTACGAACTAACTTTGATTATAATATCAAAGTTCTCAATGAAAGG
Organism: Astragalus membranaceus; assembly: GCA_039519185.1. Taxonomy (NCBI): domain Eukaryota; kingdom Viridiplantae; phylum Streptophyta; class Magnoliopsida; order Fabales; family Fabaceae; genus Astragalus; species Astragalus membranaceus. The sequence continues at coordinate 133,875,494 of CM076848.1, read as the reverse complement.
TACAACTTAATCCTGCCTCCGGAAAGCTAAGCAAACATAAACAAAATTGACCCGAAAGGATCCCTCGATAATCTAAGCAGCTACAATCGCAGCTACTTCTCCTCGTCTGCTTTGTTTTTCTCAGACCATCTAAAAACACCACAAATAAAACAATGAGATTACAAATCTCAATGAGTTCCTCCGAGACCCCTCACATTTCCTCTCGGTGTTCTCTTAATTCTATCGTTTCCTCTTAACCTCTTATCATCTTTTCCTCTTTACCTCGTTTTACCTCTTTTCCTCTTAGCACAACCCGAGAGATTAACTTTCTCAATCTCAACGGAGAACCCAACTCGAATAGCTATACCGAGTAATGGTAGGCACTGGCTTGTGGGCTCATGACTTCCCGCCACCAAGTGTCCTTTTAACCTCTTGGGATCGTCATCCCCCTCGTATATTATGCATTTACTTAAACTTTTGGTTATTCCCATTCGATAAACATATAATTCAACTCGATATTTATAAACCGTGAACCAAAATTCAATACATAACATCTAATCCATGTATCATGTAATTGGTGGTTAGTAGGTATGTTTAGACAAGGTGATTGAACCCAAAACATCAAAAGTGTAGTCCTGGAAACAGCAGAAAACATGGCTGCCAGTGTTTTGAACTGCTGTCCGTGTTTTAAAACATGGTCGTGTTTCTGTATTTTAATTTTTTTTTGCACAGAAACAGCCTAAATCACGGCCAGTCGTGTAATAAAACATGGCCATGTTTTCTGCAGACAGCCAAACTCATGCACTTTTGTTGCTCTGTTTTTACACCAATTTTTCCATAGCTTTTTCACCAAAATTTCCAAGATACAAATAGAGTTTAAAATACTTTCAACACACCTTTTTTTGGTAACCATCAACTATGGGTTAGTTACCTCATCTAATTTCAAGGAAACTACCACCAAACAAGCAATTCAAAATACATAATTTCAGCACATACAACTTTCCAATTCAAGCATTTCATCAAGTTTGTAACAAACCAAAAGTACATGCACTTCCATCAAAACCAGAACACAACCATATTATCAACATGAAATTTCGAAAATTAACAAAACGAAGTGAGGAACTCATATGCAACTTCTGAAATTTCAAAGGCTAGTTGAAAGAATGTCCTCTAGTCACCAAACAATCCCCAAATTCGAAAAAAGCAAGACACCAACACTCCCAACAGCTCCAACTTCGAATCCAGTCTCTAAACCCTCTATCAACAATGTAGCTTCCCTAAAGTTGATCTTAGCTTCCCAAACAAACATGTAACCAGAATTTCTTCCTAATCAATGCCTAGAGTTCACATGCAACTCGAAATTTGTGGGGAAGATGATGATGGCAACTGAACTTGTGTAGTCTCTATTACTAAGGTGAAGTAGAGAGGGAAGAAGAGTACTCAAGATTGATTTTCAGCTGTGAGTTTGAGAGGTGGGGTGAGGGTTTTTAGTTTCCTCTTCTTGCTTCCTCTCTTTCGCAACTCTCTCTATCTCTCCCTCTTCTTGTGTTTTCTTTTTAAAATTTTCTGAAGTGTGGAATAAGTGGGGTGTTTGGGAGTCAGCTGGTCCTTTATAGATTTTAGTGTGTGTTGGGTAAGTGAAATGTCAAATATACCCTTACTCTTTCCTCACTTTCCTATTAAACCCCAATTCAATCAAATGATTAATTTAGCAACTAGCACACAATGCCCACCAAATTTTCATATGTGATCAAACAACTAACTCAATTATCAACCAATAATCAATTCAAAGACAATAAAAATAATTAAATTATTCTTTAATCAAAGTAATTAAAATAATTACTTTGAGGTGTTACAAAACGGCTCAGATTCACCCGATCAATCCAACGACTCAGAGCTAGCACGGATCCCTATAAATACTGGCACACATTACCAAAAACAGGTACATTCTCATTCCCTGCTACACTCCACAATTCTCAATACTGACTTGAGCGTCGAAGTGGCACCGCAGGTACCCCCACCCGGGATCACTTTGACATACCACTTGGACGACACGTGGACAGTAGGAGACCTACCAGTTGTAGTCATTGGATCCAGCCCGGACGACCGCAAGGTACAGAACATTGGCGACTACAGTGGGAGCTGTTTAGCTTTCACCTCATCTCTACCTCCACAGATGAGCGCGAAACTATATATGGCAACAGGGCGGGACCTTGGGGTCTCGGGTACAAGTGCGAACATGGGCGCCGACTTGAAGTGAGTGAGACTCCTTGGTCTCAGTACAGGCGCAAGCCAAGGCGCCAAGGGCCGGGCTTCTATGTCTCGGCCAAACTCTCTCTCTCTCTCACACACACTCTCACTCTTTGGATCTCACCACTCTATCTCATGTGAAGTGGGGTCAGGTTTGCAAAGGGTAATAATGATGAAGACTCCCAACTTTATAGTGGGTAAAAAATTATTAAAAGACTCACTTTCTAAGGTCAAAGTCAAAAAACATAAACTACCAAGCAGTGAGAAAACTCAACATAGCCTGTCAAGGCTAGCAGGCCGGCAGGGGCAACCTCAACAACGGCTTCGAGCCAAGGCCATCCTCCTGAGACGATGGTTTTGTGAATACATCTCTTGAGGGCATGAGGGCTCAACCCCCAGGCGCCAAGTGGGGAGCCAAAAGTAAGGGAAGGGGAGAGACCATGAGGTATCAACCCCCAGGCGCCAAGTGGGGCGCCAAAAGCAAGGAAAGGGGCGAGACCTTGAGGTCTACAACCCCAGGCGCTAAGAGGGGCGCCAAAGTAAAGGGGAGGGGCGAGACCATGAGGTTTCAACCCCCCAGGCGCCAAGAGGGGCGCCAAAGTAAGGGAAATGGGCGAGACCATGAGGTCTCAGGCCTCAGGCGCCAAGAGGGGCGCCAAAGCACCAGCAAAGGGCGAGACCATGAAGTATCGGGAATATAGATGAAAATTTACAAATATTCACCTCCTTGATCAAAGCCATGAACACAGTTACCAGGCGGTAAGAAGAAGCCTCATTACAACAAACTACTTTCTCAAATTCTTCATTTCATTCACCAATTACAAGCAGTCCGATTCAACCAGTATATCAGTAAATCCCATCTGATCAAGTGCAAATTAAGACCATAGCACATCCAAATTTCCACGACAAAAAAGGGGTTTGATGGGTTTTTAATTGACCACATGGCAGCAGCAAAAAATAGTACATGTTTGGTCTCGAATAATAGTTCGAATTCCCCTAATTTTATCGTGTAACACTCCGATTTTCGGAGCGTTATGAAGTGAACCAAACTCTGAATGCATGATAATTTGAGTAAAATACTCTTCTTGCCTTTCTAAAAACATGAGTATATTTTTAGAAAAAAAAAACTCTTTTCAACACCATCAGAGTATTCCAACATTTTTGAAACATAATGCATCACTTAATATAATACAATAAATATTAGAACTAAAATGTAACTTATATATATTCAATCATCGTGTCAACGTCGTTCATTTTTTTTCTAAAGGTTGACAATGCATGTACAAACTGTATTTAAAATAAGAATATGTCAAATCTAAGACTGACTCCCATAACTGATGTACCTTTTGCAAATACTCAAAAAGTACTAGTACCTCGGCGACTCCCCAAAGAAATGACAATAAACAAGACACCTATGCTGATCAAGCATTCTATACTCAATTTCCGGGTTGGGACTTTGATAAGTCCACTTGTACTTCAAAATCAAGTAAATGTTGAAGGCTAATAACATATATATGGGGTTACCGACCTCAGCACCTTAACCTATGAAATCTGAAAAATGGTCCTCCAACAACTACGTCAACATCCATTGAATTCGAGGACCACGGGAAATGGTCATTTCTAGAATTACGCATATATAGATATACAACAATACACATACATACCACCAAAAATATACCAAATCAAAATAGTAGTAATAACAAGATAAATTGTGGCAAAAGAGACATAAAAAATAATAAATACAATAAAGATGCAGAACCAATCCCTATTGGTTAGTCTGTATGCCAATGCACATGATTCTCGGTATTAAATGTCTCTTTCAAAAGTAAGACACTCAAAACTGAAGCACTCCACTAAGCATCCCATACTACTTAGTGTAGTCTTCGGGCATCCTCGTTCTTCAACGAATTGAAGACAGTGAGAGATCGCCACTTTGATCTTTTTATCAAACATCTGCCTTCACTTTCTTTCAATTCGATAAATCTCTATTAGTTCCAAGGATCGTAGTTTTTAAAGATATTTGATTTTCATAAATTCAATTCATCGAAAAGTTTTCCTACTAGTTCGCAAAGAATTTCCATTTGTTCTTAAAGAATGGAGTACCTTTGCAACTAAAGAATATTAAGCACATTCTCCATTACCTTTGCCTTACCATTTTGCTTACCTTTGGAAGTACCATAAATATTAGAGTTGCCAATGGGGGAGAAAAAAGAGGGGGAAATGGAAGAGAGGGAAAGCAAATAGAGGGCCAGAAGAGAGGGAGAACAAAGAGGGGAGACGAAAGAGAGGGAGAGCGAATAGTGTGAGAGAAGAGGGAAAGCGATACTGAATAGAGGGATTTACCAATTAGAAACGTTTGTGGTTGATGAGGAAGTCTTGAGCCCGATGATGATTTCTGGTTGTTGAGTTTTTGAGAAGATGAAATTTGAAGAGCAAATGAAGATGGTCGAGCGGGCAGGAAAGAAAGATAGCTCTGCTCTTTTACCGTTCAAATTTGAGAGGAAAGTGACTGCGGAAGTGTCATGACAAAGAAATAAAGTGGTGTGTAATTAAGCAAAATACCATTTTAACCTTACTTAGTTGAGTTGTTAAACGAATGTGGAGGCTATTTTTGGGAGTCCAAGTGTGATTTAGTCGTATAAGTATATAAGTATATGTTACAAATATATATTACAAATATATATTAGATATATTAGATACAAATATATCCTTCATAAGCCAATTAATCCTAAAAAAGCCTAAAGCTATGAAGCCCGGATACGGGATACGACACGATATGGATACGGGGATACAGGAAAATTTTGAAAATCAAGATACGACACGGCTGGGATGCTTTAATAAAAAACTAAATTAAAATTTAAATATGTAAAAACATAACAGAAAAAATAAAACAGAATAGAAACATAAATAGAAAAAAACAGAGATGAAAAATAGAAATACTGCATTTTATAAATATGAAAAAAAACTGCCCAAATAGAAAAAAAAATCACACAAAATATATGGATGAAAGAAAAAGGACAACCGACACACATATGTATGAGTGACTAGTCATAAAAAGTAAGGGAGGACAAGCAACTGAGACCACCCGAAATCGTATAATGGCGGAAATAGTTGACTTTTTAAAGACTAAAATATTCATATTAGTACATAGCAGTGTTGTCAATAACGGGTGGCAATTTATGGCGGCGAGCCAAAAATCCACCATAAACATATGGCGGATGGCGTAACGGCATATGGCGGACCAATGTTTTTAAAAATTAAAAAATATATATACTAATACACATACAAAAAACACTATAAAAATAAAAAAATAATCCAAAAGCCTATCAATAAATGTCAAAAACCATAGACTTAATTGGTAGAAAATATCATTAGTCTCCATCAAATTGTCATAAGCAACCATGAACCACTTCAAATTAAGTTTAAGACATCAAAATAACAACAAAATTATAAAAAGCAAATATGCATATGCTTGTATAGAAGCTCACAAATGAAATTTAAATATGCATATGCTTGTATAGAAGCTCACAAATATATGCATTTATTACAACCAAATGCACAAATAAATTAAAACAAAAACAAATGCACAAACAGAACAGGAATTTTTTTGTATAAAAAAAAACAGAAAAAAAAGTAAAAGTGTTGATATATTTATTTTATATTTAATTGTTATTAGGAATTAAAAAAAGTTAATCTGCTGGGAATAAATCAATTTACAATTCATAAAAAAAAAATTTAAAGTGTTGATATATTTTATTTTATATGGACTGAATAAAACCCAACAGTCCAGCTCAAGTACCCAACACAGTTTTTTTTTACCAACACAGTTTTAAAGACACAAGAAAATGACATTTGACCAAAAGAAAAGAAGAAAACGACAAAAATGAAATTTAGAAAATGTGAAGAGGTTAAGTATTGAAGCGGTGCATGTCTTGTAGATGACGGGGACGCAAGAGATAATGCGAGCAGCATAGAGTAGAGGAAGACGAAGAAGAACACTAATCGTTTATGTGAGGGGGAAGGGAAGGGAAACTGCGTGCGGGTAGGGAAGGGAAGGGAAGGGAAAGGTAGCCTATTTTGAAAACAACGCAGGGGGAAGGGAAACAATAAATATTAGGGTAATGAAACACAACGTTTGGTATAAAATGCCTGGAAATACCAAAAATACCCTTAATGAAACTCAGCGTTTTGAAAAATTGGGGTTTTTTTCGTGTGTTACTACTGTTCCTCTTCAACCAAGAGCGCCGCAAGCACTACAATTGGGCTAATTTCGGGTCGGGTTACGTCCCAAACTCGTGTTTTTTTAAAAATGTCTGCTTCGTCCGCCATAGCCCGCCGTACCGACACAACCGCCATGCCCATGGCGCCGCCATTGGCACACTGTTAAAAAACCGTTTTTCTATGGCGGCTACTCCAAATTCCGCCACGCCATAGTGCTATGGCGCCGCCATAACTGATATTTGACATCACTCGTACATAGTTGCTCAATAAAACATTAGCATATCATTAGTCAATATATGATCGTCACATTGTAGAAATAAATACTTGTGATCCTATCAAGTAGAGATAGTTACGTATATTTATCTCACCCATATCCCAATGTCTTATTCCTTCTAATATTGTGTTACAAAAAAAAAACAGATAATTTTGTCTTTTAGTTATTGAGGTATTGAAGTGTATCATATAAGACCAAACAATCATGTGCTTAGTTGGTAAGAGGTATCAGAAATGTATCTGAGAAGTATCCTTAGTTGGTAAGAAGTATCAAAGATGTATCTGAAAAGTATCGAGTTAAATATATTTTAAAAAGAATTAAAAAATTATTGGATACTCTTTGGGTACGTATCGGGAAGTATCAGGTGCGTGGCGGTGTCGGATACGTATCCGACACGGATACGTCTCTATTTTTGAAGTATCAGGGCTTCATAGGCCTAAAGAGAATATAATGATCCAAAAAGTGTCCAAATGGGACCTAGATTATCTCAATTATATACTCGTAACCATGTGTCAAAACAAAAATGTCAATTGGAAACAACTGCATTTTGCTCCAAGTATAGTGACCTGGGCACTAAAACTTTTAAGAAGCATACTCCAAACACGGAATTTGATAAATTGCTCCTGGACTGATGTCATGCATAAAAGAGTATTGATCACTAACCTTTAATTGAAAAAAAAAAATAAAGATTAGCAGTAAAAAATAGTCATAGCAAGAAAGAAATGTCAAAGACAAAACCTTATTTGTTAGTCAGAAAAGTTTAGAAAACGAACTAGTACTAATAATTAGTTAGAAAGGAATCAGTGAAACTAAAATTTGTTATCATATTACTGAACTATCTTATTGTTAAATGCATGTTACAATTTTAGAATACAAAAATAGAAATAAGAAAACAAGTAGTTTGCCTTGATAAAAAAAATTGTATAAGAACCTGTAAAATCAATAAATAGGAGAAAAATTACTCCTAAAAAAATAAACACAAGATATCTAAGCAAACACAAACACAATGGTAAGATTACACTTGAAAACAATAAAGCCACTCATCTGAATAAAGAAAGAATAATCTAAGATATTAATTGCAAAGGAACACGAATTTTTGAAGTTATTAGAATTTAGTCCTTTCTAGGATTTTCCTTGCCATCCAATACCTTGTGGTACACACAGTAGTCCTATAAAATGCAAAAAACTATCCAACTATTACTATCATCACTATAATCCTCAATGGACAGACTGATATTAGCCCCCAAGCAACAAATATTAAGTGTGTCCCTAATGAGGATTAACATGGCCAATATATTTTTTTGCTAAGTGGGATTATGCAGTACCAAGATTTTAGGATTGTCGGGTAATTAGATACAAAGAAATGGAATGGAAAAACTGAATAAAAAATAATAGATGTTTGAATTAGTATTACAAAATGGGATTTATAATCATTAAATCACATCACACCCAAAAAAAAATGCAATTATTATAACATAATATGAACTGGAAACTCACTTACCCAAAACAGTTCAGGTTTACTGTGATGATAGTCTGACTCGTGGGTTAATGTGATTTTTATATCCATCAATTATGAACATTCCCAACATCAATAATATGTACGTTCTGAAAAGTAGTCACAGCATGTTAAATCTCCAGTTGTAAGATATAATGTTTCAAAGATTTTGTTGGTAAATTGTGTATACTACTAAAACATTATTTATCATATTTTCCTCAATATAGTAAAAAATCTTATACTTTCACAGCCACCAAACTTTCATAGTCAATTCTAAAACTCACTTCAAAACGTGAGAAGCCATTAATAGCCCAGGTTCCCCTCCCCGGACATAAGGCTGCAGAATTCTCTTGACATATGTGTCAAAATCCCCTTCTATAAACCTAATAATTGTATGTCTTCAGATCTCAAAACTCACCATTATGTTTCCTGACTTTTCAGCACTTTTTCAACAACCTAAATAAACCATCATAATGGGGTTAAAAATCATGGAAAAGAAGTTGATGCAGAAGAATCGCTTTCCTAACAAGATGATCCTACTTGAGCTATTGCTAACCTTCTCACCTCCATGACTCCATATTCTCTCCTTCAGAGGAACTATTGCTAACATTAACACTTACGGCACTTCAATTTCATAAGAAACAAGCACAAACAAAAACTAAACCTGATTAACTACATTCTTTTTCAACTTTCATAGAAAATTTCATAGAAAAGAAAAATGAGTACATGGAAAACAGCAGACGAGTCGCCGCCAAGAGCTTCATTTGGATCGCATAGGCCGGCGGATAGGACTCCTCAATGTTGCTGGAAAATTTCAATATTTTAATACCAATTTTTATAAAAGAGAGATAAATCAAAATTTTGGACTACCAGACAGATTTTACATAACAAAAGTATAGTTTGTTGGGGTTTTCACAATACCTTTTGAAGCTGAAATCCCGCCTTCAAAACGGGGTGAACTGAGAGATAACTACACTTAAAAGTGCCTATCAGCAAACGGAAGAGAGTGGTGACTTTTGAGGGAACGTCTATGGCGGTGAAACAAGCTAGGCTTCAATGGCCTTTGGGAATTCGAGAGAAACATTTTTAGGGTAGAAATTTAGGAGGAAGATTTTTGGAGGGCATGAAAGGAAATGCGGGCTTGGGAAAAATGTTTAGCACATCTTAAAAATTGTTTTTTTCTCCCCAAGAGCTGTGGACTATCAATTCTTTACAACAGTTTTTAAAACTGCCTTTTACATCGGAAGAAATTTTCAACATCTACCGGTACTTATGAAACCGCAGCAGAAAAACTGACGCCCAGTTGTAGTGATCCTCATTTGCTAATTTAAAAACTAGCAAAATCTCTGTGCTTCAACATCAAAATAATATATAAGTGGTTTACACTCATCTTCCATATGACTAGTCAGATATGAAAGGCACTTGTTTACCAATTCTAGATGATAGTGTGAATTGTCTTCAACAAAGAAAGGCTGGATCTTTTGGTTAATCTCAATCCAACTACATCCTGGATTCTTCTTTAATCCAAGCTCTTTCATCTTTGATCTCACCATCCGTACCTCATCCCACTTGTTGGCAGAAGCATATATATTTGATAAGATAATATAGGTTGATGAATCATCAGGATCCTTGTCAATAAGTTTTTTTGCAATTTCAACCCCCAAATCAAGATTTTTGTGTAAACGACACGCGGATAATAATGTGCTTAGCAACCCAGCATCATCCCCAATTTCAGGGTTTCTTTGTAGAATCTCATAAGCTTCATGCAATCTTCCAGCACGTCCGAGAAGATCAATCAAGCATGAATAATGTTCAACTTTAGGTGTGATACCATAAACATTGATCATTTGATTGAAATGATAAAATCCATCATCAACCAACCCACTATGGCCACAAGCAGATAATATAGCAAGAAAAGTAACTCTATCAGGTTTCACATTGGACTGCAGCATTTCAGCAAAAAGCTCTAAAGCTTCATAAACCCGACCATGGGACCCATATGCGGTAATCATGGAAGTCCAAGACACCAGATCTCTTTCTGGCAAACATTTAAAAACATCAAATGCTTCATCTACAGCACCACACTTTGCATACATATCAAGGAGAGCCCCCATAACCACTTCATTCTTTCCCAAATTTCTTTCTATAACCAGATTGTGAATTTCTTTACCCTTCTCTAGTGCTGCTAGATGTGAACAAGCTGCTAAAATACAGGTGAAAGTAATAGCGTCCGGCTCAACATATGACTGTCTCATTGCACAGAAGAGACCAAGGGCTTCAAAAAATTTGCCTTCGGTTATGTATCCAGAAATCATAACATTCCAAGAAACTGCTGTTGTCTTAGGTATCAACTTAAACATGTTTTCAGCTGACTCAACCTTTCCACATTTGAAGTATAGATCCATGAGTGAGGTATTAATAAAAATATCAGGCTGTATTCTGTTTCGTATTATATATGCATGAACAAACTTCCCCTCTAGTAAATGCGCTGATCGTGAACAAGCCAGTGTTATACTGCTTAAAGTAGTCAAAGTTGGCTTGACTCCTTCATTGTACATCCTCTTAAAAAGTTGAATGCATGAAAAGCTGTCACCTTTCAAACCATATCCTGTTATCATGGAATTCCAAGCAACGACAGTCTTAACCGGCATTTGCTCGAAAACCTCTATGGCCATTTCTAGGTGACCACATTTTCCATACATGTCAACAAGAGCAGAGCTAATAAAACTATCCAGACAAAAACCACTATTAATTAACTCCTTATGAATTTCCCTTCCCCTATCCAAATCCAAAAGCCTAGCACAAGATGCAATAGCAGTCGTGATTGAAACCGAATTGGGCTCAAATCTAAATCCTCTCATCATGCGAAAGTATCGTAGGGCTTCTTCAAATTTTCCACTTTGGTAATAACAAGAAATAACCGTATTCCAACACGCAACATCCTTTTCAGGCATTTCATCAAACATCTGTACAGCATTTTCAAATGCATTGCATTTTGCATACATACCAACAAGAGAGCTTCCAACTACAATGTCCACCATTAAACCAGTTTTCACCAAACAAGTATGAATCATTTTTCCCAATACAACTCTACACAGCCCGCCGCAAGCCTTAAGAACACTAGGGTAAGTATAACTATCAGGTTTAAGACAAGGATAATGTATCAACTTATCAAAAAGCTCTAGAGCTTCAACATACATGTAATTCTTAGTGTAACCAGCCATAAGGGTATTCCACAAAGATATCTCATATGGATTTTTAATGGCATCAAAAACATGTTTTCCATAATCATACAAATGGCAAGAAATATATAGGCTAATCAGGTTCTTGCTTAGAAAAACATCATTTTGTAGACCAAAAGTTACAACTTTTTGATGGATGAGCTTGCCTTGCTTCAATGACTTGGAATTCACACATGCTCTCAAAAGGGGTATTAGTTTTCTTGTGTCCATTCAGTAATGAGCAGAAAGACACTAACTCGACGTCTATTTCCTACTCTCCCTGAAATTCCAGAACTTGTCGTGTTTTGTGCGGCAATGTAGCTGTGTTGCGATCGATTTTGGGTGTGCAATGTGCTTTGCTCGCGGCAGATTATGTTTTTGGCTCTGTCTCTGTGGCAGCTATGCCTTTAGCTCGCAGTCTCCCTTCGTCCTGGACCTCATCGCCGCCGAGGAGGATTCGTGAGACTCTGTGTCGTGATCATCTCGATGCTGTTGAAAACACGGGGTTGGGGATGAAGCGGTTGGGAGCAGATTCGTGGGCTTCGTTTTCTTTCTTTCTAGTTGGTTTGGCCCCTCTTGTTTTTTGTGGTAATACCCAATTTAGTCTTTGACTTTTCAAAAATGTTCGGGGTGTGTTCAAAAACTTTGGGGATGATGCAGTGATTTGGCATGCTAAAGTGGAAGTTTGGTCCCTGACATTTGCCACATTGGCACTTAACAGCCACGTCAGATCTGTTAACATGGTTTATTAATAGTTGTTGACAGAAAGACCAAATTGACACACATTGTAAAAGTTGAGTACTAAATTAACATATGTGAAAAGTCAGGGTCCAAATTGAATATTTTTGAAAAGTCTGTGACTAAATTGGGTATTACCTCCACTTGTTTTCCGTCTACTTGCTTGAACTTTGCTTGCGAATTCCACCTTATATATCCCACTTTACCCTTACCCCTAAAAACTCATTAAACCACCCAAACTACCCTTATTAACACAATCCCTATCCTTTTCTAACCTACACACCCCAACCCCATTTCACCATCTACAATCCATCACCCCCAACCCCACCTCCATTGTCGCCACCACCGAACTTCCGCCATCAAACCTCCACCATCTGTAAAATTTTGTTAGAAAAAAAAAACATTTATGTGACATTCAGAAATTTAGTTTTGGAAGACTAAATCAATTGAGTTTACGAAAATTTAGTTTTTGGGAAACTATTTAATTTATACATCTAGAAATTCACGTATAATTTTAAAAATACACTTCTATTACATGAGTTTTCAGATGTCAAACTCTAATACTTGTTCATAAACTTAATTTCTGGACGTGGCGAAACTCGTCAAGGAGTTAATTATCTACTCAACCATAAGTATTCTAGAAACTGAGTTTCCGGAAACCACGATACCTGTTATTTTGTAGCTCTGTTAACATGGTTTATTAATAGTTGTTGACAGAAAGACCAAATTGACACACATTGTAAAAGTTGAGTACTAAATTAACATATGTGAAAAGTCAGGGTCCAAATTGAACATTTTTGAAAAGTCAGGGACTAAATTGGGTATTACCTCCACTTGTTTTCCGTCTACTTGCTTGAACTTTGCTTGCGAATTCCACCTTATATATCCCACTTTACCCTTACCCCTAAAAACTCATTAAACCACCCAAACTACCCTTATTAACCCAATCCCTATCCTTTTCTAACCTACACACCCCAACCCCATTTCACCATCTACAATCCATCACCCCCAACCCCACCTCCATTGTCGCCACCACCGAACTTCCGCCATCAAACCTCCACCATCTGTAAAATTTTGTTAGAAAAAAAAAACATTTATGTGACATTCAGAAATTTAGTTTTGGAAGACTAAATCAATTGAGTTTACGAAAATTTAGTTTTTGGGAAACTATTTAATTTATACATCTAGAAATTCACGTATAATTTTAAAAATACACTTCTATTAAATGAGTTTTCAGATGTCAAACTCTAATACTTGTTCATAAACTTAATTTCTGGACGTGGCGAAACTCGTCAAGGAGTTAATTATCTACTCAACCATAAGTATTCTAGAAACTGAGTTTCTGGAAACAACGATACCTGTTATTTTGTAGCTCTGATGGATGGCGGTGGAGGCACGGTGGTTGTTGAGGGGAGAAATGGTGGAGCGATGGTGTTTCAGATGGGCCGACAGTGGACAATGGTTATAATTTGAGAGTGGTAGGTTACTTACATGTGGGGGTGGGGGTGGGGGTGGGGGTGGGGAGGGGAGGGGAGAGGTGGTGGCGCAGTGAGGGAGGGTGTGGTGTGTCACGTCGGCGGTGAACCCATGGTTGGGGTGGGGTTGGGTGGTTACATATGGTGGTGGGATGGGTGGGGTGTTGGGGGGAAATTTGGGTGAAGTTTGAAATAATAAGGGTACTTTTGGGTTTTCATTAGAATAAATGAAGATAAGGGTGTGAAGGGAAAAAGTGGGGTGTAAGGTGGAATTCCCCTATGCTTTTGTTGGACTAGATCTTTTAGTTTGTTTGCTCATGTGTTTTGGGCCTGTGTTGGTTTGCCCGCGTATTTTGGGTCTGTTTCGCGTGTTTTTTGGAGCGGTCTTTGTTTGCCGGTTCTTATGTTGTGGGTTGGGACTTTTGGAAAGTGTTGGTTGGGGCCTTTCCCTCTGGTTAATTAATGCAACTCTATTGACCATAAAAAAACATTGTCCAAAAAAATTCATTCTTTTAAAACACCTCCCACTACTCTCCCACCACTATAATTTGCAAAATCCCAAAAATACTCTTATCCCTTCCACACTCGCACTCCATTCCCACTTCACGTCCAGTGTCTTTAAATTTTTTCGTACCTTAGTACTACACTGACTTGGTACTTTGGTACCGCATACACATTATGGATGACTGAGAACAACACAGTCGGTACCAATGTATCATACCGTTATGGTACCAAGGTACCGAATGTGTTGTGTGAAACATTTCAGTCAAATTACACGCGGTACCAAAGTACCGAGGCCTTACAATACCAAAGTATTGAATCCTCTCGATAGTATTATGTTGATGCTTTGTTTTTTTTGCATTGTTGATACTACAACTTGTTCTACTTCATTGTAACTAGCATTCTATTATATAAGACCAAATAACGTGGAAACACTACAAGAATTACTTGCATTACTGGCTAGACATTTTTGGCGGAATCAGTCAGCCAGTAAGTTTTCTGGTGGAATTATGCGATTTCTGGCGGATTTAGTCTTCCAGTAAGTTTCTGGCGGATTCCATAACATTTCTGTCGAATTTAAACAGCCAGTATATTTACTGGCGGATTGAGTAGGAATTTCTGGCGGAAATTAATTGAAAAACTAAAATAATTTTATAAATAATTATATCCGCCAGTAATTGCATTTACTGGCGGAAATTTCAGTCAGAAAATACCCTCAAAAGCTGCGCATTGACTGTCAAAAATGGCCAGTAATGCAGTTCCGCCAGTAACACGCATGTTCCGCCAGTAACGCAGTTCAGCCAGTAACAGGAAAGTTCCGCCAGTAACATATCCGCCAGTAAATGCATTTACTGGCGGAAATTTCAGCCAGAAAATACCCTCAAAAGCTGTGCATTGACCATTAAAAATGGCCAGTAATGATATCCGCCAGTAACACGCAAGTTCCGCCAGTAAATGCAAACAAGATGGCAGTGAGATGTCGCGTCACAGACCAATTCCGCCAGTAATTGACAATTCCGCCAGAAAACCGACTGCAGCTAGTCAAATCCGTGGGCTGTCACAATTCCGTTGCGTCACAATTCCGCCAGTAATGCACGCATGTTCCGCCAGTAAAATTCGTGACCCGTTGCGTCTTCTCCTTCTTAATCCGCCAGAAACGTCCTTTAATCCGCCAGTAACTGCGTCTTCTCCTTCTTACCTCCATTATAAAATCTGAAGCCTCTCATTTCATTTGTTATTCATTCCACCATTTCTCTCAAATGTGTCTAAAATTTTTTTCATTCATTCACACCATTTCTCTCCAAGTTCTAAACGAAAGTTTCCAGATTTGTTGAAGGTATGTTTGTAAGAATATATTTCATATTAGGTTGTTTTCGTTAATATTTTGTTTTAAAAGCTGAGTTGTTAATATTTCTGATATATCATATTTGTTAGTTTGCTTAAGTTTGGTTGAAGATTTGCTCAAAAGAAACCGGAATTAGCATCAAGCCAGAATCTTCTCTTCATTACCGGTTAGTTATCAAGTTATTTCTTACTAAATATTTATAGTTGTAAGTTTTTTAAAATCTGTTAATTAAAAACGAATTACTGTGATATATTATAAAATAATATATTGTTGTATTTTTTTAAAATGTGTTTATAATTAAAAAATTAGTTTTTAAAATCTGTTTATAATTATTGTTAAAAAATGAGTTTTTTTTTACAATCTGTTTATTGTTGTATATTTTTAAAATCTGTTTATAATATATTTTATAAAAAATTATATTGATATTTTATTGTTGTATATTTATAAAATCTGTTTATTGTTGTATATTTATAAAAAATTATACTGATATTTTATAATATATTTTGAAATTAATTATTATTGTTGTATATTTTATTGTTGTATATTTATGAAATTAATTATTTAAATAAAAAACGAATTAAATATCAACAAATTTTAAATATAAAAAACCATTTGAAAAATATTTTTTTTAAATAAATATATAATACAGTACTGGCGGATTTGGTTGTTTAGTGGCTGATATTCAACCAGTAATTACTGAAGGATTTACTGGCTGAAATTCGGCCAGTAAATCCGCCAGTCATTACTGGCTGAAATTCCGCCAGTAACAATTACCTGCGGCCGTTTTTCTGGCTGATTACTGGCGGACTAAATCTGTCAGTAATGTGCAATTTCTGGCCGAATTTCAGCATTACTGGGGGATTGAGTTAGCCAGTAATAACTTAAATTCTTGTAGTGAAAATAATCAACTAACAATAATCACATGGAAAATATTCAACTAAAAATAATGATGTGGCAAATATTCAACTAAAAATAATGATGTGGAATATAAAATCAATCCTCTATAATGTCAGTTAAATCAACAAAATCACTCGTGTTTGACTCTACAACCAACGACCTCCATTGTTGCATGCGACCAACATATGGTTTCTGTAACAGTCTGGGCCATTTTCTTTCTAGTAGGCTATCCCAGAACTGTACATCATGACCTTCTCCACCCCCTATGGAGTTTTTGCTTTACGTGTCGGACTTACATTGTAACACCCCGGTATTTCTTTAACAAAGAAACACCTAAATATACAATTTGGTATAAATCAGAGTATAAAAATTCTTGTTCAGATATACATCTTTACAAGAAAAAGCGGAAACTACAAAAATATAACATGATACAAGTTCGAGTCATAAGACCGAATACAGAGACTACATCAGAAGAATCCAAAACATAGATGGAAGATTACATCTCCAACTTCTCCTCGAGCCTGACGACTAACTGTACCGCCTGCTGTCCTTATAACCTGTTCTCTGTAAAAACAACAAATATGGATTGGGTGAGACAACTTGTCTCAGTGAGTCCTACCGTGCCCCCTCACTAACACTCGGTTCAATTTATTAAACCGTTATCAAATATAGATAATTAGCTATCACAAGCTATAATCGAAATGCCACGCACTTCGTGAATTTATTTAACACGTACCGACTGCAATCCAGTGCTAATCCTGGTAATCGTGTGTTCAACTTAGCATAAACCGACTGCAATCCAGTGCTAATCCCGGTAACCCGTGAGTTGACCACGCCAAAACACATTCAGGGCCTAGGTAAGGGGTCATGACTACCCTCCCTAGTATGCTACTTGTCGGATCGTCACCCAACGCGATACATATGACAATACGTATCAATTCTTGAGAGTTAGATAATTTATATCTTCTTTTTCATTTTGATCACCAAAGGATCAGTCACATAAGCTCATTAGATAATTTATATCTTTTCGATCACCAAAGGATCAATCACATAAGCTCGTTAGATAAGTTATATCTTTTCGATCACCAAAAAATCAATCACATAATAATTGGATAAACAATATCCATATCGATCTATAACCCGTTTAGATGAATTCAATAGTTAGACATCTGGCGTTATAATCATACACAATGACATATATATATATATATATATATATATATATATATATATATATATATATATATATATATATATATATATTTAGTCAATCCATCAGTCGGTGTACCCACACGTATACTAGGGTTTCGGTTTTTCAATCAAATAGGCTTTCAAAGCTCTTTTTCAAAACTATGAGTTGAACAAGTTCAAAATAAGGTTTTCAGTAAGGCAATATACTTAAAATTGGTTGGGAACAAGATTAGAAGTGGTTTGGGATCGAAAGGAGCGACGAAATGAGAAATCGGGAATCGGTAACAGAAGCTCACGCACGGTCCGTGCCCAGGGGCGCACGACCCGTGCGTGATGCACCAAAATTCATACAATCAACCCGAAGAGGGCGCACCCGTGCCCAGGGGCGCACGATCCGTGCGTCCTGTAACACCCCTTTTTTCTACCCATTAATTTAATTGGAAAAATATCAGAGTTTTCAAAATTTAATTACACCACAAGGGATGTCACACTTACTTCATTAAACATCACACGCCAAATTACTCAGCTTTTCAAAAACAGTCTTATAATACTTTCAAACGTCATCGTCAATTAAAATACAACTTCGCAGCGGAAAATCCAACCAGTTTAATCATAAAAGGCATTGCAACTATGCAAGGCTCACAATAGTAAAATCCAATAACAACAATGGTCATAAATCACTTAAACAACGTCATCCCACCCCTAGTGTTACATAATCAGAGCAGACGACCCGACTCAGCTAGTGAAGATACCTAAGCCTTCACTCGAGATCACCTGCACGTTACCGCATAGGGGTAACATTCAAACAGAAGGGTGAGTCCAATTCAATTCATATAATAAATCATATGATAAATAATAAGTCAAGTCACAGCTCTAAAATGAGTACATCACAATCAACAATCACATCACTACAATAACTCGTAAATAATCACATCACAATCATCAATCACATCACTACAATAACTCGTAAATAATCACATCACAATCATCAATCACATCACTACAATAACTCGTAAATAATCACATCACAATCATCAATCACATCACTACAATAACTCATCACTATGTCATGTAGGCATATGAAATGCAACCCACTCGCGGGCATATGCATGAGGTACCTTTTCACAAACGTCGCTTAGCCATTAAGGCCTCATCGTCACTTAGCCACTTGGGCCTCAAAACGTCACTGGGTTTATGCATATGGGGCATGAGACACTATGACATGCACCACTCACAAACACACAAATACTCAAATACACAAATCACAGTCAACTGTGTGACCCGTCACTTACCGGTTTGCCAAATAAGAGGCACAGCACCTGTCAATTCACAATTTACACAACAACAACATCACTTAGCCTTTTAGGCCTTAACATCACTTAGCCTTTCGGGCCTCAAACGTCACTGGGTTTCATCATCACTTATACACAGATGTCATCAACTCAAACAATAGCCACTGAGGGCAAAACGTCATTTACTAGCCACCAAGGGCATCATCGTCATTTACACGTCACTATAAATAATAATAGCCACTAAGGGCAAAATAGTCATTTACACGTCATTATAATTAATATTAGCCACTAAGGGCAAAACAGTCATTTAACTAGCCACTAGGGGCATCATCGTCAAAATCAACATTTTTGACATTACCTCGTTAAAACCACTGGTCGTACGCAAAAGAGAATTTTTAAAGACACCAAACGCATTTTCAATATCACAGCAACGACCACAGGGGACAGCCACTTGGGCGCCCAGCAACCTTCTGAAATTATAAGTTTTTATTTTTAAAAAGGGAGCACACAGATAGACAACGGAAAATGCTTCAGAACGCTTTTTGAATCGTTCAAAACGGATGTCCGAGTCAAAAGATATAGCGAAAACAGTTTTCGAAAATATTTGGGAACATCCTGAAAAACTGGCGCCCTGGGCGCCCAGCGCCTAACAAAACGCAACGCACACACACCCACACGGGCGCTCAGCGCGCAGCGCTGGCACCCAGCGCCCAGCGCAACACACACAGCAACACACACGGGCGCTCAGCGCCCAGCGCTGGCACCCAGCGCCCAGCACACACGCACACAGCAACACGCCCATGGGCGCCCAGCGCCCAGCGCTGGCACCCAGCGCCCAGACACCTTCAGCTACACGATTTTTGCACAATTTCACATACACATTGGTTTTTCTTCAAATTTCCACATGACCAATCACAACCCAATTCCCCACAACTCATGAACACATGTAAAATCATCTAAATCACCTATCAAACATCAAAATTCAAGAACATCCCAATCACAACCATGAACATCACGCATACATCCAAATCACGAACAGGGATTTACAACACAATCACGATCATGGTTAACTCTAGGCTATCACTACCTAAAACTTATCATAGGATCTATTATAGAAATTGATAGGACATCCCCTTACCTCGAATTCGAAGAGTAGAAGCCCTAGAGATAGTCACGGACAGAACCCAGCAACAAGACCACGTTCCTCTTCTCTCCTTGGTTGCGCGACTTTCCTCTCTTCTTCTCCTCCCCTACGGCGCTCTCCTCCTCTCTTTTCCCTCTTCTCAATTTCGCCCAATGCTAACACAAAACCCTAACCCCTAAAGGCTTGGTCACTTCGCATATGACATGAGTCATGGGCTTGGGCTTCTCACTTAAGCCCAAGTCCATCTAATTTGGCGCCTCCACCTTCTAATACCACCTACACCATTTCAACATAATTTCGCTTAATTAAATTATATTCAATTAATTAAAATAAATTTCTAAATACTTAATTAAATAAATTAATTAAATATTTAGGGTGTTACAACTCTCCCCCACTTAGAATATTTCGTCCTCGAAATTCGCCTGTCAACGCCAACACTCTCCCTCTAAGGCCACCTAGACAACTAGTGCTACCTATCATGCTGATTACTATTGCTTTAATTACCGGCGGTAAGTGCTTGGGCGGCCGTCCCTCCTACTTGTTCGGCCAGGTAACTTCAAGCAGTAACAATCAGGCTCACTCTCTACTTCGCTGCGCCACTCTGATGAACTAGCTCGCATTCTACCTCCCTCATCTACCCTTAAGGATAACAAATTACATCAATCATCACGGCATCACAAGAAACTCACAGGGCGCATAACAGTCGTACATCAAGCCTCATAATTTAGTAACACGACAACAACATCAACAAACAACTTTGCCACTCAGGCGACATCAACAACTACAATTGCCACTCAGGCGACATCAACAACTAAAATTGCCACTCAGGCGACATCAACAACTACAATTGCCACTCAGGCGACATCCACAACTACAATTGCCACTCAGGCGACATCAACAACTACAATTGCCACTCAGGCGACATCCACAACTACAATTGCCACTCAGGCGACATCCACAACTACAATTGCCACTCAGGCGACATCAACAACTACAATTGCCACTCAAGCGACATCAACAACGACAAACCAACAGCAAAGCAACATCATCAACAACAACCACGCATGGGGCATAGTAGCGGCGTACTAATCAATAATGGCCATCGGCCCACAACAACAAATCAACAACAATATAACTTGGGCCATTCGGCGGTACCCCAGGCAACACATAAACATCAACATTATTAACGAGGCAACCACAAGCAACAACAAAGCAACAATGCGGAGACAACTCCAAGACCAACAATCCCATAATCAATAACACATCAGCAACTTCGGGCACCAAGGTGCCGACACTGCAACAACGACTTGGGGCACTAAGCCACCGACAACACAATAACAACTTGGGGCTCTAAGCCACCGACAACACTACAACAATTTAATCCGACCGGCACCCCTAAAAATCAACGACACCAGAAACAGTCAATTTTTCCATGAAATTAGAATATTCAGTTAGGCCTCTGAATAAGCTTTCCGAAACATTTTAGTTTACTCAAATCGGACTCCTGGTTCAAAAGATATTGCAAAAACAGTCTTTCCGTTACAGTGACAGTACAAACTAAGCAACGCAGGAAATTCCAGCACTCACACATAGACTTCAACAATTTATTTACCCTATCAAACGACATCGGAATTTAGCAAACAACCCCTCTACGGAAAACTTACGGAGTCTAGTTTCTGGCTATATTTTTAGAATTTCAAAATGATGAGTCGAATAGCACAGTTCGCAAACAAGGCAGTAGGTCCAGAAAATGGGGCAGCGACTGTGTCCAAAGTTGTGACTCTTCTACAATGACCAAAACAAACCCAAATGACCTGAACTTCAGCCTAAACAGTAGAACACTTTGTCTAGTTTTCAAAGAAATTGGATTCATTCGAAAAGGAGTTCATTTGAAAACACTACAATCAAAACACTGACCCCATGTCCAGACGGTCCCCAGAATTTTATCCTAACTTGCGAAGCCCATAACTGGGGCTATACTACTCCAAATGTGACCAAACCAAAGCCAAAATGACAAGCGTTCAGTCTAGTTTCTAAAATTGTAAGTTATATGATTTATCAACCAGTAAAACAGTCCCAGTTTAGCCGAAAGTGAAACCTACTCAGAAAGTGCCTACACAGTGAGCTTAGCAACAAATTAAACATCCACGCAGCCACAATTTCCGTCATCAGGCATAATTTAAACTTCCTACTAATCATATACATATTCAAACATCAATTTCCACACAATTCATTAATTGTCGGTTTTACAGTTTTTCGACTAAAATTACACTTACACGCGATTCGAGCCAAAACAACTACATCAATCATAACTTTCAGTCAGTACCTCACTAGTTTCACTAAATAACCCAAAAATACAGCTTTATAAAATTTCTCCAAATAAACCACACAAATTCTGTTTTATAAAATGTTTCTAATTAATCCCAAATTCAATTTACAAGAATAAAACACACCTAGTTCATACAGCATATCGCACACGACATTTAGATACTCAATTAATTCCAAAACTCAGCAGTTCAATAAAAGCAAACACGTACAAACAATGTTCATAATGAACATATATGCAACCTTCATCATTATTAATCGAATTATTAGTCAAACGTTTCAAAACTTACACAACATAAAATCGTTACTCTTTTTCCAAACAAGACCAACTAGAAAATTATCTTCCAGCCCAACAAGAATTTCAACACCTACACTTCATTTAAAATCCTAAGTCAAAATAAATTTGTTTCTTTCATTCTTTACAACAACATCATCTACGTTTATTCATAAGGAAAAATAGATTTTATCATCGATATCCGTTTCCAACCGTAAAATCGCCCATTTGACTTTTCAAAAACAATCTCAGAAGTCATTTTACCTTCCAGACCACAAAATCACCGAGCATAAGGCATTAGTGTTGCTCAAATGAAACGATTTTCAAAAACATCAATAATGAAACAGCGACATTAATCCTTAGAAACAACACAATATTTTCAGCAACAGCAACATTGGTCTTTTTCAAAAACAGCAATTAAACAGTAACAACAGTTACACTGTAAAACATCAACAATGATTTTTAAATTTCAACCGCGACAGCAATTAAAGTTTTAAATCAAAACAACTACAGTACTTAATTGTCAACGATAAAACACTACAGTAATTACCTTCCAGCACAACAGTAACAATCATTAATGGCAACAAACCAAGTAATTTACACTAACAGTAACAATAGTCCACAGCAACAACATAGTAGTTTCAATAATTAAACAGTAGCAATAAAACGGCAACCGCGTTTTAATAACAACAGCACACAATATCGGTAGGGGTATTTTCCCCCCACTAGTTCACTTACCACTAGCGACTCTTGGCTTACCTGCAACACAATATTGGTCAGCACTTAAAGGACAACACTTGGTCGTACACCGACACAACGACTCGACGACTTGGCCGGACGGACCAACCATTGCTCTGATACCACTAATGTAACACCCCTTTTTTCTACCCGTTAATTTAATTGGAAAAATATCAGAGTTTTCAAAATTTAATTACACCACAAGGGATGTCACACTTACTTCATTAAACATCACACGCCAAATTACTCAGCTTTTCAAAAACAGTCTTATAATACTTTCAAACGTCATCGTCAATTAAAATACAACTTCCCAGCGGAAAATCCAACCAGTTTAATCATAAAAGGCATTGCAACTATGCAAGGCTCACAATAGTAAAATCCAATAACAACAATGGTCATAAATCACTTAAACAACGTCATCCCACCCCTAGTGTTACATAATCAGAGCAGACGACCCGACTCAGCTAGTGAAGATACCACAGCCTTCACTCGAGATCACCTGCACGTTACCGCATAGGGGTAACATTCAAACAGAAGGGTGAGTCCAATTCAATTCATATAATAAATCATATGATAAATAATAAGTCAAGTCACAGCTCTAAAATGAGTACATCACAATCAACAATCACATCACTACAATAACTCGTAAATAATCACATCACAATCATCAATCACATCACTACAATAACTCGTAAATAATCACATCACAATCATCAATCACATCACTACAATAACTCGTAAATAATCACATCACAATCATCAATCACATCACTACAATAACTCATCACTATGTCATGTAGGCATATGAAATGCAACCCACTCGCGGGCATATGCATGAGGTACCTTTTCACAAACGTCGCTTAGCCATTAAGGCCTCATCGTCACTTAGCCACTTGGGCCTCAAAACGTCACTGGGTTTATGCATATGGGGCATGAGACACTATGACATGCACCACTCACAAACACACAAATACTCAAATACACAAATCACAGTCAACTGTGTGACCCGTCACTTACCGGTTTGCCAAATAAGAGGCACAGCACCTGTCAATTCACAATTTACACAACAACAACATCACTTAGCCTTTTAGGCCTTAACATCACTTAGCCTTTCGGGCCTCAAACGTCACTGGGTTTCATCATCACTTATACACAGATGTCATCAACTCAAACAATAGCCACTGAGGGCAAAACGTCATTTACTAGCCACCAAGGGCATCATCGTCATTTACACGTCACTATAAATAATAATAGCCACTAAGGGCAAAATAGTCATTTACACGTCATTATAATTAATATTAGCCACTAAGGGCAAAACAGTCATTTAACTAGCCACTAGGGGCATCATCGTCAAAATCAACATTTTTGACATTACCTCGTTAAAACCACTGGTCGTACGCAAAAGAGAATTTTTAAAGACACCAAACGCATTTTCAATATCACAGCAACGACCACAGGGGACAGCCACTTGGGCGCCCAGCAACCTTCTGAAATTATAAGTTTTTATTTTTAAAAAGGGAGCACACAGATAGACAACGGAAAATGCTTCAGAACGCTTTTTGAATCGTTCAAAACGGATGTCCGAGTCAAAAGATATAGCAAAAACAGTTTTCGAAAATATTTGGGAACATCCTGAAAAACTGGCGCCCTGGGCGCCCAGCGCCTAACAAAACGCAACGCACACACACCCACACGGGCGCTCAGCGCGCAGCGCTGGCACCCAGCGCCCAGCGCAACACACACAGCAACACACACGGGCGCTCAGCGCCCAGCGCTGGCACCCAGCGCCCAGCACACACGCACACAGCAACACGCCCATGGGCGCCCAGCGCCCAGCGCTGGCACCCAGCGCCCAGACACCTTCAGCAACACGATTTTTGCACAATTTCACATACACATTGGTTTTTCTTCAAATTTCCACATGACCAATCACAACCCAATTCCCCACAACTCATGAACACATGTAAAATCATCTAAATCACCTATCAAACATCAAAATTCAAGAACATCCCAATCACAACCATGAACATCACGCATACATCCAAATCACGAACAGGGATTTACAACACAATCACGATCATGGTTAACTCTAGACTATCACTACCTAAAACTTATCATAGGATCTATTATAGAAATTGATAGGACATCCCCTTACCTCGAATTCGAAGAGTAGAAGCCCTAGAGATAGTCACGGACAGAACCCAGCAACAAGACCACGTTCCTCTTCTCTCCTTGGTTGCGCGACTTTCCTCTCTTCTTCTCCTCCCCTACGGCACTCTCCTCCTCTCTTTTCCCTCTTCTCAATTTCGCCCAATGCTAACACAAAACCCTAACCCCTAAAGGCTTGGTCACTTCGCATATGACATGAGTCATGGGCTTGGGCTTCTCACTTAAGCCCAAGTCCATCTAATTTGGCGCCTCCACCTTCTAATACCACCTACACCATTTCAACATAATTACGCTTAATTAAATTATATTCAATTAATTAAAATAAATTTCTAAATACTTAATTAAATAAATTAATTAAATATTTAGGGTGTTACACGTCCGGTTCTGTTTCTCTATTTCCAATCCGATTCTCATTCCGCTTTTCCGTTTCTCGCCCAAATCGAATTCCGATCGTAATCCAACCTGAAAATAGTTTTAATATACCACATTCCAGACTATATTCCAGCGAAAGCGCTTAAATCATAATTTCATAAATTGCTCAACAATTCAATAAAAACCGTAAAAACGCGATATTGCTCAAAAACGGTTTTCGGTTCCAAAATCTTTCGAAAACAGAATAATTGCCTTATGACTCAAAACAGATACAGTTTTAAGACACACAAAAATATTCCTATCCGTGAGTAGAACTCACCCGGTTGACGATCTCGCGAGAATTCACGTTGGAGTGTAACGCCCCAAAAATATTTATCTACTTATTTAATTAAATAAGGTGCGTGTGGTAGGAATAATATTTTTGTATTCACTTGTTTGATTTATTAATTGTTTATTAATTAATTGGGGGTTGTTATGTGATAAAAATAATATAGGGAATATGTGTAATTGAGTTGATGTGTTAGTGCATAATGGGTTAGAAATAATTAAGTGGAGTGGGGGAGCCCACAAGGGTATGCGAAGTGTCCAAGGAAAATAGCCCATAGAGTGTGATGCTTACTTAAGTGAATTAGGTTAGGATTTTGTATGACAATTAGAAATCAAAACTCCAATAGAAGTGAGAGGTGAGGAGAGAGGCGGCGGCTAGCATCAAGAGAGAGAGAGGAGAAAACGTGATCATCAAGCATCAAGGGAGAGGGATAGGCGTAGCACTCAAAGGAGAGAAGGAAGGCTAAGATTTCACTCTTCTCCTAATCTAGGGTTTCGACTTCTACATCCTAAGGTAAGGGTGAGATTCATGTTTGATAATGTTTCGTAGGAAGGGTTGTATGAGAGTTAGGGTTGTGGGTAGTCATCATGTATGTTGCATGTCTATTGGATATTTGATGATTTGATTTGAGTGATATGAACATGCATACTATGCCTTTGATGATTTACTTTGATGATTTACCTTGATGATCCATTGATTTCTCCTATCACATGATTGATACCCTATGCTAAATGTTATGTTTGATCCATCATCCCCTTAGTTGATTGATTTTCCAATATGTAATTGTTGACATATGCCTATGCGCTGTGAGATTTATGATGATTGATTCCCTATGTGACCCTACGTGATTTCAGGCCTAGGTGAGCACCCTTATGCGAATTGATTTGATATGTAGTCTTGTGTATTTGCCATGTACTGAATGATGTTTTGTGTGATTAACATGAACAAGTCCTAAAATTAGAATATGCCTCACCATGATCTTAAAAGATAAGGAATCGTATGTGTTTTCATGAGATGCTGAAAACTGTTTTCAAAAATGCTGTTGCCACCCAGAAACCGTTTCTAAAGATGCTGAATGTTCCAAAACTGTTTCCGAAAACTGTGTTGCCATTCCAAAACTGTTTCCGAAAACTGTGTTGCTATTCCAAAACTGTTTCCGAAAACTGTGTTGCTATTCCAAAACTGATTCCGAAAAACTCTGATAAATTATGAATAAAACCATGGGTAGAAAAAGGGTGTTACATGGAGCACGAACGACGGGACCGTATCCACTCGAACAATCCCCGTAGTCACGAGCACGCTCCGAATGCCTCCGTATCTGAATTCAGAAACCAATACCCCTCTCGCTACTGCCTTGATTACCGGTACATAAAATTGACGTCTCGCGCGACTTGACAACTCGAACTCCAAAACCGACGAATAAACATTTCCAGCTTCGCTTCTATTTCCAGCATCAGGATTCAGTTTTACAACAGGCATAACTTGGTCAATCCGTGACCAAAACCATCCAAACCGGTGCTCATTGTGAAGGTAATTTCGTCTACTTTCAGATGGTCAAGGATTCACATGCATGCATCCAGTGGTTTGGGAGATATCACCAAGACAAGGTGACTGGTCCAGGATAGTGCTTGATTCTGAAACCGTAACTTGGGGACATGATATCTCCTTCATTTCTCCATGAAATCATACGGTTCTTGTGCCCAAAATGAAGATCTTCGGAGTAGTGTACAGTGAGATACGATGAAAACAATGAAGGTATCCTTCATTTCTCCATGAAATCATACGGTTCTTGTGCCCAAAATGAAGATCTTCGGAGTAGTGTACAGTGAGATACGATGAAAACAATGAAGGTAGTCCATACGGGTTTCACCCAGAATTTTCTGATTAACCTTGATCATCATTCTCAATCACTTGGCATCACGAATTTGAGTCCCATAGCCAACTCAAAACATCCATAACCGAACTAAGCTACACCCAATCTCCAGAAACTTCGAAATGTGGTTGGAGGAAGTACTCTAATATGGCCATTGGGCTTCGGAAAGTGATTATGAAGCACCAATAGCACATGAAATGGCAAACTCACCAACTTGATCATATGAGCTTTGAGAATTCGAAAATGGCACCTTGAGGATGACACTACAAGGAAATCGCGTATTACCGGCGGATTTTTTCCGGCGGATTTTTTCCGTCGGTAAATTTCCTGCGGAAATTTGGCATTTCCGGCGGAAAAATTTGAATTTCCAGCGGAATTTTACATTTCCGGCGGATTTTTTTAAAATTTAAAAAAAACTTAAATTTTTTTAAACATAAATCCGCCGGAAATTCAAAAAAATCCGCCGGAAATGTTTCGGTGACATTTCCGGCGGTTTTTTTGAATTTCCGGCGGTTTTTTGTTTTTAAAAATTTTTTTTTTTTTTTAAAAAAAACCGCCGGAAATTCAAAAAAACCGCCGGAAATGTCGCCGGAACATTTCCGGCGGTTTTTTTTTGAATTTCCGGCGGTTTTTTTTAAAAAAAAAGGCGGTTTTTTTTGAATTTCCGGCGGTTTTTTTTAAAAAAAAAGTTTTTTTTTTTTTTTTTAAAAAAAACCGCCGGAAATTCAAAAAAACCGCCTGAAATGTCGCCGGAACATTTCCGGCGGTTTTTTTTGAATTTCCGGCGGTTTTTTAAAAAAAAAATTTTTTTTTTTTTTTTTTTTAAAAACCGCCGGAAATGTCACCGGAACATTTCCGGCGGATTTTTTTGAATTTCCGGCGGATTTATTTTTAAAAAATTTTAAAAATCCGTCGGAACTGTTATAAATTCCGTCGGAAAGTTTTCAGCTTCCTATAAATAAAAATTTCTCATACACTCTTCTCATTCTCTCATTTCACTCTTATTTCCTTCTCACTTTCTCCTACACCCTTCTACATTTCTCTCTTCTTCTTCTTTCTCATTCATTCTTCTTCCTTCTCACTTCTTCTTCTTTCTCATTCATTCTTCTTCCTTCTCACTTCTTCTTCTTCTTTCTCATATCATTTTTCCATACTCTCTTTCATTCTTTTTTTTACACCATCTTCATTCTCATTCATTCCCACTTATTCATTCTTCTTCCTTCTCACTTATTCTTATTTCTTCATTCTCATACTCTCATTCATTCTTTGTTTTACACAACTCTCTTTCATTTTTATTTATTCTAATTTTTCTTCCTTCTAATTCTATTATTTCTCCTTCTAATTTTTTTTCTATTACATCTTATTTATTTAAATATAAAATTCGAAAAAAAATAATAATTTTTTTTTATTTTTTTTTAAATCCGCCGGAAATTCAAAAAATCCGCCGGAAATGTTCCGGTGACATTTCCGGCGGATTTTTTGCATTTCCGGCGGATTTATTTTAAATAAAAAAAAATTTTTTTTTTTTTTAAAAAACCGCCGGAAATTCAAAAAAAACCGCCGGAAATGTCGCCGGAACATTTCCGGCGGATTTTTTGAATTTCCGGCGGTTTTTAAAAAAAAAAATAAAAAAAATTAATTTTTGTTCCGCCGGAAATTACCGGCGGAAATTCCGCCGGAAACCGTTACCTACGAGCCGGCGGATTTCCGGCGGAAAAAATCCGCCGGAAACGTCACTTTTCCGGCGGATTTGGTGCATTTCCGGCGAATTTTTTCCGCCGGAAAAACGTGTTTTTCTTGTAGTGTGAGGGAGAATCAGGTCTTGATGCTGGTGTCATTGGATAGAGAATGAAAAACTGAAGGGAATGGAGGAAGAAAAGTACACATGCATCCATCTTTGAGTTTGAGTTTTCCCCCTCTTCCTCCTTCTTCTCCCTCATGGCCTCCCCCTCTCTCTTTACCCCTTTTTCCTTCCTTTCCTTTCTGTTTCAGAATAATAAAGAAGGACCAGGAAAAAGATTGAGTCTAGTGAGGTAATGGGCTGAGGCTTACTTGAGTGGGAAAAGACCTAAATACCCTTAACTGATTTCCTTACTTTAATTCACCTCTAAATAATCACTAACCCATAATTTCCTTCCACAATCTTGGTTATGGATCTTTTAAATTGAGGAATGTGTTTGATGTTGGGAAGTTTGGGTTAAAGGTTTTAAAGGGTACGGAAATGACCAAAATGCCCTTGGTTCATTAATATCCATTTTAATCTACCGATACTCATCAATCCCTATGACTTAGCAATTTAAATAACATCTCCATAACCTAGCACGATTAGAACCCAATCCGTTACTTCATCAATGATGCTTCTTCATTTTGAGACGGAAATGACGATTTTACCCTTCAGCTGAATTGTTCAATTAAATTATGACTAAGCCACAATTAAATGTAGAGTAGGATTTCTTTGGACTTTTCCTCGACTATTAATCCCCGAGACACGACCAATTATTTCCACAAATAATTACTCGGTCTTAGGCATCATAGTACGAGTCTTTAAAAATTAGGGATGTTACAATCACCCCAACTTTTAAAAATTTTGTCCTCAAAATTCACAAGACTAACCTTAAGCAAAAAGATATTGATATCGGGTCATCATGTCCTCTTCCAATCCCGAGTAGCCTCTTCGGCTGAGAAGCCTTCCCAGACTACTTTGACAATTAGAATAGTTCTTGACCTCAATGTCTTCACGCCATGCCCTAGGATATGACTAGGATAATGTTGGAATGATAAATCCGGTTGAAGATCGATCGTTTCAATGCTCAACGGCTGAAGGGGATCGGGAATACATTTTCTCAACTCAGACACGTGAAAGACATCATGAAGATACAGACTTTCTTCAGAAATTAACTATTCCGACCTCTTGAGAGCTGACACTAATTGTTATGGACAATGGAATGCCTACAATCTGTTGAGGATACGAACTCATAGTTATGGTATCCACACATCCTGCACTATCAAAGTCAGGAACTCGGAAGGTTTCGGCCTAGCCGAAGCTTGAATTGGAACGAAACGATGACTTTAAGAGAATTTCTTTGGAATCAAACCATACGGTATCCAGAAGAAAAGTTTTCTTCTCTTCCCGAGTTACGCTCACATAAGCGCTTGACTCATTTTACTAAAAATCTCGACTGAAGCAAACAGAGTTATTTTATAAAACAGGTTGACTTTCAGTCCAAGGAATCTAGAAACGATTTTTTTTTCTTGCAACCGAATCCAGGAAAAACTCTAAAATAATAGTAAAATATTCTTTCATTAAATCAGTTCCAAAACTTGAAAGTACAATAGTTCCATTCGAACGAAAATTCTTTTCAATGGGATTTCAAATGACGATAGTTTGAAAATACGACTATCCCAAAAGTTAATTCACCCCAACTTATAGATGACCATACTCAATGCACGACGCTCCCACAAAGCGGAATCTCATTCTCTGATATTTAAAAGTTACGAGTTTGAAAGTGAGAGTAGAAGTGTTACTTTGTTGGAACCAGCCATTTGTGTGATCAAGATCTCACAAACTTCTATTATCGTGCTTGAGTTCGGCTCCGTTAAGACAAAACAATTGGGTTCGTTCGAGGAAGGGATCGGGAAGGACATTGAGCCGAAAGGAAAAGCGGGTATTTGTTTTAAAATTTTCCCAAGCCGCTATTCTATTCGATTTAATTCATTTCCCTTCAATTCCTTTCTCGAATCAGTCCAAGATAAAACTTAGAGGTTAGAACAAAGGCTTGTATTGCGTGACAAAAATAGACACGACTCAATTGTCTCAAGAGACTACACAATGGTTATAGGATGCACTATCAAGGACTCATGTGTCATACATTCACTGTCCAATCATTTAGTCTCAGACCGACATACGGTTCATCCTCCGACCTTCTCCCATCATACGAGTATAGTGGGTGAAAGGGAAAAACACTATACGTACTCAACTGTCGGATTGTCGTAGAAAGGCATCGCGTATTGGACCACGATCGGACAATTCTGAATTCAGCACATACTTGATTTATCGACGTCTAACCATAGGTTAATAGAATGGAGAACTAGCCTTGACCCATCCGACGGATTCAAGCCACAACAACTTACTGTTGATTTTAACGAATTCAAGATTGACGATTGGAGTTCCATTTCAGTAGCGGAAGCTTGAGCACTAGAACTGCCGAAGATGATTGCCCTAACATGGCTTGACACTTCTCCAACCAGCAATTATATTCACGTGTTACCTAGCCTTCCATTACTTCCGAGCAAACGTTTGAGTAACCCACGTCTTCGGTTATCTTAGAAACATTTCTAGCATTTCAGGCAGTCACCGGTACAACCGATGTTTAGCTAACCCAAACCAATGATAAGGGTGTGTCTTTCGACCATTATGACTCTGTCTTCAGAACTCAAACCTACAGTTCGGTGCCCTTATACAGGATATGGTTCTTTCAGGATTGTCTAAGTCAATGACTTATCCCACCACAGTTGTCTTTCTAGATTAACTAGGCTTTGCATTTCGATACCTATCTTTCATAGATCTTGATCACTCAGATCCTAAGGAGACGCGAATTTCGATATTAGGAATCTTACTAGAATGACATAAGGTTTTCTTGGAAAAACTTACAGTAAACACCATTTTGAACAGGTGTCTAAGAGTCTAAACTGACTGATTAGAATTCCTTTTTCCAATTTCTCGTACCACAGGGAGGTTCACATTCCACGAATGCTCAGAGTTTACGGTTCAGGTTTAAAACAAAAGTATACTTCACAATACAATTATAGATACGGTTCACAACCCATTCATCGGTGTAGATATTTTCGTTAGCTTTCCAACGCCTCTCGAAACATAATAGTCGGAGTTCCGGAGCAGAAGTTACGAACAAAATGAGTCAGAAGACTAACGAGAATTTCTCATAGACCGTGATTGGAGTGCTTCCAGCAGCGGATTGAAATAAGGTCACTTCTACCGATTCCACATACTGATCTGCTTTGAAGGATTTGATTCATAATTCCTGATCGGGACTTAACCTGATCGGCACTTATGATTCCACTAGTCAATACTGACGACGGAGTATCTTTGCTCAATTGGCTTTGTCATCTGTCACATTGTGACTCGAAAGAAGAAGAATTGGAATCTACGCTTAAAATTAACCGATAAGGATTTTCCTTGACTGTTGCCCTAACTGGGATTGACTGACACCAGAAGGTAAGATTTATGATGAAAACGATATCTCGAAAACTGATACGCTGACTAAATAAAGGTCAGGGTTTTGGGTGCTTACTAATCTGATAGCTTTCAGTACACTGACATTGCTATTGCCCAATGGCTTCGCTTGATTTGTAATTCCCAATAAGATCTACTATGTTTCATGCCACGACTCACTAGCCGCATCCGATTCATTTACTGAACAGCCGCCCACAGTTTCCTCGAACCATTGCGGATGCCCATCATTGTTTCCAAATGTCATATGTAGCCCTCTGCTCCTACTGCGTGCTTTGATGAAACGAGAAGGCTGAGAATCCTATAGTGTAGGGTCTCGGACATTTTCGGGCCTAAAACATATTTAAGCCTAAAAGAAATAGGTACAACAGAAGGAGAGACATGGGATTTTGCCGTTCAAGTCTCTGTTGATTCATTTTGAAAACACATCAACATGATTTTAATATGACAATTAGCATGTATGACATTATTTAAATAGGCAATGTTCATAACAAGTGCATAAAGATTAACAACAGCTTCAGTCATGGATCTATTAGATGAGGTTGTGTTTAATAATGTTTTTTAAAGACATAAAGTACCAAAGCTATTTCATTTTTAGTTTCTTTACACATGTATTACTTGAATGCCTATGATCAATCATATCATTATGAGAGAATTTTAGCATGAGTGATGTGCATGATGATTTTGATTAAAGCATAGCACATGCATGTGTAATTTTCAGAGTGTGACATGAAGCATGTAGTTTTGATAGTTTTATTTTTCAGCATGCATTCATGATGTAGAGACCAAATCTACTGATCTTATCATATAGAGTAATCAGAAGACTCCAGATGATGCATAGATAAGATTTTGAATATACCTCTGTTAGCAGTCTTTCTTCGTTTCTGCCACCAGATAAGATTTTGAATATACCTCCGTGTATTATGGATCAGATGACTACAGAAAGATTCTGTAGCTTTTGAACTCTGTCTTCTAAAGTGTCTTTTTGAAGAATCTTCTGAACATCTTCTCAAGATCTTCTTAGTCACTTATCTTTCTGTAACATAAGATGCTAATAGCGATATCTCAACTGCCTGTTTAAGAGTCCGTTTTCTTTGTCATCTTATGTGTAAGGTTTCATCTTCTCATTGTGAGAAGTCTTTGGCTAAAACTGCTATGTCATAAGAAGATTTTTACTTTTGCTTTATAGGCTTCTGAAGAGTGTCTCCTTACACAAGTGAGTTTCTCAGCTTAACATCATTTATGAAGTTCATCAGGCGTTGATCATTAAGTCTCTTCCCTTGAGCATTTGCTTGTGGAGCTTCTTCCTTAGTGAAGAACATATCTTCTCATGTTTGGGAGGCATTTGATCTATTTTATGTCCTCTTGTTGATCATCATTCATTTCTTGATTGAGACACATGTTTGTGTCTTCTTGATGTGTTCAGGCTTTTTCTTAGAGGAAAGCCATTTTGACTAGTGAAGCTTCTTAGCTTCATTGTTTCCTTCTTTCAGTTCATCCTCAAAGCCTTCTTGAATATTGCTCTTTTAGCACATTACTTTCTTGACATGTAATTGAATGTTTCCTGCACTTAAGGTCACTCAAAAAGTACGTACCACTAGATCCAAGATGGATCAGATAACTTCAACACTTATCAAAATGGTTTGTTTCCATCAAAACCGATCCAAGGGATTTTGCCTCAACATGGACTTCATGGGACATTTTCTTCCATCCTTTGGCAACTTGTATATTCTTGTGGCGGTAGATTATGTGTCCAAATGGATAGAGGCTATGGCATTACCCTCAAATAATGTCAAATCTGTGTGTAAGTTTTTGCAAAAGAACATATTCACAAGGTTTGGCACACCAAGGGCAATCATTAGTGATGAAGGAAACCATTTTTTGCAATAAAGTGATTGAAAACTTGCTTTTAAAATATGGGGTCAAACATAACATTGTCATAGCCTATCATCCTCAAACCAGTGAGCAATCGGCGCTATCTAATAAAGAGACTAAGAAAATCCTAGAAAAGGTTGCTAACCCCTCTAGAAAAGATTGGTCTCTTCACTTGCCCATTGAGCTTCAACACAAGGCTTTTGGGCTGTGAAGAAGCTCAATTTGGACTTGCAAAAGGCTGGTTCTGTAAGAATGTTCCAGCTTAATGAATTGGAAGAACATAGGTTTTTTGCATATGAAAATGTCGAGCTTTACATGGTGAAAACTAAAGCTTGGCATGACAATAGGCTGCAACCTAAAAATTCATCACCCACATTTTCTCTCTCTGTCACGTAGCAAACACCGCCCCACCTTATTCTTTCTCGCTCCCTTAATCCATCACCCACTTTCTTTATTTCCTTTCGCAACCTCCACTCTCTCTCTTTTCACTAATTCCATAAATAAACCCTTTAACATCCAAACCATCTCCTTCAACAAAACACTCCCTCTTCTTCTCACATAACCGTTGAACCTTAAACAACCAACCCACACACCATTTCATTTTTATTTCTCACTTCCTCTCCATTCACTCATTCGACCCAAACCCCACCCCCACCTTCTTCTCTTCTTCTCCTCTATTCAACCCACATTCACCCGAAAACGAAAATACCCACTCTCTATTTTTGTTCTTCTCCACTCAAAATGAAACCTAAAGAACCAAACCCCCATTTTCGTTTTCTCTAAGTTGTACCAGAACCAAACCCTAGCACCCATTCTCTGTGTACTGTTGTTTCTCTTAACAGCTATGAGGACCAAAAATGGGTCTCAAGGCCCGCGTGCTCCCCGTAATCTTCGTTTGAAGACAGATTTTCAGGTGGTGATGTCAAAAATCGTTTTGAAAGATTGTACGAGAATAGAGAGCTCATTACTGAAAGGGGATTCAACCTGCAGGAGACTCCCTTTGTAGTAACTCTTGCAAATCAAAAGCTGCAATGGTCTTCATTTGTTGCACACCCTACTGTTGAATGAGTTGCATCACTAGTAGGAGAGTTTTATGTCGCTGTTATTGACAAAAATACCAGCTCTACAACTGTTATTCTTAGAAGGTGTGTGCTAGAGGTAGAAATGCTGAATATCATACAACATTGCGACACAGCACCTTGTGGAGGACACTTTGGTGGCACCAGAGCTGCAGCAAAGGTGTTGCAAGCAGGTTATTTCTGGCATACTCTTTTTTAAAATTGTCACGAGTTTGTAAAATGTTGTAATAGATGCCAAAGGGTAGAGAATTTGTCCAATAAACAAGAAATGCCCCTAAGCTACATTTTAGAAGTTGAATTATTTGATTTTTGGGGTATGGACTTCATGGGACTTTTCCCCCATCCTTTGGCAAGTTGTATATTCTTGCGGCTGTTAATTTATGTGTCCAAATGGATAGAGGCTATGGCACTACCCTCAAATGATGCCAAATCTGTGAGTGAAACATATTCACAAGGTTTGGCACACCAAGGACAATCATTAGTGATGAAGGAGCCCATTTTTGCTAAAAATTGATTTAAAAATTACTTTTAAAATACGGGACAAACATAAGATTGCCACAACCTATCATCCTCAAACCAGTGGGTAAATGTAACATCCCAAAGTAATTATTTTAATTAATTTTAATGATTGTGTAATTTAATTATTTATGATTGATTGTTGATTGGTAATTTTATGAAATTGATTGCATAGTTATGAAATTGGTGTGAATTGTGTGTTGGGTGCAAAATGAATTAGTTGATGGAATTGGGGTCACATAGCAAAATAGAGGGAGGTTTAAGGGTATTTTAGGGATTTTACCCACATAACACTTACTAAAATCCACACAATACCTCAGCAGAAAACCCCACTTATTATTTTTCATTCTCTCATTCTCAAAAAGAACACAAAACCCTCACCTTGAGAAAGAGAGAGTTTCGAGTAATGGAGGAAAAGAGAAGAGGGAAATCCAAAACCCTCACTTCATTTCCAAGTTCCAGCTGAGAAATCACTCACCACTCTTTCTCCTCTTGTCTATTTCTCCTCTTGTCTATTTCATCATGTTTGAAAGATTGAGAGCTCAAGAACTCAAATAGTTCATCTTCTTCCATTCCATTCTCCCTCGTTTTCGAAACACCTTTGGAGTTTGGGATGGATTGATCTTGCATTTTTCTGGTTGCATGTTAGTTTGGGAAGCTTAAATCAACCTTAGGGAACATACATTGTCAATTGAAGTGCTTACTGTGAGGGTTTATGAGCTTATTTCGAATTTGGCAGTTGGGGATCTTAAAGTGTGTCTAGGATTTCCACCTTGCTGTTTTTGAGTCAATTTCAGCAACTACATGTGAGTTCCTCACTCTGTTTTGTTGATTTTCGAAATTGCATGTTGATGTGTGAGTGTATTCTGAGTTGTACCACTTGCATGTGCTGGACATTGTGTCTTGGAACTCTGAAATTTCTGAAATTGGATGAACTAATTGTCCTTTCCATGAAGTTGCATGTTTTGTTGTTGTATTGAAATCCATGTTATAATTGGTGCTTTAAGGTTGTTGTACTGTGAATTGAGACTGATTTTGGACATGTTTTGAGTTAAGGATAGTTCGGTGTGAGTATTGTAACAAATGGAATGGGAAATTTCGAAGAAAAAGTTGATTTTTGTGTGCTGTAAAAAGAGCACGGATCGGGCCATATGGCACGGACCGGGCTCCTAGTGGCATGGATCGGGCGAGACCTTCTGCCACCCCTTTTCAAACTAGGCCAAACCATTCCGATTTGATGCCCAATGCTTCCCCAATCCTATCCTTACCCTAATATATAATAATATCCTTTGGAATTACTTGATTTGACCTACGTTTAGTGTCATTCTAAGATTTAATTGTTTACGGTTTTGGTATATCGTTGAATATATGTAACCCGAGTGAGGATAATTAAAGAGGATAAGTAAATGCATAATATACGAGGGAGATGCCAATCCCAAGAGGTTAAAAGCACACTTGGTCGCGGGAAGTCATAAGCCCATAAGCCAAGACCTAGCATTACTCAGTATAGTTATTCGAGTTGGGTTCTCCGTTGAGATTGAGAAAGTTAATCTCTCGGGTTGTGCTAAGAGGAAAAGAGGAAAGAGGTAAAAAGAGGAAACGAGGAAAAGAGGTAAAAAGAGGAAACGAGGAAAAGAGGATAAGAGATTAAGAGGAGGAAACAATAGAATTAAGAAAACACTGAGAGGAAATGTGAGAGGTCTCGGAGGAACTCATTGAGATTTGTAATCTCAATGTTTTATTTGTGGTGTTTTCAGATGTGCAGGGAAAGGCAAAGCAAACCGAGGAGAAGTAGTTGCTGATGTAGCTGCTTAGTTATCAAGGGATCCTTTCGGATTGATTTGTTTATGTTTGCTTAGTTTTCCCAAGTCATGTTTAAGTGTACCTTTAGACCGAGTCTTTGATTCTATATCTCAAGGAACCCTATTGAGGAGGTTTATTCCCTCAAAGTTTTTAATTGGAACAAATTTTTAAGTGAGTTTGCACCTCTGATTATATAATATGATAGCGCTCTTTATTTCTACTACGGTTAAAATTAAGGTGTTACAGCAAGCAGAGCTATCTAATAGAGAGATTAATGAAACTATTGGTCTCTTCACCTGGACAATACTGTGTGGGCCTACCAGACTGCATTCAAAACCCCTTTGAGGATGTCACCTTATAGACTATTCTATGGTAAAGCTTGTCATTTACCCATTGAGCTTCAACACAAGGCTTTTTGGGGTGTGAAGAAGCTCAATTTTGATTTGCAAAACACTGGTTTTGTAAGATTGTTGCATCTTAATGAATTGGAAGAACATAGGCTTTTTGCCTATGAAAATGTCAAGCTTTACAAGGTGAAAACCAAAGCTTGGCATGATAAAAGGTTGCAACCTAAAAATCTTGATGAGGGTGTGCAAGTCTTATTATTCAACTCTAGACTAAAGTTGTTCCCTGGAAAACTCAAGTCCAGATGGTCCGGTCCTTTTAAATTAGTGAAAATATACCCCATGGGGTTGTTGATCTTTTTGATGAGGCCATTGAAACTGAGTTTAAGACATATTGACGTGGACCTGTGGCTAGAATGAAGGCCACCACCTAACTAAAAGAACCTTAACATGTTTCAACAAGTCGGGTTGTGGACTAGAAAAAAAACCAAGCGCTACTGGGTGGCAGCCGAGATGCTAATAAATGTGTGGTGTGTTAGTTTTTGGCTGTACAGGTCCCATGGTTGTTTGTGGTTGGTTGGTGATTTGTTTTAAGTTTGGGGTTGAGCTGTCATTGCTAATATAGCACCTCGCAGTACTTCCCAACACCTCCTAGGTAGCACTTGTGCGTATGGTAGTTGATTGTTAAAAAGCTGAAGTGAAGCTAAGAGAGCACATGAGTACACTCTTTTCAACCCAAAATCTTTGTTTTTGTCTTTTTTTATTCACACTTTTCCACTTGTCAAACCCCCACCTCTTCCTCCATCCCAATAAAAAGTTTTTCATTAAATACACTTTCAAACATTTCATGCCACATCCCATCACTCACTTTATGTCAGCCATCCCAACACTCCAAAACCACAAATCCATAAAATAAAATAAAATAAAAAATGAATTTTCAAAAATCCAACATTTTCTCTCTCGATCACGTAGCAAACCCCACCACCACCTTATTCTTTCTCACTCCCTTAATCCATCACCCGCTTTCTTTCTTTCCTTTCATAACGCCCCACTCTCTCTTTCTCACTAATTCCAAAAATAAACCCTGTAACATCAACACCGCCGCCTTCAACAAAAGACCCCCTCTTCCTCTCACTTAATCGTTGAACCTTAAAACACCCACCCACGCGCCATTTCATTTTTTTCTCACTTCCTCTCCATTCACTCATTCGACCCAAACCCCACCCCCACCTTCTTCTCTTCTTCTCCTCTATTTAACCCACATTCACCCGAAAACCAAAATACCCACTCTCTATTTTTGTTCTTCTTCAGTCAATCAAAACCTAAAGAACCTAACCCCATACCCTCATTTTCAGATTCTCAAAGCTGTACCAGAACCAAACCCCAACACCCATTCTCTGTGTACTGGTGTTTCTCTTAGCAGCTATGAGGACCAAGAGTGTGTCTCAAGGCTCCCCGTAATCTTCCGTTTGAAGATAGATTTACAAGTGGTTATGTCAAAAATTGTTTTGAAACATTGTACGAAGATAGAGTGCTCATTACTGAAAGGGGATTCAAACTTCAGGAGATTCCCTTGGTAGTCACTTTTGCAATTCAAAAGCTGTAATGGTCTTCATTTGTTGGACACTGTACTGTTTAACGAGTTGCAACATTGGTAAGAGAGTATTATGTCGCTGTTATTGACAAAAATACTAGCTCTGCCACTATTATTCTTAGAAGGTGTGTGGCAGAGGCAGAAATACAAAATATCATATAGCACTGCCACACAACACCTTGTGGAGGACACTTTGGTGGCACCAGAACTGCAGCAAAGGTGTTGCAAGCAGGTTATTTTTGGCATAGTCTCTTTAAAAACTGTCACGAGTTTGTAAAATTTTGTGATAAATGCCAAAGGGTAGGGAATTTGTCCAATAAACAAGGAATTCCCCTAAAATGCATTTTAGAAGTGAAATTATTTTATGTTTGGGGTATGGACTTCATGGGACATTTTCCCCCATCCTTTGGCAACTTGTATATTCTTGTGGGTGTTAAATTATGTGTCCTAATAATGGATAGAGGCTATGGCATTACCCTCAAATAATGCCAAATCTGTGAGTAAGTTTTTCCAAAAGAGCGTATTCGCAAGGTTTGGCACACTAAGGACAATGATTATTGATGAAGGAACCCAATTTTGCAACAAATTGATTGAATACTTGCTTTTAAAATATGGGGTCAAACATAAGATTGCCACAACCTATCATCCTCAAACCAATGGGAAAGAAGAGCTATCTAATAGAGAGATTAAGAAAATCTTAGAGAAGGTTGTTAACCCCTCTAAAAAAAATTTCTCTCTTCACTTGAACGATGCTCTCTGGGCCTATAAGACTGCATTCAAAACCCCTTTGGGGATGTCACCTTACAGACTAGTCTTTGGTAAAGCCTGTCACTTGCCATTGAGCTTCAACACAAGGCTTTTTGGGTTGTGAAGAAGCTCAATTCAAACTTGCAAAAGGTTGGTTCTATAAGAATGTTGCAGCTTAATGAATTGGAAGAACATGGGCTTTTTGCCTATGAAAATGTCGAGCTTCACAAGGTGAAAACCAATGCTTGGCATGACAAAAGGCTGCAACCTAAAAATCTAGAGGAGGGTGAACAAGTCTTATTATTCAACTCTAGATTAAAGTTGTTCCCTGGAAAACTCAAGCCCAGATGGTCCGGTCCTTTTAAATTAACTTGAACTGAGTTTAAGGTGAATCGACAAAGGGTTAAGTGATATTGGGGTGGACCTGTGGCTAGAATGAAGGCCACTGCCCAATTAAAAGAACATTAACATGTTTCAACAAGTCACGTTGAGGACTTGAGAATAAACCATGCGCTATTGGGAGGCAGCCCAGATGCTAATAAATGTGTGGTGTGTTAGTTTTCGGCTGTACAGGTTCCATGGTTGTTTATGGTTGGTTGGTGATTTGTTTTACGATTGGGGTTGAGCTGTCATTGCTGATATAGCACCTCACAACACTTCCCAACACCTCATAGTTGCAGCACCTGTGCGTATGACAGTTGATTGTTAAAACACTGAAGGGAAGCAAAGAGAGCCCAAAATCTTTATTTTTGTCCATTTTTTATCCACACTTTTCCACTTGTCAAACCCCCGCCTCTTCCTCTATCCCAATAAAAAGTTTTTCATTAAATATAATTTCAAACATTCCATGCCATCCCATCACTCACTTTATGTCACCCATCCTCACACTCCAAACCCCCAAATCCATAAAATAAAATAATCAATTGAACTTTCAAAAATCTAACCCTTTCTCTCTCTATGTCACATAGCAAACCCCACCCTCACGTTATTCTTTCTCACTCCCTTAATCCATCATCCACTTTCTTTCTTTCCTTTCGTAGCCCCCACGCCCTCTCTCTCTCTCTCTCCCTCCCTCTCTCTCTCTCTCCCTCTCCTCTCTCTCTCTCTTTCTCACTAAATCCATAAATAAACTCTATAACATCAACACCACCTCCTTCAACAAAACACTCCATCTTCCTCTCACATAACCGTGGAACCTTAAACCACCCACCCACACACCATTTCATTTTTTTTCTCACTACCTCTCCATTCACTCATTCGACCCAAACCCCACACCCACACCCACCTTCTTCTCTTCTTCTCCTCTATTTAACCAACATTCACCTGAAAACCAAAATACCCACTCTCTATTTTTGTTCTACTCCACTCAATCCAAACCTAAAGAACCAAACCCCAAACTCCCATTTTCGTTTTCTCTAAGCTATACCAGAACAAAACCCCATCACCCCTTCTCTGTGTAATGGTGTTTCTCTTAGCAGCTATGAGGACCAAGAATGTTTCTCAAGGCCCGTGTGCTCCCCGGAATCGTCCGTTTGAAGACAGATTTCCAAGTGGTTATGTCAAAGATCGTTTTGAAACATTGTACGGGGATAGAGAGCTCATTACTAAAAGGGGGTTCAACCTGCAGTAGATTCCCTTGGTAGTCACTTATGCAAATCAAAAGATGCAATGGTTTTCATTTGGTGGACACCCTACTGCTGAACGAGTTGCATCACTGATAAGAGAGTTTTATGCCGCTGTTATTGACAAAAATACAAGCTCTGCCACTGTTGGGGGTAAAATTATTGATTTTTGTCCTGATGCTATCAATGAGTTTTGTTGGTTGTCTTATAATGGCTCTGATTTTGAAGACCGGTTAGCTAATTTTTCTTGTGATGAAATGGAAACCATTTTGGGGAAAATAGCTATCCTAGGGGCCACATAGGAAAGGAAGATTATAGGGTGTATAGAATTGATTTGAATTGGCCTGCTATGATTTGGTACACATTCATGATAACTAATTTGCATCCTACGTCGCATAACACAACTGTTATTAGGCCCAAGAGTATGCTTCTCGATCACATTTTGGAAGGTCGGCATGTCAATGTTGGGAAGCTTATCTATAAAGAGATTATTATTTGTGCAAAGAAAGGCAAGGGTGCTTTGTATTTCCCATGCTTGATTTTTGAACTATTCAAGCAAGCAGGGATTACATTTTATGATAGTGATGATTTTACCCACTGTCTGGGGTTCTTGATACTGCCTTTTTTCGAAGAAAACTACTAAAGCGGAGCCCAGGGCTCCCAAGACCACAAAAACTACATCACAATCTGCTCCAGAGCCTGCCGAGCAACCTACTGAACAATAACCAGCTTCTGCTGGTGCTGGCAGCACCCATCAGCAGGTGTCATAGCACCAGTTTCCATGCATACCGCTTCAACGCTATGTCCATTTGCACTGAATACTTGCGCTCCAAGCAAGCTCTCCTCACCTCAGCTACAATCTTCCTCGTCTACGTCTCTTCCTCGGCCTTCGGTCGTTGGTGCCTTAGCCGAGTTGCGTGCAGCTGAAGCACCCTCAAACCGAGTTTTGCCTTACCTCGATATACTTTATCATTCTCTCATGCTCTCCAATTGAGCATTCCCATGTAGTTATTCATCTGGCAAGTACTACATTGTCTAGGCCCTAATGTCTTTATGGCTTGCCCCGACTTGACCCTAGCCTCGATCTCCTCTTTTTCCCTCAGCTAACAACTTAAATTATTTTGGGTGTCAACAAATGCCCCCTTTTTTGCGTCGTTGTCCAGCCGAGGGGATGGGACTGACGGCGGGAAAATGAAATGTCGCGTCATAATAGTTATAGCGACTAGCCGTTACGTCCTTGATTAGACGCGTGACGGCTTGCCTTCCGCAAACCGATGTTGCAAAGCCACAATTCCCTAGGCGATACTCATTACGCCCCGTAGCTATAAATAGCTACATTATCAACCACGCCTGGTTACTGTTGCCTCCACTTCCTTGCAAACACTCAATCGTCTCCCCTTGCAATCCCTTCTTTCTTCCAAATCCATATACATCAGTAAGCATGTCTACCCAAGAACATCATCATACCGCTTCCTCTTTTGAGAACAACTGTAACGCCCCAAAATAATTTAATTATTTATTTAATTAAATTATTTAAGGCTTACAATATTTATTTAATTTAATTAAATAATTCGAGTTTAATTATTTTATTTTACTTTTATTAGGGGGTGTTGTCACTATTTAAGTGGTGCGAGCCAGGGGCCCGTGATCCACAATTAGGCCCGTGGCCCATTTCTTTGGCATAGGAGTCGAATTCATTGGGGTCTAGGGAGTTAGTGGCAATTCACCCAAGTGAGAAAAGAAAGAAAAAGAAACGTAAGAGGGAGTGAGAAGAGAGTTGCGAAGAGGAGAAGAAGAAAGGGGCGAAGCTCATAGAGAAGAGGAGGAGGATCATTGGTGGTTCGCATTCTTCACTTGGAGCTTGGCTAGCAAATTCGACTTCCATAAGGTTAGGGGGTCCTCTTTTTGTTCTTAATGAGTATGCGAATTATGAATTGCTTAGGGTTAGGGTCCTAGGTTAGTTCCATGATTAAATTGTGTGGTTGTTGAGGAATTATAATATTGTG
The DNA here is from genome assembly GCA_039519185.1 of Astragalus membranaceus. NCBI lineage: Eukaryota > Viridiplantae > Streptophyta > Magnoliopsida > Fabales > Fabaceae > Astragalus > Astragalus membranaceus. The sequence goes on along the minus strand of CM076848.1, from coordinate 133,830,558 downwards.
ATGTTGTTGTTGAATTATTATGTTGAGAATTTTATGATTGATGATTGAATTGTGGTAAAATGCGAATTGTAGACCATATGTTTGAGTATATGATTATTTGGTGATTATGTAGTGAAATTGAGAATCATGGTGACATGTTAGAAATATATATATAATTGGGCGTTTTGATGAATTTAGTTTGGTGAATGAAAGTGAGAAAAATTCTGTTTAGGAGCCCCTAGGCGCCTTGGGCGCCATAAGCATGTTGCTGAAATTTTCAGTGTTGCGCCTAGTCATGGGCGCCAGGCGCCCAGCAGTGTGCTGCGCCAGTTTTCCAAAAATTCTGTGTCACTGTGTTGCCATTCTGTGTTGCTGTCCCTGTTGCCTGTGTTGCCATCCTGTGTTCCTGTGCTGCCAGTTTTGGCACTCGTTGCTTGAGCCATGGGCGCCAAGGGCCCCAAAGTTCTGGTGATAGTTTTGTGAAAATTGTTTTCAGGTTTTTATACTTATGTAAAATGGCTCATGAAAACTGATTTTGGTCAAGAAAGGAGTTGAGTTGCGTATTTTCACTAGGTGCCTAGTGCATGGGCGCCAAAAATAATGTTCAGCTTTTGACAAAATTTTTATTGAGCTTTCATGTCCTGAGAATTTGGCTCGTGTAAAATAAATTTCGAAGAAAAATGAGTTCTGTTGCAAGTTGGTCTTAGGCGCCTAGTGCTTGGGCGCCATGTTGCTGCTGTTCCCTGGGCGCGCCTGTGCGCGTTGTTGCTTCTGGGCGCCAGCGCCTATGCGCGTGTTGCCTTCCTGGGCGCCTAGCGCCCAGCGCCTGTGCGCTGTGCGCGTGTTGTTCCCCTGGGCGCCTAGCGCCTGTGCGCTGTTGCGCGTGTTGTTCCTGGGCGCCAGCGCCCATGCGCCTGTGTGTGTTGCTTCTCCTGGGCGCCAAGCGCCCATGCGCCAGTTTCCAGGATGTCTAACATTTTTCCTAAATTGTTTTTAATGTAACTTTTGACTCGGTTATCCAAATTCAACGGTTCAAAATGCGTTTTGAAGCTAATTTCAGTGCCTATCCAATAGTCTCAATTTTATGCAAAAATAAATTATTTTTACTGGTGTTTCTGGCTGATGGTGTTCAAGTGTCTAAATGACTGTTTTCCTCCATTTTTTCCTATGTCGTGTCAATGTCCTGAGTTGGTCTATTTGAATTGGTGTTGTTGTGAGTGGTGAGCTGAATTGGTGAGTGATGATGAGGTGAGATTGGTGAGCAGAGGCTTCGGCCTAATTTTGATTTGGTGAGTTAATTAATGCACTATGGTGAGACTAGAATTTAAAATGTGAATTGATTGATTGGTGGTGTGTTGTGATGCATTCTCCATAACACCTCATGAAGCATGTGCATTATTGGTGAGCAGAGGCTACGGCCTAATTTTATTTGGTGAGCAGAGGCTACGGCCTATTTGTATTTGGTGACGGATCCGACATGCATGTACCCGTGGAGTTTGGGTTGCATTACATGCATAATCATATATTGTATAGTGCTGATTGGAATGAGAATGCTGATTTGATTGTCCCCATTGTTGTGAATTGGTGTGCCTGGTTTCCTTTTTCCTATGCATTGCTTAATTCTCATATGTTATTAATTATGAAAAGAGACTCACCCTACTGCCTTTATGTTGCTTCTTATGTCGGCAACGTGCAGGTAATATCGAGTGAAGGATTCCTTCATGCCTTCGTCTGTTAGGAAGTGTCACTCTCTGACACGTAGCACCAGGGGGGGTATCCTATGTTTATGCATTATTTTTCCTAAACTGTTAGATTTGATTGGTGATGTATTGGTTTTAAGTTTTAGAACTCATATTTATTCCGCTGCTGATGGTGATTGGTTTTAGTTGATGCGAACTAAACATTTTTTTCTCATGGTGTTATGTATCTTGTTATTTATGAAGTAAATGTAGCACTCGCTTGAATTGTTTTCAAAAAAAAAAAAAAAAAAAAAAGAGACTCTGATTTTATTTAAAAATAAAGTTATTAGAAAAGGGGTGTTACATTAGTGGTATCAGAGCAGTTCGGTCTGTCCGGCCGGTAGTTGAGTCGTCGTGTTGAGTAACATTGAGTTTGTTACTCGTTTCTGAATTTTGTTTTCTGTTGCAGTGCTAGAATGGCCAGACGGGACGATGCTGCACTTGCTGCTGCCTTGCAGGCTATAGCCGGGGCGATGGGTAATATACCTGGTGCTGTTAATGATGGAACGCGCAATTTGGCTACGTTCCAGAGAGAGAACCCACCTGTCTTTAAGGGCAAGTATAATCCAGATGGTGCTCTGGCATGGCTGAAAGAGATTGAAAGGATATTTCGGGTCATGGATTGTGATGATGCGCAGAAGGTCAGGTATGGTACCCATACGCTGGCAGAGGAAGCTGATGATTGGTGGATGGAGGTGAGGCAGAGATTAGAAACTGCTAATGAAGAGATAACTTGGGCTGTTTTCCGTAGAGAGTTCTTGCGGAAGTATTTTCCTGAAGATGTGAGAGGTAAGAAAGAAATAGAATTCCTTGAGCTGAGGCAAGGAAGCATGTCGGTGACAGAGTATGCTGCCAAGTTCACTGAATTGGCTAAGTTTTATCCCCATTATGCTGATGCTGATTCTGAGTTCTCAAAGTGTATTAAGTTTGAGAATGGACTGAGGGCTGATATCAAGAAAGCTGTAGGGTACCAGAAGATTCGGGTATTCGCTGATTTGATCGACAGTTGCAGGATATATGAGGATGATAGTAATGCTCATTCTAAGGTCATGAGGGATCTGAGAGGTAAATTTCAGAATCGGGGTAAGCCATATGAGGTTCCAGCTGGTAAAGGTAAGCAGAGGTATGCTGATAATAAGAAAACAAGTGGGGGAGATGCCCCTGCGAAGGTTGTGTGCTACAGGTGTGGCAAGCCGGGTCACAAGAGTTTTGACTGCTCAGATAATAAATGTTTCAAATGCGGTAAAGAGGGTCATGTGGCTGCGAAATGTGAGAAAAGGGATGTGGTGTGCTACAATTGCGGAGAATCAGGTCATATTAGTACTAAGTGTACTAAACCGAAGAAAGAGAAGTCCCATGGAAAAGTGTTTGCTCTCGCAGGATCAGAGGACACTAATGAGATTCGAGGTACATGTTTTATTAATGGTATTCCCTTGATTGCTATTATTGATACTGGTGCTACGCATTCTTTTATTGCTGCTTTGTGTGCTGAGAAATTGGACCTTGTTTTATCTTCTATGATGAGGGAGATGGTTATTGACACTCCAGCTAAGGGTTCAGTAACTACCTCTCTTGTGTGTGCTAAGTGCCCTCTGTCAATCTTCGGCAGAAATTTTCTTGTTGATCTTATTTGTTTGCCGTTGGGAGGGTTGGATGTCATTCTTGGTATGGACTGGTTAGTATTTAACCATGTGCATATTAATTGTTTCCGGAGATCTGTGAGTTTCTTTCCTCCCGAAGAGGAAGAATCAGTGTTGTTGCCTGCTGGTCATTTGCATAAGGTAATGAAGGAGGGAGTTCATCTGTTTGCCTTGATGGCGTCATTGTCTGCGGAGAATCAGGCAATCATTGAAAGGGTTCAAGTAGTGTGTGAGTTCCCTGAAGTGTTCCCAGATGAAATTCCAAGTGTTCCGCCAGAGAGGGAGGTTGAGTTTGCCATTGATCTTATACCTGGTACTAGGCCTGTGTCTATGGCACCGTACCGAATGTCAGCCTCAGAGTTGTCTGAATTGAAAAAGCAATTAGAAGATCTGCTTGAGAAGAAATTTGTAAGGCCAAGTGTGTCACCGTGGGGTGCTCCGGTATTGTTAGTGAAAAAGAAGGACGGGAGCATGAGACTTTGTGTCGATTATAGACAATTGAACAAAGTGACAATAAAGAACAGGTATCCGCTTCCCAGAATTGATGATCTGATGGACCAGTTGGTAGGTGCTAAGGTGTTTAGTAAAATTGATTTGAGGTCGGGTTATCACCAGATCAAGGTAAAGGATGAAGACATTCAGAAAACCGCTTTCAGAACGAGATATGGGCACTATGAGTATTCTGTTATGCCGTTTGGGGTTACCAATGCGCCGGGTGTGTTTATGGAGTACATGAATCGTACCTTTCATAGTTACTTGGATCGGTTTGTAGTTGTGTTTATTGACGACATTCTGGTGTATTCTAAGACAGAAGAGGAGCACTCAGAACATTTGAGGTTAGTGCTGGAGGTATTGAAAGAAAAGAAATTGTATGCAAAATTGTCTAAGTGTGAGTTCTGGCTGAATGAAGTAGGTTTCCTTGGTCATATTATCTCTGGTAATGGTATAGCTGTGGACCCAGCCAAGGTTGATGCTGTGTCTCAATGGGAGAGCCCGAAGTCAGTTACAGAAATCAGAAGCTTCTTGGGATTAGCTGGTTATTACAGGAGATTTATTGAAGGCTTCTCGAAGTTGGCACTTCCGTTGACTCAATTGACGTGTAAGGGAAAAGCTTTTGTGTGGGATGCACGCTGTGAGGAGAGCTTCAATGAGTTGAAGAAGAGGTTGACTACATCGCCCGTTTTGACTTTGCCTGTTCCTGACCGACCGTTTGTAGTTTATTGCGATGCTTCCAAGATGGGTTTGGGAGGTGTATTGATGCAAGAGGGTAAGGTAGTAGCTTATGCGTCCAGACAGTTGAGGACCCATGAGAAGAACTACCCTACTCATGATTTGGAGCTAGCTGCAATTGTGTTTGTGCTGAAAATTTGGAGGCACTATCTGTATGGTACCAGATTCGAAGTGTTTAGTGACCATAAGAGTCTGAAATACTTGTTTGATCAGAAGGAGCTAAATATGAGACAGAGACGTTGGTTAGAGTTGCTGAAGGATTATGATTTCGGCTTGAACTATCACCCCGGCAAAGCTAATGTCGTGGCTGATGCTTTAAGTCGGAAGAGTTTGCATATGTCAGCTATGATGGTGAAAGAGTTAGAGTTGATTGAGCAGTTTCGGGACATGAGTCTGGTTTGTGAAGTGACACCGCAGAGTGTCAGATTGGGGATGTTGAAGATCGGAAATGAATTTTTGGTTAGTGTCCGAGAAGCACAAAAGTCAGATGTAAAGTTGGTAGACCTGTTGGTTGTGAATGATCAAGATGTGGATGGAGATTTCAAGTTAGATTCCCAAGGTGTATTGAGATTCAGAGATAGGATCTGCATTCCTGATGATGCTGAGATGAAGAGAATGATTCTTGAAGAGAGCCATAGGAGCAAGTTGAGTATTCATCCAGGAGCTACGAAAATGTACCGAGATTTGAAGAAAATGTTCTGGTGGCCTGGTATGAAGAAGGATGTGGCGCAGTTTGTGTATTCGTGTCTGACTTGTCAGAAGTCTAACATTGAGCATCAGAAGCCTGCGGGGTTGATGCAACCATTGGAGATTCCGGAATGGAAATGGGATAGCATTTCCATGGATTTTGTAACTGGTTTGCCAAATACAGTGAGAGGGTTTGATGCTATATGGGTGGTTGTAGACAGGTTGTCTAAGTCTGCTCATTTCTTACCAATTAATATGACTTATCCAGTTCCAAAGTTGGCAGAAATCTACATCAAGACTATTGTGAAGTTGCATGGCGTTCCGCTTAGTATTGTATCTGATAGAGATCCAAGATTCACCTCTGAATTTTGGAAGAGTTTGCAGTAAGCTTTGGGTTCTAAGTTGAGGTTGAGCTCCGCTTATCATCCGCAGACAGATGGTCAGACAGAGAGGACTATTCAGTCGTTAGAGGACTTGTTGAGGGCATGTGTTCTCGAGCAGGGAGGTTCATGGGATTCTCATCTTTCGTTGATAGAATTCACCTATAACAACAGTTTTCACTCTAGTATTGGTATGGCACCGTTTGAGGCATTGTATGGTCGGAGATGTAGGACTCCGTTGTGTTGGTATGAATCTGGGGAGAGTGCAGTGTTGGGGCCTGAAATTGTGCGAGAAACAACTGAGAAGGTAAAATTAATCCGTGAGAAGATGAGAGCGTCGCAGAGTCGACAAAAGAGCTATCATGATAAGAGAAGGAAGGATTTAGAGTTTCAGGCCGGTGATCATGTGTTCCTGAGAGTCACTCCGGTGACTGGTGTTGGGCGTGCCTTGAAATCTAAGAAGTTAACTCCCCGTTTCATTGGTCCGTATCAGATTACGGAGAGGGTGGGAAGTGTTGCATATAGGGTGGCTTTGCCGCCTAATCTTTCGAACTTGCATGACGTGTTTCACGTGTCACAACTTCGAAAGTATGTTCCGGACCCGTCCCATGTGATTCAGATGGATGAAGTAGAGGTGCGGGATAATCTCACCGTGGAGACTATGCCCGTGCGGATTGAAGATAGAGAAGTGAAGACTCTGAGAGGGAAAGAAATTCTTTTGGTGAAAGTGGTTTGGTTAGGAGCTGCTGGTGAGAGTATGACTTGGGAGCTGGAGAGCAAGATGCGGGAGGCATATCCGGAGTTGTTTGATTCAGGTAATTTCGAGGACGAAATATTCTAAGTGGGGGAGAGTTGTAACGCCCCAAAATAATTTAATTATTTATTTAATTAAATTATTTAAGGCTTACAATATTTATTTAATTTAATTAAATAATTCGAGTTTAATTATTTTATTTTACTTTTATTAGGGGGTGTTGTCACTATTTAAGTGGTGCGAGCCAGGGGCCCGTGATCCACAATTAGGCTCGTGGCCCATTTCTTTGGCATAGGAGTCGAATTCATTGGGGTCTAGGGAGTTAGTGGCAATTCACCCAAGTGAGAAAAGAAAGAAAAAGAAACGTAAGAGGGAGTGAGAAGAGAGTTGCGAAGAGGAGAAGAAGAAAGGGGCGAAGCTCATAGAGAAGAGGAGGAGGATCATTGGTGGTTCGCATTCTTCACTTGGAGCTTGGCTAGCAAATTCGACTTCCATAAGGTTAGGGGGTCCTCTTTTTGTTCTTAATGAGTATGCGAATTATGAATTGCTTAGGGTTAGGGTCCTAGGTTAGTTCCATGATTAAATTGTGTGGTTGTTGAGGAATTATAATATTGTGATGTTGTTGTTGAATTATTATGTTGAGAATTTTATGATTGATGATTGAATTGTGGTAAAATGCGAATTGTAGACCATATGTTTGAGTATATGATTATTTGGTGATTATGTAGTGAAATTGAGAATCATGGTGACATGTTAGAAATATATATATAATTGGGCGTTTTGATAAATTTAGTTTGGTGAATGAAAGTGAGAAAAATTCTGTTTAGGAGCCCCTAGGCGCCTTGGGCGCCATAAGCATGTTGCTGAAATTTTCAGTGTTGCGCCTAGTCATGGGCGCCAGGCGCCCAGCAGTGTGCTGCGCCAGTTTTCCAAAAATTCTGTGTCACTGTGTTGCCATTCTGTGTTGCTGTCCCTGTTGCCTGTGTTGCCATCCTGTGTTCTTGTGCTGCCAGTTTTGGCACTCGTTGCTTGAGCCATGGGCGCCAAGGGCCCCAAAGTTCTAGTGATAGTTTTGTGAAAATTGTTTTCAGGTTTTTATACTTATGTAAAATGGCTCATGAAAACTGATTTTGGTCAAGAAAGGAGTTGAGTTGCGTATTTTCACTAGGTGCCTAGTGCATGGGCGCCAAAAATAATGTTCAGCTTTTGACAAAATTTTTATTGAGCTTTCATGTCCTGAGAATTTGGCTCGTGTAAAATAAATTTCGAAGAAAAATGAGTTCTGTTGCAAGTTGGTCTTAGGCGCCTAGTGCTTGGGCGCCATGTTGCTGCTGTTCCCTGGGCGCGCCTGTGCGCGTTGTTGCTTCTGGGCGCCAGCGCCTATGCGCGTGTTGCCTTCCTGGGCGCCTAGCGCCCAGCGCCTGTGCGCTGTGCGCGTGTTGTTCCCCTGGGCGCCTAGCGCCTGTGCGCTGTTGCGCGTGTTGTTCCTGGGCGCCAGCGCCCATGCGCCTGTGCGTGTTGCTTCTCCTGGGCGCCAAGCGCCCATGCGCCAGTTTCCAGGATGTCTAACATTTTTCCTAAATTGTTTTTAATGTAACTTTTGACTCGGTTATCCAAATTCAACGGTTCAAAATGCGTTTTGAAGCTAATTTCAGTGCCTATCCAATAGTCTCAATTTTATGCAAAAATAAATTATTTTTACTGGTGTTTCTGGCTGATGGTGTTCAAGTGTCTAAATGACTGTTTTCCTCCATTTTTTCCTATGTCGTGTCAATGTCCTGAGTTGGTCTATTTGAATTGGTGTTGTTGTGAGTGGTGAGCTGAATTGGTGAGTGATGATGAGGTGAGATTGGTGAGCAGAGGCTTCGGCCTAATTTTGATTTGGTGAGTTAATTAATGCACTATGGTGAGACTAGAATTTAAAATGTGAATTGATTGATTGGTGGTGTGTTGTGATGCATTCTCCATAACACCTTATGAAGCATGTGCATTATTGGTGAGCAGAGGCTACGGCCTAATTTTATTTGGTGAGCAGAGGCTACGGCCTATTTGTATTTGGTGACGGATCCGACATGCATGTACCCGTGGAGTTTGGGTTGCATTACATGCATAATCATATATTGTATAGTGCTGATTGGAATGAGAATGCTGATTTGATTGTCCCCATTGTTGTGAATTGGTGATGTATTGGTTTTAAGTTTTAGAACTCATATTTATTCCGCTGCTGATGGTGATTGGTTTTAGTTGATGCGAACTAAACATTTTTTTCTCATGGTGTTATGTATCTTGTTATTTATGAAGTAAATGTAGCACTCGCTTGAATTGTTTTCAAAAAAAAAAAAAAAAAAAGAGACTCTGATTTTATTTAAAAATAAAGTTATTAGAAAAGGGGTGTTACAACAACCAACAACCTTCGTCCTCCAACATAATCCCTTTTCTACCGCGGGAACCTTAGTCAAACTTCGCCCTTGCACCTCCAATGTTGATCACGGCTTCAATCAATTTCAAGAGCGCTTCAAATCTGATAGTGTTCCTATCACCGGTTCTTGGTACTCCGTGGAGGCGAACTTCCATGATTTTAGGGGCAGACCGGAGTGCTCCACTGGATATGTTGAGTGGGCTAAGAGGATATCTGATGCCAAAGCCGACGTTTGGAAGTCTTGGGGCATCTATGACATGATCATGGTGTCAACCACGAAGGTCTCCCACAACTTTGATATTCTCTTTCACCTAATGAGCTTCTGGTCAACCACCCTAAACGCTTTCATCTTCCTGTGGGGGATTCTAACTCCCACGGTACTCGACGTCGCGGCCATCCTAGGCCTTCCCGCTGGCGGGTGTGAGGTTCATTCTGACCTTGACTTCGCTAGTAATGACCTAGAGCATACCCATGCCTCAGCTTTTACCAATCTCTTAGCCAGGAATGCCAAGACTTCTGGGGATATGACAGACATTGAACACCATGCCTTCTTGATGTACTTCTTTAATAAGTACTTCTACAGCGCTAACTCCTTCGGGATTATCAAGGAGCTCTCCTCCTTCATCTACATGCTACTGTCTAACCAAGGCTACGCCTGGGGCCTTTTCTTCTTAGCCCTTCTTTACAAAGGCATGGAGAGCCTCCTGAGGCAGGTCAAGGAAAATGGGCATTATGCCAAAGCTGAAGCCTTCGTGTTCCTTCCTCATTGTCAATTTTTCCCAATTCAACCAATGAATGCCCTTCCTTGAACTCTGATTAATACCCCGCCAAAACGAATTAATCATCTTTTCAAGCTCATCCCCTAGAGTGGTTGGGAGCATGAAAGTACTCATATAGTAGGTGGCAATTGATTGAGCCACTAACTTCACTTAGACTTCTCTTCCTGCTTTTGATAAGTGCTTTCCTGACCATTGTTGAACTCTCTTCCACATTTCATCCCTCAGGTAACCAAACATCTGCTTCTTGTTCCTACCAATCATAGAGGGTAGGCCTAGATATTTCCCAGTCCCTTTGCCTGGTGTTTCAGTTGCTGTTTTTGGCGCCCATTGCATGGGCGCCGTGTCAGGTGCGTGTCCTGTGTGCCAGTGTGTTGTGCGTGTGTTCCTGTGTTTGGCGCCCTGAGTGTGGGCGCCGTGTGCCAAGTTGTTGCGTTGCTGTTTTTGGCGCCCTGGGTGTGGGCGCCGTGTGCCAGGGTGTGTGGGTGTGTGGCTGTGCGTGAGTGTGTGGGTTGCTGTGTCTTGGCGCAGGGGCGCCTTGGCGCCCTGTGCCTGGGCGCCAGAAATCCTGTTGTGTTGCCTGCTGGGCGCCTCCCTGGGCGCCAGTTTCTGCATTGTGTTGCCTGTGGGCGCCATGGGCGCCAAATCCTGTGTCTGGTTGCGTTTTTGTGTTGCCTGGGCGCCAGTTCCTGTTGCTGGCCAGTTTCCAGCGTGTTCCCTGCTAGGCGCCCAGGCACTGGGCGCCATTTTCTGGATGTTGCTCAAATGTTCCCCGGTTTTGTTTTTGACATAACTTTTGACTCGGGTGTCCGATTTAGACGTTTCAAAATGTTTTGGAAAGCTTATTCAGAGGCCTAACTGAATATTCTAATTTGAGGCAAAGTGGCCAATTTTTCTGGAAAAGTTGTTTACCGTTGGTGTAGTCGTTAAATGGTGATGTTTTAAAAGAAAATTGTCGTGTCTCAAATACTTTGAAAAATTGTCGTCTGACTCCGGTGATGTGAAAAACCCTCGTGTCTCAAATGTTTTAGAAAATGGTTGTCATCTTGGTGTATTGGTGCTGTTTTGGAAAATTGTTGTCCTCTTGGTGTCTTGGTGTTGTTTTTGGAAGATTGTTGTCCTCTAGGTGTCGTGGTGCGGTTTGATGCTAGGTGTGAAGGCTCAAACCTTAGTGTTGTTGGAACTAGGTGTGAAGGTTCCAAGTCTTGGTGTCCCGTTGTGTCGGGTGGTTGGTGTTCTTGGTGTCGTTGTGGCTAGGTGTGAAAGCCCAACTTAGGTGATACTTGGTGATTGTTGTTGGTGCGTCACATCGTGACTAAACTGGTGATTGTCTGTGTGCATTCATGGTGTCGCATACAGCATATGCATTATTTTGGTGAAGACCTTTGGTCTTGGAGCTAGGTGTGAAAGCTCAAATTTTTATAAAAACTGGCGAGCCTAGTGTGAAAGCTCGATTTTTGGTGAATTGGTGAGCCTGGTGTGAAAGCTCTCAATTTTGGTGACGCCCCTATTTACGGGCAAGACTCTTGGTGATTTTGGTACCACATGCATATGCCCGTTGGTGTGGGTTGCATTCACGCATCGTCATGACATTGGGTGATTGGTTGAGATTGTTTATAATCTGATGTAATGTTTATAATTGGACGTATGTTTATAAATTGATGTGTGTAGTGAAGTGGTAGATATAGTATCATATTCTAGCATACTTCCTATCATTTATAAATTGGACGTATGTTTATAAATTGAATGTTACCCCTATGCGGTAACGTGCAGATGATTGCGAGTGAAGGCTTAGGTACCTTCGCTATTCTGAGTCGGTGTCGTCGGTGTCCTTGCTTTGATGTGTAACACTCAGGGGGGGATAAACGCTGAACTTAGTTGTTATATTTTATTGTTTGGAGTCCATTCAGGACGTTGTTATTTCATGTTTTAAAACTTATGTTATATTCCGCTGCGTGGTGATGTAATTTTTGGGGACGTGGTTAATTAAACAAGTGTTATGGGCTTAGTCCCTTTTTGATAAGTATTTATATCATATGAGGCATTTTATTTAGTGATGAATGTGTGACATCCTTTTTCGAATTATGAATCAAATTTTTTGTAAACTCTGATTTTGTTAAATAATTACCGGGTAGAAAAGGGGTGTTACACCAGTTTCTGTTGTTGTTGTTGCCTGCTAGGCGCCCTGCTGCTGGGCGCCAGTTTCTTGTTGTGCTGCTGTCTCACTTGGCGCCCTGTTGCTGGGCGCCAATTTCCGTCTTGTTGCTGTTGCTGTTTTTTTTTCCAAAATTAATATTGCTGTTTTCTGAAAATTGGTGTTGCTGTCACAGTGAGTAAATTGTTGCTGTTTTCCACAAACAATGTTGCTGTTTTTCCCAAATAATGTTGCTGTCACAGTAGCACAATTGTTGCTGTTTTTCTAAATAAATGTTGCTGTCACCGTAGCACAATTGTTGCTGTTTTTCTAAACAAATGTTGCTGTTTTCCCTAAAAGAATTGATGTTGCTGTCACTGTTGTCATGTTGCTGTTTTTATGGAAAATCACTGTTGCTGTCACTGTTTTCATGTTACTGTTTTGCCAAAAAATCACTGTTGCTGTCACTGTTTTCATGTTGCTATTTTGCCAAAAAATCACTGTTGCTGTCACTGTTTTTAAGTGCTGTTTTAAAAGCTATTGTCGCTGTTGCTGTAAATTGGTATTTGTTCCTGGTGTTGTCAATTGTCGATGTCTCGGTGTTGTAAAATTGTCGTTGTCATAGATGTGGTAAATCTATTGGTGTCCTTGGTGTCGGGGGTCGTTGGTCAAGTTGTTAGACTGTCCTATAGGTGTAGGTGTATTGGTGATGATTGGTGCTATTGGTGATGGTATAACAGGTGATGTGCCTATTTTATGGGCTAAGGTGAACAGGTGATGGGTCTATGACCATTTATTGATGTTGGTGCTGATTGTGTCACATAGATGACTGTTGTTGTTGATTGACTTTGGTGTGTTGTTCATGGTGTCGCATACATTTCATATGCATTATATTTTTGGTGATGAAGGCTTCGGCCTTGGAGCTATAGGTGATGATGGTGATGCTCATATAGGTGATGTTGCCCTTATTGGCTACTTTATTGGTGATGATTGGTACCACATGCATATACCCGTTGGTGTGGGTTGCATCTCATATACTTACTCATGATGTTGGTGTTAATTTTGGTGATTTGTAATTTGATGTTGTTGTGAAGCGGTTGATATAGTGTTGTAACTATAGCGTATTGCCTATCATATATGCTATTATAATGTTAGATATCTCACCCCTTCTGTTTGAATGTTACCCCTATGTTGGTAACGTGCAGGTGATTGCGAGTGAATGCATGTCTACCTTCGCTAGTTGAGTCAGGTGTCGTTGCTCTGATACGTAGCACTCGAGGGGAATGAACGCTAGGCTTTATTAGTGTTCTATTATTCTAATTTTTGAAGTTTTATGGTGATGTTATAATTATTTAATTGAACCTTTATTTTATTCCACTGCTTGATGATGTTATGACGTGCTAGGTGTTGCACTGTTTTAATGGTGAAACTTTATTATTGGCGTGTGATGTTTAACGGTGTAAGTGTAGCATCCCTTGTGGGTGTATTGAAAACGTTTTGAAAACTCTGATTTTTGTCAAAAATTTTCCGGGTAGAAAAGGGGTGTTACAACATGCCTGAAAAAAGCATAAGAGACGGCACAAGAAAAGAAGCACCAGATATCAATACATTGTGAATGACTTAATCTAACAGTAGCCTTCAATATATTCATGGCAAACAAGTTATTCAGAAGAAAGGAACTACATGCAACAATATTGATTCAAAACCATTGACTTATCCATACACATGCATTTGCACAAAAAGAGAATACAAACAACAAAATTGATCCAAGAAATCACCAGTAGACTACAACATAATATGATTGTAAGTAAGGTGAAGATAAATATTCTTACAGGCTACTTAGATTGGGATCTTAATTGATGGAAAGGAAAAGAAGCAAATAATTTGATACAAGCAAGACTTCAGACCTTCTGTACCCATATGAGCAATATCCACTATAAAATGGTAAAACAGACTGTGCAAAGAAAACTTCAACCCCTCAATTAACTACATCAGCACTATCTTCTGTGTCAGGTCTTGTATTTTAAATAAAAGCAACTAGGTCAGAAAACTATCACTCAGACCCATCATAAGCTCTTCCACAAATATCTACTAAACAACTTTCAAAACGAATGTCAAATATGTTTAAGCCAACCACTGATTTGAATGTCAAATATGTAAATACATACTAAACAACTTTCAAAACGAGTTGATGGTTACAGCGGCGTCTCGTAGTGGGGCTCCGAGTGACAGAGTTGCAGCAGTGACGTCGTGGTGAGCTCGCTGTGATGCGTTCTGGAGTGAGAGGAATGAAGACGTTCTGGAGTGAGAAGAATGAAGAGGAGGCTCACGCACGGAGGAAAGACACGAGGAGACGACGTCGAATAGAAGAACAACGTGGAGGAGGCTTCGTGCGAGGAGGTGATTGAAACAAATAAAACCCTAAAATGTAGAAAGAGGGGGTACCTGAAGAAATACGAATCAAGCAACGATGACGTCGATGTAGGAAGGACGACGACGACGCTGAGATGCAGGGAGAGGAGAGATGGCGATAGAGTTACAGTTCAGCGACTGCGACGGCGAGACACGAGACAGAGGGAGAGCAGTGACGACGAGACGAAGGGGAGAATGGACGGGGACACGGAGGGAGAGCAGAGATGGCGAGAGGGAGGGAGAGGTGTGCGAGAGTGCAGAGATGGCGAGAAGGGAAAATCGTGTTTTGGAAAGAGATGTGTTTCTGAGCACGCGAGAGAGGGGTTAGAACTTTGTTAATGAGCGCCCTTTTAATTAACCGACTTAGACATAAATTAATTAGTCCGAACACTACTCCCCGTGAAAATCATGACTAATTTAAAGTAGATAAACAAAAAGTTTCAAATTGAAGTTGAGTTAGTCCGAACATTATCTCGTGAACATTTACCAGCACAATGTAACATTTCCCGTAGAGATTAGAAAACAAAATTGTATTAAAGTTTCAAATTTTCGAAATTGTAATATTTCCTGTAGAGACTAAATAAAACTTATTGATTGAGAAAAATGGAATATTAAAAATGAAGGAGACATGTAGATGAAATTAAAGTAGATATATTGTGAAAAATAGAAAATGATTTGGCAGCCTTAGAGGAAGAAAGAGGAGGAGAGAGTGAAAAAATGTGTGAGAAAGATTGAAAAAGTTTGAAATAATATATGAGAGTGATAAGTAGTAGTTCCCGTAGAGATTAGAAAATAAAATTGTATTAAAGTTTCAAATTTTACAAATTGTAATAATTCCCGTAGAGGATAAATAAAACTTATTGACAGCGAAAAAATAGAACATTAAGAAAATAAAGGAGACATGTAGATGAAACTAAAGTAGATATATTCTGAAAAATAAAAAAATGAGATAGAGTTAGAGGAAGAAAGATGAGGAGAGAGGAAAAAAGCGAAAAAGTTTGAAAAAAATATGAGAGAGAGTGAAAAAGTTTGAAAAAGAATGTGAGAGAGTGAAAAAGTTTGAAAAGGTAAAAAAGTTTGAAAAAGTGAAAAAATAAAATTACATAAATATCCTAAATTGTTTAGTTGGGAAAAAGATAATATTGATAATTTGGTAGTAGGTTAATGGTATAGATAGATAGTAGACTAGATAGATTTTACCGTGTAAAAAAACTCTATAAGGTCAAAAAAAAAAAAAAAACTTTATAATAACGATTACATAAAGAACTCAAATTTTAGAGGTTTATCAACCCGGCTTAGATGGTTAGATGTTCAAAAAGAAAAAAGGAACTAGGGTACGGTAGATAAACCAGCTAGTTTTTGAGTTGCAGAGTTGGGGCAAAACATACACACTCTCTTCAATTTTGAGTCTCGTCTTTGCTGTCTTTCGTTTTCTTGCGCTCGCTGCAGATTCTTCTCTCTCATCGTCGGGACTAATGGCGAATGTAGAGCAGCCGGGACCATCTCAGCTGTCTCTAAACTCCTTCATTGATGAAACCGCCAAGACTCATTTAGAATATCTTTTGAAGATATTGAAAAATTTTATTGCTTCCAACGCTCAAGGTGACCCACCATTTCGATTATCTAGTTATCAACTTATCATTATCATTGTTAGCTAAAGATTTTAGTTAGCTTACTGCTCATTGCTTCTACTTTGGTTCCTTGTTATAAGTTAAAATCATATGTGTCAGTTCAATTTAGAGTTTAATGGGCACCGTCAGTGTAAATTGGTTTTACACTCGCATATCCTATGTTAGTCCATGATTGGACAATTATTTTAAAATGCCATTGTAATAGTGGGGTGATATGGCATAATAGTAGACTAATTTTGATTATCTATTTTAAATTATCCATCATCATCATAATCATCATTGTTAGCTTAAGAATTTTTTAAGCTGCTCATTGATTATATTTTGGTTCCTGTTATAAGCTGTGAAGTACAGACATGCAAACACCAATTTTAATTTGAAAAGTACAAGTAATTGAAGTGTCGGTGTCGGACACATGTCTTCAACCGAAAGTGTTCGGCTATTTGTCCCAACTAGGTAGCTCAGATGGTGAGTTAAAAGGACACCGAGGAGTTAAAGGAGTAAGTGGTCCAAGGTTGTATCATTGGGCACCCCACTGACATTTGCTAATTAAAAAACATCATAATATGTGTCATTCAATGTAGAGTTTAATGGGCATGCACCGTCGGTGCTCGGTGTAAATTAGTTTTACACTCACATATCAATGGGAGTCCATGATTTAACAGTTATTTTAAAATGCAGTTATAATAGTGGGTTGATATGGCAAGATAGTAGGCTCTCATTGGGTAATTAAATTAATCCTTCAATTTAATTATTGAAAAAGTTATTATTGTTGTTGTTATTTATGCACGTTAGTATTTTTGGAGCTACTCGTCTTAAAGGGTGATGATTATATTGATTATATGATGAATTGTACACTAACTTTTTTTTGTTTTTAAATTTATGTGCAGTGCACAAATTTCAATATAGATTTATAGGTGAAGAACGTGTGAGGGTGAGGCGGTTATGCGATTTAATGGGACTAAGTTGTGAATTTGTTGGGTGAGTGAGTACTAATTGCAGCACGTATGAATTTTTCCTTTTTCCCTTCTAAATCTGCATGAATTGAATGTGTTTGGAAAGGAGTAGTTGCTTATTTGATGCATTTCTTCTGTTTTACATTATGGTTTCTTGACATTGAGCATTCATTTTGTGTAGAAAACGGAAAGCTTGTATACTATATGTTTACAAAAAAGGAGACGCTCCAAATCAGGTATTGGGGCTCTCTTTTGAATTTGAGTCTTTTGAGTGTTATTGTATATGCTCGTTTCATTACCCCTGAGGCTCTGGGTTTGCTTTGGTTAGATTCAGGAGGTTGTGTCGAGGAAACGGAAGAACTGTGAGGAGCCAGAGTCATCTCAGAATAAAAAATCCATTGGTGATGAATTAATCAAGATATGGGTTTCCCAAGTATTAGACAAAATCTTAGCTTCAAGTGGTGAAGGTGAGATTGGCTCTGAATTCCCGTCGGTTGTTTTTATGTTGTTTATGTGTTTTGTGTAGGAAATGTGATATAGGCTGCAACTGTCGTATGAAGAAAAACAGTTTGTATGGTTGATTTTCTTCTGAACTTTTTCCTTTTAAGTGTCTGAATTGGGTTCGGTTTGCACTCTTTGCTCGCTAGTAGATGGTACTTTTAAATCTCAAATCTTTTTGGTTCGTTCATAAGGCTCAGAGACACTGAAAACCCTTAAAGAATTATTATATAGCTCATGTCACGTTGTATTGCTTATGAATTGTATTAATAATATTTTATTGATATGCATTCATAACATGTTATTTATCATTATTTGTTTATTTGTTTTTGCAGTGTACAGTTTTGAAAATACATTGTCTGGTGATGAACATCGCTTGGTGTTTGAATTTTGCCAAAAAATGGGGTTTGTTTATACATTTTCTTGGTGAGTTCTAAGTAGAGCAAATGTTGATTTCCTTTCTAAATTTTAGAATTATGTTTACATGTCTGAATCAGATAGTCGTGAAGAAATGTGTTTCTCCAGTTCCATATTTTGTTTTCTTAAAATTAAAACTGCTCTTGGTGTAGGCATGGGATCAAACAAATAGTATCAATTCACAAAACAAAAAAGGAGGGTGACAGCATTACTTTAGAGTCTCTTTCTCATGTTGCAGTTTCTAAAGAATCGAATCAGGTATTGGGACACAGCTATTTGGCTTCAAGTCTTTGAATAGTCCAAGTTTATCACATATATTTGTTTTGTTGTGTGAGAGACTATACTTCCATTTCATTCTAATTCAGGTTGACATGATGAAGAAATCTAATAAGAAACAAGAGCTACTGCCACCGCAGCATCAGGATTTCATTGTTATAGATCCCGAAAGCAAGAAGATTCAATTTGACCTGATATTGAAAAACTTTTTATCATCAAAAGATGAAGGTTTGGCTCTTTTAGAATGCCCATCACTTCTTTGGGCATTATCGGTTTTATGCAGAAATATGACATGGGCTTCATTCTCGTTTCAAAGAAAAACCGTCAAGGGTTCGGTGGTCTTTTTCTGAATCTTTTCTGTTAACCGGGTGCTATACAGATTGAGTATAGGTGCATTCCGGCTAGTTGTGAAATTTGGAACTGTTTTGGCTAGTTGACAAACTAGGGCTCATTGACAAGAAATTATATGAAGGATAATGATGTTGCTTTTATCTGTTTGTATTTTATATTTTATAGCCTTTTGCGGCTTGTCATGCGTCCATTCATGTTCTGGATCTTGACTGCAGTGTACAATTTTGAACACGGGTTGTCCCTTACAGAACGTGAAGTAGTGCACCAGTTATCCCAGGAAATGGGGCTATGTTGTACATTTTATGGGTGAGTGCTAAGTGTAGCACACATAAATTTACCTTTTAAGTCTTTGTAGATTATAGTATCATGCCTGGGTTGGAATTGTTGCTAATATATTTTTTTGCTAGTTTTGCGTATTGTTTTCTTGACATTAAAGCTGCAATTTTGTGTAGGCTAGGAGATTCATGTAAATCATTTGTTTACAAAACCAAAGAGGACGTTGACACCACTATGGTGTTAGAGAGGCTTCCTCATGTCACTTTTTCTGATGAGTCAAATCAGGTGCAAGGAGGCTTCTTTTGAGCTTTAAGTCATTGAGTTCTTGCATATATCTGTTTCACACTAAGCCCACTTTGTTTTGATTCATATTGGCATTCTGGCAAAAATGCAGAATGAAGAGCCCAAGCCACCTCACCATCAAAATTTCAATTTTGATGAATCGACAAGGATTCAGCTTTCGCAGATACTAGGAAATGTTTTAGCATCAGATGACAAAGGTTTGGCTAAACTAGAATACCCATGAAATGAAGTTTTTTTCGTGGTATTGTTCATTTAGGCTTTGCAATAGTTTTTTCCTAAGAAAAACCGGTTTGTATGGTTCGATAATTGGATGTTTGATTTGAATTGGGTTTGCATTTTTTTGGGTTAATATTTGAATCTTTATGGCTAGTTTCATAAGGGCTAGAATCGGTAAATCTTTATTCAATGGATGTCTATATAGATTATATAAGTTTGTATAGCTTGTTTGGATTGTACATGTAATGCTTTCACAATATTTATTTTATCTGTAGTTAACAGTTTTGGAGCAAAGTTATCTCCCGAAGAATATGTTGCGATGCATGATTTATCCCCAGAAATAAGATCTGGAGTTAGACATTCTGGGTAATAGTTCATTGCCAAGCACAGCTCATATAAAATTGCACATTTTATATTTTAAATTGTTTAAGCATCATATTTACACGGCCTTAAATGGAATACCTGCATATCGTATAGGAGTGGGATTGAACAGACAGTATTTGTTCAAGAAATAAAAAAGGCTGGCACCATTACCAAGCTAAAGAATCTTCCTCGTTTCACATTCTCTGAAAAGTCGAAGCAGGCACTAGGTGGTTTATTAATACGTTATCCACCTGGTGATGAAGATTCTGGAGAGATTGTTGGAACCAATAGCTACTCTACAGACAGAACAGAACAAAAGGAAGATGACTTTTTTGGCAGGCCTGATATGAACAAAGCTGATATTACTAAGCAATTGGAGGACCTCAATGCTAGAATGAATACCTCCAATTTAAAATTGGTCCATTTTCTCCCTCACATATTTATTTCAATGACCTTTTATATGTTTTTTGTTGGTTGGTTACTGTAATGTTTGTGGTTGTAACACTTGCAATTGAAATGTCATCGTAATGAATGAATTATTTGCTTTTCATTTGTGCAGATTACTAATAAGAGATCTATGCTTCCAATTGCATCCTTCAAGGATATCATTACATCCACTGTTGAATCCCACCAGGTTAATTTAATGTTTTGCTGTCACAATTTACTTTGAACATGTACCTGCTTCATAGCTTGCAGGTTGCAACACACCATAATAATGCTTATTTGATAATTCATTGACATGTTAAATATTTCAAACGTTGTTGAGTGAGATATTGTTTTCAAACCCATTGAAACATAACAGTTTAGTTGGATTTGAAGATTAATGTTTGCACATTGTGTGGTCTTACTATTCTTTTTATTGTGTCTCAAAGCAGGCGGTTATCATATGTGGTGACACTGGTTGTGGAAAGACCACTCAGGTTAGTTGTCATTATTATGGGTTGTACAACTACATTTATGATAGGTCTGTTATAGTTAGTTAGCTATAGCAACAGTTAATTAGCTAGTTAGGTACAATTGGTTAGTTGGTTAGTAAAGGCATGTTGCCTATAAATAAGAGGGGAGGTTGATAGAAAGGGGCATCAAGTTACAGGTATGTAACATAAATTTGATATAAACATGACTATAAGATAGAAAACACAAGTAAGTAAAACATATATAGCAAAATATACAATGAAACATAGAAAAATGTTATGTATATATATCAGAAAATAGTGAAATAATATACAATGTAATAAGAAAAGTCTCAATATCATCAAAAAACGAATGAAAAATCTAATTTTTTACTATACGATAAACATATGATTATTTATCAGATCACAAATGCAGACTGATAAGTACCCACGAGTACTCAATGATTACCGGTACCAGGTATAAGTACGGTACGGTACGAGTATAGCTCTAATTTTGAAGTATCCATGCTTCAGAGGCTCTAATTAGTTGGTTTATTTATGCATAAACTAAGACTTTTAAGAAATGGGTACGCGGGTGGCCTATGTCATCCACGATGCAGTGCATTTAAGTCTGAGGAGGACTTTGGTGAAGTGAGTATTGGTTGGATGTACCTTTTGGTAAAAACAGAGCGTGACTATATCACCTCTTTTACAGTTCAACTCTCATAATTTTCTATTGACTATGAAAAGATGAACAATTTTGGTCAATCCAAAGCCAACAAACTAAGAAAAGGCAGAATGTGTTTAGTTGATTTTTGAGGAAAAGTCCGTCTTTGGTTGTTTTTTATTTGTACATTTGTCATTGTTCAAATTTGGAATAGATGCTACAACAACCAAAACCTTTTTTTTTTCACTAGTGGACTCGGCTATACGAATCAAATGATTCCATAATGCCCTAGCATAATTCATATTTAAAGACAAACCATTTAAATCTAAATCCTTAATTGTTTGGCCTGTAGTTTTACTGGTATCCACTCTCCAGTTGCTTCTAACTATTTTACTACACTTCATTTGGTATACTCTCCTTACTAGAGTTTCTATGGGTCTTTGCGCAATGCCCAAGCTGCCTAAGCTGTATCTTCACATCTCAATTTCTATTAGTTCACGTTCTCTGATTGTTCCTTAGCTGCTCCTTTATGTAGTTCTTGTTGGCAGTTTTAACTGTGTTGCCCTAGGTCCTGGACCAGTTTCTGTTAACAAGAATGTTATTTTGACACAATAATTGACACAGACACTGTATGTATATACAGTTTCCGACTTTAATATAATTCTCTCTCTCTCTCTCTCTCTCTCCTTGATTCCAACCACACATCCGAGTGGTATTTTATATGGTGTCGGATACGGTGTTCCACTTTTGTGTGTCTAAATAACACATCTCTTCTGTTATCTAGCTATATTAGTTTTGGAGGAAATATGCAGTTTTGTGTGGCAGTGTACAATTGTTGCCACGCTTGAAAAGAATAGGCATTTGGCTTTTACTTGATGTTAGCACATCACATGATGTTTTTTTATGAGGGTTAACTTCGCTACATGGTTGTTTTCTTTGTTTATTTAGTGTTTATTTTTTTAGTTTTGAAGGGGATCTATTGTCGTCCTGGAGATGTTCTCTTTTAGTTAATCTCTTTTATAATATATATATATATGTAAGGTTAAATATGACGCTGCTTTAATATATTAATATTATGGAATACCACTTTGGAGAGAATAGTTTTTGTCTTGGGAAGGAGTTATTGCTTAAGAATCTGTTTCTCTAGTTGGTTTATAGTTTTTACTAGTTGG
Source organism: Astragalus membranaceus (assembly GCA_039519185.1). NCBI lineage: Eukaryota > Viridiplantae > Streptophyta > Magnoliopsida > Fabales > Fabaceae > Astragalus > Astragalus membranaceus. The sequence goes on along the minus strand of CM076848.1, from coordinate 133,808,392 downwards.
TTGTTGGTTCATAGGTTGGTTTTTAGAATCCGTCTCTCCAGAACTTCACTATACATGAGCTAGATGTATAATAAATTTTCAACGCTTTGTAAAACATTTTTTTATTCTTTCTCTTTTACAATGTCCTGTTCAACCTAACCTTGAATATGATTCAGGTCCCACAATATATTTTGGATCATATGTGGGGAAAGGGTGAGGTCTGTAAAGTAGTTTGCACTCAGCCTCAACGTATCTCTGCAACTACTGGTTTGCATCTTTTGCTACCTTTTCTTAATTTTCCTGTTTTATTCTATTTTGAAATGTTTTTCTGTATGGGTGTTCAGTTTCGCAGAGAATCTCCCAGGAGAGAGGAGAGACTATAGGGAACAATGTTGGATACAAGGTAATTTTCCTTGTATCTTTATAAGGAAAGGTTTTGTGGTCCTTTTGTTCTGGATTTGAGCCATTTGACAATAGGAGTGTTTTAAATTTTCATATTTGGGCCAGCATAATGTGCTCATGAGATGCACGGTTCTGCACACGTAAATTTATTGATTATTATATTAGGATTATGGAGTGTATTGAGAATTTCTCTTTCGCATATTGAGTATGATTTCCCCCATCATTATAATAGATCTTTATAAGAGCGGTAACTACTAACTAAAATATTATAATAGATATATATAAGAGCCGGATATAATTTTTATCAAAGACTCAATTATTGAAAAGTGCATTATCATAAAAAAAAACACGTCAATTTTGTTAAGTTTAACCATCATACCACTCCTAAAAAATGCATAAATCAATTATCAAAATCAATTAATCACATTTTAACACACTTTTTTGGATAATTTCAATCGAGATTATGTTTTTAAACAATTATATATATTTTTTGACTGAAAAAACAATTATATATTTGGTACTTTATTTTCTACCACTTGAATTAGAATAATGTAATAAATAGTAAATTGTCTTCATATCTGGTGGTGGTGCTTTCCACAAAAACAAAGTGATGGTGGACTGGTGGTCCTTTGTTTTCTGAAGCACCAAGCACGTGGCCAATTTTTAATCATCTACAATATGGTAAAAGAAATGAATATACACAAACCACCATTTGTGTATAGAAATATTCAATGTTAACTTTTGATATACCAATACAATTTAGTAGTATTAATAAGAGATATATTAAAAAAATTTCTAATTTTTTATAAGGGTACATGGCTTCTCCCGGCTCCTATTATGATCCGCCGGTGAACTTATCCTTTAAGCAAATTTGATTTTAAACTCCAGAAACAATTTCAAATGCAACAGGTTTCTTTTGCTTCTAATTAATGCAATTCTAGATGTTGTATAATATTAAGAGTTACAGATAACATTGCCCTTATTCTTGTCAGCTGTGTAATTATAAGAGAGAAAGTAATTTGTCTGTTAAACATGGATTCTCTTAAAATTTAAGGGATTGATTTGGTTACTAGAATGGAGGGTTGAATTGTGTCACTTGGAAACTTTTTGCCCCACAAAACTAATACCAAGTGAATTGACCAAAATTTAAGTGAATTGTTGCACATTGATTTGGTTACCGACACAACTCTCACTCAAGTATGCAGTTGTTGCTGAGTAGCTTGGTTCAGAAGGTTAGTACCAGATTAGAAGGTTAAGGTCTTTTGCAAATATATCTAGTACAAGTGACCTAACTATTTTGAATCCAAATTACCTCCATAGAAATTTTCAGCATTGATTCAGAAGATTGATTAAGGCAAACTTTTATGCACTTTTGTAAATATGACAAATATGATTAATCTGGTGCAGAAATAGAATTTTATAAATAAAAATACTTTCACAAATTCAAACAATGATTCAAAAGATTGGTTAAACCTAGCATTTATGCCAAATACCTTCTGTTCAAAAGATTTAAAATTATATCAGCAGATATGTTTAGAAGGTTTAAAAATTAAAACCAGAAACCTGTTTAAACAACTTTAAATACTTAAGACAAAATTTGGTTTTTGTAATCTCAGTACATTAATTTCCAAGGAATGGAACTGATTCAAATATGCTTTAACCGAACAATCAAATCAAGAGTTCAAATATGCAGATCTGAACAAATAATCAAGTAGAGAAAGAGAGAGAGAGAGAGAGAGAAATTGCGCAATGTGATTGTGATTTATATATGTGTTCGCTCACAATTCTGGGCCTTGGCATGAGGGGGAGTGTTGGAAAATCTGCATTAATTGCTGTTTCCCCTAAATGCCTTCGCTGCAAAAACTTTGGGCTTCCTTCATTGCTTTGCAGCTTCTAGCACCTTAATTGTGCTCGGTATGGGGTTTATCCCACATCGCCCATAGATATGTTCTAAGAAGTGTTTATAAAGCTTGGACACTCCTCATTTTATATGTCGGTTTTGTGGGGTTGAGTTAGACCTAAGTCCAAATCTAAGACCTCTTTCTGAATTTTTCTATGCATGTTCAAAACTTTCATGTTTTTTTTTTTGATAAGCAAATGTTAGTGGGGGTGGGGGAAAGTTAGTTTTCAGGGTTTGAACCCTGGACCTCCTTCTTGCAACTTTGCAACTCCTTTATGTCCCTTAGCTCGCCAACTGAGCTACCTTCCTGGGACGAACTTTCATGTAATTCTTTGGTCCTAAGTAATCTGAGTTTGGCCCTAAGTAATTTTTTTTTAAACTTCATGTAGATGACTTCCTTTCATTTTTTTCATTTGTCAGAGCCAAATGCTTCAACCTCATGATTATGGAAACTTTGGTCATGTTATGTGTGTGCGAGGTTTATAATCAAATTTTTTCTCTTGCTGAATCAAGCATATCAAGTATCAACTGAGTGTGTGTGTTTGTTTTAAATTTTGGGCATCCAAAATCCAGTATAAAATCCCAGTAGAAAAAAGATACCTTGGATCAGCTTCATATTTCTGCCAAAAAATGCATCGAGCCATGTTCTTTTTGATTGTTAAGACAATCTGAAAGAAACACACCTTGAGTTTTCGCTGACGCCATTTTTTTAGCAGAATAGTTATTTCCTGAAAATTTGTATTTAATTTGCTAATGCTTAAAATTAATTTTCTAACCTTCGGTCTCAAATTTGCATTTGGACCTTGATCTTCTTAACTCCTTAGAAGGTTCTTTCAAATATGCTTTATCTATGGCTTCATCAAGAGTTGTTACTACCTACTTCATTCTAGTATCACCTACTGAGTTATCAATTTTGCTTCTTCAGTGTTATTGCTTGCTTAAGATAATTAAACCTATTATTTTTTAAACACGTGCTCGATCAAATAAATCAGTAGCATACATTTAGAAGCTTCTTTGTTATCAGAAAGTCCGTTGTCACTAAAACCAATGACTGAGGATTTTTACCTGAAAACACTAATTCTACTAATCTGTACTAAATATGGCATGTAATCCAAAATGTTAGTTCTATTACATCTTATCCTTTTCCGTTTGGTATGCTAAATTGCTAATGATTTTTTCTTTTGTAGAACTAAATCTATTATTTTTTGATTACTATTATTAGTTATTCTGTTATATGTTATATTTTTACGGACTGTCACAACTAGGCTAATGCGACAGGCTATGATACTAATTTACTAAATCACTTAATGTGAACAGTCTGACTCAAGCCCTTCATAGGCCGCGACACAAGGAATTAAATACATATTACAACACTATTACATATATTATGCTATACCTGCTTTACTTTGTACATCTTTTCTTTCATTCCTTAAGGCTGACACTCACATGCAATTCAGACACAGTTAGAAAGCAGAGGTGGAAGGCAATCATCAATTGTGTTATGCACCACACGAGTTCTATTGAAGCAGTTGGTTTCAAAAGGTTATTGGCTGTTAAAGACACGGGCCATGAAGGATAACATTTCTAGCATTACTCACATAATTATGGTACTTACATTAAATTTACTTTTCTATCCTCAACTAAGCAAAAATTTATGGTAGTTTATTATTGGTAACTACTTCATGTTCTCGCTGCTTCTGTTCCTTGTTTGTTCATTGTTAGCTGTTACTTGTTTTCCATAAACAACTGGTTTTCATGAATAAATCCTCAGATGCATTAGTTTATTGAAACTCTAAATCTTACTTGGTGATCCTCCTAGAGGCTTTGGCACTATTTTTGGAAATTATTCTTGAATATATTGGAAGATATGTCTCACGTTTTATAGCAATTAAATGTGAAACTAGTTACTCTTTTTGTAAAGTAACTACAGCAGAGCCTATTATTGCCACTGTCACCATGATTACCATTATAATTTGAAAGTAGACTTCATATTTTCCCTTTTATTATTATTGAATTTGAGAATATGTTTAGAGGGAAGATATGCCTAGATTTAATTCACTGAAAGCTTCTAAGTTTCATACTTTCATATTACTAGTCGCTAATAAATGGAAAAGTATATTAGATCGGGGGGAGGCCATATGCATTTGGCTTTGCCTTGCTTAAACAAATTAGACTTAAACTAGTCTGGATCCATAACAGCAGTAGAGGACATACAGTTTATTATTTTCTACAGATGGCCTCTTGAGCAATGGTCTGGAAGCCCACTATACACAGATACAGCTATGTTGATTGCTGGAAACAAGGAATAGAAATGTAAAATGTAAATTTTGATATTATTCTCTTAATGTTCTTTCTGTTTGAAGTGAATTTGATTGTTATTGTATATCGTGTCTTCTTGGACTATGGGTGCATATGCTGTGATTCCTTCCTGTAGCAATTGATTTGCAAAATGAGATAACCTGCATTTCTTGTTCAGGATGAAATTCATGAAAGAGACCAATACTCAGACCTCTTGTTGGCAATTTTCAGGTATACCACTTGGAAGGAACTCAATATCTTTCCATTTGTGGTGTAATTTTATACAGAAATACATTTCCCACTGCATAATTGGTTCTAAAATTCAGTTGTCGGTTACAGTGAGTAAGAATTAATTGTTGACTATATTGAATTTTATTATACTGTGTCTACAGATGTCTTGGCATTGTCTAAAAAATTGTCTCTTGGTTCTAGGTAATTGATTGATGACTATATAATGTGTGTGATAGGATTGTTATTGTTACTATTACTGTTGGTTAAGAATTAGTTAGTTAGTTAGTTAAAGGGTTAGTTAGGGAATGTGTTAGAATTAGTTATGCCGAATAAGGCATGTTGCCTATAAATAGAGAAGATTGATTAGAAATGTGAGACATGTGATCATTTGTAAAGAATTGGGGCCTTTTGGCATTAGGAGAATCTAGAGTCTCTTAAATATTCTAGGAATTCTTTGTATTTTCCCTATTTTCTGCATATTACCAGTTGGTTCTGGTTCCTATCAACTGGTATCAGAGCAAGTTCTGATCCAGGGAAAAAACTCATGGTAAACAGGAAAAAAAATGGACATGCCAAAGAACAGGTGGATCAAGTGGAAATAGCTAAAGAACCAGAATCAAGAACAACAAATAAGCGAAAATTGGAGGAAGAATCTGTTCTCGAAAAAGAACAAGAATCTTTGGAGCCAGAAAACAATAAAGAAGATCAAGGTAGAGAAATCGAGAATCACCATTAGAAAAGAAAGAAGAGGGTGAAGACAACACAAAGTAAATTCCAAATCTGGTCCAAACAAAATGTTGATTTAGCATTGAAGATGAGGGGAATCACGGTAAAATGGAAAGGAAGTCGAGCAAGAAAAGATCCTAGAACCCTTGCCAAGGAAGAAAAACAAGAAATGGAAAAGAAAGGTGTTACCGCTGCTTCAAATTTTGGGCCAACTTGTTTCCCTAAGGCAAACCCATATAAAAATGGTATTCTTGTCCTTACAACAGGGGGATCCAGATGGCAATAATATAAATAGGAGAATGCTGCAGAGTGCCAAAACTTACTTCTTCCATAAGTGGGATCCTGGTGGTGTTAATCAAAATGGAAGTATACTGCAAAATAGTGCCGATATTTCACTTTTAAGCCATGGGAAGGGTGTGGTGACAGCTGGGCCATACTTAATTTTTTGTGGTCAGTGTATTATGTTTGGTTCCTTTTTCTTTTACCAATGGGATCCGAGGGGTCCAACACTTGAAGTAGGCTTGAGATCTATTTCCAGTTGCAAGAAAAACTCAGGTTTTGGGGGGAACAGTTCATATATTTTTCATCGAAAATCTTTTGGAATTGTTTTGTCTTAGCTGCATAATTTTTTCTTGGCTTAAATATGTTTTTCAGTCCCGGCAAATGTAGCGTTTTTTTAAATAAGTCCTTGCAATTGTTTTTTAAAAAGATCCCTGCAAAATCAATCTTTTTTTAAATAAGTCCTTCTGTTACTAACTCTGTTACAAAAATGCTGATGTGTATGACTCATGTCTGATGTGTAATTTTTTTTATTTTTAAATCTGAGTTGGAATTACACATCAGCATTGTCTTCAACCTCTCATCTCCAACACCTTTTTCTTAAGAAAAACCTAACCTATAATCCCAAACCAATACTACCAGCTCTTCATCTCTCTCCCCCAAGTCAATGCCCAGCTTTTCATCTCTCTCCTCCAAATCATTACCACAGTGCAACAAAAATTGAAATTAGGGTTTATTCTTCATCTTCATCTTCATCTTCATTCAACCATAATCCCAAATTCCAAATGAAACCTTGCAACCCATAGTCTTCAAATCCTAATTTCATTTGTCGTGATGGGGGTGGGGGAATGGATATGGTTGATTTTGGCCAGATGTTGATAATGGGAGTGGTCGGATGTGGGAAGATGTTGATAATGGTTATGAAGAGAGATGGAAAGGAAAAAAAGAGAGGAAGAGTTAATTCATGAGAGGGAACTGAGGGAGAGAATGAATTGCAGAAGGCTAGAATGGAAGAAGAGTATTGCAGAAGAGAATGGAAGAGTGGTCCATTTCTTTTATTTTCTTTTTAGTTTTAGTTTTAATTATTTTTTACCTCTTCCACCGACATAGCATGCCAAATCAGATCTAAAAAAAATTACAAATGAAAAAAAAATCCACATCAGAACTCTGTTACCCACATCAGCAGATTGCTAACAGAGGGTTAACAAAAGGGCATATTTAAAACAAAAATATTTTGCAGGGACTTATTTAAAAAAAATATTTTGCACTTATTTAAAAAACAGCTATATTTGCAGGGACCAAAAACATATTTAAGCCTTTTTTCTTAATCACCTTGAGGACAAGGTGATAGTTTAGGCGCGGGGGGGGGGGGGGGTATTGATAGGATTGTTAATGTTACTATTATTGTTACTGTTGGTTAAGAATTAGTTAGTTGAAGGGTTAGTTAGGGGTATGTTAGAATTAGTTAGGCCCAATAAGTCATGTTGCCTATAAATAGAGAAGAGTGATTAGAGATGGGAGACGTGTGATCATTTGTAAAGAATTGGGGCCTTTTGGCATCAGGAGAGTCTAAAGTCTGTCGAATACTCTAGGAATTCATTGTATTTTCATCATGTAAAATGGGTCTGGGTGTTGTCCACACTTAAAATCCTATGTGAACAACCACGTAAGTGAAGGAGGATGTTGGATTCATATGCGACTCTGGCGTTTTTTCCTACATGCTTAAGGTTTTTGTAAGATCCATTCTAAGACAAACATAAACTGATCATTGTTTGTCTGTGACTCTGTCTTGTGAAAAATTTGTAAATAGTACCATTTTTCATTATTTATATAAAATTGTTCATGGTCAAAGCTTTTGGGAACAAGTAGTCGGCGGTTTGATTTCTAGCTTTTGGGAACAAAATTAAATTTTAGCTCACTGTAAAATGGGTCCATGCATTTTTCATGCCTTGATCACAAAGAGCTATTGCTTCAGGGCACATGTTAGAGATATGGAGTTACTATTGGGTTTCTACTGAAAAAGTTATGCTTTTACGTGTCCTTGATAAAATGAATATAAGATCACTCACCAAGGATCTCTCTCTAGTTTTTGGACTGATAATCTGACTTTATTTTTTATGCAGAGAGATGCTCCCTTCCAATCCTCACCTACGTCTGGTATGTTCATTGTTCCGTCTTGAATATTCTATTTTTGTTTCTTTCTAGTCCAATCAATAGTTATTTGATTCATAAATTCATATCCATACTATTTTTCCAACTTACCAATATTTGTAACCTTTATCATCCCTCCCTGTTACTGTAATACTACAGATACTAATGAGTGCTACTAGTGATCCCACAAGATTTTCCCAATATTTTGGTAACTGTCCTGTTATCCATGTTCCAGGGTTCGCATATCAGGTACCTGTACAGTATTCTTTTTAGAATTAATTACTTTATCATATTGACTGAAATGTCCACTTGTTCTGTCTTCAGGTCGAAACCTACTATTTGGAGGATATACTTTCTATAGTAAAATCTGGTGATGATAGTAATCGTCATAATAACCATGAGCTAAGTCAAGAACAGAAGCTTTCTCTAGATGTAGCCATCAATTTAGCTTGGTTTAATGATGAGTGGTGCCCACTATTAGAGCATGTTCGTTTGAAAGGAAGTCCAAAGGTCTTTGATTACCAGCATTCATTAACTGGCCTTAGTCTTTTGATGGTTTTTGCTGGAAAAGGTAGAGTGAATGATATGTGCATGCTCTTATCCGTAGGGGCAAACTGCCATTTAAGGGCCAAAGATGGTACAACTGCACTGGAGATTGCGGAGAAACAAAATCAACAAGTTGCTGCTGAGTTGCTAAAGAAGCATATAAATAATGATGTTTCCAACACGGAAGGGGTGAACTTACTTAATAAGTATCTTGCAACAGTCAACCCTACACTTGTTGATGTTTTTCTGATAGAACAGCTGATAAGAAAAATATGTACAGCTTCAAAAGATGGAGGCATCCTTGTTTTCCTTCCAGAATTGGATGAGATAAATAGAACCCGTGAGAGATTGCATGCATCCCCATTTTTCAACGATAGTGCAAAGTTTAGGATCATCTCTCTGCATTCATTGGTTCCATACATTGAGCAAAATAATGTTTTTATGACCCCACCTCCTGGCTGCCGCAAAATAGTTCTCTCTACCAATATCGCTGAAACTGCTTTCACCATTGATGATATAGTGTATGTTATAGACATCGGGCGTGTGAAAGAAAATATTTATCCTTATAATAACGTGTCAACTGTTCAATCATCTTGGATTTCAAAAGCAAGTGCTAAGCAACGAGAGGGATGTGCTGGCCGCTGTCAACCTGGAATTTGCTATCATCTGTACTCAAAGGTTCAAGCCGATTCATTGCCAGATTTTCAGCTTCCTAAAATCAAGAGAATGCCTATTGAGGAGCTTTGTCTACTGGTATTCATCTTCCCTAATTGGTCACCCAACTTTGCACATTACTCAGATGTTGTTGGTTGATTCACTGTTTTTTTTTTCTCTCATTCTTTGTTATACAGGTAAAGATGTTTAATCCCTACTGCAAAATAGAAGAGTTTCTGAGGCGGACATTAGATCCTCCAGGTTTTGAGTCTATACAAAATGACATTGCAGTTCTTCAAAAGATTGGGGCGTTATCAGTTGACGAAAAACTCACCCAGCTAGGGGAGAAGCTGGGCTCTCTTCCTGTTCATCCATCAACTTGTAGGATGCTTCTTTTTTCCATATTGATGAATTGCCTTGATCCAGCTTTAACTTTAGCATGTGCATCTGAGTTGGAAGATCTATTTTTGGTTCCGAATTTACCTAATGAGAAGAAGAGAGCTGCAGCTGCCAAATCTGAGCTTGCTTCTTTGTATGGGGGTTGTGGTGACCAGTTTGCTGTAATAGCGGCTTTTGAATGCTGGCAAAATTCACTGACAATGGGTCTTGAAGCACAGTTTTGTTCTCGGTACTTTATCTCCAAAAGCTCTATGCATATGTTACTAGGCACGCGCAAGACATTAGTAACAGAATTATTTAAAAATGGGCTTATTCATGGCAATATTCAAGATTATTGTTTGAATTCCCATGACCCTGGTCTTCTCCACGCCGTTTTGGTAGCAGGGATGTATCCGATGGTGGGGTACGCGTGTCTACCTAATGAAAGTACAAAAAGGGTTATTGTCGAAACTAAAAGTTGTGATAAAATTTTCTTGGATAGCAATTCTACAAATTTTAAGTTGGCATCTCAGAAAAGTTTTGATTCCTCTTTAGTTGTATATGATGAGATTATTCATGATGACTGGGGTCATATGAGCATAAGGAACTGTACTGTTGTTGGGCTACTTCCATTATTACTGCTTTGCACTGAGATTGCTGTTACTTCGGCAAAGGATTGTGAAGGGGGAGATAAGTTTATGTCTTCTCCTGATGATATAGTTAAAGTCATTATAGACAGGTGGCTTGAATTTGAGTCAACAGCACTTGATGTTTCTCATTTGAACTACTTGAGAGAACGATTATCAGCGGCAATTCTATACAAAGTATTTCCTTATTTTTCCTTACAATTTCCACTTTTTTGACTAGTTTGTAGCAATCTCATTCCTTTCTTTCAGTCTGCTTGACATATTTGTTTGTGTTTCAGGTGGCACATTCATCTGATACTCTTCTTCCCATTCTGGGGGACACAATGGACACCTTAGCTTGCGTTATGTCTTGCGATGGACTCTCTGGCATACCACAGACATCTGATGATGCTGACAACCCGGCTAATTTTGGCAAGCCAGCAACAATGACTGTGCGGAGTTGCGAGAATCGAGAAGGATTGCAATCAAATGACAAAACTTGTCAGAATAATCCATCAGGAAAGCGCTTCAAAAAAGTTGTAGTTGGGTGGACCTTCCCTGCAATGGGATGGATAAAAGCTAACGTAGATGGGTCTGTTAGAAATTTCCACGCCTCCTGCGGAGGAGTTTTCCGTGATGCCACAGGTTCTTGGTGTTTTGGCTTTGCAAGAAATTTTGGCTCCAGGTAAATTTCGCGTATAGGATAAGAAATGTTAGCAGCACACTTTAATACGTGTTTTTTAACATCTGAGTGATGTCCACTAAATTATGCAATATGAATTTCACCCAATAATAGCTATGTTGAAAATGGTGTATTTAAAATTTATTGTTGGTATTTTCTTAGAGGATTATGTTAGGGATTATACATAGTGTTGTGTAGGATGTATACTCTGCAGTGCATCTTTCAATCTAGGAAAGATTGTCTTTATCCCGTGTAACCAACCACCTGCCACTTTTTGTGCCTTTCATTTTCAGTGTTATCAAAGATAAACAGAATGCTGGTCGTTTAGATCACTACACTACGATGGCTGAGCTGTATGGCATTCTCACTGCCCTCCAACTTGCCAAGGAGAAGGGCATTTCACAGTTGTGGATCGAGTGCGATTCATACACCGCCGTGGAGTCTGTTTTGAATAAAAGAGAGCAATCGAACAAGTATGATTCATCACACGCCACAGAGTCCGTTTTGAATGCAAGAGAGCCGCGGACATGGACCCGTAACACTTACCCTATTATCCAGTCCATAGGTAGGTTGATGAGAGGAAATATTACAGTTCGAATCTCACATTGTTTTCGTGAAGCAAACAAAGTTGCTGACTGGTTGGCATCTACTTATGCACATACTACCGAGGTTGGTCTTCATATGCTTGATGCCCCTCCACCAAAATGTGTCATGTTATTGACTGAAGATGTAGCCGGAGTTTATAGACTCCGTAGTGTACGTGATATGTAGCATTTCACCTTCTTGTAAACAATGTAGATATACACGAGCATATAAAATTATTTATGATCATTTATCTATGGTTGTGTTGTTAAAATTAACCCTTTTCGCACTCGCTTCAAAAGGCTCTTCTATCTATTTTGGCATGTTTTCTATGAAACTATTCTGGCCCCAGACTATTCTATTTGCTAAGCAAACATGAAAATGAGATTCCACCTGATTTCCCTTTATGTTAACATGCAATCGATGTTTTAGAATGGGATTGGAGATTGAGCAGCAAAGCCATTGGGTTATGGTTCATTCAATTCAACCATGATTGCCTCAGATGACAAATAAATAAGAAATATGATATTTTGGAGGAAAAACAATGAATTTTTGAGAAGAAAGTAAATAAAAAATCATTTCACATTGTTCAAGTTGATTCAGTTAGTGGTTTTTTTTAGATAAATAATACTTAATGAACGGAGCATTAGAGGTGCTCAAACCCAAACAACTAAGAGGTTACAAATTGTTTAGGCAATGAAGTGGATTAACCCACCATGAAGCAATAGAAAAATTAGAATTACAACCAACTCTATATATAAACCAGCTCCACGATAAGCTTTTTACGCGGGTAATAGCCGAATTGATATTAGCTTCCTCATTCTTGAAAATGGTGCCATTCCGGGACAACCAAATACACCAGCATGTTGTCAACCAAATCAAATACTTAGTCTTCTTGTCCTTCATGCCCTTGCACAATTTACCAAACACGCGACAATGCTCTGCAATAGTAAACAAACCTGTCAGCTGCACTCCTAGCCAATTGCAAATTCTACTCCACACTTCAAACGAAAACCTGCAGTCCAAGAATAGATGCTGGCTGTCTTCACAATGATCCAGACAAAAAGGACACACAACTTCCTCTTCGTTAACAATCACGTGTCGATGAAGAAGAAGACCACGCGTAGGTAATGAGTCACGTAGCAACCGCCAACCAAAGATAGAGACTTTCGAAGGCGTGATAGTTCTCCAAACCTTTTCCAACAAACCAAACAGATTGCTGGCCGAACCTGCAGCAGTAGCAACAATCTGGTTGCTGGCCGAACCCGTAGCAGAAACTTCAGCAGAACCTGCTGCAACAAGATCAGCAGAAACCAATCCCTTATAACAAGAACTGATGACAAAGAATAATTTCGAAGCAGCTAGTATCCAAATCCACAAATCCTCCCTCGATCTATCAGGTTTCACATCCTGCAAAATAATATGAAGGCTGGCAGCTTCCCCGCCACAATTATTATCAGATAAATCCGCCAAGGTTCCTGCCAATTCCAAGAATCAAAAAACCAGCCACCTTGATCGCAATTTTGGGTGATAGACTACTTTTAAAAATTAATTAAAAAAATCTTGGGTATTCACAGGTTTCCCATCACTTTTTGACTTATGGTTATGTCTAAATTCTACAATGGAGCCTCTTTAATAAGATTGTATTTTAATATAGACCGGTTCAATAATGGTTTAACCAACTACTAAACAATTTGTGGGGCTACCCAAATATGTAAGGCCTTATGAAGGGTCTTGGTTTTGTCCATCACAATCTTATGTGAAAACTGTGAAGGAATTTAATAAAAAATGAGGGCTGACAATTCAAATTAGATAAGTGTTGCTTTATCCAAGAGTGTTTGGATGTGATGTTTCAAGTATCTTTTTGCTTAACTAAGATCCTGGATTCGAATATAGTGTTAGAAATGCAATAACGTTAAAACTCTTGAGAGAGAGAGAGAGAGAGAGAGAGAGAGAGAGAGAGAGAGCTCTGTCGTTCTTTGTGGTCCTACATGACTCGAAGATTAGTCTCTGCAGTTGCACGCAGAGGATACACAGTTTACACAAAAAAAGATAAGTGTCATTTTTTACCAATAAGTGTTCCTTTTTGAATTAACAATATGGAATTTCGATACTAGATCTAGAAAGTGTCTCCGGTACAATATCTTGACCAAACACATGCAAATGAAACTACTGAATTGCATCATCTAAATATATAGAAAAGTAATTTATGAATAATATTGGAATTGTATATTGAGTACAAGTGCCAATATATTTAAATAGGCTATTCTAAACTTAAATCTAACAGGTGTGCAGGTGTTTCTCTCTCTAATTGAGAGTTTCTCTCTCTAGCGAGCCTTTGGCTCTGCTAGGGTTTTTCCCTCATGCGGTGCTGCCGTTGCTATGAGCTGCTCTCCTTCCTCTGTGGAGGAAGATCCCCACCTCCTCGTAGTGGCTTCTCCCATTTGGTATATAACGTTTCCCCCTTGTCCTCTCCATCACCCCCTTGCTCCACCCTACTACCTCAACCCCAACCCTTCCCTCCCAAACCCCTTCGCCTGAACGTCTCCATCCACCAGCGTTTTTCCACCATCGCCATACCAACAATAACCCCTCCCATCCATTTTCCCAATCAAACCCTAATCCCAACCTCTCCTTTAACCAAAACCCCACATCGCTACCCGATTACCCTCTGTCTCAAACGCCCCTACCAAACTTCTCTATCCCTCGATGAAATTCATGGAAGCCCCGCCGTCGACGTCACCAGAGGTTCGGTCACCACTTCGTCCTGGCACTCCATCAGAAACCAGCTCCACTGCCTCCTTGGATCGAACTGCCTCACGGGTAATATTCTATTTCGATCGCGCACCATCCCTTTATCATATCGCCGGCGACGAGACCTCCACCGGAACCACCACCAGCGAACAGTAAGGAAGACCTGTTTGGAGCTCTTTTTTCAACTGATCCTCGGTTTCTCAGGTTAGCCTTAGCCTCTCCCTTGGCTGCGCTCTTGGCTCCTACCCGCCCTCCTCGAAAACCCCCTTGGACCCTTGGTGATCCACTGATCTTGACACTTGATCTTCTGGTTTCTGTTGTCCCGATGACTTCTCTAGTTTGTGGCTGGTGCATTAGGTTTTTAAGTTTGCTGCCCAAGTGTTTGATATTATTCCCCACAGGGGTTTGTTTTGCTTGAACACTTTTCTATGGGCACTTTTGGATTACACTGTGATTGTTGTGGCTGACCCCTCTTCCAATGTCCTCTCCAATTATCAACAAACTTTCGATCATCAAGGAATGTGGGACAATCCCGAGACCAACAATAGTCGAATTGTGCATACAAAGGTCAAAGAAATCATCTGTAACTGGATAGGAAGAAAGACTGTGGATTCTCATGTATTGGATGACCTAGCCTGGATCCGGAAGCTATTGATAGTCTGGGTGTTAGAATATTGCGAGTGGTTTGGTTATGTCTTCATGGCTCGTAAACAATCTCCTTGTAATAGTTGTAATGATCCTGATGCTTGTGCTGCAGACTCTATTAGAGATGACTCTAATTTGTGGACGGGAAAGGTCCCAACACATTTACTTCATTTAGTTTGTAATGCTGTTTCTGTTTCCATTTGACTGGAAGTATTTACCCTTCAAAAAAAAAACTTAAATCTAACAGGTCTGATAAATTGGCCCATATAACGCCCAACATCGAACAAAACCACTTCTGATCTGGTGGTTTGGCAGATAGGCCTTACTTGTTAATCGATTAGACCTTTCTAAAAAGGCTTCGGGGGTGCACTAATCAATTAGCATTGGTTTGTTAATTGATTAACCCAAAGTTTTTTTGAAGTAAGCTCCATATTAACTCGCCCAATAATGCAATAATAGTGAGCCTAGAATCTCAAACACCATGCCTACCAAGATGACGGGGCAAACTCACAGTGTCCCATTTTTTTATAAACAAGGAAACAATAGTTACGGTTTCTGTTTATAATTTCTTTGAGAATCAATCTAAGTTGTGAAATTTACTCATCATTGTTTACAGTTTCTGCTCATAATTGAGAATCAATCTTTGAGTGTGAATTTCTAATGTTATGTTATTCTACTTACTTCTCGTTGGTGATTTTTCAGTTTCCGTTTATAATTTCTAATGTTATGTTATGTCTTTTTTTTGACCAAAATGTTATGTTATGTCTATACTAGTAATTTTTCAGTTTATAAGTGTAATTTTTCAGTTTATACTTGTCTATACTAGTAATTGTTTGTTTTGTGTTTGTAACAAACTAGTATGAAACCGTGCGATGGACGAGCGAAAATTTTCTATTTCATTTTTATAAAAAAAACAATAATAATTAACTTAACTTGTTTTTTATTTACGAAATTAAGTTAAGTTTAAAACATGATGTATTTAATTATGAATATTATTTTAGAATGTACTTCATTTCTATTTCTATTATTATATTATTTATAGTACGATAAGTAATAATTAATCTACTGTATAATTATATATTTGCCCAATCGGTATTTATTAAGCTAATTATGAACATTTGTTAATTGGGGATTGGCATTAGTTGAAAGAGTAATTATTTATAATTTAAAATATAATACATATAACTTTCAATCTATTATTTATTGTTATTGTCTTTTTTTAAGCCAAATAGAGACACAGTATTTGTAACAAAGTTCCTCTCACAGATAACCTAACACTCTTTGGAGGAGTTAGGGAACCCATAGTCGAGGAACAGAGTTCCTTCCTCGACGCAATCGCTTTAAAGAAAGAGGAATCACAGACTGTTCAAACCTTTGGCCGAATCTACAGCTAGAGAGCATGAGAGTATCCAACTTTAACAATATGTGTCTAACTTCTCTATTTTGATACTTCTTCCCATAACTCTCTTCACACAACTTTCAATCTTCTTGATACAAAAATAAAAAGATATATACACTTTCCATTTTTTTTTCTTTTCTTTTGACTTTTTTTCTTTTTTTTTCATTTATTTCTTTTTATTTTATTTTTGGGGAATATTTTTCAATACAAATGTAGTTGCCAAACTTTCCATTGAGAACCCAAGAACTAACCCAAGTGAAAACCACAATTGCAATAATTTGGACACCCCCACACTTATGGATTTGATAATTTTCAATTCAAAGCTCCTTCACCCTCTAAGATTGGGTAATTACATTGTTTTTCACTTTTGGGCTTATAATGAGCTATAAAAGAAAGAATGGGATAAAAAGGCTCAAAGGGGCTTACACAAAGGGATAAATTCAGGGTAGGCTTATTTGGCTAGTAGCTAAAAAAAACAGAATTGCCTAGATCATTTCAAATATGCATGTGAACAAGTGTTTCAACAAGAGTCAAGTCAAGTTCTAGAGTAACTAACAAACATGAGTATTGAGTCAAAAAAAAAAAACAAACATGAGTGATTCACACACAAGAAAGGAGAGAATGGCAAAATGTAGTCCATCCATTAAAAGGCTTAATTTTCACCGGAGACAATGACTATCACAGATGATGCAGTAATTAGTGTTCATATCCTACTTATTATAGTAAGAGCAACAAGAAATCAATCAAATCATGTCAAAACACCTATGGTCCTAGAATAGTCAAAATCACTCACAACTTGTACAAATCAAGAACTCATGGAAAAACATGCTAAAATATTTTTGTTTTTTTATTGAAGGAAAACTGAAAAACAAGCCAAAAATTAAAAGAAAAAGACAAACTACTAAGCTACTAAAAGACACCCTCCACACTTAAGTCATACATCGTCCTCAATGAAAACAACAAGCATAAAATAAGAGTAAGGAGGAGGGACTCCCTGGTCAATCTGTAGGTAGAATGTTCCAATGAGAGTTCTTCTATGGGTGCATATTCAAGTGCAAAACTCTCATGGAATACTTTGAGGCGTTGTCCATTGACTTTGAAAATTTTATTTGTCGCCTCGCTTTTAATTTCCACTGCACCATGAGGAAAAATATTAGTAATAACAAATGGGTCAATCCATTTGGATCGATGTTTCCCAGCCATCTTAATAGAATCAAGATATGAACCAAAGTCAAAGAGATTATGGCTAAAGATGTTTTCACTATCACAACCACTATCCTCTGTATGATCCCTAAGTCTACAATGAAATGTTTTCTCAATTTTCAGGGTCAAAGGGATGTAAGTTAACAGTATTAGACCTGGTCATGCCCCATATGCAATAATAAGTGAGAAAATGCAACAATTCTAGAAATGCCAACTATGTCCTAAAGCTAGAATGGATGCAAAAACTAGAAAACGAAAGAAATATAATTTAAAAAATTTTAAATTACTATGAAAAATCTAATTAAATCAAACTAAAGATATGAAAAGAAAAGTGGATTTTTTCGGAGATATGAAAATTAAAACAATTAATTAAAAATCGAAAAAGAGCGAATTTGAGAATTTTGCGCTCCGCCTCCCATATTTGGGAGTCCTGTTCCTTGATTTATTTCTGATTTTCTGGCAAAATTTCGGAGAAATCGGAGAAGATCTCCTGAAAATTGTTTTTTCCACCTTATCAGAAACTAAACTGAACAGTAAACAAACAGAACCCGCAAAGCAACAAAACTCAAAAACAAATGTTAGTGGTTAGTGAGGTCTTGAAGTTGGCATTCCTTAATTAGAGATCCCCGGCAACGGCGCCAATTTGGTTTGCGGTCGTACGCAGGTCAAAATAATTAAAAAGGGTAAATATAGTATCATGGTAAGAGACCTTGGTCGTCTCACAAGGACCTCTAAATACTAAAATTACCAAAATCAAGAACCAAAATAAACAATAAAGAAGGGGTTTTGAAGAAAACTGTTTGTGTTTAAGGGGAAAAGCAATTTAGAGAGACAATCAATTCACCGGTTTCGAGGTGCGCTTCTTGGATTTATCATAGCTTCTAAAAAATAACGTCTCTAAGGATTTCCAATTCCAGATTGATATAAACCAACTACAACAAGCATTAATTAGTTTATACGAATTCACACAGTTTCGGGCAAGCGCCGAAACAATGGGTTCAATCGATCACGAAAGCGAACAAGCGCCGTTCAAAGCATAACCAATATCATAACAGAATTCATGTCAATCCTCTATCAATTTCAATTCAAATTAAATAAATTAAGCATCCAAATAAATCAAAATAATCAAAAGTTACGAAACAAGATTGTATACAAGCAAGCGCGTACACATACGAATCGCGTTATGCAAAAACAGAATTCAAATGATTCAAGCGAAATAAGAAGAACTGAAATTGCAACCATTAAGAGCGAACACGAAATTGATAGAGACAAATTAGAAACTAAGACGAAATATCATAAACAATAAAGAACTGAACCTCAAAATCCTTATAGCGACACCCGTTCACCAATGAATTGACTTCGGGTTTTAGATCCCTAGAGGTTAGAGCTCAAAGACGTAAAATTGAAAAGTAGGAATGCGTCAGAGAGTAAAACGGCTGCTGACCAGCCAAATATATAAGACTAAAATGAAAATCCTAATCCCTAAATGGGTTCTTGGATAAAAGCCCGATAACAAATAGTAATTGGCTCATAAACCCGTAATTGACTAAACAGCTTCGGTAATTCGAAGTTTTGACCTTTCATACTTCAGAATTGGGTTTCTAGCTCAACAGAATAATTGTAGCTCTGTTCCTTAGCTTTCCAACTCATGCTCGCATGCCTCAATCAGATAAGCACAGCCAAAGTTATGGCCTACAGAGTAGACAGGGGTCAATATGCAATAAAAACAAGAATTAATCAAGAAATTGCTATATTGCTCAGTTAAGACCCAAAATCTAGAAACGTGCTAAGACTTAAATATTAGGCATAAAGCACAATTGAAATAACCAAGTGAAAAGATATAAATAGTGCATTAAAATGCACTCATCAGGCCTCTGTAGCCAATGCGTTGGATCAGACTTTTCCTAAAACCACCAAGGATAGCACAAGTAGTGAAACCCCCGTTGAGGCACCTATCCTTGATATTGTTCCTGAAGGGAAAACTGAGGTGAATAACATGATTGGGGTAGTGAAGATAGCTGGTAGCCTAATAACGGACGTTGTAATGGAGTGTTTGTATGCCCCCATAGCCTGAGAAAGACCATGGCACTAAAGGCTGACATTGAGGAGCCCTCTTCTAAGGAAGGCCCAAGGTCGTTGGCCGAGAAAGCCGTGGACGCAGAGATGGATGATGGTGCAGAGATCCATTCGGGCCACTCGTGTTCGAGGAGGAACTGGTGGATGATTCCATTTTTGATGACATACTAGATGAGGACGGAGGAAGTTTCCTCGCAAGAATAGAAATGGTGGGTTTGCTGCCATTAGAATTTTGTGGAGCTAAAGGGCAACCCAAGGAACTTAAAAGTGATGTTTTTGCCGAGGAGGCCGAATGGGCTGCCTTGACAGAGTCAAACAATCAGATGACCGTGGGAATGTTATTTGAAAAACCTACGGCAAACATGATGAAACACTTGAAGCCGTTGTACATCAAGGCTCACCTAAATGGGAAGCTCTTCAATAGGGTGTTCGTAGATGGTGGGGCTGTGCTGAATATAATGCCCTTGGCCACCATGAAGAAGCTCGACAAGAACGCCGAAGATCTCATCCCTACCACCATGGCTATGACTAGCTTCATGGGCTACCCCTCTCATGCCTTTGGCGTGTTGGTTGTTGAGGCAAAATCCCTAATTAGTTTTGATGATTAACAAACTTCAAATGTGAGAAGCTTAAGTTATCTGATTTCATATGATGCTAATGTTTCTTCTTGAGTGAACAATAAGAACAGGTACTAATCAAGTAAATCTCAAGAAGGTATATGCTTATGAGAAGCATCATATTTGAGAAGACTTAAGACAAGTTGTACACATGGCCTTAAGAAAAAAAGGCTTCTCTTGACAAGATCAAAGATCAAGACCAAATCGGTAAACTTGAGAAAGATCATCTTGAGAAGAATCATTTCAATCCGTGTCAACATAAGAAGGGTAATCAGAAGGATCAACTCAAGAAGCATCATGACAGAACCAACAAAAGAAAGGCTCTCAGAAGAATAGAGATGAGAAGCATCAGAGGAGAAGCTTCATCACAAGAAAAGTCAAGTTGAGAAGCAACATGACTAGAAGAGTCTTCATCAGAAGGGTCATGATGAGAACGGTCAAGTAGAGAAATGTCACTTCGCAAATATCTTCATAAGAAGCATCAACTTGAGAAGAATCATTTCCAGAAACTGTCATAGTTGAGAAGAGTCATAGTTGAGAAGAGTCATGACAGCTGGTAACTGATGTCTTCTGCTAGAAAAGCAGAAAAACAGTTGTCTTAAAAGCAAACAGCCTTGCAACGGCTATAAACGGTTACAAACGGCTATATTCTTTTGCCAACGACTCTTTTCTATGGTCCAGAGGATATTACACAACATTTCAGCTATAAATAAACACATCTGGCCATCGTTGATCTGTGTGAGGATACCTCGAGCTCAGAACTTCCAACCTTCTCAAGTGTCAAGTTTTTCTCTCATCCGTACTCAGCTGGTCTTAAACTGAAGGGATTCAATTGATCTCTGAGTATGTATTTTTGCTTGTGTTGTAATGTCTGTTGAAAACACCATTTGTATCAACCAAGCTCCAGAAATCCCACAAACCCACACACCAAACAGAAAACCTGTAGGGGAACCTCTCAAGTGGCATGTGTTGCTGTAGGACTTGAGAAGTGAGTCGCTTCTGTGTTAGAAGCTGCCTAATAGATCAGAAGGATTGTATTAGGTGTGAAAACAGTAGGTAGAGCTGTGTGAAGAAAACTACCAAGAGAACTTTTAGCCTAGGGAGGTTGTAAAAGTTGTAAACTATTTGGAAAATAGTGGAAACACTCACATGGAGTGAGGAGTGGACGTAGCCCAGGGTTTTGGGTGAGCCACTATACATCATTGTGTTTTTTACTGCTTTTTCTGAGTAGCTTTACACTGAGACAAAACACTCCTCCTGGAGTTGACTTATGAAAATTGAGAAGACAGCATGCTGACCCTTCTCTGCTAAAAACTGTTTTATTTAAAACACAGTTTTCAACCCTTCTCCCATCTCTCCTAAGCTTGTAAAAATTGTAATTCCTCTTAAAAAGCTTTGAACGTTACAATATCCGTTTATAACACACATTCTCATATCTCAACATTGTACTGAAAATCAATATCTAAGAGTAAGTTTTGAAGAAAAGTTATCATAGTTGAGAAGATTGTTTTCACTCACCCTTCTCAACTAAGAGCACTCACTATCTTAATATCTACTCATGCTTGTGAAGAAAGTTATCTTGTTTCATGTTAATTTTAAAAGGGTCACAATTCCAACCCCCCTTCCTGGTGAAACTTATTGACTTCAATTGACATCACAACTCGGACTCTGGGTTGAGCACACTCAACAGCGTGAGAGGAAAAGATCTTGGAAGAAGTCATGGTTAAAAAGAAGAGGAAAACCTCAATTCAGAAGGGACACATTCAAAGGAGAAGGAAGCAAACCAAAAATCACTTGCTATGAGTGCAAGAAACCTGGCCACATAAAACAAGATTGCCCTCTGCTCAAGAAAAAGGGATCAAGAAAATTCTCACCTAAGAAGAAAGCCTTAATGGCCACTTGGGATGATTCAGAAGAGTCATCAAGTGAGCATGAAGAGGAAGAAGCCAACCTCTGTCTCATGGCAGGAACTGAGCAAGAAGAGGGATATGATTCTGAACCCTTAAAATGTGAATTTTGCAAAGAAGTTGAATCCTCCTTTGATAGTCTGTTATATGATTCAAATATTCTTTCTCAGAAATGCATGTTTTTCAAAGATTAGTTATGTGTTTTGAAAAAGGAAAATGAGGAGCTGAAATCATAAAATGAAAGAATGGGAAAAACAATTCACACTTTACAAAATTCCCATTTCAATTTATAAGAACAATTCAAGCTTCTCAACTTGAAAATATTAGAAAAACCAATTGTCTTTAACTTAGAACTTGAAAATGAAAATACAAGGTTAAGAAAACAAGTTAGTGATTTGACAAATGAGCTTATGATTTGTGCACAGAATATTGAAGCTTCTCAAGTGAGTCTAATTCCCCTTGAGAAGGATCAGATACATAAGAAGGGTAACAGAAAACCCAAAGTAAAATGCTCAAGATGCAAACAAACTGGACATCACATTTCAGTTTGTAGCAACAAGCAAAAAGATCCCATAAATGTAAAGACTAACCCTCAAGGACCCAGAAACAAATGGGTACCTAAATATTTGTCAAATCTTAATGCAGGCGTGCCTCATAGCATCAAGAAGAAAATTGTGGTACCTAGACAGTGGATGCTCAAGGCATATGACAAGGGAGAAGGATAAATTCCTCTCCTTAGAGAGCTTTGATGGAGGACTTGTCATGTTTGACAATAATGACAAAGGCTTCATCAAAGGAGTAGGTACAGTAGGTAAAATAAACTATGCTCAGATTCAAAATGTTCAATTTGTGAAAGGATTGAAACATAACTTACTCAGTGTAAGTCAGTTATGTGATTCTGGACATGAAGTAACTTTTAAATCTGATGTATGTAGAATAAATAGTTTAGAATCTGGAAAAACAGCTTTTACTGGTCATAGAACAAACAACCTCTATAGCATCTGTCTTGATGATCTACCAGATCAAATGTGTTTAATTTCAAAAGAAGATGATAAGTGGATGTGACATAGGAGATTTGGTCACATTAGCATGAAAACCCTTTCGAAATTGTCCCAACATGATTTAGTCAGAGGACTTCCAAAGATCAAGTATGAGAAGGATAAGTCATGTGAAGCATGCATTCAAGGAAACCATGTTAAATCATCTTTTAAACCTATCAACATGATTTCTACTCAAAGACTTTGGAACTTCTGCACATGGATCTTTTTGGTCCCACTAAGCATGCTAGCCTAAGTGGAAAAAGATATGGCTTTGTTATATTTGATGATTATTCTAGGTTCACATGGGTGATTTTTCTAAAACACAAAGATGAAGCATTTCAAAGTTTCAAAACATTTTTTAAGAAGGTAATGAGGGTTCTAACATTGTTTCAATTAGAAGTGACCATGGAGGAGAATTTGAAAATACTTTCTTTAAAACCTTTCTTGAAGAGAATGGTGTGTCTCACAACTTCTCTTGTCCAAGAACTCCTCAACAGAATGGTGTAGTTGAAAGAAAAAACAGAACATTGCAAGAAATGGCTAGAACATTGTTCAATGACTCAAAAATTGAAAAATACTTTTGAGCTGAAGCAGTAAATACTACTTGCTACATTCTGAACAGAGCAACAATTAGAAAAACTCTAAACAAAACCCCATATTAACTATGGAAAGGTAAGAAGCCTATTATCCCTTATTTCCATGTATTTGGCCGTGACTGCTATGTTTTAAATAACAAGGACAATTTAGGAAACTTTGATTCTAAGTCTGACCCTGCATTATTTTTGGGATATTCTCTCACATCAAAAGCATATAGAGTGTTCAATCTTAGGACTAAAGATGTTGAAGAAAGCATGCATGTTATGTTTATTGAAACTAACAGTTCAACAAATAGAAATGAAGATGATGAAATAAATGCTGACAAAACAGATGAGAAGGGTGATGAATTAAATGAGAAAGCTGAAACTGAGTCAGCACACCCAACCCTTCTCAAACTCTAGATAACCCAACCAGCCAACCAACTCATGCTTCTGAGCTACCAAGAAGTTGGAGATTAGTAACTCACCATCCTCAAGAGCAAATCATTGGTGAAACTTATTAACCAGCGAGGACTAGAAGTCCATTTAGAAGAGAAGAAAAATAAAACCAAAGAACATCAATGAAGCAATTGTTGATGAATCATGGGTAGAAGCTATGCAAGAAGAACTTGCTCAGTTTGAGAAGAATGAGGTATGGAACCTGGTCCCATCTCCAAAACATCAATTAGTTATTGGCACAAAATGGGTTTTTAGAAACAAGATGAATGAGAATGGTAAGGTCATCATAAACAAAGAAAGGTTAGTTGCTCAAGGCTACAACCAACAGGAAGGTATTTATTATGATGAAACTTTTGCACCTGTTGCTAGATTAGAAGCCATTAGAATACTTCTTGCTTATGCTGCTCATAAAGATTTTAAACTCTTTCAAATGGATGCCAAAAGTGCTTTTCTAAATGGATTTTTAAATGAGGAAGTGTATGTACACCAATCTCTTGGTTTTATTGATGAGAAACATCCAAACCATGTTTTCAAACTGACAAAGGCTCTCTATGGTCTTAAACAAGCTCCTAGAGCTTGGTATGAGAGACTTAGCACTTTTCTGATCAAAAATGGTTTTTCAAGAGGAAAAATAGATGTTACTCTTTTTAGAAAAACACTCAAAGTTGAATTACTGATTGTTCAAATTTATGTTGATGATATCATCCTTGGAGCTACTAATGAAAAGCTATGCAATGACTCTGGAAAATTAATGAAGAGTGAGTTTGAAATGAGTTTGATGGGTGGACTGAGATACTTTCTTGATTTACAAATCAAACAACTTAAGAAAGGTATCTTTATTTCTCAAGAAAAATATATCAAAGATCTTCTTAAGAAATACAAAATGAGTGATGCAAAAGCTATGGCTACCCCAATGCACCCTTCTGCAAGTGTTGAAAAAGATGAGAAGAGTAAGCCTGTTTCTGAAAAGGAGTACAGAGGCATGATAGGCTCTCTATTATACCTCACTACAAGTAGGCCAGACATAGTCTTCTCAGTAGGGCTATGTGCTAGATTTCAAACTGCTCCAAAAGAATCTCATCTCACTGGTGTCAAAAGGATTTTCAGATATCTTGTTGGAACACCTAATCTCAGTCTTTGGTACAAAAAAGAAAACACATTTTGAGCTTATAGGGTACTGTGTTCTCATTCGATATCTTGAGCTTATAGGGTACTGTATTTTCATTAGATATCTTGATTTTCAGATATCTTGTTGGAACACCTAATCATGGTCTTTGGTTCTAGCCCCCCTGCGTAGGCCGGGTAGTTAGCCATGGCAGAACATCCATAGGATGGTCCTTGAGGAAAACCCAATGAGCCTACTGCCTCGGGTGACCTTCGGGCCAATTGCACTTGTCCCGGCTGAAGAGAAGTCGTATTAGTGACATTTGCCAAAAACTGCCCCCCAGTGTTGGCAGTCGCAAAAGTACCAGGCAGAGGAATTACGGGAGTAGGACATACCTGATGAGAGAATGCCTGTTGAGGCCCATTCAAACTCCCACTCGGTGAACACTGATGCATGCCTCCCATAGAAGTATAGGAGGATGCCTGCTGAGGTCATTAGGGTTGGTGTATGGCAGGGACTGATGCGTGCGTCCCATAGAAGTAGGATGTCCTCCCTGTGGTTGGCCAAGGAAAATGGGGTTTGTAGTGCTGCTACCTTGCGTTGCATGCCTGTGTTCCAGTTCCTTGGCCTGCTGCACCTCATTGTGCACCATAGGTTTAACTATGTCAGCCAATTGTTGGGACACTTGGTACATTATATCATGTATCCCCATATCTATCTGTTGCCGAATGAATGATGTAGTCATCACCACGGGCTCGTCCTCTTGATGAGGTGGTTCATTCGATTCAGCAGTAAACGTTGCAGTAGTATTCCCTGAGACACCTACTGGCTCCATTGTTTTGCCTTTGGCAGCAGTTGCCTTCTTTGATGTCGAAGGTGACTCCATGCCTAAGTTTCTACCAGAGCGTAAGTGCATACGTCAATGATAATCCAGTCCAGGCGAATCAAACACAATGGTCTGTTCACCCGTTCTAGTCCCACCGGGCGTGCCAATTTGTTTCCCTATGTCAAACTCTTAGGTTTTTTTTGATAATTCCGCAGAGGCTTCGCGCTCCAACTGAATCACCGCAATCTTCTCAAGCTCCACCCTTTGATAGTCCAACTCCCAACTTTGTAAGCAATCTTTCTTGGGCTGCTCAACGTTTTCAGCGTAACCGTCCTCCTTTCTCATTATTTGTTTCTCTTTTTTGCAGGAAACAGCGGGCAACACTTCGGCGGCCGTTCCTCTTACTTTTGCGGAGGCCTATCCCCCTATTGCTCAGGCCGACGATCTCCCTTCGCCAGCAATCACCGATGAGGAATTGCAGCGTTACTTTCTGAACCTTGATGCTCCAGAATCGGCCCCTTCCTCTACAGAGCTTGACCTCGCTCAGGTTGAGGCAGCCTTGGCTGGAGAGATCCTTACTGAACCAGACCTCGTGGCGGCTCTTCGAGCAACATTGTTTCGGGTTTCCAATTCTCCTGAGGTTCCCATCGTTAAAAAGGGTGCTCTTAAGGAGATAGCTTTACAACCTGGGGACATTTCTAGTCTTTATGATCGAGCCAAAGCTACTCAGGATCGGTCCGTGGCCTCCTTACACCGGTTGGTTACAAGGCAGCCTTTGTTTCCCTTAGCTAGACTAAGCAAGAGACTGTAGCCGAGCAGGAGAGAATTACTTGTAGAATCAAAGCCATTGAACCTCAGATCATTTCTCTTCAGGCTGAACTGGCTTCCCTCATTCCTCAGCATTCTGAAGCCACAACTAAGCTTTCCGCCATTTCCTCTGACATTGTACAATTATTCCGCCGCAGTTCCGCATTAGATCCTTCCCTTGCAATCTGGCCTAGAGGCAGATCTGGACAACAGC
Organism: Astragalus membranaceus; assembly: GCA_039519185.1. Lineage (NCBI taxonomy): Eukaryota > Viridiplantae > Streptophyta > Magnoliopsida > Fabales > Fabaceae > Astragalus > Astragalus membranaceus. Next base: position 133,781,331 of record CM076848.1, on the reverse strand, counting down.
CGTGATGCTCTACGCCAAGCCGTCGAGAAACGGGGAGCACTGAGGTCATCTTATGAAAAAGTGTAACACCCCTTTTCTACCCTTATATTACACGTCATTTATCAGAGTAATCCCTTTCAAAAATATTATTTTCATTGATAGAAAAGAAATGCTACAATTTCGTTAAAAACAAACTCATCAATTTCACTCTTCAAATTTTCGCAACGAAACATCCTTCATGGAAAGTCAAATCCTCAAAAATTCACATCACAGCGGAATAAACAACAACTCACCAATAACTCTCAAACACGTCTCAAATATATCAATAAGATCATTAAAACAACTCATTAAATCGTTTATCAAAATTCACCCACGCCCCTTAGGTGTTACAGTATCAGAGAGCGACACAAAATACATCCCAAGGCTAAAAGGAAGGCAGCAGATCCTTCACTCGCGATTACCTGCAGCGTTGCCACAATAGAGCAACATTCCAAGCAGAAGGGGTGAGAATTTTAACAAAACATAATCAAGCATATGATAGAGTAATGGAAACAAACAATTTCTACAACATCATTATTAACATCACATCATCATCACCTAAACACCAATTTACAACACAGTTTGGCAACAAGCCACAATCATGACCATGCATGTAAATGCAACCCCCACCAGGGCATATGCATGATGGTACCATATTCATCACAATTAAGAGGCCGAAGCCTATGCTTCACAGGAGGCCGAAGCCTATTCTTCACATTATGCACATGCCATGAGACTCTATATACACATGTGCATTTCATCAAAACACTCACCTGGAGTACTCATCATTATCATCATCAAACACTCATAGAGTGTATTCGCCACAATTCATCCCAATCACATTACATCATTATTAAAGCCATACTCATAGAGTATATTCTTCACAATTCATCATAAATCATATTACGTCATTATCACACATATCAATTTTGAATTTTGGGTAGCCACACATTTTGGAGTTTGGAAAAACGTCCCGTTTTAATTTAGTAAACACCACATCTTATTTGAAAGGACATCACATTTTAAATTCGGTAAACACCACATTTATTAAGCTTGGGAAACACTATATTTGGATTGAGAAAACGTCACATTTCTGTGGAGGAATATCACTTTTGAATTTAAGGAAAACACCGCATTTTTAATTGGGAAAAACTTCACATTTTGTGGAGAAACATCACATCTACATTGGGGAAAAACTTCACATTTAATAGTGAAAACATCATATTTTTTTTTTATTGGGAAAATATCACATTTTTAATTGGAGAAAACGGTGTGAAGACAGCAAGAAAAACAGTGGAACAACAGTGAACAACAGTGGGAAACACTGGCTCGCGCTTGGGGCGCGAGCGGGGCGCGAAACAACAGCAACAACGCGCCCAGCGCAGCACGCCTTGCGCCTGGGGCGCGACCTGAGCGCGAGCGAGGCGCGAAACGACAGCAACAACACGCCCAGCGCAGCACGCCTTGCGCCTGGGGCGCGACTTGAGCGCGAGTGAGGCGCAGCTGGCCAGAACAGCTTCACTTGCAGAATTATTCAGATTTCTTTTAAAATTTTCGTCCAGACATTGTAACACCCCTTTTCTAATAACTTAGCTTTTAAATAAAATCAGAGTCTCTTTCTTTTTTTTTTTTTTGAAAACAATTCAAGCGAGTGCTACATTTACTCCATAAATATCAAGATACATAACACCGTAAGGAAGGTTCAGTTCGCATCACTAAAACCAATCACCACCAGCAGCGGAATAATAAAGAGTTCCAAAAAAATTAAAACCAATACATCACCAACAAAGTCTAGCAGTTTTAAAAAAATAAAGCATAAACATAGGACACCCCCCCCTGGTGCTACATATCAGAGCGTGACACTTCCTACCAGACGAAGGCATAAAGGAATCCTTCACTCGTTATTACCTGCACGTTGCCGACATAAGAAGCAACATAAAGGCAGTAGGGTGAGTCTCTTTTCATAATTAATAACATATGGAAATTAAGCAATGCGTAGGAAAAGGGAAACCAAGCACACCAACTCACAACAATGGGACAATCACATGAACATTCTATATTCCAAACAGCACTACACAATATATGATTATGCATGTAATGCAACCCAAACTCCACGGGTACATGCATGTCGGATCCGTCACCAAATACAAATAGGCCGTAGCCTCTGCTCACCAAATACAAATTAGGCCGTAGCCTCTGCTCACCAATAATGCACATGCTCCATGCGGTGTTATGGAGAATGCATCACAACACACCACAAATCAGTCAATTTCACATTTTAAATTCTAGTCTCACCATAGTGCATTAATTAACTCACCAAATTAAAATTAGGCCGAAGCCTCTGCTCACCAATCTCACCTCATCATCACTCACCAAGTCAGCTCACCACCCACACCAAACACCCATTCAAAATAGACCAACTTAGGACATTGACAAGACATAGGGAAAGTGGGTAAAAATAGCCATTTGGACACTTGAACACCATCAGCCAGAAACACCAGTAAAAATAATTTATTTTTTGCATAAAATTGAGACTATTGGATAGGCACTGAAATTAGCTTCAAAACGCATTTTGAACCGTTGCATTTGGATAACCGAGTCAAAAGTTACATTAAAAACAATTTAGGAAAAATGTTTAGACATTCTGGAAACTGGCGCATGGGCGCTGGGCGCCCAGGGGCAACACAGCGCTTGGCGCATGGGCGCTTGGCGCCCAGGAGGGGCAACACGCACAGGCGCATGGCGCTTGGCGCCCAGGAACAACACGCGCAACAGCGCACAGGCGCTAGGCGCCCAGGGGAACAACACGCACACAGGCGCATTGCGCCCAGCACAGCAACACGGCGCCCAGGCACTAGGCGCCTAAGACCAACTTGCAACAAAACTCATTTTTCTTCGAAATTAATTTTACACGAGCCAAATGCTCAGGACATGAAAACCCAATAAAAATTTTATCAAAAACTGAACATTATTTTTGGCGCCCATGCACTAGGCACCTAGTGAAAATTTGCAACTCAACTCCTTTGTTGCCAAAAATCATTTTTCATGAGCCATTTTACCTGAGTATAAAAACCTGAAAACAATTTTCGCAAAACTATCACCCGGACTTTGGGGCCCTTGGCGCCCATGACACAAGCAACATGTGCCAAGACTGGCAGCACAGGAACACAGAATGGCAACACAGGCAACAGGCACAACAACACAGAATGGCAACACAGGCAACAGGCACAGCACACAGTGACACAGAATGGCAACGCAGGGCAACAGAATTTTGGAAACAGGCGCAGCACACTGCTGGGCGCCTGGCGCCCATGACTAGGCGCAACACAGAATTTTTTCAGCATTATGCATATGGCGCCCAAGGCGCCTAGGGGCTCCCAAACAGAATTTTTCCACTTTCAATTATCAATTAAAATCACCAAAACACTCCTATATATATATATATATATAATTAAAGTGTCACCATGATCCCCAATTTCACCAAATAAGCACCAATGAGACATATGATCAAACATAGGGTATCCAATTCGCATTTAGCCACAACTCAAGCATCAATCATAAAATTCTCAACATAATAATTCAACAACAAGCATCACAATATTATAATTCCTCATCAACAACACAATTCAATCATGGAACTAACCTAGGACCCTAACCCTAAGCAATTCCCAATTCGCATAGTATTAAGAACAAAAAGAGGACCCCCTAACCTTATGGAAGTCGAATTGCTAGCCAAGCTCCAAGGGAAGAATGCAAGCCACCAATGAGCCTCCTCCTCTTCTCTATGTGCTTCGCCTTCTCCTCTTCTTCTCTCCTTCTCTTCGCAACTTTTTTCTTCTCACTCTCTCTTACGTTACTTTTTCTTTCTTTTTCCCCACTTGAGTGAATTGCAACTAAACTCCCTAGACCCCAAAGAGTCGACTCCTATGCCAAAGAAATGGGCCACGGGCCTAATTGTGGATCACGGGCCCTTGCTCGCACCACTTAAATAGTGACAACACCTCCTAATAAAATAAAATAAAATAAAATAATTAAATTCGAATTATTTAATTAAATTAAATAAATATTGTAAGCCTTAAATAACTTAATTAAATAAATAATTAAATTATTTTGGGGCGTTACAACTCTCCCCCACTTAGAATATTTCGTCCTCGAAATTACCTGAATCAAACAACTCCGGATATGCTTCCCGCATCTTACTCTCCAGTTCCCAAGTCACACTCTCACCAGCAGCTCCTAACCACACCACCTTCACCAAAGGAATTTCTTTCCCTCTCAGAGTCTTCACTTCTCTATCTTCAATCCGCACAGGCATAGTCTCCACGGTGAGATTATCCCGCACCTCTACTTCATCCATCTGAATCACATGAGACGGGTCCGGAACATACTTTCGAAGTTGTGACACGTGAAACACGTCATGCAAGTTCGAAAGATTAGGTGGTAGAGCCACCCTATAGGCAACACTTCCCACCCTCTCCGTAATCTGATACGGACCAATGAAACGGGGAGTTAACTTCTTAGATTTCAAGGCACGCCCAACACCAGTCACAGGAGTGACTCTCAGAAACACATGATCACCGGCCTGAAACTCTAAATCCTTCCTTCTCTTATCATGATAGCTCTTTTGTCGACTCTGCGACGCTTTCATCTTCTCACGGATTAATTTTACCTTCTCAGTTGTTTCTCGAACAATTTCAGGCCCCAACACTGCACTCTCCCCAGATTCATACCAACACAACGGAGTTCTACATCTCCTGCCATACAACGCCTCAAACGGTGCCATACCAATACTAGAGTGAAAACTGTTGTTATAGGTGAACTCTATCAACGACAGGTGAGAATCCCATGAACCTCCCTGCTCAAGAACACATGCCCTCAACAAGTCCTCTAACGACTGAATAGTCCTCTCCGTCTGACCATCTGTCTGCGGATGATAAGCGGAGCTCAACCTCAACTTAGAACCCAAAGCTTCCTGCAAACTTTTCCAAAATTCAGATGTGAATCTTGGATCTCTATCAGATACAATACTAAGCGGAACGCCATGCAACTTCACAATAGTCTTGATATAGATTTCTGCCAACTTTGGAACTGGATAGGTCATATTAATTGGTAAGAAATGAGCAGACTTAGACAATCTATCCACAACCACCCATATAGCATCAAACCCTCTCACTGTATTTGGCAAACCAGTTACAAAATCCATGGAAATGCTATCCCATTTCCATTCCGGAATCTCCAATGGTTGCATCAACCCCGCAGGCTTCTGATGCTCAATCTTAGACTTCTGACAAGTCAGACACGAATACACAAACTGCGCCACATCCTTCTTCATACCAGGCCACCAGAACATTTTCTTCAAATCTTGGTACATTTTCGTAGCTCCTGGATGAATACTCAACTTGCTCCTATGGCTCTCCTCAAGAATCATTCTCTTCATCTCAGCATCGTCAGGAATGCAGATCCTATCTCTGAATCTCAATACACCTGTGGAATCTAACTTGAAATCTCCATCCACATCTTGATCATTCACAACTAACAGGTCTACCAACTTTACATCTGACTTTTGGGCTTCTCGAACACTAATCAAAAATTCATTGCCGATCTTCAACATCCCCAATCTGACACTCTGCGGTGTCACTTCACAAACCAGACTCATGTCCCGAAACTGCTCAATCAACTCTAACTCTTTCACCATCATATCCGACATATGCAAACTCTTCCGACTTAAAGCATCAGCCACGACATTAGCTTTGCTGGGGTGATAGTTCAAGCCGAAATCATAATCCTTCAGCAATTCTAGCCAACGTCTCTGCCTCATATTTAGCTCCTTCTGATCAAACAAGTATTTTAGACTCTTATGGTCGCTAAACACTTCAAATCTGGTACCATACAGATAGTGTCTCCAAATTTTCAGCACAAACACAATTGCAGCTAGCTCCAAATCATGAGTAGGGTAGTTCTTCTCATGGGTCCTCAACTGTCTGGACGCATAAGCTACTACCTTACCCTCTTGCATCAATACACCTCCCAAACCCATCTTGGAAGCATCGCAATATACTACAAATAGGGATGGCAAAACGGGTTTGGCCCGCCGGGCCGGCCCGCTGACCCGCCAAAAAAAGGCGGGTTGGGCTGGGGTATTGGGACCGCTGACCCGCCGAACCCGCCCCGCCAAAAAAAAAAAACCGCGGGCTAAAGCAAAAACGGGGCGGGTCAGCCCGCCGGCCCGTTTTTTAAAAAAAAAAAAACTTTAAACAGAATCACTTTATGTTTTCAACTTTCCCCTTCTTTCACTTCTCACTGTACAAACAATAACCAAACACGCTCTTCTCCCTTCAACGGCGTCTCATCTCCTTTCAACGGTGTTCCTGAACTCTTCTTCTCTGCAAGATCGAACATCTGAATCGCGTTTTTGCTTTCTGGATTGCTGAATCATCCAACACGATTTATCTCTAGAGCGTCTTGTGCAGCATCACGTTTTTCTGCTGAATTATCTCCTGAATCACGGTTTGTTCTCTGGATCATTTTTTTGTTCTCTGGACTGTTTTGTTCTGATTCACGTTTCCCTGGTTCGCATTTCTGAATCACAGTTTGCTCCGTATCCTCCATAATACAAGTTTTGTTCCAAGATTTCTTGAACAAAAAAAATCGATGCATGGGCTGTCTTCGTTCGCTGGAAATTGGTGCCTGTTTTTGTCAAATTGGTCCACAAAACAATAAATACAATTTTGATAATTGTTTGTGTATTCAATCTTTTGATCTGTGCCATATATTGTACTTATTATGGTTTTTTGGTTCCTGAAAATATTTATTTTGGTTGCTTGAAGTTGATGGTTAATCCCTAGTTATCATTATCAAGCAATCAAAATACTTATTTTGGTTTTTAAGATCGAATTATGGATTTGGACCTTTTGGTTGATGGTTCTAGCCTTTTAGGTGACATTTCTTAATGGTTAATCCTAGTAATTCCAATGTTATTTTTGTTTTATACTTTTAGCTGCTATATAGTTAATCCTAGTAATTCCAATGCTATTATTGTTTTATACTTTTATTTTGAATATGTCAAGAGTTTTTAAAGTAAAAATTTGTTAAAAATGCTTTATAAAAAATCTATTTTAAAAAGCAGGTGAAAAATCTTATTGAAATTGAAATGTTAAAAACATGTAAGTTTTTTGTTCAAAAATATTGAAAAAAAAAATTCAGACGGGCCGGACCGCCAACCCGTCAGCCCATCACTTAGCGGGCCGGGCCAGTCTTTTGAACTCGCCATTTTTGGCGGGCCGACTCGCCCCGCTCCGTTTTTAGCGGGCCGAAGGCAAAACGGGCCGGGCCGGGCCGGGCCGGGCCGGACCGTTTTGCCATCCCTAACTACAAACGGTTGATCCGGAACAGGCAAGGTCAAAACGGGTGATGTAGTCAACCTCTTTTTCAACTCATTGAAGCTCTCCTCACAGTGAGCATCCCACACAAAAGCTCTTCCTTTACATGTCAATTGAGTCAACGGAAGTGCCAACCTCGAGAAACCTTCAATAAATCTCCTGTAGTAACCAGCTAATCCCAAAAAGCTTCTAATCTCTGTAACTGACTTCGGGCTCTCCCATTGGGACACAGCATCAACCTTGGCTGGGTCCACAGCTATACCATTACCAGAGATAATATGACCAAGGAAACCTACTTCATTCAGCCAGAACTCACACTTAGACAATTTTGCATACAATTTCTTTTCTTTCAATACTTCCAGCACTAACCTCAAATGTTCTGCGTGCTCCTCTTCTGTCTTAGAATACACCAGAATGTCGTCAATAAACACAACTACAAACCGATCCAAGTAACTATGAAAAGTACGATTCATGTACTCCATAAACACACCCGGCGCATTGGTAACACCAAACGGCATAACAGAATACTCATAGTGCCCATATCTCGTTCTGAAAGCGGTTTTCTGAATGTCTTCATCCTTTACCTTGATCTGGTGATAACCCGACCTCAAATCGATTTTACTAAACACCTTGGCACCTACCAACTGGTCCATCAGATCATCAATTCTGGGAAGCGGATACCGGTTCTTTATTGTCACTTTGTTCAATTGCCTATAATCGACACAAAGTCCCATACTCCCGTCCTTCTTTTTCACTAACAATACCGGAGCACCCCACGGTGACACACTTGGTCTTACAAATTTCTTCTCAAGCAGATCTTCTAATTGCTTTTTCAATTCAGACAACTCTGAGGCTGACATTCGGTACGGTGCCATAGACACAGGCCTAGTACCAGGTATAAGATCAATGGCAAACTCAACCTCCCTCTCTGGCGGAACACTTGGAATTTCATCCGGAAACACTTCAGGAAACTCACACACTACTTGAACCCTGTCAATGATCGCCTGATTCTCAGCAGACAATGACGCCATCAAGGCAAACAGATGAACTCCTTCCCTCATTACCTTATGCAAATGACCAGCAGGCAACAACACTGATTCTTCCTCTTCGGGAGGAAGGAAACTCACAGATCTCCGGAAACAATTAATATGCACATGGTTAAATACTAACCAGTCCATACCAAGAATGACATCCAACCCTCCCAACGGCAAACAAATTAGATCAACAAGAAAGTCTCTGCCGAAGATTGACAGAGGGCACTTAGCACACACAAGAGAGGTAGTTACTGAAACCTTAGCTGGAGTGTCAATAACCATCTCCCTCATCATAGGAGATAAAACAAGGTCCAATTTCTCAGCACACAAAGCAGCAATAAATGAATGCGTAGCACCAGTATCAATAATAGCAATCAAAGGAATACCATTAATAAAACATGTACCTCTAATCTCATTAGTATCCTCTGATCCTGCGAGAGCAAACACTTTTCCATGGGACTTCTCTTTCTTCGGCTTAGTACACTTAGTACTAATATGACCTGATTCCCCGCAATTGTAGCACACCACATCCCTTTTCTCACATTTCGCAGCCACATGACCCTCTTTACCGCACTTGAAACATTTATTATCTGAGCAGTCAAAACTCTTGTGACCCGGTTTGCCACACCTGTAGCACACAACCTTCGCAGGGGCATCTCCCCCACTTGTTTTCTTATTATCAGCATACCTCTGCTTACCTTTACCAGCTGGAACCTCATATGGCTTACCCCGATTCTGAAATTTACCTCTCAGATCCCTCATGACCTTAGAATGAGCATTACTATCATCCTCATATATCCTGCAACTGTCGATCAAATCAGCGAATACCCGAATCTTCTGGTACCCTACAGCCTTCTTGATATCAGCCCTCAGTCCATTCTCAAACTTAATACACTTTGAGAACTCAGAATCAGCATCAGCATAATGGGGATAGAACTTAGCCAATTCAGTGAACTTGGCAGCATACTCTGTCACTGACATGCTTCCTTGCTTCAGCTCAAGGAATTCTATTTCTTTCTTACCTCTCACATCTTCAGGAAAATACTTCCGCAAGAACTCTCTACGGAAAACAGCCCAAGTTATCTCTTCATTAGCAGTTTCTAATCTCTGCCTCACCTCCATCCACCAATCATCAGCTTCCTCTGCCAGCGTATGTGTACCATACCTGACCTTCTGCGCATCATCACAATCCATGACCCGAAATATCCTTTCAATCTCTTTCAGCCATGCCAGAGCACCATCTGGATTATACTTGCCCTTAAAGACAGGTGGGTTCTCTCTCTGGAACGTAGCCAAATTGCGCGTCCCATCATTAACAGCACCGGGTATATTACCCATCGCCCCGGCTATAGCCTGCAAGGCAGCAGCAAGTGCAGCATCGTCCCGTCTGGCCATTCTAGCACTGCAACAGGAAACAAAATTCAGAAACGAGTAACAAACTCAATGTTACTCAACACGACGACTCGACTACCGGCCGGACAGACCGAACTGCTCTGATACCACTATTGTAACACCCCTTTTCTAATAACTTAGCTTTTAAATAAAATCAGAGTCTCTTTCTTTTTTTTTTTTTTGAAAACAATTCAAGCGAGTGCTACATTTACTCCATAAATATCAAGATACATAACACCGTAAGGAAGGTTCAGTTCGCATCACTAAAACCAATCACCACCAGCAGCGGAATAATAAAGAGTTCCAAAAAAATTAAAACCAATACATCACCAACAAAGTCTAGCAGTTTTAAGAAAATAAAGCATAAACATAGGACACCCCCCCTGGTGCTACATATCAGAGCGTGACACTTCCTACCAGACGAAGGCATAAAGGAATCCTTCACTCGTTATTACCTGCACGTTGCCGACATAAGAAGCAACATAAATGCAGTAGGGTGAGTCTCTTTTCATAATTAATAACATATGGAAATTAAGCAATGCGTAGGAAAAAGGGAAACCAAGCACACCAACTCACAACAATGGGACAATCACATGAACATTCTATATTCCAAACAGCACTACACAATATATGATTATGCATGTAATGCAACCCAAACTCCACGGGTACATGCATGTCGGATCCGTCACCAAATACAAATAGGCCGTAGCCTCTGCTCACCAAATACAAATTAGGCCGTAGCCTCTGCTCACCAATAATGCACATGCTCCATGCGGTGTTATGGAGAATGCATCACAACACACCACAAATCAGTCAATTTCACATTTTAAATTCTAGTCTCACCATAGTGCATTAATTAACTCACCAAATTAAAATTAGGCCGAAGCCTCTGCTCACCAATCTCACCTCATCATCACTCACCAAGTCAGCTCACCACCCACACCAAACACCCATTCAAAATAGACCAACTTAGGACATTGACAAGACATAGGGAAAGTGGGTAAAAATAGCCATTTGGACACTTGAACACCATCAGCCAGAAACACCAGTAAAAATAATTTATTTTTTGCATAAAATTGAGACTATTGGATAGGCACTGAAATTAGCTTCAAAACGCATTTTGAACCGTTGCATTTGGATAACCGAGTCAAAAGTTACATTAAAAACAATTTAGGAAAAATGTTTAGACATTCTGGAAACTGGCGCATGGGCGCTGGGCGCCCAGGGGCAACACAGCGCTTGGCGCATGGGCGCTTGGCGCCCAGGAGGGGCAACACGCACAGGCGCATGGCGCTTGGCGCCCAGGAACAACACGCGCAACAGCGCACAGGCGCTAGGCGCCCAGGGGAACAACACGCACACAGGCGCATTGCGCCCAGCACAGCAACACGGCGCCCAGGCACTAGGCGCCTAAGACCAACTTGCAACAAAACTCATTTTTCTTCGAAATTAATTTTACACGAGCCAAATGCTCAGGACATGAAAACCCAATAAAAATTTTATCAAAAACTGAACATTATTTTTGGCGCCCATGCACTAGGCACCTAGTGAAAATTTGCAACTCAACTCCTTTGTTGCCAAAAATCATTTTTCTTGAGCCATTTTACCTGAGTATAAAAACCTGAAAACAATTTTCGCAAAACTATCACCCGGACTTTGGGGCCCTTGGCGCCCATGACACAAGCAACATGTGCCAAGACTGGCAGCACAGGAACACAGAATGGCAACACAGGCAACAGGCACAGCAACACAGAATGGCAACACAGGCAACAGGCACAGCACACAGTGACACAGAATGGCAACGCAGGGCAACAGAATTTTGGAAACAGGCGCAGCACACTGCTGGGCGCCTGGCGCCCATGACTAGGCGCAACACAGAATTTTTTCAGCATTATGCATATGGCGCCCAAGGCGCCTAGGGGCTCCCAAACAGAATTTTTCCACTTTCAATTATCAATTAAAATCACCAAAACACTCCTATATATATATATATATATATATATATATATATATATATATATATATATATAATTAAAGTGTCACCATGATCCCCAATTTCACCAAATAAGCACCAATGAGACATATGATCAAACATAGGGTATCCAATTCGCATTTAGCCACAACTCAAGCATCAATCATAAAATTCTCAACATAATAATTCAACAACAAGCATCACAATATTATAATTCCTCATCAACAACACAATTCAATCATGGAACTAACCTAGGACCCTAACCCTAAGCAATTCCCAATTCGCATAGTATTAAGAACAAAAAGAGGACCCCCTAACCTTATGGAAGTCGAATTGCTAGCCAAGCTCCAAGGGAAGAATGCAAGCCACCAATGAGCCTCCTCCTCTTCTCTATGTGCTTCGCCTTCTCCTCTTCTTCTCTCCTTCTCTTCGCAACTTTTTTCTTCTCACTCTCTCTTACGTTACTTTTTCTTTCTTTTCCCCACTTGAGTGAATTGCAACTAAACTCCCTAGACCCCAAAGAGTCGACTCCTATGCCAAAGAAATGGGCCACGGGCCTAATTGTGGATCACGGGCCCTTGCTCGCACCACTTAAATAGTGACAACACCTCCTAATAAAATAAAATAAAATAAAATAATTAAATTCGAATTATTTAATTAAATTAAATAAATATTGTAAGCCTTAAATAACTTAATTAAATAAATAATTAAATTATTTTGGGGCGTTACAGACATCATCCAATGCATCAAAACACACTTCATCACACATTATTCATCACCTAATTCAACACAATTTCATTAGGACATTATCAAATTCATCAAGAACAATCATCAAGAATTTATCAAGTAATCCCTCAAAATGTTCATCAAAACAAACATCGAAAATTCCCCGAAGGAAAACGTCAACAACTAATCAAACAAAACCTCAACATTTCAATTACACCACTACACCCAAAAATCTCACAAAACCCCAATCACATACTAGATTTTTTTGAATTAAAACGCTCACCCTTACCTCGAATTTGTATGATCCGGAACAACGACGAAGGAGTCACGTACAAAACCGGGCAACACAACGAGCCAAAGCCTTGAGAATGGAAGAACTCAGCCACGCCCCAAGCCACCAAAAAAAGAAACGCAGCAGCCCTTCCTCCTCTCTTGCGCAAACCGTAGACTACCCTATGGCCATGGAGAAATAACAAAAATGGAAAATGAGGATTGAAACTACAACACTTGAAAGAGGAAGAAAAATGGAAGGGAAGGATCAAAGAAACACCTTACCTAAAGCCAAGATGAACAAACCCCTTCTTTCTCTCCTTGCTAGCCTTCGCGAGTTTCTTTCTTCTCTCCCTCACTGATCAGTTTCTTTTCTTTCTTTGTGGAATGCGCAAATGAGACCCTTCCATAGGGTTTTGGGGTTTTAGGAACGGGCTTGGGTCACTAATTGACTTGGGCCCTATTTGCACCACTATTCTTAATTCATTTCACCTCCTGAAATAAAACAAATTCTAATTTAATTATTCCACTCAAATAATATTGTAATCCCTCAAATAACTTAAATAATTTAATTAATTAAATTATTTTAGGGCGTTACAAAAAGCGCTCGCCCGTGCAGACCAAGAAGATGTTGAGGCCCCTGCTGAAGTCACACTTGATGAGCCATCACTTTTTCTTGACCCCACACCTTCCTATAACGCCCCTGCTGCGGAGGAAATTACGCACCTCAGGGACGACGTTGTGGGTGAAGTCGGGGCGACAGTATCACGAATATGCCCGTCGATGGAGTCTATGGCGAGTGAGCCCAACGTAGACGAGATGGATGAAGTTTTCGCAGATGAAATTGTCGCCATGGTAATGGGTGAGGTCATAGCGGGCAAAATTACCGCTGCCGCCGTGGAGATTGTGATTTTCCCTTGAAAGGGGCAGGTGAGGTAGTATCGAGACTTTTTCTGACGGCAAATTCGATAGATTCTTATCACCAGGCCGTCAGTGTGTGGCGGGTCACCAAGACAAAGATTTCTTTCATACATGCTAATTTTCTTTCCTTTGCATATTCTCCCATAGAGTAGGATAATACGCCTTGAGATATTTGCCATTTATCTTTGTTTCGAACTCTTCGCCATTGAACGTAATTAAACGATATGCGCCACCGTCAAACACTTCACTTACGATGTAGGGACCGTCCCAATTTGGGGACCACTTTCCCAACTGAGGGTCTTTCCTCCCAAGCGGCAGAATAACATTCCATACCAGATCTCTCTCAACAAACTTCTTAGGCCATTTTAGCCTTGTTCATCTCAATCTTGCTGAGGGCCGCCAGCCTGTCGTCGTCCAACGAGTCCAATTCCATTAACATGGCTTGTTGATATTCATCCATACCGAGGGCATGCTTCCGAGCCACCCTCAATGATGCCACACTGATCTCCAATGGTAGTACGACATCGTTCCCATACACTAGACGATAGGGAGCCACCTCGGGTGCTGTGGACTTGGAGTTTCTCATTGCCCATAAGGCCTCATTTAGGGTCTCATGCCATCGCCGAGGCTTATCCTCTATGTTCTTCTTGATGAGCTCAATGATGATTTTATTAGTAGCCTCTGCCTGTCCGTTAGCTTGAGCATAATAGGGAGACGAGTGTCTCATCTTGATGCCGTATTCTTGGGCAAAGGCCACCCCTTGCACTACAAAATAATTGCCCATCAGCGAGGGATTTTTCCGTTGCTAAATGCCCCAAATCCGTCGCTAATTCCCATTAGCGAGGGAATTAGCGACGTAATCAGTCTCTCGCTAAATCGCTCCTCGCTAGTGGGAATTAGCGAGGGAATTTGAATCCCTCCCTAATTAGCGAGGGAACTAAAAATCCGTCGCTAATGACAGAATTAGCGAGGGACTAAAAATTCCCTCGCTAATTCCCTCGCTAACAAGTGTTTTTTTTGTAGTGTTGTTCCCCGGTGAACATCGTGCCAGGAATGCCAAATCTGTATATGATCTGATTTCCTATGAACCTGATCACCGCAGCCTAATTGGCATTCGCTAGAGGCGGAGCTTCTACCCACTTAGTGAAGTAATTGGTGGCCACAATAATAAAGTTATGCCCTTTTGAGTTCGGAGGGTATATTTTGCCAATCAGATCCATGGTCCACCCTCTGAATGGCCAAGGTTTAACAATGGGATGGAGCTCATCCGCAGGCACTCTCTGGATTGGTCCATGCAGCTGGCAAGCCTCACATCCTTTTGCAAACTGGAAGCAATCGACCGTGATCGTCAGCCAATAGTATCCGTGTCTGTATATTAGCCATTTCATGATGGGGCCAGACCTGTGTGCACCATAAATCCCTGCATTGGTTTGTGGCATCACCACATACATGTCCTTTTTCATGAGACATCGTAACAATACCCCATTGGCGCTTCTTTTATACAGGTTGTTCCCTATCATGGTGTATTTCACGCCCTTTGCTTAATCTTGAAATCGGTGTCAGCCATTGGATTGCGGAGGTATTCCGTCAATGTTCCAATCCAAGCATCGGCAGGGTCCTCCTCGGCCTGTATTGAGGTATCTTGCTGCCATACCTTGACCATTAATTCCTTATAACTCGAGGCTTGTTGGGCTAAATTGTTCGTCTCTTGGTTTTCGTTTCTGGGGATATACATGTGACAACATCGGAAAACAATTTTAACAAATTATGCGCCGAGGCTCGCAAATGTCTGAGTTTTGTATTATAACACTTGTATTCCCCAGTGATCTGTTTGATCACCAGTTGCGAATCCCCCTTGATTTCCACATATTGCGCTTTTATGGCGGCCAGGATATCAAGTCCCATGATCAAGACTTCATATTCGACCTCATTTTTGGAGGCTTGGTCCCTTATCCTGCACATGAATCTCCATGTCTGCCCACAGGGGCTGGTGATGACTACACCGATGCTTTCCCTGGTTTGTGTACTTGAGCCATCAAACATGAGGACCCAAGGCTTCAAGCCTAGATAGTTAATGTATTCGACCGAGGCATCGTGTATCTCTACACATGGGTGCTGAGCCAAGAAGTCAGCCAAGGCTTGCCCCTTAACAGCTCTCAATGGCACGTACGTCAAGGAAAACGCATTTAACTTAATGGCCCACTTGACAAGTCTCCCTACAAGACGGGCCTATTATGCCTGATAATGTCAACTTTGCACATAACTAGAACCTCTTTCGGTAATAAATAATATTCCAGTTTAGTACAAGCATTAAATAAAGACAAACAAAGCTTCTCAATAGGAGAATATCTAGTCTCGGCGTCGTTGAGGATCCTGCTGAGATAATAAATAGCACGCTCGGCGCCATTATCATCATCTTGGGCTAATAGGCAGTGGCTTGATCTTCGGCCACAATATAAAGCTTCAACGGTTTTTCAGGCTGCGGAGGTACTAGGACATGAGGGTTAGTCAAGGCAGCCTTGATCTAGTCAAAGGCCTCCTGTTGCCTCGTTCCCCACACCATTTCCTCAGAATTCTTTATCCTCAACAAAGGTAAGAAAGCTTTCATCTTTCCGACCGAGTTGGAGATGAATCTTCTCAGGAAGTTGACTTTACCTAGCAGGCTCTGCAGCTCCTTCTTGTTCCTAGGAGGTCATGCCTCAAGGATAGCTTGGGCTTTGTTCTTGTCTACTTCAATGCCTTTGTTGTGTACCAAAAATCCCAAAAAGTTGCCTACAGACACACCAAAAGCACACTTAGCCGGGTTCATTTTTAGATTATGGAGTCTCATTCGCTTTAGAGCTTGTTCAAGCTCCAATAAGTGGGCTTCGAAACTCTTGGACTTAACCACCACATCATCGATGTATACCTCCATGATTTTGCCGATGAGGTAATGAAAAATAGTGTTCATGGCCCTCTGGTACGTGGCGCCTGAGTTTTTGAGACCAGAAGGCATTACCAGCAACTCATAGATATCTAGGGCACCTGAAGGCGGTCTTATGGGTGTCAGCCTCGGCCACATATATCTGGTTATACCCAGAATATCCATCCATGAAAGTTAAGATGGCATTGTTGGCCGCGGCATCGACAAGCATGTCGGCCACAGGCATGCCCTACTCATCCTTGGGAGTAGCCAAGTTCAGATCCCTGTAATCAATACAAACTCTGACCTGGCCATTCTTTTTGTTGACAGGAACTATGTTAGACAACCATTATACGTACCTTGCAGTTTGTAACACCCCTTTTCTACCCGGTAATTATTATTAAAATATCAGAGTTTCAAAAACCTTTTTCTTTTCACTACACCCACAAGGGATGTCACATTTATACCAATTTTCATCACACGCCAATAACAACATTTATTCATTAAGGTAGTGCGAATACATAGCACAATATAACTGGGACGAACCCAAAACACCTGTTCAGCCAACAATGACTTTGTTCACCATGCAGCGGAAATAAAAGTGAAATTCGAATAAAACAATTATAACATCTTTGCAAAACTCCAAAACCGAACGGTAACCACAATAACTAAAACTAGTGTTCATCCCCCGAGTGCTACATATCAGAGCGACGACACAAGACTCGACTAGCGAAGGTAAATACGCCTTCACTCGTGATCACCTGCACGTTACCAACATAGGGGTAACATTCAAACAGAAGGGGGTGAGATATCACACTATATAATGAATCGTATGAACAGCAGTATATACTTAGGTCATGGCATCAAAATTATCACGGCACGACAATCACGTCACGACAGTTAATATTATCTCAATCAGTATCATCAACAAAATCAACAACACAACAACAGCGACAACAACAACAATAGCCACACCAATGACAATAACGACAACATATAGCAACAACACACAACAACGACAATAACATCAATTACAATCACCAATAATCATCACCCATAAACGTCACCAATAGTCAGCACCAAAACATCACCAAAAATCATCCCCAAGAGTCATCACCTAAATCATGTGTAAATGAATGAATGCAACCCACACCAACAGGCATATGCATGTGGTACCAATCACCAAAAGTTTTGCCTGTAAATAGAGGCGTCACCAAAATTGAGAGCTTTCACACCCGGCTCACCAATTCACCAAAAATTGAGCTTTCACACCCGGCTCACTAGTTTTAGAAAAATTGAGCTTTCACACCCAGCTCCAAGACCAAAGGTCTTCAACAAAATAAATGCGTATGCTGTATGCGACACCAAGAATGCACACAGACAATCATCGAAAATTAGTCACAATGTGACACACCTAAAATCGATCACCGAATGGTCATAGACCTACAACATAAAATTCATCAACAGTTTGGGCCATTCGGCGGTACCCACAACAAACAATGTGGGCCATTCGGCGGTACCCACAACAAAACATCAACAACAACACGATCAACAACACGACAACACATCAACTAAACAATGTGGGCCATTCGGCGATACCCACAACACAACAATGTGGGCCATTCGGCGGTACCCACAACAAAATCAACAACAACAATGACAATTTACACACCTGGGACAAAAACAGTTTCACAACACCAACGCTAACAACAATTATACGACACCAATGACAACACCAATTTATAACACCAATAACAACGAACACCGGGACAGCCACCCAGGCGCCCAGTCACCAACAATCACAGACAGGGAGCCCATCATGGCGCCTACGGCGCCCACTGCGCCAAACACCACGGGACAGCCACATGAGGCGCCCTAAACCACCAGAAATTAACAACAACAATAACAAACACCAAGCTACAACAAATTGACAACAACCCACAAAATAAGAACAGCCAACAACCACCCCAAGAAAATAGGAACATCGCAATTGGGCAGCCAATACTTGGCGCCCTTGGCGCCCCTGCGCCAGAACAACATAGGAACAACAAGACAACATCACAGGATGTGGCGCCTGTAACGCCCCAAAATAATTTAATTATTTATTTAATTAAGTTATTTAAGGCTTACAATATTTATTAAATTTAATTAAATAATTCAAGGTTTAATTTATTTATTTTATTTTATTAGGAGGTGTTGTCACGAATTAAGTGGTGCATGGGGGCCCATGACCCACAAGTGAGCCCATGACCCATTGGATAGTCATAGGAGTCGACTCACTTAGGGGTCTTGGGAGTTAGTTCTCATTTTTACTCTATTGCAAAAGAAAGAAAAAGAAACGTAAAAAGAGAGAGTGAGAAGAGGAGAAGTCGCGAAGTGAAGAGGAGAAGAAGACAAGGGGCGAATCACTCAAGGAGGAAGAGAAGGCTTGTTGGTGTCTTGCAATCCCTTGGAGCTTTGCTAGTAATTTCGACTTCTAAGAGGTTAGGGGGTCCTCTTTTTATCTTTAATACCTTATGCGAATTAGTAATGCCTAGGGTTAGGGTTCTAGGATAATTTCTATGAATGAATTGTTGTGTTTGTTGATTAAATTGTAGTGTTGTGATATATGTTTAGAAATCTCCTATGTTGAAATCGCATAATTGGCGCTTTGAATTGTTGCTAAGTGAATTGTATGTCACATGTTTGAGTATATGATTTGTTGGTGTTTGTTTGGTGAGAATTGAGGATTCATGGTGATAATTAAATTATATATGTATGGTTGGGTGTTTGATGAATTTAATTTGGTGTTTGAATTAGAAAAATTCTGGTTTTTGGAGTTCCTAGGCGCCTTGGGCGCCATGTGCCTTGCTGCTGTTTTCTGTGTCCAGACATGGGCACCAGGCGCCCAGCCACTGTGTTCCCCTGCGCCAGTTTTCCAGTTCTGTGCCACTGTGTTGCTGTTTTGGCGCTAGGCGCCTTGTGTCATGGGCGCCAAGGGCCCCAATGTTCTGGTGATTGTTTTGCCAATTTTGGTTTCTGGTTTTCATATTCAAGTAAAATAGCTCGTGCAAAATGATTTTGGTCACCAAAGGAGTTGTGTTCCGTGTTTTCACTAGGCGCCTAGTGCATGGGCGCCAAAAATGCGTGTCACTTTTTGCCAAAATTTTTGTTGGGTTCTCATATTCTGAGTATTTGGCTCGTACAAAATCAATTTCGAAGTAAAATGAGTTTTCTTGCGTGTTGGCCTTAGGCGCCTAGTGCCTGGGTGCTGTGTTCCCCTGCGCCAGTTTCCTGGGCGCCAGCGCCTATGCGTGTTGCTGTTTCCTGGGCGCCAGCGCCTATGCGTGTTGCTGTTTCCTGGGCGCCAGCGCCTATGCGCATGTTGCTGTTCCTGGGCGCCAGCGCCTATGCACGTGTTGCTGTTTCCTGGGCGCCAGCGCCCATGCGCCAAGTCCTGTGTTGCCCCTGGGCGCCCAGCGCCTGGGCGCCAGTTTCCAGAATGTCTAAGTATTTTTCCGGTTTTGTTTTTAACGTAACTTTTGACTCGGTTATCCAAATTTAACGGTTCAAAATGCGTTTCGAAGCTAATTTCGGTGTCTATCCAAACATTCTGGTTTTATGCAAAATTGAGTTAATTTACTGGTGGTTCTGGACTGAAGTTGTTCTAGGTGTCTAATTTCAATTTTTATTCATTTTCCCTATGTCGTGTCAAATCCTAAATTGGCCTAATTGAAATTGGTGTTGGTGTGAGTGGTGGGTTGAGTTGGTGAGTGTATTATGGTGTGATTGGTGAGCAGAGGCTTCGGCCTAATTTTAAATTGGTGAGCTGACTAATATAATGGTGAGTTGATTTGAATGGTGAATTGATGAATTGTGTGGTGTGTTGTGATGCATTTCCATAGCATCTCATGAAACATGTGCATTATTGGTGAGCAGAGGCTTCGGCCTAATTTTATTTGGTGAGCAGAGGCTACGGCCTATTTGTATTTGGTGACGGATCCGACATGCATGTGTCTGTGGAGTTTGGGTTGCATTTCATGCATAACCATATATTGTGTAGTGCTGTTTGGAAATGCAATTTTGATATGGTTGTTGCCATTGTTGTGAATCAATGTGCCTAGTTACCTTTTCCTATGCAGTGCTTATTTCCGTATGTTATTAATTATGAAAAGAGACTCACCCTACTGCTTTTATGTTGCTTCTTATGTCGGCAACGTGCAGGTAATGATGAGTGAAGGTTACCCTTAAGCCTTCGTCTGATAGGAAGTGTCATGCTCTGATACGTAGCACCAGGGGGGGGGGGTGTCTTATGTTTATGCGTTATTTTCTTTATACTGTTGGACTGTTATTGGTGATGTATTGGTTTTGTTTATCGAACTTATTATTATTCCGCTGCTGGTAGTGACTGAATTTAGTCGATGTGAACTAAACGTTTTTTTTATGGTGCTATGTATCTTGTGGTTTTAACCGAACTATGAAAATTGAAGTGGTTGATTTAATGGAGTAAGTGTAGCACTCGCTTAGATTATTTTCAAAAAAAAAAAAAAAAAACTCTGATTTTATTAAATAGTAAGGTTATTAGAAAATGGGTGTTACATTAGTGGTATCAGAGCAGTTCGGTCTGTCCGGCCAAGTCGTCCTGTCATAGTGTCTTATGACAAATAGAATTGTTAGATTAGTTCTAAATTTCTGTTTGTGCTGCAGTGATAGTTTGAAATGGCTGGGAGAAACGACGCTGCTCTTGCTGCTGCTTTGCAGGCTATGGCTCAGGCTGTTGGGAACCAGCAAAATGGTGCTGAGAATGCTGGGACTCGCAGTTTAGCCACGTTCCAGAGGGAGAATCCACCCGTCTTTAAGGGCAAGTATAATCCAGATGGTGCTCTAGCATGGCTGAAAGAGATTGAGAGGATATTTCGGGTCATGGATTGTAATGATGCGCAGAAGGTCAGGTATGGTACCCATACGCTGGCAGAAGAAGCTGATGATTGGTGGATGGAGGTGAGGCAGAGATTAGAAACTGCTAATGAGGAGATAACTTGGGCTGTTTTCCGTAGAAAGTTCTTACGGAAGTATTTTCCTGAAGATGTGAGAGGTAAGAAAGAAATAGAATTCCTTGAGCTGAAGCAAGGAAGCATGTCACTAACGGAGTATGCTGCCAAGTTCACCGAATTGGCTAAGTTTTATCCCCATTATGCTGATGCTGATTCTGAATTTTCAAAATGTATTAAGTTTGAGAATGGACTGAGGGCTGATATAAAGAAAGCTATAGGGTACCAGAAGATTCGGGTATTCGCTGATTTAATCGACAGTTGCAGGATATATGAAGATGATAGTAATGCTCACTCCAAGATCATGAGAGATCAGAGGGGTAAATTTCAGAACCGGGGTAAGCCATATGAGGTTCAGGCTGGTAAGGGTAAGCAGAGGTATGCTGATAATAAGAAACCAAGTGGGGGAGATGTCCCTGCGAAGGTTGTGTGCTACAGGTGTGGCAAGCCGGGCCATAAGAGTTTTGACTGCTCGGATAATAAATGTTTCAAGTGCGGTAAAGAAGGTCATGTGGCTGCGAAATGTGAGAAAAGGGATGTGGTGTGCTACAACTGTGGGGAAGTAGGTCATATTAGTACCAAGTGTACTAAGCCGAAGAAAGAGAAGTCCTATGGAAAAGTGTTTGCTCTCGCAGGATCAGAGGATACTAATGAGATTAGAGGTACATGTTTTATTAATGGTATTCCTTTGATTGCTATTATTGATACTGGTGCTACGCATTCATTTATTGCTGCTTTATGTGCTAAGAAATTGGACCTTGCTTTGTCTTCTATGATGAGGGAGATGGTTATTGACACTCCAGCTAAGGGTTCAGTAACTACCTCTCTTGTGTGTGCTAAGTGCCCTCTGTCAATCTTCGGCAGAGATTTTCTTGTTGACCTTATTTGTTTGCCGTTGGGAGGGTTGGATGTCATTCTTGGTATGGACTGGTTAGTAGTTAACCATGTGCATATTAATTGTTTCCGAAGGTCTGTGAGTTTCCTTCCTCCTGAAGAAGAAGAATCCGTTTTGTTGCCTGCTGGTCAATTGCATAAGGTAATGAAAGAGGGAGTTCATCTGTTTGCTTTGATGGCGTCATTGTCTGCTGAGAATCAGGCGATCATTGAAGGGGTTCAGGTAGTGTGTGAGTTTCCTGAAGTGTTCCCGGATGAAATTCCAAGTGTCCCGCCAGAGAGGGAGGTTGAGTTTGCTATTGATCTTATACCTGGTACTAGGCCTGTGTCTATGGCACCGTACCGGATGTCAGCCTCAGAGTTGTCTGAATTGAAAAAGCAATTAGAAGATCTACTTGAGAAGAAATTTGTAAGGCCAAGTGTGTCACCATGGGGTGCTCCGGTATTGTTAGTGAAAAAGAAGGATGGGAGTATGAGACTTTGTGTCGATTATAGGCAATTGAACAAAGTGACAATAAAGAACAGGTATCCGCTTCCCAGAATTGATGATTTGATGGACCAGCTGGTAGGTGCTAAAGTGTTTAGCAAAATCGATTTGAGGTCGGGTTATCACCAGATCAAGGTAAAGGATGAAGACATTCAGAAAACCGCTTTCAGAACGAGATATGGGCACTATGAATATTCAGTGATGCCGTTTGGTGTTACAAACGCGCCTGGAGTGTTTATGGAGTACATGAATCGTACCTTCCATAGTTACTTGGATCGATTTGTACTTGTGTTTATTGACGACATTCTGGTGTATTCTAAGACAGAAGAGGAGCATGCCGAACATTTGAGGTTAGTACTAAAAGTGTTGAAAGAAAAGAAATTGTATGCAAAGTTGTCTAAGTGTGAGTTCTGGCTGAATGAAGTAGGTTTCCTTGGTCATATTATCTCCGGTAATGGTATAGCTGTGGATCCAGCCAAAATTGATGATGTGTTGCAATGGGAGAGCCCGAGGTCAGTTACAGAGATTCGAAGCTTCTTGGGACTAGCTGGTTATTACAGGAGGTTTATTGAAGGTTTCTCGAAATTGGCCCTTCCGTTGACTCAATTGACGTGTAAGGGAAAAGCTTTTGTGTGGGATGCTCGCTGTGAGGAGAGCTTCAATGAGTTGAAAAAGAAGTTGACAACATCGCCCGTTTTGACTTTTCCTGTTCCGGATCAACCGTTTGTAGTATATTGTGATGCTTCCAAGATGGGTTTGGGAGGTGTGTTGATGCAAGAAGGTAAGGTAGTAGCTTATGTGTCCAGACAGTTGAGGACCCATGAGAAGAACTACCCTACTCATGATTTGGAGCTAGCTGCAATTGTGTTTGTGCTGAAAATTTGGAGGCACTATCTGTATGGTACTAGATTTGAAGTGTTTAGTGACCATAAGAGTCTGAAATACTTGTTTGATCAGAAGGAGCTAAATATGAGACAGAGACGTTGGTTAGAATTGCTGAAGGATTATGATTTCGGCTTGAACTATCACCCCGGCAAAGCTAATGTCGTGGCTGATGCTTTAAGTCGGAAGAGCTTGCATATGTCGGCTATGATGGTGAAAGAATTAGAGTTGATTGAGCAGTTTCGGGACATGAGTCTGGTTTGTGAAGTGACACCGCAGAGTGTCAGATTGGGAATGTTGAAGATTGGCAATGAATTTTTGGTTAGTATTCGAGAAGCCCAAAAGTCAGATGTAAAGTTGGTAGACTTGTTAGTTGTGAATGATCAAGCTGTGAATGGGGATTTCAAGTTAGATTCCCAAGGTGTATTGAGATTCAGGGATAGGTTCTGCATTCCTGATGATGCTGAGATGAAGAGAGTGATTCTGGAGGAGAGCCATAGGAGCAAATTGAGTATTCATCCAGGTGCTACGAAAATGTACCAAGATTTGAAGAAGTTGTTCTGGTGGCCTGGTATGAAGAAGGATGTGGGACAGTTTGTATATTCTTGCCTGACTTGTCAGAAGTCTAAGATTGAGCATCAGAAGCCCGCAGGGTTGATGCAACCATTGGAGATTCCGGAATGGAAATGGGATAGCATTTCCATGGACTTTGTGACTAGTCTGCCTAGAACCGTGAGAGGATTTGATGCTATATGGGTGGTTGTGGATAGGCTGACGAAGTCTGCCCACTTCTTACCAATTGATATTACTTATCCAGTTCCAAAGTTAGCAGATATCTACATCAAGACAATTGTGAAGTTGCATGGCGTTCCGCTTAGTATTGTATCTGATAGAGATCCAAGATTCACTTCTGAATTTTGGAAAAGTTTGCAAGAAGCTTTGGGTTCTAAGTTGAGGTTGAGCTCCGCTTATCATCCGCAGACAGATGGTCAGACGGAGAGAACTATTCAGTCGTTAGAGGACTTGTTGAGAGCATGTGTTCTTGAGCAGGGAGGTTCGTGGGATTCTCATCTTCCATTGATTGAGTTCACCTATAATAATAGTCATCATTCTAGTATTGGAATGGCACCGTTTGAGGCGTTGTATGGTCGGAGATGTAGGACTCCGTTATGTTGGTATGAATCTGGAGAGAGTGCAGTGTTGGGGCCTGAGATTGTGCGAGAAACAACTGAGAAGGTAAAATTGATCCGGGAGAAGATGAAAGCGTCGCAGAGTCGACAAAAGAGCTATCATGATAAGAGAAGGAAGGATTTAGAGTTTCAGGCCGGTGATCATGTGTTCCTGAGAGTCACTCCGGTGACTGGTGTTGGGCGTGCCTTGAAATCAAAGAAGTTAACACCCCCGTTTCATTGGTCCGTATCAGATTACGGAGAGGGTGGGAAGTGTTGCCTATAGGGTGGCTTTGCCGCCTAATCTTTCGAACTTGCATGACGTGTTTCACGTGTCGCAGCTTCGAAAGTATGTTCCGGACCCGTCTCATGTGATTCAGATGGATGAAGTAGAGGTGCGGGATAATCTCACTGTGGAGACTATGCCTGTGCGGATTGAAGATAGAGAAGTGAAGATTCTGAGAGGGAAGGAAATTCCTTTGGTGAAAGTGGTGTGGCTAGGAGCTGCTGGTGAGAGTATGACATGGGAGCTGGAGAGTAAGATGCGGGGAGCATACCCGGAGTTGTTTGATTCAGGTAATTTCGAGGACGAAATATTCTAAGTGGGGGAGAGTTGTAACGCCCCAAAATAATTTAATTATTTATTTAATTAAGTTATTTAAGGCTTACAATATTTATTTAATTTAATTAAATAATTCAAGGTTTAATTTATTTATTTTATTTTATTAGGAGGTGTTGTCACGAATTAAGTGGTGCATGGGGGCCCATGACCCACAAGTGAGCCCATGACCCATTGGATAGTCATAGGAGTCGACTCACTTAGGGGTCTTGGGAGTTAGTTCTCATTTTTACTCTATTGCAAAAGAAAGAAAAAGAAACGTAAAAAGAGAGAGTGAGAAGAGGAGAAGTCGCGAAGTGAAGAGGAGAAGAAGACAAGGGGCGAATCACTCAAGGAGGAAGAGAAGGCTTGTTGGTGTCTTGCAATCCCTTGGAGCTTTGCTAGTAATTTCGACTTCTAAGAGGTTAGGGGGTCCTCTTTTTATCTTTAATACCTTATGCGAATTAGTAATGCCTAGGGTTAGGGTTCTAGGATAATTTCTATGAATGAATTGTTGTGTTCGTTGATTAAATTGTAGTGTTGTGATATATGTTTAGAAATCTCCTATGTTGAAATCGCATAATTGGTGCTTTGAATTGTTGCTAAGTGAATTGTATGTCACATGTTTGAGTATATGATTTGTTGGTGTTTGTTTGGTGAGAATTGAGGATTCATGGTGATAATTAAATTATATATGTATGGTTGGGTGTTTGATGAATTTAATTTGGTGTTTGAATTAGAAAAATTCTGGTTTTTGGAGTTCCTAGGCGCCTTGGGCGCCATGTGCCTTGCTGCTGTTTTCTGTGTCTAGACATGGGCACCAGGCGCCCAGCCACTGTGTTCCCCTGCGCCAGTTTTCCAGTTCTGTGCCACTGTGTTGCTGTTTTGGCGCTAGGCGCCTTGTGTCATGGGCGCCAAGGGCCCCAATGTTCTGGTGATTGTTTTGCCAATTTTGGTTTCTGGTTTTCATATTCAAGTAAAATAGCTCGTGCAAAATGATTTTGGTCACCAAAGGAGTTGTGTTCCGTGTTTTCACTAGGCGCCTAGTGCATGGGCGCCAAAAATGCGTGTCACTGCCAAAATTTTTGTTGGGTTCTCATATTCTGAGTATTTGGCTCGTACAAAATCAATTTCGAAGTAAAATGAGTTTTCTTGCGTGTTGGCCTTAGGCGCCTAGTGCCTGGGCGCTGTGTTCCCCTGCGCCAGTTTCCTGGGCGCCAGCGCCTATGCGTGTTGCTGTTTCCTGGGCGCCAGCGCCTATGCGTGTTGCTGTTTCCTGGGCGCCAGCGCCTATGCGCATGTTGCTGTTCCTGGGCGCCAGCGCCTATGCGCGTGTTGCTGTTTCCTGGGCGCCAGCGCCCATGCGCCAAGTCCTGTGTTACCCCTGGGCGCCCAGCGCCTGGGCGACAGTTTCCAGAATGTCTAAGTATTTTTCCGGTTTTGTTTTTAACGTAACTTTTGACTCGGTTATCCAAATTTAACGGTTCAAAATGAGTTTCGAAGCTAATTTCGGTGTCTATCCAAACATTCTGGTTTTATGCAAAAATGAGTTAATTTACTGGTGGTTCTGGACTGAAGTTGTTCTAGGTGTCTAATTTCAATTTTTATTCATTTTCCCTATGTCGTGTCAAATCCTAAATTGGCCTAATTGAAATTGGTGTTGGTGTGAGTGGTGGGTTGAGTTGGTGAGTGTATTATGGTGTGATTGGTGAGCAGAGGCTTCGGCCTAATTTTAAATTGGTGAGCTGACTAATATAATGGTGAGTTGAATTGAATGGTGAATTGATGAATTGTGTGGTGTGTTGTGATGCATTTCCATAGCATCTCATGAAACATGTGCATTATTGGTGAGCAGAGGCTTCGGCCTAATTTTATTTGGTGAGCAGAGGCTACGGCCTATTTGTATTTGGTGACGGATCCGACATGCATGTGCCCGTGGAGTTTGGGTTGCATTTCATGCATAACCATATATTGTGTAGTGCTGTTTGGAAATGCAATTTTGATATGGTTGTTGCCATTGTTGTGAATCAATGTGCCTAGTTACCTTTTCCTATGCAGTGCTTATTTCCGTATGTTATTAATTATGAAAAGAGACTCACCCTACTGCTTTTATGTTGCTTCTTATGTCGGCAACGTGCAGGTAATGATGAGTGAAGGTTACCCTTAAGCCTTCGTCTGATAGGAAGTGTCATGCTCTGATACGTAGCACCAGGGGGGGTTGTCTTATGTTTATGCGTTATTTTCTTTATACTGTTGGACTGTTATTGGTGATGTATTGGTTTTGTTTATCGAACTTATTATTATTCCGCTGCTGGTAGTGACTGAATTTAGTTGATGTGAACTAAACGTTTTTTTTATGGTGCTATGTATCTTGTGGTTTTAACCGAACTATGAAAATTGAAGTGGTTGATTTAATGGAGTAAGTGTAGCACTCGCTTAGATTATTTTCAAAAAAAAAAAAAAGAAACTCTGATTTTATTAAATAGTAAGGTTATTAGAAAAGGGGTGTTACAGCGCCCTTGGCGCCCAGGCAACATGACAGACACGGTTTGGCGCCCAGGAGGCGCCCAGCAAACAACACAGAATGGCGCCCTTGGCGCCCAGGCAGCAACACGCACAGGACATGGGGCCCAGGGAGGCGCCCAGCAACAGCAACAACAATATTGGCGCCCATGGCGCCCTATAAGCAGAATTTTGTGTTCAATTCATTGTCAAGTATATTAAATCACTCACAATCATATTCAATCATTATCAATCATGCTCAAACATCACAATTCACCTTCATTCATCATCAATCAAACATAATTCCTACATCTAGGGTTTTCTAACTTAATCACATAGGGTTCCATAAACCTTTCTACATAGAGCCCTTCATACACCCAATTATAGAGGTAGAACCCCACCCTTACCTGGGTTTTTGAAGATTTCGCAGTCACCTCCCTTCTTGGATGAAAGAATGCGCAGCCTCCTCTCTATTTCTCACCAAAGTTGCGCAGCCCGCATTGCACAAAAGATAGCAGCATGACTAAACTTCCAAAATTCCCCCTTTTTTTTTTCTCTAACAAAATTCCTGTCTAATACCAAGTTTCCATCTGTCCAAATTTTTGAAACTTACGTGGGAACTTCTCAACCTCATAACCCATTGGGTTAAATATGTTTTTAGTCCCTACAAAATCGGCTCCTTCTAAGTTTAGTCCCTACATTAACGAAATAGGCGTTTTGGTCCTCATCTTATTTTTCTGTTTTCAATTTTAGTCCCTCATGACTTTTAATAGCGCTTCAAAACTTTTGATAGCGCTTTTTTGACCTTTTATAAGCGCTATTAAAAGTTTTGAAGCGCTATTAAAAGTCATGAGGGACTAAAATTGAAAACGAAAAAATAAGATGAGGACCAAAACGCCTATTTCGTTAATGTAGGGACTAAACTTAGAAGGAGCCGATTTTGTAGGGACTAAACACATATTTTACCCTAACCCATTTGCACATGAAATTTTTAACTCTAGCTAAGGCTAATCTTAAAAGTGGAGACTCATTCAAAAAGGAAGGCTAATGAAGATTATGTGGTTCGTGAGCCATAAAGAAAAAGGTTTTTCATCACAATAATTTTCATGTTCAAAAATTAATTCTCCAAGGATCCCTCAATGCGTCAGTTACATGATGCTTCCGCCTTCTCCTTTTTTTTAACAACCATGAATAAACTACAGAGCTACCCCTTACGCAAATCAATTTATCAAAACACAACTTTAAAATCTCACCAGCAGAGTAAATCCTCAAATGTCTTTGTCAAAGTTGATGTGTATGGTGAACTCTAACAGATAGCAGCAATAATAACTACTGAGTAACAACAATGGTATGGATTACAAGCCTTACAGAACCGCAAAAGAGGAAGGTGAAGACGTACAAGTTCACTCCAAAACACAAGATGAACAAATATCGCGACATGGAAAAACCAACCTGCACAGACATGGCGGATTTTTTTTTTACGACAACCAGTGGTGGTTCAGTCACGGAAACGGAAGATTCGTGGAACTGAAAAGTGGGGAGCAAAGGTCTTGCGATGGATTGACTGAGCGGAATAACTAGGGTTCTGTTTTCTTTTTCAAAAGCTGCGCAACAGCTATTGTGAGGGAGACGGAATGATTGGGTATTAAGTGAGGAGGTGAAATCGAGGAGAATAATAGATGCAAGGGTGTGGCGGCTTTTGACTATCAAGGAATAATAGGAATTAGGTTTTGTGAATAAAATGTAAAAAGTGATATAGGGTGAACAATCGAGACCCAAGAAGAATATAAAACTTTTAAATTACTTTAGAATCCCTTTTAAATTGTTTTTGAAGGACTTTAAAAACCAAAATAACTCATTCTAACGATTCTCTAACAAGAACGTAAATTATGAAATATTAATAATATAAAAAGTATTATTTATTATTAAAGTCGATAGTTGAGATAAGAAAATAGTTAGAAATCATTAAAATATCAATTTACGACACTTATCACTAATTAAAGACACACCAAAAACATTCACAACAATAACTATGACACAATACACGTAAAATAATTGAAAATGAAAGGATTGAGAAATTGGAGTGTTACACAGTTCTTATGAACCCTGCTTTGAGCAGTCTTTCCACCTCGGCTTTGATTTGTGGCATCAGTTGTGGATTGAACCTCCTTGGTGGCTGTTTATGAGGCTTGCAAGCTTCCTTGATGGGTAACCTATGCTCTACCATGGCTTTATCGAGGCCTGGCATGTCATGGTAATCCCACGCAAAGCGGTCATGGTAGCTCTTTATTAACAACAACTTCTGATCTCGCTGTTGAGGTTGTAATTTACCACTGACCTTTGTTATCCTTCGCTTCTCTTCACTCCCCAGGTTCACCTCCAACAGAGGATCTTGTGCTTCAAAGGTGGGCATCTTCCTTTGGATGGGCTCCAGGTGAGGAGGTTCGGCCAACGTCCTGTCAAAGGGGTTATCCGAATCTCTTTGGTAGGAGTATTGCTCAAGTTCGTGGTCTTCGTCTATTGCACCAAACATAGCCTCTTCAATGATGGATTCAATTTGGAACATGTGCAATTGATCCAGCAGACTCTGAACTTCTGGTGGGAGATTAATCATTATCCTCGTTGCTAGGCCATGGGTCGGCCAACATTTGGAATTGAAAACCTCTTTTGGTCCAGTCACAAGATTTAACGCCACCTTCTTCATAATTCCCTGGGATGGAGATAGGGTGTAAATGGGGAGAATAGAAAACAGCTTCGAACATCTTTACTTCCGCAGGAAATGGATTAGGGTCTGTTTCTATTATCTCCACTTGATCCCCTATCCATATCATTAATTTCTGATGCAGGGTGGAAGGTACGCATTCACTGGTGTGAATCCAATCTCTCCCCAGAATTACAGTCTCCCCAGAATTACAGCATACGAGGGCTTTCCTTCTATGACAAAGAAGGCCGAGCGAGTCATCTTGCTCCCAACTGTCACATCGGCAACCAACACTCCCAAGGCGTGGGATGGGTGGCCCCTGAAACTAGTTATGGTCATGGTGGTAGGAATGAGGTCCTTGGCGTTCTTCCCCAACTTTTCATAGTGGCTAATGGCATGATATTCAATACAGCACCGCCATCTACGAAGACACGATTAAACAGCTTTTCATTCAAGTGGGCTTTGATATACAACGGTTTCAAGTGTGTAGTCATGTCGGCTGTGGGTTTTTCAAACAACATTCCCTCTGTAATCACTCCCTCGGGCTCTGTCAAGGTAGCCCATTCGGCCCCTTCAGCAAAGACATCTCCCTCAAGAGCCCTTGGTTGATCTTTATTACCCCAGAATTCTGGTAGAAGAAGGCCCACCATCTCTATGTCAGCATAATAAGCCCCATCGGCCTCGTCCATGATATCTTCCAGGATTGACCCTGTCAAGGAGTCCCCGTCAAAGTTCAGAGGGCCAAAGGGGTTCTCTTCATCTTCTCTTAAGAGATCGTCCTCTGCCAGTTCCTCCTCCGTCATAGCCCCTTCAATGTGAGGCACATTGGCCGACTGAGGTGGCTTGGGGATATTAGGCCCATATAGACATCCTATTACTACCTCAGTCAGTGGGCTATGAGGGGTATCCACCATTCCTATCATGGCGTTGGGTCCCTCCGTTGTTTCATCGGGTGCACTAGGATCAGCTGCGTCGAGGTTCGGCCGCTGTGAAGCTGTTTCCTCGACCGTTTTAGGGAAGGCCTGTTCCAAAACCGTAGCCACAGTGGCTGTGGGGATGGCTTGGGCGTTCCCTTCTCTAGCGGAGGAGAGCATCTGGAGGGTCTCCCTCATTCTGTGGTAGGCCCTCGCCCTCTCTTGCCTTTCTTTTGGGAACGATATTTGGGGACAATCACTGGCGCTGGCGCTTCCGCTGCCGCATTTGTCATCCATTGACCTTGTGGCACTTTTGATGGTGGCTTTATTGTTCTGACAGTCCTTAATTCGCGATCGTTAAGTACGGTAATATCTAGTGATGTTGACCCTTGGGTCTCAATGAACTGCGCGGCCCTTCTTTCATCTTTGGTACGAGGCTCCCCGCCTAGGACTGGCACGGTGGCTTGCCTAGCTGAATCACGGGCCGGCCTACCGTGCCCCCCAGGTGAAGCGTACCGCAGTCTTTCCGTCTCATCCTGAACCCGAGGTGCACTTCTCCCAGAATTATTCCCAGAGTTAAGCTTGGATAGGTGTAGATCTCCGAGGTCTTGAACAAGCTTCCCTGGCTTCGGGAGTTTCTTTTGGGTCCCTTGGGGGCTGGCTCGGCCCTCGCAGCTGTAACCTTTCTTGCAACAACGCCATGCGGTTTGCGACTGTGGAGCCTTTGAGGGGGGACCCTAAGCGGTCAAAGACAAATACTTTCTTATCCGAGGGTGCCTCCTGCTTGGGGACCCATACATACTTCTTTTTTCCTTTTCCCCGGTCACTTCCTGAAAAGGAGACCATATTAACGCTCATGCTGGGGAAAGGATCAGTATCAATGCTCCTCTCCTGGATTCCCTTATCAGCCATCTTGAACCCCCCTTTCTTTATAGCCTCTTGAATGGTTCGGCGGAAGATAATACAATTGGAAGTGGCATGACTGAATGAATTGTGCCACTTGCAATACTTCTTCCCTTTTATTTCTTCATGGGGGGGGGGGGGGGTGGGGAATCTTATGGCCATCAAGGAGCTTAATCTGTTTGTCCTTGAGAAGCTAATCAAATATTTGATCAACCTTGGATATGTCAAAGAAGTATTCGACTTTGTTTTCTGCTTCGTCCTTCTCCTTTCCTTTGGCAGGCTGAAGAGCAGGACAGAGGTATGCTTTGCCTTTGACTATCTCAGCCACCAGGATGTCTGCCGTGTAATCGGCTGATTCATCATAGTCTGAGTCCTCGGCTCATCCACTACTGATATCAGTTGAGGCCCTCGACCTCTAGTAACCCTCTTCCTTTCTCTTTCCTGTATGAATTGCTCAATTTGCACAGCCCTGGAAGCTAAACCACTGAGGTCACTACAAGCCTGTCCCACGAGCTTTTCCTTCAATTGCGGATGCATTCCAGAGATGGCCATGGAAGTAAGTTGAGATTCTGGAAATGGTACTGAGCACTTTCCGGCCATCTTTCTGATTCTTTCAATGAAGTCAGTCACTTCCTCATCCACCTTCTACCGTGAAAGCGCAATGAAGTCAGGCGGCCTTTGGGCCAATTGCACTCGTCCTTGCTGAAGAGAAGCCATATTGGTGACATTCGACAAAAGCTGCCCCCCCAGTGTTGGCAGTGGCAAAAGTACTGGGGTGAGGAATCACAGGAGAAGGGCATACCTGATTAGAGAACTCCCGCTGAGGCCCAGTGAAACTCCCTCTCGATGAACAGTGATGCATGCCTCCCATAGAAGCATAGGAGGATGCCATGAGGTCCAATAGGGATGGTGTATGGCAGGCACTGATGCGTGCCTCCCAGAGAAGTAGGATGTCCTCCCTGTAATTGGCCAGGGAAAATGGGGTTGGTAGGGCTGCTACCTCATGTTGCCTGCCTGTGCTCCAGTTTCTTGGCCTGTTGCACTTCATTGTGCATCATAGGTTTAACTATGTGAGCCAATTTTTGGGACACCTGGTACATTATATCATGTATCCCCATGTCAATTTGTTGCGGAATGAATGAGGTAGTCATGACCACAGGTTCCTCCTCATGGTGAGGCGGTTCATTCGATTCCGCCTTAATCGTTGTAGTAGTATTCCCTGAAACGCCTACTGGCTCGGTGGCTCGGCCCTTTGTAGCAGTTGCCTTTCTTGAAGCATACGCCAATGATAATCCAATCTAGGAAAATCAAACGCAATGGTTTGTTCACCTTTTCTAGTCCCAGCGGGCGTGCCAAATTGTTGTTCCTTGGTTCAAACTCTTAGGTCCTAGCCGTGGATTCGGCCAGGGGTTTGAGCAAGTTTTTTGATTCCTTGTTCTTCAAGCGATTGCGCCAAGGAGAGAACTCTTCTCCTTGACTGTGGGTATCCTGACTCATCTAGAAAGGGTCAGGTTAGGTGAGAGGGGACTGCGAGGGTTGGATTATACTACTGGCTAATGTATATAAAATGAAGATAAAGTGCGATAAAAGCAGATAGATGAAATAAACGTAGAGTTTTTGATTAATTTATGTGTCTCTTTTTTGTACAATTACTCTCCTATTTATATACATAGGCCCTCGTCGACCACTAACACAGCCAACATTTGCCTACCGTGGGATCAGTCTAAGATTTGCCTTATCATTGTTCCTAAGCCCTAAGGAGGTGGAGTAACCACCCATGATCTCACTAGCACGGTTAGTGGGGTGAACTCCCTCACTCCGCTCTTCAAGACTTCGCTCCTTCGCTTGATCTTCAGCTGCTCCCACGTTCCATCTTCGTGCACGTCTCTTACGTGCCTTCCAAGTAAAACCGCCTTGCCTCGACAACTTGGTTCATTCAGCTAACCTTCGCCCCCAGACAGTAACTCCGGTACCCGAGCCTACCATGGCCATGGCACTCTATAGGCTGAGGCTGTACTCTCCCTCGGTCTCGCTCATTGCTCCTTGGGCTAACTCCTTCCTTGGGGAATTGTCTAGTGATATGCCCCGAGGGCTTCACTTGATCATTTTCTCAGGCAATTATCTCTTAAAATTCTTGTCCAGTGACCTGCCTCAATACTCCAGCTCTGCTGCCTTCTTCATTCAATCCTCGGTCTACAACCTAATTATTTTTTGGTGTTAACAGTATCAGAGATGACCGTTGACATTGACCCCTTCCCAGCATGAACATTAACATGGTTTCCTTTTCAGGGAGTGACCGGGGAAAGGAAAAGAAGAAGTATATGTGGGTCCCTAAATAAGAAGCTCCACTAGAAAGAAGAGTCCTAGCCCTTGACCGATTGGGACCCCCTATCGAGGGATCCATTGTGGCCGAGCGTGTAGCTCTCCTGCAAGGTAGATTACAGGTAAGGGAGTCAAGCCAGCATAAAGAACCTTAGAAGGGACTTCCCAAGCCAGGGAGACTGGTCTACGATCTCAGGGAACTACACTTGTCGAAACTCAATCCTGAGAGGCGAGCACCTAAACCTAAAGATCTGAGATCGAGACCCAAACACCTCCCGCATGGGGGCACGGTCGGTCGACTGATAAATCTATCGAGCAACCCACTATGCCAAGCCCAGGAGAGAAGTCTCACTCAAAGGGAGAAAGGAAGGCTGCGCAGGTCACCATAGCACAGGAATCAACATCAGTGGATATTACAATACTAAATGATCGTGAGCTGAAGCCACTAAGAGTGTGAAACCACCCTTAGGGTGCCACAAGACCAATGGATGACGAAGGCAACATCAGCAGTGTCACCCCCCAAAGCTGCTTCCAGATCTCGCTCGCAGAAGAGGAGGCTGTAGAGGGCGAGGACTATCCATAGAATGAGGGAGATGTTGCAAATGCTCAGCTCAGCTAGGGAAGAGAATATGCAGGATATTCCTGCCGCTTCAGTAGCCACTGCGCTAGACCAGGCTTTCCCAAAACCTGCCGAGGGTAAAGCTCTACAGCAACGGGGCACTGAGGAAGTCGGTCCTGACACATTCATTGATGGGGAAGGAGAGCCTAACACCATGATAGGGGTGGTGGATACAATTGGCAGCCCTCTCACTGAAGTGGTGAGCGAGTGTCTGTATGGCCCTCACAGCCCTGGACGGCCTCAGCCAATCAGTACTCTCCCTGGCACGGGGATGATGACTGAGGAAGAAATTGCAGAAGATGATCTCTTAGTTGAAGAAGAAGAGAACCCCTTCGGTCCACTCAATTTTGATGGCGATTCTATCATAGAATCAATTTTGGATGACATTATGGACGGGGATGATGGAGATTTCTTTGCTGGCATAGAAATGGTGGGACTCCTGCCACCTGAATTCTGAGGAAATAAAGACCAACCAAGAGCTCTCGAGGGAGACGTCTTCACTGAGGAAGCTGAATGGGCTGCCTTGACATAGCCCGAGGAACTAGTTACAGAAGGAATGTTGTTCGAGAAACCCACGGCAGACATGAACAGACACTTGAAGCCCCTCTATATTAAATCCCACCTACATGGGAAATTGTTCAGCCGGGTCTTCGTGGATGGTGGAGCTGTACTGAACATCATGCCGTTGGCAACAATGAAGAAGTTGGGTAAGAATGCTGAAGATCTCATCCCTACGACCATGACTATGACAAGTTTCATGGGCCACCCATCTCATGCTTTGGGTGTGTTGGTGGTCGATGTAACAGTGGGGTCGAAGGTAACTCGTTCAGCTTTCTTTGTCATTGAGGGGAAACCCTCCTATGTGTAATCCTGGGGAGAGATTGGATCCACACCAGTGAGTGTGTTCCCTCCACTCTACATCAGAAATTAATGATATGGATAGGTGACAAGGTGGAGATAGTGAAGGATGATCCCAACCCATTCCCTGTCGAGGTATAGATGTTTGAAGTTGTGTTCTATTCCCCCCATTTGCGCCCTATTGCCATTCCAGGAAACTATGACGAAGGGGGTATAGAGTCATGTGATTGGACAAAGAAGGGTTTTGAACTCAAAATGTTGGCTGACCCACGGCCTAACACCAAGAGTGATGATTAGTCTCCCACCAGAAGTACAAAGCATGCTGGATCGACTGCACCTTTTCCAGGTTGAATCCAACATTGAAGAGGCTATGTTTGGTGTAGT
The DNA here is from genome assembly GCA_039519185.1 of Astragalus membranaceus. Classification (NCBI taxonomy): domain Eukaryota; kingdom Viridiplantae; phylum Streptophyta; class Magnoliopsida; order Fabales; family Fabaceae; genus Astragalus; species Astragalus membranaceus. The sequence continues at coordinate 133,744,454 of CM076848.1, read as the reverse complement.
ACACGACGAAGATGAACTCCCAGGACACTCAGATCGGAGGACTTTGGATAACCCCGAGGACGGCATGTTGGCCGAACCCCCTCATATAGAACCCATCCAGAGAAGGGATCCTACTTTCGAAGCTCAAGACCCTCTAGTGGAAGTTAACTTAGGGAGCGAAGATGAACCAAGAATGACCAAGGTCAGTGTCAAGTTGCAACTACAGATGGTGGCTTTGATCAAGGAGTATTGCGACTACTTTGCGTGGGATTACCATGAGATGTCGGGCCTTAACAGGACGCTGGTAGAAGATAGGCTGCCCATTAAGGAAGGTTGCAAGCCCCATAAGCAACCACCAAGGATATTCAACCCCCAGTTGATGCCCCAGATCAAAGCTGAGGTGGAGAGATTACTGAAAGTAGGGTTCATAAGAAATGTCAGGTACGTAGAGTCGCTGTCCAACATAGTCCTCTTGACAAAAAAGAATGGCCAGGTGAGGGGATGTATTGAATACAGAGACCTGAACTTGGCCACTCCGAAAGATGAGTATGGTATGTAAGTGGCCGACATGATGGTCGATGCTACGGCTAACAATTCCATCTTAACATTTATGGATGGCTACTCTGGCTACAATCAGATATTCGTGGCCGAGGCTGACACCCATAAGACTGCCTTCAGGTGCCCCGGTGCCTTAGGTATCTATGAGTGGTTTGTAATGCCCTTTGGCCTCTAAAACGCAGGGGCCACGTATCAGAGGGCAATGAACGCCATCTTCCACGACCTTATTGGTAAAAGTACATAGGTATATATTGATGACGTGGTAGTCAAATCCAAGAGCTTCAAGGCCCATCTTGTAGAGCTTGAACAAGCACTCAAGCGGATGAGACTCCACAATCTTAAAATAAACCATGCAAAGTGTGCTTTTGGCGTATCTGCAGGGAATTTTCTGGATTCTTGGTGCACAACCAAGGCATTGAAGTAGACAAAAACAAGGCTCGAGCCATCCTGAAAGCTAGGCCTTTGAGAACAAAGAAGGAGTTGCAAAGCATGCTCGGCAAGATCAATTTCCTAAGGAGATTTATCGCCAACTCGGCCGGGAAGATGAAAGAGTTCTCACCCCTGTTGAGAGTAAAGAACACGGAAGAGATGGTCTGGGGAACTGAGCAATAGGAGGCCTTTGATCAGATCAAGGCTGCCTTAACTAAACCCCCTGTCTTGGTACCTCCGCAGCCAGGCAATCCTCTTAAGTTGTACATTGCAGCCGAAGAATAGGCTATTGATTGTTTGTTGGCTCAAGATGATGATAATGGGGCCAAGCGAGCTATATATTATCTCAGCAGAATCTTAAATAACGCCGAAACCCGATATTCTCCCATTGAGAAACTTTGTTTATCATTGTTCAATGCTTGTACTAAACTTGAATATTATCTATTACCTAAAGAAGTTTTGGTTGTGTGCAATGTAGATATCAGTTGGTACCTTCTTAATAGACCTGTCTTGTAGGGAAGGCTTGTAAAGTGGGACATTAAATTGAATGCATTTGCTTTTACTTATGTACCTCTGAGGGCCATCAAGGTTCAAGCTTTGGCTGACATTCTAGCCCAACACCCATGCGTGGGGGTGTGTGAATTACCCACCGAGCCCATCAACTACTTGGGGTTGAAGCCTTGCACCCTCATGTTTGACGGTTCAAGCACCCAAACAGGGGCAGGCATTGGTGTGGTGATCACTAGCCCCAACGGCAGGACACGGAGGTTCATGTGCAGGATAGGAGATCAAGCTTCTGATAATCAGGCTGAGTATTAAGCCTTGATTATGGGACTTGATATCTTGGCCGCCATGAAAGCCCAATACGTGGTGATCAAACAAATCACTAGGAAGTACAGGTGCTACAATGCGAAGCTTAAACAGCTGCGGGCCTTAGCTCATACCTTGTTAAAACTATTCGCCATTGTTGTAATTGCATACGTCCCTAGAGACCAAAACCAAGAGGCAAATGACTTGGCCCAGCAGGCTTCGGGGTATAAAGAAGGGGGAGTTGAAGTACTGCAGCAGGACACGATAGTACCAATTGAAGTGGATCCCGCTGAGGCCTGGATCGGGGTGTTAACAGAGTATCTCCGTAACCTAACGGCTAGCATTGATTTCAAGATCAAACAGAGGGCCCTTAAATACATCATGATAGGGGACGAGCTTGACAAAAGGACTACCACTAGGGTATTATTACGATGCCTCAAAAGGAAGGATGCCCATATGGTAATGGCTCAGGTGCATGAAGGAATATGCGGTGCACACAGGTCTGGCCCCATCATGAAGTGGCTTATCTACAGACACAGGTACTATTGGCCGATAATCACGGTCGATTGTTTCCAATTGGCAAAAGGCTGTGAAGCTTGTCAGCTCCATGGACCGGTCCAAAGAATGCCCGCGGACGAGCTCCATCCCAAAGTCAAACCCTGGCCGTTTAGAGGGTGGGCCATGGACCTAATTGGCAAGATATACCCTCCGAGCGTGAATGGCAGTAACTTCATCATTGTAGCTACTAATTACTTCACCAAATGGGTGGAAGCCATACCCCTTGGAAGTGTCAATCAGGCATCGATGATCAACTTCATAGAAAACCAAATCATATATAGATTTGGGATCCTTGAAATTATCACGGCCGATCAAGGCACAATGTTCACAGGAGAACAAGTAGTGGCCTTTTCCCAAGAGTATGGAATTAAGATGAGACACTCGTCTCCTTATTATGCCTAGGCTAATGGACAAGCCGAGGCTACCAATAAAATCATCATCGAGCTCATCAAGAAAATCATAGAGGATAAGCCTCGACGTACGGTGGCATGAGACTCTTAATGAGGTCCTATGGGGCATGAGGAATTCTAAGTCTACAGCCACGGGGGCGACCCCCTATCGTTAGGTATATGGTCAGGATGCCGTGCTACCACTTGATATTAGCGTTGCATCGTTACGAGAGGCTCGACAGTACTCTCTTAGTATGGATTAGTGCCAACTGGCTATGCTGATGGAGTTGGACTCAGTTGATGATGATAGACTGGCTTCCCTCAGCAGGATAGAAATAAATAAAGCCAAAATGGCCCGCGCCTGCAACAAGCATGTCAAGCCAAAAAAGTTTGTTGAAGGGGACCTTGTTTGGAAAACCATTCTGCCACTAAGGAAGAAAGACCCCAAGTTTGGCAAATGGTCCCCAAATTGGGATGAGCCCCATATCATAAGTGAAGTATTCAACGGCGGAGTGTACCGTATGATTACGTTTGACAGGGAAGATTTCGAGACAAAAATCAACGGGAAATATCTTAAAGCATATTATCCTACTCTATGGGAAAGTATGCAAGGAAAGGAAGATTGGTAGATGGAAACGAGAATTGTCAGGGCGGCACGCCACATACCGGCAGCCTAGTAAGAAAATCTTAATTGTCGGGATGGTACGCCACACACCAGCGGCCTAATGAAAACCAAAAGATTGTCAAAGGAGAATATTTACCTCTTCGCTGCCGTAGTCTCCCCCTCCACCAATTCGGGCACCTCTGGGTTTGGTAGCGTGTCGACGGAAGAAAGAACAGCCGGACCCGAAGCGACTATCATCGAAGAATCAGCTATTGGAGGAGTAGCAGAAGGATTTACTAGAAGGAAATACAGCCTACCCCAAGAAGAAACCGCAGTTGAATGTCGTTCTAGCCACGCTCTAGACAAAGACCCCCTTTTGAGATTCCAGATGCTTGAAACGTTGGTCCAAGGGTGTGCTCAGGAGATACAACTGGCTCTATTCTTGGATGATCACGCCGAGCTTGCGCACCGCCTCTTCTTGCTGAGGCCGCAAAGGTTGCAGCTCTTGGCGTAATTTGGCCAGGGTGGTCTCAATCTCTTTGATATGACGACTGGTTGCCTCTTCTTCGGCAAGGGTTAGCTTTCTCTCTGCCTCTTTTTTGTTGTAAGACATAAGGTGCATCTTCTTCTCGGACTGGAGGATGTTCAGTTGGTCTAGTGCTTGCTGGGCATTATTTTGGGTAGTCCTGGCTGCGGAATAGCGCTAGGAAATCTCTAGGAGTTGATAGGCTACTTACTTTAAAACAATTCTTCGATGCTCCGAGAAATCCCAGAAGATGCCAACCTTAAAGCTAAGGATCTTAACTCTGAGAGCTGGGTAGGATCCAAAACTATGCCTCCCTGGAGGGCTGCCTCCAGCTTCCTTAATTCATCTCCTGAGGGAGGAAATATTTGAGGCAGATCCTGAGAGGCAAAGTACCGAGCCACCCCGGCCTCGGTCACCTGATTCAGACTCGTTTGAGGAGGAGGAACTGAAGACGAACTGGATGGTAATTGAGGAAGAGGAACTGAAGACGAACTGGTTGGTAATTGAGGAGGAGTAACTGAAGACGAACTGGTTGGTAATTAAAGAGGAGGAACTGGAGATGAACTTGCTGGCAATTGAGGAATTGGAACAGGAGTAGAAAATTCATTCATGACTGTAGGGATGGCCACCTGATATGACAGACAGAGGTTAAGAAGAACGAAGCACGGCAGTGTCCTTGGCCGTTGGATGGACGAGGAGTTTCTTCTACTACCACGGCAGTGTCCTTGGCCGTTGGCGACAAGGGAGTTTCAGCTGGAGTTTTTCTGGGTGGCCTGCGGAAGATAATGCAACCTTCTTCGTCCTCGTCATCATCACGATGACCTGAAGATTCTACAACTATAACAAGAATAAGACGAGGAAGGAGATAGGAATATAAAATAGAGAGTACCTGTGCTGAAAAGAAACTCACCCGTGGCTGGATGAGACCGAGTGGATGGCCGCCGAGCAAGGACAGTGGATCCGGGTGTCATCTTGATTGTAGGAGGGGTCATGCCGATACTTGATAATGCTGCAGAAAGTGGTGGAGCTGTGTAGGGACGACCGAGGTACTGAGTCAAATATTCACCAAGCGCTCGAGGAAAGGCCAAGTCCTTAACACCAAGCCACCAACTGGTGAAGGCACTGGTTTCCCCTGGGCAAACCTCATAGTGTGCCCACACTCTTTCAGTGACTTTGTAATAATTGTTGGTCACAATCTTAAACACGTCACCATTAGTCAAGCCTTCACGATGACAGGGACCACTCATAGCTTTGTAAGGTAAAGGCACATGCTGCATGAGCCCAAATTGCCTGCAAGCAAAATTGGGATAGTAAAATTCCGCTACGACCTTGCTGTAGCGGGAAGGACCATGGTAACCAACAAGCAGATCTCGGACCACTAGGGCAGAGCGCCAATTATCACGAGCAGCATTACGGTCAGCGAGACTGAGGTTTCTGGGGAGCAAAAATCCAAGAGGAAGCAAACTTCTTTTCCAGGATGGGACCCCATGACATATTGGCGGAGTCCATGCGCAGGAGCGATTCCATGAACTTGGCCGGGGATAGTCGATGGCAGGGCATGTGTGAGAGTTGAGGCCCTAAAATTCGGCTGGTCGGAGATTTGGGAATGGTGAGCCCCGAAGACAGAATACGGACGAAGTAGAGGATAGCCCACAGCTGAAGGAACCACATCGGGCCTTGAATCTTGGTCACAGTGCCATATTCCCTAATCTGATCAAGTGTCACCTGAATACCTCTATTGAGCCCGCCGAGGAAGTAAGGGGCCCATACATAAACAGTGTCGCTGATCATCAGAGCAACAAAGGGTTGGAGTTCTTGGACAATCCCTGCAAAAACGGTGCCATAGAAAAACTTGCAAAAGAAGTACAGGAGGAAAAGCAGTATGTTCTGTTTCACTGATGTCCGCCTCGGTTCTTGAGTTCTTGACAAAAAACATGAAATAAACGCCTTCGGCGTGAACATGGTTGAAGTTAACCTTTTTGCGCAACCGGGCAGGGTGAACAGTGGGCCAAACAAAGGCGAAACTTTAATGGCAGCCACGTCAAGAACCGTGGGGGTCACCATGCCCCATTAGAAGATAAAGGCGTTAAAATCAAAGGACCAGAAGCCCAAAAGGGGAAACTGAACATCAAAATTATGAGGGATGGCAAAGGTAGACAGAGCAATCATGTCACGCAAACCCCAAACTCTCCATGTACCTTTCTTGGAATGATGGATCCTGTCAAACCAAACTTGTTAGTCATCAGTAGGTTTAGCCCAACCTTTGGTTTCTGACACTTTGGCATCAACGGTGAACCAGTCTTGAGTGATTGGTAGACCTGGCTGCGCCAAAGCTTTGAAAATCAGTTGAAAGGCGTCAAAACCCTCACGAACCTCGGAGGTGGTGGGTTGCACTGTGACATCACCAGGAACTGCGACGAGAAGATCATCTTCAGTAATACGAGGAGGAGGGCTTACCGGCGATGAATCAGAGGAAGAAGGACGCACCCGGTGGGCTTCACCATAACTATGATCACGGTTCTTCGAATTGGAGTTTGAGGACATAATGACGGAGAACAGTTATGGTGAAGAGAAAGAAATTTCCGTTAGAAGAAAATGGCAAGATTCTGAAATGTTTTAGAATGCAAACAACCGCGCAAGGTAATTATGAAGCCTAGTTATAGCTAGGGGAGTTGGTTTGCGAAGCATTGGGAACCGTTTTAGCCGCCTTATCGGTTCTCGAACAACCAAGTGTCATATAGGGATAGGTCGCTACTGCAACCGTCACATCAGGTCATATCAAGAGTTTTTGTCCCATCAGTCACGTCGCCGCGACTGCGCGACAACACAAAAAAGGGGGCAATTGTTAACACCCAAAAATAAACAAGGTCGTAGGCCGAGGGTTAAAAGTCAGATCCGAGAGGAGACTAGGACACCGAGGAGAATCACCTGACAAGTTATAAAGGATATTTACCAAAGGAACTATCTCAAAGGAGAGGCTCGAGGTAATAAATATCATAATACGCCCCGAAGAGGGATTAAGCTCGAGGGATAATGGATAAGGCCGAGGCCAAGCAAGTCTTGACTTATAGAGTACCTCGGCCACAAAGACTCGGTTAGCCTAAGTTTGGTGGCTGCAGGCCGAGGACAAGGATCAGTCGAGGGTGTGTTTGGCCGAGGTAAAGAAGACTTGCTTGCAAGGCAAGGAAGGGCATGTGGACAAAACGTGGGAGCAGTTGAAGGTTGAGTGAATAAGAGAAGCCTTGAGGAGTGGAGTGAAGAGGTTTTAGCACCCCACTAACTGTGCTTGTGGGATCGTGGGTAATGGCTCCTATTTCTTAGGGCTAGAAGAGAGATTAGGCGTTGATCTTCAATTGATCCAACGGTAGGCAAATGTAGGCTCGCATAGTGGCCGACGAGGGCCTATGTATATATATAGAGAAGAATACTTGTACAAATAGACACAATCAATCAATACACAACTTATTTTTCTCTCGCAATTTACCTTTACCGCATTTTTACTTTACTTTAATTTTATGCATTAGTCAATAGATAATCCAATCCTCGCGTCCCCTCTACCCAACCTAACACTCTTTGGAGGAGTTAGGAAACCCACAGTTGAGGAACAGAGTTCCTTCCTAAAGGCAATTGCTTGAAGAACAGAGGAATCAAAGACTGTCCAAACCCCTGGCCGATACCACGGCTAGGATATAAGAGTTTGACGACAACAGTTGTATATCGTGAGTAAGACCTACGATGGTGGGGCTTACCAATTAATTTCGCAAGAGGGTGAAGATTTCAAAAAGAAAATAAATGGCAAATATTTGAAAGTGTATTATCCCACTATGTGTGAAAGCATGCAAAAGTGGGGCATTACTGCCCAATTGTTCAAATGTGGGGCGCCACACATTGGCGACCAATAGTGTTCACAAAAGACAAAAGAAAACTAGAGAGAGTAACTTAATCTTCTTGATTGCCCTCAGGGATAAGGAGGTCGCCAGCAGCCGTCTGATCTTCTTGATTTACTTGGCTCACTTCAGGGACTCTCGAGACAGGCTCCGTCGGAGTTGATGGGACATCAATAGCAACTTCAATGGAGTCCACCGCCGTAGTCTCAGGAATTGTTTCAATAGCCTCTGTCACGGTGGCGTTAGGTGTAGCTTCCTGTGATACTTCTTCCCTGTCCTCGACAGTCACACTGGTCCCGATGTTTTCTATCTCAGGGGCATTGGATGTAGGAGTGTGCTCTGAAGAGGGAGATTTTGGAGGAGGGGGTTGATTTTCGACCAAGGTTTGAACGCCGTCTTCCCCAACCAGAACCTCTGGATCAAGGGCTTGCTCAAGTGAAGCACGCAGGTCACCCCATGCTGCTATGGTGTTATGGATATCCTCACAACTGTGGTGGAGATCTGCTTCGAGTCCTGGTTGTTGTGGGAGAAGAAGGGTCAATTTGGGGTCCAATGACGAACTGCGATGATAAAGTTGTTGAAGGCTGATGAATATGGCTGCAAGTTTCTGTTTGACAGCTAAATTTTGAGGAACGAGAATAGCCAATTCTGCTTGGAGGGACTTGATAGAGGCTTCGATGGCTGCATCCATTGGTTAACCGTTTCCTGGTCTTTCAACACTGCACTCTTCTCTTGACCTAGGGTGAGGAAAGTGGCCCAGTAACCTTCCTTCTCGGCTTGAAAATCTGCCAATCTTCTGGGCTCGAGCATAAGTGTTTGATAGGTCACTGAGCTGCAGGGCTATCTGCTGAAAGGCATGTTCTTCTACTCTGAAACCTCAACCGAGTTTGATAGTCGGAACAACGAAGCTCAGAGATCTGTCACTTGCTCCTCCCTGGTAGGAATTTCCCCAGCCAGAGCAGCATTTACCTGAGAGAGATCATCTCTAGTGAGTAGGTTGGCGCTGGAGGCTCGTCCAAGCTCATGAAGTATCAGGCTAATTCTTCCTCCGAAACCACGAGATCCTCTGTGACTAATGACAGGGAGAAGGAACAATGGGCTCTTCGTTTGAAGGGATTTGAGCTTCACCGACACGATCTTGAAGGAAGAAAAGTAAAGTTTAGAAACGGTAAACAGGAGTTAAGGGAATTGCTAGAAGAATCGCTTACCATGGTGTGTTCAAGGTCGTGTCATGGAGAAGACGTCGCCCCCAGAGGTGGATGATTTTTCTGCCAACACACATTAGTGATCAGTAAAGGCTAGGACAATGATATTGTTGGAGGTTTAGAAGGAAAACCTACCCGTAGTCTCTTGAAATGAGGAGTTTGGCTGTCTACAACCGGAGATGAGGGGGTGAGTAGTAGAGCTCTCAATTTGGGCGGGCTCGGCCCATTCGGGCCAAAGACAATCTCGGGCACGCACGGGCTAGGCTAATTTTATTTTGGGCTCATAAAATACGAGCCCAGACCAGCCCTTTTCGGGTTGTGCGGGTTGCGGGCTGGCCCATGGGCTCCTAAAAATAAATTTTGCAGTAATAAAGAACGTGTTTCGTTCAACAATTCTCAAACCCAAATATTTTCAATTTTCACCAACAAGTTTCAACCAAATCATAAATACAATGTCAACCGACATGGTGAAAAAGCTGGGACTGATTACGATATGATATATACACCAATACTGGTATCATATACATAACTTACATGCATAGAGGTTCTATACTTTTCATACTAAAGCTTTTAATGTAAAATAATCCAACATATAAATCATATAAGGGTCAAACTATAGAGCATTTTGTCACATCTCCAACTACTTTCGTTATAAAATGGTTGAGATCAAAGTGGATAAACATATGTATATAAGTATTAGGAGAGAGTAACTTGAGTTGAAATTGGGCTTGGAGTGAAACTGGCCTATACACTAGAATTACCATTGGGCCATTTTAAAAAGTTTGAACTCTAGTTAAAAACTGTAGTTGCACTTCTTTTTTTTTAAAAGTGTCGGGCCGGTGATAACTCTATTTTATATAGAGTGATTTCATGCATCTAAACATAACTAATTGCTTGAAATCAAGTGTAATATGTGTTAAATATAGTAGTACGAATAAAATAACAACATTTATGGTTTCAAGATAAATGCCATTCATAATTTAGCACTTTGTATCTATATTGGTATGTTTGATGTGTTTGTTCAGTGCACCTGCAGCCGATGCACCTGCACCAGGAAAACAACAGTGCATCTGCACTAAAAGCATTAACAACAGTGCATCTGCACTAAATACATTTACAACAGGGCACCTGCACTAAGGTGCATCTGCACCATCCTGCACTAAAGACAGATTACCCAACATTGGAAGCACCTCAAACCATACCAATGCATAAACACCTCAATGGCATCATGCTTAGTGATAAGTCACATGGAGGCACATGCCAACATGCAGAAGGAGGCGCCTAAAATAGAAGACCATCATGATGGATCATTCATAAAAGACACATGGACTTCCACGATTGGACCTCTCTTTGAGGCTGAGTGTTGGACTAAATCCCCTTCATCAAAGATCTGAAAAGTAACCATGGTTAAGCCTCCTTAGGTTAGCGTGATCTCCAAGCAAAACCTCACTTGAAGGAAACCGGCAAGGCTATATAAAGGTTTCCACTTGTCACTTGAAGACATACCATTACATACACACTCCATTATAGTCTATAATCATTTCCTTTCTTGTATTTTATTTCCTTTTATAGTTTTAAGTTAGTAGTTAGTTTGCAAGAGGGTAAGGAAGGAATTGACGACTTCTCCCTTCACTTCTTCATCTTAGTTAGGTGCAGGAAATCAATGCATCTGCACTGCTAGGCAAACTTATGCAAGAGTACCTTCAATCAGTGTAATCTCTACCCTATTGATATCTCTTGTACTTTCCATTATATCAACATGCTTTATTCCATCTATTTTTGCCTTGCAATGCATATTATGAGCTAAACCTCTTTGGTTGAGATGTTCTAACTTTATAATGAGCTTTTGAGTAAGCTATTGTGCTTTTAAGTGTTGTATGCATCTTTGTTCTTGTGTTATACTACATCCATATTATTTTAAGGTTGATCGCTTAGAATAAGTAGAGTTATATTCACAGACATGGTTTATAACTAGAAATCCAGACTAATAAGGGTGGGTGTTTTAATGAAGGCTTTGTTAACTTGTGTAATAAAGAAAACTTTGTTAAAACCATGTTAAGTCCTAGACATAGGATAACATAGTCCTTAGGGTGATACAGTGGGTACTTCAAAGGCAGGAGTTAACTTATTTAGCAAGCCTAGACATAGGAAGCTTGTAATGAAACTCTGAAGAAAGTAGCTGAAAGGCACATACTGATGCAGCTGCACCTAATGCATCTGCACCACATAAACACACAAACTCTCAAAAGTGAATTATTTAGTGAAGACATCTCAACTATCATTCTCAACTGATTTCCTTCATATTTTATTGCATATTTACATTCTCTTTACTTATCACCATCATCCCAATTTGTGAGTAGTATAGTTCACACTAATTTATACACTTTTAAACTACAAGAGTTAATCCAATCCCTGTGGGTTCGATCTTTTATACTACTTGTTTGTGACTGTGTATACTTGCACATCTTTTTCACACACCAGCCGGCGGGCTGGGCCAGCCCACATGGGCTGAAACATTTTCGGGCTGGGCTGGGCCAATTTTTTTCATAACTCATATTTCTCAGCCCAACCCGCCTATTTTGTCGGGCTGGATGGGCTCATTTTGACGGCTCTAGTGAGTAGTAGGTCCCGAGTTCGTTTCTAGTGTGTTAGGGGAAGGTCATCTTCATCATCTTCGTCGTCATCATCAGAGAGATGAACAAAAATTAGTTCTTGAACTGCAAAAAAGGGAGTCCATTAACTGATGCTAACGGAGATAGTAAGGATAACAAAATGATGGAAGATTGGCCAATGGTGAACTTACTAGGAGTGAATCTGGGAGCAGTGATAAACCTCAACCGAGGAGAGGAACGCTGAGGAGGAGAAGGATTGAGGACTGGTTTCTTTTTCTTCTTCTTTTCTGGTTCACTGGCAGGTAGAGTGGTAATTGTGACAGGTGGTGGACTGGCAATGGTAGCCATCAAATTTGGTCGAGCAGGAAGACCCCTAGCAGCACCCATGTATCGGTTGATGTAGTCAGCAATGGGCTTCGATAAAAGGCATTTGGTGACCAGCGGCCACCACCTTTGGTAGTCGCATTCCCGCCAATCTACTGGTGATATCCACCCCAAGTAAACGTCAAGAACTTGAAATGGTAGGTTTTCAAAACGCTCTTGAGATCCATGAACAAGAGTTTTTTCCTTTTGTGGACAGGAGCCAGAGAGTCGTGGGGTAAAGGAATCTGCTGGCCGAGGCCAAATTGCCGGGCTACAAAGTTGGGATGATATGGTTAAGGAGTGAGGAGGTTGTTGAGAGAAGAGAGTCTAACATTGGCAATGAGATCCCTGGCCACAAGGACACAACACCAGTTGGCGACCATGTAATGGCTGTCTTCAGCAGGGAGATCTTGTTGGATTACATGAAAGATCCATGCATGACCAATGTTCTTCCTGAAGACGGGACACCAGTCGAAGTCGGCAGGGGAAACATCAAAGAGTGCCCGAAGTACTTCCTAGCGCTCCACGGGCAAGACTGAGGCCTTGGCAGGTTCCAAGCCCAAAACCCTAGGGGGAGATTCTGAAGGTGAAGAGGCATTTGCCGAAAAGTGAGGAAAGTAGAGGTGAACCCATAGTTGGAGGATCCAGATAGGGCCCTCGGCCTTGGCATAATTCCCAATGTCCCTGAGTTGCCGGAGTAGGCTCTCCTTTCGCTTGTAGAGGAGATCCAAGAAGAAAGGAGCCCAAGCGATACCGCGGCCGGAGAGCATCATGTGGATGAAGGGCGAAAGCTCTTTCACGACCCCAAAGGATTTAGTGCTGCAGAAGTACTTACTGAAGAAATACATTACGAAGGCATGATGTTTTCCCTTTCCGTCACTTCACCTATTTTCTTGGCGTTCCAGGCCATGAGATTGGTAAAGGCAGGAGTGAAGGAGTACTCAGGGTCGACGCTGGAGAAGTTGGGGTCAGCATGCACATCGCGACCACCAGCGAGAAGACCGAGGATGGTAGCCACGTCTGTCATACCCCAATTTTGTCCGGCTTAGGTCAAAACCCTAATTTTCCACAAAAAAATAAATAAATTGAAGAGCGAAGAGCCTTATGCACTGCATTTCGGATCCTAGAAGGCGTTCCAAGGTTCTTGAAATCATTTTTAGGGTTGGAACGCATTTTTCGGGCAAATTAGGGTTTGAGTCAAAAAGGGTATTTTGGTCAATTATAACATTTTTTTTCTCGCTTTCAAAAAGGCTCAAAAATATGTATAATTAAAAATAGAAATCTGAAATCAAAATAAAAAAAATGAATAACAAAATAATATTGGATGCTTATTGTATTTTTAGAATTAGGGCTAATTCCTTTTTAGGTGCTTTTTGCTTTTATCCATTTTTGGCTAAAGTAAGCACTAATTTTACAAGCAAACAACCTCCCTCACTCCATCCTCATGCTCCACGCCACCCCTCACATCAGCCCACATCAAGTGCACATCACAGAAGCCTTTCATCATTTCTTTTACAAGCACACCTTTGAGTCCAATAACATTCAATACACAACATATTTTTTACCTTCCTTCTCTCTACACCACTAAATACACACTAATTTCTTTACTTCCCTCTCACAACTTTAAACCCATTAGATCTTTGGCCTCCCAGAGAAATTCAATAAGAACAACTCACTCCTCTCCTCCCAAAAGCCCCCAAAAAAAACCGTAGCCCCTCTCCTCTCCCTCACTTCCTCTTGTTTTTCTTTCATCTCAAAGGAACCTTCCCATTTTCTCCTACACCAAAAAACCCTAACAAACAACTCACCTCATTTGCATCCCTCTTTCACATACTCCCTCCATTTCTCATTCAAAGTTCAAGCATCATCATCAAGTGGGTACTTCTTTGAAGAATATTGGAGTTTTGTTGATTTGTGTCTAGCTTCATCTTCTCATCTCGCTTTCTAGCTCAGAGCTAAGGTAATCCTTAAAACCTTGCATCATCTTTGAGTATTTCCTCAAAAATATAAAAAGCATTCATCCTATCATCTTCATATTCTCATATTGTTGATTGTTGTTGGTGAGAGGTGTCATAAGCACTTTGACAAGCACTTAGGAAGGCTTGGGTGCTTATGGTGCTTCTCACCCTTTAATAAATGTTGATTTGTGTTGATTTGGATCTTAATCCTTGCCTTTCATGAAATAAAATGTTGTTTTATGGCATGTTGTATTTCGCATACTCTCATAAAAATGTGATTTGCTAGTTGTTGTTGTGTTTTCTTACATTTCCTTGCATATTCACTCATGTTTGCATAACTTTCACAAAATAAGAAACCCATTTCAAGCATGATAACATTCGGCCATGGGCCTAGGTTTAGGGTTCTTGAATGCTTTTGTTTATTTCATGATTTGGGGATGAATAATAGTTGATTTAGGGTATGTATGCTCCTAGGTTTTAACATAAAAAATTAGGGTTTGGGTTTGCTTTAATAAACTTGTTTTTGTTGATGATTGGCAAGGTGATTCACACTTGTGCACTTGTGCACTTAATCTTAAGTGTGAGGATTGACCAAAGTGATTCAACATTCTTTGATACTTTGGTTGCTAAATAATTTGCTTGCTTATGCTTGCCTATGATCATGATTGAGGCAACTCTTTTCCTTAAGCTAACAATTTCATTGTCCACTCTCATATAAGAATATCATCAACACTTAGATAGGTCAATTCCATACATTGCATCTTCCAATAGATGCGCATTTAGATTCCCTTGCGTCTTGTAGAAATATTTGAGTATGGTTCTCACCTAGCATCTTCCATTAGATGTGCATTTAGGTTCAATCTTGCCTACTCTTGTATTCTTGCTTAAATGCCCAATTCAAGTTCCTTCCTTGCTTACCTTTGTGTTGTGATCTAATATGTATAGTTTAGGCTTGATCTTTGTTTGCGAATTCAAATGTTGTTGCTTAATGATTTGATTCCAATGATCGTGTTATGCTTGAATTCACTAATTCTTTCTTGCACTCATTGTTTTCATTTCTAAACGACCTGGCATAAAAATGGTTACTAGTGGCAATCCATCACAACCTTTGTTGGTTTGATTGTCATGAAAGCCTCAATTTCAAAAGAATTTTCGTAAGCATAAAGCAAGCTACTAGTGATAATCCATCACAACCTTTGTTGGTTTGATTATCATGAACGCGTCCAATTTCAAAAAGCATTTTTCTAAGTATCAAAGAATCAAAAACAAGTTATTAGCGGTGATCCATCATAATCTTTGTTAGTTTGATCATCATGAAAGCTTTCATTTTCAGAAGGCGTTTCAAAAAGATTTTTCAAAGCTCGTTAGAACTACGTCGCTTTGATTCCCATTTGGGATACGTAGGAGCGAGTCACATTCTCGTCAAGCGCAATCGTAAAAAGTTTAGCATTTGCATAACAAAAAGGAAAGAGTTATTTTCATAACAGAAAAGACTCACTTTTGCAAGCCAAGATCGTTTTCAGAACAAAAAACATTCCCCTTTCAAGGAGCATTTTCAAACCCATCGTCGCTAGTGGTTAATCAGAACCTTTGTTCGTCTAGCCATTGGCGGCGATGTCTTTTTCCCAAAAGAACAACTGGCGATGATCACTCATAACCTTTGTTAGTCTGACCATTCGTGCCAATCAACCTCTTTCGAAAACCACTTTCAAAGAAGCAAATAAAAAGCAGGTTGCTACTAGTAGTCAATCAGAACCTTTGTTCGTCTGACTGGTGGTAGTGACCCTCATTTTCTAGAGTACTTAGCGGTGATTACCCATAACCTTGGTTAGTTTAATCATTCACTAAATGCTCGTCCTATTTCGAAAACTCACTAAAAAGATAAAAGACAAAAACATTTTTCAGGACAAAGAAGAACTACGTAGCTTTGAGTTCTCCATCGCACCGGGAGATACGTAGGAGCGGGCCATGTCCCGTCAAGCGTTTTTTTTTTCTAAAAACCTGTTTTTCTCCTTTTTCATAATAAATAAGGATTTGCATTAACATTTTTTTTAATAAGAAATAGAGAGGCAAAATTAAGTACTTTCAAGTCAACACACTAAAACCACACACCTGATTAAAGGTTCCCTCTCAGTAGAGAGGACGTGTGGGGTGCTTATACCTTCCCTGCGCGTAATCGACCCCCGAACCCTATTCTCTAGTTTCGCAAGACCAATCGCTTTCCAAAAAAGGTTTTCCTAATATTTTCCTTAATAAATATTGGTGGCGGCTTCATTGTTTTAAAAAGTTGTGAACGAGGAAGGTTCTCCCTCAGGGACTTTTTCGGGCACAACAGCTGGCGACTTCACTGGGGACTAAAAAACATTTTTTTCAAAAGTGGGTCAAGCCTAATTAATTAAGTGTGTGGTTTGTGTGATTGATTTGAACATCTTGCTTTGCCTCTATTCTTCTTCTTTTTCATAAGCATGTCGCATCCATATGCATTCTTCTTCTATGCTTGCTTTTGTTTAAAATAATAGATAGTTACTTCTTTGCTTAAATGCTTAGTTCCCTCATGCATACTTCCCCTCTCTTGTCATGTCCCCTTCTTCTTTGCTCCCTTTCTTAAGCAAGTAGTGCATTGCTGTTGGCACCCCAGGCTTGTTTGTATTTGAATGACATTGAACCCTAGAGTAGACAACATGCTATTGTCTGGACTGTTCTGGATTTTTCATTTGCTGGTGGGATAGTTTTTAAGGAAATGCCTTTCGCATACACACACTTGCACATTGAGATTATATGATTAGAGAAAGAGACCATAACCCAGGTCTGTTAGGATACCATAGGATGAGTGGATTCGAGTAGTGGGGGCCCATCAGGACCTTCATCTGTTTGGCTACTCGCGAAAGTTTCAATCAGAGTTGTGCTCTTTCGTGATACCTTGTACCTAGCAGTTTGCTGCATTTACAAGGAATTTCGTGAAAGAGACTGTGGCTCTGATGACCTTTGTGAGGGTGTGAATAGAGCTACATGAGAAGATTACCCCTAAAGTGCCTTAGATCATAGGTTCTACCCCTTTTTAGGTCACAAGGCCCATTCAGTTTAATCAATTTTTCCTTCCAAATTTTCGAAAATCAAAAAAGATGTGCTTTTCCTTTTCAATAAACGCCTATATGAGGTGGCATTAGTGTGGAAAATTTCAAATTACCACCTGTAAATATCCTCTTTCTGCAAAAACACAAAAAAGAAGCATCATTGCATCATTGCATAATTGCATCATTACACCATTTGCATCATTTGCATTAAATAAAACCCGATTTTGAAAATCGTTCGTCATGCATCTGAGTTGTTTGCCGGGATTGTAAAGTAACTTGGAATCTTGTCTTAGGTGGGAAAGATAAAGCAACATGGGATCAAGAAGCGAGATTGTACTCAATTCAAGGTTTCTGGTTGTCAGGAGAATAGATGTAGAGGGTTTGAAAGAGTTTGTTTCCTTGATGGAGTCGGAAGAGAGGGATCTATTCGGGAAGGCTTATGGTAACCTCCTCAGATTGTTACAATTAGATGTCCAAGAGAGTGCTATTATGGCCCTGAGCCGATTCTATGATCCGGACATTCGATGCTTCCTCTTCAAAGACTTTCAGTTATCACCAACTCTCGAGGAGTATGAACAGATTCCGGGGTTCTCAAGGTCAGAGTTAGCACCTTACCAATATCAGAAACATCGGTATTCAGACCAGAGACTCTCTTTGTTGCTGCAAGTCAGTGTGAAGGAATTGGAGCTTCATAAAGAAAGGAAGAACCGTATCAGGGGTTTCCCGCTATGTTATTTCGAAGGTTTATTGAAGTTTTATGCCCAGAATAAGAAGTGGGGTCCTTTCAAGCAGCTGTTAGCCCTAACTATTTTTGGGATCGTCCTTTTCCCTCAGGTCGAGAAGTTCATTGATGAGACCGCTATTGGGCTTTTTCTAGCATTCATAAGTAAAGAAAATCCGATTAACCCTGTGCCAGCAATCCTTGCAGATACCTACTATTCCTTCACTCATCACCGTGTGTTAGGAAAGAAGAAGGTTGCTTGCTCTTTCCATGTTCTCTACACCTGGTTCCTCAACCATGTTGTCACTCATAAGACGAAAGCCGCGGACTTAGTAGGATATGCCCTGTGTTGTGATGTAGAAGCCAGAAGTGCACGAGAATGGGTGCACACTTTAGAGAATCTCAGTGCTCTCAAAGTCTGTTGGTTCAATCATCCGTGTTGGAAAGATAGGCCTTCAATACTGTTCCGGTGCGGCAATTTCCAGAATGGACCCTTAATGGGAACTCAAGGCTGCATCAATTACAATCCCTCTCTCACCATCAGACAGCTTGGGTATCCTAAGAAGAATGCACCCACTGAAGACCTGTTAGCCCCAATCTTTCTCGATAAAGAAGATCCAAAGAACCAAGGCTTGCTTCAGAAAATTTCAAAGGCTTGGGAAGGTGTAGTTTACAAGGATAAAGCGGAGATCATAAAGAAAACGGGTGATGTTACTTTCTACCAATGGCTTCACCAAAGAATTCAAAATGTTAGCCCGCCTCGTCAGAATTCATCGTCAGTTGAGAAAGAAGTCCCAGAGCTTCACGTTCCAAGTCTCAACGAACTAAGTGAGGTCAAATCTGCTTTGTTCAAGGTAGAAGAAGAAAAGAAAGCCTTACGAGATGAGTTGGGGAAAGTAATTTCTGAGAAGAGAAAGTTAGAGAACGAGAATGAACGCAAGGCCGAAGCCCTTAAAGAAAGCAGCAAGAAGCTTAGGAAAGAAGAGGAAAGTAATGAAAAAATGAAGGAATATCTGAAAGGTGCCAAAGATGAGTTGAAAAGATTGAATGCCAAGGTGGGTGAGGCCATGGTTAGAGCAAACGAATGGAGGAAGTTGTTCAAAAAGTCTGCGCAAAGTGAGAGAACTACAAAGGAATCACTAGAGGAATTCAAGAAGAAGTCTCAGTCTGTGACGTGCGAGCTTGAAAGTCAAATAGAGTGCATCAGACAAGATAGAGATGCAATTGTGAACATTCTTAGAGAGTATCAGCAGGCTTTAAGGGTGGAGCAAGAGAATTCAGATGAGCTAAGGAGGAATCTGAGTCATATCAATGATGCTTACCGACAGGTAAGAGAGGAGAGTCAGTACTGGGAATACCGTCTTCTCGAGTTAATGGGTAGGATTGAAAAGCAAGAGGTCATAGTTGAGATGAGGGCAGAAATTCAGCAATGGAAGAACAAGTTCTCCAAATTGGCATGGTTGGCTAACCAGGCGGTGAGGGATGTTCCCAAGAGGTTGAGAAAGGCAGAAGCTGAGATGCTGCCTTACAACACTCCGGTGCGAGTATATGAATTCGTGGAGTACTGCAGATCTCTGACCGAGGAACTCATGGAAAGGGCAAGAGAAGCTGCTGCAGCCAACAAAAAGGAGAAGAACCGAGAGAAGATGAAGGCAATAGGTTTTTAGATTTAAATTCTCCTTTTTAGAATGTTCACTAGGAGATTGTAATTTTTCTTTTCTTAAAGGATGTTGTGTTTTTCTTTTCAAAGCGTTGTATTGCACATTTAAGGATATTGTATCTTGTTCTTGGAATGATATGATGCTTGAATGATGTACGTTTATCTCACTTGTTGATCCCAGCCGCGTTATGTCCTTGAAAATATTTGAGCATACACCTACGACAAGAGCAAGTTGCACTGTGATTCCCGGCAATAAACAACAAATAACATAAAAAAAAAATAAAAAAATCATGTGCATTGCATTCATTAATTTGTTCCTTTGCTTATGAAAATGTTTTCAACTCAAACAGAAGATAAGGCAAGCTGGTGCGACCACATCCGTATTGGACACGTTCAAAGGCCAGAGGAATGGCAATTTTGAGTGACCCCGATCAACCTCAACCAGAGAATCAGAATCCTCCAGCTTCAGGCTCAGAATGAAAATGGAACAGGCCAAGGTCCCGAGGTACAGAATCAGAACCATTCAGCTCCAGGTAGCTCCAGTCAAGGTGATCCTGAGTTGAGAAACGAAATGAATGCCATGAAGGCACAGATGAGCGAGATGATGAGACTCCTGTTGTCCTTGAAGAATGGAAACGACTTTCAAGCTGCTCAGTGGCCTCCTTATGGCCTTCCTTTGGGTTATAGTCCTCCAAATCAAGGGGCTAACCCAGGAGATTGCCCCGGGGCAATAGACGAGAATGTACGGCCAACGTCTGTCGGGTCAGAAGGAATGGCTGGTGAACCCCAGGTTCAGATCCCACATACAATTGTTATACCTCAGCCTACTCCTTAGATCCTCAGTCCACAGCCAGCTGCCTTTCCACAGACTCAAGGTTTCGTATCTGGAAACTCCGTTTACCCTCAAGTTCAACACTCAATGCCTCCACCTCCTTATGGTATAAGTCATTCCCCTCAAGTCTATTCCGCGGAGCACCAACCGACCAGAGAGCAGTTCCAGATGTTAGAAGAAAGGCTAAGAATGATTGAAGGCTTTGGCTCCAAGGCAAGGGAGGCCAGAGACCTATGCCTCATTCCTGATGTAGTGTTGCCGCCAAAATTCAAGGTCCCCGATTTTGACAAGTACAGAGGTGCGACCTGCCCAAAGAGTCACTTAACGATGTATTGTAGGAAGATGTCTACCTACTCCCGTGATGACAAATTGCTAATCCATTGCTTCCAAGATAGTCTTGCCGGGGTATCCCTTAATTGGTATATGAAGTTAGAGCCATCCCAAGTCCGCTGCTGGAAGGATTTAGCAGATGCATTCCTCAAGCAGTATCAATATAATACGGACATGGCGCCGGACCGAACACAGCTGCAGAATATGAGCAAGAAGGAGAATGAATCATTCAAGGAGTACGCCCAGCGATGAAGGGCTTTGGCAGCACAAGTCACACCTCCTCTTTTAGACAAAGAATTGGTTTCTATGTTCATGGAAACCTTACCACCGCTATATTATGATCGTCTGATCAGCAGTGCATCATCCAATTTTTCAGATGTGGTGATTGTGGGAGAGAGATTGGAGAACGGATTGAGAAGTGGAAAGATTGCACAGGGGTCCACAAGTAACACAAGTTTCCAAAAGAAGCCATTCTCCGGCTTTCCCAAAAAGAAAGAGGGGGAAACCAATACCATCACTATCAGCCCACCCAACATCCCAGTCCCCACTCCCACACAAACAGCCCATCCATTCCAAAACAACAACCAAAGCAACCACCAAAGGACCTATCAAAACCGAACAACCTTTGACCCAATTCCCATGTCATACACAGACCTATTCAACTACCTCATCACCAATAAGCTCATTAATACAAGACCCATGAAACCTGTTCAACCACCTTACTTCAGAGGATACAACCCCAATAGTACCTGTGCCTTCCACGAAGGGGAAGTTGGGCACGTTGTGGATGATTGCAAAGCCTTCAAGATAGTGGTGCAGGACTTGATAGACAAAAAAGGCATAACTTTCAAGCAGAAGGATCCAAATATCACGACTAACCCGCTGCCTGGTCATGGGAAGCATGCCACTAATGCAATCATGGATATGAAAGAGCAGTCCCTAATCAGATCAGTAGAAGATATTCAGACTCCCCTAGAAATCATTCATGCAGAATTGTTCGAATGCGGGATTATTAGGATGGGTTGTGTTCAGAAAGGAGCTTGTGCTAATGTCAGGTGTGTAGGAGCATGTGAAGCATTCAAGGTGATGTTACAGGATCTGATGGACCGCCACATCATCCAGGTGGGTATACAGGGGAGAGAGGAGGATGTTCTGACCCTCCAATCAGAAGGGGGCAAAGATGTGCAGAGACCTATCGAGGTGCCATATAGTCGGAATTCGGCTGTGGCAAGACCAAAGATTATTGTGATCCCAGTCCCAGCTCCTAGCCAGAAGAACACTGATGTCCCATGGAGCTACAGTGTGCCAATTCCAGCTCCGAGATCTCGAGCCGCTCTTGACGTCACCAATATTGCAGGAAGTAGTGGGGTAACTAGAAGTGGGCGTGTGTATATTCCCCAAGCTCAGGAAGAGGATCCTTCTAAGGCAACAGAAGAGAGAATCCGAAAAGGAAAGAATGTAGAGCCAGATCCTGTGATAAATAGGAAGGTGTCAGACCCAGAGGTTGCTGAATTCTTGAAAATAATGCGACAGGGTGACTACAAAGTGGTGGATCAGCTACACCACACCCCAGCCAAAATTTCCATCATGTCCCTATTACTAAACTCGGAAGCCCACCGTGACCCCTTGGTTAAAGTACTAAATGAGGCCCATGTCGCCCAAGATATTACTGTTAATCAGTTGGATGGTATAGTAGGGAACATCGTTGCATCTAATTACATTACTTTCACTGATGATGAACTCACCCCAGAGGGGAAGGGGCACAATAGGGCGTTGCATATCTCAGTGAAGTGCGGTGAATACACACTCTCCAGGGTTCTCATTGACAATGGATCCTCATTGAATGTTATGCCCAGATCAACGATGAAAAAGTTAGAGGTAGATTGTTCCTACATGAAACCCAGCTCAACCCTGGTCAGAGCCTTTGATGGGTCTAAGAAAGAAGTCATAGGGGAAATGGAGTTCCCGATGCAAATAGGGCCTGAGGTGTTCTGTGTGACTTTTCAAATTATGGATATTGAGTCCTCGTACAGCTGTCTCTTGGGGAGACCTTGGATCCATGCAGCAGGCGCTGTCCCTTCAACACTTCACCAAAAACTCAAGTTTATAGTCGACGATAAGCTTGTAGTTGTTTGTGGGGAGGAAGAGTTCACAATCAGCAAACCTGTCCCCTCTCATTATATTGAAGCTGCAGAGGAATCCCTCGAATCCGCCTTTCAATCCCTAGAAATTGCGAACACTGTGTTCGTAAGTGAAGAATCCCCAGTACCGGTACCCAAGTGGTCCAATGCTGATATTATGGTAGCGAAAGTTATGCTGAAGAGTGGCTATCAGATTGGGAAGGGGCTAGGAAGATCTGAGCAAGGAATTCCGTCGCCTGTGCATCTGCGAGAATACAAGGACAGATGTGGGTTAGGTTACTGGCCCACTCCAGCTGATAAGAAAAGAATGGCTGAGGAAAAGCGTGAGAAGAGATTGGCTAGGCTTCAGGGGAGAGAACCCCGATTGATGATGGTCCCCATAGATGACCTCAAACGGAATTTCAGGAGTGCTGGCATGCTGAACCCTAATCAGATAGCTGTCATCGAGGAAGAGTTAGTTGAAGAAGGCGGGGATCGAGGCCTGGTTCGTCGCAGTGTTGCAGGAGAAGAAATTGGCAACTGGAAGATCGTTGATTTCCCTGTTGTTTTCATTTCAAAGTAATGATCTTTGTAATGCAAATCCTTTGGCTCTGCCCAAGGCCTTAGGACATTTTCATAGGGGCATGCATGTTTTCTTTTGGATATCATCTATCAATAAATGTAGTTTTGAATTCTCAAATGAATAAAATAGCTTTTTGCGTCTTCATTTTGTGTCTCTATTTTTACTTGTTCATTGCTTTTCTATTCCCGCAAATGCAGATCTAAAATGAATACCTCTAAAAATAATGATGCCAGCGGTTCATATGTTAATTTTGATTACCCCGTTAATCAAGCTGAGGAGGATGCTGAGGATGACTGGGAAACTCCACCAGAATTGATGAGAATGGTTGAGCAAGAAGAAAAGGTTATTCAGCCACATGGGGAAACTATTGAGATCGTCAATTTAGGCAGAGGGCGAAAAGAAAGAAGTCAAGGTTGGCACTTCAATGAAAAAGAGTGAGCACGAGAAGTTGGTTCAACTCCTGCGTGACTACATTGATGTCTTTGCATGGTCGTATGAAGATATGCCCGGGTTAGATACTGATATAGTGGTGCACAAGCTGCCAGTCAAGCCTGAGTGCCCTCCAGTTAAACAGAAGTTAAGGAGGATGAAGCCTGAGATGTCTTTAAAGATCAGAGACGAAGTGAAGAAACAGTTTGACGCTGGTTTCCTAGCCGTGGCCAAGTATCCCCAGTGGGTTGCTAACATTGTGCCAGTGCCCAAAAAGGATGGGAAAGTTAGAATGTGTGTTGATTACAGAGATCTGAATCGTGCCAGTCCCAAAGACGATTTTCCCTTGCCTCATATTGATGTCCTAGTAGACAGCACAGCACAGCACTCCCTTTTCTCCTTCATGGACGGGTATTCGGGGTATAATCAGATTAAAATGGCTCCTGAGGATATGGAGAAGACTACTTTCACAACTCTCTGGGGAACGTTCTGCTATCAGGTCATGCCGTTTGGGTTGAAGAATGTCGGCGCTACTTACCAAAGAGCTATGGTCACGTTATTCCACGATATGATGCACAAAGAGATCGAGGTGTACATGGACGATATGATCGCAAAGTCCAGAACAGATGAAGAGCACGTTGTTAATTTGCGGAAGCTCTTTGAACGGTTGAGAAAGTTCAAGCTCAGGTTAAATCCGGCTAAATGCACCTTTGGGGTGCGATCAGGAAAACTATTGGGGTTCATTGTCAGTCAAAAGGGGATAGAGGTTGACCCAGATAAAGTGCGTGCAATTCTCGAGATGCCTACTCCTAAGACCGAAAAAGAAATTCGGGGTTTTCTCGGAAGACTGAACTACATTTCCAGGTTTATCTTCCAGTTAACTGCCACATGTGAGCGATTTTCAAATTGCTGTGCAAGAATCGAGAGACTAGGTGGAATGATGATTGCCAAGAAGCTTTCGAGAAGATTAAGAAATACCTGCAAGATCCGCCTATTTTGATGCCTCCGGTGCATGGCAGACTTTTGATCCTGTATTTGACCGTGCTAGAAAATTCAATGGGTTGTGTGTTAGGACAACATGACGAAACTGGCAAGAAAGAGCATGCAATTTACTATTTGAGCAAGAAGTTCACCGACTGTGAGACGAGGTATTCGTTACTAGAAAAGACTTGTTGCGCCTTGGCTTGGGCTGCTCACCGCTTGAGGCAATACATGTTAAGTCACACCACTTGGTTGGTGTCAAAGATGGATCCTATCAAGTATATCTTCGAGAAGCCCGCGCTTACGGGAAGAATTGCGAGGTGGCAGATGCAGTTGTCAGAATATGATCTTCTTTATGTCACTCAAAAGGCCATCAAAGGTATAACATCCCCTAACTAGCTAACTTAATTTACTTAAATTAGCGAAAAGGTTAAGGCAATCATAGGCTAAGTCGAGTATTTAGCGCAAAAGTTTCATCATGAACTTAGTTAATTGCATAGGCTATTTAATTATATGAAGTTGAAATAAATACTTGTAGTCATGCAAAATCAAAATAAAGTATTAAGATAGGAATTTATGGGAGGTTAGTAAGATGTTTAAGGCTGATGGGAGTCATAGGAGATAGAAAGGTTAAGTGAGGGGCAAATCAGTCTTTTCCCCATACCATATATATATGATTGCTTCCAACTGAAAAACCAAAAACTGAAACATTTGAACCCATTTCTGGAAATCAGAAACAAGAAAGAGAGAAAGGAAGGGTAGGCGTGAGAGAGAGGGAAAGTTGAAGAAGAGGGAGATCACAAAATTGTGGATGCATGTAGCATCCAAAACCATCCCTGAGTTCCTGTCATTCTCCTCTTCCCATTGATAGTAATTGATAGCCCCGCAAGTGCACGGGTCGTATCGCGTAATAAAAGAGTATCGGTCCACAGGGAGAGCCTAAGTGAATACCAATTTAATTTTTCAAAGTTTGATTAACTGAAAAGAAAGTGTTTTAAAAAGAAAGAATGTTTTAGTAAAGTCTACTCACTCATGATCATTGTAGACAAAAGAGGAGAAAAGGAAATAAAAGAAGAAAACATAAAGTTAAATAGCGAGAAATAAAAGAAAGCGGTAAATTGCAAAATTATAAATAGCAAGGAAGTAAATGACTTTGAAAATAAAGGTGCAAGAAAGTAAATAGCAAGGAAAATAAAAGGGCAAGAAAGTAAATAGCAAGGAAAATAAAAGAGCGAGAAAGTAAAAAGCGAGAAAGTAAAGAGCAAGGAAAATAAATGACTTGGAAAATGTAAAGGGCAAAAAAGTAAATAGCAAGGAAAATAAATGACTTGGAAAATAAAAGGGCGAGAAAGTAAATAGCAAGGAAAATAAAAGAGCGAGAAAGTAAAGAGCGAGAAAGTAAAAAGCGAGAAAGTAAATAGCAAGAATCATAAAAAACATGAAGAGTAAATTGAAGTCATGAATGTTTAGAGAGCCTTTGTCATTGATTTTCTAACAAAATTCAAGCTTGGTTACAAGTGAGGGTCAAGCCTCTATTTATAGGAAAATATGAGGGAGGGGCAAAATAGTAAATTACAAGTTTTGGCAAAGATATGGTCATCAACAAGTGGGCAAGGCAAAGCCATCAACAAGTGGGCAAAAATATCTTTCAACAAGTGGAGAAAGCAAAGCCATCAACAAGTTGACAAAGGGCTTAGGTTGAGGGCAAAATGGTCAAAAAGAAGAAAAAAATCAAGTTGGCAAAGGTGGCCATCAAAAGCTGGCCGTAGCCAAATTTTCCAGCATTTTGGCGCCCATGGCGCCCATGGCGCCCATGCCAGCGCCTGTTCCTGCGCCTAGTTGCTGTGCTGCGCCTGTGTTGCGTTTTTGGCGCCCATGGCGCCCATGGCGCCCATGCCTGCGCCAGTTTTGCGCCTAGTTGCTGTGCTGCGCCTGTGTTGCGTTTTTGGCGCCAGTTTTGCGCATAGTTGCTGTGCTGCGCCTGTGTTGCGTTTTTGGCGCCCATGGCGCCCATGGGTCCCTGCTTTGCGCCAGTTTGGCCAGTTTTCTCCTGTTTTGGGTTTTTGGGGCCCTTGGCGCCCATGAGGGTGTCTAGTGCTTTAAAAATTGCTCCTCCTCAAATATTTCCTTTTTTCTTCATTTTAGCTCATATTTTCTCTTTTGCTTCAAAATAAAACCTGAAAATAAAAAGTAAACATTTGCAGTAAAATAGATCAAAAATATAATTAAAATACTAAAAAGACTTAATAAAATAACTATTTAAAAGACTCTAAAAATAGACTTATCAAACTCCCCTATGCTTGAACCTTTGCTTGTCCTCAAGCAAAAACAGTGTAAATCTTTCGGCCAATTCTGAAGGAAAATTATTTTCATATCGAAACCTTAAATGAACTGTGGGGCAATTCTAACACTTTGGTTTGAGAGCTACTATTTTGGGCTTCTTGTGGAATTGAGAGACAACTTTAAAGTATCAGTATTCTAGAGAGGATATCAATGTCATCATAGAACCGGTTCCCCAACATTCTTAAGCTTGGGTCCTCCACTTACTAAGACCGAGTCTCAAAGGAGGGTCTTTATACGTTGGGTATTTCAAGCATTTTTCTTTTCTTTTTGATTTTATATGCTAACCATTTATTTTGACATTTAAAATGCACTAACTTTTGTATTTTTGAATTGGTTTTGCATATATATATATATATATATATATATATATATATATATATATATATATATATATATATATATTTTTGCTTTATACCCCAACTCAGACGTTTTTTCTCCAGTAACCGCGCATCTAGTAAATGTCACCAAGAGAACCAGGTTACTAGTTTCTTTTCAGTCCCACTAATTGTATTAATAACTGAAAACAGTCTCAATAGTGTGTGTGTGTGAAAAAGCCCTAGAAGTAGAAATCGAACCATGATATAATTTTGTTGTTCCCAACCAGTCCACCTAGATGATTGCTAATGAAAAAATGAAAAATTATTTTTTGTCTAGAAAAGGCTTATCTAAAACATGCTTAGGGTTCACAAAGTTTCGTGATGGAGGGAGCAGATACAACTCAAAGTACAAAAAGATAAAAACTTGGCAAAGCAATAAAGACATTCCTAATAAAAGTAATAAAATACCGCCCCATGCTTGGACTAGGCATTGTCCTCAATGATTTTTCAAATAAAACAAAAGGGGTTAGGAGAGCTCACCTGGCTGTCTGGTTCAGGATACTCGGCCCTGGGGTATTTTATTTTTCAACAAATCGAAATAACATTAAGCCGTGGGTTGCCTCCCACGCAGCGCTCTTTTAACGTCACTAGCTTGACGATCAAAATTTCAATTGGGATCCTGCAGAACTAAACTAGTTTCTTTCTCAATTGGGTCACCAATTAAATAATTTTTCAACCTTTGACCATTGACTTTAAACGATCCGGTTTTCTCGCTCCAGATCTCTACAGACCCGAAGGGGTAAACCTTACGGATTTCAAAAGGACCGGACCATCTTGACTTTAATTTTCCCGGAAAAATTTTTAGCCTGGAATTAAACAATAACACCAGGTCACCCTCCTTGAATTCTCTACGAATAATACGCTTATCATGCCAATTTTTTGTTCTTTCTTTGTAAAGTTTGGCATTCTCATAAGCATCCATTCGCAGTTCTTCCAATTCGTTAAGTTGGAGTTTTCTTTTTTCTCCGGCTAATTCCATGTTCAGGTTAAGGCGTTTAATTGCCCAGTAAGCTTTGTGCTCTAGTTCTACCGGAAGGTGGCAAGACTTCCCATAAATTAATTTGAAAGGAGTCATTCCTATGGGAGTCTTGTACGCAGTCCGATAAGCCCAGAGAGCATCATCGAGCTTTACCGACCAGTCCTTTCTCGAGGTCGAAACAGTT
This sequence comes from Astragalus membranaceus, assembly GCA_039519185.1. Lineage (NCBI taxonomy): Eukaryota > Viridiplantae > Streptophyta > Magnoliopsida > Fabales > Fabaceae > Astragalus > Astragalus membranaceus. Next base: position 133,715,963 of record CM076848.1, on the reverse strand, counting down.
TTTTCTAAAATACTTTTAATTTCTCTGTTCGATACCTCAACCTGACCGCTTGTTTGAGGGTGATAAGGCGTTGCAATTTTGTGCCTCACTCCAAACTTTTGCAGTAACATTTCAAAATGTTTTGAGATGAAATGGGATCCTCCGTCGCTTATGACAACACGAGGGACCCCGAATCTTGGAAAAATTATTTTTTTGAAAAGTTTTATGACTACCTTTGCATCGTTTGTAGGAGAAGCAATGGCTTCGATCCATTTTGACACATAGTCAACGGCTACCAGAATATATTGGTTTCCAAAAGAAGAAGGAAACGGTCCCATGAAATCGACACCCCAGACGTCGAAAATTTCAACCTCTAAGATATTATTTAAGGGCGTTTCATTTCTTTTTGAAATATTTCCGGTGCGTTGACACTGGTCGCATTTAGAAATGAATTGATGCGTGTCTTTAAAAAGGGACGGCCAATAAAAACCAGATTGAAGAATTTTCGTAGCAGTTTTTGAAGAACTGGCATGGCCGCCATAGGAAGAAGAATGACAATGGTATAGAATGTTACTTACCTCTTCTTCCGGAATGCATCTTCTGAACACCCCATCTGCTCCCCTTTTAAAAAGCAGTGGCTCGTCCCAGTAATACTGTTTAAGATCGTGGAAGAATTTCTTCTTCTGCTGATAATTTAAATCTGGGGGGAGTACTCCTGCTGCAAGGTAGTTTACAAAATCTGCATACCATGGTGCTTCAGTTTTGCCCAATGAGAAGAGTTGATCATCCAAAAATGCATCATTAAGTGGCAACTCTTCTTCTTTTGTTCCTTGTAGACGGGACAAATGATCAGCCACAACATTTTCAACGCCTTTTTTATCCCTTATTTCAAGATCAAATTCTTGTAGGAGTAAAACCCATCGGATCAATCTCGGCTTAGCATCTTTTTTGTTTAACAAATATTTTATGGCCGAGTGATCAGTAAAAATGATGATTTTTGAACCTACGAAATATGATCGAAATTTATCAACGGCAAAAACTACCGCCAATAATTCTTTTTCAGTTGTGGCGTAATTCATTTGTGCCTCGTCTAAGGTCCTGCTCGCATAGTATATGGCATGCATTTTTTTTTTCTTTTCTTTGTCCCAGGATTGCCCCAACTGCATAGTCGCTTGCATCGCACATTATCTCGAACGGAAGATTCCAGTCTGGTGGCTGTATGATCGGGGCAGTAACTAAAGCCTTTTTCAACCTGTTAAAAGCTTCAAGACAAAGATCGTTAAAAATAAATGCTGCATCCTTAAGGAGCAGACTTGTCATAGGTTTTGAAATTTTTGAGAAGTCTTTTATGAACCGGCGGTAGAAACCCGCATGGCCTAAAAAGCTTCTCACCTCTTTTACTGTGGTGGGAGGTAGCATTTTTTCAATCACGTCAATTTTTGCACGATCTACCTCAATACCTCTATGAGAAATTAAGTGCCCTAGGACAATTCCTTCATTAACCATGAAATGACACTTTTCCCAGTTTAGAACCAGGTTTACCTTTTCACATCTCTCTAAGACTTTTTCCAGATTGGCTAAACAGTTTTCAAAATTTGAGCCATGGACGGAAAAATCATCCATAAACACTTCCATTATGTTTTCAACAAAGTCTGAGAATATGGACATCATACACCTTTGAAAGGTAGCAGGAGCATTACATAGACCAAAGGGCATCCTTCTATAGGCATAAGTGCCAAAAGGACATGTGAAAGTTGTTTTTTCTTGGTCGCTAGGGTGGATGGGAATTTGGAAAAATCCCGAATAACCATCCAAATAGCAGAAATGCGAGTGATGTGCTAACCTTTCTAGCATTTGATCAATGAACGGGAGAGGGAAGTGATCTTTCCGGGTAGCTTTGTTAAGCTTCCTGTAATCGATACACATTCTCCATCCCGTAATTGTCCTTGTGGAAATGCATTCGTCCTTCTCATTTTTAATAACTGTTAAGCCTCCCTTTTTAGGCACTACTTGAACAGGACTAACCCACTTACTATCGGAAATAGGATATATTATCCCAGCATCAAGGAGTTTTAAAACTTCCTTTTTAACAACCTCTTTCATGTTTGGGTTTAATCTTCTTTGATGCTCGATAGAAGGTTTATAGTCCTCTTCCAGTAGTATTCTGTGTATGCAGATTGACGGATTTATTCCTTTAATGTCCTCAATAGTATACCCAATGGCTTTGGGATACTTTTTGAGAACATTAAGCAACTTTTCAGTCTCATTTGGTTTCAAACTTGCATTCACAATTACTGGAAAAGTAGAATCAGGGCCAAGAAACTCATACCTGAGAGATGATGGTAAGGGCTTCAGTTCTATTTTTGGTGTTTCTTTTGGGAGAGGTCGAGGTTTCTCCTCACCCAAAGTTTCAGTACCCAATTCTTGTGATGGTGGATTTTCATCCAAAAGTTTTATGTAGAATTGGGTTTCCCCTGCCGCATTTGTATTTGTGTTGCCTAAAAGGCAATCTTCCAGACTATCTTGTGAAGATGATGCTAAAGAGCAGTCTCGCACGCAATAGTCTATAATATCAATCCTGCAGCACGAGTCTTTTACAGATGGACTCTTCATGAAGTTTGAAACTTCAAACTCAACTTTTTCATCCCCCACATTAAAAACCAACTTACCGTTTTTAACGTCAATTATTGCCCCTGCAGTAGCTAAAAAAGGCCTCCCCAGAAGAATAGGAATTTGGGAGTCTTCTTCAATTTCCATTACAACAAAGTCCACCGGTATAAAAGTTTGCCCTACCTTGATAGGGATATCCTCTAAGATTCCAGTGGGGTATTTAACGGAACAATCTGCCAACTGTATTGTCATTTTTGTGGGTTTAAGTTCGCCTATCCCTAGTCTATTGCAAAGAGAAAGAGGCATCAAACTTACACTGGCTCCTAGATCGCACATCGCTCTGTTTATAGTTTCACTTCCAATCACACAAGGTATGGAAAAACTACCGGGATCTTTGAGTTTTTGTGGCAGCTTGTTCTGGATAATTGCACTACATTCCTCTGTTAATGCAATCGTCTCATAGTCGTCTATTTTTCTTTTCTTGGATAAAATTTCTTTCAAAAATTTAGAATAAGACGGCATTTGAGACAATGCATCAGTGAAAGGAACGTTGATGTAAAGCTTTTTAAGCAAGTCGACGAACCTTTTGAATTGCTCGTCAATTTTGTTTTTTGCAAATCTTTGGGGAAAAGGAATGGGTGGTTTGTATGGTGGTGGGGGGATGTGTGGTTCTTCTCTTTCTTTTTCTGGTTCTTTCCCTTTTTCTTTCTCTTCTTGCTCTCCTGGTAAATTATGTTTTTCACTCACAATTTTTTCTTGGTTTGCTCTTGGTTCCTCTAATTGTTTTCCGCTTCTAAGGGTGACGGCATTTATTTGGCCTTTTGGATTTTGTTCTGGCTGCCCAGGAAATACCCCTGAAGACTTAGAGGATGAAGCTACCTGTGTTGCCACTTGAGTTATTTGATTTTCAAGCATTTTATTATGAGTGGCAATAGAGTCGACTTTTGATACTAATTTGATAAGTGTGTCATTCAAATAACCAGTTTGATTTTTGAATTCTTCATTTTGTTTTGTTTGAGATGACACAAATTTTTCCATCAAAAATTCCAAGTTCGACTTTTGCGGGTTGTTTTGTGGGTTGTTAAAAACCCTTTGATTTTGAAAGACAGGAGGTGGTCTAGGTGCTGGATTGGGTGGAGGATTTTTATAAGAAAAATTTGGATGATTCCTCCACCCAGGATTATAAGTATTTGAAAATGGATCTTCCTTTTGAGCATAGTTAATATGCTCATTTCCAGTACTAGACGCCTCAAGCTGGCATTCAGCTCCAATATGGCCAACAACCCCACATAATTCACATGGTGGAGTAATAGGAGAAGAAGTTTGTGAGACTGCACTTACATTTAATTTTTCAAATTTTTGAAAAAGCGCGTCCACTTTTGAGGTAAGATGATCAACAACAGATATTTCATACTTACCTGGCTCTTTTGATGAGGCTGGTTTATTCGCTATGGCTCGCTCACTTGTCCATTGACAATGGTTTTGAGCCATATCTTCAACGAGTGCATAAGCTTCAGTAAAATTTTTGTTCATTAAAGCTCCACCTGCAGCTGCATCAATAGTCATTCTTGATGCATATTGTAATCCATTATAAAAAGTGTGAACAACGAGCCATTTCTCTAGTCCATGATGGGGGCATAGCCTTAACATTTCTTTGAAACGTTCCCAAGCATCATAAAGAGATTCCCCGTCGTTTTGAGAAAATCGAGTAATTTGATTTCTCATTTGAGCGGTTTTACTCGGGGGAAAGAACTTAGCAAGAAAAGTTTGTTTTAACTGGCCCCAGCTGGTAATGGATTCCGAAGGCAAAGAATGTAGCCATGCTCATGCTCTATCCCTTAATGAAAAAGGGAAGAGTTTTAGTCTTATGGCATCTGGAGGTACCCCGTTTAATTTGAGAGTTCCACAGTATTCTAGAAAAACTGAAATATGAAGATTTGGGTCCTCCGTGGGAGAACCAGAAAATTGGTTTTGTTGAACCATTGAAAGCAGAGATGTTTTGAGTTCAAAATTATTTGCTTCCACATTTGGATGTACAATGGCAGCCGATGGCTCTGCTGAAGGTGTTGCGTACTCTTTGAGAGCACGATTTTCATTAGCCGCCATTTGGTTATCGGGAATTTCTCTCCTCCTTCTATGTAAGAACCTTTCGATTTCGGGAATTTGTTGAACAGTTTCTCCGAAACTTCTGGTTCTTCGCATTCGAGGGACAAGAGAAGAAAAAGTAAAAGTAAAGAAAATAAAATTTCAGTCTAACCGGTTTCGAAAAACTTAATTAATATCACTGCCTCCCCGGCAACGGCGCCAAAAACTTGATAGCCCCGCAAGTGCACGGGTCGTATCGCGTAATAAAAGAGTATCGGTCCACAGGGAGAGCCTAAGTGAATACCAATTTAATTTTTCAAAGTTTGATTAACTGAAAAGAAAGTGTTTTAGAAAGAAAGAATGTTTTAGTAAAGTCTACTCACTCATGATCATTGTAGACAAAAGAGGAGAAAAGGAAATAAAAGAAGAAAACATAAAGTTAAATAGCGAGAAATAAAAGAAAGCGGTAAATTGCAAAATTATAAATAGCAAGGAAGTAAATGACTTTGAAAATAAAGGTGCAAGAAAGTAAATAGCAAGGAAAATAAAAGGGCAAGAAAGTAAATAGCAAGGAAAATAAAAGAGCGAGAAAGTAAAGAGCGAGAAAGTAAAGAGCGAGAAAGTAAAAAGCGAGAAAGTAAATAGCAAGGAAAATAAATGACTTGGAAAATGTAAAGGGCAAGAAAGTAAATAGCAAGGAAAATAAATGACTTGGAAAATAAAAGGGCAAGAAAGTAAATAGCAAGGAAAATAAAAGAGCGAAAAAGTAAAGAGCGAGAAAGTAAAAAGCGAGAAAGTAAATAGCAAGGAAAATAAATGACTTGGAAAATGTAAAGGGCAAGAAAGTAAATAGCAAGGAAAATAAAAGAGCGAGAAAGTAAAGAGCGAGAAAGTAAAGAGCGAGAAATTAAAGGGGCAATAAAGTAAAGGAGCAAGAATTAAGAGGGCAAGTAAATAAACAAGAATCATAAAAAACATGAAGAGTAAATTGAAGTCATGAATGTTTAGAGAGCCTTTGTCATTGATTTTCTAACAAAATTCAAGCTTGGTTACAAGTGAGGGTCAAGCCTCTATTTATAGGAAAATATGAGGGAGGGGCAAAATAGTAAATTACAAGTTTTGGCAAAGATATGGTCATCAACAAGTGGGCAAGGCAAAGCCATCAACAAGTGGGCAAAAATATCTTTCAACAAGTGGAGAAAGCAAAGCCATCAACAAGTTGACAAAGGGCTTAGGTTGAGGGCAAAATGGTCAAGAAGAAGAAAAAAATCAAGTTGGCAAAGGTGGCCATCAAAAGCTGGCCGTAGCCAAATTTTCCAGCATTTTGGCGCCCATGGCGCCCATGCCAGCGCCTGTTCCTGCGCCTAGTTGCTGTGCTGCGCCTGTGTTGCGTTTTTGGCGCCCATGGCGCCCATGGCGCCCATGCCTGCGCCAGTTTTGCGCCTAGTTGCTGTGCTGCGCCTGTGTTGCGTTTTTGGCGCCCATGGCGCCCATGGCGCCCATGCCTGCGCCAGTTTTGCGCATAGTTGCTGTGCTGCGCCTGTGTTGCGTTTTTGGCGCCCATGGCGCCCATGGGTCCCTGTTTTGCGCCAGTTTGGCTAGTTTTCTCCTGTTTTGGGTTTTTGGGGCCCTTGGCGCCCATGAGGGTGTCTAGTGCCTTAAAAATTGCTCCTCCTCAAATATTTCCTTTTTTCTTCATTTTAGCTCATATTTTCTCTTTTGCTTCAAAATAAAACCTGAAAATAAAAAGTAAACATTTGCAGTAAAATAGATCAAAAATATAATTAAAATACTAAAAAGACTTAATAAAATAACTATTTAAAAGACTCTAAAAATAGACTTATCAGTAATCTCGAAGTCATCCCTTCCCCATAGCCCAAATCACCATTTTCGACCCACAAAGCTTCATAGAGCCAAAAATGGAGTTGTAGTGCTTCTAGTGGCTTGCATGTCATCTTAGAGCTAGAATAGAACCTTGGGAGACATCACCTTGCTGTATGAAGTAATGAGGGAAGTGGGTCAGTAGCTCAAATTGCTGGGATTCAATTTGGAGAGGGCGTGGAGTTCGTGAGAACGAGAAAGACCGTTACGGAGCAAGTTCGTGTAAATTCGGTTCTCATTAAAGTCAAAGTTGTTGCCGTGATTGTTTGTGATTTCATCGCTTCGGGTGAGTTCTATAACTCGCTTGGGGAATGTGTGTGTTTTTTGAGTCTCCACCTTTCGAAAACCGTTTTCTAAAACAGTGCTTTTAAATGATAAGTGATGTGCCTAATTGTTGAAATGTGCTGGATTGGATTGAATATGCTTGCTATAATATATTGTTCTAATGCGTGTTTAAGTTTGGGTCTCGATCGGAAGGGATTTTGGAATCGAAACGGAATGGAAAAACTCATGAAAAGTCTGTTTTCTGGAAAACTGATAGAGACGCACGGATCGTGTGCCTATGAGCACGGGTCGTGCGCCTCCATCTGATACGACAAGAACTGGATTTTTAAACACGCACGGATCGTGCGCCTAGTCGCACGGGTCGTGCGTGTGTCTCTGGAACTTTCTACAATTTTAGTGGATAACGCATGGATCATGCGCTTAGTCGCACGGGTCGTGCGTATCTTTCTGGAAATCTTCTACAAACTGTTCAACCACGCACGGGTCGTGCGCCTACACGCACGGGTCGTGCGCCTACACGCACGGGTCGTGCACCTACACGCACGGGTCGTGTGATACTTTCTGACCTTCAATTTCAAAGTACCTTTTTATCCATTCCAAATGATTCCAATCCTCTTCTAATCCATTCCCCAAGGTTCCCAAACAATGTAAAGATACCAATGGCATGGGATTGAACATGTTCGATAGAAAACTTGTGTATTATGAAAGAAATGGAAAACCGTACTTAGATAACGCGAGAGAACACATGTCAATAATTATACACGGTACTTGACTGATATTACACACGGTACTTGACTGATATTATACACGGTACTTGACTGATATTATACACGGTACTTGACTGAAATGACTAACAACCCATTGCGGGTACATGGTTTTATAATGTATAATAAATACAAGAGGAAAAAGGGTGACGACCCTAAGAGGTTAGCATACTAGGGGAGGGGAAGTCATGAGCCCCAAAACCTAGACTCAAGAATGTTTCCCCCACTAGAAATAGCGGGATGGGTTCACCAAAGTCAAGAGATGCCTATAAAATAGGTAGACTGAGGTGTTATGCTAAAAACATGGAACAAAAGATTGTATGTTTCATGTGTCGCTTAGGAGGGCCATGAGCATAAAGGTTACCGGAACTTAATGTATTTCCACGTGGTTGCTTTTTAGGACCACGAGTTCAAAACAAGGCATAATGAACCGCTAGAGTAGTAAGGGGTCTCGATAGGACTCACTGAGATAATGTTTATCTCACCCTTCATATTTGTGGTTTTTACAGAGAAACAGGGGAAAGCAAAGGCGATAAAGCACGGTTAGCTGGTGTGACTCTTGGAGTCATTGAAGACCTAGTTTCATGTTTTAGACCTTTGTCCCGTTTATTGTTTCTATGTTCCGATTGTATAACTTGCGTTGTTAAGTTGTAAAAATCGTTTCCGCTACTTTATGTTTTGAGTATTGAACACCAGGATTATGTTCAAGTCTTAAGTTTTGGAACTTAAGCATTTTCAGAAAGTTTATGAGGTTCAGAGAACCAGTTGTTATGTATTATCTAAAGTTTTAGATGTGTTCAATATTTCAATAACAGAAAGTTACTCTGATGTATGCCATTTAGTGCATTTCGGTAATTCTATATGTTAGAATTTATCGGGGTGTTACAAAAGGTAGTGCGCTAGCTGAATACCTGGCACATCAGCCTATTGAAGATTACCAGTCGATGCAGTGTGATTTCCCAGATGAGGACATTCTGGCTTTATTTGAAGAAGGAAAATCCCCAGAGAATGAAAGGTGGAGAGTAGTGTTCAACGGTGCTTCCAACAGCTATGGGCACGGGGCTGGGGCAGTGCTGGTGTCCCCTGATAACCGCTTCATACCATTCACTACTAGATTGAGCTTCTATGTCACAAATAATATTGCGGAGTACGAGGCATGTATTCTGGGTATTCAGGCAGCTCTAGACTGGAAAGTTAAAAGATTAGATGTGTATGGAGACTCGGCCCTAGTTATCCATCAAGTGAACGGAGATTGGGAAGCCAGAGATCCTGAGTTGATACTGTACAGAGACTACATCCGAGAATTGGTTGAGTCCTTCGAAGAAATCACGTTTCATCATCTTCCTCGCAGAGAGAATCAGTTGGCTGATGCACTGGCCCCTTTAGCTTCAATGTTTAATATCAATTGTGATATGAACCTGACTCAGATCAGAATCCAGCATCGAGGTTTGCCGACACACTCCTACTCCTGCGCAGCAATTGAAGATAGCGGAGATGATAAACCTTGGTATCATGACATCAAGCAGTATATCCTGAACAGAGAGTATCCTCCAGGGGCATCAGAAAATGATAAAAGAACGCTTAGAAGACTGTCAATGAATTTCTTCCTGAGTGGCGAGGTGCTTTACAAGAGGAATCGTGATAAGGTACTACTTAGGTGTGTGGCAAGGGAGGAAGCAGAAAGGATCATGAGAGAGGTGCATGAGGGCTCGTTCGGAACTCATTCCAACGGGCATACTATGGCAAGGAAGATATTAAGGGCTGGCTACTATTGGCTGCAGATGGAGGCAGACTGCTACAGTTTTGTAAGAAAGTGCCACAAATGCCAGATTTATGCCGATCACATACACGTGCCACCGGCTTCACTAAATGTCATGACTGCACCCTGGCCATTTTCAATGTGGGGCATGGATGTCATTGGTCCCATAGAGCCCAAGGCGTCAAACGGGCACCGCTTCATCCGAGTTGCAATTGATTACTTCACTAAATGGGTTGAGGCTTCTTCATATTCCAGCATAACCAGTTCTGTGGTTGCCAAGTTTGTAAAGAAGGACCTGGTGTGTTGCTATGGTCTCCCGGATAAAATCATCACAGACAATGGTAGCAATCTGAATAGTAAAATAATGAAAGAATTGTGCACAGAGTTTAAGATCAAACATCATAACTCTTCTCCATACCGTCCTAAGATGAACGGGGCTGTAACATCCCCTAATTAGCTAATTAGATTTGGTTAAATTAGCAAAAGGTTAAGTTAATTAGTTTGTATTAATTATGTGATGTCGAAATAGTCAAGATCTAGTCATGCATAATTAGAATATTGTGTCAAAGTTAATAAGTTAGGGTATTATGATGGCAAGGGTATTTAAGGAATGATTTTAGAGTGGAGGGGCATTTTGGTCCTTAACCATGTTAAATGAACCCAACTGACCCAGCCAACCCCACACTTCTCATTCAACCTCATTCTGAAAATTTGAAGAAAGAATAGAAGAGAGGGAGCTAAGAGAGAGGGGGAGAGAGCTCGCGAAAAGGGGGGGGAGAAGAGGTAGGATCTCCATGATTCCTTGATGCATGTGAAAAATAACACCACCAATCTTTTCCATTTCCTTTCTTCTATCCAATGATGCAAACTTCATCAGCCACACTCCCTTCTCCATCAAATCACCATTTGAGAGCAATCCAGCTCAACTTGAGAAAAATCTGAGTTACCCACCTTGCATGTCCTTGTTGTAGGCATACAATCAGTACCAAGGTTCATATTCAAGCCACCATTCAGTTTGAAGTTATTTGGGTAGCTAGGATTCGGAATCAGCTGCTGTCCAAGCGATTTGGAGTAGCTAAGTTCGTTGTCGGAGCGGTTGAGTTCTCGGAGTCTCGGTGTTTGCGTGATTTTCATCACGATAGGTGAGTTCTATAACTCGCTTAGGGAATGTGTCTGTGTTTCTGAATCTTCTTTTCAAAATCCATGGTCATGCGTTTGTGTTGTCGAAAGGAAACTCATTAAAAACCGTTTTCTCAAAGAAGAGTGTGAATTCAATTATGAATTGTTGATTGATTGAGATGGGCATGATATATTGTCTTAATGTATGTTGAGTTGGGTTACGATCGGAACAGATTTTGGAATCGGAATGGAATGGAATAACGCATGAAAAACCTGTTTTCTGGTAACTGATGGAGACACACGGATCGTGTGCCTCTGGGCACGGGTCGTGCGCCTCCATCTGATACGACAGGAACTGGATTTTTAAAACACGCACGGATCGTGCGCCTAGTCGCACGGGTCGTGCGTATGTCTCTGGAACTTGCTACACTTTTAGTGGATAACGCACGGATCGTGCGCTTGGTCGCACGGGTCGTGCGTATCCTTCTGGAAATTTTCTACAAACGGTTCAATCACGCACGGTTCGTGCGCCTACACGCACGGGTCGTGTGAGACTTTCTGACCTTCAATTTCAAAGTACCTTTTTATCCGTTCCAAATGATTCCAATCCTCTTCTAATCCATTCCCCAAGGTTCCACAACAATGTAAAGGTAATAATGGTTTGAGATTGAACATGTTCGATAGAAAGTTTGTGTGTTATGAATAAAATGGAAAACCGCACTTAGAGAACGCGAGAGTGCATATGTCAAGAATGATAATAATACACGGTATTTGACTGATATTATACACTGTAATTGACTGATATGGTACATGGTACTTGACTGAAATGACTAACAGCCCATTGCGGGTACACAGACTGATAATGTATAATAAATACAAGAGGAAAAAGGGTGACGACCCTAAGAGGTTAGCATACTAGGGGAGGGGAAGTCATGAGCCCCAAAACCTAGACTCAAGAATGTTTCCCCCACTAGAAATAGCGGGATGGGTTCACCAAAGTCAAGAGATGCCTATAAAATAGGTAGACTGAGGTGTTATGCTAAAAACATGGAACAAATATTGCATGCTTCATGTGTCGCTTAGGAGGGCCATGAGCATGAAGGTTACAGGAACTAAATGTATTTCCACGTGGTTTCTTTTTAGGACCACGAGTTCAAAACAAGGCATAATGAACCGCTAGAGTTAGTAAGGGGTCTCGATAGGACTCACTGAGATAATGTTTATCTCACCCTTCATATTTGTGGTTTTTACAGAGAAACAGGGGAAAGCAAAGGCGATAAAGCACGGTTAGCTGGTGCGACTCTTGGAGTCATTGAAGACCTAATTTCATATTTTAGATCTTTGCCCCGTTTATCGTTTCGATGTTCCGATTGCATAACTTTCATTGTTAAGTTGTAAAATCGTTTCCGCTACTTTATGTTTTGAGTATTGAACACCAGGGTTATGTACAAGTCTTAAGTTTTGGAACTTAAGCATTTTCAGAAAGTTTATGAGGTTCAGAGAACCAGTTATTATGTATTATCGAAAGTTTTAGTTGTGTTCAATATTTCAATAACAGGGAGTTACTCTGATGTGTGCCATTTAGTGCATTTCGGTAATTCTATATGTTAGAATTTATCGGGGTGTTACATTATGGTATCAGAGCAGTTCGACCTAGTCGGGCTTAGACAGTTAGGGTGGTTTTGTCCCTCGAGTAATTCTGCTATCTTGCTTCTTGTGATACTAAGAGACAATGAGACTGATCAACTTAATACTTGGTGTATCATTTGCAGAATTATGGCAGGAGGATCGAGGAATAACCCACCAATTGATCCGCATTCTGCATGGATGCAGAACGTAATCGAGAGACAACAGAAGATGATGGAAGATATGTTGCAGATGCAGCAGAATGCTCAAGCCCAGCCTCAGCAAGCCCCTGAGCCTCAAGTTGACCCAAGGAGGGTTTTCTCTGAATTCCTGAAAATGAAGCCGTCCGAGTTCAGAGGAGGACCAGATGTCATGGAAGCCCAGCATTGGCTAGATGATATAGAGAAGATTTTTGTAGCTATGCAAGTCACTGATGAGGACAAGCTGAGATTGGCAACCCATATGCTGAAAGGTGAAGCTAACAACTGGTGGACTAATACCAAAGCCATGATGGTTGTAACACCCCTGTTCTACCCGGCTATTTATTATAGAGATCAGAGTTTCAAAATTTCTTTTTGAATGTAATGCTACACATAAGCTTAATCTAACAACGGTCAAATCGGTGTAAGCCTTCATTACACATTTATAATACGCAACACCATTAAATAATTTAGGGTACACGTGACTTCACCAATAAAATCCACACATTGTAATTTAGATGTCTCGCAGCGGAAAATAACACAATCTCCAAAATACGCCGAACAACAGGCTCATCAAAAATCATTAACTCAAAGCATATAAAATTCAACGACAAATGAATAACAGTAAAATCCCAAATCCAACCCCCTAGGTGTCACGTATCAGAGCAGACCGACTCGGGAGTGAAAGGAGTAAGCCTTCACTCAGGACTACCTGTGGTAAACAACAACAGAAGGGTGAGTCTCAACTACATAATAAAGATTATAATAAGACGTATATTCCATCATAGCATCACACTCACACAGTCACACAGTAGCATAGTCCATACAATCACCAACTAGCATGCTAATCATGAGGATGTATGCAATACAGTTATGCATGTGGTACCATTTTCCCAGACCGCAGCCTTATCATCATAATATCAACTCAGACCGCAGCCTTATCATTTCAATTTAGAACTCAGACCGCAGCCTTATTATCATAATTAACAACTCAGACCGCAGCCTTATGTATGCATGAGACTCCATGACAAAACCACAATCATAATTATTAACAACACGGTCCAGGTATCCTATATCACATCTTTAATTAATCTTAGTTTTAGCCCCCATGGCCTCATCATCAACCAACTCATTATTTTCTCCTCACAATCACGTCCCAAGGACTAGGATAACACTTAGAGACCAATCTATCACCATTAGATCCGAAACCCAAACACAAGGCATGGGCGCCCCACTTGGCGCCCTGGGCGGCCACACTTGGCGCCCCACACAACACCCAAACGCACAAACATAGTAGGCCACCTTAAAAATTGAAACCGCTCTAGCCAAAATGTTCAAAATGGGATTTGGTCACGTGAATACAGAATTTGGCTAGGGAAAATATGTTCAGAACTCACAGCTCACCCCTAGGCATCACAAACATAGTCAAAACAACGCTCTCTAGGACAATTTCAAAATCATAAGTGCAAATCTGGAAATTCTTTAGCCAAAGTACTTAAAATATGATTTGGTCAGGTGAATACAAAATTTGGCTCGGTAAATTATGCTCAGAAAATGATGTGTGCACAAGGCACCTCTTAAACAAGCCAAAATGATGCCCAACAGGACAATTTCAAAACCACAAGTGCAAATCTGGAAATTCTTTAGCCAAAGTGCTTAAAATATGATTTGGTCAGGTGAATACAAAATTTGGCTCGGTAAATTATGCTCAGAAAATGATGTGTGCACAAGGCACCCCTTAAACAAGCCAAAATGATGCCCAACCGGACAATTTCAAAACCACAAGTGCAAATCTGGAAATTCTTTAGCCAAAGTACTTAAGATATGATTTGGTCAGGTCAATACAAAGTTTGGCTCGGTAAAATATGCTCAGAAAATGATGTGTGCACAAGGCACCCCTTAAACAAGCCAAAATGATGCCCAACCGGACAATTTCAAAACCACAAGTGCAACTCTGGAAATTCTTTAGCCAAAGTACTTAAAATATGATTTGGTCAGGTGAATACAAAATTTGGCTCGGTAAATTATGCTCAGAAAATGATGTTCATCCAAAACATGGTTTATGCGCCTTGCCTAAGCACAGGCAGCAACCTGGCGCCTCCCCAGGCGCCACAGGGCAGCAACATGGGCGCCCTGCCCAGAACACACACACGCCCAGCAACAGAAAACAGCGCCCAGGCGCCAATTCCCCCCCCCCCCCCCCCCAGCACATGGCGCCCAGGCGCCCCAACACAACCAAAACACCAATTCTCAATTATTTTTCCAAAACCAAATCACTACAACAATCACAAAATGCATTGCACTCATACCAACAACATTCAATCTCATATATATATTAAGAACACATCAAAGCACAAAATTAACACATGAAATCCAAATCTTAGCATAGGAAATCGAATTAATCACACCAATTATCAATTTCAACTAACCTAAACAAATCTAACAATTAACAAGGTATGTCATGTGGGATCCTATGGTTTACATACAACCTATTATATTCTCTATTATAGAGTGAGACTCCCCTAACCTTGATTATGACGACACTAGAGCTCTTCCCACCGAAGCACCGACACACCACCGCAACAAGAATTCTTCCCTTCTTCTTCCCTTATCCACGAACACGCCCTCTCTCTCCTTCTCTTGGACCATTCGCGAATTTGATCAAAATAGAAAGGGTTAGGGAAAACGAAACTTAAGCACTTGATAGAGAAAGGAAATCGAATCATAGAAGGTTAGGAACCCTTACCTAGGATCAAGGTGCACAAACCCTAACTCCAAGCTTGAAATCGCTCCTTCCTTCTCTTCTCCTCTCTTCGACTTTCTTTCTTTTCTTCTCTATTTCGACTTTCTTTCTTTCTTTTGACATTAGTGAGGCGCGACCTAGACCCCTAGTGTCTAAGGAGCGCCTAAGCCAACGGGCTTGGGCCTCTTGGGCCGTCACTTGAAATTCCGGTATTACCAACGCCATCCCCTTCAATTAAAATAAAATACTATATCATCACATAATAAAATAAAATAGTGCAACACTTTAAATAATTTAATCAATTACTTAATTAAATTATTTTAGGGTGTTACAATGGTAACTATGGATACTCCCTAGACTTGGGAACACTTCAAGCAGGTATTTTTGGATCAGTTCTTTCCAACAGCCATGAGGTTTGACAAGGAGAACGAGTTTCTGACTCTCACTCAAGGAAGTTCAACTGTGGGCGGCTAAGTTTGAAGAGTTATATCAATTCTTCGGTTTGGCCGGGTATGCTCCCAATGACAAGTGGAAAACCGAAAGGTTCAAGTATGGGCTAAGGGAAGACATTGCTCAGAGTTTGAGCTCTTTTGCCTATACTAACTATGCTGCCATGGTTCAACAAGCACACATAGCTGAGAGTGACTTGAAGAGGTTATATGCAAGCAGGAAAGTATTCCATCAGAATAAGAAGAATGTCGGATCATCTAACCATCAGACGGGTCCCAGGCACAACTCCAACAAAGGGAAACAGGTTCAGTCATCGAACTCCTCAAGGTTCAGTACATGTTCCAACTGTGGAAAGTACCACCAGGGTAAATGCCAGATGGGATCCAACCAGTGTTATTTATGCAAGAAAGACGGTCATTATGCATGGGACTGCCCAGAGAAGGAGAAGAGTCAAGGAAGTAACCCAGCTGCTACTACAACTCATGGGAGAGTTTACACCTTGGACGCCCAGAAGGTCACACCGTCAGATAATCTACTAAGGGGTATGGGATCTCTTTTTAATAACTCCGTTAGTATTTTATATGATTCGGGTGCGACCCATTGTTTTATATCTCAAGTCTGTGTCGATCGGTTGGGATTGGCTTTAACTCCTTTGCCTCAACCAATCTCCATTAAGACTGCTGCTGAAGGTAGTGTTCGGACCCAAGCAATATGTGAAAATTGTCTTCTATCCATTGGAGACAGGACTTTTGTAGTGGACTTCATTTGTTTACCAATGAAGGGCATGGATGTCGTCCTAGGAATGAGTTGGATGACGGCCAATCATGTGACAATAGATTGCTTCCATCGAACTATCGGTTTCGCCTCCGAGTCAGTGGAGCTACAACCGCCCAATTCTGAAGCTGTTATTTCTTTCACTTCGGCCAGTAATTATCTGTTCCAAGGCGCGGAAGCTTACGTCATCATGCTGTGTGCATCCACTGAGACAGGTCAGGATTTATCTTCTGTGCAGGTTGTCAATGAATTTCTTGATGTGTTTCCTGATGCAGTTCCTTCATTTCCTCCGGATCGTGAGGTGGAATTTTCTATAGAGTTGGTTCCAGGCACTGGACCTATTTCTATAGCCCCGTATAGAATGTCGCCATTGGAGTTGAGGGAATTGAAAGTTCAACTGGAAGAGCTAATTTCCAAACGGTTTATCCGACCGAGTGTCTCACCATGGGGTGCTCCAGTGTTGCTCGTAAAGAAGAAGGACGGAAGTATGAGATTGTGTATCGATTATCGTCAGTTGAATAAGGTGACTGTCAAGAATAAGTACCCTCTGCCGAGAATTGATGACTTGCTAGATCAGTTAAGGGGAGCTTCTGTATTTTCAAAGATTGATCTAAGGTCCGGCTATCACCAAATCTGGGTTCGAGCTTTGGACGTTCCGAAGACCGCTTTCCGTACGAGGTATGGACACTATGAATTTGTAGTGATGCCCTTCGGTTTGACCAATGCTCCAGCCGTATTCATGGATTATATGAATCGGATTTTTAATCCCTATCTGGATCAGTTTGTGGTAGTGTTCATTGATGATATCTTGGTGTTCTCTAAGACGATTGAGGAGCATGTGCAACAACTCCGAATTGTTCTGAACGTACTCCGAGAGAAGAAGTTATATGCTAAGCCGCCCAAATGTGATTTTTGGATGCCCGAAGTTAAGTTTCTGGGCTATGTGATATCTAGGGTAGGTGTTGCAGTGGATCCCAGTAAGATCGCAGCTGTGGTGGACTGGGAACAGCCGTCTACGGTTACTGAGGTAAGAAGTTTCTTGGGATTAGCCGGGTATTATCGAAGGTTTATTCAAGGATTTTTCCAGCTGGTTCTTCCACTCACTCGGTTAACTCGCAAGGGTCAGCCGTTTGTTTGGGACTCAGACTGTGAAAATTGTTTCACGGAATTGAAGGGTCGTTTGACTTCTGCACCTATCCTGATTCTTCCAGATCCGTCAGTAGGATTCCAAATCTATTGCGACGCTTCTGGTAAGGGTTTGGGATGTGTCCTGATGCAGAGTCAACAAGTAGTTGCCTATGCCTCCAGACAGCTGAAGCCGCATGAAGAGAATTACCCAACTCATGATTTAGAATTGGCGGCAATTGTGTTTGCCCTAAAGATTTGGAGACATTACCTGTATGGGTCTCGTTTCGAAGTCTTTAGTGACCACAAAAGTCTTAAGTATTTGTTTGACCAAAAGGAGCTGAACAACAGACAGAGGAGATGGGTAGAATTCCTGAAGGATTACGATTTTGAATTGAAGTACCATCCTGGTAAGGCTAATGTTGTGGCCGATGCTTTAAGCAGGAAGTCTATCCATACTGCAGAGTTAATGATGCACGAGATGTCCTTATTGGAATCATTCAGAGACCTTAATTTGAGAGTAAAGTCAAGAAGAAACAGGTTGGTGTTGAGTCACATTCGGATTTCAAGTCCCTTGAGAGATCTAATTCGCTCAGCCCAAGAAGGTGATGTAGAACTGCAAGCGCAGAAGAGATTGCCGAGCTACACTGAAGACGGTGATGGTGTAATTTGCTTTAATGGTAGAATCTGTGTGCCGAATGATGAGGATGTGAAGAGGCAAGTGTTAGAGGAGGCTCATAAGAGTCAATTCTCAATACATCCTGGGTCTACCAAGATGTATCGAGATTTAAAGCAATTGTACTGGTGGCCGGGTATGAAAGTGGATATTGCAGAATTCGTGTCTCGATGCTTGACTTGTCAAAAGGTTAAGATAGAGCACCAGAAGCCAGGTGGCCAGTTACAACCGTTGAATGTACCTGAATGGAAATGGGAAAGCATATCTATGGATTTTGTCATGGGATTACCACGGTCCCAAACCGGAAATGATTCTATTTGGGTAGTGGTGGATCGCCTGACCAAGTCCGCTCATTTTATTCCAGTGCGTTCGACTCACAAGGTTGCTAGGTTAGCAGATGAATACCTCAAGAATATTGTGAAGTTGCATGGAATCCCTACAAGTATCATCTGTGATCGAGATCCCAAGTTTACATCTCGATTTTGGAGAGCATTGAATATGGCGTTGGGAACAAAGGTGTGTGTTAGCACCGCTTACCATCCTCAGACAGACGGGCAGACTGAGAGGACAATCCAGACATTGGAGGATATGCTGAGAGCTTGTGTACTTGATAGTGGAGGCAGATGGGAGGATCATCTTCCATTGGTGGAATTCTCATACAACAACAGTTATCATTCTAGTATCGGAATGGCTCCATATGAAGCATTGTACGGAAGGAAGTGCAGAACACCATTGTGTTGGTGGGATGTAGGCGAGCAGAGATTATTGGGACCAGATTTAATCCGTGAGACTACGGAGAAGATCCGTCAAATAAGAGAAAGGATGAAAGCCGCGCAGAGTCGACAAAAGAGTTACGCGGATAAAAGAAGAAGGCCGTTGGAATTCAAAGAAGGAGACCATGTCTTTTTGAAACTTTCTCTAACCATCGGAACCGGTATTGCTTTACGAGCGAAGAAGCTCAGTCCTCGATATGTCGGACCTTTCCAGATTGTCAAGCGAGTTGGGCCGGTAGCGTATCGCATTGCATTACCTCCAGAATTGTCCAGATTACACGATGTGTTTCATGTATCGCAGCTAAGGAAATATATTCATGATCCGAATCAACCATTAAGTTATGAAGCGATTGACATCAAACCGGATTTATCTTATCAGCCTACTCCAATCAGGATCATCGAACGTGGCGAGAAAATGCTCCGAACGAGATCAATTCCTATTGTCAAGGTGCTTTGGGACGGTGCGTCACCTGACGAAGCGACATGGGAAGTAGAAGAGAGCATGCGGGAGAAATATCCTTCTTTGTTCGAGTAAGGTAAGTTTTATCAATTTTGAGGACAAAATTTTAAAAAGTTGGGGTGATTGTAACATCCCCTAATTAGCTAATTAGATTTGGTTAAATTAGCAAGAGCTTAAGTTAATTAGTTTGTATTAATTATGTGATGTCGAAATAGTCAAGATCTAGTCATGCATAATTAGAATATTGTGTCAAAGTTAATAAGTTAGGGTATTATGATGGCAAGGGTATTTAAGGAATGATTTTAGAGTGGAGGGGCATTTTGGTCCTTAACCATGTTATATGAACCCAGCTGACCCAGCCAACCCCACACTTCTCATTCAACCTCATTCTGAAAATTTGAAGAAAGAATAGAAGAGAGGGAGCTAAGAGAGAGGGGGAGAGAGCTCGCGAAAAGGGGGGGGGGAGAAGAGGTAGGATCTCCATGATTCCTTGATGCATGTGAAAAATAACACCACCAATCTTTTCCATTTCCTTTCTTCTATCCAATGATGCAAACTTCATCAGCCACACTCCCTTCTCCATCAAATCACCATTTGAGAGCAATCCAGCTCAACTTGAGAAAAATCTGAGTTACCCACCTTGCATGTCCTTGTTGTAGGCATACAATCAGCACCAAGGTTCATATTCAAGCCACCATTCAGTTTGAAGTTATTTGGGTAGCTAGGATTCGGAATCAGCTGCTGTCCAAGCGATTTGGAGTAGCTAAGTTCGTTGTCGGAGCGGTTGAGTTCTCGGAGTCTCGGTGTTTGCGTGATTTTCATCACGATAGGTGAGTTCTATAACTCGCTTAGGGAATGTGTCTGTGTTTCTGAATCTTCTTTTCAAAATCCATGGTCATGCGTTTGTGTTGTCGAAAGGAAACTCATTAAAAACTGTTTTCTCAAAGAAGAGTGTGAATTCAATTATGAATTGTTGATTGATTGAGATGGGCATGATATATTGTCTTAATGTATGTTGAGTTGGGTTACGATCGGAACAGATTTTGGAATCGGAATGGAATGGAATAACGCATGAAAAACCTGTTTTCTGGTAACTGATGGAGACACACGGATCGTGTGCCTCTGGGCACGGTTCGTGCGCCTCCATCTGATACGACAGGAACTGGATTTTTAAAACACGCACGGATCGTGCGCCTAGTCGCACGGGTCGTGCGTATGTCTCTGAAACTTTCTACACTTTTAGTGGATAACGCACGGATCGTGCGCTTGGTCGCACGGGTCGTGCGTATCCTTCTGGAAATTTTCTACAAACGGTTCAATCACGCACTGAAATGACTAACAGCCCATTGCGGGTACACAGACTGATAATGTATAATAAATACAAGAGGAAAAAGGGTGACGACCCTAAAAGGTTAGCATACTAGGGGAAGGGAAGTCATGAGCCCCAAAACCTAGACTCAAGAATGTTTCCCCCACTAGAAATAGCGGGATGGGTTCACCAAAGTCAAGAGATGCCTATAAAATAGGTAGACTGAGGTGTTATGCTAAAAACATGGAACAAATATTGCATGCTTCATGTGTCGCTTAGGAGGGCCATGAGCATGAAGGTTACAGGAACTAAATGTATTTCCACGTGGTTGCTTTTTAGGACCACGAGTTCAAAACAAGACATAATGAACCGCTAGAGTTAGTAAGGGGTCTCGATAGGACTCACTGAGATAATGTTTATCTCACCCTTCATATTTTAGATCTTTGCCCCGTTTATCGTTTCGATGTTCCGATTGCATAACTTTCATTGTTAAGTTGTAAAATCGTTTCCGCTACTTTATGTTTTGAGTATTGAACACCAGGGTTATGTACAAGTCTTAAGTTTTGGATCTTAAGCATTTTCGGAAAGTTTATGAGGTTCAGAGAACCAGTTATTATGTATTATCGAAAGTTTTAGTTGTGTTCAATATTTCAATAACAGGGAGTTACTCTGATGTGTGCCATTTAGTGCATTTCGGTAATTCTATATGTTAGAATTTATCGGGGTGTTACAGGGGCAGTCGAAGCCGCCAATAAGAATATTAAGAGGATTGTGCAAAAGATGGTAGTAACCTACAAAGATTGGCACGAGATGCTTCCTTTTGCTTTGCACGGGTATCGTACTTCAGTGCGTACCTCAACCGGGGCAACTCCCTTCTCTTTGGTGTATGGGTCGGAAGCAGTCCTCCCTATTGAAGTTGAGATACCCTCCCTACGGGTGCTAATGGAAACAAAATTAGAAGAAGCAGAATGGGTTCAGGCTCGTCTAGATCAGTTGAATCTCATTGAAGAAAAGAGAGTAGTCGCCCTGTGCCATGGGCAGTTGTACCAGCAAAGAATTTGGAAGGCTTTTGAGAAGAACGTTCGTCCTCGACAGTTTCAGGAAGGAGACCTAGTGCTCAAGAAAATCCTGCCTATCCAAAAAGATTCCCGGGGAAAATGGACCCCTAATTATGAAGGACCTTATGTGGTGAAGAAAGCATTCTCTGGAGGGGCATTAATCCTCACAAAAATGGATGGTGAAGACCTCCCACTCCCAGTGAACTCAGATGCAGTCAAGAAGTACTATGCCTAAAAGAAATATATAGAAAAAAAGAGAAAGATGATCCAAGCAAGAACCAGCTCGCTAGGTTGAAAACCCGAAAGGGCGGCCTAGGCAAAATTGGGCGACCCGGTGGATTGAAAACCCAAAAGGGCGATCCAGGCAAAAATTAGGGTCAGAAAAGTTGGGCATAAACAGAAAAGGGGCAAGCATCGCTTCCAAAAGCTTGGATAAAAGGGTGATCAAGGCTATAAGTATGAGCGGTTGGCATCGAACGCTCCAGAGACAAAGAATATTCATAAGATCTGCTGCGTCCATTCTCCTTTTTCTTTTTCTTAGTTTCAGGAAAATTTCCAATGTACCCTTTTCAGTCAGCGTGACATTCTGCGCGTCTGACTCCCGTATGAATAAAAGTCCAAATTTTTCACTCTATCAGTTTGCTATCTTATCATTGCTTTCTTTTCGTTGCCGATTTTAAACTACGTTTTATGGTAGATGATAAATAAATCATGGAAATGTGCATATGTCATAGCATTAAGATCATTGTGAAATTTTTGAAAATGACAACAAAAAGAGACGATCTTTCAGTCAAGTAAGCTCACAAAAATCAAATAAGAAACGCTGATTGCGTTAAAACAAGAGGACGAAGCTCGGCTCCTGAATAATTATCATAAATAATCATGGTGTCTCATGACGCAAGTCCCGCGAGTGGATCGGACCAGCAAAGGAAAAGCCAAAAGAGCAAAAGAGCACAAAAAGAAAAATATATATGAAAAAAAAAGAGAAAAGAAAAGGTTGAAAAAGCAAAAGAGCAATAAACAAATAAAGTCATGCATTACATTCACCAAGCATAAAATCATGCACTCATCAGACATAGAAAATAATAAAAATAAAGTAAAGAAAAGAGAAATTCGGGCATTTACATTACATTCATCATAAGGAAAAGAAAAAGAAAATGGCAATCATGGCGTTTGCATTGCATGCATGGGCTCATTTTTTTGGCTACAGACAAGCGAGAGAGCTGAAACATCCCACATCATTTCATGTTATTCATCAGCAATATTCACATTTCATAGAAAAGAAGCAAAGGAAAAAGGAATTCAGACGTTTGCATTACATTCATCATAAGAAAAGAAAACAGTAATCATGGCATTTGCATTGCATGCATTTGTTCATTTTCAGCAGCAGGTACAAAGAGAGGATGAGCACTTCGGTGTTAGCCCTCGCCTTCAAATTCCAGAAAGTGCTGCCCCAGTTGGGAGTTCAGAAAGAAAAAAGAAAAGAGAGAAACAGAAAAGAAAGGAAAGAAAGAAAGGAAAAGAGAGTGCTCAGGCGCGCATTGCGGGTTGGAGCCCAGAGAGATCATCGCTCCCTTCTGCCCAGGTCTCACATCGTGTACGAGCAACGCGATGGACCGTAGCCCCATGTGAGGTTCAACGGAATAGTTGTATCAGCCTAAGATACAGTGGACGCCGTGCATTGATCTGTATATCAGTTCCGGAGCTGATAACGATCCCCCCGGTCGCTCGAAAAGGCCAACAGGAAGAGCGTGCTCCTCAAAGCCACGCGCAAACTCGGATTCATCAAGAGTTCGTTTAAGGATTACAAGTTTTAGGCAGCCTGGGCAATTTACCGCTTTTTGCACGCAAGTGCCCATTTTACTTTTTCTGTCTGCACGTAAGTGTCCATTTTACCTTTTCTGTCTGCACGTCAGTGTTCATTTACTATTTTTGCATCGACACAAAAGTGTCTATCTTTCTGAAAAAATAAAATAACAATGATAAGCAAAATAGAGAAAAAGGAAAAAGAAAATTCGGATTTCCCCAAGTGGACAAAATTGGTATAGTTTTTGAGTTCTTTATTTCTATTTTGCCTCGGAATATGTTTCGGCCAATTCATATTCCTTGTCAAAATCCAAATAAAGAGGGGCAGCTGTCATACCCCAATTTTGTCCGGCTTAGGTCAAAACCCTAATTTTCCACAAAAAAATAAATAAATTGAAGAGCGAAGAGCCTTATGCACTGCATTTCGGATCCTAGAAGGCATTCCAAGGTTCTTGAAATCATTTTTAGGGTTGGAACGCATTTTTCGGGCAAATTAGGGTTTTAGAGTCAAAAAGGGTATTTTGGTCAATTATAACGTTTTTTTTCTCGCTTTCAAAAAGGCTCAAAAATATGTATAATTAAAAATAGAAATCTGAAATCAAAATAAAAAAAATGAATAACAAAATAATATTGGATGTTTATTGTATTTTTAGAATTAGGGCTAATTCCTTTTTAGGTGCTTTTTGCTTTTATCCATTTTTGGCTAAAGTAAGCACTAATTTTACAAGCAAACAACCTCCCTCACTCCATCCTCATGCTCCACGCCACCCCTCACATCAGCCCACATCAAGTGCACATCACAAAAGCCTTTGATCATTTCTTTTACAAGCACACCTTTGAGTCCAATAACATTCAATACACAACATATTTTTTACCTTCCTTCTCTCTACACCACTAAATACACACTAATTTCTTTACTTCCCTCTCACAACTTTAAACCCATTAGATCTTTGGCCTCCCAGAGAAATTCAATAAGAACAACTCACTCCTCTCCTCCCAAAAGCCCCAAAAAAAAACCGTAGCCCCTCTCCTCTCCCTCACTTCCTCTTGTTTTTCTTTCATCTCAAAGGAACCTTCCCATTTTCTCCTACACCAAAAAACCCTAACAAACAACTCACCTCATTTGCATCCCTCTTTCACATACTCCCTCCATTTCTCATTCAAAGTTCAAGCATCATCATCAAGTGGGTACTTCTTTGAAGAATATTGGAGTTTTGTTGATTTGTGTCTAGCTTCATCTTCTCATCTCGCTTTCTAGCTCAGAGCTAAGGTAATCCTTAAAACCTTGCATCATCTTTGAGTATTTCCTCAAAAATATAAAAAGCATTCATCCTATCATCTTCATATTCTCATATTGTTGATTGTTGTTGGTGAGAGGTGTCATAAGCACTTTGACAAGCACTTAGGGAGGCTTGGGTGCTTATGGTGCTTCTCACCCTTTAATAAATGTTGATTTGTGTTGATTTGGATCTTAATCCTTGCCTTTCATGAAATAAAATGTTGTTTTATGGCATGTTGTATTTCGCATACTCTCATAAAAATGTGATTTGCTAGTTGTTGTTGTGTTTTCTCACATTTCCTTGCATATTCACTCATGTTTGCATAACTTTCACAAAATAAGAAACCCATTTCAAGCATGATAACATTCGGCCATGGGCCTAGGTTTAGGGTTCTTGAATGCTTTTGTTTATTTCATGATTTGGGGATGAATAATAGTTGATTTAGGGTATGTATGCTCCTAGGTTTTAACATAAAAAATTAGGGTTTGGGTTTGCTTTAATAAACTTGTTTTTGTTGATGATTGGCAAGGTGATTCACACTTGTGCACTTAATCTTAAGTGTGAGGATTGACCAAAGTGATTCAACATTCTTTGATACTTTGGTTGCTAAATAATTTGCTTGCTTATGCTTGCCTATGATCATGATTGAGGCAACTCTTTTCCTTAAGCTAACAATTTCATTGTCCACTCTCATATAAGAATATCATCAACACTTAGATAGGTCAATTCCATACATTGCATCTTCCAATAGATGCGCATTTAGATTCCCTTGCATCTTGTAGAAATATTTGAGTATGGTTCTCACCTAGCATCTTCCATTAGATGTGCATTTAGGTTCAATCTTGCCTACTCTTGTATTCTTGCTTAAATGCCCAATTCAAGTTCCTTCCTTGCCTACCTTTGTGTTGTGATCTAATATGTATAGTTTAGGCTTGATCTTTGTTTGCGAATTCAAATGTTGTTGCTTAATGATTTGATTCCAATGATCGTGTTATGCTTGAATTCACTAATTCTTTCTTGCACTCATTGTTTTCATTTCTAAACGACCTGGCATAAAAATGGTTACTAGTGGAAATCCATCACAACTTTTGTTGGTTTGATTGTCATGAAAGCCTCAATTTCAAAAGAATTTTCGTAAGCATAAAGCAAGCTACTAGTGATAATCCATCACAACCTTTGTTGGTTTGATTATCATGAACGCGTCCAATTTCAAAAAGCATTTTTCTAAGTATCAAAGAATCAAAAACAAGTTATTAGCGGTGATCCATCATAATCTTTGTTAGTTTGATCATCATGAAAGCTTTCATTTTCAGAAGGCGTTTCAAAAAGATTTTTCAAAGCTCGTTAGAACTACGTCGTTTTGATTCCCATTTGGGATACGTAGGAGCGAGTCACATTCTCGTCAAGCGCAATCGTAAAAAGTTTAGCATTTGCATAACAAAAAGAAAAGAGTTATTTTCATAACAGAAAAGAATCACTTTTGCAAGCCAAGATCGTTTTCAGAACAAAAAACATTCCCCTTTCAAGAATCATTTTCAAACCCATCGTCGCTAGTGGTTAGTCAGAACCTTTGTTCGTCTAGCCATTGGCGGCGATGTCTTTTTCCCAAAAGAACAACTGGCGATGATCACTCATAACCTTTGTTAGTCTGACCATTCGTGCCAATCAACCTCTTTCGAAAACCACTTTCAAAGAAGCAAATAAAAAGCAGGTTGCTACTAGTAGTCAATCAGAACCTTTGTTCGTCTGACTGGTGGTAGTGACCCTCATTTTCTAGAGTACTTAGCGGTGATTACCCATAACCTTGGTTAGTTTAATCATTCACTAAATGCTCGTCCTATTTCGAAAACTCACTAAAAAGATAAAAGACAAAAACATTTTTCAGGACAAAGAAGAACTACGTAGCTTTGAGTTCTCCATCGCACCGGGAGATACGTAGGAGCGGGCCATGTCCCGTCAAGCGTTTTTTTTTTCTAAAAACCTGTTTTTCTCCTTTTTCATAATAAATAAGGATTTGCATTAAAAATTTTTTTAATAAGAAATAGAGAGGCAAAATTAAGTACTTTCAAGTCAACACACTAAAACCACACACCTAATTAAAGGTTCCCTCTCAGTAGAGAGGACGTGTGGCGTGCTTACACCTTCCCTGCGCGTAATCGACCCCCGAACCCTATTCTCTAGTTTCGCAAGACCAATCGCTTTCCAAAAAAGGTTTTCCTAATATTTTCCTTAATAAATATTGGTGGCGGCTTCATTGTTTTAAAAAGTTGTGAACGAGGAAGGTTCTCCCTCGGGGACTTTTTCGGGCGCAACAACGTCAAGGACGGTGATAGTGAGAATACCCCGGTGGAAGACGAAAGCATTGAGGGAAGTTGATCAAACGCTCATAATAGGGAAAAGAACGTCAAAGTAGTTGTATACTTCAATAGCTGACACCTGGATCATATCATAGATTCCCCAGGATTTCCAGGTTTCACCTTTTGCGTCGGACATGCGTCGGACCCATTCGGCGTAGCCGGCAGAACACTTCGGCCATCCTCAGAGATCTTGGTGTTTCGCTCCCACAGTACACCAGAGTTCGGTGATGGGGATGCCGGTGAACGTGAAGCGGTTGTCAAAAGTGTTGTAGCCATGGTCGGCGTCAGAGGTGCAAGAACGAAGGATAGTTAAATCATCCACCTGAGAAAAGGGGCTGAAAGGGACCACCGTGGCCGATGGTGTTTGGTGGCCGGACGAAGAGGCAACTTGTTCGTGGTTAGACATGCTTATGGGCTGAGGAGAGCGAAGAACGAAGAGGAAGTTGCAGGAAAAGGTTTATGACACGGAGGCAAATAAAGGTTTACACGATTCCAAATGGTATTTATAACCACAGAAAGAAATGATTAAAACTCCTTGGGAACCGATGCTGTGACGTCTCGCGGGAGAAGATAGGACGTCACACGTCTAATCAATGACGTAATGGCTAGTCGTCACGCAATGTATCGTTTCGGTTTTCGCGCCATCAGACACATCCACTCGGCTGTACAACAACGCAAAAACGGGGCATTTGTTAACACCCAAAACAAAATAATGTTGTTGGCCAAGGGAAGAAGGGCAAAACAAGTGCTGAGGCGACCATAAGGATAATAGGGCAGTGCCAGCCATGGCATATTCGGGTGATGTAGGCAGAGGAGGCTCTTTACAAGGGACTCACAGGTCATCAAGTGATTCTAAAGACTAAGAATGACAGCAGTTCATCAACATAGGAGCTGCAGGCATGGTGAATGACAGAGATAGGCCAATGAGAGACTATGTTGTGTTTGATCCAAATGCTGAAATCAATGCCATACATTTTGAATTTAAACCCATGATGCCACATTTTGAATGACAGAGATAGGCCAATGAGAGACTAGTCAGGCCTGAAATCAATACCACAGATTTTGAATTTAAACCCATGATGTTCCAAATGCTACAAACAGTTGGCCAATTTGGTGGTTCTCCTCATGAGGACCCCTATTTGCACTTAAAGCAGTTTTTGGAAGTGTGTAGTAATTTCATCATCCCTGGTGTTAGTGAAGATGCTTTTGGATTGAAACTATTTCCATATTCCTTGAAGGATAGAGCCAAGGCTTGATTGAATTCTTTAGAGCCTAACTCTATCACTTCTTGGAATGAGATGAAGAAAAAAATTTAACTAAATATTTTCCACCTATCAAAAATGCCAGGATGAGAAATGAAATCACTTCCTTTAAACAAAAAGAGTTTGAGTCACTGTTTAAAGCATGGGAAAGATGGAAAGAGCTGCTGAGAAAATTTCCACACCATGGAATACCTGTCATCATTCAAATGGATACTTTATACAATGGTTTGGAGCCACAAACCAGACTCATGTTAGAAGCATCATCAGGAGGAGTGCTTCTAAACTCTTATTACAATGAAGCATGTGAGTTGATTAAGAACATTGAAACCAATAGCTACCAGTGGCCCACAGAAAGAGTCAGTGCTCAAAAGAAGATGGGTGGGGTCCATGAAATTAGTGAAGTAGCAGCATTATCAGCCCAAGTAGCTTCCCTCACAAACATGATAAAGAACCTCAGCAACAACAATGCTACAGCATCCAATGCGGCAGCATTATCAGAAACAACAGTAGCTGCCATTGAACAAGCTCTTCCAGGAACAACCCCAGATGTGTCTATTGTGGAGGAGGACATCTGTATGAAGAATGCCCCAGCAACTCTATTTCTGTCAACTATGTAGGGTACAATAAAGGCAACAACCCTTACTCAAACACCTACATCCCTGGCTGGAGAAAGCACCCCAATTTCAGGTGGGGAGGAAATAATGCCACAACACCCAATGCTGGAGCATCAACAAACCCCTAGGATTCACATCTCAGAACAGCCAGAGGAAAAATGCACCAGGACCAGATACCCCTTTTGAGTCCTTGGTGAAATCATTCATAAGTGAAGCCAGAACTCAATTTCAATCTCAAGGTGCTGCTATCAAAAACATGGAAACACAGGTTGGACAGATAACCTCAGCTGCTTTTCAAAGACCTAGTGGATCACTATCATCCACCACAAAAGCTATATCACTGAGAAGTGGGAGGGGTTTGACAGATCCAGAAGCGATGGTGAATGATGGACAAAAAGAAAGAGAAAAAGCAAAAGAAAAAAATGAAAAAAAATGCAAAAGCTGCAGCACCCAATGTTGCAGCATCAGAAGCTGCTTATGCAGCAGCACCCAAGTTTGTCTCAGAATACCCGCCTCCTCCTTTTCCACAAAGGTTGAGGAAGGCACACGAGGACAAGAAGTTCAGTAAATTCTTAGATATGCTGAAGCAATTACATATCAATGTTCCCCTAGTAGAAGCACTTCAACAGATGCCAAATTATACAAAATTCATGAAAGATGTGCTTATAAAAAGAGGAAGACTAGGAGAGTTTGAAACAGTGGCTATGACAAAAGAAAGCAGCATGATCATGTAGAGTAAAATTCCCAGAAAGTTAAAGGATCCTGGCAGTTTTACAATACCTTTTTCAATTGGAAAATCTTACAATGAGCGTGCATTATGTGATTTAGGGGCAAGTATCAACTTGATGCCTAAATCCATATTCACCCAACTTGGTATTGGAACTGTCAGACCTACAACTGTGACCCTTCAATTAGCAGATAGGTTTATAGCCTATCCTGAAGGAATCATAGAGGATGTTTTAATTAAAGTTGACAAATTTGTGTTTCTTGTAGATTTTGTTATTCTTGACTTTGTTGCAGATAAGAAGGTGCCAATCATACTTGGGAGGCCATTCTTAGCCACTAGAAAGACCCTCATTGATGTGCCGAAAGGAGAATTGACTATGAGATTCAATGATCAAGAGTTGAAATTCAATGTCATGGATGCTCTCAAATACCCACTCAGAGGACAATGAAGAGTGTTCATTTGTAGTCTCTCTTGATCAAGTAGTGCAGAAGCATTTCCACAAGCAAGATGACCACTTGATCAATTCCCTGACATTCGTAGAACCAGAAAAACTTGTGGAAGCAGAAGCAACACAGGAGGACTTCACTGTCAAGGAAGTCTGGGCAAGAAGGTATGAATCCTTGGAACTTGAAAGTACTGAATGCTAGAAGAGTATGCCTTCAATTGAAAAACGTTCAATTCTTGAACTCAAGGAATTGCCACAGAATCTAAAATATGCTTTCTTAGGGGAAAATAACACCCTTCCAGTGATCATTGCTTCTGATTTATCTCAAAGTCAAGAGCATGATCTCATAAGTACCCTAAAGAAGCATAAAAAGGGAATATAGGGTGGCAAATGTCAGATATACAAGGTGTAAGCCCAGCAATATGCATGCATAGGATTGTTTTGGATGAAAATGCCAAAAACAGCATTGAAGGGCAAAGAAGACTAAATTCGGTCATGAATGAGGTTGTAAAGAAGGAGATACTCAAATGGCTAGATGCTGGAATTATCTACCCTATTTCAGACAGTGCAAGGATTAGCCCTATACAATGTGTACCAAAGAAGGGAGGTGGGATAGTAATAGCCAATGAAAAGAATGAATTGATACCTACAAGGACTGTAACTGGGTGGAGAATCTGCATGGATTACAAAAGGCTCAACAAGGCTACCAAGAAGGATCATTTTTCATTGCCCTTCATAGACCAAATGCTATACAGATTAGCTGGCAAAGAATTCTACTACTTTTTGGATGGTTATTCAGGTTACAATCAAATTGCAACCATGCCTAAAGACCAACAAAGGACAACTTTCACTTGTCCTTATAGTACCTTTGCTTTTAGAAGAATGTCATTTGGACTATGCAATTCTCCAGCAACATTCCAAAGGTGCATGATGGCTATATTCTCTGATTTCATTGAGAAGTCCATGGAAGTTTTCATGGATGATTTCTCAGTGTTTGGGGAAACATTTCATACATGCCTGGGCAACCTAGAAGAAATTCTTCAAAGATGTGAAGAGACCAATTTGGTTCTCAATTGGGAAAAGTGCCACTTTATGGTTCAAGAAGGCATTGTGCTAGGACATAAAATTTCAAAGAAGGGTTTGGAAGTAGACAAGGCCAAGATTGAAGTGATTGAAAAGCTACCACCCCCCTTCCAGTGTTAAAGGTGTCAGAAGTTTCCTTGGACATGCAGGCTTTTATAGAAGATTCATCAAAGATTTTTCAAAAATTTCAAAGCGACTTTGTCAATTGCTGCAGCATGACATTGTTTTCAACATTGATGACTCTTGCTTGGAAGCATTTCAGAAACTGAAAATGGCACTGGTGATAGCACCAGTAATAGTCACACCAGATTGGACCATGCCTTTTGAGTTGATGTGTGATGCTAGTGATTTTGCTGTGGGAGCTGTCCAAGGGCAAAGGTATGATAAAGTATTTCATTCAATTTACTATGCTAGCAAAACATTAACTGAAACTCAATCAAATTATATTGTGACTGATAAAGAATTATTAGCACTGGTGTTTGCATTTGATAAATTCAGATCATATTTGATAGGCACAAAAGTAATTGTTTTCACTAATCATTCTGCCATCAAATATTCGATTTCAAAAAAAGATCTAAAACCTAGGCTAATAAGATCGGTTCTCCTACTCCAAGAATTTGATCTTGAAATTCATGACAAAAAAGGAGTGGAGAACCAAGTGGTTGATCATTTCGCTAGATTTGAAACAGAAAGTTTAGGTACACAAGACAAAGATATTGAGGAGAGTTTTCCAGATGAAAAATTGTTGACAGTAACTGTGGCAGCAATCAATGCCACATCATCCAATGCATGGCATCCAATGCATGGCATCCAATGCCGCAACATCAGATGCTGCCCCTTGGCTTGCTGACATAGTGAACTTCCTTGCTATCAAGATAACACCAACCTACATGACTTGCCAACAAAGGAGAAAATTCTTCCATTCAGTGAAACAATACTTTTGGGATGATCCCTTCCTGTACAAACAATGACCAGATCAAATAATAACCAGAACAACAACAAAATTTCTGCAAGCAGGATACTATTGGCCAACACTGTTTAGGGATGCTTACAATCTTGTGAAGCACTGTGACAGATGCCAAAGGGTTGGGAACATCTCCAATAAACATGAGATGCCCTTAACTAATATTTTGGAGATTGAACTCTTTGATATTTGGGGGATGGATTTCATGGGACATTTCCCTCCTTCCTTTGGCAATATATATTCTAGTGGCAGTGAACTATGTATCAAAATGGGTTGAAGCTGTAGCATTGCCCAACAATGATGCTAGATCAGTAAGCAAGTTCCTCCAGAAGAACCTCTTCACAAGGTTTGGAACCCCTAGAGCCATTATCAGTGATGAAGGCTCTCATTTTTGCAACAAAGTGATTGAGACCCTTCTTGCTAAATATGGGGTGAAGCATAAAATTGCTACTGCCTACCACCCTCAAACTAGTGGTCAGGCAGAATTATCCAACAGGAAAATCAAGAGAATACTTGAAAAGATGATAGGACCTTCTAGGAAGGATTGGTCATTGCACTTGGATGATGCATTATGGGCTTACAGGACTGCATACAAGTCACCTCTGGGTATGTCTCCATATAGATTAGTATATGGTAAGGCATGTCACTTGCCTGTTGAGCTGGAACATAAATCCTATTGGGCAATCAAAAAGCTCAACTTTGATCTCAATAAGGCAGGTGCAGCTAGGTTGTTGCAACTAAATGAATTGGTAGAGATAAGAAATTTTTCATATGAAAATGCTAAATTCTACAAGGCAAGAACTAAGGCTTGGCATGACAAAAACATACAAAGAAGGGAGCTGATAGAAGGAGGACTAGCCCTTCTTTACAACTCAAGGCTGAAATTGTTTACTGGAAAACTGAAGTCAAGATGGTCAGGGCCATTTAAATTATTAAACGTCTACCCTCATGGAGCTGTAGACTTATTTTATAAACAACCGATTAGGAATATGTACATTTAGAATCGGGTTTGTAGACAACCGATTAACAAAGTATTTGTCATTATCAAAATTTTCACTGTCTCCCTGTCTCATTCACGCTTATCCTCTCACATTTTCGTATTGTCAAAAATCCTCTCACATGCTTTCGCCGTCACCAGCTCTCCCTCACCGTCACCAGCTCTCCCTCGCCGTCACTAGCGTTGTCTTCTCCCTCGCCGTCGCCAGCGTTGTCTTCTCCCTCGCCGTCACCAGCTCACCATCGATTCTCTCTGTCTCCCTGTCACGCCGTCGCCGTCACTTATTTTCGCCATCTCTGCGTCACGAGCTCTGCGTCGCCCTCACTTTGTCTTCGTTCGCTCTCGCCCTAGCCCTCTGTCGCCGTCACCAGCGTTGTGTTCTCCCTCGCCGTCGCCAGCTCACCATCGACTCTCTCCGTCTCCCTGTCACACTGTTGCCGTCACTTCGTTTCGCCATCTCCGCGTCACGAGCTCTACGTCACCCTCACTCTGTCTTCGTTGCGCTAAAATCAGCATCATCGTTCTTGATTCGCATTTCTTCAGCTTTTCCTTTCTCTACTTTCTAGGGTTTACTTCAAAGGTGAGTTCTTTCTCTATACATTCTTTCCCTTTGGTTAGAGTTTTCTTCAAATCCATTATGTTAATTGCATCTCTACCATTTTTACAGGTTGTTCACAAAAAATGAAGAGCTAGAAAAGAAACATTTGTGAATGAAAACTCAGTTTCACCCGAATCCTATGAGGAGGGAGTTGAAAGTTTTGAAATTGGAAACTCACCAACAGTAAGACTCATAAACACATCTTCT
Organism: Astragalus membranaceus; assembly: GCA_039519185.1. NCBI lineage: Eukaryota > Viridiplantae > Streptophyta > Magnoliopsida > Fabales > Fabaceae > Astragalus > Astragalus membranaceus. The sequence continues at coordinate 133,681,947 of CM076848.1, read as the reverse complement.
TGACTGTTGCTCTTTATGATATCATGTATGGGCCTGTCTCTCTGAGTGTATCCTGATACGAGGACTGATATTTTACAATATTGCAAGGTAAAATATGAAGGCAAAATTGGAAGCTATTGCTAATATGAAGTGTAAAGTAAATGAATTCAAATGTAAATGTTGCTTTTGCCCCTGGTGGTTTCATGGTTCAGCTGTTATAGTTACTGATAGCCCCGCAAGTGCACGGGTCGTATCGCGTAATAAAAGAGTATCGGTCCACAGGGAGAGCCTAAGTGAATACCAATTTAATTTTTCAAAGTTTGATTAACTGAAAAGAAAGTGTTTTAGAAAGAAAGAATGTTTTAGTAAAGTCTACTCACTCATGATCATTGTAGACAAAAGAGGAGAAAAGGAAATAAAAGAAGAAAACATAAAGTTAAATAGCGAGAAATAAAAGAAAGCGGTAAATTGCAAAATTATAAATAGTAGAATTGTAAATGACAAGAGAATAAAAGTGCAAGAAAAATAAATAGCAAGGAAGTAAATGACTTGGAAAATAAAGGTGCAAGAAAGTAAATAGCAAGGAAAATAAAAGGGCAAGAAAGTAAATAGCAAGGAAAATAAAAGAGCGAGAAAGTAAAAAGCGAGAAAGTAAAGAGCAAGGAAAATAAATGACTTGGAAAATGTAAAGGGCAAAAAAGTAAATAGCAAGGAAAATAAATGACTTGGAAAATAAAAGGGCGAGAAAGTAAATAGCAAGGAAAATAAAAGAGCGAGAAAGTAAAGAGCGAGAAAGTAAAAAGCGAGAAAGTAAATAGCAAGGAAAATAAATGACTTGGAAAATGTAAAGGGCAAGAAAGTAAATAGCAAGGAAAATAAATGACTTGGAAAATAAAAGGGCAAGAAAGTAAATAGCAAGGAAAATAAAAGAGCGAAAAAGTAAAGAGCGAGAAAGTAAAAAGCGAGAAAGTAAATAGCAAGGAAAATAAATGACTTGGAAAATGTAAAGGGCAAGAAAGTAAATAGCAAGGAAAATAAAAGAGCGAGAAAGTAAAGAGCGAGAAAGTAAAGAGCGAGAAATTAAAGGGGCAATAAAGTAAAGGAGCAAGAATTAAAAGGGCAAGAAAGTAAATAAACAAGAATCATAAAAACATGAAGAGTAAATTGAAGTCATGAATGTTTAGAGAGCCTTTGTCATTGATTTTCTAACAAAATTCAAGCTTGGTTACAAGTGAGGGTCAAGCCTCTATTTATAGGAAAATATGAGGGAGGGGCAAAATAGTAAATTACAAGTTTTGGCAAAGATATGGTCATCAACAAGTGGGCAAGGCAAAGCCATCAACAAGTGGGCAAAAATATCTTTCAACAAGTGGAGAAAGCAAAGCCATCAACAAGTTGACAAAGGGCTTAGGTTGAGGGCAAAATGGTCAAAAAGAAGAAAAAAATCAAGTTGGCAAAGGTGGCCATCAAAAGCTGGCCGTAGCCAAATTTTCCAGCATTTTGGCGCCCATGGCGCCCATGCCAGCGCCTGTTCCTGCGCCTAGTTGCTGTGCTGCGCCTGTGTTGCGTTTTTGGCGCCCATGGCGCCCCTGGCGCCCATGCCTGCGCCAGTTTTGCGCATAGTTGCTGTGCTGCGCCTGTGTTGCGTTTTTGGCGCCCATGGGTCCCTGTTTTGCGCCAGTTTGGCCAGTTTTCTCCTGTTTTGGGTTTTTGGGGCCCTTGGCGCCCTGGGGTCCCTGTCCTGCGCCAGTTTTGCCAGTTTTCTCCTGTTTTGGGTTTTTGGGGCCCTTGGCGCCCATGAGGGTGTCTAGTGCCTTAAAAATTGCTCCTTCTCAAATATTTCCTTTTTTCTTCATTTTAGCTCATATTTTCTCTTTTGCTTCAAAATAAAACCTGAAAATAAAAAGTAAACATTTGCAGTAAAATAGATCAAAAATATAATTAAAATACTAAAAAGACTTAATAAAATAACTATTTAAAAGACTCTAAAAATAGACTTATCAGTTACTCCATTAATTTTTCTTAAAGGAGTTGTTATAACATTTGTTGGAACAATAAATTATTTATCACATCTGTTGTGTTGTTAAATTATATGATTCTAGTTTTTACATGAAAGTCTATAATTATGGTTCTTTTCATGTATTGTAAAATAAATTAATGGAGCAATTATCTTATATAACTTTTTTCTTCTTAAATGATTTTTCATAATGATCAAGATGACAATGATCTTATGGCCTATTGGCTGTCAAATACGTCGGCACTATTGTTTTTGCTCCAACAAAGTTTGAAATCTGGTGGTGCAAATGATGCAACCACAACAAAGTTGAGTTATCGCATATATGACTTGGGCTGTAACAAAATATGGTAATGCCCTGTGGCTACTCAGTATGGCTTTTTGGTTGGTGTTGGTGTCTTCAAAAAGTTTAACCCAGTTACCTTGGCTTTGCAATATGCTGGGTAATCTTGGGATGAGCTTAAGCACATAAGACAGGCCGTTGGATTCTTGATAAGTGTCTCTAATTTGATAATATGTCATCATTTATCTTATTGAAGTTATTGAAAGCCATAATATGACTGGAATTGTATTACCATAAAGAAAGTGACAGTGAGTAGCAAGTGCATTATTACTTTCATTTGTTTTCTGAAAAGATCAAAAAGAAAGCATCGCCTGATTAGATGATGTTGCATTCTTAGCTTGACGGTGTGTGGTATTGGATTTCTCTTCTCACCAACTAATTTTTAGATCAAGAGGTGGTTCAGTGTCCCTAGCTACCGTGTTTCCTTTTTCTTACTGCTTTCTTTTTCTCATTTTTCCATTCAATAAAACTATCACGCCGGTGCAAAACTGAATTTTTTAAGAGTCGGGACAAGGTGGAGACAGTGGCTTATAATTTCCACTGGAGAAAATGCTGAAATGGTGCCTCAAATTGAAGTGTCTATCTTACATAAGAGTGGCAGTTTAAGTGGTTCCTTGTGCATTTTGTGGGTCAGTTTTTACTTCTGATGTCAGATCTCATGCTTGCTGATACATCTCAAGTTGTATTTCATCATCAAGCAGGCATCCCAATCTTCACTTATTGTTGGACTTTGGCTCCCTCCATTTTCAAGTAGGTATGCACTTGATATCACTCTCCTCAAAAAACGTGACCTCAAAGGTAAAACACATTTGCCTGCCTTCTTTGATAGGCATTACCTTAATGGGAAGAGACATAATTTTACATTACCATTGTCCTTTTGTTTCTTAATTTCACTCTAGTTGCTAAACTCTGCATTCACATTATCAGAGAGAGAATAGATTATGTAGGTTTATTTATTGTTATTCACATGTGTTTGATTATACACCTGTTTGTCACAGGAGTTGTATTCCCATAAGGAAAATGAGTAGCAAGTGCATCCTTAATCTTGTTTGTTTTCTTAAAAATTCAAAGCCAAGAAGTCCATCATCTCTTGAATAGTCTTAGGTCTGTGTAACCTGATCTCAGCTCTAATTTCCTCCTTGAGTCCATTAGCAAAAATTCCATTGGATGAAGCAAGTTATGGGGTTGATTAACTGTAAGGTATGCAAACTTTATGGTATCACAAGCATAAAAATTTGTTAGGAATGCTTTCGATATTTAACAAAATTGCATTTATTTTGTATTCTTTACTTAAGATGAATCATTTGAGTCGTCCATTGTTTGTGCGTGTGAAGTTTCATTATTTGTCATGTTGCATAGTTGTCTTGATCAAAGGATTTCTGGAAGTGTTTCTATGTACGATTTTGCTACCCGCTATATATACATCATAATCACTTTGGACAATTTAAATGTTGAGCCCTCAGAAATTTCATCTGCAGTTCCACGCATCCATCAGGTACATAAGTGGTTATTGGCTACTAATATATGGATAAAACCGTGAAGAATTTGCTCTATCAAATACAAATTGAAGGTACTTACTAGACCCTTGTTTATCTTCATTTTTTGTAGTCTTCTTCTTGTGTTTGCGGACTCTGGGTTTGATTTTCACTAGAGGAGCAAGTTACCTGAAACAACTCACAAGCTGTGGTTTCTCTCTATGGCTTGAAGCAAGCATCCCGCCAATGGTTCCACAAATTTTTCTCTACCATTCTCCATCATGGCTTTGTACCACGGACACCTCACTTCCATGCAAGTTCATCACATTCTGCAGTATTTGATAAGTGTCTCATATTAAAACACTTACCATATCTTATGATAAAGTTGTAATTTCTTTACTATGTAGTTTAATGAATTGTTGGAATTTTGTACTTATAGTACTTTTAAGTTTAATGGAAGTATATGAATTATTATGAGTGTATGTAAATTAGTGATTTGATGTATGAGTTGCCGGAAGTAAATTGGTTAATAGGTGTGAATGGAAAAAAAATTGAGTAAAAAAAAAGAAAATTGGACATTTGGAATCGGTTATATAAAGAACCGATTTCAAATGTTTGTTTCTTTAAGGACATTTGGAATCGGTTGTTTATATAACCGATTCAAACTGTCCTGTTTGCAAGGTTCATAACGTGTGTCTGGAAAAGTAATTTGAATCGGTTGTTTGCAACAACTGATTCTGAATGTCACATTTTGAATCGGTTGTTGCAAACAACCGATTCTGAATGTTACATTTTGAATCGGTTATTTAACCGATTCAAAATGTCCCCACATTTAGAATCGGGAGTACCCGAATCGGCCAATAACCGATTCCAAATGTGCCAAACAACCGATTCCAAATGTTTTTTTTCCACTAGTGTAAAGCATTGAGGTATATGTGCATATTTGTTCTCATCATTATCTCTCTATTTTGGGACTTACCTTTCAAAGTATGTTCTTCTATGTAATGTCTGTTTAAATGTTACAAACATTTTTGTTTTGTAGTCATGGTGGGATTGGCTCTAGATTCACCTTGAGAGACCAAGTATGCTGAAGAAGGCCAAATTAATTTTGGGTCTATAAATTTAGGGTTTGTTAGAGGAAGAAGAACACATAAAAGGAAACATAAGATTGTAAGTGACGAAGGAAGAAGAAGGTATACATAGGCATCCTAGTTAGTGATACATATAGTCACTTTGGCGTTTTTTAACGGATTGTAGCGAAAAGTCACTTAAAGGGTAGTAGTGTCAATATTTTGAAACCTAAAGGACTACTTTGAGGAAAAAGATATACGACTAATCTGGTATTTTAAATTAAGATAAAGGACCCCTGGAGTAATTCTGCCAATACTTTGGGCCAAAAAGCCACAAACAATACACAAGTTTTAAACATCAACTCACTTTTGGGGAAAAGTAATTGATTCTTACAATATCTAAAATAAAACTTTAAGCATCACAATTACTCCTAACTGGTTAACCATTAGCTTACCATGGCAAAGTCTAGTTTAAGTATGGCATCATCAAAACCATCGAAACCTTCGCATCGACAACATAATCAAATTCTAATATGGTTGTTTGGCTGGTCGGCGAAGAGGAGGTCTGAGAAAAGGTTCCCCATCACTTCACTTGGATACGCGAGCCAGATCTTCACCACAATCTTTGGATAAGAGCCCCCACCAAGTGATTTACCACTCCCCTCCTTTTCATTTTTTCACCTTCTTGGTACCTTTGCCAATTTGCTTCTTAAGTATCTACTTGCATCAATGAACATTTTTGTACCAAGCAAGGAATGGGTGATAAAAGATGGGGGTCTCACAACTAGACCCTATGTAAATAAAATATGCGCTAAATACTTTATGAGGTGGTGTTGGTCCGAGAAATCCTCAACCAAACCAGAACACTTAAGACCTAACTTCGGGGAACACTAAAATTCTACACTCCAAAGAGGGTGTCAGTAAATGTTGTGCTTGATATATATACACAAATGTATGTGCAAGTGTACACAATCGTAACAAGTACTAAAGAAGTAAGTTGAGATCGTACCCACATGAATTGGATTAATTTCAAAGTTAAAGTAATAGCTTTAGTGAGGAGTAACAAAATATCACACTAATAAGGAATGCAAGAATAAAAATAACATAAAGCAATCAAGTTGAGTTGGGTTGAAATATATGATGGAAGAGAGTAGTTGGAATGCTTTCCACTATTAAGCCACTTTTAACAAAATTGCGTTACATACGCTGGAGCATTGGATGCTGTAGCATTGGATGCTGTAGCATTGAATGTGTGCCTTTCGGTCACTGTCATCGGAGTTTCATTACAAGAGACAATATGTTTGCGCCTTTAAATAATTTCACTCCTATATATGAAGCACCCACTATATCACCCTATGGACTATGCTGCCTTTGGCTAGGTTGAGCACGAAATTACAAAGTTTCTTTTGTTAAAACACTCACCCACATTAGTTCTTGAGTTCCAATTATAAACGATGTCTGAATTTATAATTTGCATTCACTTTTAGCTGATCAATTCTAAAGGATGAATGTGAAAGAATTAAGCATGCAAGAACTAAAATGCAATCATCAATATATAACACAAAGCTTAATTAAAAGATCATTACAAAGTGTATGGCATCCCAACTACGAATGGAATTAGCTCATGCTTAACATTAATGAAATCATAGTCATGTTAATATAACTAACAAATACAACAGACAATAAATAGAGTAGAGAGTACACAATTGATTGCCCCTGCATCAGTCAGCTCAATAATGCTGCATCATTGCCTTTAGCACTCCTTGTAGTTTGCTTAAGGACGAAGGAAGAAGTTGTCAATTCCTTCCCTCTCCTTTGAAACCAGCTCCAATGATGTTTTAAGTGATATTTTCTGGTTTATTTGTGAATGACGAGGTCAAGGGTATTTATAGACTCCTTGAGAGAAGTTTCTTCATGGTGAAGTACTTAAGGGTGAAGTTATTTCCACTTGATTCCACTTGCCTCAAAAAAAATAGATTTGATCTTTCAACAACTAAAGAAAAGAGGTCCTATAGCGAATTGACAAGTGTCCCTAAAAAGGTGGCTCCCTTGAGTGAGGCTTCTTCATGATAAAGTTACTTAATGGTGAAGTAATTTCTCACTTGTATCACTTGCTTTTATAAAGTTGATTTGATCTTTCAACTTTAGAAAGTAGGCCTATAAGCATGGGCAAGTGTTTCTGAAAAAGGTGCAATTTGCAGGTATGATGTCACAAAGTGGTGCTTGAGATGAGCAACATGGGCACGGAAATGATGTGGCATCCATTGTTTTTGCTCCATTGTTGTAGCATTCCAATCTTCTAATGTTGTGGCATCTAGTGCTGCAGCATTGAACAAACACATAAAACCACCACAAAATATCCAAAAGTGCCAAGTTGTTCATCAAAACCTTCATTTCCCATTGTTTTATGTTTTCTTGCATATTTGATTATTTACATGACTATATTACTGAGATTCTAGTAATATTTTAAGTCTTAGAAGCATAAATAACTATATAAAATAGAGTTATTGGTAAACATAATAGGAGAACGAGGTAGACAATGGCTCGAAGCACATGACCCCCTCTATGAAAATCCAGAATTCAAACACACAATAACCATACTCTCTAAACAGGCTCGGTCCAATAGACTAATAATCGTGCCCAAATGAAAACAATACCTTTGTAACTCTCGTAGCCTACCCGAGATCGACAACATAAAGCCACTGTCGTATCTTTGCTCAACTTGTGTGGTCCTTGTTTGAAGAGTTACCAATCTTCTTTTGTGGGTACCTTGTATTTCTATCTTCAAAATCAGCAAGCAATATTGGTCCAAATGATCTCCAACTGTCAAAATGAGGTTGACCATGACTAAGAACAAAGGAGGAAGATACATAAGGGAGTTCACGAACGTTACCGAAACAACGACACCAAAGGCTGCTAGAACAGGACAATCTGCACATGACACAGTCAATTGAGGGCTTTTACCTATTCGCATACAGGAAGAAATTGAATAGAAAGAACATGTAATGTGGTAAAAGAGATCACCGATTAATTTTCTTACTAGTGAGCAAGCCATGATTCACAGATATGCAGTCTGAAAGGTTGGATCGAAAGCCTAGGTCGGGGGCTCTGCTAGAGGGCATGTTGTTATCAGGTGAGAGTGGGTGGTGGTGCACAAGCATCAAGAAAGAGGAAAAAATGAAGATGGACACACCCTCTTATGGTTCCAGACATGCGGAGCCAGAGGGCTTGAAAAGGAAAGGAAGAACAACACCACTACTACACCAGGTGTGCCAGTGACACGACGCCGAGAAAGCCGAAGAAATCTGCATAGGAATTAGGACCACACAAGCCGTATAAAGAAAACCTAGCGGAGGAGAAAACCCCACACGGTGATAGTAATCTAAAGTTGACCTTAAGATCTCCATGTGGGTCATCAACTTGTGCAAGGACCCATGTTTAAGCAAAGAATTATAAGTTTATTTCAAATTGAAAATTTCTCACAATTAAAAATCAATCCAAATTGCTCTGTATCACTTTTATATGATTTCACATAAATATAGGAAACATGTCAGTTTTACAACATCTGACTGGTCAATGTCTCCACAAAAGAAAAGCAAACAAGAAAATGATAGTCAATAGCATTCCTGCATATTTGATCCACTGGTCTACACGGTTTCGTCTCTCAATTAATCTCAGAACAGAGTTTGATATCCCCACGGTATTTAGAATGTCCAATGCCTTTCGATGTGCACCCTGCACAAAGATATTAATTCGGCTAAATAAAAAAAAGAAATACTGACTGGATTGACAATGCATGTCAATTAGTTATTACTAGTCTAAACATTCTTAGAAATTGAAACCATCTAAGTAACTTCTATCAAAAGGAGGAAGAACAAAAACGGATTTTAGTAAGATTTTTTTTGATCAAAAAAAGAAAAAGTAAGATTTTAAAAAGAGAAGAACATAAAAAAACCAAAAATAAAAAAAAACTACACTTTGTTTTAAATCAAAGAATAAAAATTTCCATAAAAAAATCAAAGAATAAAAACTACAATTAAAACTTAAGAAAGCAAGCATTAAACCAAGCTTGATGCAAATGCTCAACAGATAAAAATAAATAGTGAAAAAGAAATGATGTAATTCCCGGGAACATTTAATGTCTTGGCTAAAATGGTTTGTTCGTGTGCAATGTACCTGATTAGGATTTCATAATTCCCCATTATTAATATAAACACATGCAGCAATAATTCTTCAAAATTAGGGAAAAGAGACAGAATAGAATTAAATGTTTAATAAGTCAACATTTAGAACCAAAAACTGAGTAAAAAGAACGAGATAGAAACAAGGAGACAGAGTGTAGATTTCACATATTTAAATTATATCAATGAGAGACATCATATGGTACGGCAACATCAAAGCATGAATTGATATGAATACAGCCCAGACAGCAGTTTCAGTTTCTAAAAATAAATAAAAACGAATAAAAACCGAAGTGTAAATCCAAGGAATAGAGCGAATTCAGCTATTTTTCTTGCAACATGTTTCCATACTATTTAGTGTTTCCTTGAGCAACTAAAATATACATTTCCAGGGAATAGCACCTAGTTCTTTATCCTAAGAAACAAACATGATACGTGATCCAACATCCACAACTAAAAGGAGAAGGATAGAGTAGTCTTCTTGTTTTGGTGAATAGGATAGAGTAGTCTATTTATGAACTAAATAAATCGACTTTTGCCAACATTTTTCTTTATAGATAAACCTAAATAATATCAGAGTTTGTTGTCATATCCATCTGGCTATTAAGAATCAAGTATATTATTTGTTGACTAAAGAAAGCAACAGAACAAATACCTTCAGGCGTTCTCTTTGGCCATGTATTGAAGAAAGGATGGCCTCCCCAAGCGCATTAGCATTTTCAAGCTCCCGTGAAGAACTACGAACTGACTGCATTGCTTGTGCGTCGTCATCATATATTCTCAAAACATGAGCAGAATCCCCATTCTAGCAGTTGGAAACGAAGTTGTTATTTATACAAAGGGAAAAACAAACATAGAGACCCACAAGCTTGAGCATGATAGAAATGACGTACAGCACGTCTAAACAGTTCCGCTCTTTCGTTAGATTCTCTAACCCGTTTCTGATTCCTTAAGTTATATTTATCCAAACTTCCTTTCAGCGATTCAGCCTCCTCAGCTATTTGTTCAACTTTCCTGCACAAGAAAACACAACACTCCCTCACTACATATAAACATAATAAACCAGGGGCAGTAGATAATGTAAACAGAAATGAAGTAAAATAATAAAATAATATATATAAATTTTTGGTTCAATAGAAGTAAACAAGCTAATTGGGAACAAGTAAAGCAAGGAAATTATCACATGTAACTGTCTCATACTTCATTTATTTAAAGGAAAGGGGATAGTTGTTTGCAGCAAGGAAAAAAGTAAAATTATGTAGATTGCTGCCTTACGATTTATGAACATGGTTGGAACAGAATGAAGAGAGGCAGACTAAGAAAACATGCACACACTTCACTTAGGGTCTGTTTGGGAGGGGAGGGGTTAGAGAAGATTAGTCTATAGTTTAATATATATTTTGAGATTTTAAAAAATTAAAAGAACATGATAGATATCAATATGACATTTTTAATCACATTTCATTTATATTTAGAGACATTTTATAGTTTCTTAAATTTAGAAATGAAAAATATGTCTTCCCCTCCCCTCCCCTCCCCTCCCAAACATACCCTTATAGAGGGTTTAGGAGGGGAGGGTTTGGTTTTCAATCTTAAATTAAGGAAACTATAAAATGTTTCTAAACAAAAATGAAGTATAATTAGCAATATTTTGTCTTTATCAATCATGTTATTTTTTCAATTTTTAAAAATCTCAAATAGATATTAAAATATAGACCAAGCCCTCCAAACCACCACCCCCCCCCCCCCCTCCAAAACCCTTCCAAATCCCCCTCCCAAACATACCCTTAGGGTGTGTTTGGGAGTTTGGAGGGGAGGGGAATGGAGGGGTTGAGACTAATAGTGTAAATTCTTTAGTAATTGGGAGAAAAATTATCCCCCTAAACCCCCAAACCCACTCTCCTAGTTTATTTTTGGAGCCCCTCCAAACTCCCCCAAATATGGAGGGTTTTGGAGGGGCTCCAAAAATAAACTAGGAGAGGGGTTTGGGGGGGTTTAGGGAGATAATTTTTCTTCTCATCATTAAAGAATTTACACTATTAGTCCCAACCCCTCCCCTCCCCTCCAAACTCCCATACATACCCTTAGAGTACTCATTATCTAACAATGATGAATTGACGACTGACAAGTTTCTATTGCTAGCATATAAATAAATCAATTGAAAAACAAAGGTTTCTCATTCACCAAACGCACTGGGTCCTAGTAAACTACTAAAAACTTGTACAGCTCCACCATTCTCTGGATATTTAATGGACGGGGCCTATGATTCCTGAAAGAGTTATAAACATGTTCATCGCAGTGAGCATATGCAACACCCAGCTTTATTTACAGTGAATGGAGAATTTATGATAACAGATCAGGATGTTAACCATCGCAGATTTAATTCCTCTAAAGTTGTCCTTCAATTTGAAGGAATAATAATAAGGAAAATCATCTATTGATGAGAAAAGCAGCTATCAACATCAAATGTATAAGCACAACAAATCATGAATCTGGTAAAATATGCCAACAATGCAATTATACAGACATTTTCCTAAGATCCATCACAAGAATTGATAAAAGAAACCAGAGAAACAAAACCCCCTCACAAAGAATCCAATTTCCCTCTATGTTTATTACCACAATTAATCAACTTCATTATGCACCAAATTTCCCTCAAAACACACTAAAAGCTTTCAATCCCGCTACTAAAATGCAAATCATCAATAATCCAACATATTCCAAACAATACGAATAAACATCATTCTGCGTTATAATATCATTATGCATGCCTTCTATATAAAAAAAATTGAGAATCATTCCCAAAGTTCATTTCAAAATTGAAACCAACATTATTCTTTCCCATTCCAAAAGCGCGCAATTCAGAATCAAACTGTATAAATTAACATCGCAAAACAATCTTTGCACACAGAAAACGTCATCAAAAAATAAGAATCCTCAGATAAAGAACCAATTCGACAAGATCGTGATCCAAATCGAAGTGATTCCGAACTGTTCACCTTTTCCAGAGGTCGCGCTGAGGTTTGGCAGCGACAGATCGCCAGAGTCGGTCCATCTCGACACAGAGGGATTGGATCTGGTTGATATCCTTCTTGACGGCGAATGACAGCTCCGAATCGACGCCGGCGATGGCGACGGAGGATGAGGCGGAGTGCTCTAGGCGCTCGAGGCGTTCAAGGCCGTCGCGGCACCTGAGTAATAACTTCTTCGCGTTTTGGTGAACCTCCGAGAGTGTTCCTCCGCCTCCTTCCATGGCAACGACGGCGACAGTAGTGGTGGTTTGCGAGTGCAGAGAGAATGCTTCGCGGTTAAGTACGGTGAATTTCAAAACTGGTTTTTCCACGTAGAAATTAAAAGTGGTAAACGGTATTAACTAGACCAAACCCGGAAAAGGAAACGTGGATTGGATTATTTGGAACAGAGCATTGCTATATGGTACGGGATATTTTTGAAGAAAAAGGAAGAATGCTGAGTTGTCAAATCTTGATAAATATAAGCGCACCTTCCATAGAGAAATAATAAGCAATCTACTTTTTAGATAAAATAACTAACATAAATTTTTTACAGAATGCGACATTATTTCTAAGCAATCTACAGAGAACCATTTTGAGAAGTGTTTTGAAGAATCTTTCCATGATTGCCCAACGCTTGGAGGGGTAGAGTTCAAACAAATTTCTAATGATGATAATGCTCTCTTGTTGTTGCCTTTTACGGAAGAGGAGATTAAGGAGGAGGTTTGGAATTGCGATGGTAATAAGAGTTCGGGGCCGAACGAGTTCAATTTGCGTTTTATCAAGGAATTTTGGGACTTGTTGCGTGTTGATATAGTGGCTATCTTCAATAAATTCTATTTGATAGCATCTCTTTCAAAAGCTTTTTCGGCATCCTTTATTGCTTTAATTCCCAAGAATGATCATCTTCGAAGTTTAGGGGAGTTTCGGCCCATTTGTTTGATTGATTGTATTTACAAGATCATAGCCAATGTGCTAGCTAGTAGATTGAAGTGTGTCCTCCCCAAAGTGATCGCCAAGTGTCAACCCACTTTTTTGGGGGGCCATAACATTTTAGATGACGTATTGGTGGTGAACGAAGTGGTTGAATTGGCAAAGAGAAATAAGGAAGATTGTTTGATGTTCAGTGGACTTCGAAATAGTGGATGATTCTATTTCTTGATATTTTTAGTGGTATATGATGGAAAGGATGAGGTTTAGCTTGGAGTGGACTAGATGGGTGAAGACTTGTGTGTTCTCTAGTTCTATGTCGGTGTTGGTTAACGATAGTCCCACAAAAAACTTTCAATTTGGAAGAGGGCTCTGGCAAGGGGAACCTCTTTCACCCTTTCTTTTTTTGATTGTGCCCGAGGGGTTGACGGCTATGATGATGGCTAAGGCGGTGGAGTTAGGTTCCTTTGTCGAATATAAGGTTCATGATTCTTTACACTATTCAATATTACAATTTGTCGATGACACTATTATAATGGGGAAGGCCATGTGGGGGAATATTTGGTGTATTAAAACGATCCTTAGAAGCTTCGAACTTGTCTCGGGGTTGAAAATCAATTTTCACAAGAGCAAGCTTATTGGGATTAATGCGTCCGAGGGTTTCTTGAATTCGGCATCAACGTTTCTTCATTATCGAACAGAGTCTATTCATTTCAAGTTTTTGGGTATTCCGGTGGGGGCAAACCCAAGAAGGAATGCAACTTGGAAAGCGGTGCTTGATAAGCTTCGCAAAAGGTTGTCTTTGTGGCAAGAGCGTCATCTTTCAATGGGTGGTCGGGTAACTCTTATCAATTCTATTTTAAATAGTATTCTTCTTTACTATTTTTCTTTTTATAAGGCGTCAAAGATGGTGATCAAAATACAAAGAGACTTTTTGTGGGGTATAAAAGATGATGCTAGAGGTATGTATTGAGTGGCGTGGGATAAGGTTTGCAAGACTAAGAAGGAGGGTGGCATTGGCATTAAAAATATTTAGTTGTTTAACAAGATTTCCCTCTTGACTAAGTGGAAATGGCGTATTTTGTCGAATGAGGAGTTTCGTGGAGAGATATTATTTCTTACTGGTACGGTGATTTGGGCTCTATTTTCTTTACCGGAATACCACCGATTAGAAGTAAAGACTCCTCTTTATGGTGGCGTGACCATAGTAGGGTGGGTGACGAGCGGTTTTCGAAGGGGTGATTTGTGGCGAATGTTAAAAAGGGGGTGGGAGATGACCGTCGTGTGAGTTTTTGGCATCACCATTAAATTGTGCAACGTCCTTTGAAGCTGGATTTTCCTAACATTTTTGCAGGTTGTTCTCAATAAAATGCGAAGATGGCTGATCTTGGTATGTGGTGTCAAAGCAGTTGGCGCTGGAACTTGTCTGCCTTTTCGTTTGGAGCGCAGCTTCCCAATGACGACGATGTTGTGTTGATCGATATTTTAGGGGAGGTGCGTTTTAGTTGTGATCAATCAGATTCTTGGAGCTGGATTTTGAAGCCCTCAAAGTGTTTCTCAGTGCGATCTTGCTACATCTTTCTGTTGTCAAGAGATTCAACGCATTTAGAGGCGCGTGACAACGAGTTTTCAGATTTTAAAGTTCTTTGGAAAACTTTAATTCCATCTAAAGTTCTTGTTTTTGGGTGGCGATTTCTTATTAATGCTTTACTGGTTCACGACATCCTGATGAGGCGTCATATCATTCTCTCGGAGAAAGGGGCATTTTGCGTGCTTTATAATAATCACAGATAGACAACTCAACATTTATTCCTAGATTGCGACTTTTTAAGGAAGGTGTGGCGGGAGGTGGAGCGCGGACTTGATATTGTTTTGCCTAGTTCTCATAACTTACACCAACATTTCATTTATTTTGGTGAGTTATGTATTTGGAAGAAATCCAAGAAGCTTAAATTTTTAATCTGGTTGACAACTTGTTAGTGCATCTGGCTAGCTCGGAATGGTGTGTGTATTAGAGGTGAAGAAGCCAAGCTATACTCGATTGTAGCTCGTATCAAATATATGTCTTGGTGTTGGTTTATCTTTTTTTTTTTTTTTGAGGTTATGTGTTGGTTTATCTTTGGGGTGGGAAGAGATACTAGTTCGTCTCTGCTACTATGGTGGAACAATGTTCTCACTTATATTAACAATCTCTGATTCCTTTGTGTTATTCTGGTTTTGAGCATACCTAATGCTCTATTCAATATATTTACAATTTTCTATTACAATATACCGCTCTAGCATATACAAATTTATTATGGGTCATACCCTTCTATTAAATCTATTATTTTTTAATCATAAGCAACACCTTGTGCAATCAATATTTTCTCAAAGATAATCTCAAAAAAAAATATTTTCTCAAAGATAAGCAAACGATAGTGCCACCGAAGCCAACTCCAATGCTACTTTTCTATGCAACAATTGCACAACGTAAGCAATGGCCTATGAAATATGCATTGGGGATGCTACTTTTATAAAAACCAGCGTTGTGACCATGCACGGGTTCAAAGCTTCAATGAATATATAATTATTGTAATATTAAAATTTGTTCTGTAGATTGAAAATTATTACACAAATTAAAGGGAGATACATGTTATAATATTACAAAAAAAAAGTCTAAAAAGTCTAGAAATTCAAGGAAAACAACGATAGTAGAAAAGCACCGACACAACAAAATAATTTGAAGTTTGTATCACATTTATAAGAGAATTGGGTCCATTATTATAGATTAATGTTTATTGGCAAAATCATGTTAATGTTACTCGAATGTTGCATAGAATGAAAAGAATGGAGTTAGTGACATAAATGAAATTGATCCATTAAAATATAGACAACAAATGATAATCAAGTAAGTCATTATCACATTACATAAGATCTCAGAGAACAACACGGACCGCGATTCACTGCAGTCATTTTTGACTGCAATCACAGCAGTCATCACACACATACACCATTGGATCCTTCAACATTTAATCCCGTCCTTTAATTTTCTTTAATAAAAAAATAAATAAAAAACAATGGAGAGGAGAGAGGGGGAGATAGCTGACTGCAACTAATCCCAATCCGGAACAACACACTACAAAACATGTCACTACCAAATCGGTTATTGAGGAATGAACTCTGAGTATTTTACAGTTAATTTTTTCCCCGAACACTTAAGTATCCCAAAACACGCTGCTTAGCATCACACTTTATGTATTTTGTCACGAAAATATATATATATTTTTTTCACCAAATCGATTTTTGAGGAAAAAATTTGCATATTTGAATAGTTGAATTTTTTTACGAACATTAAAGCATCAAAAAACACATTACTTAACATCGCACTTTACATATTTTGTTTTAAATTTTTATTCACCAACCCGATTACCGGGGAACAAAGTTATAAAAATTTTCGATATTGAAGAATGAACTTTGAGTATTTGAATAGTTAATTTTTTTCCAAACACTAAAATATGTCAAAACACGCAGACGAAAATATTTTTTTCCCACCAAACCGGTTATTGAGGCACAAATTTTGCATATTTGAATAGTTGAATTTTTTGCGAACACTAAAGCATCAAAAAATACACTATTGCGAACACTAAGGCATCCGAAAACACACTACTTAGCGTAGTACTTTATCACGAAATTAATTTTCATTTTTCACTTATCCGATTATTGAGAAACAAACTTCACCTATTTATAAATATATTTTTTTCTTAAATTTAAATGTATTCTTAAAAAATGAAAAAAAAAGGAGGGGGGGGGGGTTGGAGGTTTGGCGCCAAAAGGGGGGAGGGAGGGAAAATTTGGAGCCAAAAGTGGGGGAGGGCCCACCTCAATTGATGATGTCACACACCCTTAAGATTTAAATGTAGAGATACATAGAGATCAAATGAATGGAAGTGATTTACATACTACGACAGTTGATTTCGTTTAGTACATTTTAGTATTTCTCTATTTGGAATCTCTTTGTGGAATTATAGGATTTTTTTTGATAAAAATTCGCTTTTGAATAAAAATTAACAATTTAATTTAATCCAAAAAGTTTTGGGATTTGTGGGACCATAAATTTTCCATTGTAAAAATAAGAATTTTTAACATATTTAATGCAAAAAATTTTGGGATTTGTCCTCAATTTAACATATTTGCATGTCAACTAAGAATTTTTGTAAAAAGAACTTCAGTATATATTTTTAGAAATTTTAAAAATGCGAAACCCCATAAGTGTTTGCTAGTTAGACCCCCAAGTCTTTCAGAGATTCTAGTAATGATCAATAAGTAATTTTATGATGTCAGAATATCAAGATAATTGACTACGATTTGTTCTAGTGCATTAAACATTAATCTTAGTACTTTACGTGTTAATATGATATTGGGGAATTATTAATAGATAAGCTATATGCCGAATATAGGAATATGATTATGAATGCAATGTGAAAGGCACTATGACTACTTAATTGAACTTTTGGAATCTTAAAGTATTAGAGCCCCTAGAACTCAACTCACCTCAACTTTTTGTAACAAAAAAAAGAGTTATGATGCGGTATGGTTTAGTGTGGCAAGCCTATGATGATAAAGTGTTTGATGATAATTTCTTTAGAATTGAATTCATTGGCTACGGTGGCGGATCAAGAACCCGAATTCATGTGGTCAAAATTTTTAAAAACCCACATCAATAAAAATATAATTAAAAACAACTTTAACATATTTAAATAAATAACTTATAAACTCATAATTTTCCTCTATGTGATTTATATTTTGAAATTGTTGTCTTGGGTGTAATTGAGTGCAAAATTAAGAGTCTTGGGTGTGAGTTAATTTTGTCTTGAGTGTAATTGGGTGTAAAATTAGGTGTCCTAGTGCAAAATTATATTTTCAAGGAGTCAAATTTTATTTTTATAGGGTGGTAATGGAACTTTTCTTTTTCAAGCAGTTCAGGTGACCCCTCACTAAAATACAGATCCACCACTAATTAGCTACGTTTGTCAATGACCTCATGTCTACTCTATAAATAGGACAATTTTGTAATCAGAACACTAAAGAGTGACAACCTTGTGACAATTAATATCACTAGCGAGTGGCAGTGAGGTTATTATAATGCATGACAACCTTATGATAAGTCACCTAGCTTTGAAGCTATAATGGGGAGGTGTAATGGAAGCAATATCTAAAACAAGTAAATGGAGTATTGTTTTATTGCTCGTAACTAAAGAGGAAGTACAATGGCTGAATTAAGCAACAATAAAGATGAAAATGGGATGCTGCCAGAAAGTGCGAGAAAAAGTAAAAAGGAATTAAAGTGAGATTAGGAAAGAAAATATGACATCACACAATACACATCCTCTCCAATTGCTCTTCTCTCTCTCTTATACTCCACACCTTGCATGTTTTCCTTCCCATTCAAGAATTGTAACTGAATTTTGTCCTAGCTGTCCATTCCCAACTAATTGTGCTGAGTCATCAACTTGTTGAATATTTTCCCACTTGAACTCATTACAGGAGGATATGAAACTTATGTAGAAGAGTTTTTGAAGGAAGCCGCACTCTTGTAGAACTTATAAGAAACATCATGAGATCTCATTAGTTCAGGAGTGAAACACCATTAGAATAAATAGTGGAGTGAGCCTATTTTGCAATGCCTCGACTTAAAATGATATTTTGCACCCACACCCCAATTTAAAATGATATTTTGGTTCGGATATTTTTCGTGTCAGGATCAAACTCGAATAAATCCAAACCAACCTATAATAGTTTGGTTCGGCCAACGGATTTTAAAAAACAAACCTGCGCACCCGAATCAACCATACTAGGTCGTACTATTTTTGTAATTTTAGAAGCACAGAATTTTATTTGCTTAGAATTTTTACCTTAATAATTTAAGATTAAGTTATAAAATTTAAATACAATGAGTTTTGGAAGACTATTGGTTGATTTGAGTTTGTTTTGGTCTAATTTTTAATTTCTAGAATTTTTTTGGCTATTTAGAATTGTGGGAATATTACAAAAAAGTGTTATTGTTTTGTATTTTAAAGAAAATTAATATTTTAGTGCATGACCGGTGAGTCCAATTTGAACCAACCCATTTAATATTATATTGGTTTGATTCGTGTTTCGGAGAAAAAAATGTAAAATCCAAACCAACCCAAACTGAGTAATTGTAATTGGTTTGGACAACGAATTTGGCCAAATCAAATCCAAACGGATTTGGTTAATTTAAAAGTGTTTTTTGGGTAAACTCGGGTATCCACTGCACGGAAAGCAGTGACTAATCCTTCGCTCATTGTAGGTGCCTCGAGGGGCAGTTGGCCCAGAGTTTTAATGCTGCTCTGTACCCAAAGCAAAAATCGAACCTCCGACTATTAGTTAAGAGGGAATCAGCCCAAACCGTTGAACCCACGCTCTGGATTAATTTAAAAGTGTTATTGATAAGTATCTTTTAGAAGCCGCGGTTTTTATATTCTATTTTGTTATTTTATGATTTTAGGGGTTTGAGAGGAATTGGGTGCATGGAGCCAGAAGGACCATGCCATGGGGCCCAAGAGGCACACAAATGCGTGTGGTGCAAGAAGTAGAACACCATGGCACCATTAATATTATAGCACAAAAATGTGTGTTCCCTGAAGCACGGTGTCACGACACAATTTGGACCATGGCGCACAAACAACTATCCTAGTCTAGAAAGCCTCAACCAAAATTAATCCGACCTAAAGAACAATCGCCATATTGAACCTATTATTGCCTGTATTTCAACAAAATTTCTAAAGAAAATTCGGCAGAAGTTCTTTTGAAATATGAACATCATAAAACATTACATACACATTTAGTTTGGCCACAAAAAATATGAATTTAGTTTCAAAATTCATTCATGAATTTCAATATTCATAATACAAAATACCAACCAAGATAGGTCCTCAAGCATGATTAGCCTAATCATGAAGCTTAGATTGAGGTCATAAAGAAAAAAACTAAAAGACCAAAAGAAGACTCTAGTGAAAAAGGAAGAGTTTTTAGTGTGGTCACTTTAATAATTAAGATAAGAACACACTAAAGGTGACCAATGGTACTTTGAACATTTCCTAAATGTTCGTAATAAGTTTAAGAATGTTTGTTTACCTTTGTAATGACTTTTAAAAGTACGCCAAGTTTGGTTTTAGGAATAGAAAAGGCCTACAGCCTTGTAGCTTACAAGTAGTGGCCTTATGGCCCTTAGGTGATCATGGAATGGGCTTAAGTGACTTGCTTAACCCAACCTATAAAAGGCATCATGCCATGTGTAATTCCTTAGATTTTGAATGGATGAAAATCATTTGCTACATTTGCAAAAGCTAGAGTTGCAAGAGTCAAAGAGAGGCGTGAGAGTTTGAGAGCATTGTAGAAGTGAGTTTATCATGTTCTCTTTGGTTCTTGGAATGGCCTTAACCACCTACCTTTGAGGCTTGGAGAGGGTCCAAGCGATGCGTGGTCTTCATCTTTTTTCCAAGGAAGAAGTGGCAGACATCATTCTCCACTTTATTTCTATTCTTTCGACATTTGATTCTTTATTCACTTTTGTGTGCTTCAAGTAAGTGTCATGATCTAATGTTGCATTTGTGTTCATGTTCATCAACATGATTTAGAGATTCATATAGATTTGTAATTTTCTAGATCCAAATTTTGGTGATACATCTGTGGATCACATTAAGTGGTATTTAGAGCTACAAGACCAAAAGAAGATTATTGAAAAGGGAAGAGTCTTTAGTGTGCTCACTTTAATAATTAAGATAAGAACACACTAAAGGTAACTAAGGGTACTTTGAGCATTTCCTAAATGTTCGTAATAAGTTTAGGAATGCTTGTTTACCTTTAAAATGACTTTTAAAAATGCGCCAAGCTTGGCTTTAGGAATAGAAAAGGCCCAAAGCCTTGTAGCTTCCAAGTAGTGGCCGTATGGGCTTAGGTGATCAGGGAATGAGATTAAGTGACTTGCTTAGCCCAACCTATATAAGACATCATGCCATGTGTAATTCCTTAGATTTTGAATGGATGAAAATCATTTGCTATATTTGTAAAAGCTAGAGCCGCCAAAGCTAAAGAGAGACGTGGGGCGTGAGAGCTTGAGAGCATTGTAGAAATGAGTTCATTATGTTCTCCTTGATTCTTGGAATGGAACCTTAACCACTTGAGGCTTGGAGAGGGTCAAAGCGACGTGTGGTCTTCAACTTCTTCCCAAAGAAGAAGTGGCAGACATCATTCTCCACTTCATCTCTATTCTTTCGACATTTGGATCATTATTAACTTTTGTGTTCTTCAAGTAAGTGACCTAATTTTTAAAGGTTTAAACGGATCCGTGTAATTAATTGATAAATCCATTGTTTCAAATTTCAATTACGGATTTATCATTTAATTACATCAATCCATAAATTGATAATTCACAATGCTATACGAATTTATCTAATTAATTGATAAATCTGTAGTTAAATTTTAAACTACGAATTAATCACTTAATTAGATAAATCCTTAATTTACTTTTAAACTACGAATTTCTCGTTTAAATAGATAAATCTATAACCTTGAGTCTCGATTTAGTTTTTGCGCCATGATCCAATCAAAAATTTCGAAACAATTTTTATCACAAATTTTAGTTTTCTTGAAGAATTCGGTGAATTCAGTGTTAATTGTTGCGACTCTTAATGGCTTTGTGTTCCTGGAAACAGTTGTGACAATTTGCAATTTGGACCACTCAATTTGGTGGAGGAGATTTGAGCAAATTCGAGTAGTTGGAGCCGAGCTTCGAATCGTGTTTTGCTTCCTATTTTGTTATGTTTTTGATTTTCGCTTGATTTTGGTGAAATCTTTTGTTTTCGTTTAGTTTCTGCACCTAATTATAACGTTTTACAATTGGTTTCGTTAATTTTGGTTCAAAATTGAGCAAGAAAGGCTGGAAAAAAAATCTGAAAATGCGTTTCCATTGAAAATTATGCTGTGTTTGGCTTTTAAGCGCCTTTTTGAAAAATTTATTGCCATATTTGAATTCCTGGTGATATTTCGTTTAAGTTAGGCACACATTTCATTTTATATGGTGTTGTTTTCATCATTTCACCATTGTTGACCTTGAAGCTCTCAAACTTCTTCATCTTCAACCTTCAGTCCTGAATCGTGTTTCTGTATAAGTGCTTTCCATTCTCTACAAGTTGCAAAGTAAGATTGCTTGTGAAATTTTCTACGAAACCGAGTCCAATTTCATCTGATTTGGTCAAGTAGTCATTGAGATAACACGGTTTCAAGAAATCATACATTGAAGGTGTTCTTGGTGATATTCAAGCTGTTCTTTAATCTATGGAACTTCCAGATTCTGTTGATCCAAAATTTGTTTTCAAAACCCTCAAAATCAGTTTCTGGACTAAATACTAGTCCAAATCAAGTGATTCAAAAGCCAAGTAACTTGTCTCGGTTTCCTCTATTTTTTGAGACAAATGGCAAAAAACCAAAAATGCATTATATTCTATAGAAAAAGACTTCTACCTATCACTTTAGTGCCCAAACAAATTATGGAAAAATTCCTTGATACCATGAACCATATTCGGATCACTAGAAAATTTCCATTTCATATTTTGACCATAGTTGGACCATTTTACCCTTGAGGCTTCTTTTGCTCAGTATATGACAATTTCTAAAATGCAAAGCTACCAAACTTTTTGAGTATCTTTTTTATAGTTTAAACTCGTCTTTTGGAACTCTAAATTGGTTTAGCTTTCTTTGAAATTTTTGTTGTTTGCTTTTGTTTTTAAATTTCGTAAGTTTGTCTTAGTAGTCTCTTGTCTAACTTTTAGGATTCTTTGGCGATAGGCTATACACCCTTTGAGATTACAAGTAACATCAATATCAAAGATAGCAAACAGGCTTAAGGGTTCTGCTTCAAGAACCAGGAGATTGAGTGTTGTGTGTAGGTGTCTCACCCAATTATACACTTGTGTTACCAAAGAACCTTTAAGTGGAGAGTGTTCTAATTCTAAAAAGTCTAAACATGAGTGGAGTGACATTTGGGAGCTAGACGCTTGTGAGGACTTTGCTAATTTGTATTATCTATCTCTTCTTGTAGGTGTCACATTGCACTTGTAGGATGGATGAAAGTTACAAAGGAAGACGAAAGAGGCTTGATTCACCTAGAAGGTATATTTCTCCTTAGAGACATGATTCCCCTCATAAGTAATATGAAATATGGTATATAAGAGATCATTATAATGGGAGGTAAGGAGATATATTTGAGATCTTTATAATAAGGAGGTAAGGAGGACACTGTAGCTGATATAGAAGACTTGCTTTGGGAGCAAGTAAGCAAAGCATGTGAGAAAATACATTGAGACTAGAAGCGGTTGAGAACTACGTGGTCAAGACGCTTAAGAAATAGCAAGTGGAGCTTTTCCGCCTACTTTTCGTGCTTTGGGGCATTATGGAGTGGTTCTCCTTGATTTTAGGGCGAGTAAGCAATATTGTACATTAATCTTAACCGATCCAACGATGGTTAGCTGTAGGCTAGTGATTATGGGTGACAAAAACCTTTATGTGTGTGTAACACCCAAATTTTTGCGTATCATAATTGTTTTGAGAATTGGTTACTTTATGTAATTTGGGTGATTAAAAATTTGTACGATTTCAAGGCTCTATGTGTATTTGAATTACTAAAATATGTTAAATTTTTTTATTTTCATTTTTAGAAATTATTGTTAATATGTCATTGTTTTTATATAATCATTTTATCTTATAAAATATAAGTATTTGAAGTATTGAACCATTATTTAGTTGTTATTTTATTTTGGGTTAAAGAGTTATTAGAATATGAGTTGTCATTGGAAAGGGGCTTCAAATAAAAGAGTATTTGGGCCGTTTTTATTCACATAACCCCCATTTTTTTGCTGGATACACCCCTGCCCCATTGATTTTTCTACCCCACTATTGGGAAACATATCCTCACACATTTCATTTATCCTCATTTTAACCCTTCCCACTTTTACCACATTCACAGCGTTTGGGTCAAAAACTATTAGATTCCGGATTTACTGTAACACCCTGGTATTTCTAAAACAAAGAAATACAAATGAATACCTAAACATACATTTTGATTTACATCAGAGTATAAAAATTCCTGCTTAGATAAACATCGTTGCAAGAAACAGCGGAAACTCTTACACATCATTAATCAAATTCGAGTCACAAGACCGAATACAGAAACAACATCGGAATCAAAAACAAGGATGAAAGACTAAATCTCCCACTTCTCCTCGAGCATGACAACTGACCATGCCGCGTGTTATCCTTATTTCCCGTGCTCTGTAAAAACAACAACATATGATAGGGTGAGATAACATATCTCAGTGAGTTTTACCGTAACCCCTCGCATCACTCGATTCAATTATAAAACCGTTGCAACATAGTTTAATTTATAAACCACTTGCTCATAAAACCGTAGCCCATCGCCGACCGTGCAACAGCCACAATCTCGGAATATGATATGCTATTTAATTATTTCTAAGCCTTGTAAGTTACTTTACAATTACAAGCTCACCAAATCGAAACACCGACCGTGCAACAGCCACAATCCCGGCGAATCGTGTATTGAACTTAGCATAACATCGTCTGTGAAACAGCCACAATCACGATAAACCCCCGTTAGACCATTCCATAACGTTTCCAGGGCGTAGTGTAGGGGCTCATGACTTCCCCGCCTAGTATGCTATTCATCGGGTCGTCACCCAACTTGATATAATTTATATATCATACCCGCATTGGGTCGACTCCTATTTTCGATATAATCTATATATCACACCCGCATTGGGCTGACTCCTATATTCGATATGATCTATATCTATCGTTGTTCTATAACCCGTTTTGATGATTACAATACTAAACATCTGGCGTTATAATACAGTACCAAGTTGGATATGTAATCCGTTTTATTATTCAAAAACATGTACCCACACGCGGTCTACTTTTCGGTTTTTCAAACGATTTTAGTTTTCCAAAACCTTTTCTCAAAATCATGTTGATCATCTTGAAAACAATGATTTTATCAAGCTAATATCATCACAAATGGTTGGAAGAAAGATTAGAAGAGGTTTGGAATCGAAAGGAGCGGCGAAATGAAATTTTGGCAACCAGTGGCAGAAGGTCTTGCACGACCCGTGCCAAACCTTACATGACCCGTGCTAGACTGAAATTCCACATTTCAGTTCTAGAAAGTTTAGCACGACCCGTGCTATACGACCCGTGCTGCCTGTATCTTTGGTAAGTTTAACAAGGAGGAGCGGTCAGTTGTTGAGGAGAATTTTTTGTTGTTGGGAGTGAAAGCACAAAAAAGTCTAGAGGCAATAAAGAGGAGATTTGCCAACAACTTGAGTAAGATCTCTCAGTTGTATAGAACTCGCAGCAAACTCCGATCGGGCAGGAGAGGTAGTAGGACTGAGATGCAGGAGCTAATGAGACTGATCGAGTTTGAGCATTACTTGTGTTGGACCAGACAGTTTAGGGTTGTGCTTAGCAAGGGCGTCCCAAAGCCCTTTTAACTTACTGAAACCAGTTTTCTTCAAACTTGAGCAGCTAAACCTTTTTTCTGGAAAGTGCTGTAGTTCAATGGCTGTCTTTCGTTTCACAACTTTGGTATCCTTATACTTATCACTTACAAAGCAATCCATTCTTTTTACTCTTTCCTTTTTACAAATTATTGAAAACAACAATTAAAGTAGAAACAAGGCTAGTTTTCAACTTTGGGGTTGGTTTTCTGTCCGTTGTTGAATTGCTTTTTGACGGAAAGTGTTTTTAAATATTTTTGTCACACCCAAATGGCTCATCATTTTCGTTCGATGCCGAGGTGGCCCGGTATTTCGTCTCAGGGAAAATCTCAAGTGGTCCCTCCTTCGGCAGAAGAGTTACAGAGATTGGAGGATGCCCTTCGAGGAGGAATCATTACTGATTCTACCCAACTATCGAATCTGCGATCTTTTAGCCTTCAGGCTGGCCTACTTGGAGAGTTTGTCGGAGTCAAGGAAGAGGGCGCTGAAGGACATAGCCTATCGGCTCCCGAAGATCTCCCAGATCTACTCGGCGTCCAAAGCTGCTTGGGATGCTGCGTAGCACGCATTGGATCGCCTGTGTGTACTGCAAGCCGAGAAAAGGACCTATCTCACAGCCTACAGCGAGAGCTATCACACCCCCAAACTTAAACCATTACTTGTCCTCAAGTAATGACACTTGATAAAGATAACAACTGAATAAAAACAGAATAACAACTGAATATCAAGACCAAACTAGTTGGACCTTTAAATCAGACAGATTTTCAAAATTGCTCTCATTAGGCCAAACTTTCAGATTCACACCCAACACACACACCATTGCTTTTCACAACATCTAGAATTATTACAGCTCATGTGAGTGTGTCACTACTAGGCTTAGTTTAGTTCCTAGCTAGTTTCAACATTTCACCTAGCCTTGGAAAGAGTGGTCTTCTTTTTGTTTAGCCAAAGAATTTTTTCAAAAAGGAGAGTAGACTAACAACTTCACATAAGACTTGAGGGGCTTCAAAGCACAACAAATGGCTTGAGTAGGCATTGCAGATCTTTGGCCAGTGCACTAACTATTGATTTGGTGATTTCTCAGCGCTATAGCGTTAGATGCTATAGCACTGGTGACTTAATGAACAGATTCATCTGCAATGCCCTCATTACTGAACTCCTTATTTGCATTTCTTTCTTTCTATTTTTTTCTTTTATTTTCTTTCTCTATTTTTTTATATGCATTTTTGGAACAGTTCAGCAGTTGTTTCGGGCAATTGCAGCTAATTACAATATACATGACCAATTGACAATACATTTGTATACTTTGTGAGCCTATTGCACTGACCATCATATAATCTTCATACCTAGCCTTAATATAACCGATGCACCTCCAAACTTAGTTTCAAATGCTACTCTCAATTTTTAGTAAAAACTTGACTAAACCTTATTATTCCTAGCTAACTTGATTCCTTGTTAAGCCTAGAGTTTGAGTGTAGAAGCAGTAATAAAACCAGTCAGTCTTTTCCTGATCGGGTGGGTGCATTGTGATCTGGTTGTAACCCGAATAAGCATCCAAAAATGAGAGCAATCGAAACCTACTTGGTCATGTATATTGTAGCTTCTAATGTAACAAAAAGAAACTATAGTTTATATTTCTAATGCTTATGCAAGAAAAATACTGGATACTATAGGAAAAAAAAATTCTTATTTCACATATATATACCTTTCATTGCATATTGGTTTACCTCTCTTCCAAGAAAATTGGAATATTTGAATTAAAAGGCTCGGAGTAATAGTGAGTTACTACGTGTTGTACCCTAATCAAGATACTCCAAAATGGAAAATCAGAAATAGTCGTTGCCACTTGCCAGTACTTTGCTTGTTGAAAGACAACTGTACTAGGGGAATTTCACCATTATGGACATCTCATTTGCACACTTTTTGTCCGTAGTTTCCTTCACAATTTTACTCTCTTTTTTGGTGCTGAAGTTTATGCAAGTGGGCCTTAATTTTATTTTATGAAATTTTTTTATTGGTGTAATCCCTCTTTCATTCACTTTGTGTGCGTATATTAATTTCTTCATCATTGTAAAAACATATGTATTGCAATGTAGCAGATTCGTTATTTGTTCGTTTCGTTCTGTTTCATTTCTCCGATCGCTTCCAATCGAAACCCAATCCAATTTCCAACAAAACAATCAAACATCCCAGCCATATTCTAGTCCAATCTCAGTTCATACAATCACATATAAAATTCGATAAAAACTGTAAAACGTTATTTTCCGAAAAACGGTTTTCGACTCGATAATCTTTCGAAATCCAAATACCGATTTCAACCAACAATTCAACAGTCAAAACATAAAACCCTAAATGTGAGTAAAACTCACCGGTTTGACGAAATCGCGAGAAACCACGCCGAAGCACGAAACGATCGGACGGTAACCTCTCGAACAATCCCCGTAATCACGAGCTCGTACCGAACTTGATCAAACTTCGGAACCGCACTCCTCAACACTCCAATTTCGAATTCAATACTCTTGAGACTTCAAAACAGCAACTTAACTATCTTTTATGAGCCTTAATTCCCAATGTAGTTGCTGAATTTGTTCCAAACAACAAGGTAGCTTCACAATTTCACTCTCCTTAGCTCAAATTTTACATGCAAACCTTCAAGATGGAGAAAACCCAATTTTGAGCTCCAAAGACCAACAATGGTGAAGTGAGAATGAGGGAGTTTCAGCTAATGAAACTTGTACCATTAGAAAGAGGAAAGAAAATGGAGAAGAATGGTAGCAAGAAAACTCACATGCTAGAAGGATTCAAAGCACTCCCTTCACTTCTTCTTCTTTCTCTCGCCCCTCTCTCTCTTCTCAACCCCCCTTTCTTTGAGTTCTGTTAACTCATAACCCTAATTAAAATCCTTGATTATGATCTTAGGGAAATTGAAAAGCATGATTGGTGAAGGGTAATTTGGTTTAATGATTTGAAGAATATGGAAATGACCAAAATGCCCTTGGTTCCTTAATATCCATTTAGATCCATTTTAATCCATCAAATACCCATCCATCTATGTGACTTAGCAATTTAAATAACATTTCCATAATCCTAGCTTGACTAGGACCCAATCCGTTATTTCATCAATGATAATTCCTCATTATGAGACGAAAAGACGATTTTACCCTTGTGCTCTAATTCCCACATGATTCACATAATTCGGATAAATTGTGTGCATTTCACATAATTGAGCAGTTCAATATTGCTTTCGCGAGATTATTCTATCCATGACTCGATTTATCATCTAATCGAGGAATAAATTGCCAGTTAAATTCGTAAACCGAAATTTACAAAACAGGGATGTTACATTTACCATTAACGGGTAAATCTGGTACCTAATTTTTAAAGGTTTCAACGGATCCATGTAATTAATTGATAAATCTGTAGTTTCAAAATTCAATTACGGATTTATCAATTAATTAGATAAATTCGTAAATTGAAATTCACAACGTTATACGGATTGATAAATCCCTAGCTAAATTTTAAACTACGGATTAGTCACTTAATTAGATAAATGCGAAATTGAGTTTTTTTAACTACAGATTTATCTATTTAAAAATCTATTACGGATTTATCTAGTTAATTGATAAATCCATAATATAGGTTTAAACTACGGATGTACTATTTTTAATAAATTCGTAACTATTTTTTTAATATCTTAAAAAATTATAATTAATTTTCTTTTAAAATGAAATAGATATGGATACGGATGAGGTTTTGGTTCCATTCTCGGTAGATACATCAGATGCATTCACGACGACATAGGTATATTTAATTAATTATTATACGAGTTTTTATTATTGAATTATTTGTCACAATAACTAAAAATTGTTTATTTTTGTAGATATTTCGTACACTTGACAATGTTGTACGTTGGGCTAGAGAGGTGGGGAAAGCCAACAGATTGGTCGTAATCATTCCTAGATCAGATACAACAATCGGTAAGAGGGGGAGGAGAGATAAAATTATTTTTGGTTGCGAAAAGAGTGAGAAATTCACTGGAGTAGACACTGGTTGTTGTAGAGTGAAGTCCCCAAAGAAGCACAATTGTATTTTCAAGATGATTGCTACACCTTCTACTGATGCTCCAGGTTCGAGAGTGAAGGTTAGGTGTGGGCTCGACAATCGCGAGCTGCCTAAAACGTTAACCGACACCTCATTCGTAAGGTGGTTAACGAAGGATGAGCGGTCTATGGTGGATGAACACATAAAATTGAAGGCTGCACCAAGAGACATTATGACAGCATTGAAGAATATATTTATTGGAAATGTGACTTCTATGTTCTAGCCCTATTGGCAGTGTCGCATGTACCGGTTGAAACTAAGAGGTTCTAGAACCAAAATACAGGAGCTCATGAGACTGATAGAATCTAAACAGTATTTGTGTTGGAGTAGAAAAGTCGAGAAAATGGATGTTGGCAGTAGCATCATGTGGGCACATCCCAATTCTATTATGTTATTCAGACGGTTTCCTAGGGTTCTGATTACAGACAACACATACAAAACCAACCACTACAGAATACCTCTCTTGGAGATTATTGGTGTGATTTCCACCGAGTTGACATTCTCGGTTGCATTTACATACTTGGCAAATGAGCGTTATGACAATTTTAGATGGGCCTTGCAGATGCTGAGAGATTTGTTCGAGGTAGACGGTATAATACCTCGGGTGTTCTTGAGTGACATAGATCTTCCACTTATGAGTGCCATTGATGTTGTGTTTCCGTCCTCTGTGAATTTGCTTTGTCCATTTCACATTGTCATACCCTAATTTTGTCCGTCAGATTAACGTAAATGGTTTCAATTCGCACCTAGCGTATGCGAATCGCTTTTAATTGGGCACGCATTGTTGTTCTCGCTGTGCCACGTTTCTTTTTTTAATTGTACGCGCGTCGTTGCTCTCATTGCGTGAACGTGTTTGTTTCTCGTTGCGTACGAGTATTTATTTTTTGGTACTCGTTATTTTTACCGCTATTAAAGTCATTGCTATTAGTTTAATTATCATTATTGTTATAAAAAATTTAATACAAATCAATTCCTGAATTAATGCTTTTTATAAACAGTTTTGTTACAAATAAGGGGTACAACCTAAGTCAACTTTGATATGTATGTAGACAAAAAAAATTAATTACAAAAGTACAAAAAATAAAAGAATAAAAAAGGGACAGCTCAAGTCGTTGCTGCCTTTGTTTGTTGCCGTGGCTGAAAAACATTTTGAGCTTCAAACTCAAGATCCTTTCATCTTGTCCCTTTGCTTTTTACGTTTTAGGCAAAAACACTTCAACAAATTTGCAGCACCACCTCCACCCCCTATACTGCTGCTGCTGCATATTTCAGTGGCTGTTATGCTTTTGTCTCCTATGAGTGTTGCTCCATTGCTTCCTCCTACACCTACACCACACAATTGGCCTATAAATACTGTGAACAGCAACACACAAAGGGGGCGATAGCAAACTCACAGCAAAATATATACAGAAACTAGTTTTTAAACATGAGAAATTAGGGAGAGAAAATTTTTCAGAGATCACCAGAAAAGATTAAGGCTTCACACCGAAACCTAATCACTAAAGTACTGAGTTTCTGTGAAGCAAGAAAGCACATCAACTCACAAACACAAAAAATAGAAGTAGTAGCAGTAGTAGAAAATAAGGCAAAAAAGGGGAATTTTCAGAAGCTGGCGTTAAGGTTGTTCCCACTAAACTATAGGCTAGAGAAATATGCGTTGAAATTTTATCTATAATCTGTTTAAATTTAAATATGTGAAAAAAAACAAAACAGAGAGCATGAAATCTAGGATTATGCGATAATGTGGGAAACATAAATTTGTGTTGCTGTATAGGGCTGTTATTGTTATTATTGTTTAAACAAGAACATGATTTATTTTCAAAGATAGGTATACACAAAAAATGAAAAAAAATATCAATCCAGAAGGAAAAAAACAGTAGAATCAGAATCATTAGGATTGAGAGACAATGAGACGAAAAAGAAAGAGTGAGTGGAGAGATTTTACCTCCGGCCACCGTAACCTCGCCGTGAACAACCAGACAACCACCGTACAACCACTGGTTTCCTCCTCTTCACACCACCTACACGCCCTCACCGTCGCCTCCACCCCCACGGTCATCCACCACCTAACAACCACCACATCACCACTGTGAACCTCCCTCCACCTCCGCCGCTCCTCTCGCTCATATCACCCCTCGCACCACTCAACCACAGTAGGGACCCTCACCCCCGTCAAACCCGCGCCTCACCACTGTGACAACTCACATCCCTCGCCGTGACCACCACCCTCCCTTCGGCCTCACCTTCGCTTTCTCACCATCCTTAACTTTCTCCCTCACCCGTCCTTCCATCGTGACCACCCCACACCACCGTGACCGCCTAATACCACCACCGAGCCCCCCAAACGCTGATCCCCCCAGTGCGTCCGTCACCGTCATCCTCTCTTCACTGTGAGCGCAAATCACCATCAGGACACCACGTTTTGTTCTCCACCACAGAATCGCCCCTTCACTCCAACCGAATCACCACTACCACCGTCGAAAACCTCGCCTCCTCCCACCATCACGTCGCGCTCCACCACTGTCGAACCCCCATTAAACATCACCGTCGTTTCCCAGAACGTCGTGAGCCTCCGTCGTTTCTTTCCTCCTTTCACCGTCTTAACTTCCCTCTCTCTCTCCCCTTCGTTCTTCTCTCCCTCTTCCCTTTCTCTCTCTCAAAAATCCACTCTCTCTCCCGGATGGGTAGTGCGGCGCACGAAGTGAGAAAACGAAATTAGGGTTAGGTTTAACATTTGATTTAAGGTTATGTTATATATAGTCCGGGTTGACATCTGCTTATTTTTTATATAACAATTTTCATTTTTACACCCCCTTTTTTAATGGTAGCGCCCCTTTGCTTATCATTATTCACACACCTTCATTTTAATGTCAGCACCCCCCTCCCTTCTATCTTCTTTTCCTTTTAAATGTTTATTAATCTGGTTTATGATGGCACTCCTCCTTTTCCTTATCACAACCCCCTCACTAAAAGCCCATTTCGCAATCTGGGCCTCAAAAAACAGTTGGGCTCACTATTTACACCCCCTTTTCTAAAATGCAGCCTTTGTTGCTATTCACACTTCTTTTTTAATAACACAACTCCCCTGTTAATTATACTTCCATTTTTTATTTATTACAACTCGTTTTTTTATTATTACATCATCATGCTTCCAAACCATTATTTTTTTCGAACAATTAAACTCACAAAAAAGGGGTTGTCACTGATGGTCACTCTGAGTTTAGCTTGTTTGATCGTTAGTGACAACTTTGGTTTTCAAACGGGCTATGAGTGATGACCACTCTGAGTTTTACTTGTTTGGTCGTCACGAATACCTTTCACAATTTCAAAAAATAAATAATTAAGAAACACCAACACACAAACATTTCCTACCAAAAAACTACGTAGCTTTGATTTCTCCATCGCACCTGGAGATACGTAGGAGCAGGGGCCCACTCCTGTCAAGCACAAAAAACTAAAATTTTTATTAAGTCTTCATCTTCAATTTTACAAATAATAAAAAGGGTAAATTACAGTATTTTCTTTAAATTAACTTTCTTTCTACACATTAAATTAAATGGTAACCTTTCTCTTGAAAGGATGTTGTGGGGTGCTAATACCTTCCCCACGCATAATCGACCCCCGAACCCAAAAATATAGGTTTTTTTTTCAATGTTTTCCTAATTAATAAATATTGATGGCGGCTTCATTGCAAAATGACGAAGAATCCACTCCTTCGGATTTTTCGGTCGCTACAGATGGCGACTTCACTGGGGACTATTTAAGAGGGTCAAGCCTAATTTAATTAAGTGTGTAGATTATTGTTAATTTAGTACTTTGTTTACCTTTAGCGTTCATATTTGCCTGTCTATTTTTATTTATTTATTTATTGTTTTATTGCACCTTAGGGTAGAAAACCTTGGTACTATTATCTGTATCTCTGTTGAAGCTTGGGTAGTTTAGATAATATGCCCATATCACACACGTCCCTTACACATGTTTATTCACACACTTATGAGTGGTGCCTTATACTCGGGTCTGAAAAATAACCTAGGACGAGTGGAGATGATTAGTGACAGTCATTCTGGATTTTATCTGTCTGAGTCTCATGAAAGTCTCAACCAGAGTACGCTCTTTCATGGTGTCCCACACCAGGTAGCTCGCTATCGTTGTGGATCATATCGTGAAGGGGATTTTAGCTCTGGAAACCTTTGTGAGGAAGTGAATAGAGCCACCTGAGAGGTTGATCACGTAAGTGACCCTAGACCGTGACCTATATATAACACATAACCTGTTTAGGACACAAGGGCATTTCACCTACCCGCTGCATCATTACAGATAATTTTTTTTCTTTCTTTTCTCAAAAAAATCAAATCATCAAAACCATTTATTTCTTTTTCCCTTTTACATACATAGGAGGTGACACATAGTTAATGCTTTCTCAAAGATGAATCACCCAAAAAAAAAATTCTTTTACTTTTCTTTTTAACACGCGTGACGTCATTCTTTCATCCATAATATAGCATCATTATTTCACAAAATGTAAAAAATCCTCACATGCATGTTATTCATCTCATTTAGGTTTGCCGAGAATTGTAAGAGGCTCAATTTTTTTTTGTCATAAGCAAGGCAATATGGGATCAAGCGGTGAATCAATCCAAACCCTAAACTACCCTACAGTGAAACAGCCCAATCTGACGAGCTTAAGAGAATGTGTGGGTTGGTTGCCGCCCATCGAGCGCAGGTCTTTTGATTGAGCTTATGGGAAGATCATTATGTTATTACAGTTGGAAGTGCAGACAAGTGCCATTGTTGTTCTGAGCCAATTCTATGACTCTTCCTTAAGATGCTTCACCTTCAAAAATTTCCAGATGGCGCCTACCCTGGAAGAATATACGCAGATCCTCGGTTTTCCTCAACGAAACATTAGGCCCTACCAGTATCAGGGGCATTACTACACAGATGAGAAGCTTGCCTCAATGTTACAAATCAGCAAGGAAAGTTGGAAGCACCAAAAGAAAAACTGAAATTGCATTGTAGGGTTCTCACAAGAGTATCTGGAAAGTCAAATGAAGTCCTTCGCCGATGATAGAAATTGAGGTCCTTTCAAGCAAGTGTTAGCTTTGACCATCTTTGGGATTGTGCTATTCCCGCGACTTGAAAGATATGTGGACACAACCGCTATTGGTGTGTTCCTATCCTTCAAAGATGAAGAAAACCCAACCAACCCAATTCCAGCCATTCTTGCAGACACTTACTGTACCTTCACTCATTATAGTGAGCTAAAGGGAAAGAGGATATCTTGCTGCCTACAAGCGTTGTATGTTTGGCTTCTCACCCATGCCTTCGTTAACAAAGTTAAAGTAGAAGGCCCAATTGAAGATGCTAGAGGGTGTGATGTAGAGTCAATGAATACCAGTGAATGGTTTCAAGTGCTAAACGGCCTCCATGAATACAAGGTTCGTTGGCACCCATCATGGTGGAAAGATAGGCCTGTAGTAGTTTTTCAATGTGGAAGCTTTCATAACGCTCCACTCATGGGGACAAGAGGATGCATAAATTACAACCCTTCTCTGACTCTAAGACAGCTAGGGTACCCCATGCGAAATCCGCCCATCGAAGACAAGTTAATCCCTTTTTACCTCCATGAGGGAAGCCCAAAGGAGGTTGACATGCTCCAGAAGATTTCTCAAGCGTGGGATATGGTTATCCGCAAAGGACAAGAGCTTACTAAGAGGGGCGGAGAAAAGGAACCCACCTTTCGTCAGTGGCTCCAAAAAAGGATCCAAGACACCCGATTGCCTTATCGAAGCGCACTATGGGTTGAGGAAGAAGTACATGAACCTACGCTTCCCACTGTTGAAGAGTTAGATAAGCTCAAGATAAGCTCGAAGATTTAGAGAAAGTGCTCCTAAAAAACCAGAAATTGGAGG
The DNA here is from genome assembly GCA_039519185.1 of Astragalus membranaceus. Lineage (NCBI taxonomy): Eukaryota > Viridiplantae > Streptophyta > Magnoliopsida > Fabales > Fabaceae > Astragalus > Astragalus membranaceus. The sequence goes on along the minus strand of CM076848.1, from coordinate 133,646,362 downwards.
AGAAAAACGCAACTAAGTCATCGGCAAACAAGAGGTTCAAAAATATCTGAGAGGGGCAAAGTAAGAACTAAAACGATGCAACCTGAAAATGAACCAAGCCATTGATGATGCGCACAAATGGAAGGAGTTATGGGAAGAGTCAATGATTGTTGAAAAAACCGCACAGGGCTTGCTGGTGAAATCAAAAAGAGAGTCTCGGATATTGATAGCTGAGTTTGAAGATCAAGTGAAAAGTATCCGGTGGGATAAATAGACGATTGAAGAAATACTCCGAGAATACCAACAAGCCTTGAGAAGGGAGCATGAAAGATCTGATGAGCTGAAAGACCATATCAGATATCAAGAGGAAGTTTACCAACAGTTGAAGACTGAAAGCATCCATTGGGAGAGCTGCTTTGTAGAGTTGTTCAGCAGGATAGAAAACCATGAAGTCTTCATAGAGTTGAAGAATGAAAGCTTATACTGGAAAGACAGATTCTCAAAGTTGGCATGGCTGGCCAATCAAGCTATCATGGGTATCCCAAAGCGTCTAAAAGAGGCTGACGCGGCAATGCACCCGTTTAACACCCCGGTCCAAGTTTCCGAATTTATGGAATTTTGCAAGATCCTGATTGCCGAACTTAGGGAGAAGGCTGGTAGCACTACTAGTAGAAAAAGAGAGAGGAGTGGAAAAATGAAAGCCATATGTATTTGAACGAAGTTTAAAAGAGCATTGTACTGTTTCGTTCGAAGTTTTATTTCAAAATTGCTGTACTTTTCCCCCATCAATGAAGTTTGTTTGTTTCACCTGTTGATCTTTTATTTAAAAAACATTTGAAACGTTAATTTATGCACTTATGACAAATCAAGACGCGCTTACAATTCTCGGCCTAAAACAATAAAACTCATGCTCACACGCATCACTCATCTTTCCATCCATTCATATACTCATATCATGTATCCCGTCAACAAAGAGTAAAAGAAAAGATGGTGCGTCAACATCGCTATTGGACTCGTTCTCAGGCTAGAAACATGGAAGCAAATCAGGACAATCCGCCTTAGGATAACCTGGATCAAGGCAATCCACATCAGGATGACTTAGGTCAGGGTAACCAGAACCAAGGCAATCAAGAGCTTAGGGCAGAAATAGATGGGATGAAACAACAGATGGCTGAGATCTTAAGGGTCCTACAAGCTTTGGGGTACAGATGAAGATGTCTCTGCTTGGAACACTGAAAATCAAGCTACCAACTGTAACACCCAAAATGATTTAATTAATTATTTGATTAAATTATTTAGGTGTTGCAATATTGTTATTATTATTAGTATAATTATTTTAAATATTGATATATTAATTTATTTATAATTGAAGGGGGTGGTATTAATAATTTCGGAATGGCAAATTTGGCCCAAGAAGAAGCCCAAGCCCGTTAGCTGAGACCCTAGGCGCATAGGGTATGATGCATTCGCATCATTTGTGCAAAGAAAGGAAAAAGAAGGAAAACGTAAAAAAGAAAAGAAAGGAGAAGAGAGAGGAGAGGTCGCGAAGAGAGAAAGAGAAAGAGAAGAAGGAGATTCGCGCAAAGGGAAGGGGGAAAGAAGAGCTGTTGCTGTGGTTTTGTTGGTGACTCCGTAGGAAGGACCTCGTCTTCGGTGTAATCAAGGTAAGGGTGGGTCTTACCTTATAATAGGGCTTAGAATGGGATGTATGTGAGGGTTTAGGGTTTATACTATTTGTCTCATAATTCCATTGTTGAATTCGATATATGATTAATTGTGTGAAGATTGATTGTCTCTATGTGTTTTATTGAAAATTGTATGAGTTATGAGATGTATGTGAGAATCATAGTGTATGCCAAATAATTGATAGAATGTGTATTTGAAGATATGAGAGTGAAATTGAAGGATTAGAAATAATTATTGAATGACTGAGCATATGAAATTTGGAAGAATTTGAGTTTGAAAGACCCTAGGCGCCTTAGGCGCCATTGTTGTTGTCAATCCATGCTTTGTTGCTGCTGTCTGGGCGCCTGTTGCCTATTTGCTGTGTTTCAGTGTTGCTGCCTTGGTGCAGTGGCGCCTGGGGCGCAGGATCCCTGTGCCTGGGCGCCAAGGGCGCCTAAATTGGGCTGCCCGGTTTGTGTTCCCGAGTTATATTTCTGAGTAATCATGTAATTGGGATGTCGTTATGGTTGAGTTTTGGTTGCTAGGATGTATGTTCTGAAAAATCACTGAGATCCCCTCCCCCGGGAGCCATGTTGCTTGTGTGCGTATATGGGGTGTTTTGGGTGAACTTCGAATTCTGGGCATATTTTACCGTGCCATCTTTTGTATTTGCGTGCCCAAATTCAATTTTAAACGTTTTGGCTCGAGTGGTTTTATTTTTGCACGTGTCATTTGGAGTTTTCTCGGTGGGTGTTGCTTGTGTGCGTATATAGGGTGTTTTGGGTGAACTTCGAATTCTGGGCATATTTTACCGTGCCATCTTTTGTATTTGCGTGCCCAAATTCAATTTTGAACGTTTTGGCTCGAGTGGTTTTATTTTTGCACGTGTCATTTTGAAGTTGTCCCGTTGGCTCCACTTTGAAAAGGATGCACCATAGTCACAGAACATTCTGCCAATTTGCGCCTCATTGGCGCGCCAGTCGCGCGTCACGCGCAAGACACTGGGCATTTCTTCCGTTCCACGCGCCAGTCGCGCCTAAGCCGCGCGCCACGCGCGAAGCCTCTGAATTTTCTGCTGTTCCGAGCCATTTTCAGCACGTGTCTCGGTTTTGTCCCAAATTTGTTTTTGACATATCTTTTGACTCGGGTGTCCGTTTTAAGTGCTTCAAAGTGCGTTTCGAAGCTCGTTCAGTCCTCTATCTGTGTATGCTACTGTAATGTGAAAAATAATTAATTTGGCTGAAAGTTTCTGGACACTTGTATTTTGCTAGTGGTGTGGTAAAGTGACGGTGGGTCTACGGACCAAAAATGTTGGTGATGATTTTAGGCTGCGGTCTTGACGTTGTAATTTATAATGATGATGTGTGTGGCTTGGGATTGTGAAAAATTATGCTTATTGGTTGTTCATGGAGTCACATGCATACATTAGGCTGCGGTCTTGACGATGCATTTTTAGGCTGCGGTCTTGACGTTATTTTTCGGCTGCGGTCGCGACGTGCCCAATTGGCTAATGAGAAGTGATAATGGTACCACATGCATTCTGCACCGCATACACAATGCTCATTATTGATAATTACTTTGTTTGCTGTACAATATGACTGTGTGACAATTATATATTGCGGATGTTGATGTTTATTTATCAGTTGGAAATGTTGCTGTATATGTATAAAATATAAATGTATTTGCTGTGATTGACGTAGTCCTTATACTCTAGCATACCGCTTATTATAAGCCTTATTATGCGGTTTAGACTCACCCCTTCGTTGTTTATTACTACAGGTAACCATGAGTGAATGCTGTTATTCTTCATTCCTGCGTCGATCTAGTGCTCTGATACGTAACACTCAGGGGATGGGCGCTAGTTTTCCTTTGTTTGTTTATTTGAGATGTTAAACATTTTTATTGAGATTTTTATGTTGAGGCTGCGTTTTTGTGTGCTGAGTTTTATCTCTTTATTCCGCTGCGAGACGTTGTAATTTCTGTCATGTGGACAGAATAATATGTTTTTGGGAACCCCATTCCATTGTTACGTGTTACGTATTTTCTTTGATTTATAAAAGGAATTTTATTATGTTGTTGATGTTTGTTTCGAAGAAATGTAGCATCCCGTTTGGATTAGTTGAAAAATAAAATTTTTGAACTCTGATAATTTTTATTTAAATACCGGGTAGAAAATGGGGTGTTACACCAACCATCCTCCTCCCAACGGAGCCGGAATCCCCCATACGGTGTACCCAACTGGGGCTAACGACCAGGGTTACCAATGGCCTCCTTACGGACTTCCGCAAGGTTACACACCTCCGACAGTCGCTGCCAATTTGGTGGATGGTGTAACACCCCGTTAATTTCTAACTTGTAGAAACTACCGAAGTGCACTACTGGCATACATCAGAGTGACTTTCCTTTTAACATATTGAACACATACTAAACTTCGATGAATCACTCATCAAACGTGCTTAAAATAACTAAACTGCATAACAATAAAGTCGGTCCTTACACCCTCAACTAGTGTTCAATACTCAAAACCGAAAGTCTGCGGAAGCGATTTACAACTTAAAAACATAAGTCGTACCATCATACATCTTAAGAAACTGAATAACAATACCGAAATACAAATGAAACTGAATAACAAGACATAATGAAATAAAGATAGCGGCAGCTCCTCAAGCGTATTCATAGCCACGCCTCACAGTCTTCAACTTTCCCTGCTTAACTGAAAAACAACAACAATGGATTGGGTGAGACAACTTGTCTCAGTGAGTCCTATCGCGACCCCTTACTAATCCTCTCGGTTCAATTATGGTTGATTCATTATTCTGATTCTAACTCATAGTCCTCTAAATTGACTATGTGGCTAACTAACTGAAGTTGTCCTTATAACCCTTAAGCCGGTTACAAGACGCAACTCATAAACTGAACTAAACGTTGTCCTCATAACCCTTAAGCCGGTTACAAGAAACAACACATAAACTGAACTAATATTTTAGCGTGTCACCGGTCACTTGGCATAATAAGCTTCCGGTGAACCCGTCCCCACTAATCGGCTGGGTCCCTGATGGGGCCTAGGTTCATAGGGCTCATGACTTCCCCTCCCCTAGCACACTAAACTGAAATAGGGTCGTCACCCTAACTGAACTGATGTATATATTTTAATATACCTGAACTGAACTGAACAATGATTCTGAACATAAAACTGAACTTATACTTAATCGATGAACTTAAACATAACCATGAACTTGAACATAACTTACTTATAACTAAACATGAACATGACTTAATCTTAGGCTTAGCTTATCTTATACTTAACTTGGCCCTTATCACTAGGTGATCTAATTACTAACTTAGTCTAATCATTAAGTGATCTCTTATGGATTACTAAGGTTCGCTAACTTAACTTACACTAATTATCCAGCTAATCCAAACATAATACATCAATCACACTTAGCATAATCATAACATAATAATCGGTCTCAATCATGAACTTAGCTTAGGCATAACAATCTCATAGTTAGGGTCATATCCTCAAGAGCGAGTTACAATCAATCAAACAATGATATTAATAGGGTCACATCATCACAGTTGGTTGAGAAGGAGATCGGAAGAGGTTTGGAACCGAAAGGAGCGACGAAACGGAATTTAGGAGTACGGTACCAGAAGGGGGCGCACGATCCGTGCGTCCTATTACTTTTCTCAAATTGGCAACCCGAAGGGGGCGCACGACCCGTGCCCAGGGGCGCACGGTCCGTGCGTCCTGTGAACTCAGAATAATGTCCTCGTTCGTTCCGTTTCGCTTTCCGATCGTTTCTAATCCGCAACCCGATCGACATCCAACCTTCAAACAGAGTTTATAAACATAATTCCAGACATAATCCAATCATCACAATCCACACATCAATCATGCAATTTTAATCACAATTTCAGTCCAACGATTTATCAATCTCATGATTCAAACGATATTTTCGCAAAACGGTTTCGCACCGGAATTTCACAAATTCGCGACTCAATTAAAATGAAAAGGCTGAAAACAATCCTAGTGAGTATTAGAACTCACCTTTTCGTGACGACGATACTCCCGACGCCGAAACTTCTCGAATACGGACGAACGGAGAATCACGAATCCGCTCCAGCTATTTCCAGCAACAAACCGCCAAATTGCAACGAGCGTAACTCACTCAAATCTCAACCAAACTTAGAAAAACGAGGGTCTACGGTGAAGGGAATTTTCTCTACTTTCTGATGGAGAAAGATTCACTTACATGCAACCAGTGGTTTGGGATATATTAACAAAACAATAGGACTGCTTCGGAACAGTGGCTGATTCTTAATCCGAAAGTTGTGAGTGTGATATCTCTCTCATTTCTCAATGAAATCCTGCGGTTCTTGTGCCCAAAATGAAGATCTTTGTGTCTAGTTTCCAGAGGGACAAGAATCACGATGATCGGAGTCGTGCTCAGGGAGATACGAACGAAACACTGAAGGTAGGTAAAACGGGTTTTTCACTGGATTCTGTGCTTGCACCAAGAACTTCAACAAACAGCTTCTAGTAACTCACAACAGAAAACCCAATTCGTGATATTGGTACAGTAGGTGGTCTATGGCTTCAAAAGTGGTATCAAATGGAAGAGCATGAAATATGGAGATGAATGGTGGTGATAGTTGAAACATGCATGATGGTTGAGACTAGATCCTCTCCTCCCTTTCCCTTCTTCCTCACGCACTCTCTCCTCTCTCAGCCCTCTGTTTTTGCTTTCTTTCCTCTCTCTCAAAATTCTGGAATGTTTTGCTTTTAAGTGTGTGTGTGGCCAGCAGGAGAATTTAAGTGAGCATGCTAAAAAGAAAATGGGAAGGAATGGACTATCCTACCCTCATTTGACTCCCACTTAAACCACTTCTAACCCATTACTAAATCAATGATTTCTTATCATAATATATAGCAAACAATCAACATCATACATTATTTACTTGATCATCAACTATCTCATAATTAATTGAATCAAGTAACTCACTATCAAAACATTTTATTTTTAACCAAGTTAATAAAATCACTAAATATCAATTCATGTCAATTAATTTAAATTTTAAAAATTGAGGATATTACAATCACCCCAACTTTTAAAAATTTTGTCCTCAAAATTGGACCAATCAAAACAAACAACACACAATATACCTTTCGCTGATCCGGCATCGGCTTCGCCTTTCTGAGCGTCCAACACAAATACCTTTCCACTTGCGGAGTTAGAATTCCCTTCTCGATTCCTCTTCTTCACCGGGCATTCGTTAGCATAATGCCCTTCTTCCTTGCAGTAGTAACACACAGTGGATCCCAAACGGCACTCTCCGGTGTGAGGCCTCGCGCATTTCGGACACTTACCGGACCTTAGTAGTTCGGATGCTGTAGGTTGCTTTCCTTTGTTATAGATACTCCTCGGTTCATCACTTGGGGTTGGCAATTCCAATGCTTTCTTCTTCTCTTTCCGATACGCTTTCCTTTCCTCATACATCCTGTTGAGATCTGCCTCTGCAACATAAGCTTGCTGCACCAATCCAGCATAACTGGTCATAGTATAAGAGCTAAGACCTTGGGCCACATCTGCACGAAGACCTGCCTTGTACATCTGCATCTTCCACTCATCATTCGGAGCATGTTTTGCCAACTGATAAAACTGCGACAACCTTTCGAACTTGGCGGTGAACTCACCCACCGACATCTCTCCTTGCCTCAGATTGATAAACTCGGCTTGCTTGCTTAACTTCATCACCGGAGGGAAAAAGTGACCAATAAACATCTACTTGAAGTTAACCCAGGTAACAGGAGTTCCCTGGTTCACCATCAAATCATGAGCATTGGTCCACCAGGTTTGAGCATCTTCCTCGAGCATATGGGCGGCAAAGAGAACCTTCTCTTCTTCGCTGCATTGAAGAGTCCTAAAAATCTTCTCCATCGAATCCAACCAAAAATGTGATACCATTACCTCAGGTCCTCCTTTGAAACTTTGAGGATTCATCTTCTGAAAGCGAAAGTAAGCCCTATTCGGATCTTCCAGAGGAGGTTGTTGAACATTCGGTTGTTGCTGATTCATCCTCTCATGATGCATTTGGGCCATTTGAGCCATCTGCTGCTGCTGCATTTGCATCATGTCATTCATCATCTTCTGTTGCGTCTCGATGACATTCTGCATCCATTCAGTATTTGGATCAACAGGGACGCTTCTCCTACTTCCACCAGCCATGATTCTGCAAAATATGCACAAAGTGTTTAGTTGATCAGGCTAAACGTCTAATAGCATACTAAGAGGAATCACACTTAGAGGACTTAAGAGACTCATGATTCTAAGTCCGACTAGGTCGAACTGCTTTGATACCAATTGTAACACCCCGTTAATTTCTAACTTGTAGAAACTACCGAAGCGCACTACTGGCATACATCAGAGTGACTTTCCTTTTAACATATTGAACACATACTAAACTTCGATTAATCACTCATCAAACGTGCTTAAAATAACTAAACTGCATAACAATAAAGTCGGTCCTTACACCCTCAACTAGTGTTCAATACTCAAAACCGAAAGTCTGCGGAAGCGATTTACAACTTAAAAACATAAGTCGTACCATCGTATATCTTAAGAAACTGAATAACAATACCGAAATACAAATGAAACTGAATAACAAGACATAATGAAATAAAGATAGCGGCAGCTCCTCAAGCGTCTTCATAGCCACGCCTCACAGTCTTCAACTTTCCCTGCTTAACTGAAAAACAACAACAATGGATTGGGTGAGACAACTTGTCTCAGTGAGTCCTATCGCGACCCCTTACTAATCCTCTCGGTTCAATTATGCTTGATTCATTATTCTGATTCTAACTCATAGTCCTCTAAATTGACTATGTGGCTAACTAACTGAAGTTGTCCTTATAACCCTTAAGCCGGTTACAAGACGCAACTCATAAACTGAACTAAACGTTGTCCTCATAACCCTTAAGCCGGTTACAAGAAACAACACATAAACTGAACTGATATTTTAGCGTGTCACCGGTCACTTGGCATAATAAGCTTCCGGTGAACCCGTCCCCACTAATCGGCTGAGTCCCTGATGGGGCCTAGGTTCATAGGGCTCATGACTTCCCCTCCCCTAGCACACTAAACTGAAATAGGGTCGTCACCCTAACTGAACTGATGTATATATTTTAATATACCTGAACTGAACTGAACAATGATTCTGAACATAAAACTGAACTTATACTTAATCGATGAACTTAAACATAACCATGAACTTGAACATAACTTACTTATAACTAAACATGAACATGACTTAATCTTAGGCTTAGCTTATCTTATACTTAACTTGGCCCTTATCACTAGGTGATCTAATTACTAACTTAGTCTAATCATTAAGTGATCTCTTATGGATTACTAAGGTTCGCTAACTTAACTTACACTAATTATCCAGCTAATCCAAACATAATACATCAATCACACTTAGCATAATCATAACATAATAATCGGTCTCAATCATGAACTTAGCTTAAGCATAACAATCTCATAGTTAGGGTCATATCCTCAAGAGCGAGTTACAATCAATCAAACAATGATATTAATAGGGTCACATCATCACAGTTGGTTGAGAAGGAGATCGGAAGAGGTTTGGAACCGAAAGGAGTGACGAAACGGAATTTAGGAGTACGGTACCAGAAGGGGGCGCACGATCCGTGCCCAGGGGCGCACGATCCGTGCGTCCTATTACTTTTCTCAAATTGGCAACCCGAAGGGGGCGCACGACCCGTGCCCAGGGGCGCACGGTCCGTGCGTCCTGTGAACTCAGAATAATGTCCTCGTTCGTTCCGTTTCGCTTTCCGATCGTTTCTAATCCGTAACCCGATCGACATCCAACCTTCAAACAGAGTTTATAAACATAATTCCAGACATAATCCAATCATCACAATCCACACATCAATCATGCAATTTTAATCACAATTTCAGTCCAACGATTTATCAATCTCATGATTCAAACGATATTTTCGCAAAACGGTTTCGCACCGGAATTTCACAAATTCGCGACTCAATTAAAATGAAAAGGCTGAAAACAATCCTAGTGAGTATTAGAACTCACCTTTTCGTGACGACGATACTCCCGACGCCGAAACTTCTCGAATACGGACGAACGGAGAATCACGAATCCGCTCCAGCTATTTCCAGCAACAAACCGCCAAATTGCAACGAGCGTAACTCACTCAAATCTCAATCAAACTTAGCAAAACGAGGGTCTACGGTGAAGGGAATTTTCTCTTCTTTCTGATGGAGAAAGATTCACTTACATGCAACCAGTGGTTTGGGAGATATTAACAAAACAATAGGACTGCTTCGGAACAGTGGCTGATTCTTAATCCGAAAGTTGTGAGTGTGATATCTCTCTCATTTCTCAATGAAATCCTGCGGTTCTTGTGCCCAAAATGAAGAGCTTTGTGTCTAGTTTCCAGAGGGACAAGAATCACGATGATCGGAGTTGTTCTCAGGGAGATACGAACGAAACACTGAAGGTAGGTAAAACGGGTTTTTCACTGGATTCTGTGCTTGCACCAAGAACTTCAACAAACAGCTTCTAGTAACTCACAACAGAAAACCCAATTCGTGATATTGGTACAGTAGGTGGTCTATGGCTTCAAAAGTGGTATCAAATGGAAGAGCATGAAATATGGAGACGAATGGTGGTGATAGTTGAGACATGCATGATGGTTGAGACTAGATCCTCTCCTCCCTTTCCCTTCTTCCTCACGCACTCTCTCCTCTCTCAGCCCTCTGTTTTTGCTTTCTTTCCTCTCTCTCAAAATTCTGGAATGTTTTGCTTTTAAGTGTGTGTGTGGCCAGCAGGAGAATTTAAGTGAGCATGCTAAAAAGAAAATGGGAAGGAATGGACTATCCTACCCTCATTTGACCCCCACTTAAACCACTTCTAACCCATTACTAAATCAATTATTTCTTATCATAATATATAGCAAACAATAAACATCATACATTATTTACTTGATCATCAACTATCTCATAATTAATTGAATCAAGTAACTCACTATCAAAACATTTTATTTTTAACCAAGTTAATAAAATCACTAAATATCAATTCATGTCAATTAATTTAAATTTTAAAAATTGAGGATATTACAGATGGTCCCTCAGAAGTCGTAGGCCAAAGACAGCCTGCACCGACAGGTCACGATGGTAATCCAGGGGCGCCACAGATTCAAAACCCGAGCCCTGTCGTCGCGCCACAAAGATTCCCACTTGGCTACACTCCATCGCTAATAGTTCATGCTCAAGCTCAGGGATCCAATCTCAGGAACCCCACTCATTCACATATCCCAAATGTGAACCCAGCCATAGTTCCGATGATTCATCCTTACTATGGTATGAGTGGGCTCCCTCATAATTACTCTATGGAGAACCCTCAAGCCAAAGACAAATTGCAAATGCTTGAGGAACGGTTGAGAGCAGTTGAAGGATCCAATGTTGGTGCGAGAGATGCTTATGATTTGTGCCTCGTCCCTAACGTGGTCATCCCTCCGAAATTTAAGGTGCCGGATTTCGATAAATACAGAGGGTCAACCTGCCCCGTGAGCCACCTAACCATGTACTGCAGGAGGATGGCTGTGTTTGCTCATGACGACAAATTGCTCATTCACTACTTCCAAGACAGTCTATCTGGGGAAGCTTCGGGATGGTATATGCAATTAGAGCGTGCCCATATCATATGCTGGAAGGACCTAGCTGGCGCATTTTTGAGGCAATACAAATACAATATTGACATGGCTCCCGATAGGACACAATTGCAGAGCATGACAAAAAGAGATAATTAGTCCTTCAAGGAATATGCCCAACGATGGAGAGGGTTGGCTGCGCAGGTAGTACCACCTTTGTTAGAAAAGAAGATGGTATCCATGTTCATGGATACTCTTCAATCGCCTTTCTACGACAGGTTGATCGGGAGCGTGTCTTTGAACTTTTTAGATATGATTGTCATCGGAGAAAGATTAGAGAACGGATGGAGAAATGGGAAGATCGCCCATAACTTTGTAGGAACCAGTAGTCAGAAAAAGCCCTTCCCAGGATTCCCTAAAAAGAAGGAAGGGGAAGCCAATGCCATCTCTGGGTCCGAAAAACCTCCCTACACCAATCCCCGACAAACCTTCCAAATCCCCGTTCAAGCACCATTAGTCCCACCTCACCAAGTCAACCCAAACTATAGACCACAAAATTACTCAAAAAGAAAGCCTGTCAATTTTGACCCAATACCCATGTCATACACGGACCTGCTCAATCACCTCATCAGTCACAACCTGATCACTTCCCGACCGATGAGACCTCTTCATCCTCCTTTCCCTAGGGGTTACAACCCAGATGCTACCTGTGGGTTCCACGCTGGAGCGGCCGGCCATTCCACTGAAAACTGCAAAGCTTTGAAATATGTGGTGCAAGAATTGATTGAATCTAAATGGCTAAGTTTCGAAGAGGATGGTCCGAATGTTGCCACTAACCCATTACCGGGGCACGGGAAATCCTCTGTTAACGCCATTGAAGATTTTGAGGGACGATTCGTTATCAGAAAGGTGGAGGATATCAGCACACCTCTAGACACTATCCACGCTGAATTGTGCCACTTCGGAGTTGTTATGAAGGGATGCGCCGGAAAAGATTCATGTACTAACCCTCGCTGTGCCGGGACATGCGAAGCGTTCAAGTCGGTCCTTCAAGATCTACTAGATCGACATATAATACAAGTGGGCTTTCAAAAGAGGGAGGATCAGGTGTCAACTATCCTATCGAGCAATGGCCAGAACAAGGATACTCGGAAGCCGCTAGAGATCCGCTATACTAAGGACTCGAAGTCGTCCCTGGGTATGCCTAAACCAATCACTATCCAAGTTCCAGCTCCCTTCCTCTACTGTGACACCAAAGCAGTCACGTGGATATACAGTGCGAAAGTCCAAGTGAAAGGTCCTCAGAATAGCCCTGATGTCATTAACATCTCAGGGGTTAGTGGAATGACTCGTAGCGAGCGTATCTATACCCCCGAAAGACTCGGTGGAGGGAAATCAAGCGAAGAAGAAGAAAGAGCCCACAAGGGCAAAGACAAAGAAGTAGAACCTGTTGATAAGAATGCAGGCCAAAGGACACTATCTGAACAAGAAGCCGGTGAATTCTTAAAGCTTATGAGGCAGAGTGAGTATAAGGTGGTGGATCAGCTGAATCAGACCCCTGCTAAGATATCCCTGCTATCACTATTACTCAATTCTGAAGCCCATCGCGCAACACTAATGAAGGTGCTGAGTGAAGCTCATGTCACTCACGACATCACAGTTTGTCAGTTTGATGGGATCGTCGGAAATATCGTTGCAAACAACTACCTCACCTTCACAGATGACGAGATCCCCGTTGAGGGAAGAAGGCACAACAAGGCTTTGCATATCTCCGTGAAATGTGGAGAATACTCTCTAGCTCGGGTACTTATCAATAACGGATCGTCCCTGAATGTACTACCCAAATCAACCATGAACAAGCTAGACGTAGATTGTTCATACATGAAACCCAGTTCTACACCGGCCAGGGCATTCGATGGGTCTAAAAGAGAGGTCATTGGAGAGGTGGAGTTACCTGTACAGGTAGGTCTAGAGGTCTTCATAGTGAGTTTCCAAGTAATGGACATCAATCCGTCTTACAGTTGTCTTCTGGGAAGACCTTGGATCCATTCTGTAGGGGCTGTTCCCTCTTCTCTACATCAAAAGCTCAAGTTCATAGTCAACAACAAGTTGGTGGTCGTTTCGGGGGAAGAAGAATTGCTAGTTAAGAAGCCGTTTCCTATCCGCTATGTTGAGGCTGCAGAAGAATCTTTCGAGACCACCTTCCAAGCACTAGAAATTGCAAATGCTATCTTTGTGGGGGACGGGGCCCCATCGCTAAAACCAAAGCTGTCCAAAGCTGCATTGATGATCGCTAAAGTCATGACAAGCAAGGGTTATCAAGCTGGAAGTGGTTTAGGGAAGACTGAACAAGGGATCCTAACACCCATACAGCTGCATGAAAACAAAGACAGACGTGGGATAGGGTACCGGCCTAGTCGTGCTGACAAAGGAAGGATCACCGCGGAAAAGAAGGAGCGGAGGTTGGCCAAACTTGAGGGTCGGGAGCCAGATATGAAGAAGATTTTCATCTGCGACATAAAGCAAAGCTTTCAGAGCGCAGGATAATAGATCCTAACCAGGTTGCAGCTATTGAAGATGATTCAAGTGCTTAAAATGGCGGTGTCAGTCTTGTGCGCCGTTGTCCTGCAAACGAAAAGCTCAAGAATTGGGAGATTGTTGATTTTCCTATAGTTTCTAGTGCAAAGTAATTTTCTGTAATGCAATCCTATGGCTCTGCCTAAGGCCTTAGGACATTTCATAAGGGCACGCATGTTCCGTTTCAATATCAGTATCAATAAAATAGCATTTTGAATTCTCTAATAAACTTCATTTCGCCTTGTTCTTTCTCTTTTAGTTGTTTTCATTCAGTCAATTTTCGCTAATGCAGATATAAAAATATCATCTTTGAAAATAACAACGCCAATCATTCATACCATAACTTTGATCACCCCATTAATCAAACCGAGGAGGATGTTGAAGATCATTGGGAAGCCCCTCCAGAGTTAATGAGAATGATGGAACAAGAGGAAAAGGCAATCCAACCTCACGAGGAATCTACTGAAACGATTAACTTGGGCACAGAAGAAGATAAGAAGGAAGTTAAAGTGGGCACCACAATGAAGGACAGTGAGCGGGAGAAATTGATTCAACTCTTATTCGACTATGTCGACGTCTTTGCATGGACATACCAAGACATGCCAGGGCTAGATGATAGCCTCGCAAGTGCACGAGTCTTATCGCGTAATAAAAGAGTTATCGATTGTCACCAAAACCCATTAAGCATAACACCTTTATAATGTCTCAAGAGTTTCAAAACTATTCTCATGTGTTGATTCCCTTGTCTAATTTCATAGATCCAACATCAATACTTCACCTTTCGGTTCTTCGTTTGATGTTTAAAATAAGATTTGAAGGACAATAAAATTAGATTGAAATATATAACAATTTGGAGTGGAGAATAGTCTTGGGAATTATTAGGGACCTATCATTGGATTACTCCCAATAACCCAAGACTTTGTATCTACTCACTCATATTAAATATGAGAGAAGAAGAAGAAGAAGAAGAAAAGACATGAAATTAAATAGCGAGAAATAAAAGAAAGCGGTAAATTGCAAAATCATAAATAGCGGAATTGTAAATGACAAGAAAATAAAAGTGCAAGAAAGTAAATAGCAAGGAAAGTAAATGACTTGGAAAATAAAAGGGCAAGAAAGTAAATAGCAAGGAAAATAAATGACTTGGAAAATAAAAGGACAAGAAAGTAAATAGCGAGAAAATAAAAGAGCGAGAAAGTAAAAGAGCAAGAAAGTAAATAGCAAGGAAAGTAAATGACTTGCAAAATAAAAGGGCAAGAAAGTAAATAGCAAGGAAAGTAAATGACTTGGAAAATAAAAGGGCGAGAAAGTAAAAAGCGAGAAAGTAAAAAGCGAGAAATTAAAGTGAAGTCATGAATCTTAGAGGAAACCTTGTCATGGATTTTTCTCACAAAATTTAAGCTTAGTTACAAGTGAGGATCAAGCCTCTATTTATAGGAAAATATGAGGGCTAAGGCACTTGAGAGGAGGGGCAAAATGGTCATAAAAAAGTGGCAAATCAAGTGGCAAGGGAAAGCCATCAGCAAGTGGGTGCAGCCAAAATTGACTTGTCTGGTGCCAGGGTCGTGCGCCCATGTGCCTGGGTCGTGCGCCCTGGCCAGTCAATTTTGGCTGCTCTGTGCCAGTTTTGCACTACGGTCGTGCGCCTATGGTGCCAGGGTCGTGCGCCTTGTGCTGGCAACGGCTGTACTGTGTTGCTGGCAAACATGGGTCGTGCGCCCAGCTCTGCCAAAATGGGCCATCTTCAGTTGGAGACACGCACGGGTCGTGCGTGGTACACCCAGGGTCGTGCGCAGGCTCTGTGCCAATTTTTCACCAGGGTCGTGCGCCTATGTGCCAGGGTCGTGCGCCAGTTTTGCACTAGGGTCGTGCGCCTATGTGCCAGGGTCGTGCGCAGGCTCTGCGCCAGTTTTCTTCTGTGTTGCGTTTTTGGCGCCCATGGCGCCCATGGGTCCCTGTCTTGCGCCAGTTTGGCCAGTTTTCTCCTGTTTTGGGTTTTTGGGGCCCTTGGCGCCCTGGGGGTGTCTAGTGCCTTAAAAATTGCTCCTCCTCAAATATTTCCTTTTTTCTTCATTTTAGCTCATATTTTCTCTTTTGCTCCAAAATAAAACCTGAAAATAAAAAGCAAACATTTGTAGTAAAATAGCTCAAAGATATAAAATATAATTAAAATACCTAAAAAAACTTAATGAAAATAACTATTAAAAAGACTCTAAAAATAGACTTTATCAAACTCCCCCACGCTTGAACCTTTGCTTGTCCTCAAGCAAAAACAGTGTAAATCCTTAGGCCAATTCTGAAGGAAAACTATTTTCACATCGAATCATTAAGCGAACTGTGGGGCAATTCTAACACTTTGGTTTGAGAACTACTATCCGCGCTTCTTGTGGAATTGGGAGACAAATTTAAAGTATCAATACATTAGAGAGGATATCCATGTCATCATAGAGCCGGTTCCCCAGCATTCTTAAGTTTGGGTCCTCCATTCACTAAGACCGGGTCTCAAAGGAGGGTCCTTATACGTTGGGTATTCAAGCATTTTTCTTTTCTTTTAGATTTTATATGCTAACCATTCATTTTGACATTTAAAATGCACCAATTTTTGCATTTTGAATTGGTTTTGCTAATATTTTTTTTTTTTTTGAATATCCCAACTCAGACGTTTTTCTCCAGTAACCGCGCATCCAGTGAATGTCACCAAGAGAACCAAGTTACTAGTTTCTTTTCAGTCCTTTTAATTGTATTAACAACTGAAAACAGTCTCAGTAGTGTGTGTGTGAAAAAGCCCTAGAAGTAGAAATCGAACCATGATACAATTTTTGTTGCTCCCAAACAGCCCACCTAGATTATTGCTAATAAAAAATTGGAAAATTATTTTTTTCAGAAAAGGCTTATCTAAAACATGCTTCAAAAACTCACAAGGATTTTCAGCAATGGGAGACAAACTTTATTTATTGAAATAAACTAGAAATTAAAAACAAGAAAATAGTAAAACAGGGCAAGATACCCCCCCATGCTTGGACCAGACATTGTCCTCAATGTTTTAACAATTTAAACATGAAAGGGTAAAGGAAAGTTCACCTGATTTACTACTGACTTGCAAAACAAACACACGGTTACTTCGTGGGTTGCCTCCCACGCAGCGCTCTTTTAACGTCACTAGCTTGACGATTGGTTTTTTTTGTAAAGTTATTCCTGGGTCCCATTGCTTGAAGCATAGAGACCAAGTGACATATGAAGAATGAAAGCATATTCCTGGATCCTATGGCTTGTAAAATGGAAGTTGTGTAAGCAATAAGATCTTTTTTACAATCCCCCCAGATCAAATGTTATTTTTTTCACAAAGGAAGGTGAAAAGTAAGATAAAGGAGATGGTTTGTTTGGTGGTGGGGGGATGTATGGTTCTTCTCTTTCTTTTTCTGGTTCCTTCTCTTTTTCTTTCTCTTCTTGCTCACATGGTAAATTATGTTTTTCACTCACAATTTTTTCTTGGTTTGCTTTTGGTTCATCTAATTGTTTTTCGCTTCTAAGGGTGACAGCATATATTTGGCCATTTAGATTTTGTTCAGGCTGTTCAGGAAATACCCCCGAAGATTTAGAGGATCAAGCCACCTGTGTTGCCACTTGAGTTATTTGATTTTCAAGCATCTTACTGTGAGTGGCAATAGAGTCGATTTTTGATTCTAATTTGATAAGTGTGTCATTCAAATAACAAGTTTGATTTTTGAATTCTTCATTTTGTTTTGTTTGAGATGACTCAAATTTTTCCATCAAAAATTCCAAGTTCGACTTTTCGGGCTGTTTTCTGGGTTGTTAAAAACCCTTTGACTTTGAAAAATAGGAGGTGGTCTAGGTGCTGGACTGGGTGGAGGATTTTTATAAGAAAAATTTGGATGATTCCTCCACCCAGGATTATAAGTATTTGAAAATGGATCTTCCTTTTGAGCATAGTTAATATGCTCATTTCCAGTACTAGATGCCTCAAGCTGGCATTCAGCTCCAATATGGCCAACAACCCCACATAATTCACATGGTGGAGTAATAGGAGAAGAAGTTTGTGAGACGGCACTTACATTTAATTTTTCAAATTTTTGAAAAAGTGCGTCCACTTTTGAGGTAAGATGATCAACAACAGATATTTCATACTTACCTGGCTCTTTTGATGAGGCTGGTTTATTCGTTATGGCTCGCTCACTTGCCCATTGACAATGGTTTTGAGCCATATCTTCAACGAGTGCATAAGCTTCAGTAAAATTTTTGTTCATTAAAGCTCCACCTGCAACTGCATCAACAGTCATTCTTGTTGCATATTGTAATCCATTATAAAAAGTGTGAACAACGAGCCATTTCTCTAGTCCATGATGGGGGCATAGCCTTAACATTTCTTTGAAACGTTCCCAAGCATCATAAAGAGATTCCCCGTCGTTTTGAGAAAATCGAGTAATTTGATTTCTCATTTGAGCTGTTTTACTCGGGGGAAAGAACTTAGCAAGAAAAGTTTGTTTTAACTGGCCCCAGCTGGTAATGGATTCCGAAGGCAAAGAATGTAGCCATGCTCTTGCTCTATCCCTTAATGAAAAAGGGAAGAGTTTTAGTCTTATGGCATCCGGAGGTACCCCGTTTAATTTGAGAGTTCCACAGTATTCTAGAAAAATTGCAATATGAAGATTTGGGTCCTCTGTGGGAGAACCAGAAAATTGGTTTTGTTGAACCATTGAAAGCAGAGATGTTTTGAGTTCAAAATTATTTGCTTCCACATTCGGATGTACAATGGCAGCCGATGGCTCTGCTGAAGGTGTTGCGTACTCTTTGAGAGCACGATTTTCATTAGCCGCCATTTGGTTATCGGGAATTTCTCTCCTCCTTCTATGTAAGAACCTTTCGATTTCGGGAACTTGTTGAACAGTTTCTCCGAAACTTCTGGTTCTTCGCATTCGAGGGACAAGAGAAGAAAAAGTAAAAATAAAGAAAATAAAATTTCAGTATAACCGGTTTTAAAAAACTTAATTAATATCACTGCCTCCCCGGCAACGGCGCCAAAAACTTGATAGCCTCGCAAGTGCACGAGTCTTATCGCGTAATAAAAGAGTTATCGATCCACAGGGAGAGCCTAAGTGATTACCAATTTAATTTTCCAAAGTTGATTAGCTAGAAGGAATGGTTTTTAGGAGATGTAAAATTTAAAAAATAAAAACAAAACAATCTCAGGTTTATAGTTTTATCACAACAATGAGGAACCAAAATAATTTCTTTAGACTATTCAACAAATTATAAGAGTAATATATTTCAAAGACAAGGCAGCGAATATAACTAATGTCTCCTTTCGGAGTACAAGAGTGTGTTTTGAACTAACAATCAAGCCTATTCTCATGGTTGATTGTCACCAAAACCCATTAAGCATAACACCTTTATAATGTCTCAAGAGTTTCAAAACTATTCTCATGTGTTGATTCCCTTGTCTAATTTCATAGATCCAACATCAATACTTCACCTTTCGGTTCTTCGTTTGATGTTTAAAATAAGATTTGAAGGACAATAAAATTAGATTGAAATATATAACAATTTGGAGTGGAGAATAGTCTTGGGAACTATTAGGGACCTATCATTGGATTACTCCCAATAACCCAAGACTTTGTATCTACTCACTCATATTAAATATGAGAGAAGAAGAAGAAGAAGAAGAAAAGACATGAAATTAAATAGCGAGAAATAAAAGAAAGCGGTAAATTGCAAAATCATAAATAGCGGAATTGTAAATGACAAGAAAATAAAAGTGCAAGAAAGTAAATAGCAAGGAAAGTAAATGACTTGGAAAATAAAAGGGCAAGAAAGTAAATAGCAAGGAAAATAAATGACTTGGAAAATAAAAGGGCAAGAAAGTAAATAGCGAGAAAATAAAAGAGCGAGAAAATAAAAGAGCGAGAAAGTAAAAGAGCAAGAAAGTAAATAGCAAGGAAAGTAAATGACTTGCAAAATAAAAGGGCAAGAAAGTAAATAGCAAGGAAAGTAAATGACTTGGAAAATAAAAGGGCGAGAAAGTAAAAAGCGAGAAAGTAAAAAGCGAGAAATTAAAGTGAAGTCATGAATCTTAGAGGAAACCTTGTCATGGATTTTTCTCACAAAATTTAAGCTTAGTTACAAGTGAGGATCAAGCCTCTATTTATAGGAAAATATGAGGGCTAAGGCACTTGAGAGGAGGGGCAAAATGGTCATAAAAAAAGTGGCAAATCAAGTGGCAAGGGAAAGCCATCAGCAAGTGGGTGCAACCAAAATTGACTTGTCTGGTGCCAGGGTCGTGCGCCCATGTGCCTGGGTCGTGCGCCCTGACCAGTCAATTTTGGCTGCTCTGCGCCAGTTTTGCACTAGGGTCGTGCGCCTATGGTGCCAGGGTTGTGCGCCTTGTGCTGGCAACGGCTGTACTGCGTTGCTGGCAAGCATGGGTCGTGCGCCCAGCTCTGCCAAAATGGGTCATCTTCAGTTGGAGACACGCACGGGTCGTGCGTGGTACACCCAGGGTCGTGCGCAGGCTCTGTGCCAATTTTTCACCAGGGTCGTGCGCCTATGTGCCAGGGTCGTGCGCCAGTTTTGCACTAGGGTCGTGCGCCTATGTGCCAGGGTCGTGCGCAGGCTCTGCGCCAGTTTTCTCCCGTGTTGCGTTTTTGGCGCCCATGGGTCCCTGTCTTGCGCCAGTTTGGCCAATTTTCTCCTGTTTTGGGTTTTTGGGGCCCTTGGCGCCCTGGGGGTGTCTAGTGCCTTAAAAATTGCTCCTCCTCAAATATTTCCTTTTTTCTTCATTTTAGCTCATATTTTCCCTTTTGCTCCAAAATAAAACCTGAAAATAAAAAGCAAACATTTGTAGTAAAATAGCTCAAAGATATAAAATATAATTAAAATACCTAAAGAAACTTAATGAAAATAACTATTAAAAAGACTCTAAAAATAGACTTTATCACTAGACACAAACATAGTTGAACACAAGTTACCAGTAAAACCTGAATCCCCGCCAGTGAAACAGAAGCTGAGAAGGATGAAGCCAGAAATGTCACTGAAAATTAGAGATGAGGTCAAGAAGAAATTCGACGCTGGATTCTTAGCAGTAGCAAAATATCCTCAATGGGTAGCCAATATTGTCCCGGTTCCAAAGAAATATGGAAAAGTTCGGATGTGTGTCGACTATCGGGATCTGAATAGAGCCAGCCCTAAAGATGACTTCCCCTTGCCTCACATTGATGTTCTGGTAGATAGCACAGCGCAACACTCTATTTTCTCCTTCATGGACGGATACTCCGGATATAATCAAATCAAGATGGCCCCTGAAGACATGGAGAAAACCACCTTCATCACTCTTTGGGGCACCTTCTGTTACAAAGTAATGCCATTCGTCCTAAAGAACGCCGGTGCCACGTACCAAAGGACAATGGTGGCTATATTCCAAGACATGATGCATAAGGAGATTGAAGTCTACGTGGATGACATGATCGCAAAGTCCAAGACTGAAGAAGAACATGTTGTTAATCTGCAAAAACTCTTTGAACGCCTAAGGAAGTTCAAACTCAGATTAAACTCTGCCAAATGTACTTTCGGTGTAAGATCAGGAAAGCTATTGGGGTTCATAGTCAGTTAGAAGGGAATAGAAGTGGATCCAGCCAAAGTACGAGCAATACTAGAAATGCCGGCGCCTAAAACCGAAAGAGAAGTTCGTGGGTTCCTGGGAAGGTTGAACTACATCCCCAGATTCATATCCCAATTAACATCGACCTGTGGGCCTATCTTCAAATTGCTATCTTCCAAGTGCCGGGAAGCGTTTGAAAAGATCAAGAGGTACCTCCAAAATCCACCGATTCTGATGCCACCGGTGCAGGGCAGACCCCTCATTCTGTACTTAACAGTGCTAGATTGCTCAATGGGCTATGTACTGGGGCAACATGATGAGTCCGGAAGGAAAGAACATGCCATCTACTACCTAAGCAAGAAGTTCACCGAGTGCGAGACAAGATATTCATTGTTGGAAAAAACATGTTGCGCTTTGGCCTGGGCTGCACGTCGTCTGAGACAGTATATGCTGAGCCACACGACTTGGTTGGTATCTAAAAGGGATCCAATCAAGTACAATTTTGAAAAACCTGCACTCACAAGAAGAATCGCCCGCTGGCAAATGCTACTATCCGAATACGACCTTTTGTACGTCACTCAGAAAGCAATCAAAGGTAGTGCATTAGCTGAATACTTGGCGCATCAGCCCATTGAGGATTACCAATCAATGCAGTATGATTTTCCGGATGAAGATATAATGGCTTTATTCGGAGAAGGGAAATCTCCAAACAACGAAAGGTGGAGAATGTCATTCGATGGCGCTTCTAATTTGTATGGGCACGGGGTCGGAGTTGTATTGATTTCTCCTGATAACCGCTTCATACCATTTACTGCTAGACTGAGCTTCTATTGCACCAATAACATTGCAGAATATGAAGCGTGTGTCCTAGGCATCAAAGCAGTCCTTGAATGGAAAGTCAAAAGACTCGATGTATATGGGGACTCAGCCTTAGTCATCCATCAGATAAAAGGTGACTGGGAAACCAGGGATTCCAAATTAACTCCTTATCGCGATCACATCCAAATGATGATTGAACAGTTCGAGGAGATCACTTTCTACCATCTCCCTTGCGAAGAAAACCAGTTGGCTGACGCTTTGGCGACTTTGTCGTCAATGTTCAATATCAATAGCAACAAAAGTCTGACATTCATCCGAATCCAGCATCGAGATCTACCGGCACATCATTGTGTGTCAATCGAGGAAGAGCCTGATAGTAAGCCTTGGTATTATGATATCAAACACTATATCACAAGCAGCGAATACCCTCCTGGTGCCACTGAGAATGATAAGAGAACACTTAGGAGGTTGTCAATGGGTTTCTTCCTAAATGGGGAGGTACTCTACAAAAGGAACCACGATATGGTCCTCCTCAGATGTGTAGCAAAAGAAGAAGCAGAAAGAATTATGAAAGACGTCCATGAAGGCTCGTTTGGAACCCATTCTAGCGGGCACACCATGGCAAGAAAAATCCTAAGGGCCGGCTACTACTGGTTGTCAATGGAGACCGACTGCTTTTACTACGTGAGAAGATGCCACAAGTGTCAAATCTATGCTGACTATATCCATGTGCCGCCTGCTTCTTTGAATGTTCTAACAGCACCGTGGCCATTCTCAATGTGGGGAATGGATGTCATCGGTCCCATCGAACCCAAGGCATCAAATGGGAATCGCTTCATTCTTGTCGCTATTGATTATTTCACCAAATGGGCCGAGGCCGCTTCTTATGCCAGTGTAACAAAATCTGTAGTTGTCAAGTTCATAAAGAGAGATTTGATCTGCCGATACGTCCTTCCAAATAAGATCATCACGGATAATGGGACCAACCTGAACAACAAGATGATGAAAGAGTTGTGTGTCGACTTCAAAATCCAACATCATAATTCCTCCCCATACCGTCCAAAGATGAATGGGGCAGTCGAAGCTGCAAATAAGAACATAAAGAAGATTGTGCAAAAGATGGTGGTGACCTTCAAGGACTGGCATGAAATGTTGCCTTTCGCTTTACATGGGTATTGAACCGCAGTTCGCACGTCAATAGGGGCAACACCATTCTCACTAGTATACGGGATGGAAGCAGTTCTTCCTATAGAAGTTAAAACAAAATTCTGCGAGTGTTAATGGAAACAAATTTAGAAGAAGCAGAATGGGTTCAAGCTCGCCTGATCAGTTGAACCTCATAGAGGAAAAGAGAGTGGTTGCTTTGTGTCACGGGCAGTTGTATCAGCAAAGAATGAAGAAAGCTTACGATAAGAAAGTTCGACCCCGGCCGTTTCAAGAAGGAGATCTCGTGCTCAAGAAGATTTTGCCTATCCAAAAGGATTCCCGTGGGAAATGGACCCCCAACTATGAAGGACCTTACGTGGTGAAGAAAGCATTCTCTGGAGGAGCCTTAATTCTCACCAAAATGGACGGCGATGACCTCCCATTCCCAGTGAACTCAGACGCAGTTAAGAAGTACTATGCCTAAAGAAAAATACGAAAAAAGAGAAAGATGAGCCAAGCAAAAATGAGCTCGCTAGGTTGAAAATCCGAAAGGGCGGCCTAGGCAAAATTAGAGCGACCCAGTGGATTGAAAATTCGAAAGAGGAGTCTAGGCAAAAATTAGGGTCAATAAGTTGGACTTTGAACAAATGCAAAGGCAATCAATACCTCCGAAAGTTGGATGATGAGTGCTCAAGGTCATGTGCATGGGTGATTGGCATTGTTACCTCAAAGATACAAACAATCAAAAGATCTGCTCTTTCCTTTTCTTTCCATTTTTAGTTTAAACTCTCAATGTAATTTTCAGCCAGTGTGACCTTCTGCGCACTGGGTTTCTATTTGAATATTAAACTCTTTCTTCATTCTCTCACCTCCCTATTTGCTTTGAAAAGATGTTTTGTGGTAAATGATACTGAATTGGGAAACATGTGCATAATCAAAAGCGTTACAATCATTGCGAAATTTCTAAAAATCACAAAAGGGAGATGATATCTTATAAAATGGCAAAGAGGACAAATGAATAATCACTTCAAGCAACAAATCACAATAACCCGCACTTTGGTACCACTACTTTGGGGCAACCCTCGTATCTCACGTCGAGAGTCCTGCGAGTTGATGAGATCAGTATAATGGTCAAGAAAGAGCAAAAGAGCAGAGCGAAAGAGCAAAAAGTCAAGAAAAAGAGAAAGAGCAAAAAGAGTCAAGAAAGAGCAAAAGAGCGAGAAGAATCAAGAAAAAAAGAAAAGCACCAAAAACAAAAACAAAAAGAAAAATCACTCCACATTTCATTCATCATACCACCAGATATCGATCATTGCACATGCTCACACTGCATGCACGCATACATCATCCATTGCATCCTTAAATGCGTTCAAATATAGATATTTTTATCTGTCAAGATAAATTCAAATTATAATGTTAGCACTGAGCCTAGCATCAGCCTTTTAGACCCCCAGCGGTCCTTCAGAGCCCTAGCGCTCCTTCAGAGCCCTAGCGCTCCTTCAGATCAACAATTGGTCCTTCAATTCAGATCGCACGTTACGTTAATCGAGCAACCGACGGATCATCCGACCCCAGGTCCTTCAGACTAGTTGTGACCGCCTAAAAAACACAGTGCACGTCCTTCGAGGTGTGCAAATCAGGTCAACGACCTGACCTTGCCACCCATGGCCGCTCGAAAAAGGCCATCCCCCAAGTAGACAGTATTACTAGTACCGTTGCTAGTTTGCGCTCCTTCAGACCCATTGGTCCATCAGGCTTTAGGCATTCCCTTCAGACCCCGTCGGTCCTTCAGTTTAACTCCAATCAATGCACCAAGCATCGACTGTGGATTAGACCATCAGAGCCCCAGTGTTCCTTCAGATCCCCAGTGATCCCTATTTACTTTTGTTCTATGTAAACCCAGTTTTTTTATGATTTTCTCAAATAGAAAAGGTTTTGACAAAATTAGTATCTTTTTATCTTTATTTCTATTTTGCTCGAGAAATTTGGAAGCCCTTCATATTTCCTAGTAAAATATAAATAAAGAGGGGCAGCTGTCATACCCTAATTTTGTCCGTCAGATTAACGTAAATGGTTTCAATTCGCACCTAGCGTATGCGAGTCGCTTTTAATTGTGCACGCATTGTTGTTTTGGCTGTGCCACGTTTCTTTTTTTTAATTGTACGCGCGTCGTTGCTCTCATTGCGTGAGCGTGTTTGTTTCTCGTTGCGTACGAGTATTTATTTTTTGGTACTCGTTATTTTTACCGCTATTAAAGTCATTGCTATTAGTTTAATTATCATTATTGTTATAAAAAATCTAATAAAAATCAATTCCTGAATTAATGCTTTTTATAAACAGTTTTGTTACAAATAAGGGGTACAACCTAAGTCAACTTTGATATGCATGTAGACAAAAAATTTTAAATACAAAAGTACAAAAAATAAAAAAATAAAAAAGGGACAACTCAAGTCGCTGCTGCCTTTGTTTGTTGCCGTGGCTGAAAAACATTTTGAGCTTCAAACTCAAGCTCCTTTCATCTCGTCCCTTTGCCTTTTACGTTTTAGGCAAAAACACTTCAACAAATTTGCAGCACCACCTCCACCCCTTGCTGCTGCTGCATATTTCAGTGGCTGTTATGCTTTTGTCTCCTATGAGTTTTGCTCCCCTGCTTCCTCCCACACCTACACCACACAATTGGCCTATAAATACTGTGAACAGCAACACACAAAGGGACGATAGCAAACTCACAGCAAAATATATACAGAAACTAGTTTTTAAACTTGAGAAATTAGGGAGAGAAAATTTTTCAGAGATCACCAGAAAAGATTAAGGCTTCACACCGAAACCTAATCACTAAAGTACTGAGTTTCTGAGAAGCAAGAAAGCACATCAACTCACAAACACAAAAAATAGAAGCAGTAGCAGTCAAAGCAAAGGAGCAGTAGTAGCAAATAAGGCAAAAAAAGGGGAATTTTCAGAAGCTGGCGTTAAGGTTGTTCCCACTAAACTATAGGCTAGAGAAATATGCGTTGAAGTTTTGTCTATAATCTGTTTAAATTTAAATACGTGAAAAAAAACAAAACAGAGAGCATGAAATCTAGGATTATGCGATAATGTGGGAAACATAAATTTGTGTTGCTGTATAGGGCTGTTATTGTTATTATTGTGTAAAGAAGAACATGATTTATTTTCAAAGATAGGTATACACAAAAAATGAAAAAACATATCAATCCAGAAGGAAAAAAATAGTAGAATCAGAATCATTAGGATTGAGAGACAGTGAGACGAAAAAGAAAGAGTGAGTGGAGAGATTTTACCTCCGGCCACCGTTCACGGTGGCCACCGCCGTAACCTCGCCGTGAACCACCAGACAACCACCGTACCACCACTGGTTTCCTCCTCTGCACACCACCTACACACCCTCCCGTCGCCTCCACCGTCACGGTCATCCACCACCTAACAACCATCGCGTCACCACTGTGATCCTCCCTCCACCTCCGCCGCTCCTCTCGCTCATATCACCCCTCGCACCACTCAATCACAGTAGGCACCCCCACCCCCGTCAAACTCGCGCCTCACCACCGTGACAACTCACACCCCTCGCCGTGACCACCACCCTCCCTTCGGCCTCACCTTCGCTTTCTCACCATCCTTCACTTTCTCCCTTACTCGTCCTTCCATCGTGACCACCCCACACCTCCGTGACCGCCTAATACCACCACTGAGCCCCCCAAACGCGGATCCCCACAGCGCGTCCGTCACCGTCATCCTCTCTTCACTCTGAGCGCAAATCACCATCAGGACATCACGTTTTGTTCTCCACTACAGAATCGCCCCTTCACTCCAACCGAATCACCACTACCACCGTCGCAAACCTCGCCTCCTCCCACCATCACGCTGTGCTCCACCACTTTCGAACCCCCATTAAACATCACCATCACCGTCGTTTCCCAGAACGTCGTGAGCCTCCGTTGTTTCTTTCCTCCTTTCACCATCTTAACTTCCCTCTCTCTCCCCTTCGTTCTTCTCTCCCTCTTCCCTTTCTCTCTCTAAAAAATACACTCTCTCTCCCTGATGGGTAATGCGGCGCACGAAGTGAGAAAACGAAATTAGGGTTAGGTTTAACATTTGATTTAGGGTTATGTTATATATAGTCCGGGTTGACATCTGCTTATTTTTTATATAACAATTTTCAATTTTACACCCCCTTTTTTAATGGTAGCGCCCCTTTGCTTATCATTATTCACACACCTTCATTTTAATGTCAGCACCCCCCTCCCTTCTATCTTATTTTCCTTTTAAATGTTTATTAATCTGATTTATGATGGCACTCCTCCTTTTCCTTATCACAACCCCCTCACTAAAAGCCCATTTCGCAATATGGGCCTAAAAAAACAGTCGGGCTCACTGTTTACACCCCCTTTTTTAAATTGTAGCCTTTGTTGCTATTCACACTTCTTTTTTAATAACACAACACCCCTGTTAATTACACTTCCCTTTTTTTATTACAACTCGTTTTTTTATTATTACATCATCATGCTTCCAAACCATTATTTTTTTCGAACAATTAAACTCACAAAAAAGGGGTTATCACTGATGGTCACTCTGAGTTTAGCTTGTTTGATCGTTAGTGACAACTTTGGTTTCAAACGGGCTATGAGTGATGACCACTCTGAGTTTGACTTGTTTGGTCGTCACGAATACCTCTCACAATTTCAAAAAATAAATAATTAAAAAACACTAACACACAAACAATTCCTACCAAAGAACTACGTAGCTTTGATTTCTCCATCGCACCTGGAGATACGTAGGAGCAGAGGCCCACTCCTGTCAAGCACAAAAAACTAAAATTTTTATTAAGTCTTCCTCTTCAATTTTACAAATAGCAAAAAGGGTAAATTAGAGTATTTTCTTTAAATTAACTTTCTTTCTACACATTAAATTAAATGGTAACCTTTCTCTTGAAAGGATGCTGTGGGGTGCTAATACCTTCCCCACGCATAATCGACCCCCGAACCCAAAAATAAAGGTTTTTTTTCAATGTTTTCCTATTTAATAAATATTGATGGCGGCTTCATTGCAAAATGACGAAGAATCCCCTCCTTCGGATTTTCGGTCGCTACACACATAAATAAGAACGTTGCAATGTGTAAGCAGAATGTGATGATGGATAGACAACCGTTGGTGATGGATCATTGGTACAATATTGTTGAGTCACTTGACGAGAATGAGTATTATCGACAGTTTGAAGTATTAGAGCTATCATGTTTCGATTTCCCATGTTTGTGAATTTCTTGAATGAACCATGATTGAATCCTCGTAAGCATAGACTCGTTTTGGCATGGACTAATCAGGTGACACATTTTGGAAATACCACTACAAATAGGTATGTCATTTAATTTTCAATCAAATTCTATGAATATCTTTTGATTTGTTTGAATTTTATATGCTTAGGGAGTTCAGTTTTTATCTTGGTTTCATATTAGGGTTGAGTCGGCCTATTGGACGTTGAAAAGGACATTGTGTAACATCCCCAATTTAGCTAATTTCATTTATTGAAATTAGCAAGATGTCTCAAGATAATTAATTAGCATAATTGGTTAATTATGATATGGCGAGTTAATTGGGATTGTAAGCGAATAGGAACACAAGGGTATTTTCGTCTTTTCCACACATTAATGAGTTTCGGCTAAACCATCCTCCACAGAACATAACTATATGCAATATGTAATTATTGTATAAGTATTGTGTGATTATAATTGACTTAAGAAGAAATTAAGGAAGTTGAAGCAAAATTTGGACATAGGGGCATTATGGTCATTTCGCCCTTTTAAGTGAAGCTCAGCTGAAGCATTACAACAATATACAATCAGAATTCATCATTTCCAGAATCAGAAACTAGAGAGGGGTTAGAGAGGAGAGGGTGAGAGAGCTAGAGGAGGAAGAAGGAAGGGGATCTTCCACATCCCTTGATGCATGTTACATCCAAAACCACCATTCAAACCAGTTTTTCAACCTCCATCTACTGATACAAACAACATTCACTACACCCTTCTCATCCTCATTCCACCATTTTCGCACCTCAAGTTCCAAGTGAGAAGAAAATGGATTCGTAGCTTGCATGTGGTTCCAATAGAACTTTAGGAGAGGTTTGAAGCCTTACATTTCAGTTGGAGTGTCGCGGTGCAAGATGAGAAGCCACATTTCGAATTATAAACACATTTGGAGAAGTTTCAGTAGCTAGAGGTGCTGGAATTCGAAGTTGGGGTTGAAGATACTCAAGTTCACCCATGGGGAAACAAATCCAGTAGAAAACCCGTTTGTACCATCTTCATTGTTTTCATCGTATCTCACTGTACACTACTCCGATGATCGTGATTCTTGTCCCTCTGGAAACCAGACACCGAGATCTTCATTTTGGGCACAAGAACCGTATTATTTCATGGAGAAATGAAGGAGATATCATGTCTCCAAGTTTCGGGTTCAGAATCAAGCAATGTCCTGGACCAGTCACCTTGTTTCGGGTGTATCTCCCAAGTTACTGGATGCATGCGTATGAACCTTTGACCATCAGAAAGTAGATAAAATAATCTACACAATGGGCACTGGTTTGAAGGGTTTTGGCCACGATTTGACCAAGATACGCGTGTTACAAAACTGCTCACTGATTCTGGAAAACGGATGCGAAATTGGAAGTGTTGGTTCCTCAAATTTCGGATCGAATCGCCAAAGTTCGAGAGACGCCAATTCCGTAGTCAAGGAGGAAGTTCAGTAGCTGGGTTTGTGATTGGTTGCTGTTCCGAAGTTCAGTTTCGAGTATCGGACGAGTTCGGTGCGAGTACGTGATTACGGGGATTGTTCGAGAGGTTACGGTTCGTGAGGACGTGATTTCTCGCGAGGTCGTCAAATCGGTGAGTTCTATACTCGCTTAGGGACGTTTTGTTGTCGAGTCATGTTATTTTCTGAAATGATATTATGGAAAATCCGCTTTGTGGAAACTTAACGAAAACGTTTTTATCGAAAAACCGTAAATCGCATAATTGCTCGAATTGATTGGAGTGTCGATTTATGATATATATTGTTTGACTGTTTAATCGCTTTCGCTGGTCTGGAATAATAACTGTTATGTTGGGATATCGATCGGAATGAAATTGGAATCGGAACGGAATGGAATTTACTCATGAAAAGTCTGTTTTCTGGAAAACGGATGGAGACGCACGGATCGTGTGCCTCTGTGCACGGGTCGTGCGCCCCCATCTGATGTTACACGAACTGAGTTTTTAAACACACACGGATCGTGCGCCTAGTCGCACGGGTCGTGTGTATCCTTCTGGAACTTTTATTCAACAACGCCCGGATCGTGCGCCTAGTCACACGGGTCGTGCGTATCTTTCTGGAAATCTTTTACATCTTTGTTCAACAGCGCACGGGTCGTGCGCCTACACGCACGGGTCGTGTGAGACCTTCTGATCTTCAAATTCAAAGTACCTTTTTATCCGTTCCAAATGATTCCAATTCCCTTCTAATCCATTCCCCAAGGTCCCCCAACAATGTAAAGATACTGATGTCATGAGATTGAACATGTTTACTAGAAAACTTGTGTATTATGAACAAAATGGAAGACCGTACTTAGAGAACGCGAGAGAACATATGTCAAGAAATAATAATAATACACGGTACTTGACTGATATGATACACGGTACTTGACTGAAATGACTAACAGCCCATTGCGGGTACATGGATATATAATGTATAATAAATACAAGAGGAAAAGGGTGACGACCCTTAGAGGTTAGCATACTAGGGGAGGGGAAGTCATGAGCCCCAAAACCTAGACTCAAGACTGTTTCACCCACTAGAAATAGTGGGATGGGTTCACCAAAGTCAAAGAAGTGCCTATAAAATAGGTAGACTGAGGTGTTATGCTAAAAACATGGAACAAAAGATTGTATGCTTCATGTGTCGCTTAGGAGGGCCATGAGCATAATGATACACGAACTTAATATATTTCCACGTGGTTGCTTTTTAGGGCCACGAGTTCAAAGCAAAGCATAATGAACCGCTAGAGCTAGTAAGGGGTCTCGATAGGACTCACTGAGATAATGTTTATCTCACCCTTCATATTTGTGGTTTTTACAGAGAAACAGGGGAAAGCAAAGGCGACGAGGCAAGGTTAGCCAGTGCGACTCTTGGAGTCATTGAAGACCGAGTTTCTTGTTTTAGACCTTTGTCCCATTTATTGTTTCTATGTTATCGATTGTATAACTTTCATTGTTTAAGTTGTAAAATCGTTTCCGCTACTTTATGTTTTGGGTATTGAACACCAGGATTATGTACGAGTCTTAAGTATAGAAACTTAAGCATTTACAAGAAGTGTATGAGGTTCAGAGAACCATTTGATATGTACTATCGAAAGTTTTAGTTGTGTTCAATATTTCAATAACAGGAAGTTACTCTGATGTATGCCATTTTGTGCATTTCGGTGATTCTATATGTTAGAATTTATCGGGGTGTTACATTATGGTATCAGAGCAGTTCGACCTAGTCGGGATTAGTTTAGTTTAGGGTTGAGTCGATTCCTTGTTAGTCTTTGTTGTGATTACACTTGTGATGCTAAGAGACATTGAGCCTGATCAACTCAATACTTGGTGTATCATGAGCGGAATTATGGAAGGATGACCAAGACGTAGTCCTCGACCAAGACCGAAGTTCCTTAAAACCCATTTCATCTTAGGGAATACTGGAAAGGAGAAGGTAGTTAAGCCATCAACTCCGAATGCAAAGTTAAAAGGCAGCCGATCAAGGGAAAGAAAGTGCAGTTGTATGATTCCTCAAGATTTTCCAAGTGTTTTGCTGGTAGGAAGCCCAAGAGGTGGATGTCGTCCTAGTGCGACTCAGTGGTAATATTTTAAGAAAAAGGGTCACTCAATCCAGAGTGCCCAAAAAGAGGAAAAGAAAGAGTCAGATCAGCCTACTTCAGCTCGAGAGAGGGTCTACACTGTAGATGCTCAAAAAGTCAAGGCTACAGACACTCCACCGAGAATGTGGATATTGTCCTAGGTATGAGATGAACGACTGCAAACCATGTGAATGTTGATTGTTTCATCGGACTATCGGTTTCGCCTCCGAGTCAGTGGAGCTACAGCCGACCAATTCTGAAGTTGTTATCTTATTCACTTCAGCCAGTGACTGTTTGTTTCAAGGCGCAGAAGCTTATGTCATGACGTTGTCTGCATCCACTGAGACAGGTCTAGATTTATCTTCTGTGCAAGTTGCTAATGAAATTCTTGATGTGTTTCCTGATGAAGTTCCTTCGTTTCCTCCGGATCGTGAGGTGGAGTTTTCTATAGGGTTGGCTCCAGGCACTGGACCAATTTCTATAGCCCCGTATAGAATGTGGCCGTTAGAGTTGAGGGAATTGAAAGTCCAATGGGAAGAGCTAATTTCCAAACGGTTTATCTGGCCGAGTGCCTCACCATGGGGTGCTCCAGTGTTGCTTGTCAAGAAGGAGGACGGAAGTATGAGATTGTGTATTGATGATCGTCAGTTGAATAAGGTGACTATCAAGAACAAGTACCCTCTACCAAGGATTGATGATTTGTTAGACCAATTGAGGGGAGCTTCTGTATTTTCAAAGATTGATTTGAGGTCTGGCTATCACCAAATCAGGGTTCGAGCTTTGGACGTCCCGAAGACCGCTTTCCGTACGAAATATGGACACTATGAATTTATAGTGATGCCCTTCGGTTTGACCAATGCTCCAGCCGTAATCATGGATTATATGAATCAGATTTTTAAATCCCTATCTGGACCAGTTTGTGGTGGTGTTCATTGATGATATCTTGGTGTACTCTAAGACAATTGAGGAGCATGTGCAACATCTTCGAATTGTTCCGAACGTACTCCGAGAGAAGAAGTTGTACGCTAAGCCGTCCAAATGTGATTTTTGGATGCTCGAAGTTAAATTTCCCGGCCATGTGATATCTCAGGCAGGTGTTGCAGTGGATCCCAGTAAGACTGAAGCTGTGGTAGACTGGGAACAACCATCTACGGTTACTGAGGTAAGAAGTTTCTTGGGATTAGCTGGGTATTATCGAAGATTCATTTAAGGATTTTCCCAGCTGGTTCTTCCACTCACTCGGTTAACTCGCAAGGGTCAGCCGTTTGTTTGGGACTCAGACTGTGACAATTGTTTCACGGAATTGAAGGACCGTTTGACTTCTGCACCTATCCTGATTCTTCCAGATCCGTCCGTAGGATTCCAAATCTATTGCGACGCCTCTGGTAAGGGTTTGGGATGTGTCCTAATGCAGAATCAACAAGTGGTTGCTTATGCCTCCAGACAGTTGGAACCGCATGAAGAGAATTACCCAACTCATGATTTAGAATTGGCGGCGATTGTGTTTGCTCTAAAGATTTGGAGACATTACCTGTATGGGTCTCGTTTCGAAGTCTTTAGTGACCACAAGAGCCTTAAGTATTTGTTTGACCAAAAGGAGCTAAACAACAGACATAGGAGATGGGTAGAATTCCTGAAAGATTATGATTTTGAATTGAAGTACCATCCTGGTAAGGCTAATGTTGTGGCCGATGCCTTAAGCAGAAAGTCTATCCACACTGCAGAGTTCATGATGCACGAGGTGTCTTTGTTGGAATCGTTTAGAGGCCTCAACTTGAGAGTTAAGTCAAGAAGGAACAGGTTGGTGTTGAGTCATATTCAGATTTTATGTTCCTTGAGAAATCTGATTCGCTCAGCCCAAGAAGGTGATGTAGAGCTGCAAGCGCAGAAGAAATTGTCGAGTTACACCGAAGACGGTGATGGCGTAATTTGCTTTGATGGTAGAGTCTGTGTGCCGAATGATGAGAATGTGAAGATGGCAAGTTTTAGAAGAGGCTCATAAGAGTCAGTTCTCAATACATCCTGGGTCTACCAAGATGTATCGAGATTCGAAGCAATTGTATTGGTGGCCGGGTATGAAAGTAGACATTGCAGAGTTTGTGTCTCGATGCTTGACTTGTCAAAAGGTTAAGATAGAGCACCAGAAGCCAGGTGGCCAGTTACAGCCGTTGAATGTACCTGAATGGAAATGGGAAAGCATATCCATGGATTTGTCATGGGATTGCCACGGTCCCAAGCCGGAAATGATTCTATTTGGGTAGTGGTGGACCGCTTGACCAAGTCCGCCCATTTTATTCCGGTGCGTTCGAATCACAAAGTTGCTAGGTTAGCAGATGGGTATCTCAAGAATATTGTGAAGTTGCGTGGAATCCCTACAAGTATCATCTGTGATCGAGATCCCAAGTTCACATCTCGATTTTGGAGAGCATTGAATATGGCGCTAGGAACAACGGTGTGTGTTAGCACCGCATACCATCCTCAGACAGACGGGCAGACTGAGAGAACAATTCAGACATTGGAGGATCTGTTGAGGGCGTGTGTACTCGATAGTGGGAGCAGATGGGAGGATCATCTTCCATTGCTGGAATTTTCATACAACCACAGTTACCATTCTAGTATTGGAATGGCTCCATATGAAGCCCTGTATGGAAGGAAGAGTAGAACACCATTGTGTTGGTGGGATATAGGTGAGCAGAGATTGTTGGGATCGGATTTGATCCGTGAGACTACGGAGAAGATCCGTCATATAAAAGAAAGGATGAAAGCCGCCAAAGTCGACAGAAGAGTTATGCGGATAAGAGAAGAAGACCGTTAGAATTCAAAGAAGGAGACCATATCTTTTTGAGACTTTCTCCAACCATCGGAACCGGTATTGCATTGCGAGCAAAGAAGCTCAGTCCTCGGTATGTCGGACCCTTCCAGATTATCGAACGAGTTGGGCCGGTAGCGTATCGCCTTGCATTACTTCCAGAATTGTTCAGATTACATGATGTGTTTCATGTATCGCAGTTAAGGAAGGATATTCATGATCCGAATCAGTCATTAAGTTATGAAGCGACTGACATCAGACCGGATTTATCTTATCATCCTACTTCCATCAGGATCATTGAACGTGGCGAGAAAACGCTCCGGACAAGATCAATTCCTATTGTCAAGGTGCCTTGGGACGGTGCATCACTCGACGAAGCGGCATGGGAAGTAGAGGAAAACGTGCGGGTGAAATATCCCCATCTTTTCGATTGAGGTACGTTTTGTCAATTTTGAGGACAAAATTTTTAAAAGTTGGGGTGATTGTAACATCCCCAGTTTAGCTAATTTCATTTATTGAAATTAGCAAGATGTCTCAAGATAATTAATTAGCATAATTGGTTAATTATGATATGGCGAGTTAATTGGGATTGTAAGCGAATAGGAACACAAGGGTATTTTCGTCTTTTCCACACATTAATGAGTTTCGGCTAAACCATCCTCCACAGAACATAACTATATGCAATATGTAATTATTGTATAAGTATTGTGTGATTAAAATTGACTTAAGAAGAAATTAAGGAAGTTTAAGCAAAATTTGGACATAGGGGCATTATGGTCATTTCGCCCTTTTAAGTGAAGCTCAGCTGAAGCATTACAACAATATACAATCAGAATTCATCATTTCCAGAAACAGAAACTAGAGACGGGTTAGAGAGGAGAGGGTGAGAGAGCTAGAGGAGGAAGAAGGAAGGGGATCTTCCACATCCGTTGATGCATGTTACATCCAAAACCACCATTCAAACCAGTTTTTCAACCTCCATCTACTGATACAAACAACATCCACTACACCCTTCTCATCCTCATTCCACCATTTTCGCACCTCAAGTTCCAAGTGAGAAGAAAATGGATTCCTAGCTTGCATGTGGTTCCAGTAGAACTTTAGGAGAGGTTTGAAGCCTTACATTTCAGTTGGAGTGTCGCGGTGCAAGATGAGGAACCACATTTCGAATTAGAAACACATTTGGAGAAGTTTCAGTAGCTAGAGGTGCTGGAATTCGAAGTTGGGGTTGAAGATCGGATCGAATCGCCAAAGTTCGAGAGACGCCAATTCCGTAGTCAAGGAGGAAGTTCAGTAGCTGGGTTTGTGATTGGTTGCTGTTCCGAAGTTCAGTTTCGAGTATCGGACGAGTTCGGTGCGAGTACGTGATTACGGGGATTGTTCGAGAGGTTACGGTTCGTGAGGACGTGATTTCTCGCGAGGTCGTCAAATCGGTGAGTTCTATACTCGCTTAGGGACGTTTTGTTGTCGAGTCATGTTATTTTCTGAAATGATATTATGGAAAATCCGCTTTGTGAAAACTTAACGAAAATGTTTTTATCGAAAAACCGTAAATCGCATAATTGCTCGAATTGATTGGAGTGTCGATTTATGATATATATTGTTTGACTGTTTAATCGCTTTCGCTGGTCTGGAATAATAACTGTTATGTTGGGATATCGATCGGAACGAAATTGGAATCGGAACGGAATGGAATTTACTCATGAAAAGTCTGTTTTCTGGAAAACGGATGGAGACGCACGGATCGTGTGCCTCTGTGCACGGGTCGTGCGCCCCCATCTGATGTTACACGAACTGAGTTTTTAAACACACACGGATCGTGCGCCTAGTCGCACGGGTCGTGTGTATCCTTCTGGAACTTTTATTCAACAACGCCCGGATCGTGCGCCTAGTCGCACGGGTCGTGCGTATCTTTCTGGAAATCTTTTACATCTTTGTTCAACAGCGCACGGGTCGTGCGCCTACACGCACGGGTCGTGTGAGACCTTCTGATCTTCAAATTCAAAGTACCTTTTTATCCGTTCCAAATGATTCCAATTCCCTTCTAATCCATTCCCCAAGGTCCCCCAACAATGTAAAGATACCGATGTCATGAGATTGAACATGTTTACTAGAAAACTTGGGTATTATGAACAAAATGGAAGACCGTACTTAGAGAACGCGAGAGAACATATGTCAAGAAATAATAATAATACATGGTACTTGACTGATATGATACACTGTACTTGACTGAAATGACTAACAGCCCATTGCGGGTACATGGATATATAATGTATAATAAATACAAGAGGAAAAAGGGTGACGACCCTTAGAGGTTAGCATACTAGGGGAGGGGAAGTCATGAGCCCCAAAACCTAGACTCAAGACTGTTTCACCCACTAGAAATAGCGGGATGGGTTCACCAAAGTCAAAGAAGTGCCTATAAAATAGGTAGACTGAGGTGTTATGCTAAAAACATGGAACAAAAGATTGTATGCTTCATGTGTCGCTTAGGAGGGCCATGAGCATAATGATACACGAACTTAATATATTTCCACGTGGTTGCTTTTTAGGGCCACGAGTTCAAAGCAAAGCATAATGAACCGCTAGAGTTAGTAAGGGGTCTCGATAGGACTCACTGAGATAATGTTTATCTCACCCTTCATATTTGTGGGTTTTACAGAGAAACAGGGGAAAGCAAAGGCGACGAGGCAAGGTTAGCGAGTGCGACTCTTGGAGTCATTGAAGACCGAGTTTCTTGTTTTAGACCTTTGTCCCATTTATTGTTTCTATGTTATCGATTGTATAACTTTCATTGTTTAAGTTGTAAAATCGTTTCCGCTACTTTATGTTTTGGGTATTGAACACCAGGATTATGTACGAGTCTTAAGTATAAAAACTTAAGCATTTACAAGAAGTGTATGAGGTTCAGAGAACCATTTGATATGTACTATCGAAAGTTTTAGTTGTGTTCAATATTTCAATAACAGGAAGTTACTCTGATGTATGCCATTTAGTGCATTTCGGTGATTCTATATGCTAGAATTTATCGGGGTGTTACACATTGGGGTGTAGTGGAGGCGATATGTGTAAGAGTTAGGAGGCAATGAACGGTATGCTGAATTTTCAGAATGATAAGATGGTGGGGTCGTTCCAAAAAAGTATCAACCGAGTGGAGTACTAGCGCAACACTCCATTCTATAAGCAGTTACGTAGTATGGTCTCGGTAAATGCGTTGAATCTTATTACTAATGAATTTGTTCGAACCAAGAACCATGTGGATACCGACAAAAATCACTGTGGGTGCACGATTGGGGTTATACTTGGGTTCCGTGTGCTTATGAGCTTGGAATTTTTGATGTGTTTGGTAAGGTAGGGATGAGGATGGCATGAGAAAGGAATATTCAGAGTGTGACATCACTTATTCGATGGAGACTATCTGGAAGAGTTTTAATGCTATGGATATTGTTGGGAGGTTTGTATTCAAGAAACAAATTGATGAATGTCCATTTCCTACCACATCATCTATGGTTTCACCACTCTCCAAAATTAAAATGAAGGGTGCACCAAAAAAGCGGGAAGAGTATGATGTTGCACATGAACCTTCCTACTCTGAGCACGTGGATGAGGCAATGAAGAACGACATACAAAACTCCCTGAGACAACCAACACAATGGTCATCAAAACAACTCTCACAGCGGACATCAAAGCAACTCTCATAGTAGACATCAAACAACCCCTCACAATGAATTTCACAGGAACTCTTTCTGCATGACATACATTTTTTACGGTGGTTTCCTTCACATACCCGCCCCTATGTTGATGACATATTTAATGTAGTCGGGGATGGAAATTGTGGTTTCCGATCTATTGCTCACTTTATCTTGGACATGATAGTTGGAGTTTACTCCGACAAGACTTGATTCATGAAATAAGCACACATATTGAGCTATATGGTGACTTATTTGGGCTGCGATTGCAACCTTTTAAGGCTAGTTATGTTAGGGCTTATAGGCTTGTATACTGTTTTACCGTTGAGAGGTCCCTATTCAACGCGGCGTGGGGGGGGGGGGATGTCACCCTGATTAATATTGGGTTTGTGAATGAGGATCACTGGGTGCCAGTAATTAAGGCTTGAGTGCCCATTGCCTCCAATTTCTTTTCAGTGGGAGCGTTCTACATTGGATGAGTCTAATACATGGATGATACCACATATAGATCGTATACAACTATGGAGGGCTTTAGCTCTAGATCCCATTTGACACACTGATCCACCTGTAATTGTAGACTTAATTTTGACGATCAAGATCCCACCGACACTCTTCTTCAACAGATATAATTTTGATGGTCAACATCCCATAGACAATTTTGATCAATGGCCTACTTTAATATAAGCATTGATTCCTCCTACCATTGTGTTAGAAAAAAGGAGTGGATGGAACTCTTCTTGATAATCGTGCCTCAACTAATAGAATTTCAACGGTCTAGATTTCTTATCCACAATTTTGATCAACGATACACAATCAATGACAATC
Organism: Astragalus membranaceus; assembly: GCA_039519185.1. Taxonomy (NCBI): domain Eukaryota; kingdom Viridiplantae; phylum Streptophyta; class Magnoliopsida; order Fabales; family Fabaceae; genus Astragalus; species Astragalus membranaceus. The sequence goes on along the minus strand of CM076848.1, from coordinate 133,606,672 downwards.
GCTATAAATACCCACACTTATCCCTGTTTCTTTCACACCAACATTTCACTCTATATTAGTAAACATTTTGTTCCTTTCCCACCATGAACACTCTTTCAACCCAGTTCTCAAGAGACGACACACTTACCCCCCTTCACCATCATGGACAAAAAACCAAAAATGAAAATGGTGCCTGGTTTCATTGTGACGACCCTATTTTAGGTAGGATAAAAAAGGACGTCACCTTCACACACTTGAAGGGTAAAGTTGAGGGAAAGGTTCAATGGGGTGCATGACACCGAAACGTCAATCGTATTATTTATCGCAAACTGAGTCGGGGAGATAACGGACGTATTAACTGGTTAGAGATGGATGTAAAAACGATGATGACGTAAGGCAAATGCCAGACATCCAGGAGGGATTCGAAATGCAGGGTCCTTTGGAGTTGTACACCGAGACGATCTGGGGTGTCATCAAAATTCTTTTCCTTTTGTGACATGGACCGCCACAGTAGAAAAATATGTGTCTGTTGGATTGATTTCTATCTCCTCATTTGTTGTTGTTATGTTTGCGATTGTTTCTATCTAAGTCGTTCCAATCTACGCATTTTGTATCAATAAAAATCCAACTTCCAATCAATAGATGTTTTTTTACTAATCCAACCACGCTATCTTAAAAAAACAGAAATAAAAGCTTCCTCCACATTATACATTAGCATAAAAATGAATATAGTCCAAAACAATCAATACTAAAAAGAATACATCATGGGCCCCTTCCCTCGGCCATGTCAGTCGCGCTCCAAATCATTGAATATCTTCACACAACTGAAAGGAATGCGTCCTCTGCGTAGGACATCCTGCAACCAATCAACAATAAACAATAGTCTCTCGGAGGCGTCAGGGGGCTCGTACAGCTAGTGCCGCTGGAATATCCTCAGCAGGTGCAAGGAGGCACAGAACTGCTCTGCATATGACATCATCGGGAGTTGATGCATCCAACGTCATCCGATAATCTGAAAGCTTTACAATACCAGTCTTCTTCCTCCTCCACCTCGCAGCACGTGGCCCCGAACCCAAACCTTGGTCAATACGCTCACATATGTTCAGAAAGTATTCATATATCCAACACTCAAATAAATAAAAATCAAACTCATGAAACACGGTAAAATTTCAAGTATATTAAAATAGTAAATGACGTGTTTTACTGTGAGCAACGTCACGTACCCCCTACACTGACGGGTGTCCCAAACAGATCCTTCGTTGAGCTGGTCATATAAAAATACCAAGGTAGCTGGACCCCACTCCCATTGGCCACATTGATCTAAGTCCTGAAATAATAATAACCACTTGGCATCCGCTTTCGTAAAACTCTGATGGTGAATATGGTGTAACCCACCGAAAGCAGTAGGTACGCCCTTGCAGCAAAGTTATATTGGCCCTGTGAAGTATTTTCTCTGATTACCTTCTGTAGCCACTCAAATCAAAAATATGTTCCCCTTGTGGATCTCGTCTCCTTAACAACGTCTCGTCCACTTATCCCTCAACAAAACCTCTGCCAGCTGAATGGTCGTGTCAACAGTCACAGGATTGGTTGGGAGGTATAAAAGGAGCTTGATATAGGTAAATTAAGATGACGTGTGACGTCATCAAAAGTGATTGTCATTTCATCAAAAGGTAGGTGAAATGAGTTGGTCTTTTGGTGCCACCTCTCAACAAACGCAGATATCAGTTCATGATCAATAGTGGCGACAAATGAAAATAGAAGGATCAATATAATTCTGTACACTGTGATTTTCTTCAAATGAAAATAGGGGAAGTTTTCTTCATTTTGCTTCCATGTGCGTGTATCTTCAATTTTCCGCGTATCCAATAATATAAATAAAAAATATTTAAAAAAAATAACATACTATCAAAAGACATTGCAAAAAAATTAAATTAATTACTAAAACTTTTACCTGTCCTCTAAGAATTCTTGAGGCTACATGAATATCAAATCCAATAAGCATTTAGCCGTCGATAGGTCCCATGTTCCCATGGTGGGCCTGATGAACCCGCTCTGCCTGATCAGGTTGTTGCTCCTCCTCAAACTCCTGAGACTCCTGTGTATACTGATACAGAGCCTCGTAAGCTTGAAAATGCTCCTCCATAGGCATATAAAGAGCGTCGTAATCCTGATCCATACGATCCTCCACTCTATGGTGACCACTCAGACGTGCCTCATCGCGCCTCCGCCGGTGAGAAACATGACCCAGTACTCTCACATCAGTCATGTCCTGGTCAATTGACCATGAACTCTGACCCCAATGATGCAAGTGTGGAATAACTTTGTCGTATCTACCTCTAGTTGGCGGCACTGCAATAAAATAACAAAACGTTAGTAAAAATATGTTAATAGTATTTTTAATTCAAAAAAATAAAACAATAACTATGAATTTATGTTTTTAACATAAATCCGTGGTACTACAAAAGTTTTCAACTACAGATTTATGTCAACAAGCTAAATCTGTAATCTATTTCACCAAAACCAACAACATATTTATCTAAAAATTACAAATCTGTAATCCATTTTTAAGAAAACAAATCAGAATTATCTCAAAAATAATAAATCCGTAAGCCATTTTAATCAAAATCCATACAGATATATCTCAAAAAAACTTAAATCTGTAAGCCATTTTAATCAAAACCCATTCGGATTTATCTTAGAAAAACTAAAATCTGTAATGTGATTTGTATGTGTTTCGGATCTATCTTAAATTCGTAATGGCGGATTTAAGTGGTTTTAGATAAATCTGTAATGAGAAATTTCGGACTTAGTCTCTAGGATTTACGAATGTATGATTGGGTTTGAGGGTTTTGGTTAGTGTCAAGGGCAAAATGGGTATACTGTGTGTGTGTGGGGGGAGGGGGGAGTATAGGGTCCAGTAGTGGGGGTAGGAAAATAAATGGCTCACACTTAATCTCCCTGACACAGTGCATTTGTGTGCAGCCCAATGGACTTGGACCTAGACCCAACCCGCCAACGTTTCATCTTTTCTTCTTATTTCCTAATCGTACGAGCAACTGATACATGCACAAACCCTAAAACCTCCATTCACAAATCCTTCCAACATCTCCATTGATTTACATCCCTAAATCACATCTATTGAAGCAAGAACATTCCCCTTCATCCCCTTCACCTCCATGTTCGCAAACAGCACCCGCAATGCCGTGACTCCAGCAAAACCAACCCAAAGCTTAGGTCCTTCCCTAGATTCATGCCTTCCTCGGCAGGCCGACGTCGCGAGACTATGACGTAGGCACAAAGTTTGCTACTAAGTGGATCATTGTTATGCTTGGAGAAAGGAACAACGCGAAAAATAGCAAATTCAACTAAGGTAATTGTTTCCTCGTGTGGGACACCTATGTATGTGTTATCTGTTATGTGCAATCTTTGTACGAGCAATGGTCAAATTTTAAATTGTGATTTGAGTCCCAATGTATGTTCCTTGTAGGGGTAATGAAATAAATGATTTAATGTACGTAAATGTGTGTTTTGGTGATATTTGTAACTACATGTAAATGTGATTAATGTACTTGTAGGTATGTTGTGACAATGTAATTGATGTGCTTGTAAGTGTGTTATGACCCGCTGTGTATGTTGTGAAAGTAGTCTATTGAGACCCTTGATGAATGTCCTTATGATAAATGATATGTGGATGATTATTTGAATAGGTGAAATCTCTTGTTGTTGTTGTTAACCCTTATTCAACAAGATAATAAAGTTGTTATTCTATTGAAAATGTTTCCATAGATGTTGTTATTGTTGTTGGACACCGCGTTCGATTAGGTTCATGCATCATGATGTCCATCTTGCCTGTTGTTGTTGTTGTTGTTGTTGTTGTTGTTGTTGTTGTTGTTGTTGTTGTTGTTGTTGTTGTTGTTGTTGTTGTTGTTGTTGTTGTTGTTGTTGTTGTTGTTGTTGTTGTTGTTGTTGTTGTTGTTGTTGTTGTTGTTGTTGTTGTTGTTGTTGTTGTTGTTGTTGTTGTTGTTGTTGTTGTTGTTGTTGTTGTTGTTGTTGTTGTTGTTGTTGTTGTTGTTGTTGTTGTTGTTGTTGTTGTTGTTGTTGTTGTTGTTGTTGTTGTTGTTGTTGTTGTTGTTGTTGTTGTTGTTGTTGTTGTTGTTGTTGTTGTTGTTGTTGTTGTTGTTGTTGTTGTTGTTGTTGTTGTTGTTGTTGTTGTTGTTGTTGTTGTTGTTGTTGTTGTTGTTGTTGTTGTTGTTGTTGTTGTTCTTGTTAGTAGAACATTATCAGGCAATGTATGTTGTTCGGGCATGGTATCCTGGTCCTCATACTCTCGTTGTTGTTAGTAGGGCATTATCGGGCAAGATATCTCGTTCGAGCATGGTATCTTAGTTCTCATATTCCTGTTGTTTTTGTTGGTAGTTGGACATTTTCGAATAAGGTAGCCCGTTTCGGGCATGGTATCCCGCTCCAATTGTTGTTGTTAGTCGGGAATTATAAGGCAAGGTATCCCGTTTGGGCATGATATCCCGTGGTAGAATTAAACGGATCTAAGATACAATATATTGCATATAATCATAGAAAAATGCATTTAAATTCATACGCAAGATAGAAGGGTTGAATATAATTGTTATGTTTGTCATTGGATCCATTGAGGTCAACCGCAACGATAGAGTAAGAGTGTGAGAGAAAAATCGGCCTCTTGACTGTTGACGGCTATTAGGGTTAGGGTTAGGTTGACTGAATGGGGAATCAATTTTATAATCATCAGATGATTCCTTCAAATGATCCAACTCATCACGGGTCCTTCAAATATTATAGCCCAATAGAATTATTCATTTATATATTTAAGTGCATTATTTAAATAAGTATTTAAGAATTATATAATTATATTTTAATTAATTGATCAAGCTAATCCATAATTATAGAGAAAATCCAACAATTATCCCACTTGGATAGCATTAATGAATCATTAAAATATAAAAGGATAGGAGGGTTAAAATATCAACTATTTACAAATCACTTATATTCAAATTATTATAAGAAACATAAGTCTTAACATTGTAGAGTTGGTATGCGATAGGGAAACAAATCATACATGCTAAACACCCACAGTTCACATAAGGATAATGAATATGGATTAACACGATAGAAATAAGAAATATGCAGTCTAGGAATGGTCCAAGCATCTAAGATGCTATAAGAGATATGATTATAAAAGTGACGTCTCATACATATTTTATCAGAATAACAATAATAATTAAAGTTTCAATTCACACTTTCACTGACCCGAGTATCAAATGACTTAACTAAACCCATGTGGGTCATATGATTTTGAAAAGCTCCAACAATCAAGCCTTTGGTTAGTGGATCTGCTAACTTGTTCTCAGTAGCAAGATGCTCTAAGAATTTTCTCTCTGACAAATAGATACTTAATGTGAAATGCTTTGAGCGAGAAGAGATCTTAGTATTTTGAGAGAAATGCACGACAACAATATTGTCACAATAAATCACAAGTGGCCTAGATATGTTTTCAACAATGTTGAAGCGAGAGATTAAATTTTTCAGCCACATAGCTTGACAAGTAGTTTCATAGCATGCGACATACTCTGCCTCCATGGTAGAAGTAGCTGTAAGAGTCTGCTTAACACTCTTCCAAGAGATAGCTTCTCATGCCATCATAAAAATTAAGCCGGAAGTAGACTTTCGGTCGTCAGGGAAACCTACAAAATCCGAATCATAATAACCTATGAGCTGAAGTTGATCAAACTTCTTATAGGTCAACCTATAATGCTTGGTTCCCTGCAAATATCACATGACCTTTTTAATGGCTTTCCAATGAATCAAACCTGGGTTGCTCAAGTATCTCGCGAAGGCATTAACAACAAAAGCAATATCGAGACGAGTACAAACTTGGGCACACATTAGACTACCAACAGAGGAAGCATATGGGACTTTCTCCATTTTAAATATTTCTTTATCATTTTGAGGACATTGAGATTTAGAGAGTTTATCTCCCTTTTGAACCGGTGCAACACATGGGGAGCAAAAATGTATATTAAATTGCTTGAGGATCTTTTCGATGTATCCTCTCTGAGACAACTCAAGAACACCACGTGACCTATCACAAAAAATTTGGATGCCTAAAACGACTGAAGCATCACCAAGGTCCTTCAGATCAAAGTGGCTACTTAACATTTATTTTGTCTCAGTCAAAAGGTTAATGCAACTACTAGCAAGAAGAATATCATCGACATATAGCACTAAGAATTATAAAATTGCTCCCACTAGCCTTCAAGTAAATGCATTGATCTGAGGCATTTTCCTTGAAGCCAAAAGAAGTGACAACCTGGTCAAATTTCAAACACCATTGCCTACATGCTTGTTTTAATCAATAAATGGATTTCTTCAATTGACAAACCAAGTTCTCTTTACCATTTTCACCAAAACCTTCAGGTTGTGTCATATAAACATCGTCAGCAAGCTCGCCATTCAGAAAAATTGTTTTCACATCCATCTAGTGAAGTCCTAAATCGAAATGTGTAACCATAGCCATAACAACACGAAAGGCATCTTTGATAGAGACTGGTGATAATGTTTCTTTATAATATCTTTGACTGTCTAGCCATAACAACATGAAAGTCATCCTTGGTAGTCTTTTGCTACTAGTCTAGCTTTGTACCTTTCAATATTACCATCTGGATTACGCTTTATCTAAAAAACCCACTTTCATTCTATCGTATTACAACCAACAAGTAACTCTGTGATATCCCAAACAATATTATGAGCCATAAAAGCTAACTCATCATGCATAGCATTCAGCCAATTAGAAGCACGAGAGCTAGAAATTTCTTCTTCAAAAGTGGTGGGATCATCATCATCATGAATATCAAAATCATGCTCTTGGAGATACTCAACATACTCATTTGGTATTGATGGTTTGTGCACTCCCTGAGATCGTCTCAATGGGACTTCTTTAGCAACAACACTAGGCTTGGCAATGTCACTGGGTTCTGGTTCATTAACTGGTAGGGGAACTACATCATCTTCTCAAAGAACATTATTGTTTTGAGTCATTGGAACATCAATATCTGTAGGTAGTGAAACAACTGGCATAAGGAGAAGAACTTGATCTCCCTTAAGAGCGGCTGGTTGTGGTGTATAGCTCCCAATACCCAAGTCATTCTAAAAAAAAAATCACTCAGTCAGATTCTATGACTCGCATAGAATGAGACGGACAACAAAATCTGCAATGAAAATATCCAATGAAGAAGCCACTAACAGTCTTCAGATCAAGCTTCTTCTTATAAGGATTATAAGGTCTAACTTCTGCTTTACACTCCCAAACATGAAAGTGTCTCAAGCTCGGCTTCCTTCCCGTGATGAGCTCATAAGGGGTTTTCAACACAGACTTGCTTGGTACTTGATTGAGAATGTAAATATCAGTTTTCAAGGCATCCCTACATAGAAATTCAGGCAACAGGAATGACTCATCATGTATCCCACCATATCCATAAGTGTGCGGTTGCGTCTCTCCGCAACTCCATTCTACTCCAGCGTTCCAGGCATAGTGTACTGATCCGGAAAAAGGTCTCGGGTTTCTTCCAGTTTCATCATACCTTCCATAATACTCACCTCCTCTATCAGACCTAACACAATTAATCTTCTTTCCTGTTTTCAACTCAATAACAGCTTTGAAAGATATGAAAGCATCTAGAGAGCTAGACCTTTCTTGGAGAACATCTATCCAACCAAAATCTAGAGAAGTCGTCTATGAAGGTAATAAAGTACCTATATCCACCCATGGCAACATGTGTAATAGACCCACACATATCTGTGTGGATCAGCTGCAACACATCATCACCTATGTTTGCTCTTACATTCCTAGTTTTGGTAGTGAACTTCCCTTTAAGACAATCAATGCAAGTATCGAAATTTGAGAAGTCAAGATCAGGGAGAACTCTTTTTCTAATCACTCTTTCTATGCGAAGCCTAGAAATGTGCCCTAAACGCCTATGCCATAACATAGAAGATTTCTCATCAGTCCTAGCATGCTTATGCCCAACAACGGAATTAACAGACATTTCATCCACATTTAATATATATAGACTATCTCACAAAACTCCAAAACTAACAGCAACAAGATTAAAAAATATATTAAGTTTTCCATTACCAATATAAAAAAAGTAGCCACTTTTGTCCAAAGATGAAATTGAAATTAAGTTCCTTCTCATCGAAGGTACATAAACAACATCTTTTAAAATCAAAGTGTGTCTAGAAGGTAAAAGTAATGAAACAACTCTTATTTCTTCTACGGTTGCTCTAGCTCCATTTCCCACAATGACTTCAGCTTCACTATCACCTGGTTTCCGCATACTTGTGAATCCCTATAAGGAATTCACAACATGAATAGTAGCCACTACTAGAATTTTCGTCATTTCCTGCAGAATTTCTTGCGGATATTCATTAGAAATTCACAGGAAGCGGGTTTCCTGCGGAATTTTCAGCGGATTAAGGTTCCCAGTTATTTCGTTCGTGGATAATTGTTTCCTGCGGATTTTTAAATTGGCAGGAAATTTCCGCAGGAAATTCCGCAGGAAGTCCGCAGAAAATTCCGCAGGAAATCTCCGCAGGAAGTTCCGCAGGAATCCCGCACGAAATTCCACAGGAAGGAATTCCATAGAAAATTCCGTAGGAAAGCCAAAATCTATGAAATTTGTCAACAGAGGATAAAACATATTGTGTTGAACCAACAGATACTACAGCGACTTAAGAGACACATGTAATTACAAATCTAAATGATGGCATCTTCATTTTTCATAGTTTGTAGCAAAAGACATTTATATCAGAAAACTTACATTACATAGAAACTTCCAGCTTAGTCATATCATTAAACTAAATTATTTTTAAAGAAAAACCATTCAGCTATTCAATGAAATCATCATCCTCTCGATCTTCGTCGTCATCATCTCTCTCTTGCAAGTTAACCTCATCAATGTCTTTTCCCAGTCTTGTATATACCTTTAGAGCAGCTTTAGCACTCTTCCACAAGATTGCAGCACATGCCTCTGGACTAAATCATGTAATAATTAAAGATCAAACCAGCATAACAGTTCAAAATATCCATTCAGTTATAAATAATTAAAAATAACTCAAGCAGTCAACTGTAACATGCATTAAGGGAAGGGAGGAAAAAAGAGACAACAACTTACATGCTTTAGCTGTCGAGGAGAAGGGCAATCCCCAAGAGCTCACTGATCCATCATCTTCAACCTGAAACATTTTATATGATAGGAGTGCAAGCTTAAAACTTATACAAGGTGGAACTCTCAAACCATTGCCAAGAAAAAATGAGCTATGTGATCTAATAATTTCCAAGTATAATTTAACAAGCAATAGTTGTAGCTTCTTGTGCAAGATCCCTCTCTAAATGCTTTTTACTAATAATACATTCATTTTGATTGATGATCATAAGGCATATTTTTTACCAAAACCACTCTCATGTACTATAGAGAAGCCTGCCAGACTAAATTAGTAAATGAAGAAAGGATGCTCCATACCCAATCTCATGTAGGTTGATGCCATACTCATGCAATAAGCACCAGCATCATGAACAACTAGACCAGTAGCCTACAAGTGAAACTTACATTAGAACAAGTTTGCATTGCTGCCATCATCATCATCATCATCATCATCATAGTTATTCCATTAAGTATGTTATTAATGCTACTATTAAAATACAATATCAATACATCATAGTACCTTGGCAGGAGTTGGAAGTCCTCTTTCTTTCCCTAAGAAGTCTGCAGATTCACAGACACGGTCGATTACATCAAAAGTTGTTGTCTCGGCATTTTCTGGTGCAGGGGAAACCAGCTCAATATGCTGCAAAATAAAACATATATATCAATGTCATTAAACATTCACTGAAAAGAAAACTGGCACAACCAATTTGCATTACCGAAGCATCAGATAACCATAAAGATCTCAAGCTCTATCAACTCCCAAGAAATTTCTTAAGAATGCAGTTATCACCCTTGCAAATTCCAGAAGTGCATTCTGCATAAATCAAACCCTTTCAAATTCATTAGATTCAGATGAAAAATATAAGCCATTCAACATGGTATAAAAAAGGAAACATATATTTAGGGAATTTACATAGCAAATTTCTAGCAACAGAATTGAACTATTTAACTTACATGGCTCTAAGTTCAGTACAATTGGTAATCTCAATAGGAATGATTCCATTCTGATGAAGAGCCCTGATTCATTAATCACTGAATAGAATAAGAATGAAAGTAGTCTAAAACAACGAGTTCTACTTACAATCTCTGTACTCTACTGAGTTAACCAATGCTAGGAGATATTCCTCCAAGCTACATGTACGGCGGATTTCTGAATAACAACAAAAAGTGTCACACTCAACTGAGAATGTGGGAAAAAAAGTAATAATTGAATGAAAAGCATTGTGCTACTTGCTTACACTGAGAGAACTTTTTGTTCATCAGGATGACAGATGATGCCAGTCCATGCACAAGGGGCTCATCAAACTTTTGCCAGTTACTAAGAACATCCTTAGTGTCATTCAAACTGCAATCCTTGCTGTGCTTTCTGCCTGTGCTGATTTGGGTGCTCTTCTTGATTTGAAAATCCTTCAGCTTCTTGTTTACTTTTCTCAGCCTAAAAAACAATAGTAAACAAATTGACAATTACAATGGAACAACTCTTAGTGGATACTTGATGAATTTCATTCTAGCTAGTAAGCAAACATCCATTGTCACAAATACATTTATGATGAAATTCATTCAAAGTCAGACTTATAATTTGTGTTTAATATCATGTGCAAAATGCATAAAAACTACATTAGACATCCCTTCACAATTTTCTCATACACCTTAAGTGCACCAAAATAATCCTCATCCAATAACCTTAACCTGCGCCAGCTGCAATATCAAGCACACAAAGACAAGGAGTATATAAGAGACTATATAGAATCCATGATAGACAAAACTCTAGTAACAAGATCAATATATGATGACTAGTTCTAACTCTTGGGCCTGAAAATTTGGAGATTCTTCAGCCCTAGAAAAACATAAGATTCCAAAATGATAAACAATTAGGATTACATGAAGTTAGGATTACATAAAGTTAAAAAAGTATAAAATTAAGATTAAGACATCATAACAAATCCCTTACTCATCAGTGCATCAATTTACCTATTCCCCACGAGAGTTGAAAATCAATTACAGAAGCAATTAGGGTTTGAATTAGGGACAGGTTCCTAGCACAGGGAAACAAGTTAGGGCAAAATCAATTAAGGAAATTCAAATTTGGGGGAAAATCAATTATTAGGGTTTGAATGAGAGAAATACCTAAGCTATAGAAGAGAAAGACGAACTAAGGTCTGTCACGGAAGATTCACAGACTCGTGATGGCCTGGTGGTGTCCGCGTGAGGAAGACTAAGAGACGGCAAATGTGGTGTCGCGGTCACTGTTGGTGTGAACTGAGGAAGATCAAGAGGAACACGGAGGTGGCGCTGCGGTCTATGAACTCGACGGTGAAGAGATCGACGAGAGACAAGTTCAACGGTGAGAGGCGATGAGAGGAACGAAGAAGACGATGAGAGTGAACGAAGAAGACGATGAGAGTGAACGAAGCTTCAATTTCTCTTTTTAAAGTTTTCCAAAAAAATTAGTCAAAATAACTTTTTAAAAAAGGACAGATTTAAATTTTTTTAAAAATAAAAATAAAAATAAAAAAGAATTTGTCAGTTTTTCAATTTTTTTTAATAATAATAATAAAATTTCATGCGAACTATATTCTTAGGAAAATCCGCAGGAAAATCAAAAATTACATGCCAACTTACCTGCCAACTCAAATGCCCAGCAAATATCGTGCATAATTATAAATCGGTAGGAGATTTCTCAGAAATTACCTGCGAAAAATTTCCGCAGGTAATACCGAGATTTCTAGTAGTGAGCCCCAGTGTCTAACCACCAAGTGTTGGATGGAACATCGACCATTTTATATTTAAAACAAGCTAGAGCTTGGAATTTACATTGCTTCTCGAGTGTCCTTTTCAGAAAAAAACAATCATCCACCTTGTGGCCAAAATTCTTGCAATATATGCAGCTTACTTTATAGGAATTCTCCTTAAAGGATTTCTTCTTGGGCTCCAAGGCTTGTTCTCCCTTACCAGCTTTCTTATTATCAGATTGATTATTTCCTTTGTAACTATTCCTCTTAGTATTTTTAGTACCCGAATAGGAAGCAACATTCTAGACCACATGCGATTTCCCCTTTTTCATTGATTGTTCCTGTTGAGCCAGTATTGAGATCATCTCATCTACAGTCCACTCAGCTTTCTAGGTATTTTAAGAGGTTCTCAGAACATCAAATTGTGAAGGCAAAGATTCAAAAATCCTCCAAATAAGAGTTCTTTATCCAATCTCAATTTTTTTTTAAGAGACTTTAGCTTATTGTAGTAGTGAATGAGTTTCATGATGTGCTATTGCAGGCCACTGACACCATCATACTTTGTCTTGTCAAACAAGGAGAGATATTCACTTTTTTTCCTTTTCAAAAGTTGTGAACTTTTCACCAACTAACTTGAGGAACTCTTTAGGATTATCATTTTCCGGGATGCTTTGTTTGACAGACTTCTCCATCGTGCAGGCAAAAACCTTAAGGCACACTTATTGGAGTGTTCCCATCTTTCATAACAGGTCTTTTGAGCCTCAATGGAGGCATCTGTGAGAACAACGGAATTTTCAGTTTTCAATGCCAGATCAAGATTGGCGATTGCCAAATAAAGATCTAGAGATTCTTTCCAGTCCTCATAGTTTGTCCCATTCAAATTTTTGACAGAGTTAGGAAAAGTGGTTGTCATGAAAGAATAAGGAATCATTAAACATAAATGAATAATTATGCAAGAAAAAATGATTCCACATATGCTCAGTCAAACAAGTCCCTAATAAAACTCTAGCTCATTATGACCTTGCATCGTAGCTAAATACAATATATACAAGCTTACATCATCAAAATTCCAATATCGATAGGATACTAGAAAAATGATAAACATGAGCATGGAGAGTTGAAGGAATATTGTATCATAATAAATTATTCTAATAACAATACACCGATAGGGTATAATTATTACTAAAATAATATAGGCCATAATTACTAATAAGTTTCTTAATTTAGAATTGTATTAACAATAACACATCAATAAGATATAAATAGTTGTGATTTGAGGGACATGCTCTGCTAGGGTTAGGGTTAGGGCATGAGAGACAAAGGAGGAAACACATGGGAGGGAGGTGGAAGGGGGGTGTACGACGGAGGGGGGACCTATGGCGAGGGCGGCGGTGGAGTGGGGAGGAACAGAGGGTGGTTCAGTGTGGATGAGCGCGACAGATGGCGCCCATTCAACGAGGGAGAAGGGAGGTTTGGAAGCGCAAGAGGGCGAGGGAGAGAGAATGGGGAGGGAGGAGGCATGAGGGTGCACGAGGATGGGGGAAACATCTGGGTGGGACGGTGACTGGCGGAGGTAGAAAGAAGGGTGTTGTGAGCGTGGGGGGAAAGGGCGAGGGAGATAAGGGGGGTGGGAGCGCAAGGACGGTGAACGTGGAAGGGAGAAACAAGGGGGATGGCCACTACTAGAAAATGGGTTTTTAGCGTCCATATTTTAGCGTCGGCCACGATACCCACGCTAATAGCGTCGGCCTAGAGTCGGCTTGACCCACGCAACCCACAAATTTATTTTCTGTTGAAAAAAAAATTAGCGTCGGCTCTGGCGGACGCTAAATACTTAATTTTTAAATATTACTAATGTTAGCGTCCGATCTGGCCGACGCTACCTCTCAGTTTATTTTACTAATATCATTCTCACTCTCACACTCTCGCTCACTGCACTCTCCTCACCCTATCCTCATCACTTTCACTATTCTCACTCTCACACTCTCGCTCTCTCGCTCTCGCTCTCACTCTCCTCATCCTCCGTTCCGCCTCCCTCACTCTCAATCACCACCACCTCACCTCCACCCACACTCCCCATCGCCGTGCTCGACTCCTCCCTCACCTACGCCCTCATTCTCCTCAACTTCGTCGAAACCCTAACCTCACCTTTCCCCAATCCCTAGCTCAACTCCGGCCTCCGGCCTCCGCCCTCATTCTCGCAACCACCGTTCGCCGCCATCCACTCATTTTTCCGGCCGCTGAAAGGTTAGTCGTCTCTCCTCTTGTTTCAGTTCCAGAACCGTTTGTACCATTTTCGTTTTTCATTTTTCTCTATTCTTGATTTCTAGGTCACCTCTTCCGGTCACCTCTTCCTCCGCCTCACGGTTCATTTGGGTTCTCCATCTGCGCGCATTTCTCTCCCTCTCTCTCTCTCACTCACTGCTCACGGTTCGTTCACTCTCTCTCTCTCTATCTCTCTCACTCTATCTCTCTCAAAATAATTTTTTTGACAAATTTCCTCACTTGATAGGATTTCTGTATTAACGGTTTTGTTGATTTTGTGTATTTTGGTTTTAGGGTTTATTGGTTTTGTGTATTTAGGTTTTTTTTTGGGTACAAAATTGAACACATGATCTGATAGATTGTAGATGCATATCACTCTGTCAAGAAACAGGTTAAATTTGATCAAGCTTTACTGCTTGCTTATGACATAGGTTGATGCTCCTCTGTACAAGTCCTTACTGAAGAAGGAGAAGGCTCATGACATGGATATAAATTCTGTGCAGTGGAGCCCTGGGGTAAGATTCTGAGACACTACTTTAGTGGAATCATATAATCTCTTTGCACAAATCAATTTGGTGGAATGATAGATTTCACTGATATTAATTAGGTAATTCTAGTAGCTGATCCTATGATTTTGAAGCATAATGTCTTAAATTTCACTCTAGCTAACTTGTAGTTGATCAATAAAAGTAGTTGTGGTTAAAAGGCTTTCTAAGACTAGTGTAGTGTTTAACTGACAGGGGTTGGCAGAAAATTAACACCAGAAAGGATAGTTAAATTTTCATCTGTAGAGTAAATATAAAATTTGAAGTTATGATGACTTATGGGAAAAGTTGATTGCTTCTATCAAATACAGTTTAAGCTAGCCTATAAGAACTTGCTTTATGTGTCTTTCTCTTGCATTGGTTTATTAATCAACACATTTTACCTATTGCTTACTAAATAGGAGAAGCCGCTACTAGCCTCTGCAAGTGATGATGGGACAATCAAGGTGTGGAATCTGGTATCACAGTAATGATACTAGTTTCGCATATTAGCTGTATCAGTAGCAGAAATTTATATTTGTGGAGCCCAATAGTAGAAGTGCTAGATGTGTAGGCATCCTGCATCCCCAAAGATATAAATGAATGATTGTCACTGCCGCTAAAGGGGGATGGTTTACTCTTGTTTTGAGGTTTATAAGTGCTGCTTGATCTGACTGGTATGCATTTGACATTGAGCTACACTCTAAAGGCACTGATTTAGAAGATATAAGCATTGATTTATAAGTGCTGCTTGAACTGACTGGCATCCATCCTTTGACTCCTCTTGAGGTAATGGGAAAACGGAAATTGGTGATTTGTTTACTTTTCCTTCTGATTTTCTGTGTTTAGCCACTTGTAAGCTACCTTCATCTTTTATAAGTTCATCAAGTAATTATGTTTTCAATGCAGCTATCTTTCTTTCTTCTCTATTATTTTGTCCAAAGTCTTGTCCTAGTTTGCAAAGAGAATACATGCTTCATTTCTGGTTCATTAACATGGACACTTGCAAGTCTTGTCCTAGTATGCACACTATATTCCACTAACAATATCATTAACATGGACACTTGAAAGTATGTCACATAAATGCTAAATAGCATATTTTAGAAACTCTGTTACTTGGTTTAGGTGTTCTATTGCAGTAGAACAATCTCCAGATATAGAATTTTCTGAGTTTGAAGACTGCAAATGAATCTCATTATTGACTGCCGCAGTTTTCAGTTCTGAGTTAGATCATCAACATTAGCAAGATATCTCAATCTCACCATTATTCATTTAAAGATCAAAAGATACAAGTGTGGTTGTTTTACTTGTACATTTATTTATGAACTTCTTTTTTTGGAGCAGGTTACAGAGAGAGGAAGCCAAAATCATTGCATGGGAGAATCTGCAGAAAGCAAAGGCCGAAGCTGCAATACGGAAACTTGAGGTATTTTTATTCATCAAAATTATGTTTGAATTTAACTTCCTCATTCCATGTATTTATTGTCTAAAAACAAAATCGTATTCATAGTATCATGATTAAAACTAAATGAGTTCTTTAAAAGAGGATTCATCAAACGAATTTGTATTCATAATATCATGATGATTATATTTTGCTTTACAATACCTGATGATTATCATAATTTATGTTTGTGGCATAATAATTTTACTTTTTATGGGTTTATTGGTTTCAAGTGAAAACTGACAACAGTTAATTCATCCTGTGTAGTAGGCTAGAGTTGGAAGCAATGCACTTTTAGCCATAATTCCAGATCCAGTAACATGTTTTTCCACTGCAAGATACTATCAAAAACAAGTCTTCTCTTTGGACTCAATTGTTTTGCTGCTGCTGTCCAGTAACATGTTTTGCTGCTGTCCTTGTTATGCTTGTATCAATTGTTTCCAATTGATATGATATTTTCTGTTTCCTGTAGTATTTAGTTGGCATGGACTTCAGTTTCCATTTACAAAGTTTGTTGATTACATTTACATTGGATGTTTTACATGGTATAGTTCTTGCTGGATTTGATGTAGTCCTTTAGTTTACAGTAATATTATGAGGATAAGAGGGATTCTGCTTTCATTTTTAATTAATCAGTGAAGGTTGTTTATTTGCATTTGTTTTTTGGTGATTAACATGAAAATTGCATATCTTGTGGCTTTTGTTTCATGATTTTAGCTAAAATAGTGGCTTGTGGTTTCTTTAAGTGTTTCTGTATCAGGATGCAATTTTTTTTTTTAAAAAAAATGCATTAGCGTGGGCCTAGCCGACGCTACACTTTAAGTTGACTATCATGTTGTTGACTTTAGCGTCGGCCTGGCCGACGCTAGTTAATTCGTTGACTTTTTTTGATTGACTAAGTAGCGTCGGCCCTGGCACTAGCGTCGGCTTTAGCGTCGGCCAGGCCCACGCTAAAGTTAGCGTCGGCTAAAATTATGGGACGCTACATTTACCTTCGAACATTTTAGCCTCGACACGTGGCCGACGCTACTCCGACGCTAAATCACGGTTAGCGTCCGCTTTTGGCCTGTTAGCGTGGGCTTTTGGCCGACGCTAAAAGCTGTTTTTCTAGTAGTGGGCGGCGGTGGCGAAGGAGAGGAGGGGGAAGGATGGCAAACGGTGACCAGAAAGAAGAACCGAACAACCACTCACCAAGGAAGAATGGATATCGCATGCGAGAATTGGAACGAAAGCCATGAAGGGACTTGCTCCTTCTTCTTCTCACAAATTCTGGACTCGCATGGAGCAAAGGACATGCTCAAGGCATTCTCCTACTATGGCGGCGTGGTGGAAGTTGTTATCCCATTCAAGAGAAATAGAAGTGGTCTTAGGTTCGGGTTTGCAAGATTCCGCAACGTCAATGATCCTAGATGGTTTGCGGTGAAACTTGATAACATCATCATCGGTACCAAGAAGATCTTCGCCAATGTTCCAAGATTTCAAAGAACGGTGCAAGATTTCAAAGAACCGGAAAGAAGGGAAGCCGATCAACGAACTAGAAAGGTGTGGAAGGTAGTGGAGAAAACACAAGCCGAAGGGAGGAAGGGAAACAATGAGAAACGCAACATGGAGGAGCGAATCACAACATGGGGAAAAAGCAACAAGCCAAAGGGGACGCGAAAGGAAGGGTAAGATGAGAAATTTGTTTATTTCAGGAAAAAGAATCTCTATGATCTCTGCTATGAAGTGTCGGAGGATGAGAAGAATCGGTTCAAGAAGATGTACGTAGGGGAGGTGAAGAATGCGGGAAGTTCAAATCTGGTGCAAGAATGGTTTAATATGCAAGGGGTATTCTCCATCAAATGCACCCCACTTGGGGTAAACCTTGTCCTCTTAGAAGAAATTGAAGAGGGTATGATACCGACGATCATTTCGGATGCGAGTGATTGGTTGCTGGAGAGGTTCAGTGCTATAAGGAAGTGGAGCCCCTCGGAGATGGACCAAGAGAGGGTCGTATGGGTGCGATGTCATGGGATTCCGGCGCACGCTTGGAATACCGAATTTTTTGAGGCTCTGGCTGGTGGATGTGGTGTGTATCTTGGTGTTGATGAAAACACGAGAAAGAAAGACGCAATGGATGTGGCGAGAATTATGGTTCGAACGAAACACTATGATGTATTCAACATGGTGGTTCATGCACAAATCAACGGATTTTTATTCCACATTAAGGTCTTTGAGGAGTGGTGTGGCCCTATGCATTGGAATGGCTTAACTCAACCAATCTTGAAGAATAATGAGGAAGTTACCTCAGAATCGGATGACAATAGTGAAGGTGATGACGACGGTCCTCCAATGTTCCCGGGGGATGAGTTTGTGCCAGTGTCAGAAGAGGAAGAGGAGCAGGGTAGGCAAAGCGATGCAGACAATTTCACCATTGTTGAGGGTACCGTGTTGGGAAGTGCTAATCCTGGGGGGGGGATGTGGAGAAGGCAACCATGGAAAATAATAGGCATGATGAAGGCTCAATCAGTGGACCGGCGCATGGGGGAGGTATGTCTTATGGGATCAATCAAAAATCAATGCTGATTGGTTTTGAAGATATCGGGGTGCCAGAGGTAGATGGGAAAAGTTGTGAGGTAGTGGAGGAATGGTTGGATGAACGTGGACCGAAGAATGGGGGAATCTTAATTGAAACTACATCATGCCCATTGGAGTGTGGGCCTAGTGCAGTTAATAAAGAAAAAGGGTCTTTGGAATGTCAGGATACCGGAAACACAAAAGCAATCAAGGGAAAGAGTAGGAGGAGGGGGAAAAACAACAAAGAAGGGAAGAAGAGCAAATAAAGATGGTGGTGGGATGGGTGTCACAATTGGGATTGTTAAAGAAGATGGTAGAAAGTTGATCCCGTCTTTCAGCCTGTCGAAGTCATTTTCCTCTGAAAACACCGGGGGTGTAGTGCGCAACATCCCTGGGGCCCACCTCTCTATCTCTACGAATGAAGGCTTGGCGGAGGCATCAATTGGAACAAGGTCAATAGGGGACACAGAATTCCGAAATGGGAGCGAAAGGAATTTGGGCGAATATGAGATTCAGTTGGCGTCGAAGATATGGTGCATCGCAAAAGAGGCTTTAGGGGTAACTGGTGGGGCTTTTGACAATGACTATAGAAACAAGATATTGGCTTTGGAGCATCGTGACCAGGGTGCGATATCAAAGAAGGGGAAAAACAACTCTTCTCAATGATTTTATGGACATTAAACATGCGAGGGTGGGGAGGTGCTGCAAAACGACGACACCTCAAGAAACTTATTACTGCAGGTGATTTTGACTGTTGTATGCTCCAAGAGACAAAATGCAGCAACTTAACAAGAAGAATGATAGGAAGTGTTTGGCCCGATTCTAACTTTGAATGGGTTAGTAAGAACACTAATGGGCAATCAAGGGGACTTCTATGTGTATGGAAGGAAGGAAGGATGTATGGATGTACAATTTTCTTTCACCGGAGAACACTTTGTGGGGGTGGGAGCGTTGTCAGAGGGCAGAATATGTTACTTAGTGAATGTGTATTCAGAATGCAGTATGGCAGGAAAACGTCGCTTATGGGATAACTTAAGGAAGTTGAAAGGGGAGTTTGTTGAGGGTGATTGGTGTATAGCAGGAGATTTTAATGCAATTATGTCACAAGAGGAAAGATCTGGGGGCTCAGCCAGTTTTAGCGCCACAGAGATGAGGGAATTTTCGGCTTTCATGGAGGATATGGGTTTGATTGACGTGCCAGCCCTTGGCAAGAAATTTACTTGTTTTTGCTCAAATGGGAGAGCTAGCCGTATTGACCGAATATTGGTGTCCGGTGGATTGGTGGCAAGATGGAACATTTCTGCGCAGTGGGTTGGAGCTCGAGACATCTCTGACCATTGCCCGGTATGGCTGTTGAGCTCATCATCGAACTGGGGGCCGAAGCCTTTTAGATTCAATAACAGTTGGATGGAGCATGCAGATTTCGTGTAGTTTGTGAAGGAGGTCTGGGACTCATGTGTAGTGAGGGGGAGAGGCGACTATGTTGTTAAAGAAAAACTCAAATGGTTGAGAGATAAATTGAGAGGATGGAATCGTGAGGTATTCGGCATCAAAGAGTTACAGATTGAGAAGATTGTGCAAGATCTGAACGAATTGGAAGAAGAGGCTACTCGGCGTGGGCTCTCTAATGAAACACAAAGGAAAGCTCTTAGTACCCAATTCTGGAATGAACTCCATGCCAAGGAAAGCCTTTTGGCCCAAAAGTCAAGGGTAAGGTGGTTGGCTGAGGGGGACGCTAACAGTAGATTCTTCCATTCTTGTGTAAGGGGGAACCGGCAAAGAACACAAATTCTGAAAATGAAGGTGAATGAGGAATGGGTGGACGATGTGGATGGTATAAAGCTAGCGATAAAGGAACATTTTGAGAAGAGCTACAAAGAAGAATCATTTGCAAGGTCGAAACTGGATGGTATCTCTTTTAAACAAATAACAATGGAGGATAATGATTTTCTCACAGCACCTATAACCATTGATGAAGTCAAAGAGATTGTGTGGGAATGCGACGGCAACAAATGCCCGGGGCCGGATGGTTTCAATCTCAATTTCTTCAAGAGTTGCTGGGAAATTGTGAATCCAGAGGTTATGAAGTTTATTGATGAGTTCCAGAGGAAGGCGAAACTACCAAAAGCAATAAGTGCTTCGTTTTTGACACTTATTACGAAAGTTAAAAACCCTCAGGGGCTAACGGAGTATAGGCCCATATCACTTATTGGTAACTTGTACAAGATTTTGGCAAAGGTGTTGGCGGGAAGGATGAAAAAGGTGATGAAGACGGTGATTTCGGATTTCCAGAATGCTTTCTTAGCGGGTCGCAACATCTTGGACGGTGTGGTAGTGGTGAACGAAATCCTTGATATGGCAAAACGGAATAAAGAGGGATGTGTGGTGTTGAAGGCTGATTTCGCGAAAGCATACGATTCTGTTAATTGGACGTATCTTGACTATATGCTGGGGAGACTGGGGTTCAATGAGAGGTGGAGGAGATGGATGAAGGTATGTGTCTCGTCTAACTCTATTGCGGTCTTGTTGAATGGTAGTCAATCAGGAGAGTTTGTGGCCCAAAAAGGGTTAAAGCAAGGTGACCCTTTATCCCCTTTTTTGTTTCTTGTGGCAACAGAAGGTTTGGCGGGTTTAGTTCGCAAGGGTGAATAAGCTAATTGCCTAAAAGGTTTCCATGTAAGTGAACAACTCTCAGTTTCATTATTACAGTTTGCGGATGACACAATCTTTTTTGTGTGATGGAAAAGACAAGAGTATTTGGTGTGGATACCTTGTGTTGCAGGTAACCTGATATTGCAGGATGTGTTTTGATGATGAAAAAGACAAAGGTAAGATTGACGGTCAAAGTCAATAAAAGTGACTAAACGTCAAAGTCACAATCCAAGACAAGCAAGCCAAGAACTGAAGATTCAAGTTTAAGGGTAGTCCTTAAAAATAAGGGTAGTCCTTAGGGTTTGGGTGTGTCTTAGGAAAAAGTGTAAGCTCTTTCAAAGGTCAGCTCGTATCTCAAAGTCTCACACACTCACAAAGTTTTTTAAAGTTGCATGCATATTTACGTAAACATTTCTATCACCTTTAAAATAACAAAATCGATTTCCTCATGCATAAACAAATATCAAAATCGATTTTCAGGCAAATTAGAAAAGATAGAAATCGATTGTCAGGCCATGTTTTTTCAATACACAAATCGATTTCTGAGCCAAATAATTTTTAAGGGAAGAATCGATTCCCAATCTTTTGCAAACAACTGAGAATCGATTCCCACTTGTCTCAGGCAAGCTGAAAATCGATTCCTACATATTTTCACTAAGTATAGAATCGATTCCTAGCTTTCCATGGCACTCAAGAATCGATTTCCCATATTTTCCAAACAAAGATAAATCGATTCCTCACCTAAATAAATCGATTCCTAGATCAAATACATTTTAACAAAGAATCGATTCCTACACTATTTTTAACGTAAAAATGAATTCTTCATAGCCTATAAATAGGCAGTGCTTCACGATTCATTTTACAGAACACACAACTCAACCCACTTGCATGAAACAGAAAACTTTTGAGAAAACTCTTCACGCTTATACTTTTGCTCGTCACGCACTGTTGGTCTGTCTGAGCTGATCTGTTGCTAAGAGTTAGTTGGGGTTGCACTCTTCAAGTTGTAATATCTGCCTACACTAGAGGTATTTCTGCATTTACAATTGTTTATTATTTAATTGTTGTGTTTTGTTCTAGGGAGTGGGGTATCTCTCTAGGGTAGCTGCATGTACTAGGAAGTGGGGTATCTTTCTAGGGCAGTTGATTGTAACACGGGTGGGGTATCTCTTGTTATTGTTATATTAGATCTGAGGGCTCTCTATAGGTGGGGTATCCTAGGAGGAGAGTGCCTAAGTCTGTAAAGGTTTTCCAAGGCACCTGTAAGCCTTGTTGTTTTGGTTAGTGGAAAATCTCACAAGGGTGTGAGGACTGGACGTAGGTCACTAGGAGGTGACCGAACCAGGATAAATCTCTGCGTGCTTTACTGCTTTCCTGCTTTCCTGCTTTACTATTATACCGCTTTACTGCTTTATATTCTAATTCCTTCGCTTCCACTTAACCTGGGCGAAAATTGATCTAAGTCATTGAAAAGGGTAAAAACGTTTTTGAAAGATCTGAAAAGTTTTTAAATCTCAATTCACCCCCCCTCTTGAGACTGAAGCCACTTGGTAACAAGTGGTATCAGAGCTAGACTCTTGTATAAAGGGCCTAGCAGCTTCAAGAGAAATGGCTTCAGGTTGGTCTACGCAAGAGGGTGCTTCTCTTACCCGTCCTCCGGGATTCAACGGGAAAGATTACGCATATTGGAAAGAAAGAATGAGAATCTTTATTGAAGGGGTAGACTTAGATGTTTGGGATGCTGTGGAAAAAGGACCCTATGTCCCCACACACTTAGTAGATGGTATTCTTACTATTAAAAGTAGAAATGAATGGTCTGATGATGAGAAAAGAAAAGTGCAACATAATTTACGTGCCAAAAATATTATTACTTCTGCTTTAAGTCCTGATGAATTTTTTCGAGTTTCAAACTGTAAATCTGCCCAAGAAATGTGGGATAATCTCCAAGTTACTCATGAGGGTACAAATGAAGTGAAAAGGGCAAGAACGAATACTCTTATCAGAGAGTACGAATTATTTAGAATGAATACAGGTGAAACAATACCAGAAATGCAGAAAAGGTTCACTCACATTGTGAATCAGTTAAGCTTGTTGGGTAAGTCATTTCCTGCAGAGGATCTAATCAACAAAGTTCTGAGATGTCTGAATAGAGAATGGCAGCCCAAGGTTACTGCTATAGCTGAATCAAGAAATTTAGCTACTATGACTCTGGCTACTCTGTTTGGTAAACTTCAAGAGCACGAACTAGAACTCACTCGTCTAGCTGAGTACGAAAATACAGATAAGAAAAAGAAAAGCTTGGCTCTAAAAGCATCTTGTTCTAGTCAATTTGATGATAGTGACAACTCAGATGATGAAATTGATGAAAGTGAAGAGAATATGGCTCTTATGGTTCGAAAGTTCAAAAGGTTCATGAAAAGCAACAACTATCCAAAGAAGAACTTCAAATCAAAAAGGTTCTCCAGCAAAGAAAGTACATCCGGTCCTCCTACTTGTTATGAATGCAGGAAACCCGGGCACATGAAAATGGAATGTCCTAATCTACAGAAAAAGGACTCCAAATCTGAAAAGAAGGCATTCAAAAATAACAAAGGAAGAAAAGCCTACATCGCATGGGAAGACAACTGCATGGATTCATCAGATGAATCAGAAGATGAAGAAGCTCAAGTTGCATTAATGGCTGATCATGAAAGCGAAAATGAAAACGAGGTATGCTTCAAGGTACGGGGGTCAGATTGGTACCTTGACAGCGGATGCTCAAAGCACATGACTGGAGATATTACAAAGTTCCTAACTCTTACCCCCAGATCAAGCGGTCATGTGACTTATGGTGACAATAACAGAGGAAGAATCCTTGGTGAAGGTAAAGTTGGTAAAGACTTATCTACTGCTATTGATAATGTGCTCTATGTTGAAGGTCTTAAACATAATCTTTTAAGCATTAGCCAACTTTGTGATAAAGGAAATAGGGTAATATTTGACTCAGGTTCATGCATCATTGAGGATAAACAAAGTAAACAAGTTAGAATGATAGGAAATAGAGTAGAAAACATATACATGATGAGTTTAGATAGTGTTTCATCACATAATGCATGTTGCCTCATTAGTAAGGAAGAAAACTCTTGGTTATGGCACCGTAGGACAGCTCATATTCATATGGATCATCTTAACAAGCTAGTGTCTAAAGATCTAGTTAGTGGTTTGCCTAATATCAAGTTTGAAAAAGATAAATTGTGTGATGCATGCCAAAAGGGTAAACAAGTAAAAGTGTCCTTTAAATCAAAGAATATTGTGTCTACTAACAAACCTTTGCAGCTGTTACACATGGATCTATTTGGTCCCTCAAGGACAAAAAGTTATGGTGGAAATTACTATGCTCTAGTTATAGTAGATGATTATTCAAGGTATACCTGGACTCTCTTTCTGGCAAATAAGAGCGAAGCTTTTGGAGCATTCAAAAAGCTTGCTCGCAGCATTCAAAATGAGAAAGAATTGAAGATTGTCTCAATTCGATCTGATCACGGTGGAGAATTTGAAAATGAAAAATTCGAAATCCTATGTGAAGAACTTGGTATAAATCACAACTTCTCAGCACCTAGAACTCCTCAACAAAATGGAGTTGTTGAAAGGAAAAATCGATCATTGGAGGAACTTGCCAGAACAATGCTAAATGATCATGACATCCCAAAATACTTTTGGGCGGATGCTGTTATTGATATTGCAGATGAACCTGAAGAGTTAGAGATAGGTGAGAAGAAGAAAGAAGAAGAAACAAAAACCACCCCTCAAGAGAAGCCAGAAGAAGGATCAAGCAGTGAACTTCCCAAGGAATGGAGAATCCCAAGGGATCACTCGCTTGAAAATGTCATAGGTGATGTAACAAAAGGGGTAACTACTCGTAACTCTCTTCGAAATGCATGTAATCATATGGCTTTCGTATCTCAAATTGAACCTAGAAATATAGATGAAGCCGTAGTTGATGAACATTGGACTATTGCTATGCAAGAAGAGTTAAATCAGTTTGAAAGAAACGAAGTGTGGGATCTGGTTCCTAGACCTGATAAACACCAGATAATAGGCACAAAATGGGTGTTTAAAAACAAGCTAGACGAATCAGGTATAATAATTAGGAACAAAGCTAGACTAGTTGCTAAAGGTTATAATCAAGAAGAAGGAATAGACTATGATGAAACGTATGCTCCTGTAGCTAGATTAGAAGCTATTCGCATGTTACTTGCTTTTGCATCAATCATGGATTTTAAATTGTATCAAATGGATGTTAAGAGCGCTTTCTTAAATGGTTTTATCCAAGAAGAAGTATATGTTGAACAACCTTTACAAAAAGAAAACTTCCTCTTCATCCGAAGAGAACTTGGAGTCATTGATTCCTCTTCATGCTGTTAGATTCGCATTTTTTATTACATGTTGCCCTCTTTGATCATGACAAAAAGGGGGAGAAGAATAAAGTTTTTAATATTTAGAATAAAGTTTTAATATTCAGCATGCATTTGCATTTACTTGCATACAGTCAATAAAACAGGGGGAGCATCATGATAGGGGGAGTATCATATACATTATCTGTTTGAACTAACCTCCCACCTTGAGATGAGTTAATGTTTTGTCATCATCAAAAAGGGGGAGAATGTGGATACCTTGTGTTGCAGGTAACCTGATATTGCAGGATGTGTTTTGATGATGAAAAAGACAAAGGTAAGATTGACGGTCAAAGTCAATAAAAGTGACTAAACGTCAAAGTCACAATCCAAGACAAGCAAGCCAAGAACTGAAGATTCAAGTTTAAGGGTAGTCCTTAAAAATAAGGGTAGTCCTTAGGGTTTGGGTGTGTCTTAGGAAAAAGTGTAAGCTCTTTCAAAGGTCAGCTCGTATCTCAAAGTCTCACACACTCACAAAGTTTTTTAAAGTTGCATGCATATTTACGTAAACATTTCTATCACCTTTAAAATAACAAAATCGATTTCCTCATGCATAAACAAATATCAAAATCGATTTTCAGGCAAATTAGAAAAGATAGAAATCGATTGTCAGGCCATGTTTTTTCAATACACAAATCGATTTCTGAGCCAAATAATTTTTAAGGGAAGAATCGATTCCCAATCTTTTGCAAACAACTGAGAATCGATTCCCACTTGTCTCAGGCAAGCTGAAAATCGATTCCTACATATTTTCACTAAGTATAGAATCGATTCCTAGCTTTCCATGGCACTCAAGAATCGATTTCCCATATTTTCCAAACAAAGATAAATCGATTCCTCACCTAAATAAATCGATTCCTAGATCAAATACATTTTAACAAAGAATCGATTCCTACACTATTTTTAACGTAAAAATGAATTCTTCATAGCCTATAAATAGGCAGTGCTTCACGATTCATTTTACAGAACACACAACTCAACCCACTTGCATGAAACAGAAAACTTTTGAGAAAACTCTTCACGCTTATACTTTTGCTCGTCACGCACTGTTGGTCTGTCTGAGCTGATTTGTTGCTAAGAGTTAGTTGGGGTTGCACTCTTCAAGTTGTAATATCTGCCTACACTAGAGGTATTTCTGCATTTACAATTGTTTATTATTTAATTGTTGTGTTTTGTTCTAGGGAGTGGGGTATCTCTCTAGGGTAGCTGCATGTACTAGGAAGTGGGGTATCTTTCTAGGGCAGTTGATTGTAAGAGGGGTGGGGTATCTCTTGTTATTGTTATATTAGATCTGAGGGCTCTCTATAGGTGGGGTATCCTAGGAGGAGAGTGCCTAAGTTTGTAAAGGTTTTCCAAGGCACCTGTAAGCCTTGTTGTTTTGGTTAGTGGAAAATCTCACAAGGGTGTGAGGACTGGACGTAGGTCACTAGGAGGTGACCGAACCAGGATAAATCTCTGCGTGCTTTACTGCTTTCCTGCTTTACTATTATACCGCTTTACTGCTTTATATTCTAATTCCTTCGCTTCCACTTAACCTGCGCGAAAATTGATCTAAGTCATTGAAAAGGGGAAAAACGTTTTTGAAAGATCTGAAAAGTTTTTAAATCTCAATTCACCCCTCTTGAGACTGAAGCCACTTGGTAACATTTGGAGCATCAAATCAATATTGAGAAGCTTTGAGTTGGTTTCAGGACTGAAAGTAAATTTTGCAAAGAGTAATGTCATTTGTAACACCCCAAATATTTAATTAATTTATTTAATTAAGTATTTAGGTGTTTATTTTATTTAATTAGTACAATTAAAAATTATAGCATATAATAAGGTGTGGTATTGTAGTAAGAGGTGGTGTTGACAATTAAATTGGGCTTAAGCTGAGGAGAGCCCATGACCCATGACCTAGGCGCATATTTAATCAAAAAAAATTAGGGTTTAGTGCTCATTAGCACATTTTTGTTTAGAAAAAGGAGTGAGGTGAGGCGAATTGAGAGGGAGAGTGGCGCACATGAGGAGAAAGGGAGAGAAGGCTTGCGACTTGGAGAGAAGAGGAGAGGAGGTTTGCGCAATTTGAAGGCCTTGGCTCGTGTGTTGCGGTGGTTTCTAGTGGTGCATTCGGTCATCTCCTAAGGAGCATACGTTTAAGAGGTAAGGGGAGTTTTATTCGATTTATATAATAGGTGGCATGATGGGTTGTAAGTTAGGACATCCTAGATCTATCCATGTTCTTGATATGTGTGTGATTTCATGTTTGATTTATGAATGTATGGGATGATCATGATGATTTGGATTGTGAATTCTATGATTAAAATTGCACGAGTGATGTTCAAATTGTTAAAAGGGTGAATTGCATATCAAGTGTTTGATTAATGTTTTGGTGGTATTTTGATTGATGATAATTGGAGAGGACCGTGGTAATTTGATGTTCATATTGGTAATTGAATTTTGGTGTTGAATTAGTAATTTAATTGATGAGAAATAAGATTTTGTAACTCCTAGGCGCCTTGGGCGCCATATGTGTGCATTTCTGGACACTGTTCGGTTTTTCTAAAACTGGTATTGTTTTGTTAATCCAAAAATTACGTGGCTGGTTGCTTTTGAAAATAGACTTAAAGCCGGTCGTTTTGGAACTGGTTTCGTTCAATTTGGAGTTGTGTAGCTCAAGTTATGGGTCTCCAAAGTTGAGTCAAATTTCTGGAATCAAACTGTGTTTAAGCTGCGCCAGTTTCTGGGCGCCGGATCCCCTCTCCTGGGCGCTGTGTTGCGCGCCAGTGCGTGTGTTGCTGCCCTGGGCGCATGGCGCCCGTGCGCGCGCCTGTTGCCTGTGTTGCCAAATTCTGTGTTGCTGGGCGCCGGATCCCTGTGCCTGGGCGCCATTTTCAGGATGTTCCCGATTTTTAATAAAAACTGTTTTCGCTATATCTTTTGACTCGGGCACCCGTTTTAAACGTTTCAAAAAGTGTTGGAAATCTTTTTCGGTTGTCTACCTGTGTGTCATATTTTTAAAATAAAAACTTATCATTTTCTGGTGTTTTCTGGGCGCCCAAGAGGCTGTCCCCGGTGGTCATCCCATGACGTTGTGAAGCCATGTTGGGTTTATTTTTGAAAATCCTTTTGCGCACAACCAGCAGTTTTAACGTTTTAGTATCAAAATGGATGATTATGACGATGATGCCTTTAGTGGTTAGTTAATTTACGCTTTTGCCCTTAGTGGCCAATATTTTTGATGATGATGTGATTGTGATGATTATGACGAGGATGCCCTTAGTGGCTAATTAAATGACGTTGTTGCCCTTAGTGGTCAATATTTTGATGATGATGTGATTACGACGAGGATGCCCTTAGTGGCTAATTAAATGACGTTGTTGCCCTTAGTGGTCCATATTTTGATGATGTTGTGATTATGATGATTTGTGGTTGCACATGTGTCCATAGTGTCTCATAGCATGTGCATTTCGCCCATAGTGGCAGTGACGATGTTCGCCCATAGTGGCAGTGACGATGTTCGCCCATAGTGGCAGTGACGAGTATGGTACCATCATGCATATGCCCTGGTGGGGGTTGCATCTCATATAGCCGCATGGCATTGTGATGAGTTGTTGTAATGACGTGATTGATGATTTGTGATGTGTTTACTCTAGTGCTGTGACTTGACTTACTGCTTATCATGTGATTTATTATATGGATTGAATTGAGCTCACCCTTCTGCTTGGAATGTTGCTCTATTGTGGCAACGCTGCAGGTAACCGCGAGTGAAGGACCTGCTGCCTTCCTTATTAGCTGTGGGATGTTGTCGAGTCGCTCTCTGATACTGTAGCACCTAGGGGGCGTGGCTGGAGTTTGATAGTTTATTTAATTTAACTGTTTAATGACTATGTGGAGTGTATGCGACGTGTTCGAGAGGCTTAGCGAGTTATTATTTTTATTCCGCTGTGGCGTGTTGAATTTTTGGTGAAGTTCAATTTTTATGACGATGTGGCACTTCTTTTCTATCAACTCAATTAACATTTTTGAAAATGAAATTACCCTGATAATGACGTGCGAACTAAGGGGTAGAAAAGGGGTGTTACATCATTGGCATCAACATTGAAAGAAGAGTGTTAGATGGCATCTCACATTTTCTTGCATGCAAGGTGGGATCGGTTCCTTTCAAATTTTTGGGTGTACCGGTTGGCGCTAACCCGAAAAGGGTGGCCACATGGCAACCTATAATCGAAGCTATCAAGGCTAGACTGACTAGTTGGAAAAGCCGGCAACTATCTATTGGTGGTAGAGTTACACTTATAAACTCGGTCCTATCATCACTGCCATTATATCTCTTGTCATTCTATAAGGAACCAAAGAAGGTAATTGATGAAACTGTAAGGCTCCAAAGAAGGTTCTTATGGGGAGGCGATGAAGATCACAAGAAGGTTGCTTGGGCTAGCTGGGAATTGATTTGTCTGCCCAAGGAGCGGGGAGGGCTTGGTATTTAAAATCTAGAAGCCTTTAATTTGGCCCTTCTAGCAAAGTGGAGGTGGCGATATCTAGTAGATGAACTGATGAAGAGGGCTCTTTGTGGAAGAAAATTCTGGTGCGTAGGTATGGTACTATAAGTGGTTGGAACGGTGAAGTGGGAAACATGAATAGGTGGAGGCGTACTTCATTATGGTGGCGGGACTTGAAAATAATGGGCAACGGTAACGACATTGGTCAGGACTGGTTTATGGAGTTGAGTAGGAAGAAGTTAGGAGGAGGAACAACGATATGTTTTTGGACGGATGTGTGGCTGGGTAGGGATTCTTTCGCTAACCTCTTCCCTACCCTCTTACATCGAGCTGGTAACATAAATGCGAAGGTTGCTGACATGGGGGAATGGAGATCGTCAGGATGGGTGTGGAGGGCGCTACCGGAGGAAACATTGCTGACAGAGGAAATGCAACAGGTCGAGGAACTCGCAACCATTCTGCAGGGGATGGAACCGGAAAGAAATAACGGCGACAGATGGATATGGCTGCGTGACGAAGCTGCTGGTTTTTCGGTGAAAAGCTGCTATGACTGGCTGGTTTCTTCTTTTGCAGGTACTCGAGAACTGTTGGAGGACCGTAAGATGAAGGCATGCACAAGATTGTGGAAAAATGACGCTCCATCAAAGATTCTAATTTTTTCATGGAGATTATTGCTCAACAGGTTGGCCACTCGGGATGCTTTAACAAGAAAGGGCATCCTGACGTCAGCCCATGATCGGTGTTGTGTCCTATGTTTCAAGGAAGATGAATCAGCAGCTCATGTATTTTCTGAGTGTGATGTTACTAAAGAAGTATGGAGACTTGTGAGACAATGGATGGGGGTCCCCAGGGCCGAGACCATGGATGTGGTGGAGAACTTTATGGAATTTGGGAAACTAGTGAAGGGAAAGAAGCAGAAAAGAGTCAAACACTTGATTTGGATGGCGGTAACGTGGAACATTTGGAGAACCAAGAACAATATTATGTTTAGAGGGGAGGTGGCCACGATTCCATCTATTCTTTACAATGTGAAGTTCAGCGCTTGGAGTTGGTTCATGGCTAGGAAGGGCCGAAACTGTGGAGTTACATGGTCGGATTGGTTACATTGCCCGCTGGGCTGTTTTCTCTCATTGTAACACTTTAATGGCATTTGGCTTGTTCGTTCTTTTGGGGGTACTCTTTTTCCTCTTTGGGTCTTTTTCCCAGGGGGTTTTGGCCCTTGAAGGTTTTAACGAGCCCCTCTGGTTGTAAGGGTTGGTGCACCCCTTGTGCCCCCTTTTAATATACCAAATTATTTATCTAAAAAATCAATAAGATATAAATATCATTAACACAAATAAGCATTTATTTTCTAATAGAAAATAATTACGTAGTAGATAAGAAAATATTTGAATAATTGTGCATGCGATAGGCAATGTCACAATTTTACAAATTAATTGCAATTACATTATGTCATGTATAATAATAAACAGTACATGATATATAACATGAAAAAAATTGTTATACAACGACGAAACATTGATAGAGAGAGTGAGGTATATCAAATAGTCACTGAATATGTACGTTATAACCTCAAAAAAATACAGGCCAAAAAAAGAGATTATAATTTTAAAAAAATTGCAATTTATTCACTAATAAATTGGTAGAAAATATCTACGGGTGTACAAAAATTTCTAAAAATACCCAAAGAACAAGAATATTTAATAATATTTTTTTAGCAAAAAAAGGGGATTTGGAGCCTCGTTAAAACCTTCTGATGCAAAATCATCCTTAGGGAAAAAACATCAAGAAGAAAAAACGGCACTCCCCTAAAATTTTATTGAGAAAAAAGAAAAAATAAACTGAAAACATGGGGGGACTATGCCAATACCCTTGGCGTAAAGACAATCCTATAAAGGGGTGCAAAAGCATAACTATAATGACTCTCGTCCCAACCAGGTTGGCACTAAAGCCATTAACAATCATTTGCAGCACACTAAAAACAGAAAGCAACAGGATAACCCAATCCATCAAAAGTAAGAAAGAAATTAGCAAAATCTATAGTTAGGATAACCTAACCTATTCCTGAAAAAATCCTCAGCAATGAAGCTTGAAATAAGATCCCACCAAACAAAACCAGTTATTAGTTCCATGGCTTGCAAGCTAATCAGCGCAAGCATTACCCTCTCTATAAATGTAAGTGCAAACAAAGTTCATCTGTCTAGTCAAGTATAAAAAATTATTTCATATATTTCTAAGCTTCGAAAGAGCTACATTGCAATTCTTGAAGGCAGAAACCACTAATTGAGAGTCAACTCTAACCACAAAAACTTCCATCCTTTTTCAAATGCAATCTCTATAGCCAGCATAGCACCAATAATTTCCACATGAAGTGCATAGTTGTTTTCAATGGAGGCAGAAAAACAACCAAGGATAGCAGCACTTCTGTATCTAAAAATACCACAATAAGCAGCTGGACCGGGACAACCTTTAGCAGCACCATTGGTATTGCACTTTATCATGTAAGGAGTGGGGGGTACAAATAACCTCTTTGATGTTTGAAGAATTTTTGTAATTACCAATGACATTGAAGGCCTTTCTAATCATAAACTCAGCTGTAGAGGAAGAAATTGTAGATTTAGAGGCATTTCTTGCTAAAGCCACGTTTGAAATAATTAAATTGATAGCCGAGTGAAAGGGGATCACCTGATTATCAAATCTAGCCAGATTCCTGCAGTACCAAATTGTCCAAAAAATGTTAACAGTCGCCGCAGAGACAATATCACTCAACTGAGGGATACAACCATGAGAACTCGAGGTTAAAATGCTCTGAAAAGAAGAAGTATCAAAATGGATACTCAAGGTACCACCAAGCCAATTCCAAATATGTTTGGCAAAAGGGCAGGCAAGGAATAGGTGTTTAGACGTCTCTAAATCACTCCCACAAAGACTACATATGGAAACAATAGTGCAGCCTCTAATCCAAAGTTTCTCATCTATTGGCATTTTGTTATGAAGAGCCCTCCAAAGAATAAAGGATTTAGAAGGCGGAATAAAATTCTTCCAATCTATCTTGGTCTAAGGAACTATCCCACATCAGTTGATCGTCCACAGATACAGCGGGAATACCAATTTCCTAAATTTCAGAATGAAGCTGAGGGAAATGATTAATGAGATTCGCAGGGATGGACCATCTACCATTAACTATAAAATCACTTTGAGCAGCTTTAAGATCCCTGTGCAAATTAGAAGGTATACCAATAATATCCATAATAGGCCTAGAGAGCCAGCAATCGGTCCAAAATTTTATAACCACTCCCAAGCTTCCACATTGAGTAAGAATCACAGGAATACAAGATTTAAATCCAAGCCAAATAGAAGAGGAGACATGATAATTCACCGACTTATTATTTTTATAGACTCTTGATTTCAAAAGAAGAGCCCATTGTAAGTTGGTAGAGATGAAACTCCACCCAAGCTTTAACATACCAGCCCTATTAATTGTTTTGATTGACCTCAGACCCAAACCACCTTCGTGGAACTATTTGCACACCTTATTCCAAGCAACAATAACAATTTTCCTCCTATTAACATCCCCAGACCACAGAAAATTTCTAATCCACGTGTCAATAGTGTTGAGGAGATTAGCAAGCCAAACATAAATACGAAAGGTGTAAACCAACAGGCTCAAAATGACCGAGTTTACCAGATGAACTCTACCCATAATGGATAATAACGAACCTTTCAAAGAGGATAACTTAGCCTTAATTCTATCTCCAAAAGGTAACAAATGAATTCTCCGAGGCTTTCCATTAATAATAATAATTTGGCAAAAACAATTAAAATAATGAAATTTTTTGACAAAACGCGCACCAGTACGTGCTGTGCATGCGGCTGGGCGTCGTTGATGAACAGTAGTAGTTCATCATCTTCACCCATTTCCTCTGTAACAGGTCGCGAAATCGGTTTTTTTGAGCCGAATCGTTCTCGCGTGTAAATATGTGTTGGATTCGTGTTTGAAAGGCCAACCTAAGCCCTAGCTAACATGATTTTTGTAATCGTTCATCCAAATTATAGAAATTCCAAATCTAAGAAATTTGTGTGTTTTTTGATACTGAATCTTTAAACGGCGATTACTCACTATTCGTTCAAGAAAATGCTTGATTTTCAAGTACTAGTTCTACCACCCGTGCTCCGCACGGGCATGCCCTTTTTAAATTTCTCTATCTCTTAAAATAACAGGAATATTACTATATTATTATTATTTTACCAAATTTATTATATTATTATTAATGATTATTATTGTTATATTATATATGATGTCTACGACGTTCATTTACCCAGTTCAATGTAATTTTGTATTGCGATATACAAGTAGTCCCAGACAAATTCACTGCAACATTTGAAAGATCTTTAAAAAATTCCGCTTAGTTTTCTTGGATTTGACAAAATAAAGGATTTCCTAATTTTTAAGCTCAATGGAACTGCCAACATGAAAGTGGACGTGATACGTAGTGATAGTGAATTTATTAAAAAAAGGGTAAAATATGTTTTTGGTCCCTACAAAATTGGCTCATTCTAAGTTTAGTCCCTACATTAACGAAATAGGCGTTTTGGTTCCCATCTTATTTTTTCGTTTTCATTATTAGTCCCTGACGTTAATTCATGCTGACTGGGCTAACAGAATCATGACTGGACACGCCATGTTGACATTTTTAATTGACGTGGCCCACGTAGCATGCTGACTCACATTTTAAAATTAAAAATAATATATTCAAAAAAAAATTAAAAATAAACATAAAATACATAAAATTAGAATGAACATAATCATCATCACTCACGGTTCAACATCATCATCCAGAAAACCAAAAAACCCACAATTCAACATCATCACCCACGTTTCAACATCATCACTCACGTTGCTACTCCACGGTTTCTATCTCATAAGTTTTACCCTAATCCCGAAAAACCATAAAATCCCTAAATCCCTAACAGCGGCAGCAGTGTGAAGTAACACACAGAGAGAGAGAGAGATGGAGAGATCGTGGATGAGAGAGAGAGTGTGTGTGTGCTCGCGCGAGAGAGGAGGGGAACTGTCGTTGTGAGGCGGTGGTTGCCGGCGAATGGGGAGATGGCAGCGGTTTGCGAACCTGTTCTTGGATCGATCCTCATTCCTCTTCTTCCTTTGCAATTTGAGATTCTGTTTGCGATTCTTTAACTCTGTGTTTGCGATTTTTACTCTTCGCCGGTTTTAATGGGGGATTCTGTGTTTGCGCCCCTAACTCATTCCTCTGATCTTTCTCTGGTTTTAGTTGGGGATTTTCTGGTGGAGCTAAAAAATGGAGGATTTTGATGGGGTGTGAAGAAGAAACGTTGTTTGTTTTGTGAAGGAGAAGAGGATCATTTTTTTAACACAAAACAAATTTTAATAAAATAAAAAATTTTGGTAAAAAAATTAAAAAAAGCCACGTAGATAAAAAAATGACACGTGTAAATGCCAACTCATATTTCCGTTAACCCAGTCAGCACCATTTAACTCTAGGGACTAATAATGGAAACGGAAAAATAAATTGGGGACCAAAATGCCTATTTCGATAAAGTAGGGACGAAACTTAGAAGGACCCGATTTTGTAGGGACCAAAAACATATTTTACCCTTGAAAAAATTAGTAAAATTGGTTGTTTTAATACCTTGGACTTGGAGATTAATGATCGAGTAGAAGAACTGTGGACAACAGCTCTAGCCAAAGAATATACCCCACTCGTCAGTTCACAATTTTATTAGTATGTTATTAACAGAAATGTAATATAATACATTATATTTATTTGAAATAATAAAAATGTTGCAAATGAAATCGTGTTACTTTTGTACTAAAATATTAGATATAGTATTTGCTTACTTTGTTTCTTTCTCGGTTAAACCATACAATCCGTCTGATGCAAGAGGAGCGCCAATATTAACAAATGTAAAAATACTAAACTGATATTTGTTAGAATTAAATCTACTCCGTATGCAGTGGTTGACAACTTAAAGTCTCCACGCCGAAGACCCCCTATTTATTATAGTGTTGTTCAACAAACCATAGATGTAGTGATGCAAACTTTAACTGTTGTGGTCTCCGCTAATTTAGGCGTAATTACCTGGTCTCGCAGTAATTGTCATCGTGGCGAGATCTTTCCTATTAATGATGTCATTACGTTTTAGACACGTTATGAAATAGAGGTCTTAAAAAGCTAATATGCACCTGAATGCTGAAGACGCTCTTAAAATGTTGGATATAGTATTTACTTACTTTGTTTCTTTCTCGGTTATACCATACAACCCGTGCGATGCGAGGGGAGCGCCATTATTAACGAATGTAAATACACTAAATTGATATTTGTTAGTATTAAATCTACTCCACACGCGGTGGTCGACAACTTCAAGTCTCCACACCGAAGACCACTATTTATAAGAGTGTTGTTCAACAAACCCTAGGTGTAGTGATGCAAACTCTAACTGTGGTGGCCTCCACTAATTTAAGTGTAATTACCTTGTCTCGTAGTAAATGTGATCGTGGCGAGATCTAATAGTGATGCCATTGCGTTTTAGACACGTTATGAAATAGAGGTCAGGAAAAAAGCTAATATGCACCTCAATGCTGAAGACACTCTTAAAATGTTAGATATAGTGTTTGGTTACTTTTTTTTTCTTTCTCGGTATACCATACAACACGTGCGATGCAAGGGGAGCGCCATTATTTACGAATGTAAAAACACTAAACTGAAATTTGTTAGTATTAAATCTACTCCGTATGCGGTGGTTGACAACTTCAAGTCTCCGCACTGGAGACCCCTATTTATAAGAGTGTTGTTCAACAAACCATAGATGTAGTGATGAAAACTTTAACTTTGGTGGTCTCCGCTAATTTAGGCGTAATTACCTAATCTCGCAGTAACTATGATCGTGGCGAGATCTTTGCTATTAATGATGTCATTGCATTTTAGACACGTTATGAAATAGAGATCGGAAAAAAGCTAATATGCATCCGAATGCTGAAGACACTCTTAAAATGGTAGATATAGCATTTGCTTACTTTGTTTCTTTTCTCGGTTATACCATACAACCCGTGCGATGCGAGGGGAGCGCCATTATTAACGAATGTAAATACACTAAGCTGATCTTTGTTAGTATTAAATCTACTCTGTACGCAGTGGCTGACAACTTCAAGTCTCCACACCGGAGACCCCTATTCAACAAATCGTAGGTGTAGTGATGCAAACTCTAACTATGGTGGCCTCCACTAATTTAGGCGTAATTACCCGGTCTCGTAGTAAATGTGATCGTGGCGAGATCTTTGTTTCTTTGTTTCTTTCTCGGTTATATATAGTATTAGATATAGTATTTACTTACTTTATTTATTTCTCGGTTATACCATTCAAATAAATATTAAATTATATAACTATAAGTTAACATTTTCTCATTTTCGTTGGTTGAAGGTAGGGAGTATCAAGATAATTAAAAACTATAACTGAATCAACAAAAGGTTAAACAATAGCATAAAACTGTGTCCGAGGCTGATTCGTCGCAGCGGCAGAAATGCTGTTTATGGACACCCGGTTGCCGGGTTCGATCCTTACCGGTGTCGAACATTGGTTTTTCCATTTGTGTGTGTGTTAGGTCCTGGCACTTGCTAGTCCGACAATCAGACCAAAAAATAGCATAAAACTATACATATATATGTTAGTAATATTATTTAGCCAAACATTTCTAGCCAAAAATAGCCAAATAACCACCATACAACACCAATTAACCAAGTTTTTAAGTCATTAACCAACATGTCTTTTCACGTGTTTTCTAGGCCATTGACTAAAAAACTTGGTAAATTGGCTAAGGCCTAAAAAACTTGGTTAAGTGGTGTTGTAAAGTGGTTATTTGGCTATTTTTGGCTGAATTTTTTTGGCTAAATAACATTACTTTAATTTTAAACAACCATGAAAATTTACGGTCTCTCAATAATAAAATATTACTACTATATTCGATGAATTGAGTCTCAGATGATGTGTAATGTGTCTACAATCCGCTATTAAGGGTTATTTGCTTGAGAGAATGACCTTTCATTTGCCACTCAAAATACATTTGAAGCAAAGAGCTGAAATTATACTCCAAATTTGAGAATTTGAATTCCCAAGTATCTATTACTTAATGCTTATCCTTATTGAATCTCTTAAAAAACGGCAAAAAAATCAACCAATTTAATTAACAAAAGTGGCATGTATTATTCTTTTTTTGGTAGAGCATAGTATGTATTATTCTTGAAGCATTAATGAAGAAATAGATTGTAATTTTTTATTATAAATATAAATATTACTATTTGTAAGTAATTGCTTTTCCATAATAATAGAAAAATCATTATCAGTTGCAAAGATGCTTAAAAGTTGTAAGAATAAAGTTAATTAAATAAAGTCCGATAAATTACATTAATAGGTAAATCAAATAGATGAATTTTTAAATGGTTTCAAACAAATATCAGTTGTTGTTTGCATTTTTCTTCACAATACCTGCGAACGCAGTAATTTGTGAGTTGAAGATTGCAAATTTCAAAGCATCTCCTATTTTCCGGTTGTTTGTTTTAACATATTCAATCCATTCTCCTCCCGTTAGATACTTCTCTTTTTAGAACGTGGTGCAATATGCAAAGTACATTTATAAGGTATTTCGTTTAGGGTGTCATACATAGTAATAGTCTTATTTGAATCTAGAATTATTTTTGCAATTCTTTGAGGAAAATGCTAAATTAAATCATGAAAATTAAAATTATAAGATGTAGTGTTTTGTGTAATATGATTAAAAAAATCAATCATAGCACAATTAATTAGAAATTATAGAGGTTGAGAGAATGTGCGTAAATTTGATGGCTACTACTTTATTACATGTATCATGTTTTGCTACTTGAAATACTTTAAAGATTAAGAAACAAAATAAAAGCTAGTGTAAAAATGATAGCCTTTATAGAAAAGCTAAACAACAGCGGGCGCACAGTTAAAAAATGCATGGAATTTGCATGCAATGAAGACAAAGGAAGCTGGAAGGAAATCAATGTGGGTAGAAGACTTTCGAAGAGTTTACTTTCAAAGACAGTGGAATGAAATTTTGTGGGACATGTTTGTGTGGGACCTGTCTGTGTGGGACTTGTCTACACTTTATCTGGAAACCTAACTTCAACAGTGGATGTTTATTATCAATTTTGCAAAATGAAAGTCAATGGAAGCAAACAAAAGAGCATGCCACATGAGAACTAATTTGTTTAGAACCTCAACTTAAACACACAACACTATTGAGTATTGACGTTGCCCCTACTTGAAAACATGATTGATCAGAAATAGAAACAGTAATCCTCATCACCTCCTCTGACCTTGGTTCTACTTCCTGAGTTGCAAGATGCTTTAGATTATGCAACCCATAAGCCTCTACTGGCACTCAACCACACTGTGCTTCTTTTTTCATCTTTATTTGTAACTTTTCAAAGGCAACTTCCAATTTCCAAATATGATACAACATAAATTTTAGGCTAAATAGCACTTTTGGTCCTTTATCTTTGCTCCAGATTTCACTTTGGTCCTTTATCTTTTTTTTGGTCCGTTTTGGTCCTTTATCTTTCATTTTCGTTTCACTTTGGTCGTTTATCTTTTTTTTAGTCCGTTTTGGTCCTTTATGTTTCATTTTCGTTTCATTTTGGTCCCTCACGTTATTATTTAATTCAATTAAAACATTAAAACAACTAAAAGAATTAAAACAAAATTATTTTAAAACAATTAAAGCATTTGAAATAGCAATGACGTCAAC
The DNA here is from genome assembly GCA_039519185.1 of Astragalus membranaceus. Lineage (NCBI taxonomy): Eukaryota > Viridiplantae > Streptophyta > Magnoliopsida > Fabales > Fabaceae > Astragalus > Astragalus membranaceus. The sequence goes on along the minus strand of CM076848.1, from coordinate 133,566,563 downwards.
TATAATTTTTAAACTATTCCTACTGCAATGGTGTCATCATCTTGGTCAAATTTTTTTGCATACATCACATTGGTAGAAATAAGCGACTGTGAATGAAATGAAATGAAGAAAAGACAAACTCAATCTTTCCAATATTCGCAGCAGTTGAGGAGCCAAGCTCTTTGGGATCAACAATAGAAGTCGAAATACTAATACTGGTAGAAGCTATCTCACAAATGCAACTACCAGAAGAATCGGCCACACCAGCAAGCCAAGACTAAAATCTAAACAGAAAGATAGAAGATAAATAAGAAAGATACGACAGAAATGCCTAGATGGAATCTTCCACCTCCAAAATCTTTACCGACTGCAGCTATTTTCTTGTTAACAACTATACTGCTTGGGTTCGGCTCGGCCTTTTTCTTTTCCTGCTATATATATATAAATCCATATCTGAATTACATTGAACTATAATCCACGAACATCATGCAACATGCTCATTAGTGTAGTAGACCTCATATATTTTCGCTTCTATTGGACTTCACTTTTAAAGTTTGATACATTCAGATAAAACTAATTCATTTTCAGATCAGGCAACTAAAACTTACTTTTCAGCTAGATCCCTATATTTATCAGCATTGAGATTTGAAATCACTACATCTTCCTCCAATTTAAATGTTGTGGCAAGGAGCATAGTCAAGTTCCACATTACTGCATTTCAAAATATAAATGACCTAACCTTAATTTGATAAAAAAGGAAACTTCAAAGATAACCGCTCCACACCTGAAAGAATACAAAGGTTCATAAGATATAACAGTAAATGAGAGTTTTCCCATCCATTCCATGAGTGAAAGAAATGAAAACATACACCAACTTTACCAAATTTTAATATCAAACAAAAACAATAAAATTGAAGATTAAATATAGAGAAGAAAATGACAATCTGAAAACTATTGATGAGTACCATGGTGCATAAAACTCAATCAAAACATCTTTGGTTTCATCCAAGACAACTTCATTGAAGTTTTCGGTTGTTAGCAGTAACACATTAGATGGAGCCGTTGCAATCTTTACATTTGTTACTGGAGGTCAAACCTTATGGTTAGGAAATAATACCGGGGAATCCACTACAACAGTACAATTGGAAATAAGAAACAGAGAAGAAAAAAAGGGGAAAAGTAAATGGTGCTTATGCATATGCTCAACACTGCCATGAAGCTAAAAAAATCCAAGGGAAGACTGCAGACTGTGATGCTTTAAGGCATGAAACCTATAACTCTGCTACCTTAGTAAAGTATAGCTTGCATAAATAAACAACTTAATGAAAAAAGAAAGATATGCTGGTGCAGGCTGGCTATTGAGGGTAAGAATTCCCTAACTTTAGGGAGGGAAAGTCACCAGACTTTCCATCAATCACTCTCATATTTTCCCACATTCTCTCTTCTTTAGGCCTACAAATCAAAATTTAGAGGATTCGAACAATGTTTCCTTATAAGTTACACAAACATGTTAACATCTGAATGCCCACTTTGCATATATATTACAGGTAGCCATGGCTTCAAACCCCAAAATGGTTTCCTCCTTCAGTATTTACAAACTCAGCAAGTGATTCTGTAGTGCGTGGCCCTTCAAACCTAAAGGAATTTTCCAAAATAAAAGTGTTACATGCAAAAAGAAAATATGCAACATAGATAACTAAGAATTTATTTAGATATAAAATCTTATCAATAGTATGTTTTGAACAACCAAAGTACTCAGAAGCATCTGTAGTTGCAAATGCTACTCTATCAATTCACAAGTGTCTGCAATTTTCTGTATTTTAATCAAAAAATAAGCAATCTGAAGTTATAATGCATCCATACATACTGGCTGGAAGCAAGATCCATAAAATTAGGTGTTTATACTTTACTAAAAACACTTTTTCCTTTACCAATACCAATTCATAATACTATAAGACAATAGCGATAGACATGAAGAAGTACCAGATCATTAGCCGGAAGGCTGCTGCCATTGTTGGCAGCAAACCTCCAAGTCAGCGTGCTATACATCTTCGCTTCCTGTCACCCAAAGATCTCCCAAGCAGGATCAATCCACGACAATGTCCCCTCTCCAGATCTATATTGGAGGCACACTGAGAACATCAAACCTTCCCTATCCATTACCAATCACGTGAAAATGCTGATCAGAAACCAATCACGAACTCAAGCAGTAATTAAACCGAAATCACAAATGCAATTTCTACAAATCAATAATCATAAAAAGAAAAAAAAACGGTAACCTAACCAACGCACTATAAGATAAGATAAACTGGTTTTTGAATAAAATTGAATCACGCTTAACAAATTGAAGAGTTCTTGAAAAATGAAAATTGAAGAGTTCTTGAAAATTGAACCGCTTAACTTATTTTTGTAATTTAGTTATTTTACCCAATGAACACAACGTCAATGAATTAGTTCAATCGGTAATAACAGAAATACCAAAACAAAAAAAAAATAACATGCCTCTGTATCCTTCCAATATCTGCCCGTGATTCAGTCATCACTCCCATTCCCTAAAATGACGTTTCCAAATTCCCATCTACTCTTCTCCACTATAAACCTCGTTTATGTCATAGCAAATGACCATTTCCCTTATACCCTCCAACTATCTTAAACACCTCACTCCATCGGATCCATGTACTTTCTTTCAATTTACACTATTTGCATGCCGTGTCCAGCATCACCTCCTCCATTCAGTTACAATTGTAAAACGCAGCACACTCCATAGCTTCACAGCGACCGAAAGCGGCGATCCTCAATAATGACTCAGATGAATTTCGGGAGAAGATTGAAGAGATCGCAGAAATTTTGAGATTGTCAATGACAAAAGTGTTTGCGAAATCCAGCAAACCAGAAGAAAGAAGAGAAATAGAGGAATTGAAAAGAGAAAAGGATGAGATCGAAGGTTCTATTGGCGTTCCCTTGAGTGTTCTCACAAAAATCAGAAGGAGCGGAGTTGAACGGTGATGATCAGGAATCGCCGTCAGAGACACCAAACGTTGAAGCAACGACAACACAGGTGCAACCAGAAGATATGTCGCCGGAAGATTTTCTGGAAGAAACGATGCTGGAGGATTCGCTGTCGGAGACGCCAAACGGAGGCACGACCTTGGCTTAGGCATTGCCGTCGATTGATTTGGGGGAAATTTCTTATTAGAATACACAATTAGTAGAAGGATATAAGTGTAATTTAGTAGAAGGATATAAGTGTATTTTTACATTCCATTAAGTTTGTTAATTAAGTTTGTTAGTTTGTTAATAAGGATAGTTAGTTTGTTACATTGAATCAGTCAATTGGTTACTGGGATGGAGCTAGGTCTCACCCATATATACAAAATGTAAATCATCATTCTTGCAATAAGAAATACAATGAATTCTTTCTCTGATAGTAAGATAGAATTCTATTATGGTATCAGAGCAGAATAATTCTGCTCTGCGTGCCCAATCTCTCTTCCATTCAAAAGACAGTCGTCAATGGCGGAGGTCATCCCAACGATGGCGGAAGATCACGAATCATCACCGCGAGCGAGGAAAGATGACAATCTGAACAACGATCAGAACAAGAACCCTGCTTCGTCCCTCACAAGCCCTTACTACCTTCATCCTGCGGAGAACCCAGGCGCGGTGCTTGTTGCGCCTCCAATGAATGGCAATAACTACGACACTTGGAGCAAGAAGATGAAGAGGGCTCTTCTCACAAAGAATAAGATCAAATTCATCAACGGCAAGATTAGTGCTCCAGCGGAAGACGACGACTTGTACGAGGCGTGGGAACGCTGCATCGGTACGGTGGTTTCTTGGATAGCGGCTTCGCTGGCACCGGAAATAGCACAAAGCGTTGAGAACGTTGAGAATGCTCACGATCTATGGAATGAATTGAAGACTCGCTTCTCCAAAGGGGATGCGTTTCGCATGTCTGACCTAATGCAAGAAATCCATTCAATCAAACAAGGTGAAAGGAGCATCAGCAACTATTACACAGATCTTAAGGTAATTTGGGAAGATCTTGAGACATTGAGGCCTATCAGTGCCTGCGTGTGTGGAGTATTGGATGACAACATCAAGAAACAACGTGAAGCAGAGTATGTAATATGCTACCTAAAAGGATTGAATGATCAATACAATACGGTAAGGACTCAAATCATGATGATGGAGCCCCTTCCCGGAATCAACAAGGTATTCTCTTTAACTCTACAACAAGAAAGGCAATTGAATGGAAGTGCCATCAGTGAAGCTTCCAAGACCACACTGGTTGCTAACATCGCTTCCAATCAAGGGTTTCAAGGAAAGGGGAATGGAAGTTCACGTGGTAGAGGACGTGGAAAGTTCCCAGGAAGAACTCAAGGCAACAACTCTGGAAAGGTATGCAGTCATTGTGGAAAACAAGGTCACACTGTGGAGGTCTGCTACTTCAAACACGGCTTCCCTCCTGGATTCAAGTTTCGTGATAAGGAGAATGCTGCCAACAATGTTGCTAGTGATGCCAACAACAATCAAGAGGAGACTGCTGCCAACCATACCAATGAGTCATCAGTGGGCATAACACCAGAGATGTATCAGAAACTCATGGCAATCTTGAGCAAGAATGGTGAGGGAGGAGTCAGTCAAACTCATCACATCATTGCATCTAATATGACTCAAGATGCATCAGGTAATATCACTTACACTATATGGATAGTTGATACAGGAGCCACTGATCACATTTGCAATAACCTGTCTCTATACTATTCATATCATGAAATTAAACCTGTTAGCATTAGGATGCCCAATGGAACAAAGACCTATGCTAAATTTGCAGGCACTATCATGTTCAATTCTGATTTAATATTGCATAATGTTTTCTATGTTCCTGAATTTGGTTTCAACTTGATATCTGGATACAAGTTATCTCACTTTCTAAAATGCAAAATAATAATTGATGATGATGATTGCACTATACAGGAAAAGCCTACATTGAGGACGATTGGGCACGCTAGAGCCTTTCACTCCCTTTATGTTCTAGATCAAGATTCAAAATGCCTGTCTGCTTTTATTGAAAACAATAGCTCTATTTCCTTTTCTTACTTGAATCTGTTTGACAGTCATCAATGTAATCATACAATATCTAGATATTTTGCTCTATGGCATCATAGACTAGGTCACCCCTCTCCCAATGTTCTTAAAAATGTTTGTAATTCATCTCCATATGTACAATTTGTTGCTAATAAAGTTTGTGATTCATGTCATTTTGCAAAACAACACAAACTCCCTTTCCCCGTTAGTGATTCTGTGACTGAAAATGCCTTTGAACTAATCCACATGGACATTTGGGGCCCTTTTTCCACCCCATCTGTCCATGGCCATTTGTATTTTCTTACTGTTGTAGATGACTACACTAGACACACATGGTTGTTTCTCATGAAAAACAAGTCTGAGACAAGGGATTTGATCAAAAACTTCATCAAGCTTGTTCAGAATCAGTTTTCAGTCACAGTAAAAGGGATTAGAACAGATAATGGGAGAGAGTTCATGATGACAGAGTCCTATCAACAAGAAGGCATCATCCACCAAACCACTTGTGTTGAAACTCCCCAGCAAAATGCTGTGGCAGAAAGGAAGCACAGACACATCCTCAACATGACAAGAGCTCTAATGTTTCAATCTCACTTGCCCAAGGTTTTCTGGTCTTATGCTGCTGTCCACAGTGTTCATTTGATAAACAGACTTCCCACTGCAGTATTGAAGAACAAGTCACCCTATGAGATGTTGTACAACAAAGTTCCTGATCTGCAACATCTAAGAGTGTTTGGATGTCTGAGCTTTGCTTCCACTATCCTACATGGAAGAGGGAAGTTAGACCCAAGAGCCAAAAAGGGTGTTTTTCTTGGATATAAACCAGGAACAAAAGGCTACATTGTGATGGACTTAAGGAGCAGAGAAATTCTTGTGTCAAGGAATGTTCTCTTCTATGAAGATACATTCCCCTACATTGCTTTCCAGCAGCAGAAAAGCCAACCAAGACCTACTCTAAACTCCTATGACCTGATCACTTTTGACCCTGATGGCCCTGCCAGTGACAGTACTGCCACTGACCCAAATCTTCCCACAAATGAGACTCACATGCCTAGCACTACTCCCCCTATCACTGAGATACAAACACCAGAAACTTTCCTTCCTTCTTCACCTGATATTACCACTGACAGTGAATCTGACATTGAACCAAACCTCCCTGCTGCTGTAGTTTCTGATAACCAAGACTGTATTGCCACCAGTAAGCCTAGTAGAACAATTCGCCCACCTATCAGGTTCAGTGACTTCATTTGCAATGCAAATGTAACTGATCAAAAATGTCTTTATCCTATTAGTTCTGTTTTTGGCTATGACAAGCTTAAAAACTCATATAAAAGCTTTGCTCTTTCCATTGACTCCACCAATGAACCTTCTACATATAAACAGGCTGTTAAATCCAAGGATTGGATTCAAGCCATGAACTCTGAATTGGCAGCACTTGAGGAGAATAACACTTGGGAATTAACTTTCCTACCTACTGGAAAGAGAACCATAGGTTGCAAGTGGGTCTACAAAACAAAATATAGAGCTGATGGGTCATTGGAGAGATATAAGGTAAGACTAGTTGCCAAAGGATACACTCAAACCGAAGGGATAGACTACCTAGATACATTCTCACCAGTTGCAAAGATGACAACTGTAAGGCTATTGCTTGCTACTGCAGCTAGTCAATCATGGCACCTTCAACAATTAGATGTGAATAATGCTTTCCTTCATGGAGAACTTGATGAGGAAGTATATATGGAGGTCCCTCATGGATATAACAAGGCTCACAATGGTCAGGTTTGTAAACTTCTTAAATCCATTTATGGTTTAAAGCAAGCTAGCAGGCAATGGTATGCCAAGTTGTCTAGCTTCTTGACCACATTGGGATACAAACAGTCTCCATCTGATCATTCCCTCTTTACAAAACTTGTTAATAAAATTATCACTGCCTTGCTGATTTATGTTGATGATTTGATTCTGACTGGGCCTGATATTAATGAGATTAATCATGTCAAGCAAGCATTAGATAATGCTTTTAAGATTAAGGATCTGGGAATTCTTAGATATTTCCTTGGCATTGAGGTTGCAAGAAACACTAGTGGGATCACCATTTGTCAAAAAAAATATGCAATGGATCTGCTTGCTGAAACAGGACTCTTAGGATGCAAACCAGCTGCTACACCTATGGTGAAATCACATCATCTTGACAGTGCAGAAGGCTCTGCAGCCACTGATGTTACCAACTATCGCAGGTTGATTGGTAAGCTTCTGTATCTCACCACAACTAGGCCTGACCTCAGCTTCTCTGTACAACAATTGAGCCAATACATGGCTGCTCCCACTGTCATGCATTTGAAGGCTGCTCATCGTGTTCTAAGATACATTAAAAAGGCACCTGGTCAAGGGTTGTACTTCCCTGCATCTTCTACATTACAGTTAAAGGGCTTTAGTGACTCTGACTGGGCCACATGCATTACTACTAGAAGGTCAGTCACTGGTTTTTGTGTCTTCATTGGGGAATCTCTCATTTCATGGAAGTCCAAGAAACAGTCAACAGTCTCCAGATCTTCCACTGAAGCTGAATATCGTGCGTTGGCTGCTACTATTTGTGAGTTGCAGTGGCTAACCTATCTTCTGCAGGACTTATCTCTCCAATTCATCACACCTGCTCTCTTATACTGTGACAGTAAATCAGCAATGCACATTACTGCCAATTCCAGCTTCCACGAGCGCACTAAACATATCGATATAGACTGCCATGTAGTAAGAGAGAAGCTTCAAGCTCACCTTTTTCACTTGCTGCCTGTTCCCTCATCTGCTCAACTAGCTGATGTAACGCCCCAAAATAATTTAACTATTTATTTAATTAAGTTATTTAAGGCTTACAATATTTATTTAATTTAATTAACTAATTCAGGATTTAATTTAATTTATTTTATTTTATTTGTTTAGGAGGTGTTGTCACGAATTAAGTGGTGCGAATAAGGGCCCGTGATCCACAATTAGGCCCGTGGCCCATTGGCTAGTCATAGAATTCGACTCACTAGGGGTCTTGTGAGTTAGTTTGCATTGTACTGAATTGTGAAAAAGAAAGAAAAGAAAACGTAAAAAGAGAGGAGAAGTGAGAAGAGGAAGTCGCGACATGCAAGAGGGAAGGGAGAGGAGTTTTCGTGGAGCACTCAAGGAGGAGGGAAAGCTGTTGGTGTCTTGCAAATTCCTTGGAACCTTGCCTAGCAATTTCGACTTCTAAGAGGTTAGGGGGTCCTCTTTTTATCTTTAATAGCTTATGAGATTGAGTATTGCCTAGGGTTAGGTTTTAGAACGAATTATATGAATGAATTGTTGTGTTGTTGATTTAATCGTAGTGTTGTGATATGTGATTAGGAATTTCCTATGTTGAAATCGCATAATTGGTGTTTTTATTGTTGCTAAGGTGAATTGCATGTCACATGTTTGAGTATATGACTTGTGGTGTTTGTTTGGTGAGAATTGAGGATCATGATGATGATTGAATTATATATATATATATATGATTGGGTGTTTGGTGAATTTAATTTGGCGTTTGAATTAGAAAAATTTTGATTTTGGGAGTTTCTAGGCGCCTTGGGCGCCATATGCCTTGTTGCTGTTTCTGTGTCTTAGTCATGGGCACCAGGCGCCCAGCCACTGTGCCCTGCGCCAGTTTTCCATGTGCTGTGTTCCTGTGTTGCCAGATTTGGCGCTATGCGCCTTGTGCCATGGGCGCCAAGGGCCCCAATTTTCTGTCGTTCATTTTGCGAAAATTGATACTGGGTTTTCATGTCCAAGCTAAATGGCTCGTGTAAAATCATTTTTGGAGTCATAGGAGTTGTGGTTTGTCTTGGCCTTAGGCGCCTAGCCCATGGGCGCCAAAGATGCGTGTCACTTTTTGCCAAAATTTTTGTTGGGTTCTCATATTCTGAGTATTTGGCTCGTACAAAATCAATTTCGAAGTAAAATGAGTTTTCTTGCGTGTTGGCCTTAGGCGCCTAGTGCCTGGGCATCGTGTTCCCCTGCGCCAGTTCCTGGGCGCCAGCGTCTATGCGCGTGTTGCTGTTCCTGGGCGCCAGCGTCTATGCGCGTGTTGCTGTTCCTGGGCGCCAGCGCCTATGCGCGTGTTGCTGTTCCTGGGCGCCAGCGCCCATGCGCCAAGTCCTGTGTTGCTCCTGGGCACCCAGCGCCTGGGCGCCAGTTTCCAGAATGTCTGAGTATTTTTCCGATTTTGTTTTTAATGTAACTTTTGACTCGGTTATCCAAATTTAACGGTTCAAAATGCGTTTCGAAGCTAATTTCGGTGTCTATCCAAATATTCTGGTTTTATGCAAAAATGAGTTAATTTACTGGTGGTTCTGGATTGAAGTTGTTCTAGGTGTCTAATTTCAATTTTTATTCATTTTCCCTATGTCGTGTCAAATCCTAAATTGGCCTAATTGAAATTGGTGTTGGTATGAGTGGTGGGTTGAGTTGGTGAGTGTATTATGGTGTGATTGGTGAGCAGAGGCTTCGGCCTAATTTTAATTGGTGAGCTGATTAATAAAATGGTGAGAATACGAATAAAATGGTGAGTTGATTTAATGGCGAATTGATAAATTGTGTGGTGTGTTGTGGTGCATTTCCATAGCATCTCATGAGACATGTGCATTATTGGTGAGCAGAGGCTTCGGCCTAATTTTATTTTGGTGAGCAGAGGCTACGGCCTATTTGTATTTGGTGACGGATACGACATGCATGTGCCCGTGGAGTTTGGGTTGCATTTCATGCATAACCATATATTATGTAGTGTTGTTTGGAAATGTAATTTTGATGTGGTGGTTGCCATTGTTGTGAATCGGTGTGCCTGGTTACTTTTTCCTATGCAGTGCTTATTTCCATATGTTATTAATTATGAAAAGAGACTCACCCTACTGCTTTTATGTTGCTTCTTATGTCGGCAACGTGCAGGTAATGACGAGTGAAGGTTACCCTTATGCCTTCGTCTGGTAGGAAGTGTCATGCTCTGATACGTAGCACCGAGGGGGGGGGGGGGGCGTCTTATGCTTATGTGTTATTGTCTTTATGCTATTAGACTATTATTGGTGCTGTATTGGTTTTGTTTTCGAACTTGTTCCACTGCGGTATATTTGGTTGATGCGAACTAAACGGTATTTCATGGTGCTATGTATCTTTTGGTTTTAACCGAACTATGAAAATTGAAGTTGTTGATTTAATGAATGTAAGTGTAGCACTCGCTTATATTGTTTTCAAAAAAAAAAAAAGAAACTCTGATTTTATTAAATAGTAAGGTTATTAGAAAAGGGGTCTTACAGCTGACATATTAACTAAGGCTCTTGAACCTCAGATTTTCTCCACTTTATTGGACAAGCTTGGAGTGATCAATATACACCCTCCAGCTTGAAGGGGGGTATTAGAATACACAATTAGTAGAAGGATATAAGTGTAATTTAGTAGAAGGATATAAGTGTATTTTTACATTCCATTAAGTTTGTTAATTAAGTTTGTTAGTTTGTTAATAAGGATAGTTAGTTTGTTACATTGAATCAGTCAATTGGTTACTGGGATGGAGCTAGGTCTCACCCATATATACAAAATGTAAATCATCATTCTTGCAATAAGAAATACAATGAATTCTTTCTCTGATAGTAAGATAGAATTCTATTATTTCTCTTTCTCTTTCCTGTTGTTATTGAAGCATTTCGATCTTGTTGTTATTAGTGTTTTAAACAAATTAACGGTTTTTGGTTTTTAATCTTAAAATAACGAGCTTTTAACTCCTTGGTTAATCCACTCCATTTAAAGGGGCAGGCTTGGCTAGTACCCGGGTTTGATCCCCAACGATGGAACAAATTGAAGCCAGACTTTACTTACCTCGCGATCGAACTTAGGATTATATAGGGCCCATTTCCCCTGGACACCGGATTGGTTTGACCCCCTAGACAAAAAAAATATTACGAGCTTAAGAAGGGAAAGTAGAGTTTTATTTTCCTCAAATATTTCGTAATGATATTTTTACTAAAAGATAAGTTATAGCTAAATAGTGTGTGTATGTTTTTGAACACACGACAATCAGCCAAATGTGTGTGTGTGTGTGTGTGTGAATTTGTCAAACACATATATTCAAGCATTTTACAGTCTTTAGATAATCTTAGAACTTGTTACTCGTCCCTCACACATAGCCTAACACTCTTTTGAGTAGTTAGGAAACTCATAACTAAGGAGCACAGTTCTTTACTCAGTGAAATTGTTTGAACAAAAGAGTTTCACAACAATCAATCAAAAATGTGTATGCACTACAAAAAACTCGGCGATTAGCCACGGTCAAAACCGTGGCAAACAGCCCTCCAGACCGTCGCAAACGTTATTAGCCACGGTTACCGTAACAGTGGGAACCAAGGGCGTCGCCAAATTTTAGCCACGGTCAAAAGTAGCTTTAGCCACGCCTAAACAAACAGTGGTAACATCCACTTAGCTACGGTTTTGGTTTGTTTTACCATGGCCAAACCGTGGCTAAATCCTCGTTCCAAGCTTTTAATATGCACATATTAGCCACGGTTCCAACGGTGGCTAGATTGGAGGGAAACCCGCGGGAATTTAGTCACTATTTACCCACGGTTTAACCGTGGCTAACTCATTTTTTTTTTTATAAATTTATTCTTCCTACTAAACCGATAATTATTCTTCCTGCTAAAACAAAGCTTATTTGTTAATGGCAACTTACTCTTCCATTGACCATATGTAATAAGTAAATAAAAAAGCAAAATTAATAAAGATGTGGTGGAATAAACTTTTGCATATATAGCTAATTAATTACTTAAGATGAAATTCTAACATCCATTAAAAAGTAATATTCAACATATAGTTACCAAAAAACCACAACTACAAAAATACCCAATCAACAAGTAATTAGAGATTCTAAATATCTAGACTAAGATGAGGATGAATCTAGGTTGAACATCGATAATTCATCTCCAAATTTATGTTGCAAGAAGTTGTGAAGACCTTCCAATTTATTTGTTGCTTGTGTAAGCTTCTCCTTGGTTTGTGTGTGCTCCTCCTTGGTTTTAGCAAGTTCTTCTTTGGTTTTAGCAAGTTCTTCTTTGGTTTTAGCAAGTTCTTCTTCGACATTTGCTTGGTCAGAGTTACCAACTTGGATAAAATCAGGGAAATGCCTACGATTTCCAAAAACAACAGTTGGACAAACACCTGGACCTAAAACACGAACTCGGCCTGAGTGTTCAGCTCCACATGCTTTTCCAATGGCATCATTAGAATAAGCATTAATCTTTGACGGAACACCTATAGTAGCCGCACGTTCTTGATCTTCAGATAAGCTCTCTGAAATCTTCTCCTATTGGGAAAAATAATCATTAATATTTAGCGAAATCTCCCACATAAAAACTAAGATTCATCATAAACTAAAATATTATATCATCACACTACATTTTAGTATAAAGCACCCTGTATAAAGCACCAAATCAAATAAATCAGCCCACCAAGGTACTCATAAAGCACCAAATCAATAAGGGTAGTCCTTAGGGTTTGGGTGTGTCTTAGGAAAAAGTGTAAGCTCTTTCAAAGGTCAGCTCGTATCTCAAAGTCTCACACACTCACAAAGTTTTTTAAAGTTGCATGCATATTTACGTAAACATTTCTATCACCTTTAAAATAACAAAATCGATTTCCTCATGCATAAACAAATATCAAAATCGATTTTCAGGCAAATTAGAAAATATAGAAATCGATTGTCAGGCCATGTTTTTTCAATACACAAATCGATTTCTGAGCCAAATAATTTTTAAGGGAAGAATCGATTCCCAATCTTTTGCAAACAACTGAGAATCGATTCCCACTTGTCTCAGGCAAGCTGAAAATCGATTCCTACATATTTTCACTAAGTATAGAATCGATTCCTAGCTTTCCATGGCACTCAAGAATCGATTTCCCATATTTTCCAAACAAAGATAAATCGATTCCTCACCTAAATAAATCGATTCCTAGATCAAATACATTTTAACAAAGAATCGATTCCTACACTATTTTTAACGTAAAAATGAATTCTTCATAGCCTATAAATAGGCAGTGCTTCACGATTCATTTTACAGAACACACAACTCAACCCACTTGCATGAAACAGAAAACTTTTGAGAAAACTCTTCACGCTTATACTTTTGCTCGTCACGCACTGTTGGTCTGTCTGAGCTGATCTGTTGCTAAGAGTTAGTTGGGGTTGCACTCTTCAAGTTGTAATATCTGCCTACACTAGAGGTATTTCTGCATTTACAATTGTTTATTATTTAATTGTTGTGTTTTGTTCTAGGGAGTGGGGTATCTCTCTAGGGTAGCTGCATGTACTAGGAAGTGGAGTATCTTTCTAGGGCAGTTGATTGTAACAGGGGTGGGGTATCTCTTGTTATTGTTATATTAGATCTGAGGGCTCTCTATAGGTGGGGTATCCTAGGAGGAGAGTGCCTAAGTCTGTAAAGGTTTTCCAAGGCACCTGTAAGCCTTGTTGTTTTGGTTAGTGGAAAATCTCACAAGGGTGTGAGGACTGGACGTAGGTCACTAGGAGGTGACCGAACCAGGATAAATCTCTGCGTGCTTTACTGCTTTCCTGCTTTACTATTATACCGCTTTACTGCTTTATATTCTAATTCCTTCGCTTCCACTTAACCTGCGCGAAAATTGATCTAAGTCATTGAAAAGGGGAAAAACGTTTTTGAAAGATCTGAAAAGTTTTTAAATCTCAATTCACCCCCCCTCTTGAGACTGAAGCCACTTGTTAACAAGTGGTATCAAAGCTAGACTCTTGTATAAAGGGCCTAGCAGCTTCAAGAGAAATGGCTTCAGGTTGGTCTACCCAAGAGGGTGCTTCTCTTACCCGTCCTCCGGGATTCAACGGGAAAGATTACGCATATTGGAAAGAAAGAATGAGAATCTTTATTGAAGGGGTAGACTTAGATGTTTGGGATGCTGTGGAAAAAGGACCCTATGTCCCCACACACTTAGTAGATGGTATTCTTACTATTAAAAGTAGAAATGAATGGTCTGATGATGAGAAAAGAAAAGTGCAACATAATTTACGTGCCAAAAATATTATTACTTCTGCTTTAAGTCCTGATGAATTTTTTCGAGTTTCAAACTGTAAATCTGCCCAAGAAATGTGGGATAATCTCCAAGTTACTCATGAGGGTACAAATGAAGTGAAAAGGGCAAGAACGAATACTCTTATCAGAGAGTACGAATTATTTAGAATGAATACAGGTGAAACAATACCAGAAATGCAGAAAAGGTTCACTCACATTGTGAATCAGTTAAGCTTGTTGGGTAAGTCATTTCCTGCAGAGGATCTAATCAACAAAGTTCTGAGATGTCTGAATAGAGAATGGCAGCCCAAGGTTACTGCTATAGCTGAATCAAGAAATTTAGCTACTATGACTCTGGCTACTCTGTTTGGTAAACTTCAAGAGCACGAACTAGAACTCACTCGTCTAGCTGAGTACGAAAATACAGATAAGAAAAAGAAAAGCTTGGCTCTAAAAGCATCTTGTTCTAGTCAATTTGATGATAGTGACAACTCAGATGATGAAATTGATGAAAGTGAAGAGAATATGGCTCTTATGGTTCGAAAGTTCAAAAGGTTCATGAAAAGCAACAACTATCCAAAGAAGAACTTCAAATCAAAAAGGTTCTCCAGCAAAGAAAGTACATCCGGTCCTCCTACTTGTTATGAATGCGGGAAACCCGGGCACATGAAAATGGAATGTCCTAATCTACAGAAAAAGGACTCCAAATCTGAAAAGAAGGCATTCAAAAATAACAAAGGGAGAAAAGCCTACATCGCATGGGAAGACAACTGCATGGATTCATCAGATGAATCAGAGGATGAAGAAGCTCAAGTTGCATTAATGGCTGATCATGAAAGCGAGAATGAAAACGAGGTAATTTCTAACCCTGACTCTTTACAAAATGCATATGATGACTTATATGAAGCTTTCACTGAGTTGCATGATGACTCTGTGAAATTAGCTAAGGCATTAGATAAAGCAAAACAAATTATCAATCACCTTCAAAATGAAGTAATTGCACTAACTAAAGAAAGGTTAGAACTTAGAAAGGAAAACTACAGCCTAGGTTATCTTAAAACAAATTATGTCTGTGACAAATGTACTGAGTTTGAAAAGAAAGTGCATGAACTAGAATGGACAGTAGGAAAACTATCCAGCTTACAACAGGCACATCCTACACACCCTAGAAACAACTACACTAAAAGGCACATGAATCATAGATCAAGACCATGCATCAGTTGTAGTTATTGTGGTAAAAATGGACATACAGTTTCTGTTTGCAGGACAAGAGGAAGACAAAATGTGAGGAAAGTATGGGTTCCCAAAGGGACCATACTATGTACTAACCCACAAGGACCCAAAGAAATTTGGGTACCTAGAACCCTTGTTTAAATCATTGCAGGTATGCTTCAAGGTATGGGGGACAAAATTGGTACCTTGAAAGCAGAATCACAAAAGCTCATGACTGGGAAGAAACAGA